>OY856410.1:1040796834-1042059334 GCA_963693085.1 Alisma plantago-aquatica
CAAGTGATTGGAAAGTTGGAGAACAACTTCAACCTACAACATGTGTAAGGTGTTGCAGTGATTGTATAATTCCTTTGTCACTGATATCCAGAGTGAACTCGAGGCATAGATATCGTCATCCTCTCAACGTTCAACTCATGTATCTTGAACCAAGAGTAGACTGTCTGAGATAATGTGACCTCAATATCATATATTGATTCACATGTGCATGCGCATGCGCTTTTCAGTCTCGCTTATCAAATGGCCAGGATATCAAACTCCAGTAGGAGGGATAAATCTCATCTCTATCACTCGCAGTCTATCCCCATGTGTCAAAGCTACCCAATCATCACCTTTACGGCAACCTGTATTTCAAGATTACGTTTGATGATGTCAAAGTATACCCAATGACATGTGATGAGTGCAGTGATTTCAGGTCTAAGAACCACAATCACCACCTTCACTATGAGAGATGACTATGACCACCAATGATGGTTTCCATGTGTCACTCTCAAGGTGGGTTTGTCTGATACATTGTTCCCTAACATGTATCTATGTGTTTGGGTTGATATGCCATATCATGACAAATAAGATTTTGTCATCAACCAACCCACACTCCAGTCTTATGTGTTACTGGTGTCTATCTACCTTCCACAGTAACAACCGACTAGGGACATAACAAGAATGTGCATACTCTTAGCATTCGTCGGATCTCATTCTCCAAGTCACATACTTGAAGACATACGTCATTGAGTATTGTCATTCTTTAGACATTCATAATGTTTTCTCATTATCTCATAACTGAATGAAACAGAATGAATTGGAAGCTTGCCTTCATAAGTATTAATCAAATCCTTTTATGATACATGCCATGTCAATCATCACATGATTGGCTCTCTTGGCATACCTTACCAACATAATGCTTCTATCTGCTCATTGTTGCCATCTGTCGTCTACTCTCATGGCTTCCGCTGACTCATCCCACTCTCTCTACATCACTATGCTTAAGTTGAATGGCTCCAACTACCATATCTGGTCTGCCTCCTTCGAGCTCTATGTTAAAGCTCAAGGGCGTTACTCCCATCTTATCGTTGTTGCCCCAACTGTTCCTGATGCAAATGTTGATGATAAAATAAAACAAGCTTATGACTTATGGACGAAGGAGGACTCCGATGTTATGACCTGGATGGTTAACAGTGTCGAGTCGAAGATCGTCCAGTCCCTTCTTAGGCTTCAGACTGCTAAAGAGATGTGGGATCAACTTTCCCACATTTACTCTCACCAACAAACCCGAAGAAAGTGTTTGAAATTTTCAAACACTTGGCCGAGAATGTGTACTTTAATACTGAGTATGTGAAGGACTACTACAACCAATGTTGTGTGCTCTGGGACGAATTCTAGATCTATCACCCACTCTCTACTGATATTAAAGAAATCCAACGTCAACACAATGAACTTCATGTTGAGAGAGTATCTTAAACTCTCTAGAAAAGCTTCCTTGATGAACCGGCCGGCCGTCTACACCGAGCCTCGACATATTCGGGATGCGTTTTGGGCACTTACAGGTGTATGTACGGTCATTACTTCAGACCATATATGGTCTGCCTGGACTGTATTTGTATTTACGGTCCAGTCTGGTTGTATACAGTCTAGCGTTGGACTATAAATGTTGTTGAATGGAAATACAGTCCGTGTTACAGACCGTATACAGTCCATTTGGATCGTAAATGCGGCCAGAAAACAACCTAATCACTTCGAGACTTTAGATATGAGTTATGTTCTTATAAATAGACCCCCCCAACTCGTCCCAAACATGAAGAGCAACGAAGAGACATCAAGACATGTCGTTTTTCGAAGACCTAAAGCCACAGACAGACCTAGGGCTTTCCTTAGGGTTTCACGCCTCCAAGAGCTCCTCTCCAAGCAACCGTTTTCTTCCACAGTTGGCTTTTGGGTGTAAAAGGGGATTGGGTTCTTCTTCTCTCTTTTGTAATCATCATCTTTGTAATCTCTCTATCAACAATATCATCTCCTCCAATGGATATAGACTCCCACATTGGGAATTTGCCGAACCACTATAAATCTCGTCTTTGTGGTTGCTTGCTTGTTCATTGTTGATCTTCGTCGTACGTATTCGGTTTGGATTGCTCGATCTCACGCTTCCACATCTCCGCAACAAGCTCGTTGCCTAGTTGTTCGGGTCTCTCATCACCACCATATCCCAACAAATGGTCATCATCATCAGCTAAGCCTCAGTCCTGACTATGTTGGGGTCGGCTACATGGATCCTTCATTTCCATTCAGCTCTATCATGGGCCATATTCTGATTGAGATGTAGAGATTCAAAATCTCTCTTTATAAGCTCATCCCATGTTAATTTAGGCCTTCCTCTTCTTCTATTTATAGTGTTTGGCTCAATAGCATTGCTTCGTATAGGCGCACTAGTAGGTCTGCGTTCCACTAGCATGATATCGAAGTACAACTTGAGAAGTTTGATCGCTTGAAGAGCTTCTCTCTCTGACAAGTCAAGTGTGAATCTTGCATCACGTAAGGAGTCCACAAAGCTCTTCTCAGAAAGGAGAAGAAACCAGAATCCATGACAGATGATCGGTGGAAGGAGATTGATCAAAAGGCACGTACAAGCATCTTTCTCTGTTTGGAGGATGAAGTCCTCTGTGAGATCGTCCATCTGAAGACCGCTAAAGATGTTTGGGATGAACTTGAAACACTCTACATGAACAAGTCCATCACCAACGAGCTTGCACTAAAGAAGCGCCTTTTCATGCTTCACATGGAAGAAGGTGGTTCCTTGACGGCTTTTCTCGATGAGTTCAATGAAATCATCCACGACCTCGGGCAGATCGATGAGAAGATAGAGGGCAAGGATCAAGCAATTTTGTTTCTTTGTACCCTTCCATCGTCGGACAAGAATCTCGAGGATATGATGATATTCCGTGAATCAAAGAATATTTAACAAAATTTCGATCGAAATTGCGAAATTTCGATCAAAAATTCGATTTTTTTTCAATCGGACATCGAAACGCATGTTTGGGCAATAATTTCGCCCAGTTTGGGCAATAATTTCGCGAAATGGCACAAAATTTCGATAGAAATTTCGAGATATTTGTTCCTAGGACTGCTGCCACTACATGTTAGGTATTTTGGCAATTCTCTTTGTATCTTTTGCTTATAGAGGCTATTTTCTTTGATTCTAAGGTACGTTTCCCCTATCCCTAGCCCATGTATACCTCTTTCTATGTTTACACTCTTCTAAAAGATGTGAAGAGATACTATGAAAAATAACAAAGTTCTAAGTGTTGCTACTATATGTTAGGTATTTTGGCGATTCTCTTTGGAAAATCACATGAACTACAAACAAACTTGTGGATCTATGAAATAATAGTATTAAGTCTGCAATTCTACAATAAATTTGTTATTATTACACATATTTATACATAAAATGACTTAAAAATAATGCATTTTCTTTGATCTATGTATACATGACCCATGTAACCTAACTAAATTTTAACACTAGACTTATATAAGTTGTAACATGTAAGTTTGTAACTTGCAACTGTAAGTTTTAAGGTCTAAGTGGTAAATTGTGGGTTTTTAAGTTGTTTACAGTCTAACGGACTTGACAATTCTGTTCATTTGTGCACTCACTCATTAAGACATGGATCCCACTCATTTACAGTCTTAACGGACTTGACAATGAGGATATGTATGGTCAACCACCACAAGAACAAGAACCACCATGACACTCAAGCTTCAACTAGGATTGTTGGACTCCTAGTTTACTACTACGCAAGACTTATGGAACATCATAATGTGTAAGTTTGTTAGTTGTTAATTTGTTTTATTTTATAATTATATATTATAAGTTGTAATTTGTAAGCTTGCAAGTTGTACTTGTAACTTGTAAGTTGTAAGTTGTAAGTAATTATAAGTTTTAAAGTCTAGTAGTAGTTGTTTAAACTTGAAATTTGTAAGTTTGTAATAGACTTAGTCTCTAACTGTCTAGCAGACTTGACATTTCTGTTCATTTGTGCACTCACTCATCAAGACATGGATCCCACCCTAACCTCTAAACATATAAATTTATTATATAATCTAGTGTGTTTATGTCTAGACTTTGTGTTTGCAGAATTTCAAAGCTTAATTCCTTCATTTTGCCATCGAAATTGCCATCGAAATTCTGTCGAAATTGTTCAGCTTCCTTCACTTACAAATGTGGGAGACCCCCCCCCCACACATATCCAATATGAAATATTATTGCATATTTGAGTAGATCTTGGCGTTTAGATCATCCTGGTAAATTTTCATGATTTAATTCGCTTATTTGGTCGTCGAAATCGTTAGGGCCGTAAATATCGAAATTTAAAGAGAAATTTTGAAAAATTTCTGTTTCTGGGCCATCAGACACGACATCGAAATCGGACATTTAATTCTATGCCATGAAGTCAAAACGGCCTTGACGTCTCAAAAGAAACCAGAGAAGGATCTTACTTCATCAAAAGTAGCTGGTAAACCTTTGGCTGCTAAAGGAAGGGAGCGTCCACGTGACAACGACCTTAAAAGTTCAAAGCAAAAGAAGAACAAGTCAAAGTCACGTCAATCAAAGAGGTGCAACTGTTGCAAGAAGACAGGTCATACCCGTGATGAATGCTACAAGTTGCAAAACAAGCAAAAGCATGAGAAATCAAATGATGTTGCAACTCATGCAAAGGTGGCTCATGGAGGCTCTGAAGACGGCGGCTACATTCTTTCTTCATCGTCGTCCTACAACTACAAGAAGGGTTGGGTTCTTGATTCAACATGCGCGTACCACATGACCGAGCGCAAGGATTATTTCCATACCTACGAGTCACATCAAGGTGGAGATATCCTTATGGGTGACGATTGTCCTTGCAAGACGATTGGTGTTGACACAGTAAAGATCAAGATGTTTGATGGTGAAGTTAGAACATTGACGGACGCCCAACATGTTGTCGAGTCGAAGAAGAATTTCATCTCAGTGGGCACACTTGAAGACAAGGGCTGCAAGTTCTCCTGTGAAAACAAACTTCTTGATGTTCTTAAAGTTGATCGGTTCCTTATTAAGGCAGTGAGAAATTCACATAGACTGTACATCTTGCAAGGTTCCACTATCTCAAGCTCCGTAGCGGTTACAACTTCATCTAAAGACACCACAAGGCTCTGGCATGTGTGTTTGGGACACATGTCTCAAAAAGGGATGATGCTTCTAAGCAAGAGAGGGTTGTTGTGTGGCGAAAGCATTGGAAAGTTAGAATTCTGCGAGCATTGTGTTATGGGGAAGGCCAAACGCAATAGCTTTGACACGACAATTCATTCTTCCAAGGATGCTCTAGATTATGTTCACTCTGATCTACGGGGCCCTTCTCGTGTTCCTTCCAAAGGTGGTGCTAAACATATGATGACCTTCATTGATGATTGCACAAGGAAGGTTTGGGTTTATATTCTCAAGAGCAAGGACGAGGCGTTCTCGACTTTCAAGCAATGGAAGGCTCTTGTTGAGAATCAAACTGACAAGAACGTAGACTTTTCGGACTGATAACGGCTTAGAGTTTAGTTCTAAGGAGTTCAACCATTTCTTTAGTGATCATGGGATCAAAAGACATCGTACAGTGCATCACACTCCCCAACAGAATGGTGTAGCAGAAAGAATGAACATAACATTATTGGAAAAGACTCGATGCATGCTTCTCAATGCGGGCTTGGATAGATCTTTCTGGACTAAAGCTATATCAACCTCTTGTTATTTGGTGAACCGTTCTCCATTGTCTTCTATTAATTTCAAGACTCCTCAAGAAGCTTGGTCTGGTAAACTTATTGATTATTCGAATATGCAAATATTCAGTGCTCAGCTTATGCACATTCTGATACTGGCAAATTAGAACCTAGAGCTATCAAATATATTCCATGGTTATGCTTCTGGGGTGAAAGGATACTCTCTTCGGTGCAAGGATCCTTCTTCACCACATTTCTTTGTAGAGTGCAACATTACTTTTAACAAATCTGCCATGGTGTCTACTATGCAAGACACGTATAGCTCTTCTACAGGTTCTCTACAAGGTGTCTCACAACAGGTGGAGACCAAAGAAGATGTCAGCTCACAGGTTGATGAACAAGATCCTTCTTCTAAGCCAGATGATTCAGTGCCTACTGAAGATAAAGAGGAGATTTCAGAGAGTTCTTACATTGTAGCCAAATGCAAAGACAAACGGAACGTCAAACCACTCCAACGCTATGGCTTTGGTGACTCCATAGTAGCTTATGCTCTTTCCAATGTCGTTGATGTGGGTATCGGTGATGAGCTAGCCAATTTCCATTATGCAGTCGCAGGTCATGATGCTCCGCAGTGGATTGTTGCAATGATGGAAGAGATGGAATCTCTTCACAAGAATCAAACTTGGGAGTGGGTGGTACCACCCAAAGGCAAGAAAGTAGTGGGCTGCAATGGGTCTATAAGAAGAAAGAAGGTGATAGATACAAGGCACGCCTTGTTGCAAAAGGCTACAATCAAATTGAAGGCATTGATTATAGTGAAGTCTTCTCACCCATCGTTAAGCATAGTTCCATACGGGTGCCTCTTTCTTTAGTAGCCATTGAAGACCTAGAGTTGCAATAGCTAGATGTAAAGATAGCTTTTTTGCACGGTGAATTACAAGAAAAGATCTACATGCAACAGCCAAAGGTTTTTGAAGACAAAGAGAACCATGTGTGCTTGCTTAAGAGCGGAGTTTAAAATTTCCACAAAATTGTCAAATTTTCCACAATTATTTCCATACCAATGGCCATTGGACATTGAAATGCACTGTCAAAACGCACCGTCCATCGAAATTTTTCTTTCGTTTTAATGTACTATGAATTTCCTAGAGCTTTTTTTTTTGCACAGTTTTGTGTCTTTAAGTTTATACATTGTTCTTGCAAACTATAATGACTTAATTTATTGATTTTACCATTGAAAAATCACATCAAAATTCTCCATCAAAATCCCTATCGCAACAGTTCAGGGTCCTTCACTCACACATGAGGAGACCCCCACCCCCACATATCCAGTATGAAATATTATTGCATATTTGACTAGAGCTACACTAGTAGATAATTCTGGTAACATTTCATAAATTAATTTGTTGATTTTGCCGTCGAAACGTTAGGAACACATTTGTCAAAATTTCCTTTGAAATTTCAATATATTCCCGTTTCTGTGGTTAGCGAAACGGCATCGAAATCGGACATTTTCTTCCTTGCTCAAGAGGTCACTCTATGGGATGAAGCAATCTCCTAGACAATGGTACATGAGATTTGACTCTTTCATGACGCACAATGGATTTTCTAGGAGTAGCTATGACGCTTGTGTCTACAAGAAAGGTCTGGATGACAATTCCTTTATTTACCTACTGTTATATGAAGATGACATGTTGATTGCTTCTAAACACACATCTGAGATTGCCAAGGTGAAATCTCTTCTAGGTGGAGAATTTGATATGAAAGACGTAGGTGAAGCTAAGAAGATTCTTGGCATGGAGATTCAAAGGGACTCGATTATGCAGGCGACCTCAATAAGAGGAGATCTCTCACAGTTTACATGTTCACAGTGGGATCTACAACTGTTAGTTGGAAAGCCACTCTACAAAGTATTATTGCTTTATCTACTACTGAAGCAGAGTACATGGCGGCAACGTAAGCCGTGAAGGAGGCTTTATGGCTCAAGGGCTTGATGAATCAGTCGGGCATGGTTCAAGAACAAGTTATTGTTCATTGTGACAGTCAAACTGCTATACATCTTAGCAAAGACCAAATGTTCCACGAGAAAACGAAGCACATTGATGTCAAGTACCACTTCATTAGAGAAGTTACAGCTGAAGGTAGGATTCAAATAAAAAAGATTGGTACGTCTGAGTATCCATCCGACATGATGACGAAGACTCTTTTGTTAGCTAAGCTTGAGCTTTGCTCAAAATTAGTTGGTCTTCTTTCTACCTGAGTTTTGCCCATGCAGGGCATGCAGAGGAGATGCTATTCTTACAGTTTCTGATATTGGAGACGATTGCAAGTGCTTTTCTACTTCCATCATTTTCGAGTTGAAGACAAGGGTGGAATTTGTTGAGAGTGTCTTAAACTCTCTAGAAAAGCTTCCTTGATGAACTGGCCGTCTACACCGAGCCTCGGCATCTTCGGGATGCGTTTTGAGCACATACATGTGTATGTACAGTCATTGCTTCAGACCATATATGGTCTGCCTGGACTGTATTTGTATTTACGGTCCAGTCTGACCGTATACAGTCCAGCGTTGGACTGTAAATGTTGCTGAATAGAAATACAATTCGTGTTACGGACCGTATACAGTCCAGTCGGATCGTAAAAGTGGCTGGAAAACAACCTAATCACTTCGGGACTTTGGATATGGGTTCTATTCTTATAAATAGACACCCCAACTCGTCCCAAACATGAAGAGCAACGAAGAGACATCAAGACACATCATTTTTCGAAGACCTAAAGCCACAGACGGACCTAGGGCTTTCTTTAGGGTTTCACGCCTCCAAGAGCTCCTCTCCAAGCAACTGTCTTCTTCTACGGTTGGCTTTTGGGTGTAAAAGGGGATTGGGTTCTTCTTCTATCTTCTGTAATCATCATCTCTATAATCTCTCGATCAATAATATCATCTCCGCCATTGGATGTAGGCTCCCACATTGAGAATTTGTCGAACCACTATAAATCTCGTCTTTGTGGTTGCTTGCTTGTTCATTGTTGATCTTCGTAGTACATATTCGGTCTGGATTGCTCGATCTCATGCTTTCATATCTCCGCAACAAGCTCGTTGGGCCTTGTTGTTCGGGTCTCTCATCGCCACCATATCCCAGCACTTCAGTTAGTCCAGTTCCTTGTTGGTTTACCACACTCCTTCACTGGTGTGGTCGATCAAATCTTGTCCAGTGATCCTGTACCTACATTGCGTGATGTTCTCAAACGAGTTCAGTGATTGCCATTTGTCTCTCTGGTATCTCCTGATTCCTCAAATATAGCTGCCCTTGTCGTCGGTTCTGGTGATTTTTCTCGTGGTCATGGTCGTGGCCGCGGCCATGGTCGTGGTCGCTCTGCTACTGGGCCCGGTCGAGGATCTTACCCATCTGTCTCCGAGCCATCCTCTGCTGAATAGCGCTACTGCAACTTCTGTAAGTGCACAAACCATAATGAAGACCGTTGTTGGATCAAGCATGGAAAACCTACATGGGCCAATCAAATCCCTTCTGACCAGCCTGACAGTGCCCCATCTTCGTCTGCCCAGCCTTCTGCAGATTGGATCTGCTCTGAATTTGAGAAGCTACTTCAGGCTCGTCTGGCTTCCTCTGTTGAAGCTTCTACTGATGGAGGTTCTGCTCTACTTGCTTCTTCTGCACAGTTCGGTAAACATACATGGGTGATTGACTCTAGCGCCACCTCACATATTTCTGGCAATCATACATTATTTTCTAAACTGCATAAGACTTCTACCGTTCCACCTATTACCCTTGATGATGGTTCTCAAATGGTTGTTTTGTAGAATTGGGAATATATGCACTCCTGGTCGACTTTTATTATGTTCCAAAATTCCCAATTAATATGTTATCGGTTAGTAGAATTGTTAAGAGCCTACGATGCTCTATTACTTTTGACCTAGATGGTGTTGTCTTTCGAGATTTGCACACGAGGATGAAGACTGGTTCGAGCCATGAGGGACCAGATGGCTTATACTACTTGGATACATCGAAGACTGTTGCTCAACTAACTGCTTCTATGACATGCCTACAGTGGCACTATAGATTGGGACACCCATCTCCTGCTAAGTTGAAGAATTACAGTCTGATATTTCATATTCTATTTTTCATTGTGAAACATGCCAGTTGGGCAAACAAACTCATTCTAATTTTTCCAAACACAACCGTATTGGCTCAAAACATCTTTTTGATATTATGCATGTTGATATTTGGGCCTCTGTTCTGTTCCCAGTATTTCTGAATTTTGGTACTTTATGAGCTTTATTGATGATTTTTCTAGAACTACATGGTTGTTTTTGTTGAAGGATAGATCTCACATAGTAGATACCATCACAACGTTTTTGGTTGAAATTTGTACCCAATTTGATAAACCCATAAAATCTTCCGCACTAATAATGCCCTTGAATTTATGCAATCCTCTGTCAGTCAATTTTGTCAAAAAATGGGTATCATTCATCAAACCTCTTGTTCATACACACCCCAACAGAATGGGGTTGCGGACAGTAAGAATCGACGCCTCCTCGAAGTCGCCTGTACCCTCCTTTTTCACTATAACGTGACCAAATTCTTTTGGTCGGAAGCTAACTCTACTGCATGTTACCTTATTAATCGCATGGCTTCTTCTGTTTTGGCAATCAAGTGTCGTATCAAATCTTATATCTTTTTGCCCCTCTCTTTGTTGTGCCTCCTCGAATTTTTGAAAGCTCATGTTTTGTTAAAAACTTGCGCCCTGGTTTGACCAAACTTGATCCTCCTGCAGCAAAATGTGTTTTCTTGGGGTACTCTCGGGCCCAGAAAAGGTATCGCTATTATGATCCTTCTACAAAAAAATGGATGGTCAGTGTCGATGTAGTCTTCTTTGAGCATATGTTGTTCTACTCTACAACAGGTTCTACTCTGAAATCTGATTTACTAGTTGCTATTCCTCTACCTATGATTGATGATAACAACTTATCAGATACGGCTATTGCATTGACTCCTCTGTTGAAAGTATATCAAAGAAGACCGAAAGCTACAACTCCCTCCACGGCCCCTCCAATTCCTCCATCCTCGTCGGCAGATCCACCTATACCTCAGGTAGTTTCTGACTTGGATATTCATATCAGTTTACACAAAGGGATTAGATCTTGTGCTCAACATCCCAATGAAAATTTCTGTTCTACTGCTAACCTGGGAAGAAATTTTTCCAATTTCACTTTTGCTCTATCTATCGTTTCTATTCCTAAAAATGTTGCTCAGGCTCTTCAACATCCTGCATGGCGTCAGGCTATGGAAACGGAAATGTAGGCTCTTACTGATCGACATACATGGCACTTGGTTGATGCACCTACTACTTGCTCACCTGTCAACTGTCGCTTGATTTTTACAGTCAAGTATCAACCAGATGGCACTATTGAGCGGTTGAAAGCTTGCCTTGTAGACAAAGGCTATACTCAGACATATGGCTTTCATTATGATGAGACTTTTTATCATGTTTCTCGCTTCAACTTTGTTCATGTACTTATTTCTATAGCAGTAAATTTTGACTGGCATTTGTTCCAAATGGATATTCAAAATGCATTTTTATACGGAGATCTGCATAAGAAGGTTTACATGGAACAACCATCCGGGTTTGTTACTCCGCGGGGGGGGGGGGGGGGGGGGAGTCTTCCAAAGAATGCCGACTGCGCAAAGCTATATATGCCCTAAACCATAGTCCCCGTGCCTGGTTTAATAAATTGAGTACTATTCTTCAAAAGTACAACTTCCGACGATCTCAGTTTGATCATTCTGTTTTTATTAAGAAAACTCCATCTGGTCTTGTTATCCTGATTGTCTATGCTGATAATATCATATTATCTGGCAGTGATCAAGCAGCCATCCAGACCACTAAAGATACTTGAAAAAACACTTTGACACCAAAGATCTGGGCAAATTGAGATACTTTCTGGGCATTGAGGTTTCTCGCTCATCTTCAGGTATATGCTTATCACAACGAAAATATGTTTTGGATCTCTTGTCTGAAATAGGAATGCTTGGGGCAAAACCTGCTACTACTCCCTTAGATCCCGATACTAACTGGGATGATGATAGTTCTCCTCCATACCCTAACCACCAATAATATCACAGATAGGTAGAGAAACTTATATATCTTACTGTTACTAGGGCTGATATAACTTTTGTAGTGGGTCTAGTCAACAGATACCTAGATAAACCCAGACAGTGTCACTGGGAAGCTGTATGTCATATTCTGAAGTATCTGAAGAGCTCTCCAGGAAAAGGCTTGTTTTATAGGAAACATGGACATTGTAAACTCATAGACTACTCTGATTGTGATTATGCAGGAAGCAAAATAGATCGCAAATCTACATCTGGCTACTGCACTTTTGTAGGAGGAAACCTTGTTACCTGGCGTAGCAAGAAACAAAGTATCGTTGCCCACTCTAGTGCTGAAGCTGAGAATAGAGCAATAGCTCATACTACTTGTGAACTCTTATGGGTCTGTGGCCTTCTGAAAGAATTTGGTATTTCTGATTCTACACCTATTCCCATGTATTGTGATAACAAAGCAGCTATATTCATTGCCAGCAATCCTACCTTTCATGAGCTCACCAAACATATTGAAGTGGATTGCCACTTTGTGAGGGAAGCCGTCTTATTGGCCAGATCTCCACTCCATATACACATACTTCTGATCAAGTAGCAAATATCTTCACCAAGCTTCTTCCGAAGGCCAGATTCACTGCCATGATGGACAAGCTAGGCATGATTGATATCTATGCTCCAACTTGAGGGGGAGTATTATACTTTACCGATTTTCTTATGTTATGTTATTCTTGTTGTGTTATGGACTTTAGACTTGTCTTTTCTCTCCGCCTTTCTTTTATCCCATATCGCTTATTCTTGTTTTATGTTTTACTCTCTTATCCTATAAAAGAGAGAGCATTGTAATTGTTTTACACACATCAAATAAAGATATCTCATTTTATAATCTTCCATGGCATGGTCCAAGCAGGATGTTGCAGAGCCTCAACAACAATTTTAGGGACAAAGATTGCAGAGGGAGCAAAGGTGAAGTGGGCAAAGCTAGTGCCAAGGTTAGCATTAGAACAAAAAATGTTGATAGGAGTACAATACAAGAGTGCATTCCTTTCTGCAAACCTATTGGAAGATCCAATTCAGAAGTTACCCAAGGGTTGTTTTGATCTTTTGATGTAGTTAGAGGATTGGAAGATTGAGGGGCCATGGAGGGAGTTGTAGTTTTGCGGCGCGGTTGGTATACCTTCAGTGGTGGAGAACAAACAGAAGGATGATCATGTACATCTAGCTCAACAAAAACATGAATAGGGATATCAACTAGCAAATCCGTAGATAGAGTTGAACCCGTTTCAGAAAAGTACAATGTATTTTCGAATAAGGCAACATCCGCACTCGCATACCATTTTTTAGCAGATGGGTCATAGCATCTTTATCTTTGTGAGTTTTAGCAAATGGGTCATAGCATCTTTATCTTTTTGAGTTTTGGAGTAACCTAAGTATAGAATAAGAAAACCTTTATTTGATATATCTTAAACAAATACAAGGCACTCTCTTTTATACGATATCAGAGTAAGAGAGTAACAAAATTAGGCAATACGAGATAAAAGAAAAGCTAAAGACAAAGACAAGTCTAAAGCACAAAATAAACATAAAGCATAAAGCGTATATACTAATACCCCCTTAAACTGGAGCATAGATGTTATAGAGAATAGAGTCTTTTCTATTAAGTGAGTAAAAAGGAGTACAATGCCTTCTCTTATATAGGACAGGAGAATAAAACAATAACACAACTAGGAAATATGGGATAAATAACACAAGTAACAAGTAGAGCATACGTAATTAGTAAATATAGCATATCTCTTTACCCCCCCCCCCCTCAAGTTGGAGCATAGATGTCGACCTTGCCCAGCTTGTCCACTAGAGTCTTGAATCGAGCTTTAGGTAGAATCTTGGTGAAGATGTTGCCACTTGCTTTTCAATACTGAGATGTAGGGTACAAATGCAGCCAGAAAGAACAGATTCCCAAACAAAGTGATAGTTACCTTGATATGCTTTGTGCGCTCATGAAAGGTAGGGTTGCTTGCAACAAAAATAGAGGCTTTGTTGTTACAGAACATTAGAGTCAGATATATCAAATTCTTTGAGAAGGCTCAGAACCCACTGAAGTTCACATGCAGTGTGAGCCATAGCATGATATTCTGACTTTGCATTTGATCTGGCTACCACTATCTGCTTTTTGCTACACCATGTAACTAGGTTGCCTCCTACAAAGGTACAAAATCCGGATGTAGATTTTCGATCACATGTACTCCCTGCATAATCAGCGTCTAAGAAACCAAAGAGATTGCAATGGCCATGTTTCTTGTACAATAGACCTTTTCCTGGAGAGCTTTTGAGATATCTCAGAATGTGATAGATAACATCCCTGTGACACTGTCGAGGTTCATCAAGGTACATGTTTACAAACCCGACAATAACGGTAAGATCAGCTCTCGTGACAGTAGATAAATGAGCTTACCAACCAATCGCCTGAATTTATGGTTAAAGGTGGTGAAGATTCATCATCACAATCAGTGTTTGGGTCTAGAGGGGTGTTGGTTGGCTTGCATCCAAGCATACTTGTATCCTGTAAGAGATCTAGAACATATTTGTGTTAGAAGAGACATACCTGCAGATGATCTGGATACTTCACTGCCTTAGAAATATCTCAGTTTACCAAGATCCTTGGTGACAAAGTGTTGTTCTAGATATGTTTTTGTAGCCTGAATGTCAGAGGTGTCACAGCCAGATTATATTATGTCATCTAGATAGACAATAAGAATGACCAGACCAGCCGCAGTTTTCCTGATAAATACTGAGTGATCGGAATGAGAACGAAGAAAGCCAAATTTTATGAGAATCTGACTGAGTTTGTCAAACTAGGCGTGAGGGCTTTGTTTTAGGCCATAAATTGCTTTCCGCAGTCTGCAAACACGCAAGAATACCCCCCCTGAGCAATAAAGCCAGGCGGTTGCTCCATGCAAACCTCTTCCTGTAAGTCCCCATAAAGACAGGCATTCTTGACATCCAACAGAAACAATGGCCAATCTTTGTTGACAGCAACAGAGATGAGGACACAAACATAATTGAGTCAAGCTACTGGAGAAAAAGGTCTCAAAATAGTCCACACTATAAGTTTGAGCATATCCTTTTGCCACCAGGCGTGCTTTCAAGTGCTCAATCGTACCATCAAGTTGATATTTGATAGTGAAGACCCATCGGCATCCAACTGTAGGACAGGCAGAAGGACGATCCACAAGATCCCATGTCTTGCGATCAAAGAGTGCCTGCACTTCAGCTTCCATCGCTTGGCGCCAGGTAGGGATTCGAAGTGCCTCTGTAGCATTTTTAGGAATAAACACAACAGAAATTGCAGCAGTAAAGCAAGCAAAGCTAGCACCCAGATTAGTAGAGGAACATAACTGACTAATCGGATGTTGAATAGAGGAGCGGACACCTTTCAGAAGGCTAATAGGGAGGTGTAAGTCAGAGTGTACCTTGGTTGTGTTGTGATCTTCCGCCTAAGGAGGAGTTGGTTGTTGAGGGGCCAAGGAGGAAATAGTTTGCTTGGGTCTTCTCTTGTAGACTTGTAACGGCGTTCTTTGGGTGTCAGCATAGAAGGTGGATCAATATCCACAATGTCAGGTAACGGAGTAGGTGCCAAAATGTCACAGGATAAGGAAACGTCGTTATCAGAATAATATGGCAGATGTTCAAAGAAAACGACATCCACACTAACATACCACTGTCGCGGGATAGGATCATAACAACGATATCCTTTGCGTTCGGGAATATCCCAAAAAAATACATTTTGTGGAGCGAGGGTCAAGTTTTGTCATCCCTGGACCAAGGTTTTTAACAAAGCAAGTGCACCCAAAGATGCACGGTGGAACTGGAAAAAAGCTACACATCAGGAAAGAAAGAGAATGCTAACCATTTTTACAAAACAGAGGACATCATGCCATTGATAAGGTAGCAAGCTGTAGAATCAGCCTGAGGTCAAAGACGTCGAGGAACATGATAATGAAGAATGGTGCGAGCAACCTCTAGAAGATGTCGATTTTTGGGTTCAACAACCCCATTTTGTTGTGGGGTATAGGGGCATGAAGTCTGATGAATCGTTGCTCGGGATGAACAAAAGGAAGTGACTGATTTTTGCATGAACTCAAGAGCATTGTCGGTATGAAAGGTTTTAATGGATTTATTTAATTGAGTTTTATTTTCAGAGAAAAAAAATGGCGATGGTGTCCATAACAGTGCTTCTATCTTTGAGTAAATATAACCATGTAGCTTGAGAAAAGTCGTCAACGAATGTCATCGCTTAGAAAGTAAAAGAGGGCTATGCGTTGTATTAGATAGGAGAAACCATGCTCCTATAAATAGGGGAACAGGGAAGCGTACAGGACATAAGACAACCCTAATGGGCCAGGACACTTAGACCCATATAACAAAGAAACTAATAACAATAATAAACAAACTCTCTAACACTCCCCCTCAAGCTGAAGTTGGGAGAATCCCAAATCAGCTTGCAAACAGAGAGTCAGACTAAAAAACAAAGAGAAAGAAATAAAAGGATAAACCAAGCTCATACAAGAAATTTCTCCCCCTCAATATTACATTAAAGCACTCAAACACTCCCCCTCAAGTAGATACTCAAAGCAAGCAGGTAAGTCGCAGAAGCTTCTCCATCATCTGGAGCAGAAATAAGCAGCATCACAATCATTTGGAGCAAAGGATAGAATAGCTGATAGGCACCAAGGTCTTCATCAAAGTCGTCGTCGTAGTAGCCAGAGATTGTTGGGTCACAGTGGCAGAGTAGGAGAGCTCAGAGAGTGTTGGATCATAGTAGTAGTAGTAGTCAACGTACAAATAAAGTACAGACGGGTCAACGTGGGAAACAGAGCACGGGCGAGCCAGAAAGTGTGGGCACACAGAAGCAGTAAGTCGACGTGCAAACAAGGCACGGACAAGTAGAGAGTCGATGTGTCAAAACATGGACATGCTAGAGGGTGTTGGCGCACAGTAGCAAAGGTCGACGACGTAGGCAGATAGAAGACTAGTGGGCAGAGTAGCAAGTAAATAAATAACTCCAGTGGACGAAGCTCCATGTAAAGTCAACAACATATGTCTTCGTCATCTTCCCTCTTTACACAATATCCATCACAATAGCAGACGTCAAAGTCCAGAGAATGTTGGTCCACCGTAGAAAGTCAACGTGCAAATAAAGCACAAACAGCAGAAAGTGCAAGAGCACAAAGCAGCAAACAGAATGTGTTAATCATAGCACAAGTAACAACAATGATGTCCCAATATGTAACTTCATAGCAACAGTCTAGGTAGATGATGAATAAGCAATTATAGCAGCAAAAAATTTCATATAACAGCAACACAATCATGAACAAGCCACATAACAATAGATGGATCCATATAAAAGCAAAATGAACACCATATCGTAACAAAAGGATCCATATATCAGTAGTATAAGTGGCACGAAGATCCATGTAGCAGCATAATTGAATTTTTCTTCTTCTTTCTTCATCTCTCCTCTGTTTCTCCCCCTCACACCAACCACGGAGAAGATCAACGGTTGGGGTGGACAAACACAAGTTCCACTGGATTTAGGAAATCAAACAAAAGGGTTGCAAGTGGTATAAAACCTCACATAATCAAAATGTGGACCATGGTGTGCGGATTATCCAAGGCAGCCATCTTAGCAGCATAGCAGCAATAGCATTCGAGCAGTAGCAGCGACAAATAAATGATATTTGTAGTAGCAACAAAAAAGAAAAACATAGCAACGCAATTGCAGCAGCAGTAGAGGGCTTAAAGGCCAAAGTATTCTAAACTAATAGCAGAAAAGAAGAGCACCTCAGCAAGGAAAACGTCAAAACTTCAAAAAATGTGCAGCAGTACACGCTGCTATAGTACCAGCGACAGCATAGAGGTTAGAAGATCAAACTCCAACTCATTCCATAGAGATTTGATGGTTTGGCAGCTAAGGTAGGAGATGCTCAAGACATAGATGACCTAAATGGAGCAGGTCCTAAGGAGAGGCAACACCTTAGTAGGCCATAATCGATCCGGAGATCAAGAGCAGGGGCAAACCTGTACAGACGGCCAAAAAAAGATGCAATAACTTCTTCTCCAAGGCATGTGGAAGACTTCTCCCTATCCTAGAAGCCGCTAAGGCGCTGAGGAAGAGAAGGGGGGCACTGAAGGCTGGCAGAAACCATGAAGGAGAGGACTGGAAGCTCCCAAAATCCCGCCGTGCTATAGTAATGTATTGTAGCAGTACGCCAGATCTGAAGGAAAGGGCGCCCGGAGCAGCAGAAAATGAAAGAAATGATATAGAGAAGCATGGGGCAACAATCTCCAGTCAAGTAGAAACAATAGGAGGAGCATCAACAGCAGAAAAAGGAGAGGAAGGAGCAGCAGATGCCATGGATTGATGAGTGGACAAGGCCTGCGGGAGGCCAAGAATGAAGAAGGGGCCGCCCGCCGGCTACTGCTCTGTAACGACCCTGACCTGGGTTATGAGGTAACCCTGTTTGTTTTAGCTAATAAAGTTTCTTAGAGCTTTAATATAACCCTCTAAGGTGTTTTGTTATCATGTGACACACTTATGTTCCAAGTTTGGTCCCGATTGAATGTTGCTTGAACAATTTTCCTTTGTTTTGGACCAAAGTGCAATTTATCCAAATTAAGGGCTATAATGCAAAATGTCACATGTTGAATGTACCCCATGTGTTTAAGCATCATAATAGAGAGAATAATGATAAGTGGTGGCTTGTTGAAAGCCTAAATTCCAAGCTTGAACTTGTTTGAACAATGTTGGAGCATTGTGCACCAATTTTGGTACAAGTTGTAATTTACCCAAAATGTGGGGTTGATATGCAAATTACCACCTCTAGAGTGTCCCTACTCCCTCCTAGTATCATGTAGAGGAGATAGAAAGGAGGAGACACCATGTTTGAATCAATTATGAATGATGGAAATCTTGGTGATGAAATGACCAAGAAAAGGGTTGAATATGAAAGCTTAACTTGAGTTGTATCAAGTTGAAAAGCTTATATATGAGTGCCTATCGGCCATGGAGCCCAAGGAGGTGTCCCATATCATTTTGTGAACTCTTGGAAAAGTGCATATCGTGCAAAACACCTCAAGGAGGTGAGGTGTGACGGCCAACAAGTTTCCTTAGAAAAAGTGTATCGGCTTGACTTAAAATAGTGATTAAACCTAGATGACTTATCCAAATGGATAAGCAATGGACGAATTTGCATCTCTAGATGATCCTCAACCTTTTTGAATGTCAAGATAAATGTTGATGCATGCATGTACACGTGTCACCTATGCATCACACGTGTCACCTACTAGCACAAAATGTTGACACCTCATTTTTGCCTTCCTTCATGAACAACAAGTATATATACCCCTAGTTTTACCCCTTGGTGCAATTTTACGACCCTTACCACCCTCCTACCCTAAGGTATCGTGCATAGAGCTCCCATATCGTGAAGGGATGTTGTGGTATCGTGTATGGGCCTTGGGGTATCGCCCATGGCAAGACCATATCGCCCAAGAAGGTGATATCGGCCATATAGGGTGATATCGGCCATAGAGTGAAGTGTTTTGACTCCAAGTGAGTGCCATATCGTGCAAGTGAGTATCCTATCGTGCAGGAGGGGTGGCATATCGTGCAAGAGCACAAGGGTATCGTGCATAGGCCTTGGGTATCGGCCATAGCAAGTATATCGACCATAGCATGTTGATATTGCCCATAACAAGTTGATATCGGTCAATTGAAGTGATTTTGGCCACAAGTGAGGGGGTATCGGCCACAAGCAAAGTTGTGTCGGCTAAGAGGAAGTCCATATCGCCCAAGATTGGTAGGGTGTCGGCCAAGGAGCTAAGAAACTCAAAACTTAACCCTAAGGTAGGCTGTAGTTGTCTTCAAGCTTGAATTGAAGCATGGAATTAGGGTTATGATCTACTTTTCTTTTCTTCTTCACCAATTGCTTATCCATGGTGATTCCTTGTATATGAAGGAGTTGAGAACGAGACTTGGACTTTTTATAAGTCATCTTCAACCTTAGGGACATGGAGCTTTGGAGTTTGGAGCTTTGAAGTTGTTCTTAAGGCGGGTTATATAACTTGAACTCAACCATGTTATTATTCATCACCTAAATTGCTATATTTAATGAATTACTTTTAATTCCGAAATTTCCTGAAATAGTTGATGAGATTATGAGTTCTAGTAGTTGCTTAGACCTGTTGCCATGAATTATAACAGTTAAAACATAGGTCTAGATCTTGAAGATGATGGTATCACTTTATAAAAGTGATATCGGGTGCAAGTACACATGTAAGCACCTCTAACCCGATATGATGATGCACCTACTTCACTAAAACGATATGGATATGATTGAATACCTTCTTACATGATATGGTGGTGTAGGATACACCTCTTACACGATACGGTTTGAAGCACACATACATCTCTCTGCCTGATATGGTGTTTGTTAGATATCTCAGTAAAGAGGGTGAAACCCTAGATGCGAGAAAAGTTGGATAATCGTGAATAGATATTATGAAATTCATTTGAAGTGTTTATCTTGACATAATAGATTTTAATTATGCAATCTTATTCTTGATGCATGATATCTCAGTGAATGGCATGAAAACCTAAATTCAGCTCAGTTCTAAAGTTTCATACATATATTGATTGTATATGATTTGTTGAAAGCGGTCTTTACTCAATGAAACCCTAAGGATAGGGTGTTGCCATGCGATAAGTGAATGAGGCAAACGAAACCCTAAGGATAGGGTGTTGTCATGTGATAAGTGAATGAGGCAAACGAAACCCTAAGGATAGGGTGTTGCCATGTGATAAGTGAATGAGGGAAATGAAACCCTAAGGATAGGGTGTTCAATGAATCAAGTGTTGTGATATCAAAGTTCTCAGTATGAGATGTGTTGATGCTTAACAGTTCAATTGTATGATTTTAGTGTATTAAGTGCCATGTTGACATGTATTCTATTTATTTGAGAATTTTAGTCTGCCCACATGCATAGTATGATGATTACTCAGAATATTACAGTGTTTTGAATATACTGCTCTGCCAAGTTTATATGTGAGAAATGTTTGAATGAGAATACTTATTTAATCAAGTCATATTAGACTTAGGAGCCCTGAACACCGTAGAACTCCTTTGAGAGGTCTGTGCCTTAGGGGTGAAACGATCAACCCTGGGGATACGCCCAGGTGCTCGGAGACTCGTGTCCAACACTTACCGAATGTCTCGATGACACGAGGGGTGAGAAGTAGGGTCCCGATCAACCCTGGGAATACGCCCAGGTGGTCGGAGAGTCGAGGTTGTGTCCCGATCAACCCTGGGGATACGTCCAGGTGGTCGGAGACGTGTCCCGATCAACCCTGGGGATACGCCCAGGTGGTCAGAGACTTAGAGACCCTCCACCTGTGTACTCAGCTAGGAGGAGTCTGGAAAGTCAGACTTAGCATTTCCCGGGTGTGTCGCTAAGTCTTGTACGGTGTGGCTGTTGGGTTTTAGGGGAGGCAGAGAAGGCAGCGGAAACAAAAAATTTCTCCCCCAAATCCGGAACGAGGAAACGCGTCAACGTCTATACAATAGGAAAGGATGGTTCCTTGTCCCGAGGCTTGCTCGGCGACAATACCTCGCGGCTTGCGCGGTCTTCACCTCCGGTCTTGGAATGTGTCTGTGCAGCTCCTGGTCGCACCGGGACTCACAACTCCTCCTCTCACCGGGACTGTCGGGGTTGACAGTTGTCCTCCTGAGCGGCAGAAACCTCCCGCCTCTGAAATAGTCCACACGGACCACCTGGAACTCCAATGTCCTTGTCCCACAAGGAATTGGAAGGAGCCGCACCCTCCTGTTGACGTATTAGTCGCCAACACCCTCTCCTGCCTCCAGTTGCAACTGCAGTTGTCTTTCCCTTGCTACACCTCCCTTTGCGGGAAGCACTTGCTCGGGCTCTCTCTCGGTTACCAAAACCAGAGAGAACGACAACTTTGCAGAGCAACTGGTTGCACTGAGGTGTACTTTGAGAAGCCCCCAATACCCCTATATATATAGGCGGGTCATGAGACAAGGTTCTCTGTCCCCAGCAATATGGGACTAAAAGCAGGAGTAGAAGGGTTCGAGATTTTCCACAAAAACAACCAACTCGCAACCTGAACCGATCGTTTCATTTCTGAAACGATCGGTTGGGCACCTGAGCCGGTCGGTTGACACTCAACCGATCGGTTGGGACCCATGAGCCGGTCGGTTCACTTTCTGAACCGGTCGGTTCGTGGTCCTGATCAGTTCCCGATTGACTTTCCAACTTTTATTTCTAATTGGTATCGAATACCAATCCTTGTTCCAATCAAATTGGGCAAGTGAAACGCAAGGAAAAAAATATCACCAATCCTACTTTCCCAACTGGCCCAGTTGCAACAGTTGAACCGATCGTTTCAACACTTGAAGCAATCGTTCACCCTGTCCTTGAGCCGATCGACTCAACACTTGAGCCGACCGGTTCACAAAGCTCAGCCGATCGGTTCATCACATGAGCCGATCGGTTGGGAGTGCAGTTGTGCAGAATCAGTCAATTGCGATTTCAATCAATCCGATACTCTAATCAATCTGTCCAACACCTTGAACACTATGATTTTGAGCTATCAATCAATTGAGTGTTTAATTGAACTACTAAACTCCTTTAGTAATCAATCTAAACATTGTTTGTGGACAAAACTCCTCTTCCAGGTTAAATCCTATGTGTGTGACCCTGCAGGTCCATTTCACGTTGGCAGTGAAAGTCCATAACACTTATGACTTCACAAGCAAAGAGCGGTGCCTAGTCACACATTAGTGCTACCCAAGTGAAAGTAGAAAGTTGGAGAACAACTTTCAATCCTACAATCCGTGAATGGTGTTACAGTGAATGTATAATTCCTTTATCACTGATATCCTGAATGAACTCGAGGCATGGAACAGTCATCCTGTCAACGTTCATTCACTTTCTTGATCTCAGAGCAGATTGAACGAGATATGTATGACATCAATATCACATATTGATTCACACATGCGTGCGCACGCCTATCTCAATCCTACTCATCAAGTGGCCTTGGATATCAAACTCCCTCAGGAGGGACAAATCCCATATCTATCACTCACCCCTCAAAAGCCCCATGTGTCAAAGCCACCCAATCATCACCTTTATAACAACCCATGTTTCAGGACTGCGTTTGATGATGTCAAAGTGTGCCCAACGACATGTGTTGAGTGCAGTGATTTCAGGTCTAAGAATCACACTCACCACCATCACTGTGAGTACTGACTGTGACTACCATGTCATGGTTCCATGTGTCAAACTCACGGTGGGTCTGTCCGGTACACTTGTTCTCTAACAAGTACCTATGTGTTTGGTTTGATATCTCTATATCATGACTAATGAGATTCTGTCATCAACCAACATCACAATCTAGTCTTGTGTGTCATTGTTGTCTATCTACCTTCCACAATGACATCCGACTAGGGACATAACAAGAATGTACAAACTCTTAGCATCCGTATGATCTCATCGTTCAGGTCATGAACCTGAAGGCATACGTCATTGAGTATTGTCATTCTCTAGACATTCAATCTGTTCTATCACTATCTCATATGACTGAACCAGAAAGAATTGGAAGCTTACCTTTGATGTTTATCAAATCAATCTTAATGCATCACACCAATCATCCCATGATTGGCTCTCAGGGCATACATACCAACAGACTCCCACTTGCACTGCGAGCCAATCACCCTTGAATCATATTCATAGTGATCTTCAAACATGTCCCACATGTTATTATGCTCTAGTGCCAACATAGTGAGAAATGGCAACAGCTTTCCAAAGTCAGTATAAATTGCATGTCTCACATCTCTTCGTTGTACGTCACACGTATGAGATGGAGTTGTCGTAATATGCGATCTAGTATTCCTTTGCTAACCTTTAGCCACATTGCATGATCAAGGATTCCATACTTGTCATCAATGACCGGAATATCTATAAGTTCATCTCATGAACTTCCAGATCCATATAGTATCCACTGTTGTTCTCTAACACATAGATACTCGGTATTTCCTTTTAAGTGGTTTCATTGGAACACTTCCAATTATCAACAAAGTTTCACTTTTATACATCCTATGTATATTTTGCGATTAATTTTCTGTCCTTTCGGAAGTTCGCATCAATGTAACTCTTTACATTGAACTCTTCCTTATCTCCATAGAACTAGTACTTCACAAGTACTTATCAAGTTCTCATGGTATTCCAGTAACCCTTACTGGAAGTAGACAGACATGCACTCGTCATGTCCCACATACGAGTTATCAGGATGAGCACATCATATTGTCATGTCATACATACAAGATGATGAATGCATTTCATTCTTGCCATGTCCATACATGCAAGATAATGGGATGATTACATACATGATAGATCCATATCTATTCTTAGTGTTCCCATTCTTCATAAGAATTGGACACTTGGCCTTGGGATACTAACTCCATGTAACATGGACAAGTTTTCTCCCACTGAATCTGTGCATACTGAACACTTCAGTACAGATTGCCAATGTATGCTCTCTCTTTTCAGGTCAAGAGGTTTTTCAAGAACTATCTCTATAGATCTCTATTCCTATCACATAGGAAATATCTCTATCTTCCTTAAAGACAATTTCCACTTTTGGATTTCCATTCTAGAACATTTCCATTTCACATCAACATGTGGAATGTGAACACGCTCCCACTAAATCACAGATCCCTTCTTTATCTTTGACATATCAGTCAAACCCTTTGACTATATCATCAAAGTAAAGATCCAATTCTGAGTTGCTTGTACTCAATCAATCACATTGATTAGTCCATTGTAACTTATAGACTTCATTTGCATTAGTGGATTCATAAACCTTATAGGTTGTGTCACGTACACATCCTTGTTTTATTCCTCACAGGAATGCGGTTTTAGTATCCATATGCCAAATGTCTTAGTCATTAAGTTGCAATCAACAAGGATCATCCTTCTCAAAATGTTATCCATGTGTCTTAATACTTAAGACTCATTTGCACTTATGGATTTCATCCAATGGGTGCTACCATCAAGGCCATACCTTATGGTTCACATGGAAGTCATTTAGGATGTAATGGTCATATACCATAACTCAAAATCCGGTTCCTCATATTCATCTGGATAGTTGACTCATCACATGAACAACTCATCACATAGATAATTGAGGTGTTTCTGTCAAGGATATAAGAACTCACAACTCCTTGTGATTCTTAATGTCCTTTATTAGTGTGGGGTATTCTTTATTTAAGAAGAATTCAGTTATTCGATAATCATTCTCTAACTCCTTAGAGTATGATTCCTTCTTGATTTAGACATCACTATGCCTTAATCATGAGTTCACTACGATACATTATCATAATCACTCATAAGGATCTCAAACATTTGGTCCAAGTATTTCATTCATTGATCTCATCAAGAATTAACACTTTACCAAATTTGCACTTCATCTATGATAATCTTGAACACTTCAAGATGTTCATATTGGTATTTCTCTAAACACCATTTGAAGTATTAGCATTTGTTCCAATAGGTATGTAAATACATCACATGTATTATACCTAATAGGACAATCATTCTCCCACTACCATTAGTGAAGATTGATTAATCATGTCCAAGATATTCATGTCTCTTACTGGTTCTCTAACCAAAAGAGTCTAGATTTATCCATCACATGGAAACTAGAAATGAATTTCTCATGATTGATGCTAATTTGATTGTTTGAGTTATCAATAACTTTTAGGTATCATTTTATCTTATGCATACCATGTATCACAAGATAAACAAGGCATTGCCACAAAGATCATATCTTTAAGATTGAAACATCAACTTTATTAATTGCCGTCATTGTCATACAATATGGAAAAATAAAGTGTTTCTATCTATTGGCAATATATGAAATAGCAGTTCTCAACTCTATTTCGTGCCCTTTAGGCTGAAATAAACTGAAAGATACTCCTATCTATGGCAGCAACACTTGCTCCTATGATGGGTGCTTCTTTCTTGGGCCTTTCACAAAGGCCATCACTTCTTTGCGGATCTTGCATATTGTAGAAAGGAGAAGTGTTGTTTATTCGATGATGTTAAAAGAATACATAGGAGTCTCTTATATAGAAAACATAACAAGAGACTAAACTAAGCGCTACCCATATGGGACTAAACAACATAAGAAAAAAGGAGTAAGTGAGGCACATGCTAAGCACATGACACTCAAGGTAAAGGAACAGAAAAACACATGAAAAATACATGAAACTACATATCTCTATACTCCCCCTCAAGCTAGAGCGAAGATGTCGAAGAAGCCCAGCTTGGAACACAGATTCTGAAAGCGAGTCTTGGGTAGCACTTTGGTGAAGATATCCGCAAGCTGCTGTTCTGTACTGATGTATGGAGTGTAGATCTGACCAGAAAGAACCTTTTCCCGTACAAAGTGGCAGTCGACCTCAATGTGCTTGGTTCTTTCATGGAAGGTTGGGTTGCTCGCAATGAAAATGGCCGCCTTATTGTCACAGAACATGGGCATAGGGCTAGGCAGAGAGATGTCAAACTCCTTCAGTAGACTAAGAACCCATAGCAGCTCGCATGTAGTATGAGCCATCGCTCTATATTCTGCCTCAGCGCTTGATCTTGCCACAACGGTTTGTTTTTTACTGCGCCAGGTGACTAGATTGCCGCCCACAAATGTGCAGTATCCAGAAGTGGATTTCCTGTCAGACCGAATCCCTGCATAATCTGAATCTGAAAAACCAGATAAGTCACAGTGACCATTTTTCTTATACAGAAGGCCTTTTCCAAGAGCACTTTTAAGATACCGAAGAATATGAATAATAGCATCCCAGTGGCATTGCCTTGGTTTATCAAGATAGCGGCTAACAAATCCCACAGCAGCAGCTAAATCAGCTCTAGTGACAGTCAGATAAATGAGTTTGCCCACTATTCTTCGGAACTGGTGGCGGTCAGCATATGCAGGAGATGAATCACTGTCCCAATCCATATTGGGATCTAGAGGAGTGGTGGCTGGCTTGCATCCCAACATTCTTGTTTCTTGTAATAAGTCAAGTACATATTTGCGCTGAGAGAGAGAAACGCCTGCAGAGGATCGAGCAACCTCAATTCCCAGAAAATAACGCAATTTGCCAAGGTCTTTTGTAATGAAGTGTTGTGCGAGATAATGCTTGGTTGCTTGTATCTCTGCGGGGTCACTGCCAGATAAGATGATGTCATCTACATACACAATAAGAATAACCAGCCCTGCTGTGGTTTTGCGTATGAAAACAGAGTGATCAGCCTGCGACCCTCGAAATCCAAAGGACATTAAGATTTTGCTAAGTTTGTCGAACCATGCGCGTGGACTTTGTTTTAAACCATAAATCGCCTTGCGAAGCTTGCAGATTTGAGAAGCAGACTCCCCCTGAGCAACAAATCCTGGGGGTTGCTCCATATAGACATCCTCCTGAAGGTCGCCATATAAGAAGGCATTTTTCACATCCAGTTGATAAAGAGGCCAATCTTTATTGACAGCAACAGATATCAGAATACGAACAGAATTAAGACGTGCGACTGGAGAAAACGTCTCAAAGTAATCAACGCCATAAATTTGCGTATATCCTTTCGCCACTAATCGAGCTTTCAAACGTGCAACGGTGCCATCTGGCTGATATTTAACAGTAAAGATCCATCGACAGCCAACTGGATGACAAGAAGAAGGCTTATCAACCAGATCCCAGGTATGTTGTTCATATAGAGCTTGCATTTCTTGTTCCATGGCATGTCTCCAGGCAGGGTGTCGAAGAGCTTCATTAGCAGTTTTAGGAATGTGCACAGCAGATAATGCAGATGTAAAGTATGCAAAACTGTCACTCAGATGATCAGTAGAACAGAAGCGACTAATAGGATGCTGAGTACATGAACGAACCCCTTTTTGTAAACTAATAGGAATATGCAAATCAGAAAATACCTCAGCCTGTGGTGGATCCTCCGCTGACGCAAGATTTGGTTCGGTCGGGGCAGTGAGGGGCTTTGGTCTTCGCTTGTACACCTGTAGAGGTTTCTCTTGTGAAGTAGGAACAAAAGGTATTTCTTCAACCAAAGGAAGAGGAGTGCTAGCCAAAATATCAGCAGTCAGGCGGTCCCCAGCAGCAGAGTAGAACGGCATGTGTTCAAAGAATATCACATCCGCACTTACAAACCATTGTTTCTTATCTGGATCGAAACAGCGATAGCCTTTCTGAGTCCGGGAATATCCCAAAAACACACATTTCACAGACCGGGCATCCAACTTCGTGAGACCAGGGCGAAGGTTTTTAACAAAACACGTACATCCAAAGATGCGAGGCGGCACAGAGAATAAGGGTTTATCAGGAAATAACAGAGTGTAGGGAACTTTGTTTTTCAAAACAGAAGAAGGCATGCGATTAATAAGATAGCATGCCGTCGAAACTGCATCAGGCCAAAAACAGTGAGGCACCTTGTAATGAATCAGGAGAGTGCGAGCAACCTCAAGAAGATGTCGATTTTTCCGTTCCGCTACACCATTCTGTTGTGGAGTGTATGGGCAAGTGGTTTGGTGGAGTGTGCCATGGGAAATGCAAAACTGAGTCACAGATTGTTGCATAAATTCTAGTGCATTGTCAGTCCGGAAGGTTTTAATAGGCCGATCAAATTGAGTTTTAATTTCAGCAAAAAAGGTACGAATGCAATCTAATACAGTGTTTCGACCTTTGAGTAAAAACAGCCAAGTAAGACGAGAGTAATCATCAATAAAGGTCAGAAAATATTTCACACCAGAATGACTGGGCACAGAACATGGCCCCCAAATATCCGCATGCACAAGTTCAAAAGGTTCTGTAGAAGAAATAAGTTTCTTTGCAGGAAAAACAGATCTTGTATGCTTGCCCATTACAGAAGTTTCACAAGTAAAGGTATCGCCAGAGATGCTAGGAAAAAGATGCTTTAGTTTCGCCGCAGAAGGATGACCAAGTCTAACATCCAGTTGAAGTCCTGTCACAAAAGTAGAGAGCATCGCCTTCGGAGTAGGTGGTCCATCCAGGTAGTACAGCCCATCTGGTCCCTCACGGCCCGAACCAATCCTCGTCTTCGTGCAGAGGTCCTTCATAATACAACCAGAGGGGTCAAATTTAACAGAGCAGTTTAATTGTTTAACCATTTTGCTGACCGAAAGTAAATTGACAGGAAAGTTTGGGATATATAAAACCGAACGGAGAAATAATTCCCTTGATAGAGGAACAGTGCCAGTGCCACTAACAGTAGTTTGTGAACCATTTGCCACAGTGACTGAAGAAATAGGAGTACGGGTGGTAGGTAAGGTGGGAAAATAAATGACGAGTACCAGTCATATGAGTGGAAGCACCAGAGTCGATGCACCACTTTGTGTTACCAGAGGAGGACGAGGCAAGCATGGCTGAGGAGTCTGAGGTAGAGGGTAGTTGTGCCAGACGTTCCTGAAACATTCTTTCAAACTCCGAGCGCAACCATTCAGTGTTAGGTGGTGCAGCAGATTGATCCACAGAAGAAGCAGCAGGAGTAGTATCATCAGCCGCTTGGTTGGCCCAAGCATGTTTACCATGCTTTATCCAGCAGCGGTCCTCAGTATGGTTATCACGACCACACCAGCCGCAGTGGCGTGGGTTAGGTGAAGTGCCCCGTCCAGGTGCAGGAGTGCCTCGTCCGCTAGAAGTAGGAGGTCGGCCACCACGGCCTCGACCGCGGCCACGACCACGGCCATAATCAGTAGAGCGAGCAACCAGAGCCGGTGGTGCAGGAGCAGATGCAGTAGTCATCGAAGGTAGTCGCTGGACTCTTTTGAGGACATCTCGAACTGTAGGAAGCGGGTCACTGGACAGGATTTGATCAACAACCCCCGAGAAGGAGTCAGGAAGCGCAGCCAGAAACTGCACCAGTCGAAGTTCATTGCGGTGCTGCTGTGCAATTTTGATATCGGCAGTCAACGGATGATACATCTCGTATTCATTCCATAGAGCAGAGCATTGATTGTAGAAGTCATCAATCGACAAGTCAGTGGAGAACTCCTTCCTGGCGAGTTGTTTGAAAATCTCAAACACCCGCTTGGGATTCTCCTGGTGTGAATAAACATGTGCCAATTGGTCCCACATCGTCTTGGCATCATGCAAACAAAGTAGAGACTGGCTGATCCTAGGTTCCGTGCTGTTGAGGATCCAGGACATGACGCCCGAATCATCCTTGGACCACTGAATGTAGCCCTGTTTAGTCTTGTCGTCAGCATCAGCAGTAGGAGCATCAGGGGGATCGGTAGTGAGATGATGGTACCGACCTTGTGCTTTGACATATAGCACAAACGACGCGGACCAAAGATGGTGGTTGGAACCGCCTTCAAGTTTGATGGTGGTAACGCACAGAGATCTGGGGGGCTCAGAATATGCCATGGTTGCATAAAGGACCACGCCGTAGAGAAGCAGTAGAAACCCTTGACAGGCAGAGGCAGCAGAGACCCTTAATGGGCAGAAGTAGCAGAGATCTGACAAGGCAGATCAGAAGGACCCAATATGGGCAAATAAGACATAGAAACCTACGCCGTCATGAGGAAAAATCAAGGTTCCAGCATGAGGCGCAGGCAGAAATCCCGAGGAACAAAGTAGACTCTCAACTTAGAAGGCCAGAGTCTTCCCGATCACAAATCCGCAATTTTCCGGACGTAGACGGAGAAAAATTAGAAAGTGCGCAGGGCTGTACGTAAGGATTTAGAAGGTGATTGTGAGGGAAAAGGTGGGTGTAATGGTGGAGATGGTGAGGGTAGAAGATATGGGTGAGAGGGTAGGGTGGGGAGGGAGGAAGGGAGGGTGAAAGAAACGACGGGAGGTGGCTGTGTGGTGGAGCGGCAGCAGCAAACGTGCCGCTGCTGGCGGCAGGTGCGGCGGCTGGATGGGGGGAAGGGGGGGTTGGCGGCTAGGGTGGAGGGTGAGGGGAAAAGAGGGGGGGCGGCGGCTAGGGATAGGGTTAGGATGGGTGGAAGGGTGAGGAGGTGAAGGAGAGGCTGTGGCGGCGGCGGGGGTGGGGGGGGGCGGCGGCTAGGGATAGGGTTAGGATGGGTGGAAGGGTGAGGAGGTGAGGGAGAGGCTGTGGCGGGGGGGGGGGGCTGTTAGGTCATGGGTGGGAAAATTAGGGTGGGAGAAAATGAGGGTCTGCTCTTGATACCATGTAGAAAGGAGAAGTGTTGTTTATTCGATGATGTTAAAAGAATACATAGGAGTCTCTTATATAGCAAACAAAACAAGAGACTAAACTAAGCGCTACCCATATGGGACTAAACAACATAAGAAAAAAGGAGTAAGTGAGGCACATGCTAAGCACATGACACTCAAGGTAAAGGAACAGAAAAACACATGAAAAATACATGAAACTACATATCTCTATACATATCATATATGATAGATCCATATCTTGGTATCATATACCTCAGATAAAGAAGCGGTTCATTTCATGATACCTTAGGTGGAGATCTCCATCCCCTCCTTCATCTTCTTTTGTTCTTCCAGATATAGAGGGCAATTCCCTCATACACCCTTTCCCCATGTGCCTTAAGGCTGAAGACGGCTTGGATTGCTGGCTAGCATCAGAACACTTCTTTGCTTTGCCCTTATCCTTGCCCTTAAGAATTACCTTTCTCTTTGATCACATCAAAGATTATGATTTGTCTTTCTTCATCTTTGCCTCTACTATCATCAACATGTCCAACAACTCTGTCAACGCTTGTCAAAGTTGTTCATGTTGTAGTTTATCACGAATTGTATGATTCTCGCAACATTTGCAGTATCATACCAATAGCCAACTCTTGGCTCAGAGGGAATCCTTCTTAGTCAGGTTTTCCACATATACCCAATCACATTGAATGTGTGAATGCCTTACTGGATCTCCTTCTGTCATGACAAACTAGGACAGTGTCTTGGAGACATCATATGTCTCATCTTGTCTCTGCAACTCATAGTTCAGAGAACACAACATCAAGCACTCCTCATCAATGTCTTCCTCGGTATGCTTCCATAAGCATACTTTCAGCCATTGATATGGTGGGATCGAGTTCATCTGGTTCTGGTACAACTAGGACTTAGAGCTTTCACTCTACAAATGAGAACACTTCTCAATGTCCTAACCAATCGTGGAATTATTCCCATTTAATTTGTTGGTCTCAAAGACCGATCGCAAATAAAGTGATTTGTTGATTAACCATTTATTTCAACAAAAGGAAATATGCAATTTTAGTCCAAAAACTCATTTTTGACTTATTTGATTGATTTGAAAAGTTGACGATAAAATTAGGCCTTTAATTAATTATCGCTCCCACTATTATACTTCAAATTGATAGCCCTCACCATCAATTCGGAAGATTGCAGCGTACAACCTTCTAGTGGGCAAGATCCTGAAATCCTCTAAGTCATGAGTCAGCTTTGGCTGATCGCCCACAACTTAGATCTCTCAGGTAGGCAACCCTTGCCAATTGCATCATATGCAACTCTTGTTGAATGAACATGCACAACACCTTGCCATGAACATTCCTTGCCTCTGGGCTTAGACGCTCTAAGAATCACCAGTTAAGTCTAACCCAAAAGTCGACACGATAGAACATGCACCCTGCTTTGGCAGAACCTACATGTCTACCCTTCACATTTCCACAAGATAGACGGCGCACCACGCTTTGGCGTAACCTACGCTTGGTCGATCGAGTTTTTCATATGTGCCGCTAATGGAAGGCATATAAGACTTAATATTTTAATGAGGGATTTGGTTTTATATACATATACATATCCAATCACCACAATACATAGTACGTATCATATACATGCTATATCCCACAGAAAACATGCAAAACGATAAAAGCGATGATTATGGCCATCCTAATGTGATTCCTCGAGCCAAGAGGAATCACGGTCATCTAGGTCTACATCACATGCAACCTTTACAAGATGAATTTTGTGCCTTTGCCTTCCGAGTTGATCAACTCATCATATGAATGATTTGCTCGTTCTGGCCCGGTCGTCTGGGTGCCACCAGCCGATCGGTTCGCTCCTCCAACCGATCGGTTCGCCTGGTCGTCGTGCATCTCATCATGGCCGCCACCCGCTCGTCTCGCTCCTCGAACCGGTCATCAACCGATTGGCTCACTCCTTGAACCGATCGTCTCAGCTGTCGTCTGGATGTCCTCCGTTCTTTGACATAACAGGAAATAAAATCTATCCTAATTTTACATTGCTTAAAAGGGAAACCCCGAGTTACATTCGGGGGGAGCAAAGGTAGGAAAGAATCTCGAATTATTTCGAGTTACATCAGGAATAAGAGAAAGAGGATCGGTGCGCAGACCGAGATGCAAGCAACCACAAACAACCATACACAGATAGGGTTTATTGGCCATAACCACATTATACATCCACCACAAAACTCATTTAAGGGTGACGCGTATCGAGTGCATTAATAATACATATCATATATGTAAATTGGGATTTGTGGATTTAGGATTGGAAATGCATAAAGCCAATATTATTCGCATCGTATGCAATAAATAAAGGTGACAAACCAAAATCGATCATATCGATATTCCTAAAATATAGAGCAGTTGACGTGGCTCTGATACCAACCAACGTTTTAGGGGAGGTAGAGAAGGCAGCGGAAACAAAAAATTTCTCCCCCAAACCCGGAACAAGGAAACGCGTCAACGTCTATACAATAGGAAAGGATGGTTTGTGGAATCATACCTTGTCCCGAGGGTTGCTCGGCGACAATACCTCGCGGCTTGCGCGGTCTTCACCTCCGGTCTTGGAATGTGTCTGTGCAGCTCCTGGTCGCACCGGGACTCACAACTCCTCTCACCGGGACTGTCGGGGTTGACAGTTGTCCTCCTGAGCGGCAGAAACCTCCCGCCTCTGAAGTAGTCCACACGGACCACCTGGAACTCCAATCTCCTTGTCCCACAAAGAATTGGAAGGAGTTGCACCCTCCTGTTGACGTACTAGTCGCCAACACACTCGCCTGCCTCCAGTTGCAACTGCAGTTGTCTTTCCCTTGCTACACCTCCCTTTGCGGGAAGCACTTGCTCGGGCTCTCTCTCGGTTACCAAAACCAGAGAGAACGACAACTTTGCAGAGCAACTGGTTGCACTGAGTTGTACTTTGAGAAGCCCCCAATACCCCTATATATATAGGCGGGTCATGGGACAAGGTTCTCTGTCCCTGGCAATATGGGACTAAAAGCAGGAGTAGAAGGGTTCGAGATTTTCCACAAAAACAACCAACTCGCAACTTGAACCGATCGTTTCATTTCTGAAACGGTCGGTTGGGGACCTGAGCCGGTCGGTTGACACTCAACCGATCGGTTGGGACCCATGAGCCGGTCGGTTCACTTTCTGAACCGGTCGGTTCGTGGTCCTGATCAGTTCCCGATTGACTTTCCAACTTTTGTTTCTAATTGGTATCGAATACCAATCCTTGTTCCAATCAAATTGGGCAAGTGAAATGCAAGGAAAAAAATATCACCAATCCTACTTTCCCAACTTGCCCAGTTGCAACAGTTGAACCGATCGTTTCAACACTTGAAGCAATCGTTCACCCTGTCCTTGAGCCGATCGACTCAACACTTGAGCCGACCGGTTCACAAAGCTCAGCCGATCGGTTCATCACATGAGCCGATCGGCTGGGACTGCAGTTGTGCAGAATCAGTCAATTGCGATTTCAATCAATCTGATACTCTAATCAATCTGTCCAACACCTTGAACACTATGATTTTGAGCTATCAATCAATTGAGTGTTTAATTGAACTACTAAACTCCTTTAGTAATCAATCTAAACATTGTTTGTGGACAAAACTCCTCTTCCAGGTTAAATCCTATGTGTGTGACCCTGCAGGTCCATTTCACGTTGGCAGTGAAAGTCCATAACACTTATGACTTCACAAGCAAAGAGCGGTGCCTAGTCACACATTAGTGCTACCCAAGTGAAAGTAGAAAGTTGGAGAACAACTTTCAATCCTACAATCCGTGAATGGTGTTACAGTGAATGTATAATTCCTTTGTCACTGATATCCTGAATGAACTCGAGGCATGGAACAGTCATCCTGTCAACGTTCATTCACTTTCTTGATCTCAGAGCAAATTGAACGAGATATGTATGACATCAATATCACATATTGATTCACACATGTGTGCGCACGCCTATCTCAATCCTACTCATCAAGTGGCCTTGGATATCAAACTCCCTCAGGAGGGACAAATCCCATATCTATCACTCACCCCTCAAAAGCCCCATGTGTCAAAGCCACCCAATCATCACCTTTATAACAACCCATGTTTCAGGACTGCGTTTGATGATGTCAAAGTGTGCCCAACGACATGTGTTGAGTGCAGTGATTTCAGGTCTAAGAATCACACTCACCACCATCACTGTGAGTACTGACTGTGACTACCATGTCATGGTTCCATGTGTCAAACTCACGGTGGGTCTGTCCGGTACACTTGTTCTCTAACAGGTACCTATGTGTTTGGTTTGATATCTCTATATCATGACTAATGAGATTTTGTCATCAACCAACATCACAATCTAGTCTTGTGTGTCATTGTTGTCTATCTACCTTCCACAATGACATCCGAGTAGGGACATACAAGAATGTACAAACTCTTAGCATCTGTATGATCTCATCGTTCAGGTCATGAACATGAAGGCATACGTCATTGAGTACTGTCATTCTCTAGACATTCAATCTGTTCTATCACTATCTCATATGACTGAACCAGAAAGAATTGGAAGCTTGCCTTTGATGTTTATCAAATCAATCTTAATGCATCCCACCAATCATCCCATGATTGGCTCTCAGGGCATACATACCAACAGTGGCCGCAGTGCACGGCGAGTCTCATATGTAGAGTACACTGCATATGATCAAGGCATAAGCTAAAATATGATAATATAGGTTTAAAGAGTTTATTATAAGGATGAAGAGTTAAGAAAGCTTTGATTTCTGTTTCACAGCAGTTGTTCTTCAAATGTAATATTGACTACAGTGAGGATTATATTTCCATATCTGTTTATTTCTAATGATGCAGGCTTCAATGTTATTACACTTAAACTTATCTTTCTCATGTTGCTTAACCTTTGCTCAGTTTTATAAATGTTTATTTGCAATAATAATGTAACAAGAAATGAAGAAAGGAAGAAGACATGAACACAGATCACATGTCGGCTGCAAGATGCAGCAAACGTGAGTAGGGCTTGAGCCTACACACTTGTATATATATATTAGGGTAAGTACATGAGGTACAAAGAGAGAAAAAGAATAAAAAATAAATTTCATAAGCAAAATAGGGATGTCGCTGGATTGCCGTTCCGCCGCTGTGCCGGTGTCGTGTCGATGGTATCGACAGAATATTGTCTTGCGCCTGAACCAATCTCGATACCATCGACATGTGTGTCGATAGTATCGACCGAGATGCAGGTGGCTTCAACTTGAACCTGAACTGATCTCGATACTATCGACAAAGTGTCAATAGTATCGACCGGGATGCAGGTTGCTTCACACTCCCCCTCAAGCTGGAGAGTACACATCGTGTATGCCCAGCTTGCCGCAGAGTCTCTGAAAGATTGCTGAACCCAAAGGCTTTGTCAGAATATCTGCTAGTTGATCCTCAGATTTGACATATGGAGTCACAATAGTGCCGTCTTTTATTTGATCACGAATAAAATGGCAATCAACCTCTATGTGTTTTGTACGCTCATGAAAGACAGGATTCCTGGCAATGTGCATAGCAGATTGATTGTCACACTTGAGCTCCATAAAAGGTAGAAGAGAAATTTGTAATTCAGATAAAACAGATTTGACCCATTTTAATTCACAGCATGCATGGGCCATAGCACGGTATTCAGCCTCAGTGCTAGATCTAGCAACCACATGTTGCTTCTTACTTTTCCATGTGATAAGATGATCACCTAGAAAGGTACAATAGCCTGATGTAGATCTCCTATCAGTATGATCACCAGCCCAGTCAGCATCTGAATATCCTGTGAGAGACATAGTAGATGGAGGTGCCTTTGGTCTAGAATATGTGATACCCTTACCGGGAGCATTTTTCAGATACCTCATACTTCTGCAGACTGCTGTCCAGTGTGACTGTCGCGGAGAATGCATATATTGGCTGACCACGCCCACAGCAAATGAAATATCAGGTCGGGTGACTGTTAGATATATTAACTTACCCACTATTCTCCTGTAATATTCTGGATCTTGATACTCAACATCATCAACCACCTTTTTGATGTGATAATCCATTGGTGCAGTCATGCCTGTCTCTTGTAACAAATCAAGCACATATTTCCTCTGAGATAAATTGACACATGTATGAGATCTAAGCACTTCAATGCCTAGAAAGTATTTTAGTTTGCCCAGATCCTTTGTATGGAAGTGTTTTTGCAAACCCTCTTTGACACGAGATATTCCCATGGTGTCACTGCCAGTAGTTACTATGTCATCAACATATACAATAAGAATAATGGATCCATGAGAAGAGCTGGAGTAAAATAAGGAATGATCAGTCTTGGAGCGAGAAAAACCCATTTGAAGAATAACTTCACTAAACTTGTCAAACCAAGCTCTAGGTGACTGTTTCAGCCCATAAATAGCTTTTCTTAATTTGCATACTTTCTGACACTCCCCCTGAGCAACAAACCCAGGAGGTTGCTCCATATATACTTCTTCCTGTAGATCACCATGGAGAAAAGATTTTTTTACATCCAGCTGAAATAGTGGCCAATCAAAGGTAGTAGCAAGAGAAATAATGATCCGCACAGAATTCAGTCGAGCAACAGGAGAAAATGTTTCAAAGAAGTCAACACCATAGGTTTGGGTGTAGCCCTTTGCAACCAATCGGGCTTTCAACCGTTCAACTGATCCATCCGGATTGTGTTTAATAGTGAAAACCCATCTACAGCCCACTACTTTCTTTCCTGCAGGAAGATCAACCAGATCCCAAGTACCATTATTTAAGAGAGCTGACATCTCAAGTTGCATAGCCTGTGTCCAGCCACTGTTCTTCATAGCATCATAATGGTTTCTTGGTATAGATACAGAATCAATCCCAATAGCGAATGCACGGGCCTGCTTAGACAGATGAGACAAGCAACATACATTTGTAATAGGGTGTTTAATAGTACAGGACCTAGTACCTTTCCGAACAGCAATAGGAAGGTCGAGATCTGATGTCTCTATAGGATTCTCTTGAATAGAAGGCGATGATGAGGGCTCAGGGACTGGTGTCGCTACTTCTTCTGGATCCTGCCTACCTCGCCTATGGTATACATGTGTGTAATGCTCAATGGTAGGTCTATCTCCTGCTTGTTCATCCGGGATAGAAGTAAAATCCGGAATGATAGGTGGCACTCCCTCACTCTGCACCGATGGTGCCAGTCTCTCATTTTGTATTTTTGGTGGCTCTCCCTCTCTCAACTGCTCCCCCTTGCTCATAGCATTGGAGAAATATGGAGTGGTCTCATGGAAAGTGACGTCCCTAGACACAAACATACGGCGAAGACTAGGACAATAACACTTGTATCCTTTGCTCGTATTAGAGTAACCCAGGAACAGTGTTTTAATGGACCTAGGAGACAGCTTGTCAACTTTAGGGTCAAAGTTATGGACAAAGGAAGTGCAACCAAACACTCTAAGAGGAATAGGATAGGGAGAGTCCATGGGACGCAATACAGAAAAAGGAGTCTGTCCTTGAAGAACAGAAGAAGGTTGCCTATTAATCAAGAAACAAGCAGTTAAAAGAGCTTCAGACCAAAACTTCTTGGGCACATTAGATTGAAACATAATAGATCAAGCAATATCAAGAAGATGGTGATTCTTCCTCTCTGCCACCCCATTTTGCTGAGGGGTGTGAGGACAAGATGTGCGGTGAATCATACCAACCGAGCTACAAAAATCAGACATAGCCTTTTGAACATACTCCAAAGCATTATCAGACTGAAGAATTTTAATATTGCAATCAAACTGGACTTTAATTTCAGTATGAAAATGTTTCACAATAGACAACACGGACTCTCTACTTTTAAGAAGGTAGATCCATGTCATGCGTGAGAAATCATCGACAAAGGAGATAAAATAACGAAAACCGTTATAACTCTGGTCTTTTACAGGACCCCACACATCACTATGCACTAATTCAAAGGGACAAGAAGCCCGCTTATTGACTCTACTGGGATAGGATAACCTATGGTGTTTTCCCAGTTGACATGACTGACACTCTAAGGAAGATAATTGGGACAACTCTGGTTCCAACTTTCGCAGGTTTTCCAAAGAAGGATGTCCATATCTGCAATGCCATAGTAAGGGGGAACCACTCAACAGGATAGATGGAGCAGGAGCAGGCATTTGGCGAGGTAGACTGTCACCGTTGAAAAAGTAGAGATCACCTTTCCTAGGCCCCCCACCAATCATCCTCATACTCTTGAGATCATGTAATATAAAACAAGAAGGTCCAAATATTACCCAACATTTTAGAGTGTCAATCAGTTTTGCAACAGAAAGAAGATTAAAAGGAAATTCAGGCACAAAGTGAACTGATTTAAGATCAATCTTGGGTGTTAGGGAGACAGATCCACTAGCTAAAACTCTTTTCACTGAACCATCTGCCAGTGTAACAGATTGGTGAGCAATAGATGAGTCAATAGTATGGAGCAATCTCCTCATACCAGTCATATGCTGTGAGGCGCCAGAGTCAACCACCCAAGATGAGGATGAGCCAGATGCTATGAGAGATGTAGATTGATTACCAGTTGTAGATGCCAGATTTGCCGATGAAGAAGATGATGATGACCCCATACTCATGTGTTGTGTCGCCTGAATGAACCGATCATATTCTTCTTGGGTAAGAGTGATGTCGGTGCTAGAGGTAGTACCCACAGTTGTAGAGGATGAGGATCTTGTGGTGGTGGCACAATGTGCTGCCCCTACAGGTGGTGCAGCAGGTCTTCCATGTTTCTTCCAACACTTCTCCACTGTATGTCCCGGTTTGTCACAAAAGGTACATTTCGGACGTGTCCCACGCCCTCTACCCATACCGGGTCGTCCTCCTCATACCGCAACAGCAACAGACGCATGAGATTCTCCAGAAGGTATATCAGAAACAAAGGAAGCAGACTCAAACAGAGATTGATGGATCCTTGAATAAGCCTCCACAAGACTGGGTAGTTTATCAGTAGCTAGAATAACGCTCTGAGCGAAGCTACAAGCCGAGTTAAGCCCAGATAAGAATTTGGCTGTAACCAGATCATCTCTATCCTTTATCTGTTCAGCAACAGTCACAGGATGGTAATAACTTAGCTCTTGAGCAAGAGCCTGAATCGCCCCAAAATACTCCTCAAGAGATCGGTCACCCTATTTTTCAGCGAACAGACGATCATAGATCATAAACTGACGGAGAGCATTCTTCTCTTGAGAGTAATGTTGCTTCACTGCGTCCCATATTTCCTTGGTCGTAGAGTAGAACATGAACCTTGCGGCGATTGCAGGTTCCATACTATTCCACGGCCAAGTCTTCACAAGACTATCATGTCGCTTCCATTCAGCATACCCTTCGTCAGTAGATGCCTTGGGACCCGAGTCAACATGCCTTGCTCTGTCACGAGCCTCCAAGACGGTGTGGATGGCGTTCATCCATAGAAGATAATTTTTCCCGTTGAGTTTAATGGAGGCGATAGGTGACACCTCGTTGTAGATCATAGGTGTCTTGATATCCTCCATTGTAGAACGGATTATATGACGGATTGATACACGTCAAAAAAGGTGTGGTGACGGAGAGATACACGTCACACACAAAAGAAAAACAAGGAGAAATGCGTTACTGACGCATTCACAACCTCCAAATGATCTTCCTAATCACACATGGAGGAGGTGTGACTAGGATGATGGCTGAGACGAAACTAGTCCTCCGGTGGTGTTTTTAGATGATAGTTGGATCACCTGGAGATCCTCAACCGCTTTGTGATAGTGGCTACGGTAGAATTAGATATCTACCGCAGACCCAGAGTAGCCAACGGTGGTTCTACGCAGTCGGTGGATTACGCCAAGTTGACGGGTGGGAAGTAGCCGGCCGTCAAGAAGAGAGAGACCTGGAGAGATCCGCCGGAGAGAGAAAGGAGAAACCCTAGATCGATCTCCGCTCTGATACCATGTAAGAAGAAATGAAGAAAGGAAGAAGACAGGAACACAGATCACATGTCGGCTGCAAGATGCAGCAAACGTGAGTAGGGCTTGAGCCTACACACTTGTATATATATATTAGGGTAAGTACATGAGGTACAAAGAGAGAAAAAGAATAAAAAATAAATTTCATAAGCAAAATAGGGTTGCCGCTGGATTGCCGTTCCGCCGCTGTGCCGGTGTCGATACCATCGACATGAGTGTCGATGGTATCGACAGAACATTGTCTTGCGCCTGAACCAATCTCGATACCATCGACATGTGTGTCGATAGTATCGACCGAGATGCAGGTGGCTTCAACTTGAACCTGAACTGATCTCGATACTATCGACAGAGTGTCGATAGTATCGACCGGGATGCAGGTTGCTTCACAAATAATATTGTTGGCGAAGAGTTATATCTCTCGTTGGGACAATTACAATTGTCTCACTCCCCATGGGATCCAAATTTTTAGGTGGACGTGCACGAGGAGGTGAAGACCTTTCTGCAGAAAAAGAACAACAGCAGCAGGGACAGTAGTGACAGCTCAGGTTGAGTGTATTGTTTGTCATGTCTTGTAGATAGAAGTCCTATGTGTCGTCTCTGTACTCTCAGGTCCTTGGAGTTGGTTCGTTATGGTTTCATGAACGATCTGAGGTTTTGGCTTGTAAGCCTCGAGATTTTATGTTGCTTCATTATATGTTTTGACAAAGTAACTGTTATATGTTATCCTCGAGAAGAGATGGTACAGTGTATGTACAATGTGAACAATGATGTATATAAAGTTTTGGTTCTGCCTTAAAAGAGTTTTCCAAGAAATGGATCTCTTGCAAAATGGTTTTAATTTTTAGAGATTTTTTTGTTAATCTGTTATTTATGTTTAATTCCGCTTAATTAGTAACAATTTGATTGTCGGTCGTTACATGCTCTCTCTTTGTTTCTTTTTACTTGACGGCTAGGGTTTCGGATGCTCCGATAGCATCTTAGAAAGTAAAAGAGGGCTATGTGTTGTATTAGATAGGAGAAACCCTGCTCCTATAAATAGGAGAACAGGGAAGCGTACAGGACATAAGACAACCCTAATGGGCCAGGACACTTAGACCCATACAACAAAGAAACTAATATCAATAATCAACAGACTCTCTAACATCATCAAATAGCTAACACTAGAATGACTTGCAACAGAACAGGGTCCCCATATATCAACATGAACAATATAAAAAAGTACATTTCGAACCAATTTCTTTCTTTGCAGGAAACACAGTCCGAGTTTGTTTGCTATATTAGCAAGATTCACAGGAAAACTCTTATCAGTTAGAGCAGGAGATGAATGTTTCAACTTAGGAGTAGACAGGTGGCCAAGGAGGTAATGCTACTGAATCCCAGTGACAGATGTCGATACCATAGCAGACACTGATGTCGGTCCATCCATGTAGTAGAGCCCATCTGGTCCCTCATGGCCCTAACCAAATCCTTGTCTTCGTGCAGAGATCCTGAAAAACACGACCCAGAGGGTCAAACGTAATAGAGCACTAATGGTTCTTCACAATTTTACTAATAGAAAGTAGATTAACAGGAAGTCTTAGAACATATAAGACAGATTTCAGATGCATATTTTGAAATAAAGGAATTGTCCCAATGCGATGGACAGCTGATTGAGAGCCATCAACTACCATTAGCGGAGGGAGACAAGTGGATCTTGTTAGAGCATAAAAGAAATCAAAATTACAGGCCATATGGAGGAGGGTGACGACCCTATACAGTAGAAGTATGACCCGAGGTAGGAGGGTGACGTCCACCACGACCATGTCCACAGTTGTGACCAATATCAGTAGAGTGTACAACAAGAGCTAGGTGTTCCGTAGCAGGAGCAGAAGTTACTAATGGTAAATGTTGTACACGTTTAAGCACATCTCTAAGAGTAGGCAGAGGATCACTAGAGAGAATTTGGTCAACTACTCTAGAAAACGAGGGAGTCCGGCAAGGAATTGGACAAGTTGGAGTTCATTGCGCGGACGCTGAGTTTCCTTGATATCACCAGACAAAGGATGGTAGATTTTGTATTCATTCTAGAGAGTAGAGCACTGATTGTAGTAATCTTCAACAGACACATCAGGTGAGAATTCCTTCTTTGCCAGATTCTTGAAAATATCGAACACCTTCTTGGGGCTTTGCTGATGGGAGTAGACATGGGAAAGTTGATCCCACATAGCCTTGGCATCATGGAGGCAGAGTAGGGACTAACTGATATGCCGGTGCTATTAACAATCCAAGACATAACATCTAAGTCATCTTTACTCCATTGTGTGTATGCTTGCTTGGACTTGTCATCCGTTGGGGCATCAAGAGCAAGTTGAGGGTCGGTGGTGATATGTGAATAGCGACCTTGCGCTTTCACATACAGAATAAAAGATGTCGACCAAAGGTGGTAATCGGAGCCATCAAGTTTTACCGTGGCGACACACATCGAATGGAGAGGCTTAGTAGATGCCACAATGCACAGATCGGTAGGCGAGGCAGAAAGCATTGGCAGATATCAGAAGACAGCAGAAACCAGAAGGCGGGAGATAGCCAGAGTACCTGCATGCACAGGCAGGCGTCAGCTGAAATCAGTACATCTGATAAAACCCGCAGCGGGACAAAAGAGGGCAGCAATAGATCTGACGCATCAGATCTCAAAAACCCGGAAAAAGGAGCTAGTTATAGATTGTAGATAGACCCACGCCGTCATAGGGAGAGATCTACTCCACCATGAGACGCAAGCAAGAAAGAAGCATAGCCTGTTTAAACCATCAACGTGCTATATTAGAAAAGACACCGGAAGACGTAGAAGGAAGGAGATGGAAGGGATTAGCAAAACGGTGGAGGCAAGAGCAAAGATGGTGGACGAGAGATGGGGAAACAGAGAGGAGGGGCCGTTAGGGTGGAGAGAGGGGATGGTGGATTGTTGTGGTGGAGGGGAGGCGGTGGGCTGAAGGTGGCTGGTGGCAGCAGCGTGGGGAGGGGGTGGAGGCAGTGGAAGGGTAGGTCAGTGGAGGCGGGGTGGAGAGGAGAGGAAGGGTGGCGAGAAGGGAAGGTGGGGTGGGCGGCGGCGGGCGGAAGGATTGGGGGGTGGCGATGGCGGCTAGGGTGGGGGGGTGGGGTTAGGGTGAGAGGGGAAGCATTAGGGTGGAGGGGTTAGGGAGGATTGTAGTCGCCTGATACCATATAAAGAATAGAGTTTTTTCTATTAAGTGAGTAAGGAGTACAATGCCTTCTCTTTTATAGGACCAGAGAATAAAACAATAACACAGCTAGACAATATGGAATAAATAACACAAGAACATATAACAAGTAGAGCACATGTAATTAGCAAATATAATATCTCTTTAGATGTCAAACATGCCCAGCTTGTCCACCAGTGCAGTAAAGCGAGTCTTAGGAAGTAGCTTGGTGAAGATGTCAACAACTTGATCTTTTGTCCGGAGGTAAGGAGTGCAGATGCAACAAGAGAGAACAAATTCCCGAATAAAGTGGCAATCTACTTGGATATGCTTGGTGGTGTGCTCATGAAAAGTAGGAATGTTGGCAATAAAAATGGAGTTTTTATTGTCATAGTACATGGGAATAGGATTTGGATCATAGATATCAAATTCCTTGAGGAGTCCTTGGACCCACATCAATTCACAAGATGTATGAACCGTGGTTCTGTATTCTGCTTCAGCACTAGACCGAGCAACCACAGTCTGCTTCTTACTACACCATGTAACCAGATTGCGTCCAACAAAAGTATAATAGCCAGAGGTAGATTTTCTATCACATCTATTACTAGCATAATCAGAGTCAGAATATCCAGTGAGTCTATTGTGTCCATGTCTAGGATACAACAATTCTTTCCCTGAAGAATTTTTCAGATTTTAAGGATATGACAGACAACATCCCAGTGACATTGTCGAAGTTTATCCAAACATCTACAGACAAGTCCAACAACAGAAGTAATGTCAGCTCTGGTAACAGTGAGATAGATAATCTTACCAACCAATCTCTTGCATTGGTGCTAATCATGATAGGGTGGTGAAGATTCATCATCCCATTTTTAATGAGATCCAGAGGGGGGCTAGCAGGTTTAGTATTAAGCATGCTTGTTTCTTTCAGAAGATCTAGAACATGTTAATATATTTAGTTTGTATTTGTTTATTTTGTGCACTCTTTAGTGTTTTGTCTTTTGTCCCATATTGGTGAACTTTGTATGGCGTGGAATCCTATCATACATAAGGAGGGTGCCTATGCTTGTATTATATATCTCAATAATAGAATATCATCAACTCTCACATGGTATCTGAGCGGTTTGACCCCCCCAAGCCTCTCTCAACCCTAATGTCTCCCTCCCTCCCAACCTAGTCGCCTTTCTTCCCTTTTCCTTTCCGGTTCATATCCACCCTCCGCCCTTCCCCTTCTTTCGTCTCTGTCACCCGCCGCTCAACCCCCTCCCAGCCACTACCGCTAATCCTTCCTCATCCATCCACCCGCCATTGCACCTGCCCCTTTCACCACCTCTCTCCCTCCTGCCATCCCTCTTTCCTCAGTCACTACATGCTCCATGCAAATCTCCTCGATACAGCTCCGCTCAACAGTCGTCGCTACTAAGACCCACAATTACTTCCCTTTGCCTCCCATCGCGCCTTGCCGCTCCATGCCCACTGCTCCTCGTTGCTAATCCCTTCTATCCCCTCCCGCCATAACACGCTCCACGCAAGTTTCCCTGATCCCGCCACCTCTGCCCAGACCCCCCCCAGATCTCGTCCCCCCGCTAAACAACCTTCCCCCTGTCTCAGCCATAACCCATCTTCCACTGTCACCCTTCGCCCCATCCGCAGCAAACCCCACCCACAAAAACCCCACACCACAACAAACCCCACCCACCACATCCACCTTCATCCATCTCCCTTCCACCTACCCGTCGTTATCCTTTTCTGTTTCATCCAACTTCTCTCGAATCTCCACACCTTCCTCCTCGTCTTGAGTTGCTTGTATCCGGAAGGCTAGTTTTTATGTAAAACAATTGCTTCTCGGTTCCACGTAATCTTCAAGAGGCACTTGCTCTCTCCCATCAACCTTCGTCACACGTCGGTCTAAATTGACAATGTGGCGTTGGTTTATTAATTAAAACAATCTTAATGTAAACTCTTCAGTTGATAACTTGCATGATACTTCGCGCCTCTCTGAACTAAGAACTTATGTGGATTGGTCTAGAACTGATTCCATATTTATGAGCCAATCTCGTAAGTCAATGACTTATTTATTTTTACCATAACTGGCAGGGGAAGCAAGTAAAGCAAAAGAACCTCCATCTTGAGCAGGAGCCTGTGAGGATAGACGAGCCTGGTGTTTTCAAAAGCGGCCCAGGCGGCCGCTCAGAATGGGCTATAGGTGGGCAATCAGGCGGATCTCCATTAAGCGGCCGCTTCAGACCCACTCAGCCCGCTTAAGCGCCCGCCTGAGCACTGCTTCTGGGCGCCCGCTTGAGGCTGCTTAAGTGAAAATCAGGTTCTATGACCCACTTCCTGGACCCAAAATGAAATGTAATTTAATTGTCAGAATGTATCAATATTGTATAACATTGTTTAACATCTTAATTTAATACTATTGCGCTAAACAACTAAATATGTATCCAAATACTGTACAACAGTTTACTAGTGTGTAATATTACGCTGATTTTGCTTTTTAAAACATAACTTATGTTTATAAATCAAGGTAAGTATGTGTTTCTAACTTTTAATTGAGTTGTATATGCATCAAAATCGTTCCTACTTCATATAAGCTTTGTATGTATGTACTGCTGCACCCATTTTACATCTTTATGTATGAACTGCTGCACCTACATACATATTTATCATTTATACATACATTGTTGCTCTGCTATGAACTCAACTACTAATATTTATTGATGGACTATATTTGCATCTATACATACATTCATACGTTAGTTTTTCTTGTATTGTTGTGTTCAACTAATGACTATCTATGTAGATGTACTTTGTAGTTTGCAATACATATAATGGTATAATGTACATATCATGTACTGCCTACTACTTTATAATGCATATTTTATACTGTGTAGCATGTACCTCTAAAGCATAACGTATTACATATATCATGTACTGCCTGCTACTATATATTCGTGTACTATGTGGTATGTACCACTAGTGTATATATATCATCTATTGGTTACTTTTGTATATATTTTATTTAATATATTACTAGTTACTACATTGAGTATGTTATAATTGAGTTAATTCAGTAATTTTATACTCATCACATGGTTTATATATGTGTAAAAGTTCGTTAAAAATATATTATTCATATACATATATGTGTAATTTTCTATAAATTATGACTTTATGCTCCCACTTTTTCAAAAAGTGTCTGCTTGAGCGCCCACCAGGCGCTCAAGCGGCCACAAGGGGCTGTCCGCACGCCTCCTGCTTCCCGCTTTATAAAACATTGGACGAGCCTAAAGGAGTTTCTAAAACTCTGAGCGGATCCAATTAATTGTGGGTTGGGTAGAAATGGAGACAGCAGTAGAGGTATCTTCAGAAGCATTAGAGGTGACTTGGTTTGCCCATGTAGGCAGATACGATTAGCAGTAGGAGGTTATCCTCGTCCATATCTAGGTGGCGGACCACGTCCAAGGGCGCCAGAAGAACGACCACAACCGCGACCGCATCCAAGTCCATGGCCTCTACTAGAATCATTGAAGCAGACCGCAAGAACAGAGTGATTAGAAGAAGTAGAAGGTAGGGAGGATATGGATGGAAGGTGTTGAACGCACTTGAGAACATCCCGTAGAGTAGGCAAGGGATCACTGGATAAGATCTGGTCTACAACACCAGAGAAAGAGTGAGGAAGGCCAACCAAGAACTGAATTGATTGTACCTCATTGTGTTGGCGCTGAAATTCTTTGATATCAGAAGAGAGGGGATGATAGACTTCATATTCATCCTAGAGGCCGAGCACTGGTTGTAATAATATTTGATAGATCCATCAGTCAAATGTTCCTTTTTCTCCAGATTCTTGAAGATCTCAAAGCTCTTCTTCGGGTTCTATTGGTGAGAGTACACATGGGAGAGTTGATCCCACATAGCTTTAGCATTCTGAATGTAAAGGAGGGACTGACTGATCTTTGGTACGGCGTTGTTCACCATCCATGTCATTACGCCGGAATTTTTCCTTGGTCCAGTGAGCGTAGGCTTGCTTGGCTTTTTCATCGATCGAGGCATTAGGTTGGGCCGAAGCAACATAAGAGATATAGGAATAGCGCCCTTGGGCTTTAACGTAGAGCTCAAACAAAGCCCACTAAAGGTGATAATTTGATCCACTAAGTTTCACGGTGGTAACACAAAGAGACCAATGAGGATCCACGATCGCCATTAGAGACGAGATGATGGTGCACACAGAGATAGAATAGTAAGCAACACCAGCTACAACAACAGATTTGTATCAACAGATCAGACTAAAACATGCATAGTGGTAGTAGAGAGAAGTAAATATGACCTACACCTTCATGGTGTGAGATTTACTTCACCATATGGCGTAGGTAGAAGAAAAATGGCACCTTTATGACTTCAACTTGCTATTTTGGGAAGTACTTGTAAGAGAATCAAGGAGGAGAGAGAGAAACTAGCAGTAGCTGCAAGGGGCAGCAGTGAGGCTGAGATGGAGAAGGGAGATGGTGGTGTCTAGGTGAGGTGAGGGGTGATGGAGGCAGTTGGGCAGCCGGTGGATGACATGTGGGTGGTGGTTGGAGGGATGATGGCCTACGGCTAGATGGAAGGAGATCGGGGGTGGGGGTGGCGGTTGGGTAGTGGTTGGTGGCGGAAAGGAGAGTAGTCGGGGGAGGGGGGAGGGAGGGATGGTGTTGGAGCGGTGGTGGGTTGGGGTACGGTTATAGTGGAGTGCTGGAGCGGCGGTGGGGGGGGGGGGTTATAGACAAGAAGAAGGCAAGGAGGGCGGAGGGGGGTTCACGGCGGGAAAGGATGGAGGAGGGGAGGAGGATGACATCGACGACGGCTTAGAGGAGGGATTTGGGAAGCATTAGGGTTGGAGAGATTAAGGGGGGTGTACCCGTCTAATACCATATAGAATAAGAAAATCTTTATTTGATATATCAAAAATGAATACAAGACACTCTCTTTAATAGGATAAGAGAGTAAGAGAGAAATAGAACTAGGCCATATGGGATAAAAGAAAGCTAAAGACAAAGACAAGTCTAAAGCACAAAATAAATATAAAGCATAAAGCATATATACTTACAGAGAAACTGGGAATTGCTTATTGAATGAATAAAATAGTGTACAATACAGTCTCGTATATAACAGAAGGGAATAGAGACTAAAGCGGAGATGAGCAATATGGGACTAAACTACAGAAGTGAAAGCATAAGTGAGGCACATGCTATGCACATGACACTCAACAAAACACAACATAATACAACATATCTCTATCCTCCCCCGCAAGCTGAACCATAGATGTCAAACATGCCCATCTTGTCAACTAGAGTCTGAAAACGAGCTTTAGGAAGTATCTTAGTGAAGATGTCCGCAACTTGCTTTTCCGTGCTGAGATATGGAGTGCAAATCCGGCCAGAAAGGACTGTATCTCGAACAAAGTGGTAGTCGACCTCAATATGTTTCGTCCTCTCATGAAAAGTGGGGTTGCTCGCAATAAAAATGGAGGCCTTGTTGTCACAAAACATCGGTATAGGGCTGGAATAGGATATATCAAACTCATGGAGGAGACTCTAAACCCACAGAAGTTCGCATGCAGTATGAGCCATAGCTCGGTATTCCGCCTCTGTACGGGATCTGGCGACAACAGTCTGCTTTTTGCTTCGCCATGTGACAAGATTTTCGCCAACAAATGTACAGTATCCTGATGTTGACTTACAATCAAAATGAATTCCTGCATAGTCAGAATCCGAGAAGCCAGATAGATTGCAGTGGTCATGCTTCTTATACATCAAGCCTTTTCCTGGAGAGCTTTTAAGATATCGCAGAATATGACATATAACATCCCAATAACATTGTCGGGGTTTATCAAGATACCGGCTGATGAATCCGACAGCAGCAATGAGGTCAGCTCTTGTGACGGTCAGATAGATAAGCTTGCCTACCAGCCTTCTGAACTGGTGATGATCAGCATAGGGAGGAGATTTTTCATCATCCCAGTCCATGTTTGGGTCAAGTGGAGTGTTGGCTGGTTTGCAGCCCAGCATACCAATTTCCTGCAAGAGATCAAGTACATATTTTCTCTGAGAGAGACACAGCCCTACAGATGATCTGGAAACCTCAATGCCTAAGAATTACCTCAGCTTTCCGAGATCTTTAGTGACAATGTTTTTCTAAGTAGGCTTTAGTTTCCTTTATACCCACAGTATCACTGCCATATAAGATAATATCATCAACATAAACAATAAGAATGACAAGTCCAACCACTGTTTTGTGGATCAAAATGAGAGCGACGAAAGCCAAAAGTGACTAAGATCTGACTGAGCTTGTCAAACCAAGCATGTGGGCTCTGCTTGAGACCATAGATGGCCTTTTTCAGCTTACATACTTAGACTCCCCCTGAGCAACAAACCCAGGTGGTTGCTCAATGTATACTTCTTCCTGTAGATCTCCATAAAGAAATGCATTTTTAACATCTAACTGAAAGACAGACCAGTGTTTATTAACAGCAACAGAAATCAGAATTCTAACAGAGTTTAATCGTGCAACAGGAGAGAAGGTCTCAAAATAATCAACACCATATGTTTACGTGTAGCCTTTTGCAACAAGGCGGGCTTTCAGGCGTTCAATAGTCCCATCAGGTTGATATTTAATGGTAAAGACCCAGCGGCAGCCCCACAGTAGGGCAAGAAGAAGGCGATCCACAAGTTCCCATGTCTTGCGATCATAGAGTGCCTACGTAAAGCAGGCAAAGTTGTTATGCAGATTGGCAGAAGTGCAGTGATTACTGATAGGATGTTTAGTACAGGAGCGAATACCTTTGCGCAGACTGATAGGAAGGTGCAAGTCAGAAGTTACCTCAGTGTTTATTTGATCATCCGCAGACGAAGGAATTGGTTGGGGAGGGGCCATGGAAAGAGTGCTTGTCTTCGGCCGACGTTTGTATACTTGCAACGGACGATCTTCAGGATGGTTAGAAGAAGGCAAGTCTTTAGCAATATTTGGTAGAGGTGTGAGTGCCAACATATCATGCGATAGTCTTGCTCCATCATCAGAAAAATAGGGCATATGCTCAAAAAAGATCATATCCGCACTGACAAACCACTATCTGAGTATCGGATCAAAGCAGCGATAACCTTTTTGAGTTCTAGAATAACCCAAAAAAATGCATTTCGTGGAACAAGGATCAAGTTTCGTCATTCCTGGGCGTAAATTTTTAACAAATCAAGTACACCCAAAACGCGAGGAGGAACAGATAATAGAGGTGCATCAGGAAACAAAATGGAGTAAGGTATTCAATTTTGTAAAACAGAAGATGGCATATGTTTTATAAGATAACATGTCGTAGTGACTGCCTCAGGCCAAAAACGGTGAGGAACTTTATAATGAATAAGAAGGGTGCAAGCAACCTCTAATAAGTGGCGATTTTTCCGTTCAGCAACACCATTTTGCTATGGAGTATACGGACAAGTGGTTTGATGGATGGTGCCATGATCAGAACAAAAAGATGTGACAAACTTCTGCATAAATTCCAGGGCATTGTCGGTACGGAAAATTTTAATGGATTTATTGAACTGGGTCTGTATTTCAGAAAAGAAAATACGGATATTGTTTAAAACACCGCCACTATCTTTGAGCAAAAACAGCCAGGTAGCACGGGAATAATCATCAATAAATGTCAAAATATTTAACACCAGTTTGACTCAGAACAGAGCATGGACACCAGACGTCCGCATGAACAATACCAAAAATTTCTTTAGAACCAAGTTCCTTCTTAGCAGGAAAGACAGACCTCGTTTGTTTTCCCAAAACACAAGAGGCACAAGAAAAATTGTTTTCAGATAATGCAGGAAATAAAAGCTTCAACTTTGCAGCAGACGGATGACCCAGCCGGAAGTGCCACTGAAGTCCTGTGACTGATGTAGACAAGAGAGCAGAAGCTGGAGGCGGTCCATCCAAATAGTATAGTCCATCTGGTCCATGGCCTGCACCAATCCTCTCTTCGTGCGAAGATCCTTCAAAACATAACCAGAGGGATCAAATTTAATGGAGCACTGAAGTTGTTTAACAGTTTTACTGACAGATAATAAATTAATAGGAAATTGTGGTATGTATAATACAGATTGAAGATTCAGCTTGCGAGATAGAGGAACGGTGCCAACGCCATGAAACAGGAGTCTTAGAGCCATCTGCAACATTGACAAATGGAATATTAGAGGTTTTAGACAGCAGAAAATAATCGGATGTCGCCTGCCATATGGACAAACACACCAGAATCAATGCACCACTTATTGTTACCAGCAGAAGGAGAAGCAAGCATGGCAGAAGAACCAGCAGCAGATGTCGAAGGTAGCTGAGTCATGCGCTCTTGGAAAAGCATCTCAAATACAGACCGAAGCCATTGAGTAGTCGGAGGGGCAGCTGGTGGGTCGGATGCAGCATCAGTAGTAGTTTCTGTAGAGGCTTGGTTCGACCAGGCTGGCTTGTCGTGCTTGATCCAGCACATGTCTTCAATGTGATTATCACGACCACACCAGTTGCAGTAACGAGGACCAGTAGCTTGACCTCATCCAGGAGCAGTAGAGGAGCCTTGTCCGCCAGTAGGAGGCACACGTCCGCCACGACCACATCCTCGACCTCAGCCACATCCAGAATCAATAGTGCGAGCAACTAGAGCAGGATGCTCAATAACAGGAGTGGAGGTCACAGATGGTAGCCGTTGAACTCTCTTGAGGACGTCGGGAAGAGTAGGCAGAGGGTCACTGGACAAAATTTGATCGACCACGCCTGAAAAGGAAGGAGGTAGGGCAGCCAGAAATTGAACCAGTTGTAGTTCATTTTGTTGCTTTAGGACCTCTTTGATGTCAGCAGTCAACGGATGGTAGATTTCATACTCATTCCAGAGGCAGAGCATTGGTTGTAGAAGTCCTCAATGGAAGCATCAGAAGAAAACTACTCCTTGGCCAGGTTTTTAAAAATTTCAAAAACCCGTTTAGGATTTTGCTGATGGGAGTAGACATGAGAAAGTTGGTCCCACATTGTTTTAGCATCATGAAGACATAACAGGGACTGACTAATGCGCGGCTCAGTGTTATTGAGAAGCCAAGGCATAACACTAGAGTCGTCTTTGGACCATTGAGCATAAGCTTGTTTGCTCTTTTCATCAGCAGTAGCAGCAAGGGCAGCAGGAGGATCAGTGGTAATATGTGAGTACCGGCCTTGGGCCTTAACATAGAGGACAAAGGACGTCGACCACAGATGATAGTTCGAACCATCGAGCTTGAAGGTGGTAACACAGAGAGCGATGAGGCTCAACTGAAGCCATGATGAGCAAAGGCAGGCAGTAGTGAGGTGGCAGCGCAGCAGCAACAGGCAGTGAATAAAGAACACACTATGGGGCAGTAGCAGCAGTAGGGATCTAACGCATCAGATCAGAACAAACCCGTGTCGGACAGATAGACTGATAAATGAACCTACATCGTCATGAGGAAGATCAATATCCCATCATGAGGCGCAGGCAGATAAATAACTGGAGAGTTAGGAGACTCAACGTGGGATGGCGATGGTTGTCCGGCAAATTGCACGTGCAAAAACAGAGGGGGAAACCCGAGAGGAAGAGGGCAGCAGTGGGATGGTAGAGGGAGGAGGCTGGGGTGGAAGAGGAAGAGGGTGGCGCCGGGTGGGGGAGGGAGCTGACGGCGGTGAGTAGAAGGGGTGCTGGCGGTGACGGGGGTGGGGGCGGTTGCTGGTGGCGGCGGGGGGGAGGGGCTGAAGGCTCAGGGCATAGGGGCAGGGTGGGAAAGACAAAATCGGAGAACCGGACCTGCTCTTGATACCATATAGAGAAACTGGAAATTGCTTATTGAATGTATAAAACAGTGCACAATACAGTCTCTTATATAACAGAAGGGAATAGAGACTAAAGCAGAGATGAGCAATATGGGACTAAACTACAGTAGTGAAAGCATAAATGAGGCACATGCTATGCACATGACACTAAACAAAACACAACATAACACATCTCTATAATACTAATACCATGAAGATACATTTTGTAGAGTGTTGGTCAAGCTTTCTTAATACAGAGAGACGATTTGGAAAAAAGAAGGTACTACCAAAAAAATTGGGAGGAACAGAAAACAAGGTGCACCTGGGTACAAAATAGTGTATGGTACTTGGTTGTTCAACAATAAGGAGGGCATCTGATTTATCAGAAAACAGGGAGTAGAAACTGCATCAGCCCAAAAAATCTCAAGGACGTGAAAAAGAATCGTCCCAACGACCTCCAAAAGATGACATTTTTTTTCTTTCAGCAATTGTATTCTGTTGTGATGTGTAAGAACATGAGGTTTGATGAATGCTACCCATATTTTTACAGAATTCAATTACAAAACGTTGCATAAATTCAAGACCATCATCCCTCTTAAAGATTTTTATGGGCTTATCAAATTGAGTTTTTATTTCAGCAAAGAAAGTCTAGAAGTTGTGGCTAATTGTCTTATTATTGAGATGATTAAAAATAGAGTACAGGGTTCTCTTTTATAAGACAAGAGAAAGACACATGGTTTAGATATAACCCATGTGGGATAAAACAAGACATAGGAATAACAAAGAAAAGAGAAAAATAGACTAAGTAAAAAAAGCAGGAAAGTCTATATACTAATACTCCCCCTCAAGCTGGAGCGTAGATGTCTAACATGCCCAGCTTGGATGTCATAGCAGTGAACCTCGTCTTTGGTAGAATCTTTGTGAAGATGTCAGCCACCTGATCAGATGTATGAATGTAGGGAGTAGAGATTTGGCCCGATAGAACAGCTTCGCGAACGAAATGACAATCCACCTCAATGTGCTTGGTCCGCTCATGGAAGGTAGGATTACTAGCAATGAAGGTAGCTGCTTTGTTGTCACAATACATTGGAATAGGAGACAAATCAGAAACGCCAAAGTCCTTCAGCAAGCTCCTAATCCAGAACAGTTCACAGGTAGTGTGTGCCATGGCACGATACTCAGCTTCAGCACTAGAGCAAGCAACTACAGACTGCTTCTTGCTTCGCCAAGTGACAAGGTTACCTCCCACAAAGGTACAGTAGCCAGAAGTAGAGCGACGGTCAACCTTGCTGCCAGCATAATCAGAGTCAGAATAGCCAACGAGTTTGCAATGCCCATGTTTCTTGTAAAGCAGACCTTTTCCATGAGAACTTTTCAGATATTTCAGAATATGGCAGACAACATCCCAATGGCATTGCCGAGGTTTATCCAAGTAGCGACTAACCAGCCCAACCGCAGCAGTAATATCAGCCCGTGTAACAGTAAGATAGATGACTTTACCAACCATTCTTCGATACTGCTGATTGTCAGGATAAGCAGGAGAATCCGCATCATCCCAGTCGGTGTTTGGATCCAGAGGTGTGCTAGCAGGTTTAGCACCTAGAAGACCGGTTTCAGATAGGAGGTCCAGAACATACTTCCGCTGAGATAAGCAGAGACCAGAAGAAGATCGGGACACCTCTATCCCAAGAAAATACCGTAGCGAGCCGAGATCCTTGGTGACAGTGTTTCTCCAGATAGCACTTTGTTGACTGAATACCAGCAAGATCACTTCCGGAAAGAATAATGTCGTCAACATAAACAATAAGGATAACAATACCCGCAGAAGTATTTTTCACAAAAACAGAATGATCAGACTGGGAGCGCGGGAAAGAAAATTTCTGAAGAATATTTCTGAGCTTGTCAAACCAAGCTCTGGGGCTCTGTTTTAAGCCATAAATAGCCTTTTTCAGCCTACAGACTTTAGAAGACTCCCCCTGACACATAAAACCGGGGGGTTGTGACATGTATACTTCTTCATGAAGATCACCATACAGGAAAGCATTCTTAACATCAAGCTGATACAGAGGCCAGTCAGAATTTATAGCAACAGAAATCAGAATTCTCACAGAGTTCAGGCGCGCTACTGGAGAAAAAGTCTCGAAGTAGTCAACTCCATAGGTCTGTGTATACCCCTTTGCCACAAGTCTCGCCTTAAGCCGTTCAACAGTACCGTCTGGCTGGTATTTGACAGTGAAGACTCATCGGCAACCAACTGGAGAGCAGGCAGCAGGTGGATCAACAAGGGCCCATGTATTACGTTCTGTAAGGGCCTTCATTTCTTCTTCCATAGCCTGACGCCATGCAGGATGTCTAAGAGCCTGAACAGCATTTTTAGGTACAGATATAGCAGAAAGAGCGCAGTGAAGTTAGCAAAATTAGTACCCAGATTAGCAGTAGAGCAGAAATTCCCAATCGGATGCATAGTGCGCGTTCTTGTCCCTTTCCGCAAACTAATAGGAATATCAAGATCAGAAAATACCTGCGGAGGTGTTTGATCTGGCACAGAGGAAGAGGACGATGGAGAGGCCATAGAGGGAGTTGTCGGCTTTGGTCTTCTATGATAAACTTTCAGAGGTGGCTTTTCAATCGGAGCATCAGAAGTATCAGGTAAATCATCCACCACAGGTAAAGGCGTGTCTACTAGTAAATCTGAAGTGAGCGCAGAACCAGCCGAAGAATAGAAAGGCATGTGCTCAAAAAATACCACATCCGCAGACACAAACCACTTTTTAGAAATAGGATCATAGCATCGGTACCCCTTTTGAGTGCGAGAGTACCCTAGGAAAATACACTTAGTCGCTCTAGGATCCAATTTAGTAAGGCCTGGCCGAAGATTCTTAACAAAACATGTGCTCCCAAATATGCGAGGCGGGACAGAAAAAAGAGATGCATCGGGAAACAGAATCTGAAAAGGAATCTGATTACCGAGCACAGAGGATGGCATGTGGTTAATAAGATAACAGGCAGTGGCTATCGCCTCGGGCCAAAAAACCTGGGGAACATGGTAGTGAAAAAAAAGGGTACGAGCAACTTCGAGAAGATGACGGTTCTTGCGTTCAGCGACACCGTTTTGTTGTGGGGTATAAGCACAGGAAGTTTGGTGGATGGTGCCCTGACGACGACAAAAGGAGCTAACAGAGGCTTGCATGAATTCCAATGCATTATAAGTGCGAAAAATTTTGATAGGCTTAGCAAATTGAGTGCGGATCTCAGCAAAAAATTCAGTAATTTTTTCAAGGATAGTAGATCTATCTTTAAGCAAAAATAGCCATGTTGTTCTAGAAAAATCATCAATGAAGCTCAGAAAATATTTAAAACCAGAAGTGCTTGCCACAGAACATGGACCCCAAACGTCAGCATGTATAATATCAAAAGGTGCTTTAGAACTGATACAAAAATTTTTGGAAAAGGTAGCACGAGTCTGTTTGCCAAGCTGACATGTCTCACAATGAAAATCAGAACTAACTATATCTGGTAACATGACTTTTAACTTTGCAACAGAAGGATGTCCCAATCTATAATGCCACTGGATGTCTGCCACGGATGATGTCAAAAATGCAGCTGTCTTTGGCTCGTCCAAGTAGTAGAGTCCATCCGGTCCCTCATGGCCTGAACCAATCGTCATCCTCGTGCGCAGATCCTGAAACAAAACACCATCCGGATCAAACGTAATTGAGCAACGAAGGCTCTTAACAGTTTTACTGACAGAGAGTAAATTAATAGGAAAGTTCGGGACATAAAGCGTGGAGCGCAGAGGCAGACTACCAGTAGGGCAAATATCACCAATGCCAGTAACAGGTGATTTAGAACCATCAGCTAAAGTAACAGGAGGTATAAAAGAAGTCTTGTGCAGTTTAGAGAATAAATCAGGATTGCCAGATATATGAGAAGTCGCACCAGAGTCAATCACCCAGGAGTTTTTACCAGTTGTAGTCAGAAGTGCGGCACTACCAGCATTTGAATCCTCAGTAGAAGACACCAGACGAGCTTGTAGCAGTTTTTCAAATTCCGAGCGGATCCAGTCAGCTGTCGGCGGAGCAGGATCAGTCTGATCAGAAGTCACTTTATTGGCCCAGTCAGGTTTGCCATATTTGATCCAGCAACGATCTTCAGTATGGTTGGTGCGCTTGCAGTGAGTGCAGTAGCGGGACTCAATAGGATCAGTTCCAGAGCCACGACCAGGAGCAGAAAAACGTCCTCCGCGGCCACGACCTCTGCCACGACCGCTACCACGAAAGGAATCACCAGAGCGGACAGCGAGAGCTGCACCATCAGAAGAGTCAGGCACGGGCTGGGACACAGAAGGTAGACGCTGGACCCTTTTGAGTACATCGCGGAGAGTGGGTAAAGGGTCGCTGGAGAGAATCTGGTCCACAACACCAGTAAAGGAAGCAGGTAGGCCCGCGAGGAACTAAACTCGCTGTCGATTAAGTTCATCAATGTCAGTAGAAAGGGGATGATACACCTGGAACTCATCCCAGAGGGCACAGCAGGAGTTGTAGTAATCCTCGACCGAATCAGTAGTAGAATACTCCAGTTTGGCAAGTTGTTTGAAGATCTCAAAGACCTTCTTAGGATTCTGTTGGTGCGAGTAAACATGGGAGAGTTGCTCCCACATTTCTTTGGCAGTATGAAGACGGAGAAGGGACTAGCTGATCTTTGCTTCAGCGCTGTTGACCATCCATGTCATGACCCCATAGTCCTCCTTGGACCAGAGATCATAGGCTTGTTTCGTCTTCTCGTCAGCATCATGAGCAGGAAGAGACGGACCCTTTGTAGTCAGATGAGAGTAGCGACCTTGAGATTTAACATACAACTCAAAGGAGGCAGCCCATAGGTGATAGTTGGAACTATCCAGCTTCACCGTAGTAACACAGAGAGTGCGAGGAAGATCTGAAGTCGCCATCGGACCAAGTAGAAACAAGCAGGAGCACGGGCGCAGATAACAACAGGCGTCAGCAGAGGGCAGCAGTAGAAGTCCAACACATGGACTAGCAGTAGTAGTAGGTAGGAGATCCAATCATGGACCTCAGAAGACCCTCACGGGGCAGAAAGGAAGAGCAGGACCTACGCCAACATGGAGGAAAGATCACTCCACCATGAGGCGCAGGCAGGCAGAGGCGAAAAAAAGATTTACTCCTTCAACGTGCCAGAACTGGAAAAGACCGGGTTGTACATAGTGTTGTCGGAAACTGAACGGAGGCCGGAAAAGGAGCCTTTAGCCGGACGAGATGGTGAGCAAAGGTGTAGAGAAGATGGGAAGAGGAGAAGGGAGGATAGGGTGGGTGCTCGGGGTGGCGGAAATAGGCGGTGGTGGGGCTATGGTGGCGGCGGCAGGTAGGTGGAGGCGGCGGGCAGAAGAGGGTGTTGCTGGAAAAGGAGGAAGAAGAGGGGGCTGCGGTGGAGAAGAGAGGAAGAGAAGGGGTGGGCGGTGAGGGAGAAAGGTAGGGATGGGCCTGTTGTGGTGGAGGCGGCACCAGGGAGGGTGCAAGGCGGCGGCGGCAGACCAAGGGTGGCGGCGGCGGCTGCTGTGCGGCGCAGCAGGGAGGAAAGGGGAAGGGTGGCGGCTAGCGTAGATGGGAGGGAAAGAAGGATTAGGGTTAGGGAGGATCGGGAGGCTCTGATACCATCTAGAAGTTGTGGCTAATTGTCTTATTATTGAGATGATTAAAAATAGAGTACAGGGTTCTCTTTTATAAGACAAGAGAAAGACACATGGTTTAGATATAACCCATGTGGGATAAAACAAGACATAGGAATAACAAAGAAAAGAGAAAAATAGACTAAGTAAAAAAAGCAGGAAAGTCTATATACTAATAGAAAGCAATAATATTATCTACTGGTCTTCAAGTAAAAACAACCTAGTGGCCCGAGAAAAATCATCAATTAAAGTCATAAAACATATGAATCCTAACACACTAGTCATAGAACACAGTCCCCAGATATCATCACAATATCAAACACAAATTTGGAAGTAATGGGTTTTTCAGGAAAAAAAAATAGATCTAACAAGTTGGCACACTTTTTTTATCGTAACAAGTTGGCACACTTCAAAGTGAAACACAGTATTAAATACACTCAATTAAACTTTTGAGCTTTGAAGCAAATGGATGTCTAAGTCTATAGTGCCACTATACTCCAAACAAAAATGAAGACAGCAGTGCAGTAGTAGCAACTTGTAGAGAATCAAGATAAATAAATCATAATGTCCCTCATGGCCCAGACGAATCCTCATCTTCATGTGTAGACCCTGAAAGACACAACCATCACAGTCAAAAGTAATAGATTGAAGATATTTCACAGCTTTCCTAATAGAAAACAAATTTAGATGAAATCAAGGAACATCGACGACTGTTTTGAGTAAAAATTATCGGTGTCCGAATATTTCCAATACCATGCACAAGGGATTGAGTCCCTTCATCCGCTATGATAAGGGGGAACTGTTGATGTGGTAGTCATATCAAAATAGAGGGCAAAATTTTCATAAATATGAGTAGAAGCACCAGAATCGATGACATCTATTTTTACCATATGGCGCACGAGAAGCAAGAAATGTGGAATCACCATCTGGGTGGGCAACGGTCTAAGCATGGGGTCATTCTTGGAGTAGTTTCTCAAACTTAGAGCAGATCCAGTCAGTGGATGTAGTAGAGGTCGGAGGTGGTACATGATCAACCTTGGTGTCGTCAGTAGAGGCATAATTAACCCATGTGGGTTCTCCATGTTTAGTTCTGTAACGGTCTTCAGTATGGTTATTACAGCCACATAGTTACCATGTCTTGATCCAGGAGGTTGAAGACATCCAGGTTTGAAGGAGGGTGGCCACGTCTAGGTGCGGTTACGCCCATTAATTGTTGCATTAACAAGCCAGTGTTATTGTGTCACTGACCACAAGCCAATCGACCAACTGGCTGTGGCAGACAACACGCCAATAGGCCAATGGACCGACTGGATAGTCCAGTCGACCGACTGACTGTGCGCAGCCGTCATCTAGCCAAGAAACTTGACACTTCGTCTTCCAGGAGTTTTAGAAACTCTAGCCCTACCACTCCTATATAAACGGAGATGGCCAAGGTTCTCAACACACTTCTCATTCACGTTATGGTAACGTGAGAACTTAGCATCTTACCCATGAAAGGGAGAGATAGCAAGGGAGAAGAAAGTTGATACTAGAACATCGACAAACAAAGGAGCTACTCCTTCCCTCCGGCTCAAGAAGCACGATGTAGAGTTCATGGTGGTCCGTGTGGACTACGTAGAGGCGCAAAAGCTTTGTTGCTACGCTAGGAAGACGTCCTCATTCGTTGTCTGTGTGCTTCTCAAGAAGGAAGCACATCCATGATTGCAAGGATAGTCGCTAGACTTGCTCCAGAACAAGGTATATCTTGCACCTTCTTTTCTATGCATAGTTGTTGGCAGGATCTGCTAGTTAGGGAATATGGTAAAAAAAATTGTTTCCGCTGCCTTTCTCTTGCTCCATATTTCCGAACATTTGAGTCATGTATTTGTTTAAATATAGAGTTATAGTGAAATGGAAGCGTAACAATGCATGGAGAGCCTTTAGACATCTAAAGTATGAGGGCAAAATGATATATTGCAACTCTAATTATGCAGGAGAAAATTGCCCAGGGCATGCTAGGTGTCTGCCTTTTTCTTGAGGCCTTATTTTCCAAAACAAAGGTCTAGGATTTCTCTCCTTTGGGCGCCTATATGTCAAGGCAGCATGTGTAGCAAACAAAAGTAATAGCAAGCGTATGCTCCTAATAAGTCCACTCAGCCAATAAACTAACATTTTAAATAAAAAAAATCAAGCATTTTTATCAAGAAAACATAACACACCAATGCTTATATATAGTTGGTTAAATTGTTAGAGAGACTATTTACTTAAGTGGTTTAATCTATTTGTAATATGGGCCCAAGTGTGTCTTGGCCCATTAAGGTTTGTCTTGTGTCTGTATGCTTCCCCCTTATCATATATATAGGAAAGGGAGGCTTCCCTTCTATCAATAAGAAAAACTCTACATAAGGGATTTATCCCATCATATCGTCTTTCCAGATGGTATCAGAGTAGACTTTCTTGTGCCGCCCTAAAACCTGAGAGAGAGAGAGAGAGCAAAGGAGAGTTGCCTCCTCTTGCAGGCGGTCGCTGCTGCTAGGCGCTGCTAGGCGTTGCTAGGCTGCCCGTAGGGATCTCTCATCCTTGCTTCTTCTTGGAGTTGTCTCCATGAGTTGTATCCAGCTTCAACACCAAAACATCCACTTTGACGTTCTGGTACTAGATTTATAACCACCGCCATGCCTCAAATCAATCTTGCTTGCTAATGGAGCCGCCGCTATCCTATTTGCTGCAATTATTACAGATCTACACTATCATTATCTACTATGCCGCCAATCTAATCCATGCTGCCACCTTTGAGATCTTATCCAAATCTTAGATAAAGATCTTCCTTTTCTACTGATATTGGGATACATCGTCCCTATATTGCTATGGTTGAGATCCAGAAAGATTTCCCCCTCTTTTGTTGTTGTCTCTAGAGGTTTTCTGCTATTGTTTGCCGCTAACATGGCGTGTCGCTGCTTGACACGATGTGTTGGAAAAAATATGCTTCGTTCGCAAAATCTGCCTGCGACAACACGGCGTGTCGCGACACACCATGTTGCTTGCACTATGACACGGTGTGTTGCCTAAAGACACGACGTGTCACTTGTGTTGTGCCTCGAAATTATGTCAACTGACACAATGTGTCATTGTACAACAAGGTGTATCGCCTACTTCCTATCTGCGCTGATTGTTGTTGTGGTATCAGACATGGTGTGCCTTTTCATCGACACATCATGTCACCTGCTACTGCTTATTACTGTCTCGACTTCTATCAACTGACACGACGTGTCACTGTACGACATGTTGTGTCTCCTGCTTCTTATCGGCGCTGACTTCTACTGGTGCATCTACTGATGTGCAACATGGCGTGTCTCTTCACTGACACAGCGTGTCAACTGCTACTGCTGCTATTACTTGGTGTGCTTCACCATCTACAATGATTTTTTTACATTGCGAAGGTATTTATACATGGCAAGTTCCTTCTTTATCCTTACCAGAAACAGTTATCTTTCTTTTTCAAGCATCTATTTTATCTTTTGTTGTTTCACCCCCTACCCTTTCCAGCCTTATATACTTTTTGCCTACCTTGTCAATACTTGTTCTACCCCCCATATACATAGTGAACCTACTGATAATCAAATCTTATGATTTTTTGACCTTGTCTAAAAAGATCCATTTATTTTTCTATCTAGATCAATGTAATCGAGTCATGTTGCGCCTTCATTCGAGTTGTCGGTTTCCTCCTCTACATATTTGCTTAGATAAACCCTACCTCTACCATTGTTTTTGACTCTCTATCCCAACCACTCTTGAATTTTTTCATCGTTGGAGTGGGGGGGATAGAGGATGATGAGTAGAGGGAAGAGATGAGATGAGATGGAGAAGAGATGAAGAGAAATGAAGAAGACTTTAGTTCTGCTGCCATATGGATCTTCATGCCACTATTATTGGCTACTATATGGATCTACATGCCACTTCATCTGTTGATATATGGATCTTCATACTACATTTACTACTGCTTTGTGGTGGTGCTTTGATGCTATATAGATTCATTTGCTAATTGAGAAACATATTCATCATCAACATTGATTGCAGCTATGAATCTGTCTACTTCACTTGTTCCTTCTATTACTGGTTTTTTATCTAACGACGCTATTCTTGCTACTTGTGCTATGATTAGCACATTTTACTTGTTTCTTAGTGAGCTTGCACTACTGTTGTCCTTGCTCTGTTTGCACGTTGACCCTTTGTATGTACCTTAGCACACGTCTACTACAGTTGTTACTGTGACCCAACATTCTCTAGGGACTGTGACCCATCACATTCTGGACTGTGATGTCTACTACTAGGATGGAAATTATATGATGAGAAGATGATGGTACCTTTGGTGACTTACATGCATACGATGGAGATTCATACTTTTCTGTTAATATTGTTCATCTTGGAGTCTTTTTACTATTTTCTACTTCAGGCACAATGGTCTTTTATCAGGCTACGTCATCTATTTTCTACTACTATGTTCCAACACTCTTTGGCTTGTTCATGCTTTGTACATGTTGACTCCTTTCTTGCTCATGCCTTGTATGCACGTTGATTTTTCTGCTATTGTGTCCAACACCCTTTGGCTTGTTCTTGCCTTGTGTGCACATTATCTACTGCTACTTGAGTTCCAGCATTTTCTGGTCTACTTGATTATGATAGCGACTGTGATGAAGACCATGAAGTCTGCCTATTGATGTTGTGAAGCAATCTGCATCCTAGTCGATACTATCGACACTCTGTCGATAGTATCGAGATCAGTTCAGGGATAAGTTGAAGCAATCGGCATCCCAGTCGATACTATCGACACTCATGTCGATGGTATCGACACCGGCTCAGGGTCGAGATGATGTTTTGTCGATACCATCGACATTCATGTCGATGGTATCGACACCGGCGCAGCGGCGGCTCGTCAATCCAGCGGCGGTTTTGTTTTCTTCATAATATTTATTTTTTATTTCTTTTCTCTCTTTGTACCTCATGTACTTACCCTAATATATAAATACAAGTGAGTAGGCTCAAGCCCTTCTCACGTTTGTTGCGTCTTGCAGCCGACATTCGATCGGTGTTCTTGTCGTCTTCTCCTCTTCATTTCTTCTCACATGGTATCAGAGCGGAGATCGATCTAGGGCTTCTCCTTCCTCTCACCGGCGGATCTCTCCCTCTCCGGCGGCCGGCTGCTTCCCACCTGTCGACTTGGCGTAATCCACCGGCTGTGTAGAACCACCGTCGGCTACTCTGGGTCTGCGGTAGATATCCAACTCTACCGTAGCCTCCATCACAAAGCATTTGGGGATCTCCGGGTGATCCAACGATCATCTAAAAACACAACCAGAGGACTAGTTTCGTCTCAGCCATCATCCTAGTCACACCTCCTCCATGTGTGATTAGGAAGATCATTTGGAGGTTGTGAATGTGTCAGTAACGCATTTCTCCTTGTTTTTCTTCTGTGTGTGACGTGTATCTCTCCGTCACCACAATCTATTTGACGTGTATCAATTTGTCACATATTCCGTTCTACAATGGAGGATATCAAGACACCTACGATCTACAACGAAGTGTCACCTATCGCCTCCATTAAGCTCAACGGGAAAATTATCTTCTATGGATGAATGCCATCCACACCGTCTTGGAGGCTCGTGACAGAGCAAGGCATGTTGACTCGGGTCCCAAGGCATCTACTGACGAAGGGTATGCTGAATGGAAGCGTCATGACAGTCTTGTGAAGACTTGGCTGTGGAATAGTATGGAACCTGCAATCGCCGCAAGGTTCATGTTCTACTCTACGGCCAAGGAAATATGGGACGCAGTGAAGCAACATTATTCTCAAGAGAAGAATGCTCTCCGTCAGTTTATGATCTATGATCGTCTGTTCGCTGAGAAACAGGGTGACCGATCTCTTAAGGAGTATTTTGGGGCGGTTCAGGCTCTTGCTCAAGAGCTAAGTTATTACCATTCTGTGGTTGTTGCTGAACAGATATAGAGATGATCTTGTTACAGCCAAATTCTTATCTTGGCTCAACTCGGCTTGTAGCTCCGCTCGGAGAGTTATTCTGGCTACTGATAAACTACCTAGTCTTGTGAAGGCTTATTCAAGGATCCAGCAATCTTTATTTGAGTCTGCTTCCTTTGTTTCTGATATATCTTCTGGAGAATCTCATGCTTCTGTTGCTGCTGCGGTACGAGGAGGACGACCCGGTATGGGCAGAGGGCGTGGGACACGTCCTAAGTGTACCTTTTGTGACAAACTAGGACATACAGTGGAGAAGTGTTGTAAGAAACATGGGAGACCTGCTGCACCACCTGTGGAAGTAGCACATTGTGCCACCACCACAGGATCCTCATCCTCTACAACTGTGGGTACTACCTCTGGCACCGGCATCACTCTTACCCAAGAGGAATATGATCGGTTCATTCAGGCGACACAGCACATGAGTATGGGGTCATCATCATCATCTTCATCGGCAAATCTGGCATCTACTGCTGATAATCAGGCTACATCTCTCATAGCATCTGGCTCATCCTCATCTTGGGTGATTGACTCTAGCGCCTCACAGCATATGACTGGTATGAGGAGATTGCTCCACACTATTGACTCATCTATTCCTCACCAATCTGTTACACTGGCAAATGGTTCAGTGAAGAGAGTGTTAGCTAGTGGATCTGTCTCCCTAACACCCAAGATTGATCTTAAATCTGTTCACTTTGTGTCTGAATTTCCTTTTAATCTTCTTTCTGTTGCCAAATTGATTGACACTCTAAAATGTTGGGTAATATTTGGACCTTCTTGTTTCATATTACAGGATCTCAAGAGTATGAAGACGATTGGTGGGGGGCCTAGGAAAGGTGATCTCTACCTTTTCAACGGTGACAGTCTGCCTCGCCAAATTCCTTCTCCTGCTCCATCCTTCCCGTTGAGTGGTTCTCCCTTACTATGGCATTGCAGATATGGACATCCTTCTTTGGAGAACCTGCGGAAGTTGGAACCAGAGCTGTCCCAATTATCTTCTTTAGAGTGTCAGTCATGTCAACTGGGCAAGCATCATAGGTTATCCTATCCCAGTCGAGTCAATAAGCGGACTTCGTGTCCCTTTGAGTTAGTGCATAGTGATGTGTGCGGTCCTCTAAAAGACCAGAGTTATAATGGTTTTCGTTATTTTATCTCCTTTTTCGATGATTTCTCACGCATGACATGGATCTACCTTCTTAAAAGTAGAGAGTCTGTGTTGTCTATTGTGAAACATTTTCATACTGAAATTAAAGTTCAGTTCGATTGCAATATAAAAATTCTCCAGTCTGATAATGCTTTAGAGTATGTTCAAAAGGCTATGTCTGATTTTTGCAGCTCAATTGGTATGATTCATCGCACATCTTGCCCTCACACCCCTCAGCAAAATGGGGTGGCAGAGAGGAAGAATCGCCATCTTCTTGATATTGCTCGATCCATTATGTTTCAATCCAATGTGCCCAAGAAGTTTTGGTCTGAAGCTCTTTTAACTTCTTGTTTCTTGATTAATAGACAACCTTCTTCTGTTCTTCAAGGACAGACTCTGTTTTCTGTGTTGCGTCCCATGGACTCCCCCTTTCCTGTTCCTCTTAGAGTGTTTGGTTGCACTTCCTTTGTCCATAACTTTGACCCTAAGGCCGACAAGCTGTCTCCTATGTCCATTAAAACATTGTTCCTGGGTTACTCTAATACTAGCAAAGGATACAAGTGTTACTGTCCTAGTCTTCGCCGCATGTTTGTGTCTAGGGACGTCACCTTCCATGAGACCACTCCATACTTCTCCAATGCTATGAGCAAGGGGGAGCAGTTGAGAGAGGGAGAGACACCAAAAATACAGAATGAGAGAATTGCACCATCGGTGCAGAGTGAGGGAGTGCCACCTATCATTCCGGATTTTACTTCTATTCCGGATGAACAAGCAGGAGATAGCCCTACCATTGAGCATTACACACATGTTTACCATAGGCGAGGCAGGCAAGATCCAGAAGTAGCGACACCAGTCTCTGAGCCCTCATCATCGCCTTCTACTCAAGAGACTCCTACAGAGACATCAGACCTCGATCTTCCTATTGCTGTTCGGAAAGGTACTCGGTCCTGTACTATTAAACATCCTATTACAAATGTATGTTTCCTGTCTCATCTATCTAAGCAGGCTCGTGCATTCGCTATTGGGATTGATTTTGTGACTATACCAAGAAATCATTATGATGCTATGAAGAACAGTGGCTGGAAACAGGCTATGCAACTTGAGATGTCAGCTCTCTCAAATAATGGCACTTGGGATCTTGTTGATCTTCCTGTAGGAAAGGAAGTAGTGGGTTGTAGATGGGTTTTCACTATCAAACACAATCCGGATGGATCAGTTGAACGGTTGAAAGCCCGATTGGTCGCAAAGGGCTACACCCAAACCTATGGTGTTGACTTCTTTGAAACCTTTTCTCCTGTTGCTCGCCTGAATTCTGTGCGGATCATTATTTCTCTTGCTACTACCTTTGATTAGCCCCTGTTTCAGCTGGATGTAAAAAATGCTTTTCTCCATGGTGATCTTCAGGAAGAGGTATATATGGAGCAACCTCCTGGGTTTGTTGCTCAGGGGGAGTGTCAGAAAGTATGCAAATTAAAGAAAGCTATATATGGGCTGAAACAGTCACCTAGAGCTTGGTTTGACAAGTTCAGTGAAGTTATTCTTCAGATGGGTTTTTCTCGCTCCATGACTAATCATTCCTTATTTTACTTCAGCTCTTCTTGTGGATCCATTATTCTTATTGTATATGTTGATGACATAGTAATTACTGGCACTGACACCATGGGAATATCTCGTGTCAAAGAAAGTTTGCAAAAACACTTCCATACAAAGGATCTGGGAAAACTAAGATACTTTCTAGGCATTGAAGTGCTTAGATCTCATACAGGTGTCAATTTATCTCAGAGGAAATGTGTGCTTGATTTACTACAGGAGACGGGCATGGCTGAATCTAAACCGGTATCTACACCGATGGATTATCACATCAAAGAGGTGGTTGATGATGCTGAGTATCAAGATCCAGGATATTACAGGAGAATAGTAGGTAAGTTAATATATCTAACAGTCACTCGACCTGATATTTCTTTTGTTGTGGGCGTGGTCAGCCAACATATGCACTCTCCGCGACAGTCACACTGGACAGCAGTCTGCAGAATTCTGAGATATCTGAAAAGTGCTCCTGGTAAGGGTATCACATATTCTAGACCAAAGGCACCTCCATCTACTCTGTCTCTCACAGGATATTCAGATGCTGACTGGGCTGGTGATCATACTGATAGGAGATCTACATCAGGCTATTGTACCTTTCTAGGTGATCATCTTATCACATGGAAAAGTAAGAAGCAACATGTGGTTGCTAGATCTAGCACTGAGGCTGAATACCGTGCTATGGCCCATGCATGTTGTGAACTAAAATGGGTCAAATTTGTTCTATCTGAATTAAAAATTTCTCTTCTACCTTCTATGGAGCTCAAGTGTGACAATCAATCTGCTATGCACATTGCCAGGAATCCTATCTTTCATGAGCGTACAAAACACATAGAGGTTGATTGTCATTTTATTCGTGATCAAATCAAAGATGGCACTATTGTGACACCATTTGTCAGATCTGAGGACCAACTAGCAGATATCCTGACAAAGCCTTTGGGTTCAGCAATCTTTCAGAGACTCTGTGGCAAGCTGGGCATACACGATGTGTACTCTCCAGCTTGAGGGGGAGTGTGAAGCAATCTGCATCCTGGTCGATACTATCGACACTCTGTCGATAGTATCGAGATCAGTTCAGGGATAAGTTGAAGCAATCGGCATCCCGGTCGATACTATCGACACTCATGTCGATGGTATCGACACCGGCGCAGCGGCGGCTCGTCAATCCAGCGGCGGTTCTGTTTTCTTCATAATATTTATTTTTTATTCCTTTTTCTCTTTGTACCTCATGTACTTACCCTAATATATAAATACAAGTGAGTAGGCTCAAGCCCTTCTCACGTTTGCTGCGTCTTGCAGCCGACATTCGATCGGTGTTCTTGTCGTCTTCTCCTCTTCATTTCTTCTCACAGATGTTTTATCTGCTCCAGATGTTACTTCATATTGATCAAGAAACTCCTGATATTTGCCTTTATACCTGCTTTTGGATTATCTGCTTGAGGGGGAGTATTTGAGTGCTTGAGTGATTTATCATAACATTGAGGGGGAGAAATTCTTGTATGGCCTTTGTTATCTTTTTATTATGTTTAGTCTGTATGTTTATTTGCAAGCTAATTTGGGATTCTCTCTAGCTCCAGCTTGAGGGGGAGTCTTAGAGAGTCTATTTACTTAAGTGGTTTACTCTATTTACTTAAGTTGTTTAGTCTATTTGTAATATGGGCCCAAGTGTGTCTTGGCCCATTAGGGTTTGTTGTGTATGTATGCTTCCTCCTTATCCTATATATAGGAAAGGAGGGCTGCCCTTCAATCAATAAGAACTCTACACGAGGGTTTTTCCCCATCATATTGTCTTTCCACAAAGTCCACTTAGCCAATAAACTAACATTTCAAATAAAAAGAATCAAGCATTTTTATCAAGAAAACATAACACACCAATGCTTATATATAGTTGACTGAATAAGCAAACTTTGAAAACCATGAGAAACAATTATAAAGTAATGAGAGAAATGCCATTAACAAACAGTATAACCTTAGCTGGGTCCAGAATTCGAGCAGACATCAAATCTTCATAGCAATCTGTAGCAGCATTGTAACCAAAACTAGAATCATCAATGGATAGAATCTGCAGTGATGATATTACAATTAACATCAGGCCTATGTTAATCTATGGCTCTTCGTATCTGGCCAAAAGGTTAATGAGATTTTTGAATTATTGCTATATATAAAATTTCACACGATACTAACCTTTCGGATGACAACGCTGCCATTTTGTCCAGCATTCTGAGCTATCAACTTCAACGGATAGGACAAAGCCTTTTTGAAAATGTCAGCTCCAATCTAGAAAACATGACAAGAGTATAAGACAAAGAAGGGATATTATAGGTATCTGTGCTGTGTTTTAATGATAATTCATGCTATCAGGAGCCAAACTGTTGACAAAAAAAAACAAATACAATGCAAACTCTAAAATCTTTTAAAACAGGGTCAAATTTCCACAAGCCTTATCCAACCTCCCAGCCCTTCATAAATAACTAAACTTAAAATAAACACCCATAAGATAGGACGCTCACACATATCCTCACTCACGTGACTTCCACCACACTATACTGAGTTTACTAACCGCCACTGATTTACATTGTTGTCAACTTTTCCTGTGTGCCCATGCCACCCACACCACAGTTAACCCTTCCCTTCTGCTTCCTTGCCTTTCTCCTCTCCCCCTTTATTAATATCTAGTAATATTTTAGGGTTTTTTAATGTTGTTGACTTATATAAGCAGATTTACAATGGCAGGACACAAGTGGTATAAAAATGTGTGCTTCAAAGAGTAGCATTAATCTGTAAAAATCAAAAGGAATATGTAGAGAAGATTGCATAATTTAAAAATTTATGCATAAGATGATCAATATAGAAGTTCACATATGACAGTTCCTTCAATGGTCGTGATTGTACTACATTAATTGCTACACGAATTAAAAATAGACAATGAAACCGTATTTTCCCTGACAATTTGCAACTATATACCAATTAACAATCAGATCACTCAACTAACAAACTTGAACTTACAAATAAGTCCCTCAAATAAAAACCAAGTCCCTTGAAAGCTAGAATTATTATTTAGTCCTAGAAATTAACAAAAATGCACACAATCCCAAAAATTCCTTAGTAACACAACTCAAGTCCTAATCGGGCTCTCGTGGGAGCTTCTGTCCTACATCAGGTTGCCTATTCATCTATGGCCAGGTAAGCATAGGTAATAATTACTTGCCTATTGCCTCGTGTAAAGAGAAGAAGCCTTATACCAGTCATCTTATTTCCAATTTTGATATCTCATGCTAATCTTCTCTGTCGTATTATACCTTGTCTTCTTTGTTATTTGACTCTATACCCATGTAAGTTTCAAAAGAACTGAAACACCAAGGATGGCGTGTTGCAAATGGAAAATGAGAACTGTGCCGTGAAAAGAAGAAAAAAAAGCATGGTCGTTGGTCTCATGTCCTTCTAGGAAGTATGTAGTTGGTTGCAACTAGATTTTCACAATCAAGGTTGGGACTGATGGTTTGGATGATAGGCCGAAACTGTAGGGAAATATGGCTACAGAGAAGGCAGTAGAAAAAAAATCTATCATATTCCCCATAAACCAGCAGATCGCGTCAATTACTATAAGATGGGAAGGATGGTTTCTAGGATATACCTGGTCCTGGAGCAAGTCCAGCGACATCTCCTCGTCGTCGTAGATGCGCAACTGTTGACTAGTTGCTCTTGGGTGGTGTCTGTGCAGCTCCTGGTCTTCACCATGGATAGCAGACAGGAACAATGTCTGCAGCGGCTCCTACGGTCTCACCACGGACTGTAGGTTGACATTGCCCTCCTAGCAGCAGTCAAAGGACTCCTGCCTCTAGAATAGTCCACACAGACTGCCAAGAACTCTTGTCGTCCTGCTGGAACGTATAGGGAGGATTTGTCTCTCCCGTTGGCGGACTAGTCACCAACTTGCTCTCCCACAACAATGATCCTCAGTTGTTCTCTCCCGTAGCTATCCCTCCCTAGTCAGGTAGGACTTGCTAGGGCTCTCTTGGTTACCACAACCAGAGAGGACAACAATTGTCAGAGCAACTGATTCCCAACTTGTATGTGTTGTGTTCTAGGAAGCCCCTAGTACCCCTCTATTTATAGGTGGGGTTTGGGTCAGGGTCCCAGTCGATGCGGGAGTGGAAGAGATTAGAATATCTCAAATTTTCGCAAAGAGTGACCACCCAAACGGTCGTCTGGTGACCCAGACGGTCGTCTGGCATGCGAGACGGTCGTTTCGCAATTTCCCAATCGCATACGAAATTGGCAATTCGTTTCCCATCAATGCCAAACATTAATTCCTTGCACCACATATAGTTGACGAAATTGGCACAACTATATCTACTAGACCATGTTAAGCATGCTCGCTCTTCTCATCTCTCCCTTTCCTCTCTATAGTCCATAACTAACTTATGACATCACAAGCAAAGAGTGGTGTCTAGTCGCACATAAGTGCCACCCAAGTGAATGGAAAGTTGGGGAACAACTTCAACCTACAATCTGTGTTTGGTGTTACAGTGTTTGTATAATTCCTTTGTCACTGATATCCAGATTGAACTCAAGGCATGGAGTGGTCACCCTTTTCCACATTCAATCTTGTTTCTTCAACCAGAGCAGACTGACTGAGATATATGTGAGCTCAATATCATATATTGACTCACATGTGCATGGCCATGCATTTCTCAGTCTCGCTAATCAAGAGGCCTTGGATATCATACTCCCTTAGGAGGGACAAATCCCATCTCTATCACTCAGTCAGTCCTCATGTGTCACAGTCACTCAATCATCACCGTTATAACGACCCAAGTTTCAGGACTGCGTTTGATGATGTCAAAAAAGCGTACAAAGTGTCATTAAGTAATATAATTCTCTAGACATTTATAATGTTACATCATTATCTCATAACTGAATTAAACAGAATAAATTAGAAGCTTGCCTTTCTTTATTAATCAAATCAATTACTATTGATGCCATTACAATCATCACATGATTGGCTCTCTAGACATACATACTAACAGAAACACACTTGGTTGCCAAGATCTAGACACATGTATGGTGAAGATTATTCGAAAATTTTTCTTCTGTGGCTTACATCCGATTCGTATATTTCAGTCCCATGCAACTGCATACCCATGGCCTCTCTATCAACTTGATGTCAAGGTTGTTGTTCTGCATTGTGACTTGACTGAGGAGATTTACATGGAGCAACCATCTGGGTTTACTACTCAAGGAGATCTAGTATGGTGTATCATATCCATAAGTTTCTCTATAGTCTAAAATAAGATGCCTCATGTTTAATCTAGTAGATATAGTTGTGCCATTTCTTAATTTGGTCTTGATGTGTAGTACGGGTCATTCAGTTTTCTGTAACCATAAAAAATTTGGGGTGTATTCTCCTGGTAGTTTACATTCGTGATATTGTGACTCTAGAATATGAGACTAATTGTCTTATTATTGAGATGATTAAAAACAGAGTACAGTGGTTCTCTTTTATAAGACAAGAGAAAGACACATGGTTTAGATATAACCAATATGGGATAAAACAAGACAAGGAAAAGAGAGAAATAGACTAAGTAAAAACACAGGAAAGTCTATATACTAATACTCCCCCTCAAGCTGGAGCATAGATGTCAAGCATGCCCAGCTTGGATGTCATATCAGTGAAGCGCTTCTTCGGAAGAATCTTTGTGAAGATATCAGCAATCTGCTCATCAGTATGAATGTAAGGGGTAGAAATCTGACCAGATAGAACCGCCTCACGAACAAAGTGACAGTCCACTTCAATATGCTTCGTGCGCTCATGGAAGGTAGGGTTGCTAGCAATGAAAGTGGCTGCTTTATTGTCACAATACATAGGAATAGCAGATGAATCAGAAACTCCAAAGTCCTTCAGCAGGCTCCGAATCCAGAATAGCTCACAAGTAGTATGTGCCATGGCACGATACTCAGCTTCAGCACTAGAGCGAGCAACTACAGACTGCTTCTTGCTTCGCCAAGTCACAAGGTTACCTCCCACAAAGGTACAGTAGCCAGAAATAGACCGACGGTCAACCTTGCTGCCAGCATAATCAGAATCAGAATAGCCAAGGAGTTTGCAATGCCCATTTTTTTTGTAAAGTAGACCTTTTCCAGGAGAACTTTTCAAATACTTCAGAATATGACAGACAGCATCCCAATGGCATTGTCGAGGCTTATCCAGGTAGCGACTAACCAGTCCAACTGCAGCAGTGATATCAGCCCGAGTAACAGTAAGATATATGAGTTTCCCAACCATACGTCGATACTGCTGATTGTCAGGGTAAGCAGGAGACTCCTCATCATCCCAGTTGATGTTGGGATCCATAGGTGTGCTAGCAGGTTTCGCACCCAAAAGACCAGATTCAGATAAGAGGTCCAGGACATACTTCCGTTGAGATAAGCAGAGACCAGAAGAAGACCGGGACACTTCTATCCCAAGAAAATACCGAAGTGAGCCAAGATCCTTGGTAACAAAGTGTTTCTCCAGATAGCGCTTTGTAGACTGAATACCAACAGAATCGCTGCCAGAGAGAATAATATCATCAACATAGACAATAAGAATAACAATACCCGCAGACGTATTTTTCACAAAAACAGAGTGATCAGATTGGGAACGTCTGAAGGAAAAGTGCTGAAGAATATTGCTGAGCTTGTCAAACCACGCTCTAGGGCTCTGTTTCAAGCCATAGATAGCCTTTTTTAGCCTGCAGACTTTGGAAGCCTCCCCCTGACACACAAAACCGGGAGGTTGTGACATGTATACCTCTTCATGAAGATCACCATACAGGAAAGCATTCTTGACATCAAGTTGATACAGAGGCCAGTCAGAATTAATAGCAACAGAAATCAGAATCCGGACAGAGTTCAGGCGCGCTACTGGAGAGAAAGTTTCAAAGTAGTCAACTCCATAGGTCTGGGTATACCCCTTTGCCACAAGTCGCGCCTTAAGTCGTTCGACAGTACCGTCAGGATGGTATTTGACAGTGAACACCCATCGGCATCCAACTGGAGAGCAATCAGCAGGTGGCTCAACTAGGGTCCAGGTATGACGATCAGTAAGAGCCTTCATCTCTTCTTCCATAGCCTGACGCCACGCAGGATGGCTAAGAGCCTGAGTAGCATTCTTAGGTACAGATATCGCAGACAGTGCCGCAGTGAAGTTAGCAAAATTAGCACTCAAATTATCAGTAGAGCAGAAATTTCCAATCGGATGCATAGTGCAGGTACGGGTCCCTTTCCTCAGACTAATAGGAATATCAAGATCAGAAAATACCTGCGAGGATGGTTGATCTGGCACCGAGGAAGAGGACGATGGAGGGGCCATGGAGGGAGCTGTCGGCTTCGGTCTTCTTTGATAAACTTTCAGAGGTGGCTTTTCAATCAGATCCTCAGAAATAGCAGGTACATCGTCCATCACAGGCAAAGGTGTATCAGCAAGTAAATCAGAAGTGAGCGCAGAACCACCCGTGGAGTAGAAAGGCATATGCTCAAAAAACACCACATCCGCAGAGACAAACCACTTTCTAGAAACAGGATCATAGCACCTATATCCTTTCTGAGTGCGAGAATATCCCAGAAAAATACACTTAGTTGCTCTAGGATCCAATTTAGTAAGACCAGGCCGAAGATTTTTAACAAAACAGGTGCTCCCAAAAATGCGAGGCGGGACAGAGAAAAGAGATGCATCGGGAAACAGAATATGAAAAGGAATCTGATTGCCGAGCACAGATGAAGGCATGCGGTTAATTAGGTAGCAAGCAGTGGCTATCGCCTCGGGCCAAAAAGCTTGGGGAACATGATAGTGAAAGAGAAGGGTACGAGCAACCTCGAGAAGATGACGATTTTTGCGCTCAGCAACACCGTTTTGTTGTGGGGTGTAAGCACAAGAGGTTTGATGGATTGTGCCCTGGCGACGACAGAAAGAGCTAACAGATGTTTGCATGAATTCCAAAGCATTATCAGTACGAAGAATTTTGATAGGCTTAGCAAATTGAGTGTGTATCTCAGTAAAAAAGTCAGTAATTTTTTCAAGGATAGTGGATCTATCTTTAAGTAAAAACAGCCAGGTAGTTCTAGAAAAATCATCAATGAAGCTCAGAAAATATCTAAAACCGGAAGTACTAGTGACAGAGCAAGGACCCCAAACATCAGCATGTATAATATCAAAAGGTGCTTTAGAGCTGATACAAAATTTTTTTGAAAAAGTAGCACGAGTTTGCTTGCCAAGCTGACAAGTTTCGCAATGAAAATCAGAACTAACTATATCTGGTAACACGACTTTTAATTTGCCAATAGAAGGGTGTCCCAATCTATAGTGCCACTGGATGTCGGTCACCGATGATGTCAGATATGCAGCTGTCTTTGGCTCGTCCAGGTAGTAGAGTCCATCCGGTCCCTCATGGCCCGAACCAATCGTCATCCTCGTGCGCAGATCCTGAAATAAAACACCATCCGGATCAAATGTAATTGAGCAACGAAGGCTCTTCACAGTTTTACTCACAGACAGAAGATTAATAGGAAACTTCGGGACATAAAGTGTAGAGCGCAGAGGCAGACGACCAGTAGGACAAATATCACCAATGCCAGTAACAGGGGATTTAGAACCATCAGCTAAGGTAACAGGAGGTATAAAAGAAGTCTGCTGCAGTTTAGAAAATAAAGCAGGATTGCCAGATATATGAGAAGCCGCACCAGAATCAATAACCCAGGAATTTTTACCAGCCGTAGTCAGAAGAGCAGCACTGCCAGTATTTGAAGCCTCAGTAGAAGACGCCAGACGAGCCTGTAGGAGTTTTTCAAACTCGGAGCGGATCCAGTCAGCCATCGGCGGAGCAGGTTCATCGGTTGTCACTTTGTTGGCCCACTCCGGTTTGCCATATTTGATCCAGCACTTGTCTTCATTATGGTTGGTACGTTTGCAGTGAGTGCAATAGCGGGACTCAGCTTGATCGGATCCAGTTCCATGACCAGGAGCAGAGAACCGTCCTCCGCGACCACGACCTCTACCACGGCCACGACCACGGAAGGAATCACCAGAGCGGACAGCAAGAGCAGCACCGTCAGAGGTGTCAGGCACAGGTTGAGACACAGAGGGTAGACGCTGAACCCGTTTGAGAACATCACGGAGAGTAGGCAAAGGGTCGCTGGAGAGAATCTGGTCCACAACACCAGCGAAGGACGCAGGTAGGCCGGCGAGGAATTGAACTAACATAAGTTCATTCCGTTGTCGGTGCACTTCTTCAATATCAGCAGTCAGAGGGTGATATACCTGGAACTCATCCCAGAGAGCACAGCAGGAGTTGTAGTAGTCCTCCACGGAGTCGGTGGCCGAATACTCCTGTTTAGCAAGCTGTTTGAATATCTCGAAGACCTTCTTCGGATTCTGCTGGTGAGAGTAAACATGGGAAAGTTGGTCCCACATTTCTTTGGCAGTCTGAAGTCGAAGCAAGGACTGGATGATTTTTGCTTCAACACTATTCACCATCCAGGTCATGACCCCATAGTCCTCTTTGGACCATAGATCATAGGCTTGCTTGGTTTTCTCATCAGCGTCTGCAGCAGGAAGATCAGGGCCCTTGGTAGTCAGGTGAGAGTAGCGTCCTTGGGATTTGACATATAACCCGAAGGAGGCAGCCCATAGATGATAGTTGGAGTGATCCAACTTCACCGTAGTAACACAGAGAGTGCGTGGCGGGAGATCGGAAGTCGCCATCGCAGCAGTAGCAGAAGAAGAGAAGCAGCACGGGCACAGATCCAGACAGTAGTCAGCAGCAGTAGTAGACAGCAGTAGAAGTCCAACACATGGACTAGTAGCAGTAGATAGGAGATCCGAGCATGGACCTCAGAAAACCCTTATAGGGCAGGAAGAAGGAATCAGAACCTACGCCAACATGGAGAAGAGATCACTCCACCATGAGGCGTAGGCAGTCAGAGCCGGAAACTGGTTTTTAAGCCTTCAACGTGCCAGACTGGAAAGTGACCGGGCTGTACGTAAGCTTGTCGGAAAGGAAACGGAGACCGAAGAGAGAACATGTGGTTGTCTAAGCCACGAGGAAAGATGTGCTTAGGGTACGGAGGTTAGAGGAGAGGGAAAGGGTGGTGGTTTGTGGCGGTGGTGGCTGTTTGCAGCAGGGCCGGCCGGCGGCAGGGGGGGGTCGGCGGCGGGTGGAGGAGAGAGAGGGGGTGGCGGGGTGGGCGGAGAAGGAGGAGGGGGTGGCTGGGGAGGGCGGGGAGAGGAGAGGGAGTGGCGGCAGCAGCAGCCGGTGGAGGAGGTGGGCGGCGCGTGAAGCAGGTGGGTGGCGGCTGGAATAGGGGGGGGGCGGCTGGGGTAGGGTTAGGGAGAAAGGGCTAGGGTGGATCGGGTGGCTCTGATACCATCTAGAATATGAGACTAATTGTCTTATTATTGAGATGATTAAAAACAGAGTACAGTGGTTCTCTTTTATAAGACAAGAGAAAGACACATGGTTTAGATATAACCAATATGGGATAAAACAAGACAAGGAAAAGAGAGAAATAGACTAAGTAAAAACACACGAAAGTCTATATACTAATAGTGACTATTGGTGATGATCATCAGGAATCTGACGTCTCAAGCATTTTCTTTGGGGTCGGTTCAATATAAAAGTTTTACAATCTGAAATACTTTCTAGACATGAACTTTTCAGAGTAAAGGCGAGGAGTTGTTATTACATGATGAAAATGTATTATGGATCTTGTAGAGAGTAGTGACAAGTATGCTAGGAGCTAAGACATTTGATACCCCCTGGATCCTAAGTTTCAAATGTATATGGAGAAAGCTACCTGATGATCCTTGAAGATACATAAGGCTTGTTGAGAAACTTAATTATATATTTTTTCACCATGTGTGACGTTGTCTTTATTACAAGTGTAGCCAATTTATCAATAAGTTGCATGTGTGTTGTCATGTGTCTGTAGATATATCTAAAAGTCTCCCAGTAAATAGACTTTCATATCACAATTACAATCACTTACAGGTTCATTGATTTTGTGATGCACATTGGTCTAGCTCAAACATTGGCACGAGATCTATCATTGGTTACTTTGTCATTATGGGTAACAAATTGGCATCTAGGAGGAGTAGAAAGCAAATAGTTGTCGTTGGATCTAGTGTTGAGTCAGAGTATAGAGAAATGAGTGTTGCAACTTGTGACTAGTTGCTCAAGTGTTAAAGAGTATATATTAGCCAATTTAGTTAATAGGTTAATTAGCTATTGGGCTTTTGTATTTCAGCCCATTTAGATTACTTGTGTCTTAAGTCTTAGGGCGTCTCCCCTCTCCTATATAAAGGAGAGGACGTCCAGTCTTGTAATCATCCCATTGCATTCAATACAATCTTATTCTTAACATGGTATCAGAGCGGTGAACAGTAACGGCTGTGTGAACAGTAACTCTGACGGTGAACAGTACGCGGCGTGAACAGTAACTCCTCCGTGAACAGTAGTGCGGAGTGAACAGTAATTCCTGTGTGAACAGAGCATGTTCGCTTCTGAGGAAAACCTAGCAGCCATCCTCCTTTCCCTCTCTCCGGTGCACACACAACCCTAGCCGCCGCCCCTTTCTCCGAGAGAGAAACCGAGAGGCTCCGCCTCCGCCTGCTGGCGGCGGCCATCGTAGCCATGGCTTAGGTCGGCCGCCCACCAGGCACATCCCAGCCTCTATGGCTTCTCCTTCTCTTTCTTAAAGATTTAATTTTTCTTTCCATACGCTGGCTATCTCCATCCCGGTGCAATCAACAGCCATCGTCAAGCTGTTACCAGTTACTAACCGTAGCTGCAGCCACATTCTTCCAGGACATTAGTCGGCCAGCAATAGCAACAACTACTGTGGCCAGCAGCAAGCAGCGCCCAGCAAAGATCTCCATCCGTCGTTGAATCCATCCAGCAAGCCGACGGCGACCAGTAAGAGTGTTGCGGCCGACCACAAAAGTAGGAGCAACCATCGCCGTCGTTGCGCAGCCCAGAAGCAGCCACCATCCACATCCGTCGACGTCATCGCACTTGCATTATTCAGCAGCCATCTACCGCTGCATTGCCCTGATGTCCTCAGCTCCAGCCTTTGTCGTCTCATAAGGAGAGGCTCTGCACTTGACTCTGCATGCAGCCTCATGGCATGCAATATCTCCGGAGCCGTGCAGGAGACCAGTATCATCTCTTTCGTTGCGGCCAAGTGCTACATCAGCCGAGTGACACAATCATCGTCATCTGTCATGCTGTTGTGTGGCTGCCATATCATCCAGCAACCATATCCCCAGCTGTCGATCACACCATTCAGCCGACGTCGTCATCCATGCCCCTGGTCGCTGCTCTACTGTTGCTCTCCATCTCGTCGTTGTTGCCCCAACGTTTTCACCTATCCTTGGCTGAAGCACGGTCACCCATCACTCTCCACAGCTACCAGACAGCCCTATCTACTGCCCCATATACCATATGCCTATTAATATTCGGATCCTTAATCGGATCTGCCCTTGGCTAATTGGATCCAGTTTTTTTGGGTCGGGACTAGATCCATTTAATTTTCCTATTCGGATCTTACATTGACCCATTTAGCATATTCTCTCTGGTTATCGATTTCATTCTCCACATATTACACATCTCCATACCACAAAATCCTCTCAAATCTGCCGATTTCTTTCCCACCCACCAATATCATGTGTGTGTCCCTTTCCACAGTGCGGGGGTCATATGTCCATTTCTCCACACCAAACACTCACTCTCGTTGTATTTGGTGTGCAGGGGGGATAGAGAGAGAGAGAAAGTGAGCGAATATGTATGAGAGAGAGAAAGAGTATGAGAAGAGATGATATATGTATTCAGGATATATATCTTCCAGGCTATTATCTTCATGGAGCTTCGCATTGTTCAGCACATTCGTTCTCTACTTCCAGACAGCAATGAAGGATCTTCATTCAGCATCAACACCGAGCTATCCATGTTCATACCGCGTTATGTACGTCAGGTGTTGATGGTGTACTTCAGCTGCATTCACATGAGACAGAGGGTGCTTCTTTAGATTTTTAAAAGCTCAGCAAGCCTGCCAATCTACTTCTGCAAGGTTGATTCATCCAGTTTATCTTCACCGAGTTGCTTCATCACGTCTTCTCCGAGCCGCATCTGCTATTTTGACATCACCTGTTGCTGATCTACTTGGAACTTTCCTTGATGGATGATATCTCCTTCTTGTCAAGCCCCCATGGTTCATGCGACAAAGTTATGGTACCTACATCGTATCACCAGCATATCGTCCATTCGTGTTTGTGCCACGTTACGGACGTCTTCTCAGACAATTCAAAGATTCCGCTACTGCTACATCAACATTGGGCATCCGCGTTCGTGTCGCGATAAGTACGTAATCCGATGAAGATGACGTAGTGATGGTGTTGAGGATCGTCTGCTCCAAGTGGCGAATTACTGTTGTAGTATCAGATTCCATTCTTCAGATGCTCTTCATTCCAGATGCACTCCAAAGACCTTCAACGATCGAGGATCTCCAGCCTGCAGAATACAATTTCAAAGAAGAGAGGCATTGTCACCACATGGTTTAGGGGGAGTATTAATTAAGGGGGAGTATCAATTTTTGTATGGGGAGTGATATTTATCTTTTATCTTTCATTTATCATTTCTTTTATCGTTTTATCGAGTTCTGTGACCTCCAAGCTTTGGACATGTGTTTCACCCATGCTCCAGCTTGCGGGGGAGTGTTAGAGAGTCTATATTAGCCTATTTAGTTAATAGGTTAATTAGTTAGTGGGCTTTTGTATCTCAGCCCGTTTCGATTACTTGCGTCCTAAGTCTTAGGGCGTCTCCCCTCTCCTATATAAAGGAGAGGGCGTCCAGTCTTGTATTCATCCCATTGCATTCAATCTAATCTTATATTTCACACATGTCTATGAAAAAATTTGCTTGGCAACGTACAACGCAATATTTTCAAGAAATTACAATGGATGGAAAAATATGAAAGTAAAGCGGCGTACAGAACATGGGATACCCTTGGACAAAAGATTGGACTTGGCAAATTTGTGGTAGGACAACAAAACTTACCCTATGGACCCACTGCAAGTGCAGTAAATTTGCAATAGACAAGTAAAAGTACAATAAAGAACTGAAAGATCTTACCCAAATTGTTGATAATTGATTGCTTCCTTGACTTTGATATAGATGAAGGGAATAACTTGTGAGGAAGTAATATATTTGCCCCCTTATCCACAGAGCCTGGCGTTGACTGCTTCTAGTGGTAATAATTACTATGGGTGATAACATGGGTGGTAGGAGTATCTGTTCCAGGTGACGATAGTGACGGCAGGTGATGTGGCGGATGGCGGCGGCAATGGATGTAATTGCTGCTACGGATCACAGCGGCGGCAGGTGATGCAGCGGATGGAGGTTGCTGTTACTGACGACAGCAGCGGCGGGTGATGTAGCGGATGGTGGCGGCAATGAAGGTTGTTGCTTCTTCGGGTGACGACTACGATGGCTGATGCTGCTACACATGGTGGTGGCAGTGTAGGCTGCTACTACTATAGGCGAAGGTTGTTGTTGCTATAGGCGGCGGCTGGAAGCAATTGCTACGGTGGCTGGAGGATTTGATGGTTGGTGGCAGACGGTAGGTTTAGGCAGAAGGTGGCAACTAGGTTTAGAGGGAAGAGGACAGGGTAAAAACCCTAAGCAAGGTTAGGATTGGGCTCCGATACGACTTAATATAAATCTATTGAACTAATAATAAATGCAACTGAAATAACTAAAGGGAATAAATCTCATTCATTGTGTCTAAGCAATGACGCAGTAGATCCTTTATATAGGGTTCTAAAAGAAAGACAAAACAGGCGGTAGCCAATGTGGGATTAAACTGCTTGACTGCAAAAACCCAAAACAAGAAAAAGACATAATAAAATAACATAAACCAAAAAAGCCTAACTAAAGGCGCGGCAACGTCTGCGCTTGTAAGTGCGTAGAGTCGGAGCATGTACTACATCACCATTACCTGTGTCGTAGATCTCCTGACCTGCATGGACTCTCTGCTCGGGTTTATGGCACCCCGGCGGTTTGGGGGGAACATGGGGTGGCTTGGGCTGGTGTGCGCCTTCGGGTGCCCTTACCTTAGGGACAGCGGCCCCCTACCTCCCCCTCCTTGGTCCCATGACCTTGTGGTGGCCGGCCCTTGATGCGTCTGTCGAGGCTCCTGTCGCTGCTTGGGCCCCCTGGCCAAGCGGGTGCAGCCTGTCAGTCCCAGCTTGTCGTGGCAACAAGTAGTGAAAATAGGTTGCTCCCTCCCCTTGTTTATTTAGATGGTCCCTGCGTGGGTTCTACCTTTGTAAACTGACCCCTGCGCGGGCCTTTCTGTTCCTCGGGCTAGCTAGGGGTCTGTCCCGGTGAGGGCCCCCGATGATACTCCCCGAGTGTAAGGATTGGTTTCTTGTTTGGTGTCGTTGGGTACGGATGGGCCACGGGTCTAGTACCTATCTCCCATGTTATGCAATCTTTGGAACCAGGGTTCCACCTTTTGGTGGTCTCCTCATCTATTTACCTGCCTTGCAAAAGGCAATTCCGATGTAATGTTATAAATTATAGAACTTATTTTTATGGTCGTGTAACTTATAAAACTTCAACTACCACAACCATGTAATTTTGTATATATTATAAACGCTAACATACTAAGAAGTTGATCTTTCTTCAGTCTAATAACGACACTTGGTCCATTGACGCAGTAGATCCTTTATATAGGGTTCTAAAAGAAAAACTAAACGGACGGTAGCCAATGTGGGATTAAACCGCTTGACTGCAAAAACCCAAAACAAGGAAAAGACATAATAAAATAACATAAACCAATAAATCCTAACTAAAGGCGCGGCAACGTCTGCGCTTGTAAGTGCGTAGAGTCGGAGCATGTACTACATCACCATTACCATGTAATGTTATAAATTATAGAACTTATTTTTATGGTCGTGTAACTTGTAAAACTTCAACTACCACAACCATGTAATTTTGTATATATTATAAACGCTAACATACTAAGAAGTCGATCTTTCTTCAGTCTAAGAACGACGCTTGGTCCATAGCGCACCTAAGTAACAATAACATGAGTTCATAAACCATTTAAACCAAGATAAACTTTGAATGGTGAAAATGAATCCCCAAAGGAAATGACTACACATTGTGCCAAATCTTTCCTGAGAATGATTTCCGTGCTACTAAAAATGCATCAATACATGTGACATGTCACATGTGAAAACTCCTTACAATGACTGAAGGACAAATCAGATGTGAAGAACTCAAATAGAAATTTTCCAGATTGGTTATTAATATTCCTTTTTATCAAAATCTCTTTAAACTTAATATTGATTCTAGTGGTGTGTGTCTTATAAAGTTATTTAGAATATTTACAAGCTAAGTTATTTAAATTCACCATATAGATGGCTCAACAATGAAGAGGTGGTGCAGGAAAATAAAAGCTAGGCTTCAAAAGTGAAGAAGCTTACCACCACTAAAAATGTGGAAGGTATAAATTAAAGCAAGTGATAGGGACAGATGCAAGAAAGTCAAAAGTGGAGGCTTATGTTACGCGAAATGTCATACATCCTCCTGATTTAGAAAGAGAAAGGTGCCCAGTCATTGGGCCAAATTGAATGATGAACACAGTAAATAACACAAACGAAGAGCTTGCGTCTAAAAGGTAATAATGGATGCATCAAAACACCAATTATTTTATGGGAAAAAGGCAAGGATATTCTCTACAATCTTTATGAATGAAGATGGATTGTGATAGACATTCTAGAATTGGATATCATATCTAGCAACCCAATATGAGATATTGTTTATTTTAGAGTATATCTACAGTCAAATGAGGCAATAACAGTCACTGGTTAGTCAGTCAATGATTCCTAGAACAAAGATAATAAGAAGCTACCCATAGAACGACAAGAAGACGAAGCTTGCCCATATATCCTTGAGATGAAAAGAACAATTTGAACAAGGTAAACAATAATAAAAAGAATTAATTCACTCCTAAACAACTAAAAGGAAAAGAGGATACAGGGTCTGAAACAAACAAAATAGAGATACTATGGTAAAATCGATACTCATTCCAAGAAACAAAGCCTTGGTTTTAGGAATAAAGAGCATTTGATGAAAATTTGGTGGTTATCTTTTCAATTAATGAAACCTTAAACGCCTCAAGTACTTGTCTATCCTTAACTCCAAGGAAAAAGAGATCAGCTTTCATTCTAGTCTAACCAATGACCCTATGGCTAAAAAAAGATGGATGTAAGAAATCCTCAGTGTCACTCCACATTTGTGATATCATGAAGGGAAGTGAGTGTTACTTGTGTTTGAGAAAGATAAACAGAGTTCCAAAGATAACAAGGGTCGTACATGTCACCTTAATAGTAGCCTACTGATGTACATGACAAATCTCAATATTTTGTGTGACATGTCAGCATAACCATACAAAAAAGTGGAGACTAAGAAAGGTATTTGAGTTTTGTTCTTAACAGCATTACTGAAAGCATCGTGGGAATTTGCCAAGTATGTAATCATCCTCAAGGATTTCAGAAAGAGGAAAGCTTTACCTTTTGCTCATCATTTTCTAAGCTCTCTTTAATTTTATCAACTTTCATAGAAAGACGAAGTAAACAACAAGCGCCACCAACTACAACACCCTCTTCAATTGCAGCCTGCAAATTAGATACCAAAGTCATTCAAATAAAAGTAGCAGAGTTCACAAAGTAGAAAGTACCTTGGCTGCATTTAGTGCATCTTCTATTCTTAAGGTTTTATCTTTCAGTTCTACCTCTGTCAAGGCACCAACCTGCACTAAGAGCCCCCAACAGTTAGGCCTGCCACAGATAACCTTTCGTTCAAGGTGGTTATTTAGATGAAAAGTCAACCTGTACTGAAAAACCCCAATAATTAGGCCTGAAATCAAAAACCTTTCTTTCTAGGTGATTATGAGTATGAAAATTCGAACTTGTATTATTATTTTTCACACTGTAAGTCCAGAATAAGATGTATGCTTTATAGACCTCTATTTTGAGCTATTATAATCTCACTTTACCTATGTATAGAGAAACCGCAAGAAATGAATAGTTAAACATTTTGATCAGTCAATTCACTAACCGATTGACCTCATGTACGATAAAAATTGACATGCAAAGATCTAAATTGTCACATAGATAACACTCCAAGAAAGCACTATTAGTAAATAATGTGTGCGCAACAGAGAGGTCACGAAAAAAACTCCAAACCAAAGATAGGCAACAGGGATGAACATTGTCCGCAAAAACCAGTATTATTTGTAGTTTCAGACCTTTTTTCTTTGTGTTTGTGGGGGAGGGTAGTTTTAGACAACACCACAAATTTCTGGTTGACATATATTACCTTTATGATTGCTATGCCAGCACCTAATCTAGCAACTCTTTCCTTCAATAATTTCTTCTTAGAATGCTCCTCGGTATTCTGAAATAAGTTAATTTAAGAATCATGTCAAGAACAATAATAAATGTGATCAATATTGCTACTCTGACCCTTCTCAATGCTCAGAAACAGTCAATCACATAGGCTTAACAGCAGAAACATAGTTGTTAATTTTCAAGTATATGCTACATACCAATGCAGTTGTTAAGCAACTGACTGAAGTAAAAGACCTTGGCTGGTAAAAAGCACTGCTATGAAATACTCAAGTTAAAAATACAAAGGCCAAAATGTGAAACACAATAAATGGTAAGATGGTAATGCTTCTGATTATCCCTTCATTTCTAGACTTCTTGGTGCAAGACTAATGCCCAAAATAATCAAATTCAATAATTAAGTCTAACTGCCCAGACAATACCCCAATACTGCTTTATACAAAAACTGATTGAAACCCTAGTTGACACGACAATTGGGCAGAATTGCCTAATTAATAAACCAAACAAATAACAAAAATTACCCAATATAACTCAACTTACAACTTAAAGTCGCTGGAATAACTAGTATGTCCCTAGGATTAATAATAACACTCACATTAAAAATACAATACCAAATAGTCAAAAAAATATGTAATTGGACCTAATCAGGCTCTTTGTGGAGCTTGAATCGTACATCACATCTAGATTTCAATTACTTTGATAGGTAACTGTTCCAAGAATCAATTCTATGTGACTGCATATATGTTTTGGCCTGGTTTCCAGGCAGCATATGCAAATGCAATTGTTTGACCAGTGGCTGCAATGTGGCCAAACAAGAATATAAATTCGAAATTCGTGTGTAGTAATAATTATAGATAAACCAAGGCTTGTTTATTGAGTGAGTAAAACAGTGTACAATGTAGTCTCTTATAAAACAGAAAAGAATAGAGACTGAATCAGAGATGAGCAATATGGGACTAAACTATAGAAGTAAACAGCATGAATGAGGCACATGCTATGCACATGACACTCAACAAAACATAACAGAGAACATCATATCTCTATACTCCCCCTCAAGCTGAAGCATAGATGTCGAACATGCCCAGCTTGTCAACCAGCGTTAGAAAGCGAGCTTTGGGAAGTATCTTTGTGAAGATGTCTGCAACTTGCTTGTCGGTATTGAGATATGGCGTGCAAATTTTACCAGTGAGAACTGCTTCTCGAATAAAGTGACAGTCGACCTCGATATGTTTCATCCTCTCGTGAAATGTGGGGTTGCTCGCAATAAAAATGGAGGCCTTATTGTCACAAAACATAGGAATAGGGATAGAGTAAGATATGTCAAACTCCTGAAGGAGACTATGAACCCATAACAGTTCGCAAGCAGTATGAGCCATTGCTCGGTATTCTGCCTCTGCACTGGATCTGGCGACAACAGTCTGCTTTTTGCTTCGCCGGGTGATAAGATTTCCACCCACAAAAGTACAATAACCTGAAGTTGACTTCCGATCAGAACGACTTCCTACGTAGTCTGAATCTGAGAACCCGGATAGGTTGCAGTAGACATGCTTTTTATACATCAAGCCTTTTCCTGGAGAGCTTTTAAGATATCTCAGAATATGGCATACAGCATCCCAATGACATTGTCGGGGTTTGTCAAGATACCGGCTGATGAATCCGACATCAGCAGTAAAATCAGCTCGTGTGATAGTCAAATAAATAAGCTTGTCTACCAGCCTCCTGAACTGGTGATGATCAGCATAGGGAGGAGAGTTTGCATCATCCCAGTCCATGTTTGGATCAAGTGGAGTGTTAGCCGGTTTGCAACCAAGCATGCCAGTTTCCTGTAACAGATCAAGTACATATTTCCTCTGAGAAAGACACAGTCCTGCAGATGATCTGGAGACTTCAATGCCTAGGAAATATCGAAGTTTTCCCAAATCTTTAGTGACAAAATACTTCTCTATGTAAGTTTTAGTTTCATGTATGCCCACTGTGTCACTGCCAGATAATATAATATCATCCACATAAACAATCAGAATCACAAGTTTGGCTACTGTCTTACGAATAAAGACTGAATGGTCAAAAAGAGAACGACAAAAGCCAAAGGTGACTAAAATTTGACTGAGCTTGTCAAACCAGGCTCGTGGACTTTGCTTGAGACCATAGATAGCTTTATTCAGCTTACATACTTTGGAGGTAGACTCCCCCTGAGCAACAAATCCAGGTGGTTGCTCCATGTATACTTCCTGTAAATCTCCATAAAGAAATACATTTTTCACATCAAGCTGATAGAGTGACCAATCTTTATTCACAGCTACAGAAATTAGAATGTGAACAGAGTTTAACCGTGCAACAGGAGAGAAAGTCTCAAAATAATCAACATTGTATGTCTGTGTGTAGCCATTAGCAACAAGACAGGCTTTGAGACGTTCAATAGTGCCATCCGGCTGATATTTAATAGTAAAGATCCAACGACAGCCCACTGTAGGGCAAGAAGAAGGGCGATCCACAAGCTCCCGTGTCTTGCGATCACATAGTGCCTGCATTTCCTGGTCCATTGCATTCTTCCATCCTGGAATAGCAAGAGCCTCTGTAGCATTTTTCGGAATACTGACAGCAGATAGTGTAGAAGTAAACAGGCAAAGTTGTTATGCAGATTATCAGAAGTGCAGAAATGACTGATAGGATGCTTAGTACAGGAGCATACACCTTTCCTTAAGCTGATAGGAAGGTGCAGATCAGAGGTTACCTCAGTGTTTATTTGATCATACGCAGATGCAGAAATTGGTTGAGGAGGGGCCATGGAAGGAGTGTTTGTCTTCGGTCGGTGTTTACACACTTGCAGTGGACGTTCTTCAAGATGGTCAGATACAGACAGAGTTTCAACTATGTCTGGTAGAGGTGTTTGTGTCAACACATCAGGAGTTAGGCTTGCTCCATCCTTAGAAAAGGATGGCATGTGCTCAAAGAAAATGACATCCGCACTGACAAACCACTGCCTAAGTATCATATCAAAGCAGTGATAGCCTTTTTGAGTTCGTGAATAACCCAAAAAAATGCACTTAGTAGACCGAGGGTCAAGTTTTGACATTCCTGGGCGCAGATTTTTAACAAAACAGGTACACCCAAAAATGTGAGGTGGTACAGGAAACAGAGGTGCATCAAGAAACAAAATAGAGTATGGGATGTGATTTTATAAAACAGAAGAGGGTGTGCGGTTTATAAGAAAACATGTTGTAGTGACTGCCTCAGGCCAGAAACGGTGAGGGTCTTTGTAATGGATAAGAACAGTGCGAGCAACCTCTAAGAGATGGCAATTTTTGCGTTCAGCAACACCGTTTTGCTGAGGAGTATAGGGACAAGTGGTTTGGTGTATGGTGCCATGATTAGAACAAAATGAGGTGACAGACTTTTGCATAAACTCTAGGGCATTGTTGGTACGGAGAATTTTGATGTTTTTATTGAATTGGGTTTTTATTTCTGAGAAGAAAATACGGATATTATCCAAAACAGTACTCCGGTCTTTGAGCAGAAAAAGCCAGGTAGCACGGGAATAATCATCAATAAATGTCAAAAAATACTTAACTCCAGTTTGACTCGGGACACTACATGGACCCCAGATGTCAAAATGAACAATGTCAAACATATCTTTAGACCCAATATCATTCTTTGCAGGAAAAACAGACCCCGTTTGTTTACTCAAAACGCAGGTTTCACAAGAGAATTTATTTTCAGCTAAAGCAGGAAATAAAAGTTTCATCTTTGCAGCAGACGGATGACCTAGCCGAACGTGCCACTGAAGTCTTGAGACAGATGTAGATAAGAGAGCTGACGTCGCAGGTGGTCCATCTAAGTAGTAAAGTCCATCTGGTCCTTCATGGTCCAAACCAATCCTCATCTTCGTGCGGAGATCCTTCAAAACACAACCAGAGGGATCAAATTTAATAGAGCACTGAAGTTGTTTGACAGTATTACTGACAGATAGTAAATTAACAGGAAACTGAGGTATATATAAAACAGAGTAAAGATTCATCTTGCGAGATAACAGAACGGTGTCATTGCCATGTAAAGGTGCTTTCGAGCCATTAGCAACGGTGAACGATGGAATATGTGAAGTTTTAGATAGGACAGAAAATAAGTGGAGGTCGCCTGCCATGTGAACAGACGCCCCAGAATCAATACACCACTTTTGGTTACCAGCAGAGGGAGACGCCAGCATAGCAGATGAGCCTCCCATCGATGTCGAGGATAGTTGAGTCATTCGCTCCTGGAAGAATTTCTCAAACTCAGAGCGAAGCCAGTCAGTGGATGGAGAAGCAGCTGGTGGATCGGATGTGGCTTCTGTAGTAGCTTCAGTGGAGGCCTGGTTTGCCCAGGCTAGCCTGTCGTGCTTGATCCAACACCTATCTTCAGTGTGATTGTCACGACCACACCAGTTGCAGTAGCAAGGTCCAGTGGCTTGACCTCATCCAGGAGCAGTAGAAGTGCCTCTTCCTCCAAAAGGTGGGGGACGTCCTCCACGGCCACGTCCACGATCGCGGCCACGTCCAGAATCAGTAGTATGAGCAACCAAGGCATGATGCTTAATAGCTGGTGTAGAGGAAACAGATGGTAGTCGCTGGACCCGCTTAAGAACATCGCGAAGAGTCGGTAGCGGATCACTTGACAATATTTGGTCAACCACACTTGAAAAAAAGCGGGAAGTGCAGCCAAGGACTGAACCAGTTGGAGTTCATTGTGCTGCTTCTGAGCTTCTCTGATGTCAGCAGTCAACGGGTGGTAGATCTCATACTCGTTCCAAAGAGTGGAGCACTGGTTGTTAAAATCTTCAATAGACGCATTTGAGGAGTACTCCTTTTTGGCTAGGTTTTTGAAAATTTCAAAAACCCTCTTCGGATTTTGTTGGTGTGAGTAGACATGAGACAATTGGGCCCACATTACTTTGGCATCATGAAGGCATAGGAGAGACTGACTAATGCGCGGCTCGGTGCTGTTGAGAAGCCAGGACATAACGCCCGAGTCATATTTAGACCATTGAGCATAAGCATGCTTGGTCTTGTCGTCAGCAGTAGCATCAGGGGCAGGAGGTGGATCAATAGTAAGATGAGAGTATCGGCCTTGAGCCGTCACATATAGAACAAAGGACGCCAACCACAGATGGTAGTTGGATCCATCGATCTTGACTGTGGTAACACAGAGAGATCTAGGAGGCTCCACAGATGCCATACTGGGCAGAGGCAGGAAATAGAAGGATGGTGACTATTAGAATGTGTGGTATTCAACCCAAAACCAATTGGCAATGGGTGAAGGGACCACACATCTTATAAGCCCAGGACCTATCCCAGAGCTCAGCGGTGTAGGACAATCCTAACATCCCCCCTCAAGTGCAGCCACTTTTGTGTGCTTGCACTTGTTCTTTTTTTTAGGTAGGGTGTGGTCCTCACACTTGTCTCATGGGGTCTGCTCTGATACCATATTAGAATGTGTGGTATTCAACCCAAAACCAATTGGCAATGGGTGAAAGGACCACACATCTTATAAGCCCAGGGCCTATCCCAGAGTTCAGCGGTGTGGGACAATCCTAACAGTGACGTAACAGCAGCAGGCAGCAAGAAAATAACCCACGATGGGCAACAGCAGACAGTAAATAATGAACCCGCTATGGGGCAGTACAGCAGCAGGGATCTGACGCATCAGATCAGAAGGACCCGTATTCGAGCAGAGATAGATGAAAAGAACCTACGCCGTCATGAGAAAAGCAATAATCCTTCATGAGGCGCAGGCAGAAAAAGAACTGGAGACGTAGGGGACTCTCAACATGAGAGGTCTATGGTTGTCCGAAAGAGTAGATTACCCGCTAGGAGAAGAGGAAGGATGGAATTGGTGAAGAAGTAAGAAGATGGAGGCGGAGGTGGAGAGGGAGGGGTGGCGGCAGCCGATGGGTGAGAGGGGGGGAGGTGCTATGGCGGCAGCAGGCATACTTGTCAAGGCGCGCGCCTAGGCGGCCGCCTAGGTGTCAAGGCGCCCCAGGGCTGCGCCTAGGCAAGGACGCTTTATTATAATGTTACAGTGACCTAGTTTTGTGGGTCTAGTTGTATATTTATTTATTTTAATGTTTTATATGGCTACACCAATGCTCAAAATTAATAGTGTTGCCTATTTTATGTGCCAAATATCACTTTTTAATTGGATCTAATACTCTTTTTTGGGTTTGACTGGATCTAATACTCTTTTTTGTTTGACTGGATCATATACTCTTAGTACACATTTGATTTTTCTTAGTTTGCACCTTCAATTCCGATTGTACTAAGTAGCTATGCTATGAAGGACAATGATTACATTGCTTAATATTTGTAGCTATGTCTGACAATAAATATATATTTATATGTTGATCCCTCTTACATTCTTTACAATAATTCTTTTCGTATCCTTGACATTATTGTCAAATGATAATATATTAGAAATGTAATTGGTTATTTTTTCATACAATAAAATATATATAGAGAGAGATCGACTATAAATATGTAGATAGCTACATATATAACTACACAATGTGTGTATATGAGTGGGGAAAAACCATGACACATGTATTTATACATAAAATATATACATAAATTATTATTTTTAAAGGTCGCCTAGGCGACGCCTAGTCGCGCCTAGGCACAAGGCATCCGGCCCCAACGTTGTGTCGCCTTGCCGCCTTAACAAGTATGGCAGCAGGAGGGCGGGTGGTGGGTGTGGGTGGGGATAGGGGGCGGCAGTGGGTGGTGGAAGCGGAGGGGCGGCGGGTGGTGGTGGGGCTGGGCGGCGGCGACGGCTGGGCAAGGAAAGTCGGCGGGGCTGGGGGGAGGGGGTGGCGACAGCGCTGGGGGGGTTGGGGAGGCACTTCAGGGCATGGGGGCAGGGTGGGAAGGAAAAACGGGGACCAGGCCTGCTCTTGATACCATATAGATAAACCAAGGCTTGTTTATTGAGTGAGTAAAACAGTGTACAATGTAGTCTCTTATATAACAGAAGAGAATAGAGACTAAATCAGAGGTGAGCAATATGGGACTAAACTACAGAAGTAAACAGCATAAGTGAGGCACATGCTATGCACATGACACTCAACAAAACATAACAGAAAACAACATATCTCTATAATAATATTATGAATATTTGGTATTTAATTGCATTTACCTATTTGGAAATGTAATAAGTTGTAATTGTTCAAATTAATAATTATTGATGTTCCTTCAATCATCAACATATATAATCAAAACAATTTATAAATAATAATTTTAATGAATAGAGACAAACCATCAAATGCTTCTATATATGTGTCTGCATAACTCATATACTATGTGGCACCCCTTTGCTGCCCGAATGGACATCCTACAGCAATCGTTTGATGTCCCCTGCCTCCGTTGGTTGCTGCAAGGAGTCACTGCGCCATCTCCGCCCACCTCCATCTGCCTCTCTACACCGCATTATCCATGCCTTCTACTTGGTCTTGCGCCGCCCTATGTGAGAAAGAGCAAAAAAGAGGAGTGCCCCCTTGCAAGCGGTCGCCGCCCTTGGTGGTGTTTCGCTTCCCACAGGGATTTCTACAGCTATCGTGGGCTATGTCCCATGCATCCATTGGTTTCTGCAAGGAGTCACCGCACCATCTCCACCCACCTACACCTCCCTCTCTAGGTTGTACCCCTTCCTTCTCAATCAAAAAGAAGTGGCATATGGAGCGGTAGTAAACAACAACCGATAGGCGTCAGGGTCTTCATCTTAGTTGCTAACGTCATGAAGTGGACTAGAGAGCGTTGGATCATAGGCAGGCCAGAGAGTGCTCAAACACAGAAGGTACTAACAGTCAATGTGCAAAATAGTAGCATAGACTAATAGTAGCAACAAAGGTGATGTAGCAGGAGTGAAAAACCCATGGCGTGAAGAAGCAGCAGATACAAGACACTAAGATGAAATGTAGCAGCAGAAAAGATAACACTACACCATGTATGTAGAACCTATAAAGCAAGTAACAAACAAGAACCTTCATCATCTTCTTCCTTCATATAATTTCTATCACAATAACAGACGTTGCAGACTAGAGGGTGTTGGGTCACAGTCCAGAGAGTGTTGGATCACAAGAGTAGCAGTCAACGTGCATACAAAGCACAAACAAGTCAAAGTGCAAATAAAGCACGTACGATAGATGGTGCAATAGCATAAAGTAGTAGAAATAATGTGATAAAATAGCACAAATAGCAAGAGAGACCATAAGCAAAAAAATGCCAAAACTGTGTAGCAGTAGATGATGATGAACATACTCCACAAACTCTCCATATGATGAACCAATAACAACCAGTAGGAGAATGACCCACATAGATGGTAATATATATCGCAACATGCAGATCCATAATGACAGCAACATAAAGTAGTAGAAAGATTCATTGCTATAGCAACAAAAATAAAATCTTCCTCTCTTCATCTTTCTCCTCCTCATCTTTTCCTTCTACTCATCTTTTTCTATTCTCCCCCCTTATGCCAACTACAAAAAGAATTAAGAGAGTGATTGGGGTGGAGAGTCATAAACAATGGTAGATATAATAGAAGTTGGTTACTATGTGCTTACGTAGCAACTTGGAGGAGTATTAGGCTAGGGAAATGGATATTTGGGAGGGATTTTTGGGAGAGGTGTAGAAGGACAGTGGGAACGATAGGAACTAGGAAGGTGGGATGGCTTGGTTTGACTTGGAGAGGAAGGCGGACGGCTGGTTTGGAGAGGAAAATGGGTGGATGGCTTGGAGAAGGTGGCGGCTAGTGGGTGGTGGCGGCAAGCTAAAGAGAAGCAAGAAGAGAGGTGGAGTAAGGCGATGGTTGGTGGGTGGTGGCAGAAGGTTGGAGAGGGACAGGGTGAGGGATGGCGGCTGGATTGGAGAGGAAGGCGGATGACTTGCTTGGAATGGAAAGAGGGGGACTGTCTTGGCGAGGAAGGCAATGGATGGCTTGAGTGGAAGGTGACAATTGGCTTGAATAGGAAGGTGGGTGACTGGCTTAGAGTGTAAGGCGGGCTAATTTCTTGGAAAGGAAGGCAACGACTGGCTTGGAAGGAAGGCGGGAGGCTGGCTTGGAGAGGAAGGTAGACGGCTAGCTTGGAGAGGAAGGCAGACGGTTGGCTTGGATAGGAGGGTGGCGACAGCTTGCATCAAGACTAGGAGGGGGTGGCGACGCTAGGCAACATGGCTAGGAGAGCCGGTGGTAAATCCCCGCGGGCAGCCAAGCACCACTCCGAGCAGGGGCCGCCCGCAAGGGGGTGCTCCTTTTCTGGCGCTCTCTCTCACACACATAAGGTGGTGCAAGACTAGCTACTATACCATGTGGAGATCACGATATAATGGGAAAATCTCGTGTGTTTCATATTGATAGTAGAGCAGGCAACTCTCCTATAAATAGGAGGAGATATAGGGAAGGGGACATAACCCCAATGGGGCAAGACAATATGGCGTGTATTACAAATTGGCTCAATAACTTAATTAATTAAATACTTCGACACTTTAAAAATCCCTCTCTGAAAGTTTCCAAATTAATAATTGATGATGTTCCTCGAATCATGAGGCACTTACAATAAATAAATATATATATATATATATAATAAATTTGATAAAAGATAGCATACCAACAAATGGTTCCATATATGTGCATGCATAACTCATATACTATGTGGCACCTTCTAGCATGTCCACCATACTTTAAAAACATGTTGATTATTATGTCAAATTGGTACAAAATCCAGTCTATATTATGGTGTGAAATGAAACGTTTACTTCAGAATCAAAACTTACAAGTCACTCACACGAGAGGTCCCCGCCATCTGTCAATGTCTATTTGGTTTCCTAACCCATATGGAAGGTGTTTCCAGGCTGTACTTCTATCATGCTGCGGAATTCAAACAAGAGTATAACACCAAGCCAAGATAATAAACATCTGCCAGCTTGAGTTCCAGGACTGTTGGCAGGTAGAGCAGTGAAGGGGTGGAACATCATAGTTACTGATAGTGTATTCTAAAGTTGCTATATTTATTGGTTAATCACCATTAGCATACAGTACACTCCCTTACATAAGAGGGTTGTGGGATGTGGCGTACTGCAGCCTGCAGGTACCCATAAGTTGTATCCTATGGCCACTAGGCCCAATAGTAGGATATGACTATCTATTATACATATATTCTGTTTCTTTTCTGATCTAGATTAGGGACATTCCATGATTTGAAGGTAGTCGTGCTGCAGTAGTGGTAAGAAACACTGGTTAATCACCATTAGCATACAGTACTTTCCCTTAAATAGGAGGGTTCTGAGATGTAGCGTACTTACACATAAGTTGTATCCTATGGCCCATTAGGCCCAATAGTAAGATATGACTCTCTTATACATATAAGCTGGATTTTTTTTCTGGTCCAGATTGGGGGCATTCCATGATTGGAAGGTAGTCGTGCTGGTGCTGCAGTACAGTGGTAAGAAAAATCCCGGCACAAGCAGTCTTAGCATCAAAATTGTCATCCTGGCTGCTCAGATTTATCATTTGTCATCCTCAAACACATTACTTTCACTTGATGCGAGGATTATAGAGATTTGTTCTTTTCGCACCAATGCCAATGAAAAGAAATAGGCAAGGTGAAATCTATATTTACTGAATCCTCCTATCCTATATACGGAGAGGGTCTATGCTTGTATTCACTATCTCAATAATAGAATGCTATTATTATCTCACATAGTATCAGCGCGATTTGATCCACCCTAAGTCTCTAACCTCGATGTCTCCCTTCCCTCTACCCTAGACGTCACCTTTCCCTTCCCCTATCCACCGGTAGCTCTTCTTCCCCTGTCCTCTTTACCCGCCAATCTCCCTTCACCCTTCCGCCCAGCTGCTGCCACCACTAATTCCCTCGCCCATCATCCGCTCCAGCGGCCGCTGTTGATCATCCCCGCCACCAACAGCCCCTCCAGCCATTATCGCACATCCTCCCACCCCTCCCACCTCCGTTCCCCCCTCACACAGCCACCCAGTCACTCCTTCCCCTCCCCGCTGCCCCTCAAGCCGCCGCAAGCCACTCCACCCCTCCAACCACCTCTGATTTGCCGCACAGCCATCTGCCAGACCGCCACCAACCATCACTCCTTGATCTAAGCGCATCCATCTCCTCCTCTGCCCTCTGTTGTTGTTTTCCATTCTTTGTGCCATCACCGCCGTTAAATCACCGTTGCTCCAACCACCCAGGTTGTTCCTGGTATAGAACACCTCTAACTCGGTTCAACTTCAGTTTTTGAGAGGGGCTTGCTCCCTCCTGCCTACCCTCGTCACATGTCGATGGCGTCGGTTCCTGAATTATTTTTTAAATGCCCATGTATTGGGTTTTTAAACACTAGTGTTGTTATATGGGGTGATGCTTCACGCCCCTCTGACTAAACTACTGCTCTACCACTTCATTCTGGTAACTTTCGTGGACTGAACACGAACTAGATTCCATCATGGCCTCTAATGATAACTTAAGAACACTTTGTGTAACAACAATAAAATTGGATGGTTCTAACTATTGGTCGGCTTCTTTTGAGTTGTACGTCAAGGCCCAAGGCCGATACTCTCACCTTATTACTAATGCACCTGCTACTCCTGCCCAAACTGTTGATGAGAAAACTAAGCAGTCCTATGACCTGTGGGTCAAGGATGATTCCGGAGGGATGACGTGGATGGTCAACCGTGTAGAACCTAAAATAAGTCGATCCCTTCTATGACTTCAAACTGCTAAGGCATGTGGGATCAGTGATCTCATGTTTATTCACAACAACAAAACCCTAAAAATGAGTTTGAAATCTTTAAAAATATGGCTAAAAAAGGAGAGCACTAGAAGTATGGGAGCAAGAAACAAAATATGGTAACACAGTCCAGCATAGATGTTGAATATCAAGCTATGGCACATGCATGTTGTGAGATACAGTGGGTTATGTCTGTATTGTCTGAAATGGGAGTGTCTGTTGAGACACCAATCTCTCTCATGTGTTAACCAGGCAGCCATCCATATTGCTAGCAATCTGGTGTTTCATGAGAGGACCAAGCAGATTGAAGTGGACTACCACTTTGTTTGTGATTTAGTGCTCTCCAAGAAGATTCAAAATCCCCACGTTCGGACTGGACAACAAGTGGCAGATATCTTCTTCAAGCCGCTTCCATCTTCAGCAATCAAATATATGAATTCCGAGTTGGGCATGCATGAGTTGTATGCTCCAACTTCAGCGATAGTGTTAGAAGATAGTTTCCTTATTTATGTATCTCTTTACTACTTCCATTTCCTATTGGGTCTATTATGAAAATGTTTTATGAAAATGTTCTCGCTCTATATAATAAAGGAGAACTTGTTCTATACGGGTATCACTTCGACCCAAATACACTCCAAAATCTATTTGAATTCTGATATCCTTGGCATCTCATCTGGATTGGATGCACTTCCTTTTGGATTTTAAAAATGCCATCCTCCACAATAATATCTTAGTGAAGTGGATATGCAACAACATCCACGCTTTGTTGTGGAGGGGTAGTCTTCCCATAAGGTTTGCCGTCTTTGATCTCCTTGTACAATCTTGAGTAATCTCCATATGTGTGTGCCTCTTCAAGCTTTGTGGTGCAATGCTCAAAAAATCTTGTGCTATCGCAAGAGTGCCCCGGGCAGAAGACTATTCTACAATTGCTCTAAGAAAAAGAGTATTACTATCTCTGGATATATGCGGATGTAGATTGAGAAGGCAATGCTTAAGAGTGTCGATCTACATCCAATCTATGTATCATCATGGGCAAGCACCCTATTGCCCTGAAAGGCAAGAAACAAACATTTTTCGCTCGGTCTAGCACTAAAGTTGTATATCAGGCTATAGCATGCTCATGTTGTGATCTACAATGGGTGAAGTCCATTTAGATTGATTTTTGAATTCATGTTCAGATTCCAGAAACTCTATATTGTGACAAACATGCTACCATTCACCATACCAATAATTTGGTATTTTGTGAACACACAAAACACACTGAGGTGCATTACCACTTTGTGCTTCCACCTTAATGTGACTTCTAATAAGCAATAGCTTGATAAATCCCTATAAGAAACCATTGTTACTCAACATATAGGTATCAAATCAACTGTAGATGACACTATGGTTGCCAATTTGAATGCCCCAATAGGCCAAGTTACCAAATAAGTCTACTTAGAGGTCCCACAGGCACACCTCGCCCATACCAATCGTCAAAAGACAACCCTAACTCATTACCATATGGAGATGGAGACAAAAGCAGACTTTGTTGAAGGAGCAGTAGATGCAGTGCTTGTACGCATACTGATAACATAACATGACCCTCTGGAATAGTAGTAGAGGTTTCACCATGAGAATCATCTATAGTCTCAGAGACCCAATTGGCCCAAATCAATTTGCCATGTTTGAGCCAACATTTCTTTTCCACATGGTTGGTGTGCTTGTAATAAGAGCAGTAGTGAGGGCCAGCGCGCTTACCACGATCACGTCCCATACCTTCAGTAGAGCGGACGCATCCTCTAGAAGAATCGTGACCACATCCACCTCCAGCAAGAAGAATAGATTCAGGAGTGGACGCAGCATGCGAGGAAGTTATGGTAAGGCGTTGCAGACATTTGAGAACCTCGTCAATAGTCGGAATTGGATCACTCCCCAACATTTTATCAGCCAAATTAGAGAACAAAATAGGAAGACTACATAGGAACTCAACAAGTTGGATTCTTGGTGCTAGTTTTATAAGATACTAAGGTCAGTAGACAGACCATGATGGTCCTCAAGATCCCCATAGAGGGATTTGAAGGATGCATAATGATCTTCTAAGTCAATGCCAGGAGACAGCTTCAGTTTCGTAAATTTCTGATAAATCTCATTAACGAGCTTAAGATTCTCCTTGTGGGCATAAATAGTAGCCAGATGCTCCCGCCTCCCACATGACTTTAGCAGAGTCCAGGTCAGTAACTGATATGTGGTTTGACACTATTACGAATCCAACTTTTAACAAGAGAATATCCTTCTTACAGGTGGTGTGCGTGTTTTTGACCCTGGCATCAGCCTTAGAATTCGGTACAATGAGGGAAATATAAATCAGATCAGAAGCCTTATCTTGGGAATAGCATAGATCTCAAGGGATTGTGCCAGGTGGCATAGTTTTTCCCAAACAGTCGGACATAGATTACTTGGTGATGAGAATTTCTTCATCTAAGAAGCCATTAAAGCAACAGTCGAGGTAGATGACGGGCACATAAGCAATATGCTCAGAGATCAAGAGCAGTTGCTCAAAGTTCAGAAACCAGAGATAATGTCGGCTTTTTGGATATGCCACACTCTAATTTCAATGATACAAATATTCCCCATTTGTATTACTAATGTGTGAATTAAGTGTTTCAAGTGATCAAGGAACTTAAAGAAGATCTTATGAAAGAATATGCAATAATGTGTTCTTGAATTCTTATACATCAAGTTGTACCTAGATTATGATTTGTATAGGTGCAAATTTTACAACTTGAAAGCAATCATGTACAAACAGGTGATGACTGGCTCAAAACCATCCCAAACCAAGTTTTATACTTATATACAACTATTAGTCTTAGTAGAAAAAATTTCCAAATTTTTTTAGCCAATTTCCAAATTGCAGGATCTATTGAGATAGAGTGTTTTCAGGTAAATATAGAATTTGACCGCAATGCATTCCAGTCGACCTTTAGATCAACTGAGACATAGTTGTTAGACAAAAGAGGTCCCACCAGTGTTTCAGATGAATTATAATTCGATCGGATGCATTTTGGTCAAATTATAGTTCTGCCAAGGGTAGTTCTACAGAAAAATCTGCCAGTGTGCAATTAGTCTTTTATTTCCCACCCCGCTATCCTATAATGACTGGTTTCCCAATAAACTCCTCCTGAACACTCCCAACATCTATCTTATATATTCCTGAGTGTTTCCTATATATAGAAGTGACTTATAGTGCACTTGAGCAAACCAACTACATGTGATCCTTCTAACCTTAGAATATCACATTGCTATCTCTCGTTGCGTCCAAGCTAGCCTAAGCTTTAGCTCAACCTTGGCGTCCTACTCCACTAATATAGCCTTGACTAAAACCTTATGGAGTTGCTCATCACTTGTCACTAGTGCTACATATGTATATCTTAAATTGTGTTGTACTTTCCTTCTTCTCTCGTATTCGCTATTTTGGTTCGTTGCTACATGCTACTTCTTGCTAGAGAGTTGCGTCTAAAATCTTTGGAGTTACTTCTTGCAAGAAGGCTGCGTCCAAAGGTGGTAAAGTTTGTTCTTCGATGGGGTGATCTTTTGGCGTCCCATTGAGAAGGCAAAAGTTATCATTGTTCTTGAAAAGGAGGTTGATCTTGATCAACAAAAGACATGGGTAAATTGTATTTTGTATCGGTATAGAAAACGTAACAAAATACATGTGGAGAAATCCTAGTTGACAACAACGAGGTAGTAGAGCTACAACATTTCTAGCTGGGACCACAATCAATCTTGTGTCTTTTGTGGTTGCATAATTTGTTCATTACTTGCTTTACTCTTTCTGCTACAGTATCCTTTAAGCAAGTTGTAATTAACCAACCTTGTGTTTTAAGTTGCATAAAACAAGATTTGTTATATTCACCCCCCTAGAGCTTTCAGATAGAACACGTAATTAAAAATGCATAGCAGCACAAGAAAAAGAAGCCCCAATATCATGGGCAGAAAACCAAAAAAATGAGTCATCATAGTGTCGTTAGATGGGCATGTAACGCCTCATAAGGGGGGGTGTAAACCCCCAGTGGAAGAACGAAATCTCTTTATAGAAGGAGAGGGGTTAGAAGGACATTACATGTTGTCTACATAGAAACCTTGGATAGGATTAGGCCAGGGTGGTGAAATGGTAATTGGTGATTGGGATAGGAGTGGGAAACGGGGTGGCAAGGAAGTGGCATAGATAGCAACAGCAAGAGGGCAGTAAGAGGAGGGCTTGGTGACAACAAGGGACAATGGCAGGGAGGGAAGGGGTGTCGGGAGTAGGGGTGAGAGTAGGGGTGGTTGGCGGTAGTAGATAGGAAGGGGTGGGAGCGACGGCGACAAGGGGGTGAGGTAGAGAGAGGTAGGTGGCAGTAGGGGGTGGAGCGGGGTGGATAGAGGTGGCAGCAGGGGTTAGGGAGGGTTGGCGGTGGCAGCAGGGGCTAGAAAGGGCTGGTGGTGGCAGCACAGACGGAGAGGGTGAGAGAAGCAGTAGAGTGGCTGAAAGGTTAGGGTCGGCTGCTGATGGCAGCAAGGGGAGAGAGAGAGAGAGAGACAAGGAAGGGTGGGACACAGGGAGGGAAGAAAGCAGGGTTAGGTGGGAAGGAAGCAGGTTAGGGATGACTACAGGGGATCATACTACTCCTATGCCATGAAATGAAATAGGTTATCTTGCTCCTTATATAGGATGGAGAGACACTAGATAAGAGATATCCTAGCAGTAGCAGTATGGGGGGATACATAACACAAAAGTAAATAACAAGTAACATAATAGTAAACAAGTCAAGATAGCAAGATATATATATATATATATATATATATATATATATATATATATATATATATGTATGTGTGCGTGTGTGTATATATATATATGAACATACACATACATACATACATATATATATATATATATATATATATGTGTGTGTGTGCGCGTGTGTATATATATATATATGAATGAACACACACACACACACACACATATATATATATTGTATACCTAAGTACATGTATCTTATGTGTACCCATCTTCATTTCTGATGGTTGTACAACTATACCGAACAATCTAACCTTACAGATGTGATATATACCCCTTAGATAACATGTGTATCAAAAATCATCTCAATCTGGCATTTTAGATCATCTAGTGAATGAAGATATATATTTTTCTAATCAACGGTAAATTGAAGAAACTGCAAAAATCGTTGGAAGACATATTGCTATATCTTAAGATTTATATGAGATATGGTTGTCTTAAACACATGTAATCTAAACAATGTCGATTCAATCCATATGGTTGGAAATAATTAATGGATCCAAATATGCTATTTTAATGGTCGGTATACATAACTTATATGTACTGGTCTGTACACACTTCCTAACCTCATATTATATATATATAAAATGTATATATAATTTGATAGATGCAAATGTATGTGTTTTCATAACACAAAATGTTCAAAAAATATGGAATAGACTATTGTTTACCAGGATGGAGGAGAAAGCCTTTATATTATAGCATGGGATAGGGAGAGGGTGGATGTGTGGTGTTAGATTCAGATTCACTTAGAACACATCATAAGAGAATCAATAATCTTTTCAAAAGAAAAGAAAACCTAACACGAAGCTTAACTTAAAAACATCTTTGACATAATAAAATCATGAAAAAATGTGAAACTTTGTGAAAAATTGTGAAAGTTTGTTAAAATCATGAGAAATCATGAAAAGTTGGGAAAATTCATTGGCGTTTGTTTCATATTGAAGAAATCTTCAAATGACCAAAAAATCACAAAAATTTGACTACTTTCCAAAAGCGTTGATTTTGTTACTAGGGTTTTGATAATTCTTTACTCACATTCTCTTCAAAATTACATATTTTGTTGGATTTGGAGATAGGAGAGAAAATTTCCAACCAAAACGATCTTGGAAATGCTCCTTTTCAAATTATTTTCAAGCCTTGGTTGTTTTTTTCATGATTCAAGAATTTGTTGGAACCAAGTAATTAGCTTCTAGTTCCCATAGGTCAACTCAAAATTGAGTTTCATATAGCCGGATGGGTAAACACCAAAATCTACTTTAACTTAGGATGAAGAGTCGTGTCAGGAGTAGGATCTCAAGTGATCCAGTTATAAACTTTAGGGACCATGATATGTTACGGTAGGCTCTAGATTTTTTTTACTTTGTAGTTGACGATCTCAATTTACATGGTTTTACAATAGATTATAATGTGAAGGACACGTGAGATTTTTATACATCTCTCTTTTATTGTTGACAATAATCAAAAAACCAATTGTACTATTGGTGACAAAAAGAATCTTGTATGCATTTTAAAATATTGTGCATTAGAAAAGAAATCCTAAATGGTTTCACAACTCTCCATACCTGACACTCGGAAGCAGCATTGTGGGGGCAAAAATTCAACAAAAGGCAACGGCTTAGAGCCCAACATGTTCTAATTGACTTTTAGACAACCATGACACTTTTACAGTCAACATGGGTTATACTAATTCTTAAATAATGGGTATGCTTGAACTGCATTTGATATCAGAGATGAGAAAGCGACAAGCTAAAGTTGCATATGTCAAGTGGAGGCAGGTCTTTACCTTAAATTTGAGTTGGGGTTCGTCTGAAATGGAGGAGACACAAGCAAATGGCTTTTAAGAATGATAGCACCATTAAGGATGTCCTAAGCAGCGAAAAGATTTCATATTATTTGTGTGGTTGCTCCACTTGTTGTCCCCAAGCAGACAGATTCTAGAGGATGGACAAGTTGTAACTAGAGACGAGGAACAAATGCCCTCTGAGAACTATGTCACGTGGATACGTGTTTAGAGCATCTTTCATATATAGGTTGAGGGTGCAAAGCCTGACGGAAAGCCACCAAAGTCCTCTATGGAGGTAGCCATAGACAGCTATAGAATGGTTTCTATCTTCAACTTTGTCTTGGCAAATGTGATTCTCCATCAACAGAGAGTATCAGGATCATGATACTAAATGTCGTCGACGTTGGGCGAAATTTCGCCGATTTGTCCTGTTATCGACGGCTAGCGATGTCAAATCCCCGTAAACATCCTCATTCCACAATATCCTCGACATTTCGTTGAAGCTGTCGACATTTCCCATATGTCGACAAAGTTGGCCTAATTCCATTCAAAAATTTGACAATGTCCTTGACATCAGTCGAAGTTGGCGACATTCTTCGAATATTTTGTGGAGTTTTCTGTGTGAGGGGAAAAAAGTGTTGGAGCTTGAGGTAAGGCAATTTTGATGTTATTTTTATTATTCTAAGCTAATATTAATAGATCGAGTCCCTCTCTGCTAGATCTACCATAGATTTACACCATTTTTATGTTTATTGTCATAAACTTTATATATGGAAGAATTTTGTAGTCCGGAGACGACCGTTTGTAATCGTGTATTTTTCTACATATGTAAACCTGTATGGGTGGCTATATGTAAAAATACATTGTGTTTGTTAGCTAGATTTGATGAAATCTATCGATTTTCATCATAAAATGACTATTTTGTAGCTTAATTTTTGTCAAAGTTACGTCGAAGTTTGGTTGAAAAATCCTCGAAGTTTCCTCGACATTTCCACAAACTTTCATGTCCACACCTGTCAAAGTCGGCTCGAAGTCAAAAATCATGTTCCATGATCAGGAGAAGGCAGCAAATGCTGGGGTTATATCCTATAAGACCCCTTGTGGTTGAGTAAACATCCTTTTCCATGATTCAGTTTGAGGTAAGTTTTTCTATTATGTTTTAACGCTCACTATAAATAAAGCAACTAATGCTCCTAACTCATAACTAGGGTGCGAGACCTCATCAGTAAATACAATGAATTCTCTTCTCTTCCCCTTTCTTATTTCACAACAACCATGATTATCCATTGTATCAGCTAGTTTTTCAGATTCTAGTAGTTTGCTGTTTAGATCCTTCAATAGCACTAATTATTGCAATTTGATAGCTTTGCTTGCAAGAAACTGTATGATGCTTTCACCAAAAAAATCAGCCTGCAGAAAGAATAGTAGCCTCTGCCATCATTAAGTTCTACTTAATTGAAATCTTACTTTGCAATTCTTAAGCCTTATATCAATTAGCAAGAAAATGTTAAGTCGGTATTTAATCAACTACTAAATGATGAAATGGTTTTACGTTGAAGCCTAATGACTAAAATCTGAAATTGACTAAAAAATTAAATAACTGGAGGAAATCAAATGTCCAAATAGATATTCATCATCAAATCTTCCTTCTAAGTTATAATTAGGGTTGCAAAGCAGGTCTATGACTAATCCTAGTTAAGTGGTACCCGGTCTGGGATTAAACCAAAAAGCTTAAAAAAAATTCTCAAAAACATAAAATAAAAGAAACTATGCCTACATGAGGAAATAGCATATATTGGTACATCAGGTTTAAGTGTAGGAAAAAAAGGTCAGTACGTAATAAAGCATGTATGGGCATGAATAATGGCAGATGAAATGTCAAGACAATACTTAGAAGTCACACACTGGAATAGCCAAATGAGAAGAAACATAAAAACATTACAATCATCACAAAAACTAGTGAATACCTCTATGAGAACTTCCAATTGAGCAATTCGTTTTTCTACAGCTTTTTGTGAATTCCCATCAGTAACAATTAATGTAGAATCCTTGGTTACGACAACCTTGACTGCAGACCCCAATACTTCTTTTCCCACACTTTCTAGATACAGACCCATTGCATCTCTAACCACAGTACCTTAAACAATATCCAGCATGAGGAAAAAGAATGGAAGATACAGTAGAGGGCAAGGGAGATACTCAGAAACTAGACATTTTTATGAGTGAGATACCTCCAGTCAGAGTGGCTATATCATCTAGGCAATGACTCCTGCGCTCACCAAATTCGGGTGCTTTGATAGCCGCCACTTTTACAACACCTTTCAGCTTGCTCTTGATGATTGGAGCCAAGGCCTCCTGCTCAATGTTGTCCACAATTATCAGAAGCGGATACTTTCCTTTATTAGCACCCTCAAGTTGTTTCCGTATCTCCTTGGCATTTGTAATTTTTTTATCAACCAATAGTATCTGCAAATATAAACATTTAATTTTCACTTTAGCTAAATATGATCTTTGTATAAAACCCACCTACTTTGCAGTTTTCAAACTCCACTGCCATGTTTCTCCGGTCAGTTACAAAGTATGGAGATAAATAACCACGATCATATTGCATTCCTTCAGCAGTCTCCAACCTATTTTCAGTACTTCTTCCTTTCTCAATTCTCACAACACCCATTTTCCCAACTTTACTCAGAGAATCTGCGATCATATATCCTATTTCATAGTCATTTCCAGCACTCACAGCAGCAACATCTGCGATTTCATCATCTTTAACCTACCAAAAGGTAAGATTCAAATACTACAATAACAAACACAAGCGTGCCAACAAATTTCATTAAAGTATGTCTTCGCCATGTTAGACTAGAAAACTACTCGACTTCTAACCTGATCTGAAGTATATATCTTGTATCCATGTCCAGTCTTTAAGATATACATTTACTTGTAAACAGCACATGTATATCAGGAAAGCAGTTTATTTATTTTTTATTATATGCAATAGTCTACGTGTTCAAGCTCAAGTGCTGATTTAGTATGCCACTACAGATCAAAAATAACTATGTATTTTTTAATGGAACATCCAGATGTATCTTAAATGGAACATCCAGCAAGTCAGCAACCTGATTGGATCTGAGGTGGATGGAAAAATACAGTATAGAGATAGTCATGTAAATGGCCTTCTCTGGTCTAATCCATCAAATTGGCAAATATATAAAAGATTTACAACCAATATTTCATTTTAGATACATGATATCTCACCTCTACAACCATCGTATGAGCAGCATTAGGAATATGAGGATGTTATGTGTTTTTATAAAAACTAGTAAAGAATAAGGGTTAGCATATAATTCATATCCACTATTATACCAATAATGGTTGAAGTAACTACCTATTATGATATTTGTTATTTTCTAATTAATTTCATTTATGTCACTCTCTTGTGTACTAGAGTTAGTATGTTTTCTATTCTTCTATAAATAGAGCGTGACACTGCTCAATAAATAATATTTCCTATTAGAATGGAATCATAGAAGGTTTAACTCCAACCCTAAAAGAATTCTCTCTCACGTCATTGCCACAGAAATACAGCAGGTATAGTCGCACCTTTTTTCTGTTCAAGAAGGGGCAGTCACTGGACTGGGCTGCTCTATTCATAGGCATTCTCTGTATATATACTAAAAGGACCCTAACAGTGTCATTGACAGTGGCAGAGTCCATGCTCATCATAGGGGTAGGGGTTACACATCTTCTGCCAACTGTGATTGCAACCGTGGCTATGTTGCCACTAGCAGTAGCTGTGAAGGCAGGAACAACTTACAATAATATCAGGTGCTAATCCCCTATTCTAACCCCACTAGTGAGGCTAGCTTTTCCGGAGACTGTCCTTCTGCATCTAGATCCCTCTTTGTCTACCCATAGTGTTGTTTTAAGGGGTTTGCGGGTTTCTCCCTTTCTACATGATCTCGGGTATGAAGACCCCCATGCCTGCATGTGGATGTCTATGATTGCTTGTTGCACTACCTCTGGCTACTTGTTCCCGACTACCACTACCTGTGTATAATCAAGCATGCATGCACCAGTAACTTTATCTTCCATCTACATCAAGATGGTGCCATCATACAACTAACATTCACTCTTGCCTATAAGTGATGTTTGTCCAATTGGATAGTCATAACTACCAATTTGGTTTCTGTCAACGAGGATCAGTCTTGCCTATAAATTATATAGCGTATAAAAAATACTACAATCTTTTGAACATTAGGATAATCACATGGGATGGTGAAACCCATAAATATGCCCCAGTACCAATAAAAACAACTTAAGGCGGCAATATAGGCAAGGTTCAGGGCAAGGTGCACCTCCCTTGGCATTTGGCACGTAGGCGCGCGCCTTAACAAGCATGGGTTCAGGAAGTAATTGATGACAATAAACTGAAAACATGGAAGAAAAGTTGTGAACGAGATTCCGATGTGCTCCTGTTTCTAGATAGCAAGGAGTTATGGATTACCAGCAACATGGTGTGTTCTTTGACATAGACGAAACTTTAGGACCACAGAGCTCGGTTGCACTCTGATAAGGGGGAACATTTCTTGGATTTCAATGTTTACAAGTATAGAGAGTTGAATGTAAATGTATTGGGTGATTAAAAGGTTTACAGTGCATTCTCTTATATAGGATAAGAGAGGAGATACAAAACAGAGATGAGCAATATGGGACTAAACCACACGAGTAAAAACATAAGTGAGGTACATGCTAGGCACATGATACTTAGTGAAACATAAACATATCCCTATAACAAGCATTAGATATGATATACCTTGACGAACAGACTTATGGTTGAAATTCCATTGCTTCTCAGGGGATTTTCAGGTGAAATGGGCATATATCATCCATTCAAGACTAATCTAAAGGTTCTAAAACAAAAATAGGACGATATCAGTTGGTTCAATTCCTTGTCTCCTTGCATGCTTCCTATGAGCCAACTTATCATCAAATTCAAGTGTTACGTCCACAACCTTCACTTAGTATAATGTATAGTCACTTTCCATGCAACTCGACAACCACCACAATGGCTATTGATTCCTCTACATTGGCAGTCTCTATGATCACGGTCATAGACACTCTTCAAGACAAAGATGGTATGTTGGTGCTTTCTCTAGCTCTCCGTGCCACCACTTCAGTTGTAGACATACAAATCCTGTAAAGGAGAAGCATTGGCAAACGGTGAACCTGAATGGACAAATCAGGTTTTCATTGACCATAGACCTTCTAAATCTCATTTCTCTACCACTACTGCTCCGGTATCTCAAAGTCTATCTAGCATGGTGATGACATCTCTACAGTTCTGAATGATCTTACGTTTCCAGCCACAATTTTACTCAGCATCCTACAAGTATCGCAACTTGTTTTCTAGCTTATGTTCCAAATACTCCCGCTTGGATATTGGATTTTGGTGCCTCTACCCATATTTTGAACAATCGGCAGCCATTTTCCACCCCTCAGCACATTTGTTGATCTTTTCATTATGGATCCACATCTGTTTTGGGGTTGAAGATATCTCTAGACTCTTTTTGTGCCTTTTCTACGTTATTTGCTTCAAAACTTCCTTTCTGTCTTGTATCTTTTATTAAACTAACTGAGGCCTTAGTTGCAATGTAACTTCCTTTCCATATTTCTTCACTTTATAGGATCTCGAGACAAAGCAGGTGATTGGTGAGGAATATGAAGGTGGTATGTGGATTGATGTGACTGTTACTGTTACTCATGCATCATCGTCTTCATCCACCTTTCCACTAGCATTTTTTCTTGAATCATCCATTGGTTTAGAAGTTATGGATCTTATTTTATAGTTTTCTAGTCAAGTCTTAAAGTGTGATGTGTCGACTTGGGAAGCATCGCCATTCTTTACTTCCAATCAAAGTCCATTGATAGTGATACTTGATTTGAGTTAGTTCATATGAACATATGGCTCCTTTTTAAGTATTGACCCAAAATGGTGTCAATTGCCATGTAGTATACTACTTATATCGATGACTAGTCACATCCTACCTAGCTGTTATTGTTAAATAATCATTCTTAGGTCCATAGTGTTTTCAACTTTTCTAATTAAAAAAGAAAATAAATGTTTACTCTCTCAAGATTAAAAACATGTATGCTAGCTCAACCGCAAGTATTAGAACTCCTGGAGGAGAGACACTAAGATTTTCTATCACAATTAGGGTACATCAAGGATCGGCCTTAGCCCATATCTATTTGTTATTGTTATCAATTATTTGACAAAGACCATGTTCAGGATGATATTCCTTGGTGCATGTTATATGTTGATGGTGTTGTATTAATTGATGAAATAAAAGAAGATTGAATTAGAAAATTGAACTTTGTAGAAATGCGTCGGAGTCAAATAGATTTTTTATTAGTGGAAGCAAAACCGAATATATACATTGCAACTTCAACCAGTCAGAATTGTGAATGTTGGGACCAAGCTGGATGGAGTGGATGTACCAAAGAGTGATAAATTTTGTCACTTGGGTTCTATTATTCAAATGAATGGAGATATTCAAAATGATGTTTTTCACAGGATCACAGAATGATAGATGAAATGGAGGAGTGCAACTGGAGTTGTATGTGATTGAAATATCCATCTCAGATTAAAAAGTAAGTTCTATAGAACTGTTATATGACCAGTGTTGCTATATGAGAGTGAATGTTGGGCGATGAAAAAAAAGATCTTAACAAGATGAATGATGTTGAGATGGATGTGTAGGAAGACAAGGAAAGATTCTTGATAAATGACTATATCAGAAACAAAGTGGTGGCAGCGAGTATAGAAGACAAGTTGTGTGAGGGTCACCTGAGCTGGTATGAACGTGTGCAATGCATATAGACTAATGTGCCCATTTAAAGAAATGCTATTGGGTCTAGCACAGTTACAAGAAGAACAGGCATGCCTAAATTAACTTGGGAAGATCTTATTAGGAGAGATTTTAAATCTTTACATCTTGATAAAAATATGACTAAGACCACAGTTGATCAGAAAAGAAAGATCCATGTAGCCTACCGAAACATTATGATAATTGAGTTTTAGATGATGATTTTCTTCAACTAATGAGTTGTGGTTTTCTGAAATTATGTACCTCTGAAGATATATTGCACAAACTTCTTATGAGGTCGACCTTGAACAAAATGACTTTTTTATCACAAAATTTGTCACTCATGGGTTTTAGCTTCCAATTTACAGTTTCAGTTCTAATTCTTTTTTGGCTTGTTGTAGTTCTTACTACTAAATATTTGATTATAAGGATGACATCATGTGTTATAGTAAGTAGATTTCATATAGCTTGTCTTTCGCACGTGAGCCACTTTTCTCCATGCCAACCACGAATTTTGTTCGTAATGATTTGATCATGATGTTTGACATATGATTAATAAGTTGGATCATCAAGCTCGGTGTTGCATTGTTGGTTGTTCTTGTACCCATAAGGGGCATTGAAGTTGTTAAAAATAATTTCCTTATTTATGTGTCTCTTTACTATTTCTATTTCCTATTAGGTCTATTATGTAAATGTTCTCACTCTATATAATAAATGATAACCTGCTCTAGAGAGGTATCGCTTTGACCCAAATACACTCACATGGTATCAAAGCATTCCTGGTTGTTGTAACCCCAGCCGCCATCCTCCTAGACGTCGCCCTTTCTCTCTTCCTCCTCCCTTTCCGTCAACACCTCCCGTTACCGCTGCAGGCCGCCACCGCCGCCCATGTTGGTTCTGATCGGGCCACTCTTCCTCCGTCTCCGTTAGAACACGGTGACTGCTTGAAGGAGAGGAGACAAACCCTCGTTCTATCCTGTAGAGAGGAGCAACACCCTTCTCATCTTCTTGCTCTCCACGTAGTCCATGTATGTGGATGAGTGCTATAGTCTTTAGGGGCTGCTTATGCGTCAGATGTGCATCCTCAGTTGACAAGTGGTGGTGCCAATTCCCGTCATGATGCCTCTTCTCAGTGTCATCCTTCTCTCCGGTGCGTCTTCACAGAGTCAAATATCTCTTTGACGGAGTCAATTCCCGTCAAGATCTACTTTGAGCAGCCTCTACACACGGCGTGTCCCTGGACAAGACGGCGTGTCCCTAGACGACACGGCGTGTCACGGCCACTGGAGTTTACGCCTCCGACAGAGCACACAGTGTGTATTGGGACGACACGAAGTGTCACAGCTACTGGAGTTTACGCCTTCGACTGAGTACATGCTGTGTCCCAGTAGTGACGGCGTGTAAAAAAGGTTCAGAAGTTTTGTCCTCTATCGTCACCAACTGACATGACATGTCCCGAGTTCGACACGGCATGTCAAAGATACTCAAAACTTTTGTCTTCTGTCTTTGTCAGGTGACACGACGTGTCTAGTGTTTAACACGACGTGCTAGTGCTATACATGTCGTGTCGAGTGTGCTACACGGCGTGTCACTTGTCATGTCCGCTGCTACCCTAATCCAATCTCAATATGGGAGATGCAAAGCCAGCTGCTTCCGCTACAGTCTTCTACAACGACCAATCTTAGATAACTGCGGTGAAGCTTAACTAACAGAATTATCTCCTATGGATGAATATTATCTACACTGTGCTTGAATCTTGAGAGAAGGTAGAAATTATTGAGTCAGAACCTCCTGATGAGAGTTGTAAAGACTACCCTACTTGGCAAAAAATAATGGGATGGTGGAATCCTGGCTATGGAATAGCATACGGCCCCAGTTGCTTCCAGATTTATGTTCTATTCTACAGCCAAACAATTTTGGGAAGCTACAAAGAAACACTTTTCTCACGAAAAGAATGCTCTCCGTCTCTATATTGTTTATGACTGAGTCTTTGCAGAAAGACAAAATAGTCGCTCTCTTCAGGATTATTTTGGTACTATACATTCTATTTCTCAAGAACTAAGTTTCTATCAGCCACTGAAGACTGATCTTCAGATGAAAGACCGAGATGATCTAGTAACGGCAAGGTTTCTATCTGGCTTAAATCATGTATATGCTTCAGCCAGGAGTGTTATTCTGGCCACAGACAAACTACCAAGCCTTGAAGAAGCCTTTATGCGAATTCAACAGTCTTCATTTGAGTCTATTTCTGCTACTCTAGGAGAACACCACACTGAGAATCATGGCTCACTTGTTGTTGCCAAAGGAACTAGACTAGGTGTTGGTCGAGGACGAGGCAATCGTCCTAGAGACAAATCTACTTTTTGTGGGAAACCTAGAGATACATAAGAGAATTGCTATTCTAAGCATGGTTGACCCCTTGTTGGTGGTGCACATTATACACCTACTGTGTCGGGAGCATCTGCATCTGGAGCTTCTAAACAGGTGCAATCATATGTTATGATCTCCAAGGAGGAGTATGATCGTCTTCTTCAATTTACCTAACAAGCTTCCCTTGGCTCTTTTGTCAATCTAGTTTCAAATACAGGTAACCAGGGGACTTCACTTGTTGCCTCATCCATCCTCTACATGGGTGGTGGATTCCAGGGCCTCCCAACATATGACGGGTATACGATATATGCTTCTTTTTTCTGACTCGTATATCCAGCATTCTTCTATGACACTTGTTGATGGTTCTATCAGGCGAGTCTTGACGTGTGGCACTTTACAAGCATCATCTGATTTGACTTTATAGTCTGCACATTACGTACCAGACTTTCCATTTAATTTAATGTCTATTGCTAAGCTAGTTGATTTTTTTTAAATGCTTGGTAATATTTGGAGACTCTTTCTTTGTGTTATAGGATCCTAGGAGTTGGAAGACGATTGGTGGAGGTCTAGAAAAGGTGATCTATACTTCTTTGAAGGTGGTCGCCCAACTCGTCAGATTCCATCCACTGCATCTACCGTGTTCAGCTGCTCTCCCTTACAATGGCATCGTCGTTGTGAGCATCCGTCCTTGTAGAATCTTCAGAAACTTGTCCCAGGCTTAGCATCAATAAAGTTGTTAAGAGTGTTAATTGTGTAAACTAAGCAAGCATCATTGCATTTCTTTTCGGAGTTGCACCATGAAACGCTCTAAGTGTCCTTTTAACCCTATTCATAGTGAAGTTTGGCGCCATGTTAAATAGCCAAGTCATAATAGCTTTTGATATTTTCTATCTTTTATTGATGATTTCTCTCGCATGACTTGGGTATACCTACTTAAGTCTCGGAATGAAGTTTTGTCTGTCATTCAAACTTTTCATCAGTTAATAAAATTCAGTTTAATGCTCATATAAAGATTCTTCATACTGATAATGCCCTAGAATATGTCAAAAGGTTGTCTCTATTTTTTTTATTCTGTTGGCATGATTCACTAGACGACTTGTCCTCATACACCTCAGCAAAATGGGGTTGTTGAACGCAAAAACCGCCATTTACTTGATGTAGCACGTACACTACTCTTTCGGATGTTTGTGCCAAAGAAATGTTGGTCTAATGCTCTTCTACTGCATTTTTCTTGATTAATCGTCAGCCATCTTCTGTCTTACATGGGGCTACCCCTTTATCTGTTTTACGACCTGACGAGCAACCTTTTCCTGTTCTTGTTTGCGTGTTTGGTTGCACTTCTTTTGTTCATGTGTTTGATCCACGTAATGACAAGTTGTCTCCTCGTGCAGTTCGCACCGTCTTTATGGGACACACATGTTATTGCCCTTGTCTTCGTCGTCTTTTTTGTGTCGACTGACGTTACTTTTCATGAGTCTACTCCTTTCTTTAATGACTCTGCTCAAAGTAAGGGGAGTGTGAGAGAGAGCCACCTCTTCATGTGCCTTGTGATGAGACTATTCTAGATACTACCCACACTCCACCACCAACACCACCTACACCTGCAACGATTCAACCTTTCCCGCTAGTTTACACCAGACGAGCAGGGCAGCACCAAGAGGATGTAGCGTCATCAGTCCCGCAGATTGCCTCTTCATCGTCAGACACTCCTGAGGTAACTATTCCTACTAAGAGTTCTCTTGATGCTTCAGTTTCAGATTTACACCTTTCAGTTGTAGCTCGTAAAGGTGTTCGCTCTTGCACTATACGTCATCCACTTGCAAATGTTTGTTGCTTGTCTCATAGTCACCAGCAGCCTGCACATTTGCTCTTCAACTTGATTCTACGGCCGCTCCTTGCTCATGCACAGAAGCAGCCCGACATGATGGTTGGATCCAGGCTATGGACAGTGAAATGGAAGCTCTTCAAGAGAACTTCACCTAGAACTTGGGGGATCTTCCTCTTGGAAAATTTGTTGTAGGATGTCGTTGGGTTTATACTGTGAAACAGAAACCAGATGGGTCTATGGATCGCTTGAAGACTCATTTTGTGGCAAAGGGGTACACTCAGACACATGGTGTAGACTTCTTTGAGACTTTCTCTCCAGTTGCTCAGCTCAATTCTGTACAGGTCCTTATCTCTGTTGTTACGCATTTTGACTGGCCTCTTCTTCAGCTGGACGTCTAAAATGTTTTTTCATGGTGACCTACTTGAGGAAGTATATATGGAGCAACCTCCTTGGTATGTTGCTCAAGGGGAGTGTCAGAAGGTCTGCAAGTTGAAGAAATCCTTGTATGGTTTGAAGCAATCACCACGGGCATGGTTTGATAAATTTATTGTTGCATTTATACAGTTTGGGTTCACTCGGTCTTCTACTCATCATTCCTTATTTGTGTATAAGTCTTCAAGTGGCACTATTATTCTAGATGTTTATGTAGATGATATTGTCATCACAGGTGATGACTCTACTAGCAGTCTGCAGCTCAAGAAGTGGTTGCAAACACAATTCCAAACAAAAGATTTGGGTACTCTCTGTTATTTCTTTGGAATAGAAGTTCTACACTCTAAGAAGGGCGCAAACCTCTCTAAACGGAAACATGTTCTTGACCTCCTCGCAGAGACAGGCATGACACGGTGCAAACCTGTCTCCACACCTACGGATTATCATACCAAGACGTCTATGTATGTTGTCAGTGACTTTTCTGATTTAACAAAGTATAGAGGGGTTTGTAGGGAAACTGATTTACTTGATAGTTACTCGTCATGATATTTCTGATGTTGTAGGAGTTGTTAGCCAGTTCATGAGTGCGCCCAAGATGTCACACTAGATGGCAGTCACCCAGATTCAACGTTATGTTAAAGGATTTCCAGGGAAGGGCCTTACTTTACAGGGGAAAATCCACGCAAACATCCTTAAAGCTCATTGGATTCACTGGCGTCGATTGAGCAGGTGATGTTGGAGATAGACGTTCTACCTCTGGCTATTTTGTGTTTCTTGGGTCACATGTGGTGACTTGGAGGAGGACAAAACAAAATGTGGTAGCACGATCCAGCACAGAGGATAAATATCGAGCTATGGCACATGCATGTTGTGAGCTACAATGGGTTATGTTTGTTTTCTCTAAAATGGGTGTGTTTGTTGAGACACCAATCTCTCTCATGTGTGATTACCAGGCAGCCAACCATATTGCTAGCAATCTGGTGTTTCATAAGAGGACCAAGCATATTGAAGTGGACTGCCACTTTGTTTGTGATTTTAGTGCTCTCTAAGAAGACTCAAACTCCCCATGTTCGGACTGGACAAGTGGCAGATATCTTCATCAAGTCTCTTCCATCTTCAGCTTTCAAATATATGAATTCCAAGTTGGGCATGCATGATGTGTATGCTCCAGCTTGAGGGTGTCTTAGAAAATAGTTTCCTAATTTATGTATATCTTTACTATTTCCATTTCATGTTGGGTCTATTATGTAAATGTTCTCACTCTATATAATAAAGGAGAACCCACTCTAGACAGGTATCGCTTTTCTTAAAGAATAAAAGACGGCTACTTGTTGGCTTAGATACAAGAAACCCAGCTCCTATAAATAGGAGAACAGGGAAGCGTACAGGACATAAGACCAACCCTAATGGGCCAAGACATACTTGGGCCCATATTACAAAGACAATAACAACAATGATAAACGAACTCTCTAACACTCTCCCTCAAGCTGAAGTTGGGAGAATCCCATATCATCTTGCAAACAGAGAGTCAGACTAGAAAATAAAGAAACAAAACAAAAAGATAAACCAAGCCCATACAAGAAATTCCTCCCCCCTCAATATTACAATTAAGCACTCAAACACTCAGACACTCCCCCTCACGTAGATACTCCAAGCAAGTAGGTCATAGAAGCTTCTCGATCATCTGGAGCAGAAATAAGCAGCAACACGATCATCTGGAGCATAAGTAAGTATCAAAGCAGCATGGTCTTCATCTCATCACTAACATTGCAGCCCAGAGAGTGTTGGGTCACAACAGTAGTGGTGGTCAACGTACAAATAAAGTACGGACAGATCAACGTGCAAAACAGAGCACGGACGAACCAGAGTATTGGCACACAGAAGTAGGGAGTCGACATGCACACAAGGCATGGACAAAAAGAGAGTCAACGTGTCAAGATACGGACATGCCAGAGAGTGCTGGCGCATAGAAGCAACAGTCGACGACGTAAGCAGATATAAGACCAGTGTGCAAAATAGAAGGCACATTTATAGCTCCAATATGCAATGTAGATGAAGCTCTATGTAAAGTCACAACAGAAGTCTTCATCATCTTCCCTCTTCATAAAATATCCATCACAGTAGTGGGCGTCAAAGTCCAGAGAGTGTTGGTTCACAGTAGAAAGTCAACGTGTAAAAATAGAGCACGGACAGTAGTTAGTGCAAAAGCACAAAGTAGTAGGTAAAATGTGCTAATCATAGCACAAGTAGCAACAATGACGTCCTAATATGTAACTTCATAGCAGCAGACGAGGTAGATGATGAATAAGCAATAATAGCAGCAGGAAGCTCCACATAGAAGCAACACAATCATGAACAGTCCACATAACAAACGAAGAATCCATGTAGAAGCAAAAGGAACACCATATAGCAGCAGAAGGATCCATATATAAGTAGTAACAAGTGGCATGAAGATGCATGTAGCAGCATACTAAATTCTCTTCCTTCATCTCTCCTCCATCTCTTCTCTTCCCTCTACTCTTCTTCCTCTATTCTCCCCCTCACGCCAACCACGAAAAGAATCAAGACAGTGGTTGGAGTGGAGAACCAAAAGCAATGCTAGAGGCAAGGGTTGTATAGGCAAATATGTGGAGGTAACCGATAATGCGAGTCAAGGTGCAAAATGGCCCGATAAGGTAGATTCGGGTAGAAAAATAAATGGATCTCTCTCCGACCTGAAAAGGGGATTTGTTTAATCCCGTATGGCAACAAATCCGGGGGTGCGGAGGTGGAGCCCCCGCAAAAATCCGATTAAGCTAAAAAATGGATCTGATTAGCACAAATATGTAGAGTGTATATGGGGGCAGTAGAAAAAGAAATTGAGGGGAAATAAAATAAGTATGTGGGGTTCTTTAGTTTGTGGTGACTAGCGGTGGGTACCCGCGGTTGGATGGGTATCAAGAATTAGTGGCGGCAGAAGAAGATAATGGCAACAACAGCAACTGTGGGCGGCGGCAGGCAGGTATTGGCGGCAGCTAGGCAGGGTGGTAGTGACGGCAGGGAGGTTGGCCGCCAGGAGCAGCGTGGCAGCATGTGGCACTGTGGGAAGTAACGGCCGGCGGCATAAAAGCAGCATGGAGTCAGAGCGGCAACAATATGGAGGACCACCGACGGCTGCAGGGCAGCAGTGAACAATGGTTATGGCAGCCTTTGCAAGGCAAGCAGTAGCAGCAGAGCAGTTGACGGTTACGCCAATGAGCAGGACCAGCGGTGGGGTGAAGCAGTGCGTGGTGTAGGAGGTGAAGCGGATAGGCAATAGCGGCAGCGAGCAGAGGGCAAGGGGCTGCGACAAGGGCAGGCAAAGCACCGGAGCGACGGTGAGAAGAGGAGTAGCGGCGGCGCAGGGTATAGAAGATGACACAGGAAGGGAAAGGAACGAGAAAAATCAGAAACTTCCCTGCGGGGAGCCAATCTCCGCCAAGGGCGTCGGCCGCCTGCAAGGGGGGAGCTCCTCCGGTTTTCTCTCTCTCACATAGGGTTTGGTCCCTAGGACAGCTGCTCTGATACCATCTTAAAGAAGACGGCTACTTGTTGTTGTCTTAGATAAAAGAAACCCTGCTCCTATAAATAGGAGAACAGGGAAGCGTACAGGACATAAGACCAACCCTAATGGGCCAAGACATACTTGGGCCCATATTACAAAGACAATAATAACAATAATAAACGGACTATCTCACAGCTTTGACCCAAATACACTCACAGAAGTTTTGTCCATTTTCTTAGACAATATATGTCAAAATAGATATTTCCTTCTTTACAATACATCTTTTTCAATAAGTGTATTAGATTATCAATATGGGAGTGCAAGTTTCGTAATACTACTACATGTTCTTCCTGAGTCCTTCTGTTTCACCGCCTTCAGTTGTTAAGGTTTATTAGTGCAAGTAGCGAGAAATTGTGCCTAGAATATTCCCAATTGAGTTTTTGTCTCCACCTACAGCTCACAAGGTAAACTTAGCACTACTACTCTTCTTTTTGTGCAAGTGTCCCATCTAATCTCGACCTACATGTTTCCCTAAAGGAAATATACCCATACTCCCACTGAGCATTCCCATTTTATTTCTACCTCACATTTGTAAAAAAAATACCTTTCGTCTTGTTATGTTTTCTATTTTGTTCCTCAAAGTGTTCCAAAAGCTCTATCTCGTCTAGGGTTGAAACAAGTTATGGTTGTTGAGATGTGGGCTATGGATTTGCATAGCACATAGGAGTTGGTTCCTCTTCCTTTTGATCCAAGGTCAGTGGTTGTCATTATGTTTGCATGGTTAGATATCTTCCTAATGGAATAGTTGAGGGGCTCAAAGCTCGTCAAGTTGTAGTAGGTTATAATTAGGAGTTTAGTGTTGGTTGTTTTGATCTTTTTTCATTGTGGCTTAATTTTTTGTATTCTTGGAATGGATACTGCAGCATCTTAATGTCAGAAATGACTTATAAAGAGATTTGCATGAGATTGGTGTATATTTACCAGCTATATGAGTTTGTTGCCAAGGAGTGATGCTAACAGCCAAAAAGTAATGACAAACATAATTTTGAAAACTAATTTCGAGAAATTAAATGTTTTCTGTTTCAACTATCAATCATTAGATTTAATCCTCCCAAGTCCAAGGACGTGGATAATCCTCCTAAGTCCAAAGAGGTGGATACAACTTATATATAGGCACACAACTTGGTTGGCGTGGGCTAAACCCCATGACTTAACCAAAAAAAACTAATATACTAAAAAAAGAGTCAAAACATATCCCAACAAAATCAAAGATAATATGCCCCTAAATGGTGGGGTCTACATACATCAATATGTTGTTGCGCCATTTCTCCTACATTTCCCTTGGTTGCAAGAGAGTTGACTCTTTTGATACAACATTGTGGTATTGATCCATAAGGGCAATGTCCAGTCTATGACACTCGTCCTCAGAGATCCACGTAGCATTCTAAAGTGGAAAATCGTGCCATCAAACAAGGTAGTAGTAAATAGTATCTTGGCTAGAGAGAGTAGTCTGATCCTCGAGTATGGCCTTGATGAGCTAGGAGGCGATGAAGCAAGTCTAGGAAAGAATCGGTGTCGTTGTTGTAGTCAAAGAAGTATTATTAGTATGAAGTGTTACAGAGGGCAGTGGTGGCGGCTCGAAGCTACCTCGGCGAGGAAAAAGATCCTCGACGATGAAGGATGCACTGATGTCAATATTTATTGGCAACTCTAGTACATATTACATAACCATTAGGTGATTTTCTACTAAGTATGTGGAATTATCCTTAAGTTTTAGGGACCCACGATGAACATTTATACAACATTCGATAAAGCATTTTTTTTGTCGATTCCCAATATGTAAATCGGGAATGTGTGGGGGAAAAGAGCTATATGGTAAGGGAAGGGAAGACATCTTGGAGTAAAGGCACTAAGTCGACAGGCTTGCGGAGCTTGTAGCCATAGAAAATCTCAAAGGAAATTTTCATTGTGGACCTATTAATAGAGCAATTGTATGACAAACTTATCTATCTTGTCATTATTAGAAGAGGAATTTCTTTTGTTGTTGTAGTTTCCAATAATTAATGAATAGTCTTGCAAGGAGCCATTGGTATCTGTTAGTATGTATGGACTTAAATGTAAATGTTATGGTCTTATGTGTAAAGTCAAGGACCTGATTGTAAATGTCTGATGTATCTTCTTTGTATACATGATACGTGAGATAGACCGAGAGAGTCAAAGTCTCTTCTCCGTCAAGTCTCTTCTCTGTCACATGGTATCAGAGCTACAAGGGTTGAAACCCTAAGAGATTCGTCAAGCTCTCCATCCCTGGGAACCAAGGGAGCCGTCAATCTCCCTGTTCCTCTTCTTTTCTCACGGTTGCTACAGTAGCGACTGTAGCAGCGGGAAAGAAAAAGGAGTCGTATAATCATCCTCCTTGGTCAATCTGCCTCAATCGACCTCCTGCTCTGGGTCTCCTTATCACTAGTGGTCTGTTAGTGGGGAGGAGTATCTGTGCTCGATAGGGGAGTAGTAATCCCCTCCTTTTTCCAAGCGGAGAAACAGGCTGTTTCGTCATCTCCGTTCAAAGGCCTCCAAGTGGCCATAGTGGAGTTTTTCCTCCTTCAAATCGGGTCCTTGTGGGGCGTCCTAGTCCTAGTAACACTGTCCCATAAGATCAGAAGTAACGGAATCACAAGGAGGGAGCATTGGGCCTTCTTCTCCAACCATATAGAGTCGTTGTTACTGTAGCAGCACTGTAACGCGGCTGTATTTCAGTACTGCTGACCATCAACATCAACTAGAACATTGTGGTGTTACATGACTGCAAAGAGGGGCTCAGATTCTTGAGTTTTATTTGCTTCCTATTGATCTAAATCAAGCTGTCAATATGGTCGATAAGGAGTCCACATTCCAGCAATCTACACTGTTAGAGAGTCTTTTATTATTGTTATTAGTGTCTTTGTAATATGGGCCCAAGTGTCTTGGCCCATTAGGGTTGTCTTATGTCTGTACGCTTCCCTGCTCTCCTATTTATAGGAGCAGGGTTTCTCCTATCTAATACAACGATTAGCCGTCTTTTCTTATTTGACATGGTATCAGAGCAGCGATCTTGAGCCGCTGTCGTACGTGAGAGAGAGAAACAAGAGGGAGATGTAGCCGGCGGGCGGCCACCCTTCTTCCTTGTGGGTCGGCTGCCCGCAGGCTGTTCCATGGTCTCCGAGGCTATTTCTTTCATTTTCTGCTGCTCCGGGCGTCCTTTCCTTCAGCGCTACAGTACTGTCGCGCCACTACAGTACATCTGTTACAGTACTGCTACAGTAGCGCCGCCTGCCCACCCTCCGCAGCCCTCAATCCACCTCTAATCCCCTAATAACCTCTATCCTTATGGCCTAATCCACCACAAGCCCCTCCGTCTAGCTCTGTTTCTCTTTCCGAAATCTCCGGACAGCCTCGGTAACTTTCTAGTTCTGGCACGTTGACAGAGTAACGGGATTCATCTTCTCTATCTGTCTGCGCCTCATGGTGGAGTGATTAATCCTCCATGTTGGCGTAGATTTTTTTTCTCTATCTGCTGCCCTTACGTGGGTTTTTCTAAGATCCATGCGTGTTGTCGGTTGCCTCCTCCACCTATTTGCCTATAGAAAAACTTTGCCTCTACCATTGTTTTTTGACTGTCCACACCAACCACTCATTTACTCCTTCCGTGCTTGGTGTGAGGGGGAGAATAGAGGAGAAAGAGTAGAGGAAGAGAGAGGACACTTATATTGATACTACTGCCTGCTTCTTGGAGTTTTTCACATCTGGAGTTTATTTTTGCTGCCTATTTAGTTGATGTCTTCTATCCGGCTACGTCTTCTACTGCTGTGTTGCCAACACTCTTTGGCTTGTCCATGCCTTGTGCATGTCGACCCGTCCGTGCTCTGTTTTGCACGTCGACTTCTACTGCCTACTACTGTGTGCAGCACTCTCTGGTTTGTCCGTACTTTATTTGTACGTCGACTACTACTGCTACCTGTGATCCAGCACTCTCTAGACTTTGCTGCCTGTGACCCGGCACTCTCTGGGATGCGACGTTAGCCACTATGTTGAAGACCATGTTGCTGTGATGCTTACTACTGCTCCAGATTCTACTATGATGATCAAGAAGCTTCTGCGACCTGCTTACCTGCTTGTGCTATGGACTATCTACTTGAGGGGGAGTATTTGAGAGATGAGTGCTTAATTGTAATCTTGAGGGGGAGAAAATCTTGAATGGGCATGGTATATCTTTTTTTGTCTCTTTATTTTTTAGTTGACTCTCTGTTTGCAAGCTGATTTGGGATTCTCCCAACTTCAGCTTGAGGGGAAGTGTTAGAGAGTCTTTTATTATTGTTATTAGTGTCTTTGTAATATGGGCCCAAGTGTCTTGGCCCATTAGGGTTGTCTTATGTTTGTACGCTTCCCTGTTCTCCTATTTATAGGAGCAGGGTTTCTCCTATCTAATACTACGATTAGCCGTCTTTTCTTATTTGACATACACCTACAATCCAAAGTCAGATGATCACCAACCGGAGACTAAATGAAAAGAACTTCACTCAATGGAGCCGAACAGTGAAGATATTTTTCAAGGGTCGAGGACGCATCAAACACTTGACCAATGAGCCACCTTCAGATCCTATTGCTTTGGAGACATGGGAACAACATGATGCCAACCTGCTGAATATGATGTGGAACGGTATGGAGCCACATATAGCAGACATGACAAATCATTTTGAGACATGCAAGACATTGTGGGACCATCTACAACTCATGTACTCCAATAATGTGTCACGTATGTATGACATGACTGTGGAGCTATATGGGCTACAACAGGAAGACAAGTCACTCACACAATATTTTGGAGAAGTGACTCGTCTAGCAGATGACTTGCATAGGTTGCTTCCTCTTTTAATTGATGTTCAGAAGATGCAGTAACAACGTGATCAGATGACAGTCATTAAGTTTCTAGCTGGACTTCGACGTGAGTATGAGGGAATGCGTAGTCATATACTTTCAGGTGTTGAGCTTCCTTCTTTAGCAGAGACTTATTCTAGAGTTTCGCGTACCTTCCTAGAGAAGGATATTGTTATTGTCACTTAGTCACAAAGTGACAAGTCAGCTTTAGTCACTCAATCTAGCAGAGACACGACACCCAGAGGTTGCGGTCGTGGTAGAAGTTTCATTAGAGGCGGCGGTGCTAGTAGTGGTCGTGGAGTGCCACGCCAACGTCCAGAATGTGTCCATTGTGGCAGGAAAGGACACACTAGAGAGACATGCTATGAGTTACATGGATTCCCTACAAAGTCTGCCAATATGGCACCTATTGAAGGTGCACAACAACAGGCTTCACATCAGTGTCATTGTCTAAAGAAGAATATGTTCAATTGATGCAACTTCGCGCTTCACAACAAGCAAGCTCATCAGTTGCCTCCATTGCATAGAGAGTTGGTTCGTCTGCATGCCTCTCAGCATCTAGGGCATCCTCGTCCAAGTCAGACTGGGTTCTTGATTTAGGTGCAACTGACCACATCACGGGGGTATCTCTGATGTTCTCCACCTATACTAGCAAGCCCAACCTACCTGGTGTTACCCTTACAGATGGCTCTACGGTCTCTGTTAAGGGAACTGGGGTGGTTCCACTAACTCCACATATATCCCTTCCATCCACCATGTTCATCCCTCAATTTCCTTTTAATTTATTATCTATCAGCAAATTAACTCGTTGTCTTCAAGCCTCTGCCACATTCTTACCCGATACTTGTGTTATACAGGACCTGAAGAGGAGGAAGACGATTGGAGAAGGGTATGAATTGGCTGGACTCTACTACTGGAGGAGGTCTCTCACAACTTGTGTCGCAGCTTCCCCTTTGGTGGTGCACAGTCGTCTTGGTCACGCGTCATTGGAGAAGCTCAAAGCTTTGGTCCCAGGTCTATCCAACCTAGAAAGTTGCAGTGTGAGTCGTGTCAGTTGGGAAAACATACAAGGTCTGTATTCAGTTCTAAAGAGAGTCAAAGAGCAGAGTCTTTGTTTGAGTTAGTCCACTCAGATGTATGGGGTCTGAGTTGTGTAACATCTAAGCTAGGTTATAAGTATTTTGTTATTTTTGTTGATGATTATTCACATGCTACATGGTTGTATTTGATGAAAGAAAGATCTGAACTTTTATCTATCTTTACATCTTTTTGTATGGAAGTGGAAACCCAGTTCAAAAAGAAAGTTTGTATTCTCCGTTCTGATAATGCTAAGGAATACTTCAGCCGTGATTTCACCCATTTCACCTCCACCCATGGCATCATTCACCAGTCATCTTGCCCACATACACCACAACAGAATGGAGTGGCACAAAGAAAGATTCGACACGTTGTTGAGACTGCTCGTACCCTTTTTCATATGCATGTCCCAAGAGAATTTTGGGGTGATGTTGTTCTCACTGCCACTTACCTCATAAATCATATGCCATCATCCGTTATTCAAAATCGCATACTTGTTCATATTCTTAATCCTATAAAGCCATTGTACCATGTCCCACCAAAGGTGTTTGGGTGTGTCTGTTTTGTTCACTCTTTTGGTCCTGGTATTAGGGATGAGCATCGGGTCGGGTTATACCGGGTTTTGTCTGTCCCAAACCCACATTTTAAAGCGGACCACGGGCCGGGTTTGGGCCCAGATAAAATTGAAAAATGTCAGCCCATACCCGGCCCATATAAGAATGCTGGGTTTCGGGCTGGATTCGGGTTTGCCCATATAACAGCGAATGAGCATACTAAATTTTGCTAGATCTAACTTGCTAACATGAAAACTGAATTACTGATATAAGTATTTTGTGATAAACCTTATACACTATATTGAAAGAGTAACAAATCATTTTCTCATACATGTGAATGTATGAGAAGTAAAAAATCGATGGAGTCCGCAATGTCGTGCCTTTTTGCCTCCTCATCCTATATGTTTATACAATGAAATGGGTTTTGGAAGGGTAAAAGATCATTTGTTTCCTAAATGTGGGCATATGAGTAAAAAGATGAGCATAATCTACTATGCACTGAGCAAAAGATCATTCGTCTCCTATATGTGGACACAATGAGATCAAAATAAAGAAATCAAGTATGTCTATTCATGTCAATGATGGTTATCTTACTAGTATGAATTCATTAATCATGTTGATTGATTACATAGTATCCATGTTGCCATTGGTAAGGTACATACTACATATTGCATCAAGAAATTTGTATGTTTTTCTTTCAGGACAAAGATAGATGTATAGGTCCATACCCGGCCCAAATAAAATATGGGTTTCAATTTTAGGCCCGGCCCACCCATATCGTAAATCGGGTTCGGGTCTGGATCGGGTTATGCGGGCTGGGTCGCGGGTCGGATCGGGCCGGCCCAACCCGATGCTCATCCCTACCTGATATGGATAAGTTGAGTCCAAAATCCACCAAGTGTCTTCTTAGGCTATTCTCGAGTACAAAAGGGGTACAAGTGCTATACTCCTACCTTACATCGCTTCTCTGTCTCTATTGATGTCACCTTTTTTGAAGATCAATCATTCTTTGGTGATAGTTCTTCAGTGACACCTGCAGGTGTGGAAGAGATCATGCTTCTTCCCGTTGTTATCGAGTCCTCTGTTCCTACTTGTCTTGGTAATGATAGTCCTCATGATAGTGTGCCACCCATGTCTACTAGACCTCCTATCACCAAAGTGTATACTCGTCGTACAGGCCCAGCCACAGGCACCGATGGTACAGAGTCTCCTACCAATTCAACTCTTTCTCCAGCTCCTCCCTCATCAGAAAGTCAAGTAGATACAGGTATTGATAGTCGTCCTATTGCCTTGAGGAAAGGCACTAGGAGTTGCACTCTCCATCCCATCTCTAATTTTATTTCATATAACCATGTCTCACCCTCATATTATGCCTTTTTATCCTCTATGTCCACTGTCTCTATACCCTCGTCTGTTTCAGTTGCCTTGGATCACCCAGGTTGGCGTCATGCTATGGAAGAGGAGATGGCAGCTCTAGCTCAAAACAATACATGGTCTCTTGTTCAACGCCCATTAGGCAAGTCTGTTGTTGGATGCCGCAGGGTTTTCACTGTCAAAGTTGGTGCAAACGGATTAGTTAACCGGCTAAAGGCACGGTTAGTAGCCAAGGGCTACACTCAGGTTTATGGGGAAGATTATTTAGAGACCTTCTCTCCCGTGGCCAAGATGGCATCTGTTCGTATCTTCCTATCTCTTGCTGCCATACATCCATGGAATTTACATCATCTTGATATTAAGAATGCATTTCTACAAAGTGACCTTGATGACGAGATTTATATGGAGCAATGTTACAACCCCAATTTTTGGGTTCTTTTGGGTGGAAATGCAATTTCCCCAATAAATGTATGATTATGGGAATTGTGTGAATTATATGTATTACCTTTGTAATATTTCATTTTTGCATGTAATTTTGTGGATCATAATATATTAATGAGTCCAATATGATTAAAAGGAAAAAGAAGAAATCAAATAATGCAATATTAAGAAGGAAATTTGAGATAATGATGAAAATAGGAGAAATATGTGGAAATATGGGTAATGGAATCATCATGGATGAGATTTCGAGTCCACATGGTTTCTAATGGTAAAAGGAATCAAAATAAGGAATATAAAATATTAAGAGAGAAAATATGTTTAAAATATGCCTTTTTAAGAGATAACTTGCATATGAAGAAAAGTTTATCATACTTTCGAGTTTGAGTCCCAAACTTGGCACACAAGTAGTTTAAGTCATTATGGACTTTCCTCTAAAATTTGAGATTAAAAGGATAAACGGTTTGGGAGATATGAATTTTATAATTTTCCTAAAGTGTAAAGGATAACATTAAATGTCACAATTTATGTTCTAATACGAGGCTTGATAGTCGTTGGATCAAGGATCCAACGGTAGTTGCTTTCCAAGTTAGATTGGGAAAGAGGAACAGTAGAAGGAGGTTTCTCAATCAATTTCCTCTATGGACAATCCTTGTGCGAATCTAGAAGTTTCTCCATTGGATTCGGGGGAAGAAACCGGACCAGAAAATCCTTGGTTTCCCCTATTTTCGTGTGAAATTGGGATTTCCCCAATATTCCTGTTTGTACAGGACTTTCAAGCATGAACAGGGTATCTCGGATTCTCGAGGGCGAGGCCTATATAAGGCATATGCTTCCCAAAACTAGAGGATCGTATCCCCTCAGTTTCGTGGAGAGCAAGTTGAACCTGCGAACTACCCTTGGGCGCGAGGTACTCACCTCTCGATGAGCCCTGTTTCAGCGGCTGAACAGGGGAAGCGAGCCTTTTCCTTGGCGTCTCTCTGACGGGGAGGACCACAGCTTAGGAGTTGCGCTGGTGGGTGAGACTGGTGGTCTGCGGCCGAGGGCGTGTGGGCGACTAGAGGGGCGCTGCTCGCCGAGAGGAGATCTGGCGTCAAGGGGCTGGAGCGCCTGCGGGCTCTTGCCTGCGCAGGTGGTCTCGCGAAGGAGACGACGGGAGCGCAGAGCGGGTCAGCCGGGTCGGACAGGAGCCGGTGCCGGGGAGAAGATCCGCGAACCAAGTAAATGATAGCCGAAAAAGAAAATAAGGAAAAGGGACACGTGGCGCTCTATCACTGGCCCAAAGGTAATAATTTTGTGAAAAACCTATCGTTTTATTTGTAGCTCGGATGAAACAATGTAATATATGAAAATTGATAGAAAAATGCAAGGAATGCAATAAAAATAGATTTAGAGCCTGAATCTGATCCGAATTCAAAAAGTATTTAAATTTGCTAACCTTAATGCTTTAATATGAGAAAAACCCTAACTTGATGATTCTATGGAATAGAGATGATTGATATGGATAATCTACGAGCCTATTAACATGTTGTTGATAAAAAAAAAGATGTTTTGAATATCTAAGTATATAATCCATGGGCTAAATAGCTTGTTTTAGGGTTTTGATATGCTAATATGCATTACTGGGCTTAGAAACCCCAATCTGGGTGTTAATGGGTTTTAATGAGATATAATTTGAGATCTTTTGCATGAAAGAGATAATAGGTTAATCCTAAACCTAATCGATGATAAAATGACTCTAATATGAATATGTGAATAATTAGGGTTTTAAACCTAAGATTGCAGTTTTAGGGTTTTGTGGATATAAAAGAGAGTTGTAAATAGATCTAAAGGAACCCTGATGAAACCCTAATTCGGACTAGAAACCCTAGAAAGTGAATCCAAGCCAATAAAGTAGATTCTTGATAGAGTGCATAGTAAATAGGTTACATATGCTTTTCAGGAATTCTATGATTGTTGAATTGCTTGCTTGGATTGCTTTCTTGGTTGGAATTGCTTAATGCTTGTGAAATCTGCAAATCAGGTATGTGGTTATTTATGAGTATACGCTTTAGTTTCCCGGCGTTTCTCGAGGCTTTATCAATTGCAATGCAATTAAACTGCTTGGATGCTTCATTACTGCAATCTTTAAAGTGACTATGTGTATAACAATTTAAGTATAAGGGTGACTCGCTCGAACCTGCATACCCTTCTGGATGTAAGATAATGGACCAAGCCCTGGCGGGAAGGTCAAAGTGAGTCAAGCCCCGAAGGGAAGACCACAGGGCACCTAGAGAGGTGACCCCAGGTACCAAGCTCAGGATGGAGAAGGTCGCCTTAAAGTCACTTGCAAGGACTTAACCCGAGAGAGGGTATCCCACAGGTGGTAAAAGCGGTTGAGGAGTCATACTGAAAACGTAATCTTGCATTGTTAACAACTATTTGCTGTAATTATGTTGTTAGAAATTATGTGCATTGTTTTGTTTGTCCCCACATACTGGCATATTTGTTTATGCTGACCGACGTTTTGTCTGTCGGCGTTTTAGGTATTATCTGAAAAGGACAAACAGTAAACTGGAATCTGTGAAGATAAAGTAAGTAATCCAAAGGAGGATTAGATAGATAGATTTCGTCAGCGGATAGAAGTCTTAGATCCTATTTTGAAAATGTATGCAAAAGTTAGTTTTCATTCCAGCTTTCCAGTTTAGTCTTTCGTAGAATTTATTAATTGTTTTTTATTATTTGCAAAATCATTGATCCTGAAATTTATGAGTGACGATTCGCGACTTTAAGGTCTTTTAGACACTCAAAAGTGCGGGTCGTTACAATTTGTATCAGAGCGATGGTTTTCCATTTAATCTCTAATAATTATTAAATTTTACAAACTCTTAAGAACCCAAGGGAATTATTAGAAGATTTTTCAAAGACGGAGGTGTCTAGAAAAGGATCACGGTCCGGGGACTAGCAATATTTTCCTCCGCCCCGGTAGTCGGTTACGAGAACTCCCGGATGCGGTGTGACTGCCTGGCCAAAGTCTGAGGTTTTGACTCGAAATAAGATATCTTTAGGACTCCCTCATCTCTTTCGTCCCTTCTCAACCCTAATTCAATTAAGGTTCTAAGGTTTAGGGTTTTTCTCTCTCTTCCTCACCCTCGTGAGGTCAGGGTAAGTACGATAAGGATTAAGGAATCCTTCACCAAATCAATGAAAAGCATGTAAACAAGATGTCATGGACATAAGCTTAATAGTTTAAGCATAGACTAAAGATTAGTACATGCTTAAGGTTGCATGGCGTGTGTTGTCGTGCCCTCAGGAGAAATCTGAGGCTAGACCTTCTTGTAGGAGGACGAGGAGAGAGTTAGCCTTGGAGGCAGAGGCCTCCAAGAAGAGGTAAAGACCTGGTGCATCCTCTGATGATGATGCTAACCCTAACCCTAAGCGGAGTTCGAGGAAGAGATGACAGGATGAGTTGAATATCATAGCTGACCATGTAGATATGTACGTGGGTTGACATGCATAGGGGTTTGGGTACCCATGAGAAGCATGAGCTAGGTTTGACCTAGTGCTTTTTGGTGGCCCAACCTTAGAAGGGTCGTGCCTGTTAGGGTGAAGGATAGCTCCTTCATTGAAGAGGATAGTGGTGACCATACAGAAACCCTTATAGGCATATATGGGCATAGAAGAGCATGCACCTATGTAGGAGAGAACATCAGCAGTACTGGCAGTAGGTTGAGACTTAGGTCAGAAGGATTATGCCTGACCAGTTAGGAGATGAACGTGTAGAGATTTGGATAATCCTGATCGAACATAGGTTTGGATCATACGTTTCACCCATGTAGGTGTAAGCATGTATCCTTAAAAGCTTGGTCCACCTTCTTAGAGAGAGAACCTCCAGTGGTAAGGTCAGTTATAGGGTTAGCTCTAGAGAGAGAGCAAGACCCAAGCAAGAAGGTTGGAAGCTTAAACTCCGAGACATGAGGAATCACGGGAAGTTGGGTATGATATGGCCTAGATGGATGAACCTAAGTAGATATATATGATTTCATCATGCATGATCTTTGGAGGCATGTTGTATCGTGGTTTCCTTAGAGGAACCAAACCCTAGAAAGAGGAAGAGGCTTCTGGAGTCGATGTATAGATGTTATAGGTGCCTACCTTTTAGGTAGAAGAAGAGAGTTCCTTAGACTGAGGAGGTATGGTGACGAGTAGTGAGGCCTCGCACCTAGTTGGTTGTTCTTGTGTAGGGCTCTGAGGTGTTGTTCACGTGGAAGAATGGTGGAAAGTGTATGCCCTACCTTATACATGTTTGGTTCGTGGTTGGGCGATTGATGCATAAGGAGTGAACCTAGGGTTCCTAGACCAAAGAGGGGAAGTAGTGGTACCTGGTGCACCTGATGCTCATAATGATGTTTGAGTTCTTAAGGATTCGATCATGGCACCCCTCACGTTTAGAGGAAAAGAAAACCCCTTGGACTAAGGTATATGTTTGATGCACCCCTCACATAGGATGGTGACATATGCATGTATGGTGTTGGTCCAATGTTGAGGAGTAAGGAACAAGTAAGATATACCAAGGAACCCAGAGTGGCTTAGTGGGGTGTCTTCTTACTAGCCACGTGCCTAAGTAGCTTGATAGGGCTAAGCATGCACATGATAGTGTAAACCTTGGACGTAAGGACGTTTGTGACCTTTGTTGCTATCAAGAGATAGTTTTCTCCCATCTTGAAGAGGGACCCTTCTGTAGGGTGAGTATTAGCATTTGTTTAGGTTTGAGGTAACCTAAAGAGGTCTCTCTTATAAGAGTTTGATGATCTAAGAGGAGAGCACATAGTGTAAGCATGAATCTATAGACCCATGTGTGACCATCTCTACGGGGCATGAGGATATGTTGCCATGGAGGTAACATGTATGGGGCCATACCAAGGAAGGTAGGGTGCCATGATCCCTATGAAAGGATGTAAGTTTGACCACGTATGCCCATAGAGATGATGGAGTTTTGAGTAAGGGTTCAGGTTTGAGATGTACCATGATAGAATCCTAAGTCTATGCTAAGGTCAGGTGGGGATAAGACCGATGGGAGTAGGAGTTGCCTAATTCCCTAGTTGCATAAGACCATAGGGTCTAGAGGTAACAGCTATCGTTGACCGAAGACCCTGGGTTAGGAGATTGATCACCTTCATGACCTCATGGGACCCAAAGAGCAAACGAGGTGGGCACTCCCTGGATGCACAAGGAAAGAGAGATGACCCCAAAAGTACCGGCACCCTACAAACCTAGAGGAGATGATTAAGGATTGTGTGCTGACCCAAGTGTGTTTGGGAACAATTTCCATGGAAGTAAACCTGAAATTGAGATGTTCATGATGTGGAGTCATGTGATGCACGTTTCAACTTAGATTGGAAAGTGTATTGGCGATGTGTGATGCACCATCTCTACTCTTGGAACGTGACGAACTCTGTATTTGGACTGCAGCCAAATGCTTATTTCCTCTCGTTATGGGGGTGAGAGATAGGACAATACGCATGTCATACACTAAGGATAAGGATGTTGAGAGTTGAGACATTGCTATGATGTTTAAGGATAGAGAAAGTTTCATGCCTTTTTGGCAAGTATATGGAGTAGATGGTTTACAAACATGAAGAGAACTAAGGTAGTCATCATGAGGACGTTCTTATCAAGAGCAGTATGGAACGTATGAGTTATATAAGTTTGAGGTTGATAACCAAGATGATGAGCCTAAAGTTTTCTTGTCTCAATTAGACCTAAATCCGAGATGAGGATGATAAGTGGAGTATATGAAGGTTTATGTCTTCACCGTTACCTAGCACATAAGGATGTAAGGTGGTAATGGATGCTCTTTGTCGAGACGCAGTTGTCTAGTTTAGCCAGTAGAAAGGCTAGAAGGGGTGGTTGAACCCTAAGTTTGTGAGACATGTATGGTTTACACCCAGATACAACCAGGCCTGTTGGACAGGTGGTGGTTGCTTGGTTAGCCAGCCTAGGGCTTGATGCGATAAAAGGATGGTTGAAGAACCTCAGATACACCTCTCAAGAAAGGGAAGTGATGGAACCCATGAATAGAGCGTTCTAGGGTTTCTGAGGAGTCAACCTTGAGGAACCATGACATGCAGGAGCTTGTGATGATAAGTACACGTTGCATCGTGGTACTACTAAGATGATTAAAGTTTGCAGTAGTGCTTTGAATACCTAAGATAAAGGAGTAGATAGAGTTGCATGTAGCTTGTCGCCATGCGTGCCAGTGGGTGAAGGCCGAACACCAGTAACCCAGTAAGTTGCTATGGACAATGAAGAGTCCATGATAGGGAATGGGAGTAGATTACCGTAGACGTTATGGATGGTCTCCTATGGACCAAGAGTGGTCATGATGCAATATGGGTTATGGTAGATCGCCTTACCAAGTTGGCCTAATCCCTTGCCTAAAGAAAGAGTGTTGTCAATGTGACAGATCCGATTGAACTATATATATATATATATGTATACATGAGAAAGAGATAGTTCAACTACATGATTCGAGTTCAATATCTGGAGCATGACCTCAAGTTCACTTCCCTACAGTGGAAGTAGGAACATGAAGAACTCGATACCAGTTTGAAGTTAGCACAACTTATCACCCCTAACTGCTAGTTAGTATGATCCAGACTAGAGGGTCTGATGAGAGCGTGTGTGTTCGTTCAGGGTGATACATGGGGACAGTTCCTGTCCTATGAGGGTTTGTGACGATAACCACCATAGCCAGTATTGGGATGAAAGAAGCTCTGTAAGGGAGGTCGTGTCGGGCACCGCTTCATTTGGATGATGTCGGTGAAAGGACCTTGTGAAGGTTAGAGAGACCACAATGTATGTAGATGAAGTCGCTTTGATCGTGCGATGGTTGAGAAAGCCCAGGGGCGACATGAGTTGTGAGCTGATGCGAAGCAGACTGACATGCATCACTGTGGGAGAATGTGTTATGAAAAACCCGACCCCTCTAAGTTATAGCTTAAGCGGAGTCCCCGATACATGGGTCCATTTGAGATGGATTGGTGGAGATGCTTATGTTTAGCCTTACCTCTCAGGATAACATGATGTATGATGTGTCTCATGTGTCCGATCCAGAGCACTATGTGATGTACCCGAGCCATGTGTTGAGCATTGAACCTTTTGAGCTTCAAGAGAGGTTGACATGTCCTGAGTCACCTACGAGGGTACGAGATACCAAGGTGAGAGAGAACTCAGATGTAAGAATATAAGATAATAAAGGTTCTTTGAAAGCACCATGGAGAGGATGAAGCCACATGGGAGCCGATGATGGATATAGAGAAGTCTTATCCTGTTTGTTTGTATGTTTGCTGGAATTTTGAGGGCAAAATTCCTATAAGAGGGGAAGGATGTTACAACCCCAATTTTTGGGTTCTTTTGGGTGGAAATGCAATTTCCCCAATAAATGTATGAATATGGAAATTGTGTGAATTATATGTATTACCTTTGTAATATTTCCTTTTTGCATGTGATTTCATGGATCATAATATATTAATGAGTCCAATATGATTAAAAGGAAAAAGAAGAAATCAAATAATGCAATATTAAGAAGGAAATTTGAGATAATGATGAATATAGGAGAAATATGTGAAAATATGGATAATGGAATCATCATGGATGAGATTTCGAGTCCACATGGTTTCTAATGGTAAAAGGAATCAAAATAAGGAATATAAAAGATTAAGAGAGAAAATATGCTTAAAATATGCCTTTTTAAGAGATAACTTGCATATGAAGAAAAGTCTGTCATACTTTCGAGTTTGAGTCCCAAACTTGGCACACAAGTAGTTTAAGTCATTGTGGACTTTCCTCTAAAATTTGAGATTAAAAGGATAAACGGTTTGGGAGATATGAATTTTATAATTTTCCTAAAGTGTAAAGGATAACATTAAATGTCACAATTTATGTTCTAATATGAGGCTTGATAGCCGTTGGATCAAGGATCCAACGGTAGCTGCTTTCCAAGTTAGATTGGGAAAGAGGAACAGTAGAAGGAGGTTTCTCAATCGGTCTCCTCTATGGACAATCCTTGTGCGAATCTAGAAGTTTCTCCATTGGATTCGGGGGAAGAAACCGGACCAGAAGATCCTTGGTTTCCCTTATTTTCGTGTGAAATTGGGATTTCCCCAATATTCCTGTTTGTACAGGACTTTCAAGCATGAACAGGGTATCTCAGATTCTCGAGGACGAGGCCTATATAAGGCATATGCTTCCCAAAACTAGAGGATCGTATCCCCTCAGTTTCGCGGAGAGCAAGTTGAACCTGTGAACTACCCTTGGGCGTGAGGTACTCACCTCTCGATGAGCCCTGTTTCAGCGGCTGAACAAGGGAAGCGAGCCTTCTCCTTGGCGTCTCTCCGGCGGGGAGGACCACACCTTAGGAGCTATGCTGGTGGGTGAGACTGGTGGTCTGCGGCCGAGGGCGTGTGGGTGACTAGAGGGGCGCTGCTCGCCGGGAGGAGATCTAGCGTCAAGCGGTTGGAGCGCCTGCGGGCTCCTGCCTGCGGGGGTGGTCTCGCGAAGGAGACGACGGGAACGCAGAGCGGGTCAGCCGGGTCGGACAGGAGCCGGATCCAGGGAGAGAATCCGCGAACCAAGTAAATGATAGCCGAAAAAGAAAATAAGGAAAAGGGACACGTGGTGCTCTATCACTGGCCCAAAGGTAATAATTTTGCAAAAAACCTATCTTTTTATTAGTAGCTCGGATGAAACAATGTAATATATGAAAATTGATCAGGAAAATGCAAGGAATGCAATAAAAATAGATTTAGAGCCTGAATATGATCCGAATTTGAAAAGTAGTTAAATTTGCTAACCTTAATGCTTTAATATGAGAAAAACCCTAACTTGATGATTCTATAGAATAGAGATGATTGATAAGGATAATCTACGAGCCTATTAACCTGTTGTTGATAAAAAAAAGATGTTTTGAATATTTAAGTAGATAATCCATGGGTTAAAGAGCTTGTTTTAGGGTTTTGGTATGTTAATATGCATTGATGGGCTTAGAAACCCCAATCTGGGTGTTAATGGGTTTTAATGAGATATAATTTGAGATCTTTTGCATGAAAGAGATAATAGGTTAATCCTAAACCTAATCGATGATAAAAAGACTCTAATATGAATATGTGAATTGTGAACGAGAGAGAAGGGAGACGAACAATGTTTGCGGCTGCTAGGTGCAGCATGCATGAGAGGGCAATAGCCGTCTCTCTTCTTTTTATATATTAGGGTTAGATACATTGTGGTACAAAGGAGAACATAATAGAAAAAAAAAAAACAAATAATATAATAAAGATAGAACCAAGAGGCAGATTGCCGATTTCCGCCACTGTTCGTCTGTCGATACCATCAACAAGACTGTCGATGGTATCGACAGAATGATGTTCTGTTGTTGTGACTCTGTCGATACCATCGACCTCTTGTCGATAGTATCGACCGGGATGCAGGCTGTTCACACTCCCCCTCAAGCTGGAGAGTACACATCATGTATGCCCAGCTTGCCACATTATCTCTGAAAAGCTGTCGGACCCAAAGGCTTTGTCAAGATATCTGCCAGTTGATCTTCAAACTTCACGTATGGCGTCACAATAGTGTCATCTTTGATTTTATCACGAATAAAATGGCAACCAACTTCTATATGCTTTGTACGCTCATGAAAGATAGGATTCCTGGCAATGTATATAGCAGACTGGTTGTCACATTTGAGCTCCATAGAAGACATAATAGTAATTTTTAACTCAGAAAGAACAGATTTGACCCATTGTAGTTCACAACATGCATGGGCCATAGCACGATATTCAGCCTCAGTGTTGGATCTAGCTACCACATGCTGCTTTTTGCTTTTCCAAGTAATCAAATGATCACCTAGGAAAGTACAATAGCCTGATGTAGACCTTCTATCAGTATGATCACCAGCCCAATCTGCATCTGAATACCCTGTGAGGGTCAAAGTAGATGGAGGCACCTTGGGCTTAGAATATGTGATCCCTTTACCAAGAGCACTCTTCAGATATCTCAGAATCCGACAAACTGTTGTCTAGTGTGACTGTCGTGGTGAGTGCATATGCTGACTCATGACGCCTACAGCAAAAGAAATATCAGGTCGTGTAACAGTCAGATATATTAGCTTGCCAACTATTCTCCTGTAATATCCTGGATATGAGTACTCAACATCATCAACCGTCTCCTTGATGTGATAATCCATGGGAGTAGATATCGGTTTAGATTCAGTCATGCCTGTCTCATGTAGTAAGTCAAGCACATATTTCTTCTGAGATAGATTGACACCTACATGAGATCTAAGCACCTCAATGCCCAGAAAATATCTCAGTTTACCCAGATCCTTCGTTTGGAAGTGTCTCTGCAACCCTTCCTTCACACGAAATATGTTTGTAGAATCATTGCCAGTAATCACTATGTCATCAACATATACAGCAATGATGATAGAGCCACAAGAAGAGCTAGAGTAGAATAAAGAGTGATCAGTCATGGAGCGAGAAAAACCCATCTGGAGTACAACCTCACTGAACTTGTCAAACCAAGCTCGAGGAGACTGTTTCAGCCCATATATAGCTTTCTTCAATTTACACACCTTCTGACACTCCCCCTAAGCAACAAACCCAGGAGGTTGCTCCATATATACCTCTTCCTGTAAGTCACCATGTAGAAAGGCATTCTTAACATCAAGCTGAAATAGGGGCCAATCAAAGGTAGTAGCCAGAGAAATAATAATCCGCACAGAATTTAGACGAGCTACTGGAGATAAGGTCTCAAAGAAATCAACTCCATAGGTCTGTGTGTAGCCTTTTGCTACCAATCTGGCCTTCAACCTTTCAACGGATCCATCCGGATTATGTTTGATGGTGAAAACCCATCTACAACCCACTGCTTTCTTCCCTGCAGGTAAGTCAACAAGATCCCATGTGCCATTATGCAAAAGAGCTAACATCTCAAGCTGCATTGCCTGTTTCCAGCCACTGTCCTTCATAGCATCATAGTGATTCCTTGGTATATCAACAGTATCAATCCCAATAGCAAATGTGCGTGCCTGCTTAGATAAGTGGGACAGACAACACACATTTGTAATAGGATGTCTAATAGTACAACAACGAGTAGCTTTCTGAACAGCAATAGGAAGATCAAGATCTGATGCTTCTGCAGGAATCTCGTGAGTAGAAGACAATGAGGAAGGCTCAGGGACTGGTGTCGCTACCTCCTTTGGATCTTGTCTACCTCGCCTACTATAAACATATGGGTATTACTGAATAACAGGCCTGTCAGCTGCCTGCTCGTCCTGAATAAAAGTATAATCAGGAATGATGGGTGGCGCTCCCTCACTCAGCACAGATGGTGCCACTCTCTCACTCTGAAAAACTGGTGGCACTCCCTCTCTCAATTGCTCCCCCTTACTCATAGCATCGGAGAAATATGGAGTGGTCTCATGGAAGGTAACATCCCTAGACACAAACATGTGACGAAGACTAGGACAGTAACACTTGTATCCTTTGCTAGTACTAGAACAACCAGGGAATAAGGTTTTAATAGACCTAGGAGAAAGTTTGTCAGCCTTAGTGTCAAAATTATGGACAAAAGAAGTGCACCCAAACACTCTAAGGGGAACAGAGAAGGGCTGATCCGTGGGTCGTAACACAGAGAAAGGAGTTTGTCCTTTAAGAACAGAGGATGGTTGTCTATTAATTAAGAAGCAAACGGTTAAAAGAGCTTCAGACCAGAATTTCTTAGGCACATTGGATTGAAACATGATCGAACGAGCAATATCAAGAAGATGGCGATTCTTCCTCTCAGCCACCCCGTTTTGCTGAGGGGTGTGAGGACAAGACATGCGATGGATCATGCCCACAGAACTGCAAAAATCAGACATAGCCTTTTGAACATACTCGAAAGCATTATCAGATTGGAGAGTTTTTATATTGCAGTCAAACTGAACCTTTATTTCTTTATGAAAATGTTTCACAATAGATTGCACAGACTCTCGACTTTTGAGAAGGTAGATCCATGTCATGCGGGAAAAGTCATCCACAAAGGAAATAAAATAACAGAAACCATTATAACTCTGGTCTTTAACAGGACCCCATACATCACTGTGGACTAACTCAAAAGGACAAGATGTCCGCTTATTGACACGACTGGGATAAGACAACCTATGATGCTTTCCCAGCTGACATGACTGACACTCTAAAGATGACACTTGGGACAACTCAGGTTCCAACTTCCGCAGGCTCTCTAACGACGGATGTCCATATCTGCAATGCCATAGTAAAGGGGAACCACTCAACAGGATGGATGGAGCTGGAGCAGATACTGGGCGAGGCAGACTGTCACCGTGGAAAAGGTAGAGATCACCTTTCCTAGGCCCACCACCAATCGTCCTCATACTCTTGAGATCCTGTAATATAAAACAAGAAGGCCCAAATGTTATCGTACATTTTACAGTGTCAATCAACTTTGCAACAGAAAGAAGATTAAAAGGAAACTCAGGCACAAAGTGTACAGATTTAAGATCAATCTTGGGTGTTAGAGAGACAGATCCACTAGCTAACACTCTCCTCACTGAACCATCTGCTAGTGTGACAGATTGGTGAGGGATATATGAGTCAATAGAGTGGAGCAATCTCCTCATACGAGTCATGTGATGTGACGCGCCAGAGTCAACCACCCAAGATGAAGTAGAGCCAGAAGCCATGAGAGATGTAGCCTGATTACCCGCAGTAGATGCCAGGTTTGCTGACGATGATGATGACGATCCCATACTCATGTGTTGTGTAGCCTGAATGTTGTGTAGCCTGAATGCCAGGTTTTGTGGATATAAAAGAGGAGAGTTGTAAATAGATCTAAAGGAACCCTAATGAAACCCTAATTCAGACTAGAAACCCTAGAAAGTGAATTCAAGTCAATAAAGTAGATTCTTGATAGAGTGCATAGTAAATAGGTTACATATGCTTTTCAAGAATTATGTGATTGTTGAATTGCTTGCTTGGATTGCTTTCTTGGTTAGAATTGCTTAATGTTTGTGAAATCTGCAAATCAAGTATGTGGTTATTTATGAGTACACGCTTTAATTTCCCGGCGTTTCTCGAGGCTTTATCGATTGTAATGCAATTAAACTGCTTGGATATTTCATTACTGCAATCTTTAAAGTGACTATGTGTATAACAATTTAAGTATAAGTGTGACTCGCTCGAACCTACATACCCCTCTGGACGTAAGATAATGGACCAAGCCCTGGCGGGAAGGTCAAAGTGAGTCAAGTCCTGGAGGGAAGACCACAGGGCACCTAGAGAGGTGACCCTAGGTACCAAGCTCAGGATGGAGAAGGTAGCCTTAAAGTCACTTGCAAGAACTTAACCCTAGAGAGGGTATCCCAAAGGTGGTAAAAGCGGTTGAGGAGTCATATTAAAAACGTAATCTTGCATTGTTAATATAGAAATATTGTGTTATTTTCTGTTTCTACTGTGTTATGTTCTTTTGTATTAGTCCCATATTGCCTGCTTGTATGTATGTCTTAACTCTCTATTGCTATATAAGAGAGTACCATGTACACCTTTTTACTCACTGAATAAACAACACATTTCCAATTTATATGGTATCAAGAGCAGGTTAATTTTTTTTCCACCCATCAGCCCACCCATGACGTAAGCCCGTTGCCCCCCCCGCCGCCGCCACCCCCCCTCCACCGCAGCCCACCACCACAGGCGCCGCCCTCCCCTCCTTCCCTCCAGCCGCCGCTGCCCCCCCCCAGCGCCGCACCCCCCCTTCCCCCCAGCGCCGTCGCCCACCACCTGCCTCTCACCGCCCGCCCTTCTCTTTCCCCTCCTTTCACGCCGCCACCAGCCCTCCTCCGCCCACCCTCCCTTCCCGGCAACACCTCCCGTAGCCGCCTCCTCTCCTCCACAACCCACCACCTAACAGCCTTCTCCCTTCTTCGGCTCCTTACGTTTCCGGCCGGCTGTCACTGGTTTTTACCTCTACTTTCGCTCTACGTTCGGGTGCTCGTCGGATCTACTTTCAGACACCCACTGGCTGGTTAAGTTGAGAGTCTCTCCGTCTCTTCGTTCTTTCTGCCTGCACCTCATGTTGGAACGTTGAGTTTTCCTCATGACGGTGTAGGTTTCTCTATGCATTCTCTGCCCCATACGGGTCTTCTGATCTGACACGTCAGATCTCTGCTGCTGTTATCTGCCCTTTGTGGGTTTCTACTCTGATTTGCTTATGCGTCGCCCGCCTCTGCCATGGCGCTCCCTGAGCCTCCCCGGTCTCTTTGCGTTACCACAGTGAAGCTCGACGGTGGCTCCAACTACCATCTCTGGTCGGCGTCCTTTGTGTTATATGTCAAAGCACAAGGCCGGTATCATCATCTTACGGCTGAACCTCCTGCTGCTCCTACTGCTGATTCGGATGACAAAGTCAGACAAAGTTATGCGCAGTGGTCCAAGGATGATTCCGGCGTCATGTCTTGGATCCTCAACAGTACCGAGCCGCGTATTAGCCAATCTCTTCTCTGCCTTCATGATGCGAAGGCTATGTGGGATCAACGGTCCCATGTTTATTCCCATCAGGAGAATCCAAAACGTGTTTTTGAAATCTTCAAAACCTTGGCGAAAAAGGAGTTCTCCACTGACACTTCTATTGATGACTTCTACAACCAATGCTCGGCACTGTGGAATGAATTTGAACTCTACCACCCTTTGACGGCGGACATCAAAGTTGCTCAGAAACAACGCAACGAACTGCAACTAATGCAGTTCTTGGCTGCACTTCCTGCCTCTTTTTCTGGTGTGGTTGACCAGATCCTCTCCAGCGACCCACTACCGACTCTTCGGGATGTTCTAAAAAGAGTCCAGCGTCTGCCATCCATGACTCCCACTTCTGTTGTTGAGCATCCTGCGCTTATTGCTCGCTCTGCTGATTCTGCCTGTGGCCGTGGTCGCGGTCGTGGTCGTGGTGGTCGTCCTCCTCCCTCAGGAGGCCGAGGCTCTTCTGGACGTGGTGCCCCTCCCGGCCCTCGCTACTGCAACTGGTGTGGTCGGGACAATCATACTGAAGATCGTTGTTGGATTAAGCACGGCAAGCCGGCTTGGGCTAACCAGGCTGCTACAGAACCTGCTGCCGACTCTACTGCTGCCCCACCTACTGCTCCAGCGAACACTGACTGGTTGCGTTCAGAGTTTGAAAAGATGTTCCAAGAACGTCTTGCGCAGATGCCATCCTCGTCTACTTCCGAACCTTCTGTCATGCTTGCATCTCCATCATCTGGTAACAAACAGTGGTGCATTGATTCAGGTGCTTCCACTCATATGGCTGGTGATCTTCACCTGTTTTCAAGTCTCAATAAAACTGCTCCTATAACTTATGTTACTGCTGCGAATGGTTCCAAAACTGTTGTTCATGGCACTGGCACGGTTCCACTGTCACCAAAATTGCACTTGAATTCTGTTTTATATATTCCGAAGTTTCCTGTTAATTTACTATCCGTCAGTAAGATGATTAAACAACTCCAGTGCTCTATTAAATTTGATCCTTCTGGCTGTATTTTGAAGGATCTCCGCACGAAGACGAGGATTGGTTCGGGCCGTGAAGGACCAGATGGGTTGTATTACTTGGATGGACCTCCTACTGCTGCGGCTCTGCTTTCTACTTCAGTGACAGGATTACAGTGGCACTTTCGCCTGGGTCACCCATCTGCTGCCAAACTAAAATATTTATTTCCTACTTTATCTGAGAATAATTTTTCCTGTGAAACTTGTGTTTTGGGCAAACAAACTCGATCTATTTTTCCAGCTAAGAAAATTATTGCCTCTAAAGAAATCTTTGACTTGGTTCATACTGATATTTGGGGACCATGCTCTGTATCCAGTCTCTCTGGTGTGAAATATTTTATGACCTTTATTGATGATTATTCTCGAACCACATGGTTGTTTTTGCTTAAAGGTCGGGATACTGTGTTAGATACTATTTGCACCTTCTTTGCTGAAATTCAAACACAATTTAATAGACCCATTAAAATTTTTCGTACTGATAATGCTCTGGAATTCATGCAACAATCTGTTACATCTTTTTGTGCTGACCGTGGAACCATACATCAGACTTCTTGCCCGTATACCCCTCAACAAAATGGCGTTGCTGAAAGAAAAAACCGCCATCTTCTTGAGGTTGCTCGCACCCTTCTTCTACACTATAAAGTACCCCAACACTTCTGGCTTGAAGCTGTCTCTACAGCATGCTACCTTATCAATCGCATGCCTTCCTCTGTTCTGAAAAATCAGGTCCCATATACTATTTTGTTTCCTGATAAACCCTTATTTTCTCTGCCTCCTCGCATCTTTGGGAGTACTTGTTTTGTGAAAATTCTTCGTCCTGGTCTCACTAAACTTGATGCTCGCTCGGTCAAATGTGTGTTTTTGGGATACTCCCGTACTCAGAAAGGTTACTGTTGTTTTGATCCTATCAAAAAACAGTGGTTGGTTAGTGCGGATGTGACCTTTTTTGAGCATATGCCTTATTTTTCTACTGCTGGTGCAAAATTGTCGGATGACATTATGGCTCCCACTCCATTACCTTTAGTTGTTGAAGAACCTCATGCTCCTGATGTGCCTCAAGAACGCCCATTGCAAGTCTATCGGCGCAGGTCAAAGAACATTACTGCTTCTGAAGCCCCGGCCGAACCAAATCCTACGTCTGCGGATGATCCACCGACCACTGAGGTATTTTCTGACCTGGATCTTCCTATCAGTTTACGGAAAGGCGTTCGCTCCTGTACTCAGCATCCTATCAGTAATTTATGTTCATCTGATAATCTCTGTGGTAGCTTTGCTTGTTTTACTTCTGCTTTGTCTGCTGTGACAATTCCTAAATCAGCTAAAGAGGTACTTTGCCATCCTGCCTGGAAACATGCTATGGAGCAAGAAATGCATGCACTTTGTGATCAACAGACTTGGGATCTGGTTGATCGTCCTTCTTCATGCCACACTGTTGGATGTCGCTGGATTTTTACTATTAAATACCAACCGGACGGTACCATTGAACGCCTGAAAGCCAGACTAGTTGCCAAAGGATATACTCAAACGTATGGGGTTGATTATTTTGAAACATTTTCTCCAGTCGCCCGCTTAAATTTTGTCCGTATTCTGATATATGTTGTTGTGAATAAAGACTGGCCTTTGTATCAACTTGATGTCAAAAACGCTTTTCTCTATGGAGATCTACAGGAGGAGGTCTACATGGAGCAACCTCTGGGTTTTGTTGCTCAGGGGGAGTTTGCTTCTAAAATCTGCAAACTCAGAAAGGCAATATATGGTCTGAAACAAAGTCCACAAGCATGGTTTGACAAGCTCAGTCAGATCTTGATTACCTTTGGCTTTCGGCGTTCACAATCTGATCATTATGTGTTTATTCGTAAAACTGCAGCAGGACTTGTCATACTTATTGTATATGTTGATGATATTGTCTTAATCTCGCAGTGACAGTGCAGGGATACAGGCAACCAAACAGCATTTAGCACAACACTTCATCACCAAAGACCTAGGGAAACTACGCTATTTTCTAGGTATTGAGGTTGCTAGATCTTCTGCAGGACTATGCTTGTCACAGAGAAAATATGTTCTTGATCTCTTGCAAGAGACTGGTATGCTGGGCTGCAAGCCAGCCAACACTCCTCTGGATCCCAATATGGATTGGGATGATGATACTTCCCCTCCTTATGTTGATCACCACCAGTTCAGGAGACTGGTTGGCAAACTTATCTATTTGACTGTCACTAGAGCTGATCTGGCCGCTGCTGTAGGTTTCATAAGCCGGTATCTTGATAAACCCCGGCAATGCCACTGGGATGCTATCTGTCACATCTTACGATATCTCAAAAGCTCTCCAGGGAAAGGTCTTCTGTACAAAAAACATGGTCACTGCAATTTATCTGGTTTTTCTGATTCTGACTATGCAGGAGGTCGATCTGACAGAAAATCTACATCTGGCTATTGCACTTTTGTGGGAGGCAATCTGGTTACTTGGCGCAGCAAAAAGCAGACAGTTGTTGCCCGGTCAAGTGCAGAGGCAGAATATAGAGCTATGGCTCATACTGCATGTGAGCTCCTGTGGGTCTGAACGAATTTGATATCACCTCTTCTAGCCCTATTCCTATGTTCTACGACAATAAGGCGTCTATTTTCATTGCGAGCAACCCCACCTTCCATGAAAGAACCAAGCATATTGAGGTTGACTGCCATTTTGTTCGGGAGAAAGTTCTATCTGGACACATATGCACTCCATATCTTAGTACTGAGAAACAGCTTGCAGACATCTTCACTAAAGTTCTACCTAAAGCTTGCTTCCAGACATTGATTGACAAGATGGGCTTATTCGACATCTACGCTCCAGCTTGAGGGGGAGTATAGAAATACTGTGTTATTTTCAGTTTCTACTGTGTTATGTTCTTTTGTATTAGTCCCATATTGCCTGCTTGTATGTATGTCTTAACTCTCTATTGCTATATAAGAGAGTACCATGTACACCTTTTTACTCACTGAATAAACAACACATTTCCAATTTATAGTTAACAACTATTTACTGTGATTATGTTGTTAGAAATTATGTGCATTGTTTTGTTTGTCCCCACATACTGGCATATTTGTTTATGCTGACCGACGTTTTGTCTGTAGGCGTTTTAGGTATAATCTGAAAAGGACAAACAGTAAACTGGAATCTGTGAAGATAAAGTAATCCAAAGGAGGATTAGATAGATAGATTTCGTCTGCGGATAGAAGTCTTAGATCCTATTTTGAAAAGGTATGCAAAATTTAATTTTTATTCCAGCTTTCCAGTTTAGTCTTTCGTAGAATTTATTAATTGTTTTTTATTATTTGCAATTGATCCTGAAACTAATGAGTGACGATTCGCGATTTTAAGGTCTTTTAGACACTCAAAAGTGTGGGTTGTTACAAGCAACCACCAGGGTTTGTTGCTCAGGGGGAGTCTAATCTAGTGTGTCGTCTTCACAAGTCTTTGTATGGTTTGAAACAATCACCTCGTGCCTGGTTTGGTAGGCTCAGTAGTGCTCTTTCAGAGTTTGGACTCCAAAGATGTACTATGGATCATTCTGTTTTCTACAGGAGACATAATCTGGGATGTATATTCCTATTGGTATATGTTGACGACATTGTATTACTGGTGATGATAAACAGGGCATTGCACAATTGAAGACATTTTTACAAGGACAATTTCATACAAAAGAGTTAGGCAATCTTAAATATTTTCTAGGTATTGAAGTTGCCAAGTAAAAATCTAGGATAGTGATTTCACAAAGAAAGTATGTTCTAGACTTGCTCACAGAGACAGGGATGCTTGGGACCAGACCTGCTGACACTCCAATGGATCCTAAAGTTAAATTTACCATGGAGCAAGGGGAGGTGCTTGATGATCCTTGGAGATATAGACGACTTGTTGGAAAGCTGAATTATTTGGCAGTCACCCGACCAGATATTGCATTTGCTACTAGTGTTGTGAGCCAATTTATGGATAAGCCTTGTACGGGTCGCTTAGAAGCTGTGATGTGCATATTGAGGTACTTGAAGAAGTCCCCTGGAAAGGGACTCTTGTATCAAAATCATGGTCACCTGAAAGTACGGGGGTTTTCTGATGTTGATTGGGCTGGATCAAGCATTGATAGACGATCTATTACTGGCTATTGTGTCTTTGTGGGAGGAAATTTAGTTTCTTGGAAGAGCAAGAAGCAAACAGTTGTATCCAGATCAAGTGCAGAGTCTGAATACAGAGCTATGGCCTTAGCTACATGTGAGCTGTTATGGATTCAACATTTGTTGTGGGAACTTGGCTTTGCCTTAGACACTCCTATGGATTTGAAGTGTGATAATCAGGCTATTGTCCATATTGCTCAGAACCCTGTCTTCCATGAAAGAACTAAACACATTGAGGTCGATTGCCATTTTCTGAGAGAGAAGATCAAGGAGAGACTGATTCAGTTGTCACCTGTCAGGTCAGACGATCAGTTAGCTAATCTATTCACAAAGTCCTTGAATGGTTGTCGAGTTCACTTCTTATGTACCAAGCTGGGCACATATGATATGTATGCGCCAGCTTGAGGGGGAGTGTTAGTATGTAGGGACTTAAATGTAAATGTTATGGTCTTATGTGTAAAGTCAGGGACCTGATTGTAAATGTCTGATGTATCTTCTTTGTATACATGATACGTGAGATAGACCGAGAGAGTCGAAGTCTCTTCTTCGTCAAGTCTCTTCTCTGTCACAGTATCTATCTTATAGTATGCTACTTCATCTCAAGAAATCTCCTAGAATTCGATTACAAAACTAAGACGCCAATGTAGTAAATACACATATGTTGACTATGTAGGCATCTACTTTGACAGAAAATGTACTTCTATTATTGTACTATGTAAATGGTAACCTAGCGATCTGGAGGGATAAGAAAAAAAATGCTTTGAGGCCCGGTCCATTGTGGAGGTTGAGTACAAGTAAGTGGCTCATACCATCAAAGGCTCTTCTTACTAAATTTGCACACCAAATAAATACCAGTATACATATGTAATATGCCGAAAAGGAAGCTACCTTCATTTTTAGCATTATGTTGTTCCATGAGAGAACCAAGCATATCGAGGTAGACCGTCATTTAGTTCGCAGCGATGTCTAAGATATTCACTTCTTTACTAAAGACTTTGAATTAGGCAGGAGACCTCTTCATCAAGCCTCTCTTAGAGAAGCAGGCTTAGGAGTTAAGCGGCGAGATGAGCATGCATGATATTTATGCTCCAAACTAAAGGGGAGCGGCCACAGATATAATTATGATTACATTTTGTATCACTTGGTTATTCATATTTCTGCACTCTTGTGAATTAGGCTTAACATAATTCGCTATTCTATATATATAGCATATAGACTATTGAAGAAATAACAATCCTGATATAAGCCTCAAATGAAACATATAACTAGCATAGATAAAAAAATAGAAATAATTATTTCGCAATTGTAATGCTTTTGGAAGCATGTTTAAGCAGGCACCAAACATTTCATTTGGTATAACTATGTACAACAAAGCCTGCTTCCTGATGGTTTAGTGCATAGTTTCAACTGAACATCCAATCGAAAAACCAAAGTGCTTCACAAAAATACACTTTAAATGGTTACTTATACATGATTATATTTTATAAATGACGATACAAATTGTATATAAAAATGTGAAAAATAGACCCAACAAGGTATAAGATATTTAGGATTGCAGTGACCATAATCAATTACATATTTGCCACTATCATCTTTTGTTGGAATTGACAACTAGAGATTGTTTATAGCGGTGTTTCCAATACAAATGCTTGTATATGCACGGGGTGAAACTTTTTCTTAAGAATAAGCTTAGGAATAGTACAAACTATGCTTGTTGCTGGCATTAATATCTAAATAATAAAGATTCACTAACTCGATTGTCTCAAAGAATTTGGATTGCACAATAGAAACTTATTAAAGTAAGCATGTGCTTATGAGAAACTGCCACTGATTTGTGTTAATACAATCTATCTTTTACAAAAGCTACTCACTGGGCACCCTCATCACATATTTCTGTATTTTATCAAGGCTACAGATGAAACAAGGCACGTGGGGTACCTTGGCTACCAACTGGTCCCTACCCATCGTGGCAATATTAGTTAATAGACAAGTCAGACTTATAGAATTCAGACTTCGAGTGTATATAAAAGCAATTGATCTCCATTAGGGAACAAAAGTTAACAGCTATTAATAGACATAATATAATAAGTATTTTTAACATATGACTCTAACCTCCCGTGACATTAGTTTGAGTTCGCAAATGAGAGCTTGAGCGGTCTTCTCAATTCCTCGTGCTATTTGGACAGGACTCGCCCCAGTGACTAGGACCTGAATAGGATGGATGATAAAAGCATTAGCAAAAGCAATAAAAACAGTTAGTAGCTTAATAATGATATGATACATTTAATGAGAAGATACCAGCAACGACCTTGAATTACAAAATAGCAACATTCTTTGATAATACGAAGTAATGCCTAATTGAAGCATACATAGAACATGATGTAGGTGAATAAAAATCATACATGATTAGTGGCAAATAAAAGTGTGATAGACTTGGAGAGCAATTTTATTATCGATAAAAGGAGTACAATGAGTCCTAAATATAGATTTGACTCAGGGTAGCATATACATGAGGAACATAGCCTGATAAACTAGACTAACGTTAATGGGCTTAAGTAGAAGAGGCCCATCAGTCGTAACTAAATAAATAAGATAGAAATACTTATTACACTTACACTCCCCCTCAATTCGAAGAGTATACATCATGTATTCCCAGCTTTCTACACATGTAGTTAAAGGAGGTAGGTGGAAACGGCTTGGTGAAGATGCCGGCGGTCTGCTCTTCATTCTTTACATATGGAGTGACAATCTTTTTGGCATGGATCTGATTGCTAACAAAGTGGAAGTCAACCTCTGCGTTTGGTGCACTCATGAAACACAGAGTTGTTTGCTATATGGATTGCAGCTTGATTGCCACATTTAAGGATTGATGGAGATGATACAAGAATGCCAAGTTTGTGGAGAATTGATGCCACCCATTGGATCTCATAACAAGCATGGGTCATAGCCTTATACTCTGCTTCAGTGCTAGAACAGGCACAACTGATCGTTTATTACCTCGCCAACTAATGGGATGATTTCCCAGGAGACAGTAACTAGATGTAGATCTCCTGTCATTGATGTCCCCAGCCCAATCGACATCAACATAGCAGGTTAGGGAGATATCTAGAGCAGGAGCCTTTTGTAGAGAATACCCTTCATGGGGCACCTTCCAGATATTGTAGAATCATCTATACTAGGCTCTAGTAACTGATGAGAGGTTTTAGCCATGTATTGACTAACCACGCTAACTGCAAAGGCAATGTATGGACGGGTGATGATTAGGTAAATTAACTTCCCAACCGAGCGTCAGTAATGCTCAGGATCATGAAACCGCCTCAGACGTGATTTTGGTTTGGCTGTGCATTAGAGAAGAGACATGTTTGGATTCAAGCATTCCAGAATTAGCAAGAAGATCTATCTAGGACATATCTCCTCTGTGAGAGGTAAATACCGCTCTTGGAACGTCAAACTTGAATACCCAAATAGCAAATATGGTCAAGGTTCCTTTGTGTGGAAATGTGGTTTCAGAGATTCTTTCAAAACTAAAATGCATATAATTTCACTGCTAGTAATGATGATATCATCCAAGTAGACAACTAAAATGATGAGTGATGGCGTTTTGGAGAAAAAGAGATCGTGGTCACTGGAAGATCTGGAGAAACCCAAGGAGAAAAAGATACCGATAAGCTTGTTGAACCATGCTCGAGGAGACTGCTTGAGGCCGTAGAGGGATCGCTTGAGACGGAAGACATGAGAAGACTCACCCTGGATGGTGAATCCCGGTGGTTGTTGCATACAATACTCCACCAGCTGACCATGAAGCAAGGCATTTTTATGTCAATCTGAAAGAGAGGCCATTCTTGTTGAGTTGCTAAGGAGATAACAAGTCGAACAGAGGCAATACGAGTTATTGGTGATAAGGTCTCAAAGAAGTTCACGCCATATGTCTGGGTGAAGCCTTTTGCAACCAATGGGCATTGAGACTGTTAAAATATAAGATTGCTTGAATAGAGTAGAATGTGATGGATAAAAAGACTGACGGCCTCTCCTTTATATAGGAGAGGAGAGACGCCCTATTACTTAGAACCCAAGTAATCTAAACTAGATGGGCCTGAATATAAAGGCCCACTAAACTAATTAGCCTATTTAACTAATAGACTAATATAGACACTTTAACACTCCCCCTCAAGCTGGAGCATGGGTGAAACACATATCCAAGCTTGGAGAGTTACAGGACTCGATAAAAAGAAATGATAAATAAAAGATGAAGATAAATATCACTCCCATACAAAATATGTTACTCCCCCTGAAATAATATTCCCCTTGAATCATATGGTGATGATGACTCTGCAGGCTGAAGATACTCGAGCTTTGAAGGTCTTCCTTGAAGTGCATCTGGAATGAGGACATCTGAAGAATGGACCTGATACTACAGCAATTCGCCGCTGGAATACGTGCTTAACGCGGCACGAACGCGGACGGACGATCTGCTGCTTGATACGATGCAGGAACCATAAAACTCTGACGCATGAACCTTGGGGGCTTGACGGGAAAGGAGATCATCCATCAAGGAAGATCCCAAGAGGATCAGCTACAGGCGATGTCGATACAGCAGATGCGGCTCGGAGAAGACGTGATGAAGCAGCTCGGTGAAGATAAAACTCTGAGCTTCTGAAGAAGCACCCATCTGTCTCATGTGAATGCAGATGAAGGAATACACCATCAACACCTGACGTACATAACGCGGTACGAACGCGGATACGGTGTCGACGCTGGATCTTCACTGCTGGCTCAAGTAGAGAATTGGTGTGCTGAATGATGTGAAGCTCCATGAAGATAGCCTGGAATATATATAATCATCATCTCATCTCATACTCTCTCTCTCATACATTCTCTCATATATTCTCATGCTCGCTCTCTCTTCTCATCTCTTTCTCTCCTCTCTATCCCCCCCGCACACCAAATACGACAAGAGTGAGTGTTTGGTGTGGAGAACTGGACATATGACCCCCCCCCCGCAATGTGAAAAAGGGATGCTCACAAAATATGGGTGGGTGGGAAAGAAAATGGTGGGAAAAGAGAGAAATATGTGAAATGGAGATGGGTAATATGTGGGGAATGAAACTGATAGCCAAAGAGAGTATACTAAATGGGTCAACATGAGATCCGGGTAGAAAAATAAATGGATCTAGTCCCGACCCGAAAAGGGGGTTTGTTGGCCCGTTAGGGCAACAAATCCGGGGGTCCGCCCCCGCGAAAATCCGATTAGGGTCAAAATAGGATCCGATTAGCAAAAGATAGAACCAATTAAGGATCCGAATAGAGACATGGATAATGCATATGGGGTAGTAAACATGGTTGTTTGGTAGCGGTGGAGAGTGAGGGGTGATCGCCTACTGTAGATGGCAACAGTAGCATGATGACGCACAACGCAGCAGCAACTTGCGGATGAAGATTGTCGGAATGATGATGAAGTGGAGGAGCAGCAGCTTGCGGATGATGGCTGGATATGACGCTCGGCTGATGAAGCACTTTGTCGCAACATAGGAGATGACAAAGGGTCTCCTACGTGACTCCGGAGATTTTGCATGCCAAAAGGATGCATGCGGAGCCAAGGCGGAGCCTCTCCAAAGCGGCGATGAAGGCTGATCTGAAGACGTCATGAGATGGAGCGTCGGTTGAAAAAGTGCGATCAAGGCTGGGGATACGGTTGCTTGGATAAAGCAACACTGCAGCCTACGAGCACAGATACAACGGCGATGATGGAGGATGACGATGGTGCTGCTAATTGGCGGCTGCGGCTGTGGCTGCGGCGCCTGGCTGGTGCGGCTGCTGGCGGCGGCGCCGGCTGCTGCTGATGGAGGCGGCGGCTGGTGCTATTGCTGGAGACGGTCGACGGCACTGGAGAAGGGTCGGCAACTGTGGCTCAAGGCAAGGACGACTGTAGAGAATATCTACACCTGCTTGCGGCCGGCGGTTGCTGCTGGAGGTGAAGATCGGCGTCGGAAAACAGATGTTGTCGGCGCACGGACAGGAGATAGGAGAGTGACGTGGATCGGTAAAGAATAAATGAATATGGAAGGAGATAAGAAGCCATGGAGGCCGGGATTTGCCTAGCGGGCAGCCGACCAAGCCATGGAGATGGCGCGGCTGCGGCCGCCCGCAGGCGGGCGCTCGCCCTTAGCTGCTCTCTCGAAGAGGCGGCGGCCGGCGGCTCGGGTAGCTGCGTGCGCCGAAGAGGAGAGAGGGAACCGGGCGGCGCTAGGGTTCTCTCAAGATCTAACCCGCTCTGATACCATGTTAAAATATAAGATTGCTTGAATAGAATAGAATGTGATGGATACAAAGACTGACGGCCTCTCCTTTATATAGGAGAGGAGAGACGCCCTATTACTTAGAACCCAAGTAATCTAAACTAGATGGGCCTGAATATAAAGGCCCACTAAACTAATTAGCCTATTTAACTAATAGACTAATATAGACACTTTAACAGAGACGTTCAGTTGATCCATCAAAATTGAGCTTGACAGAAGCAATCTAGCAGTATCCTACAATGTTCTTGTCTGGGGGCGGCAGAAAAAAAGATCCCAGGTTCCATTCTAATGCAAAGATGTCATTTCTTCAAGCATCACAGCTTTCCATCCAGAGTGGCGGAGAGCCTCATGGTAGTTTTTCAAAGGATGGAGTCTAAATGTTGAGTAATGATTTTAGCATTGCGAGAAAGCTTTGAAAAATAGTAGGTACAAGAAATGGGGTGACGAGTACAAGAATGTAAACTTTTTAGAGTGCCACAGGATGTGTTTAATCCTCACAATTGGACTATTGAGGCGGTACTTGGAGCTGTGAATTCTGCTTTGAGTGTCACTGTGTCAGTGATAGACATTGTCTAACTCATGAGAATTTGTTTCAAAAGGAACATTAGGCTCCATGGAATCAGTAGCATGATCAGTATGAGGATCAATGGGAGGAGGCTTTGCTAATATAGACTCCAAGGGATTAGACAGGTCTAATATTTCAACAAATTCATTTGGAGGTGGAGGCGATGAAAGCATAGCAAAGAAAATATTAGACTCGTGAAAGGTAACATCGGCCGAGACATGTATGTGACGGTGACTTAGACTATAGCACTTATATCATTTTTGGTAGGTGTAATAGTCAAGAAAACTATTTTGACATAGCGAGGATCAAGTTTATCTACCTTCTGGTCAAAGTTATGAAAAAGGCAGTACAACTAAACACTCATAAAGAGCATGAAAAATCTTGTTTTCCAATAAAAATAGAAAAAAAATAGAATCATGTTATGGAGAACAGACTAAGGTTGCCAGATGATAAGGTAGCAGGCAGTGAGAACATCTTCAAACCAGTAAGGTGTTGGTAACTAAGCTTGTAAGAGAAGAGCTCGGGTAATATCTAGCAAATGTCGATTCTTGCGCTCGGCAACCCATTTTGTTGTGGAGTGCGACCACAAGAACACTCATTAAGAATCCCATTCTCAGAGAAAAAAATCATGGAGCCAGAGACATATTTTAAAGCAATGTCGGTTCTTAACATTTTAATGGATTTACCAAATTGTGTTGAAATCATTTTATAAAAGGTTTTGAAATACCAAACATCTCATCACATGATTTCAACAAATATATCCAAGTCATCCTTGAGAAATCATCGACAAAAGTAACAAAATAGTGAAATCCCTTAAAGTTGTTGGTTCGAAAGGAATCACAAATTTCACCATGAACCACATCAAAGACAGCTTTTGAACATAAAAAGTTTTGCGGGGAAAAGAAATCCTATGATGCTTCCCTAATTGAGTGAAAGTCACATGAAAGGCTTTTTAAGCTAGTTAAGATGGCTCCAGATGTTTGAGCTCGTCCGGGGATGGAGGACCATAGCGTTGATGAAGCTGAAGAGGTGAACAAGAAACAAGGACAGAGTGAGGTACGCCATCGCCAAAGTAGTACAGATCCCCAGCTCTACAGCCCAAACCATGTCTTCAAGTTTCAAGAATTATATAACACAAAGCCATGACTATTGAAGGTTATCGCAGTTAAAGGCATCAACAAGTTTGACAATAGACATTAAGTTGAAAGCAAAGTTAGGGACAAAATGTAAAGACCAGATTTTAAGTTTTGGGAGATAGATTCACACTGCCACATTGTTAGATAGCTTAATTGAGCCCTCCACAAGGGTGGCATAGTAATTGGAATTATATGAATCAAAGGTTGAAAGTACATGTCTTATGCCAGTCATGTGTTGTGTGGCCCCAGAGTCAACTATACAAGGAAAGTTGGATGCTACCATAGAGGCCCCCATATTACCTTGGTTGGAGGCCGGATGCGCTGAAGAGGTTACAACATTTTGCACGGACATAAGAGTCCCCAGATCCAGTCTGTTGTTGAGAAGCTTGCAGAAGTTATTCATACTCTAGTGAGGTGATAGTGATAGAGGAGGTGTCAACAGTTTGGGCAACATGAGTAGTACCTCCTCGCCCACTTCCATTAGGATGATTGTGCTTTGGCACTGCTTCTCCTCAAGATGTCCTAACTTATTACATAAAGTACACTTGGGTCTCGGAGTACGTCCACATCCTCGGCCTCAGGCTGCTACAGCCATGACTAGTTGTGTGTCAAATGAGATGGCTAGAGTTTGTTGTGAGCGTACATCCGATTGTTGTAAATGAGAAAAGGCATCCTCCAAGGTGGAAAATTGATCTTCTACTAGAATGACATTGCAGACCGGTGCAAAGGCAGGATGCATGCCATTTACGGACTTCGCAGTTTGTGAGGTTAGGTTGGTACGCTCTTTGGTATGTTCATTAGAAGTGACGGGCTAGAAATATTCCAGTTGTAGTGACAAGGCGACGATAGTGTACTACTCGTCCAGTGATTTCTCTCCCTTGTGCTCGACAAAGAGCTTGTCCTAAATTTTTCATGTGCGCATTGCATTCTTTTCTTGCGTGAAATGTCGGTGCACAGCCTCCCACGGGTCCTTGGCATTACTTATTAGTAATAAGTATTTATTACTTAATTACTTATTTTTTACATTGTAAATTTATGGGTTTAATCCCATATCCACAGCCCAAGTCTATATACATAGGTGTGCCTTGTTAACACAAAGGTCAAGTTGCTCTGCCCCATAATTTCATTGTTAACATGGTATCAGAGCAAGCAGTTCTCACCCTAACCCCCAAAGAGAAGAAGCTAAGCGGCTCTAGCGGTTATTGCTGCCATCATCAACGGTGGTGTTATCACCTTCACCGAGCATCTCTGTCGTCGTTTACTTCTCCATGGTGGAAGTCATCTCTACCATCCGGGTCGTCATCTCTATAGTGGTGGAAAGTCATCTCTACCATCTGGATCGTCATCTCCATTGTCTCGGTCATCCTCATTTCCATAGTGGTTGTAAGTCATCTTTGCCATCCGGATTGTCATCTCCATCGTCTCGGTCATCGTCTCCAATACCTAGGGTTATCCACATTTGGTGGTTGGTGCTCCTCTCTTTCTTTGGATCTACGCCTAGGAGGCATATTACTACCTCGGGATTCATCTGTGAACGTAAGTTGAAATGTTTCTAAGGTTTCCACGTTGACGTGGGCTGGATTCACCGTCAAATCTGCCCCGGAAGCACGAGGCACGGTGTGCGATACATTCAACACGCATGGCATCATTGAGCGGCACGGATTCTCGTCCACACCTACAGTTATACGTTGTATAACCTCTTCCAGAGCGGTGCTTGTTGCTCAATATTATTCGTGTTGTGTGCATTCTCCACACATTGTGTAACAGAAAGTTTGCCTCGTTGTCTTCAACATCTTACATGTCGTGTGCATATCCAACATGTCGTGTGGTTAGAAGTCCACCACTTTAGGCCAAAAGCGCTACACACCGTGTCAGCATTCCATTCTACGTGTCTGAAGAAGTATGTCTTCTCATCCAAGTTATAAACATGCCTTGTGCTATTTAACGTGTCGTGTCTTTCCTCCTTAATCCAGTTTCAGCAAAGCTACAACACGCCATGCATCCTCTGTATATGTTTTGGACCTTCGTGTGCACGCCATGTAGGTAATCTTTTGTCATCAAGACCACTTCCTATCTATCTCATACACGTGGTTTTGATCAAATCTGGTCCATATCATGTCTAAGAAGAAAGTAGTAGTCCCGCTCTATAGCTATCCTTCCTTGTTTGTGATTAGGTCATCACCAATCGAAAGCTCAATGAGAAGAACTTCAATTAATGGAGTCGCACGGTCAAGATTTGGTTCAAGGGACAAGGAAAATATAAACACCTCACATATTGCCCTCCCACAGGATACACTCTAGAGCAATGGGAACAAAGTGATGCAAGTCTTTCGTCCATTATGTGGAACTCCATGGAGGCTCATGTAGCCGATCTCACCAGCCACTTTGAGAGGTGCAAGGATATATGGGATCATCTTCACCTTGTGTACTCGTCAAATTTCTCATGTATGTGAGAGATGATTGTAGAAATGTACAATCTCTAATAGGAAGATAAGTCTCTAACTCATTACTTCAGAGAAGTAACTCAAGTCACCAACAATCTTCATTCTTTACTTCTGTTGATTGAGGGTCTCAAAGAGCTCTGAAAACAGAGAGCTCATATGGCACTCATCAAATTCTTAGCTAGAGTTCGACTCGAGTATGAAAGAGTTATGTAGTCAAATCCTTGTTGAATCTGAACTTCTTAAATAGGCTAAAGCATATCAGCAAGTTTCTCGGGCCTTCATAGATCAACTCCCACACACTACTTTTGATAAATTTCCCATGGTATCTACTAGGAATACTCACATCAATATTGGTTCCTCTACCCGTAGACAAGGACGCAGATGACGAGGAGGTCGCGGATACAGATCTATTGATGGACGAGGCCGCCCAAAATGCACTATCTGTGAAAAGAAGGGGCATTACAAAGAAACTTGGTATGAGATTCATGAGTTTCCTATCAGGACCTTGTCTACAAATGTTGAATCTACTGAAGACACTCTGGATGACACCAGCCACCAGATTCAAGTAACTTTTGATGAGTACAATCAATTATGTAAATACAAAGCATCTCAACAAGTCTCATCATCTATTGCATCTATGGCTTCTTTTGTCCAATGTTCTGGTGGTTCTAGTCCATGCATATCTCACACTTCTCATGCACGTTTGTCTTTTGGATTCTTGACTCCAGTGCAATAGATCACATTACATGTACAACCAACCTTATATCAAACCTATCCACTAGTAGATCCCCACTTGCACCAATCACCATTGTCGACGATTTTAGTGTTTGTAGAAGGCACCGGAACTATCAAACCCTTACCTACATTCACACTAACATCAGCTTTATTTGGTTCTTAAATTTCCTTTTAATTTGGTTTCCATAAGCAAGTTAACCCGTTCTCTTCAAGCCTCAATTATGTTTAACCATGATGATTGTGTTATAGAGGGCCTTCACACACAGAAGGTGATTGGTATTGCAGGTTTCTACTATATTGGTCCAGCGTCCAAAGTGTGCAGTAGCTACTCCTCATACTCATAGTCTGCTTGGACATATGTCTCTTGACATACTCATGGTTCTTCATCCTCATCTATCTAGTCTTGTAAATTATATTGTGAGTCGTGTCAGTTAGGAAAGCATCATAGATCCACCTTTAAGTCTAGGAATCATATGAGTGCTAACTGCTAAGTCAAAGTTTAAGATTATTGATTCTGATGCTTGGGGATCGTGCTGGGTTCCTTCAAAGCTTGGTCATAAGTAGTTTGTTTCCTTTATTGTTGACTTCTATAGAGTCACCCAATTGTATTTAATGAAAGATTGTTCTGAAACTTTATCAATAATACAAAGTTTTAATAGAGAAATTGAAATTCAATCATCTCGGCAAATTCGTATTCTTCGAATGGATAATGCCAAAAGAGTATTTTATTCACGCTCTTACTATAGTCTTGTCTACAAAAGGGATTATAGACCAATCATTTTCCCACACACCCTCAACAAATAGGGGTAGTCGGACGGAAAGCCCGCCATATTTTTGAGACAGATCGTACTCCTTTTGCATCTGAAAGTCTCAAAAGAATTATGGGACGATGTTGTCCTTACTACCACCTATCTCATTAACTGCACTATCATTGTCCACCTCAAACAATCGCATACCTTTCCAACTCATTTATCCAAACATCCCATTTACATTATTTCTCCACAAATATTTGGGTTTTTTTTTAGTTCACGATGTTGGGACTGGTTGTGATTAACTCAGCCAAAAGCTTCCAAATGTGTCTTTCTTGGTTACTCCATGACTCAAAAAGGATACAGGTTTTATGACTTGTTGAACACAAATTTCTGGTTTCTGTTGATGTCCCCTTCTTTGAGAATACTCAATTCTTTGGAGATTCTCACTCTATTGGGAACTTGAGGAAGCTCTTCCGCTTTCCATGGTCTTGAGGTCTTTTCGTCTGTACCTCTTGTCCAATAAGAATCATCTTTACCTAAATCCTGCAATACTTCTCAGGTGGAAAAGCCCCTTGATTCTCACGTCTACACATGCCTTGCAAAGGCAAGGGCTCTGAAACCAGCATCAGACAATGCAAATGTCAACCCTCCTTCAGTCACCACTTAGTCTGGAGATCCTGTAAGCAGAAATAGTTCTTTTGATCTACCTATTGCACTTCGGAAGGAAAAGCAGTCGTGTACATTTCGTCTATTTCTAACTTTCTTTTATATAATTGTATATCTACCTCATACAAAGCATTTATCTCATCCATATCTAATATTTCCATTCCTAATTTTGTATATTTTGCTATGAGTCCCTAGGATGGCCTCATGCTATGAAAGATGAGATGAATGTTCTACGACAAAATCATACATGGAGTCTTGTTCCAACTCCAGAAGACAAGGATGTTGTTGGTTGTCGATGGGATTTCCATGTGAAAGTAGAGCCTAGCGGTGTTGTTGACCGACTCGAGGCCCATCTAGTAGGGGTGAGCATCGGTCCAAAACCGGACCGGACCGGACCGAGGACCGAAAATCAATAATTTTTGGACCGTTGACCGGACCGTTTGGTGGTCGGACCGGACCGGACCGGGACCGGACCGTTTTGACCGCGGACCGGACCGGACCGGACCGTTTGGACCGCAATCAGCCTTTTTTAGATGTTTTACAACTTATTTAATTATACAAAGTTGATAATCTTAGTCACTTCTAACAATTATATAACTTTAGTATCAAACATTTATACTAGTAGTACTTATATATGTACTTTATTTGTAGTTATTATAGAATACACCTTCAAATATATATGGATTTTATATAAAAGTTAGTCTGCGGTCCGGACCGGACCGGACCGGTTTTGGACCAGATCGGACCGGACCGGACCGAAGACCGAATTTATCGAATTTATTAGACCGCGGACCGGACCGAAGTTGAAATGGACCGGACCGAACCGGACCGAATTGAGCGGTCCGGTCCGGTTTTGCGGTCTGGACCGAGATTTGCTCACCCCTACCATCTAGTAGCCAAGAGATAAACTCAAGTATATGGTAAATACTACCTCAAGACATGTTTCCCAGTGACTAAAATGTCATATGTTCGACTTTTATTTCCCTAGTTGCTCGTTTTTCTTGGTCTTTGCACCAACTTGATATCAAGAATGTTTTTCTCCATGGTTACTTGTCAGAATAGATTTATATAGAGCAATCCCCAGGGTTCATTGCTCAGGGGGTCTCATCTTATTTGTAGGCTTCATAAGTCACTCTATGGGCTCAAACAGTCTCCAAGAGCATGGTTCAACAAGTTTAGTCATACACTTTTGGAATTCGGTCTTCTACGGTCAAATCTTGACCATTTTGTCTTTTACCAGTAAGGGTCCTCAGGCGTTGTCTTTCTTATTGTCTATGTTGACAATATTTTCATTACTGGAGAATCGGCAGGGTATTCTATGGCTCAAACAATTTCTTCGACTCCAATCTAAAGATCTAGGTCACCTGAAATAATGTTTGGGTATTGAAGGTGGCTACATCCCAAGATGGTATTGTCATTTCACAGAGAAAACACACCCTTGATCTGCTTGAAGAGACTAGAATGCTAGGAGCAAAACTTGTGAATGCTCCAATGGATCCCAGAGTCAAGTTATATAAGGAGCAGGGGGCACTCAAAGATCAGTGGAGGTATAGAGACTGGTCGGGAAACTTAAATATCTTATCGTCACTCATCTAGATATATCTTTTGCTACTAGAGTAGTTAGTCAATTCATGGACAATCCATGTACTAGTCATATGGAGGTTGTCATTCAAATTCTTTGATATCTCAAGAGGAGTCCCGACAAAGGTATGAGGTACTCAAATCATGGGCATCTCAAAGTATAGGGCTTCTCAGATGCTGACAGGGGGGGATGTGTTATTGATGGTAGGTTTATTCAGGATATTGTGTATTTGTTGGAGGCAACCTAGTATCCTGGAAAAGAAAAAAGCAAACTGTAGTGGCTCTGTCCAGTGTTGAATATGAGTAATCAGTCATGGCTCATGCGATCAATGATCTCCTATGGATCAAGACATCCTAGAAGAACTTGAAACAATTAGTCAAGCAAAGGAGGTCCAGTGTGATAACCAAGTTGTTGTCCATATTGCTTCTAACTCAATGTTTCATGAAAGGACTATACATATTGAGGTTGATTGTGGTTTCATTCGGGAAACAATACAAGATCAGAAAATCATGCTTGTTCCTATCCAGTTAGAAGATCAAGTAGCATATCTGGTTACTAACTCCTTTAATGGGTGTCAGGTCAAATTTCTAGGTAACAAGCTCGGTGCTTGTGACATCTATGCACTAGGTCGAGGGGAAATCTTATAAGTAATGTGTATTTATTACTTAATTACTTATTTTATGTATTGTACATTTATGGGTTTAGTCCCACATCCTATAATTGGGTTATTGGTCGTTGCCCAAATCTATATATAGGTGTGCCTTGTTAATACAAAGGTCAATTTCTCTGCCCCTTAATTTCATTGTTAATGGCATTCTTACAAAACATGTACCTAGAAGCAATGGAAGGTTCCAAGTTATTTCATAACCGGTTTTTAACTTGATTGTTTTCCTTTCTCCACTCCGAGGTATCCTAGACAAGATTCTCAATGAATTTCAACTTGTCTTTGGAATCAAAAGTCTTATAGATCGAATTCATCTAGAGTAGGTAATTATCTCATTTAATTTGATGATGAGGTTGGAGCGTTGTCATTATAGACAATCGTCTGAGGTGAATATTTGCCTTTAGACATGTTCCTGAGAGAAGATCACACCAATAGAAACTTGGTGGATAAAGACATAGGTATGAAGGACGGTGAGATAGAGAAGGGACCACTAGCATGAAACACGAAAGATTTGAGAGAGCCGGAAAGATGTGTGGCTAAGTACCCTCACATGAAAGAAGTGTTGTGATAGAAGAGAGGGGATGATTCCCTGTTTAGAAGCACTACCCAGTACATAGGGAAGGTACATGGGGAGGAAGAGGATCATAGAGAGAGAGAGAGAACATGGTGTTGTTACAAGAGTTTTAGAAAGTTACCACGCATGTGTTTCAATCAACTTGCCACCCTTATAGTTTGGTTGGTGACGAATGAGAGACGGAAATATTAGTCAGACTCCCTTGGAGGCTGCTACATCGATTTGCACCCTTCAAGGGACAATGATTGCAACTCCTATGGGGACAACAACCTTCTGCTCCGTCCCGAGAGGAAGGCGACCCATCTCTACTGATGTCCTGGAGTGGACAGCCGCAACGGATGTAGCGGCTACTGGATGCCTACTGTCTGTAGCAGCATGGCGGTCGGAAGCATGTGCCCGACATGGGTTGTTGCTTGGTGGATGGTTGTTGCTCGGCATGGGAGGCTTCTATCCGGCGGCATCTGGCTGCTACTGCCCGGCTAGCGGCATGCTGATGTCTGACGGTCGGCAGCAAGAGAGAGGGTTCAGTGGCGGTGGGAGAGAAGAGAGAGGGCGGCTGGCGGTTGACTCGGTGGGCTTCTCCCGGTTGCTCTCTAAACCCTCAAGGTTTTTAGATGTGCTCCTGATATTATGTGATTAATTTGGAGAGCAATCTTATTATTGATAAAAGGATAACAATGAGTCATATATATGGATCTGACTCACGGTACGATATACATGAAGAACATAATATGATAAATTGGACTGATGCTAATGGGCTTAACTAGGAGAGGCACATTAGTCCTAATTAAGTAAATAAGATAGAATTACTAATTACACTAACAAAAAGATTATGAGCACTGGTTAAAATATGACTATATGGATTATTGTACTAATGGTTATTGTTGATGTGTTACCAGTCATGTACTAGTTTGATTGTAGGTTTCTTTTTAGAATGGTTGTGGCTCAAATTATTCATCATCATCATCATCATTTAAGCCTCAATCTCAACTATGTTGGGGTTGACTACATGGATCCCTTTCTTTTGCAATCAGCTCTGTGATAGGTCATACTCCGATTAAAATGTAAAGATTTGAAATCTCTCTTTATAAGCTCTTCCCAAGTTAATTTAGGTCTCCCTTTGCTTCTTTTAGTTGTGTTTGACTCAATAACCTTGCTCCGAATAGGTGAATTTTTCGGTCTGTGCTACACATGTCCATACCACCTTACACAGCCTTCACGCAACTTGTCCTCGATGCTCAACACCCCAACTTTATTCCTAATATAGTCATTCCTCAAACGATCTTTTCTTGTCTTCCCACACATCCATTTCAATATACGTATTTCGGCCACATTCATCTTGTTGAGACCTTGTTTCTTTACTGTCAAATATTCATTCCCATATAGCATGGCTAGCAGTGTTGTTTCTATAAAACTTGCTTTTTAATTTGAGAGGGATTTTCTGGTCACAACTACTCAAGTTGCAATCCTCCACTTCAACCATTCTACTATGATCCTATAACAAACATCATCTTGAATCTCACCCTCCCTTTCAATAATAGAACTCAAGTAACAAAACTTATCACATATCCATAAACATGTCGCTCAAATTATTGAAGGAAAAAAATTACAATGATACAGAAGGCAGAGGGGCAAGAAGTTGCCCCGTCAGGCCCTTTTAGATGGCAAAACCAATCCTCCAAAATACTATATCTATAGACCTGGGGATCATAACATTACTATGTATAACTTTCTGGACCATTTGAGAAGATCCACGTCCTCTGGTGCTAAGAACTATCAAACCCGAAAGGTATAGAAACATGTTGATTATCGATACAAGCTTTCTCATGGTTGTCCACTTTGGTCGTGGCAACTTTTAGAGCTGCATATCCCACAGTGGAATATCCACCTTTTAAGCACACCAATGGACTCCTGTTAGATCCACACACGCATGTTTCCCTCCAATCCAACCAAAAAACAAGACATATGTTGGTCTAAGTGTCGATCTCCCCTCCTGTGGATCAGTCAAAAAATCACAGGTGCCTCTTTTTTAGTAGCAACTCATGTGTGTCTAAGAATGTCATAGAGAACATCCCTAACAAGATCATGTCTTTACTTGAAGCCTGGGAGCTTCCTACAATGAACGCATGCTCCCAAAAAGTGTTTAAGCATGCCTTGTGACAAACTAGACAGACCTCATCAATTGGAAATAGAGGTGTTAGAAAATAGAAGCTATTCATGTAGTTTTTTCTTATTTCATTTCTTTATTGTTTCTATTATGTAAATGTTCGCTTCTTATATAATAAAGGCTAACCTGCTATAGTAGGGCATTGCTTTGGCCCAATACTCTTTCACACGGTATCAAACCAAACCCTGACCTTGTAATCCTAAGAGTCACTGGCTTCCTCCTCTCTCTCTCTCTTTCTCCTCTCTACATTTGCAACCGCTTCTCTCTCTCACCATCAGGCGTCATCGGCGGGAAGTCATCGTCGGGCGTCGCAAGCCTCTCTGTCTCCTTTGTTTGCACTACAACAAAGTGGTGGCTTGAAGGAGAAAAGGAGGAGAACCGCATGTTCTATTAAGTAGATAGGGACAAACAACTCTTCTCTATACTTCTTCCTCTCCACGTATTCCACGTACGTGGATGAGTGCCCAAGCTTCTACGGGATGTTGCGTCAGATTTGCATCATCTATTGACGTAAGTGATGGTGCTAATTCCTATCACCACCCAGTGCATCTTCCCAGGGTTGCTTTCTCATAGGTGTTGGTGCTAATTCCCATCACCATCGGGGTACGTCTTCTCAGGGTTTTTTTCTCCTTGATGGCACCAATTTCTGTCCAGATCTGCGCCAAGAGCATCAGACACAGTGTGTTGTCCGCACGACATGGCGACCGCAGTCCAGATATCATCCTTGGCGGCGGAGGGTTTCATTCAGATCTAAAGTTACATGGCATGTCAGATTCTAACACATCGTATTGGCAGAAGTTTCTTTCACATCTTTGACATCTTACATGGTGTGTCAGATTCTAACGTTGCGTGTTGATGGAAGTCTGCTTCACGACTTTAACATCTTACACGACATGTTGACGGAATTCAGTTTCACATCTTCAACATCTTACATGGCGTGTTGGATCTCTACACGGTGTGTCGACAGAAGATTGTTTCTCGTCTTCGACACCTTACATGTGGTGTCAAATTGCTACACATTGTGTTGTCAGGATTTTGTCATCTTCGACCAATAGAGTATGTATCGTGTCAGAACTCCACACGGCGTGTCCAAAGAAGTTTGTTTTGAGGTGCCACTTCCCTGGACTTCTATCGTTACAATTTATCTAACATGCTCTCACTATGTGGGGTGAAAAGCCAGTTACTTCTGCTACAATGGTCTAAAATGATCGATCACTGATAACATTTGTGAAGATCACATCACAAGATTATTTTTTCTAGATGAATGCCATTAAACTGATCTTGAATCTGGTAGGAGCATATATATTCTAAAATACAAAAGATGGTTTGCATTAGTTGAGTGAAACAATTACAGGAGACTCTCTTATATAGGATAGAGTAAGAATAATCTAGAAACATGAATATTCTAGAATAAGGAAAAAGGCTAATGGGCTAATAAACAAAGGCCTATAACACAATACTAAAGGTAAAATAAAGCCAGGAAAATATATATACTAATACTCCCACTCAAGCTGGAGTGTAGATGCCAATCATGCCAGCTTGGCCATTAGTGTAGTGAATCTGGTCTTCGGAAGAATTTTGGTGAAAATATCTACAACTTGATCCGCAGTTGGTGTATAAGGTGTAGAAATCTGACCAGATAAGACAGGCTCACAAATGAAGTGGCAATCAACTTCAATGTGTTTGATGTGTTCATGGAAGGTGGGGTTGCTGGCAATGAAGATAGCAGCCTTGTTGTCCCAATGCATTGGAATGGATGGAGCAACAGAAATACCAAAATCTCGCAGAAGACTGCGTACCCAGAAAAGTTCACAGTTGGTGTGAGCCATGGCTCAATACTCTGCTTCAGCACTTGAGCGAGCAACTACAATTTGCTTTTTGCTTCTCCGAGTTACCAAGTTACCACCTACAAAAGTGCAGTATCCAGAAGTAGATCGCTGATCTATCTTGCTTCCAGCATAATCAAAATCAGAGTAGCCAATAAGATTATAGTAGCAATGTTTCTTATACAACAGGCCTTTGCCAGGAGAACTTTTCAAATACTTCAGAATATGGCAGACAGCATCCCAATGGCATTGACGGGGCTTATCCAAATATCTACTTACGAGACCAACAGCCGAAGTGATATCAGCCCTAGTGACGGTAAGGTAGATGAGTTTTCCAACCATTCTGCGATACTGATGATGATCAGGATATGGAGGAGAAGTGTCGTCATCCCAGTTAGTGTTGGGATTCAAAGGTGTATTCGCAGGCTTAGCCCCAAGCATTCTTGTCTCTGATACGAGATCCAAAACATACTTGCGCTGAGACAAACAAAGACCAGAAGATGAATGAGAGACTTCAATTCCCAAAAAATACTGTAGTTTGCCTAAGTCTTTGGTAATAAAGTGCTTTTCCAAGTAAGTCTTAGCAACCTGGATGCCCTCATAGTCGCTTCCAAATAAGATAATGTCATCAACATAGACAATGAGAACTACAAGACCAGAAGTAGTTTTCTTAACAAACACTGAGTGATCAGACTGAGAGTGACGAAAGTCAAATTTTTGAAGAATAGAGTTGAGCTTGTCAAACCAGGCTCGGGGACTTTACTTAAGGCCATAAATTGCTTTGCGAAGGCGACAGACTTTGGAAAACTCCCCCTGAATCTCAAAACCGGGAGGCTACTCCATGTAAACCTCCTCATGCAGATCTCCATACAGAAATGCATTTTTGACATCTACTTGAAAATTGAAATAAAGGTCAATCAGAATTTACGGCCACAGGAATAAGGATTCGAACATAATTTAACCGAGCCACAAGAGAGAAAGTCTTGAAGTAATCAACTCCATATGTCTGAGTGTAGCCCTAGGATACCAGGCGAGCTTTGAGTCGTTCAATGGTATCATCTGGTTGATATTTGACTGTGAAAATCCACCTGCAACCAAATGGTGAACAACTAGGGGTGCATCAACCAAATCCCAAGTATGTCTATTAGTGAGTGCCTGCATTTCAGTTTCTATGGCTTGACGCCATACTGGATGTTAGAGAGCATGAGCAGCATTCTTAGGAATAGTAACAGCACATAAAGCAGAAGTAAATTTGCAAAAGTATTTTCCAGATTAGCAGTAGTGCAAAAATTCCCAATAGGATGTTGCGTGCAAGAGCAAGTGCCTTTGCGTAAACTGATAGGAATGTCTAAGTCAGAAAATACCTGAGATGTTGGCTGCAAGGAATGAGGTTTCGGCGAAATCATCGAAATTTCACCCCAAAATACCGATTTCGATGGAATCTGGTACCGAAACGTGTGACTGTGTCGATTTCGATGATTTCGATGAGTTCGCCAAATTTCGATGATTTCGATGAATTTCGCCAAATTTCGATGAATTTCGCCAAATTTCGATGAAAATTTCGATAATTGCAATCCTTGTTGTTATTGTTGCTTTTTGAAGAGGAGCAAAGGGGGGATTGGAGTTATTTCACCATTTAGTACTTATACATAGTATATACTTATAGTATATCATAATTGCATTGCATCCCTAATATTTTCTATTCAAATTATTAAATAATTATGCAATGCATGCTTTATTAGTTTCTACAATGTGGACAACATGTATCCTGGTGGTGGTTTATTAGACAATGAAGGTGCTACGAAGCCAACCACACCAACAAATAATGATTTAGCTTCGAAACATTGCACTAGTGTTCTTGGAACCAATGAAATGATTGACTATTGAGTCCATATCAACAACAAACTATCAACCCAAGTAAAATGTGTGGGGATGCCCTACATATCCAATATCTTATATCATAACACAAATAAATACATGCATGTATACAGCTCATTCTTGCAAAATTGCATAACTTAATTCCTACATTTTCTCATCGAAACCCTTCATCGAAATCCTCAAGAAACAAGACAGTTCCCTTACCTCCCACATCAAGGACCACCCTCCCAACCTACCCCCACATAAAATTTTATTGCATAAAACGATGCATTTAGGTGTCGAGATCACGCCTGTAAAATTTCATAAATTAATTCGTTCATTTTGGCGTCGAAACGGGCACGATTGCATCTATCGAAATTTTTGTCGAAATTTCAAAAAATTTTGGTTTCCATGCTGTCAAAACGGCATCGAAATCGGATACCTTATTCCTTGGTTGGCTGATCTGCTGACGAGGTTGGAAGACTTGGTTGGGCCATAGAGGGATTCGGTGCCTTTGATCTTCTTTGGTAGACTTTTAAAGGAGGAGCAGGTGCACAGTGCTATCTGACGAAGCAGTATCAACAGGCAGAGGTAAAGGTGTTTCTGACAGTAAGTCAGACGTCAGGGTAGATCCAGCAGAAGAGTGGAACGGCATATGTTCAAAAAAGACAATATCAGCCGAAACCATCCATTTTTTAGTAAGCGGGTCAAAGCAGCGGTACCCTTTTTGCGTCCGAGAGTACCCTAGGAAAATACACTTGGTAGCATAAGGGTCCAATTTAGTAAGGTCGGGACGCAAATTTTTCACAAAGCACGTACTCCCAAAAATACGAGGAGGTACGGTGAACAAAGAAGCATCAGGGTATAGAATCTGAAAAGGCACTTGATTTCCAAGAACAGAAGATGGCACGCGGTTAATAAGATAACAAGCAGTAGAAACAACTTCTGGCAGAAAACATGGGGAATATGATAGTGAAAGAGAAGAGTACGCGCAACCTCAAGAAGGTGTCGATTCTTGCGTTCAGCAATGCCATTCTGCTAGGGTGTATATGCACAAGAGGTTTAGTGAATAGTACCTATTTTGTTGCAAAACAGATTGGCTGACCTTTGCATGAATTCAAGGGCATTATCAGTTCGAAGGATTTTAATGGGTTTACCAAACTGGGTACGTATCTCAGCAAAGAAAGTTGTAATAGTGTCAAGAATATGAGATATGTCTTTTAACAAAAACAACTAGGTGGTTCTAGAAAAATTGTCAATAAAACTCATAAAGTATCGAAATCCAGACACTAGCAACAGAGCACGGGCCCCAAATATCAGCATGCACAATATCAAATGATTCTTTTGAGCTAATACCGTTTTTCTTAGTAAAAGTAGACCGAGTTTTTTCCCTAACTGACATGTTTCACAATGAAAATTTGACGTAGAAATGTCAAGTAATAAATGCTTCAATTTTTTCGGTGAAGGGTGCCCCAAGCGGTAGTGCCACTGAATGCCAGTCACAGAAGTAGTCAGGTAAGCCTTCGTCTTTGATGCATCCAAATAGTAGAGTCCATCTGGTTCCTCATGGCCCGAATCAATCTTCATCCTCGTGCGCAGATCCAGAAAAATAACACCATCCGGATCAAAGGTAATTGAGCATTGTAGGCTCTTAACAGTTCTACTCACAGATACCAAGTTGATAGGGAATTTAGGAACAAAAAGTGTTGAGTTCAAAATAAGAGGACCAACAGTATAGATATTCCCTATTCCGGAAACAGATGTTTGAGAACCATCGGCTAAGGTGACAGTAGGAATGGCAGCAGTTTTATGCAAGGTAGAAAATAAAGACTGATTGCCAGTAATATGAGAAGTGGCACCAGAGTCAATAACCCATTTATGTTTACCAGATTGTGCTAGAGGAGCAGATTGTGTCAGAAGAGCAGAACCGCCAATAATGAAAGTCTCAGCAAAAGAGGTCAGGCGAGCTTGGAGTAATTTCTCAACTTCAGATCGGATCCAATCAACAGATGGCGAGGCAGACATAGAGGCAGAGGTGTCAAACTGGTCTGAAGAAACCTGATTTGCCCAAGCAAGTTTGTCGTGCTTGATCCAGCAGTGGTCTTCAGTATGATTGTTGCACTTGTAAAAGTTGCAAAAACGTGGTTCAGTAGAGGAGTCAGTGCCCGAGGAGTACGAACCACAACCAGCACCTAGAGACTAGAGTTGAGCGGCCTCGACCACGACCGCGGCCACGTCCACAGAAAGAATCACGAGATCGAACAGCAAGAGCAACATTGTCAAAAAGTTCAGGAGTTTCCTGAGATACAAAAGGCAAGCGTTGCACGCATTTCAAAATATAGCGTAAGGTGGGTAACGGATCAATGGAGAGAATCGGAACAACTACACCCGTAAATGAGGGTGGTAGGCCAGCTAGGAATTGAACGAGTTGTAGTTCATTCTGTTGTCTTTGTGCTTCCTTAATATCGGAGGATAGTGGATGATAAACCTCAAAGTCATCCCAGAGGGCACAACATTGACTGTAGTAATCTTTAATAGCATCTGAGGTAGAATATTCCTTATTGGCCAGGTGTTTGAAAATATCAAACACCTTCTTGGGATTTTGTTGATGAGAATAGACGTGAAAGAGTTGATCCCACATATCCTTAGTCGTGTGCAGGCGCAGAAGGGATCGGTTGATTTTGGGTTCAGCATTGTTGACCATCCAGGTCATAGCCCCAGAGTCATCCTTGGACCACAGGTCATACGCCTGATTGGTTTTGTCATCAGCATTGGCAGTCGATTCCGTCAGACTTGTAGTAGTAAGATGGGAATAGTGCCCCTGAGCTTTGACATACAGTTCAAAGGAGGTTGCCCATGTGTGATAGTTGGAGTCGTCCAACTTGGTAGTCGTCACGCAGAGATTGCGAAGCGGATCTAAGGACGCCATGGTAGGTCACAGAATGCAGGACGACACAGCAGACAGCAGTGGCAGGCCGGAGCATGAATCTCGTAGCAGTTAGCAGACAAAGCAGCAGGCACGTAGTAGCAGTAGGCACATGGTAGACGAAAGCAATAGAAACCCAAACACAGGGCAGATCTAAAAACGCAGGTGCACGGGAAGAAGATAACAAAAGAAGATATGAGGCATCAGATCCTAGAAACCCACATGGGAGCAGCAGTAGATATAGAAAACATACGCCAACATGGAGGAAAAGCTTATTCCACCATGAGGCGTAGGCAGAGAAAGAGCGAGATCCGGTGACGCCTTCAACGTGCTATGACTGGAAAGTTACCGAAGAGGTACAGATGCAAGCCGAAAAAGAAACGAGCGGTGGTGGTGGGTAGGCAGAGGAAAGGATGGTAGGAGAGAGAAGATGGCAGCAGATGGCTGCGTGGGGGTGGGAAGGAGAGGACGGGGGGTCGGCGGTGAGAGGTGTGGGCGACGGCAAATGGGGGCCGCGGGTGGCTAGGGGCGGCGGGCGGTGGGTGGGCAGGGAGCAGGAGGCGGTAGCAGGTGGCTGCGATAGGAGGGAGAAGGTGAGGGGTGGGTTGCGGCGGCGGGAAAAGCAAGAGAGGTAGGGGGCTACGGCGGCGGGAGAAGTAGGGGAAGGTGGCAGCATGAGGGAGGAAGATGGAGGGGAAGAAAGGAGAGGTGGCTAGGGTTTATAGGGGCATAGATTAGGGTTGAGGATTAAGGAGGATCATGTGGCTCTGATACCATCTAAAATACAAAAGATGGTTTGCATTAGTTGAGTGAAACAATTACAGAAGACTCTCTTATATAGGAGAGAGTAAGAATAATCTAGAAACAAGAATATTCCAGAATAACGAAAAAGGCTAATGGGCTAATAAACAAAGGCCCATAACACAATAATAAAGGTAAAATAAAGCCAGGAGAATATATATACTAATATATATTACTATCTCCAAGGAGAAGTATGACGGTCCTCTTCAAACCACTCTAATATATATTACTATTTCTGCAAAAAAAAAAACACACAGCAAAGTCTATCTACTAATACACTCAACAAGATTCTTTTGGTTCATCAGCTATATTGTCTCAAATACAGGAACTAAGGGACATCACTTATTGCTTCCTACCCATCTACATGGGTGGTGGATTCAGGGGCCTCGCAGCATATGACGAGTATACGATCCATGCTTCTTTCCTCAAATCTGTATATCCCACATTCTTTTGTGACTCTAGTTGATGGATCGGTCAGACAAGTACAGGCCTCTACATATGTAGAGGTGTCATCTTCTTTGACTCCACAGTTTGTGCATTATGTACCAAACTTTCCTTTTAATCTAATGTACGTAGCTAAGTTGGTTGATTCCTTAAACTGCTTGTTGATATTTGGGTCTTCCTTCTTCGTGTTATAGGATCTCAGGAGTTGGAAGACGGTCGGTGGGGGATCTAGGAAAGGTGATCGCCTAGCTAGCCAGATCTCTTCCACCGCATCTATAGTCCTCAATTGCTCTCCCTTACAATGGCATTGTTGATATGGGCATCCCTCTTTGCAAAGTTTTCATCAACTTGTTCCCAGCTTATCATTGGTAAAGTCTTATCGAATGTCAGTTTTGTCAACTGGGAAAGCATCATCGTGTTTCTTTCCCTGGTCGTACTATAAAACGCTCTAAGCGTCCTTTTCATCTTTGCCATAGTGATGTATGGGGTCTTGTTAAAGAACCGAGTTACAATGGCTTTCGCTACTTTCTTTCTTTTATTGATGATTTATCTTGAATGACTTGGGTATACTTAAGTCTCGAGATGAGGCTTTGTTGGTCATCCAAACCTTTAATCAATTAATAAAGTTCATTTTGATGATCATGAAAATTTTGTACTGATAATGTCTTAAAGTATGTTCAAAAGGATGTCTCTAGTTTTTATGGTTTTATTCGCATGATTCACCAAACCACTTGTCCTCATACACCTCAACAAAATGGGGTTGCTGAGTGCAAAAATCGGCATTTACTTGATGTAGCTCGCACGCTATTGTTACAAATGTCTATGCCAAAGAAGTCTTGGTCTAATGCTTTTCTCACTGCTTGTTTCTAGATTAATTGTCAGTCATCTTCTGTCTAGCATGGGGCCACCCCCTTTTCTGTTTTACGACTAGACGAGCAACCCTCCGTGTATTTGGTTGCATTGCGTTTGTTCGTGTGTTTGATCCACATGCAGACAAGTTGTCTCCTCGCACAGTCAGTAGTGTCTTTTTGGGATATTTCTCACACAAAAGGGGTACAGATGTTATTGTCCTCGTCTTCGTCGTATGTCTATGTCAACTGACGTTACTTTTCATGAGTCCACACCGTTCGTTAGTTACTTTGTCCAGCATGAGGAGGAGCGCAACCATGAGAGTAAACTTACCTTTGAGAGTGAGAGAGTGACAGCCACCAATCCCTATAATGTGTGACAAGAGTGTGCCAGATACTACTACTATTATACCACCACCACCTACACCTCCACCTATTCAACCTTTCTCACTGGTTTACACCAACTGAGTAGGGTATCACCCAGAAGATGTAGAGACATCAGTCCAGAAGATCGACTCATCATCCTCGGATGCTCCTACGGTACTCGTTCATGCTGAGAGTTCTCTTGATGCTTCTATTTTAGACTTACACCTTTCAGTTGTAGCTCGCAAAGGTGTTCGGTCTTGCACAATACAACATATAATCTCTAGTGTTTGTTGCTTATCCCATTTGTCACCAGCAACGTGCACATTTGCTCTTCAATTAGATTCTACAGCAGTTCCTCGCTTAAATGCAAAAGCGGCCCGACATGACAGATAGGTACAAGCCATGGATAGTGAGATGAAAGCTCTTTACAAGAATAATAGGTGGGACTTGGTGGATCTTCCTCCTAGAAAATCTATTGTAGGTTGTTATTGGGTGTAAACTGTTAAATGAAAATCGGGTGGATCTGTTGACCGCTTGAAGGCTCAATTGGTGGGCTAAGGGTACACTCCGATACATGGACTGGACTTCTTTGAGACTTTTTCTCCTATTGCTCGACTAAATTTCGTACGGAACCTTATTTTTGTTGCTACTCATTATGATTGGCCTCTTCTCCAACTGGATGTCAAAAATGCATTTCTTCATGGTGATCTTCTTGAAGAAGTGTACATGGAGCAACCTTTAGGGTATGTTGCTCAGTGGGAGTGTCATAAAGTGTACAAACTGAAGAAATCCTTGTATGGCGTGAAGCAATCACCACAGGCATGGTTTGAGAAGTTTAGTGATGCACTTATATAGTTTAGGTTTATTTGGTCATCTACTGATCACTCTTTATCTATGTGCAAATCCACTCGTGGTACTATTATTCTGGTTGTATATTTGGACGATATTGTCATCATAGGTGATAATTTTACTAGCATTTCAGAGATCAAGGACCGACTACAAATGCAATTTCAAACGAAAGATTTGAGCAATCTTCATTATTTTCTTGGAATAGAGGTTCTACGTTCCAAGAAAGACACAAATCTTTCTCAGTGATTGGGAAAGTGATGTCGAAGATGGACGATCTACCTTAACATATTGTGTGTTCCTTGGGTCACATTTAGTAACATAGAGAAGCAAGAAACAAAATGTGGTAGCACGGTCCAACACTATCGAGCAATGGAACATGCTTGTTGTAAACTATAGTGGGTTATGACCATATTTTCTGAAATGGGAGTGTCTGTTGAAACTCCAATCTCTCTCATGTGTGACGACCAGGCAGCCATTCACATTGCTAGCAATCCTGTGTTTCATGAGCAGACCAAGCAAATTGAGGTGGACTGCCACTTTGTTCATGATCTAGTGCTATCCAAGAAGATTCAGACTCATGTTCGCATCGGACAACAAGTTGCAGATATCTTCACCAAGCCCCTTATACCTTCAATTTTTAGCCATATAAGTTCCCAGTTGGGCATGCACAATGTGTACGCTCCAGCTTGAGGGGTGTTAGAAAATAGAAGCTATTCATGTAGTCTTTTCTTATTTCTTTTCTTTATTGGTTTTATTATGTAAATGTTCTCTTCCTATATAATAAAGGTTAACCTGCAACAGCAGGGTGTTGATTTGGCCCAATACTCTTTCATAAGAGGAATCGTAAGGCGATACTTGAGAAAAGAATAGGGATGACAATATAGTCGTTTTTCTAACAATCATAACATACCAAACCATACCAATTAAAAATAAAACTTGCGGGCAATCACTCCACTTCCCCCACGATTTTCTTCCTCCAATGCAGGTTACCATGGGAACCCACCCACCCACCCACCCACCGCCACAGATACAACACACAGGGCAACCGTTGTCGCCTCTCGTCCCAATCTCCCCCACTGTCCTACCTAGTGAGGTGACATGCACTCAGTACTGTGCACTCACCACCATCCATGTCGCCATGCACTGGTCACCGCCATTGCCATTACATTCACTGCATCCTCCATGCACTCAGCGTCGCCATGCACTCAGTGCACCATGTACTCGTCGTCGTTGTTGCCATTGCATTCATCGCAGCTAGCACTCAACGCCACCATGCCACTCACTACCGCCGTTGACTTGTACTCATTGGTCCCCGACATGCACTCACCGCTACTACCATGCACTCTGCCGCCGCAATGCACTAGCCAGGATGAGCTGCTGAGGCTCCCTGGGTGTGTGTTGCTGAGAGGAAAGGATCTCTTGGACCTGGTACATGACAGGAACGACATCGTGTACAGCTGGTTGCTAAGGAACTGCTCCAGGTATGCCATGGTCGACGGAATACTCGTTAACATCTTCGAAGGGATCCAGTCGGGCAAGGCGCTTAGGGAGAGAGCCAACTGGTCGGTCGAGTACCTAGTCGGCCCGCTCGTCATGAACGTCTCCGGCGCTACCACTAAGGCATCCCGCTTGTGTCTCCACTGGTTAGACGACCAACCCCCGAGTTGGTGATGTACGTGTCATAACGGAGCGGAGGGACGTTGTCTCCAGAGCAAATAGAGGACCTAGCCGTGGCCGTGGGGTTCCCATTAACCAAACCATGCATTTGGTTGCCCATGGTCGGGGCCCCGCAGACTCGTTGGGAGTTAAAAATCTGCTCCTAATGGGTTGGTACGGTTCGGTGATGGTTCGGGTGCTGGTAGACGGTTTTTATTGCCATCCCTAGAATAGAACGATACTCTATTAGTGACATATGCAGTTCAAGCCCGTCAATAGGAATTGCAAGAAGAAAATCATGAGTATTGCTCAACTTGTAAACACCCAAATACTACTTTCTGTCTAAAGGTCATGTCAAACTTAACATCCATTTTCTTAACAATGTTGCTAAAAAGGGCACTAGCCAAAAATGTTGAGCTTTAGAGGGGACGGTGTCCTTGTTAGCAAAACAACTAAGATCAAAAGATGGAATCTTACACATAGACAATCCAAAGCACAGTTAAAATCAGAGTCCATATCGTGTATCCAACTATCTCGCAAAATATGATCTTGAAGCACCCACTACTGGACTCTGGAGGCCACAAAAGCGTATGAAGAATCCTCTATTGCCGAATGCAGTCACAGACCACCGAGTTTAATCAAGTTAGGACCTTAGCATACCAAAATATCCATAATAGACCCACGTAGCCCTCTGTCAGAATACGCTGCAGCCACCTTCATGTATACAGCTTGGCATTTTCTGGAGCCAAACATAAGTTTAGAGATATCCATACAGGACCGTAGCAAAAGAAGCTCAGTTTGTGAATCACGCAGTGGAAGAAGATGCATTAAGTCATCAGCCTCGGTAGCCCTTCTCATGGCCAACTCCTCAATAAAATATTTGTCTCTATTAACAGCTCCTCCCAGTAGCTTCACTCCCAATAGATTTGGCTTAAGGACATGCTTCTTTGTTATTGTTTATTTGATCGCGAAGTAATCATGGGATATTTTCAACGTAGAAAACAATGTCCAGAACTGTACCAAAGTAATTGCTTTACAAAAATAGATTCTTTGGTACTATACCTCATATAGAATTTTTAAAAACAACGTGGTATAGAGTATAGACAACTAGAGCAGTTGCAAGAGGGTAGGGGTCTACTATGAGGAATGATATTTCTATCTGATACATAAACATCAACTTGACTACAACTTTGTATTTTGCAGCAGTTCTTAAGATCGCATAAGGAGAATATTCAACGTGACATAGGGTGAAAGAGAAACCATATATACATGTTACTTCATTTTACTGTTGACTAAGGATACTTTTGTTACTCCACATCTGCTTGAACTTCAAGCAAGCACGCCTTTCTGTTATGGCTATACTTGGATTCCAATTTCCAGGAGTCTGATTCCAGAAAACAATTTGAAATGGTCCTAGGAGTTGGATCATGTGGATCATGAACAGATTAAAGAACTAGATTTTTAAAATCATGAATTTATAATAGCTGGATTTCCTGGTAATGTGGATTATGCTAACTTTTGAATATCAACAATCAAGACTAGACGGGCACTATATATATTTCGCTGAAGGCTTTTAACTTTCGTCAAGCAATTAGTTTACTAAGAACCTGAAAAGCCATACCTTCACACCCTCAGCAATCAATCCTCGAGCAAGAATAATAGAAGTGGTACATCCGTCACCAGCGATATCATTAGTCTTTGCTCCAGCTTGTCTCACTAGTTTCACACCGAGATTCTCCAAGGGATCTTCCAGTTCCACCTGAACAGTCAGACGGAAAACAGTTGCCCAAGAAAAAAGTGGTCATACTTCAAATTCATGAAGAATACAAAGAAGAAGAAGAAGAAGAAATTGTTCCAGCAAAGTTCTGTCTGAATGAAGAGGCAAGAAGAAATCTAAACACAAAATTGAATTGCATTTAGACAAATCAAATGCAGCTGAAGGGGGTCAGCTTTTTTAGAACAAATCAAAATTTAGCGGGATAAAGCAGAGTTCTGTCTGAACGAGGTGGATACTGAAGCAATATGCATTTCCGAATAGAGTCCCAGAACATGAGCTGCTAAATTTTTCTGTTCCTCTTCATTAAGAAAACCATAACTTGTATAAGAGCAGAACGCACTTGCTTAAGAACTGTTTCACCATCGTTCACAATCCTAGGAGTGCCATATTTATTTTCCAAAACAACGTATCTTCCTTTAGGACCCAAAGTTACCCCAACTAACTGAGACACCAAATCCACGCCGGCCTACAAGATACGCCAAGAACCACCCATTATGAATGTTGAATAATACCGGACAAAAAAGAAGTGAGGCAGCAGAAGCGCGGAAAATTGATATCAAATACAGGAGGAGCTCGCCTGGAGTTTCTTCGTGACATAGAAGTCGTCGTTAAAGTACACTTCCTTAGAGAAGCATTTAAGGTTAAAGGATGAAGAAATTAGTTTACTCGAAACACGCTTGAGGGTTACCAGAGAGACTGGCTGAGTGATTCCTACGGAAATGGACATTCTCGGAGCACGACGAGACTGTCGGGAGGGAAGGCGGGGAGCGGATAGGAAGGTGGTATCCGACAAATTTCCTACAATTGTATGTTATATTCTACAAGTCCCTCTAAATTCTTCTATTTCGGAGGACATATTCTTGTGGGTACACGGAAGAAACCTTACACTACCTTCTTTTCATTTTTTTAATGAAAAGTTCTTGAAATTAATAAAGACGTCAGCATACAATCACATGTCAATCGAAATACATAGATATAAATCAATCTAAAGTACAGATTGTAGAATCATTAAGCACCAGTGGTGTCTTATATTCTCTACTCAGAGTTGTAGAATACTAGAGTTGTAGAATACTACATATATCCATAAAAAGTAGAATGTTTATATATGGGGAAGACACCCCGAAAGTAGGCCACAATGGAGAATAAAAGGTGTCTCTCAGATGTCATTGGTGTCATCTAGAATGTACTCTAGTGTGTATTTTCTATGTGAAGCCTCTTCTAAGTGAGTAGAGATTGTTTGTTTTCCTTCATAAGAGCTTCTATTCTATGTTAGTCTGCATGGCAAAAACATATGATATGTATTATAGATTTTTGTCTCTATATGTTATGCCAAATGTTATTGAATTTTCTATTATTTCATTTTGTTTATAATCTATGTGATGGATGCAATGGCATAACTAGTGGCGAACCCAGTGGGTGAGTCCAAGATATAATGGATACTTTTTATCAGCAATATCAATCAGCATATTAACATATAAATCAGTATATTATCACTAGATAAGTATGAGTGGACATCATTCACAAGCTTATGAAAAATTGTTGTTCACACATCACAACATTATCATTGATTATGAGATCATTTCAATTTAATTTTCAATATATCATAAGAGTATATTTTTCTGATTAAATAAATCAATACTATAAATAGATGAATTCCTCTTTCATAGAGGGATCTAGTACTTTTGCTTATCCTAGTAGAGCCATAAGATTGCATTGAATAAAATTATATGACTATAATTGATGGCTACCATTTTTCGTATATGTGATGTGATAATAAATGACTAAGATGTGATTTTGTAATAGAAACAGTGAGATTGTTTGTATATTAAAATGAGTTTCCCTTGTGATAAATATCATTCAAAACTATTTTAAAGCAGTCTAGACAGCCTCAAGCCCTCTACATGTGACATCCTTAAATACATTGTTGCTTGTAACGCGGATTATTGTCATTTTGACATTATCCTTCGATACTTTTGGGATGTTTGTTGATTATGTAATTTTCTCCTTTTTGCCACCTTCGACATATAAAAAGTAAAAATTTATGGTACCATCGTCTGCATCCAATAATTTATTTTATATCCATAATTTTTCACTTCAAATGATTGGTAGCTTAATTTGCTTTCTATGCTTCTCTAAAGGTTTTTTGTAAATAGCAAATCTTAATTATTTTAAATCTAATTTTCTCCTAATTGAGGAGGCGGGGAAAGGATCTTAGAGCTTGCCACCTTTAGAAAAAAAAATGTATAATATTTAGACAAACAAATACTTCTATTTTTCCTCACAATCTCTCCGACTCTCCCCACCCAGCCCATCTCTCTCGTTCCTTAGTGCTCTCTAGATGCGTGGTTGTTTTGCTTTTGTTTCTACTCTTGGTCACGCTACTGCTTTTCTCATCTGAATAATGCTAACACCATCATGAGAACATTGGGAAACAAAGTAGGCCAATGATCGGGTGAGGCCTGAGGCCATATTAGAATTCAGTTACTTAATCTAGTCATACCATCAGACCTGGGTGAGGCCATGGTCTCAGGTGGCCTCTACCTAGATTTGTCACTTTGTGTAACGTACCGAAACATGGAATCTTATTCTATTCCTTGTTTAGAAGGATAGTAAGTTTGATTTTTTAGATTTGACCAAATAAGAATAAATTTATGTCTTAATATAATTTGTTAATGCAAATAACAGGAATAATCGAATAGTAAGCCATAGCATATTTAGTATTAAAAACAAATATAACATATTAAGTGGCATAAGGTTCTATAATCCAATCTCATATTATAATAACTTAATTATGTGTCACATTGTAAGTAAATTCTTTAAGCATGTCACATGTTTTTTTTGCCAGTTAATATACAAATAATGACTAAAATATATTTAATAAGAGGTATAATTGTTTCAGATTTACAATTGGTGTTTCTATGTCCAAACATATGAATGATGTGTTATTCTCTAAATAGATATTGAATTAATGGGCTTAATATGATAAATAAGCAAAATATAGAAATTTGTGCATAACAACATAAGGAAACTCTTTTGGTACAATGTGAAAATAATGGGACTCGAAATAATAAATCATGATGGTAATGAATATGATATAATAATAATATAATGGTGATGAGCCTAAAACTTTAATCATATTAAACCATAAAAAAATCTTAGAAACTCAAATATAATGGTAAAATTGTGTTCCTTGGGTCTCAGTTACCTTGGGTTCCAAGCTTCACCTTATTTGAACAATCATAACTATCTTAATTTCATTAAGAAAGGAAAATGTAAGATAAGGCCCAAAATATTAAATTAATTGTTAAAATGACATATAATATATTAAATAAATAGTATAAGCTAACTTCTATGACTTATACATATATAATTTAGGTGAAGTTGCAATAAATAAAATTGTTCTATAATATAAAAGGGAGCAATGTTGTACATGCTTGTTAAATTTATGGAAGATTCATCATCGTGGAAAATCTTAAAATGAATTACTTTCCAAATATAGTATGAGTTAATTGCAACAATATGGAACCTAAGATATTCTAATATATTAGAACAAACTTTAAAGAACAAATTATCTCTATTTTTTATTTCAAAGCAATTAATACATAAAAACAATCACGTTCGTGAAAGATCTAGAGGGAGGTGAATAGATCTTTATAATAATTTTGACCAAATAAAATTACTTTATTTAAAGTGCAGCAAAAATAAAAAGTAAAGGAGGAAACCACGAGAGACACAAATTTAGAGTGGTTTCGTCAAATGGTGTTAGTCCATTACCTAGTTGTTTCCAACTAAAATTTCTAAACCTTATATTTTATTCCTTTTATATATCGATACACATACACAAAATTTACCGGTGTCTTTTATAGAGCAAGACAAACCCTCCTTTTTAGCTTAAGGAGAACTATCACCTTCTTTGACAGACTATTCAAAGGTCACCCTTTGCACCCCTTTGACGGACGTGGAAGAGAAGCTCTTCTTTGACAGACGAGGAAGAGCACCAAATTACCTCTTCTTTGACGGACGAGGAAGAGCACCATTCTTCACCTCTTCTTTAACAGTCAGTGGAAGAGCATCGAGTTAAGAAGACTCCTTCTCGCATGTTCCTGAATAGCCTTCACTCCAAGAAGTAGATGAAGAGTAATACAACAATAAAGAAATAGAATAGATAAAGAAAGTAACAAAATAAACTCACAAGATATACAATTAAGCTCTTATTAACAAGTGATGATGATCCACTCCAAAAAAGGTTTAGGCAAAGTAGTATTAGGCGGAGAGGACACTATAACTGAACTAAGGGATTAGGCTATAATGATAGAAATTTGAATGCCTAAACCTAATCTCTTTGAGAAAGATGGCAGGTAGAAGTTTGCTCAAGTATATATCATATATTGTTACATAGTAATATGCAAAGTTGTGTGTAAAGTTGATGTCTAAGTGTTCTAAGACCACTCCTATTTATAAGAAATGTTTAGAAGTAGTTAGAGTACCTATGGAGAGTGTATCCGGTGTTCTTATGGTCAATTAGTCGTTAGAACTAAGTTGATTAAGTTTCAACGGATAATTTTATCATTAATAAACTAACATTCTAAAATCATTCTCGGTCGACAAAAACACAGAAGAGTCTCAGTCAACAAACTCATCGATCGAGAAGTGTCATGGGGTCAACTGCCTCTAACGGTTATGTGTCGATCTATCTCCTCAGACCAACTAAGCACAAAGGCTCTTTGTCGGTCGACAAACTCTTCGACCGACCATATCAATTGAGATTTTCTTCCACCGAGAATGACCCAGAACTCAAGCTATGCAAAGATTATTTCCTGGTTGACAAAGAGTTTGACTGAATGGACTTCAGTTGACAAAGTTTTCAACCGGGATAAACTCTATGAAGGAATATGAAAATGTGTGGAAACTTGTCCAATGACTTAACTAATAAAATATACCAACCCTAGAGGCTTCATATGAGTGTGGGTTAGGGTTTTGGGTAGATTTTGGAAGATCATCACTTGTCCTTGCATCATGTCTATCAAGTTGTACAAAAACATATGTGTATAATCAAATACATGGTACAACTTGATTAGTAAGTATCCAAATATATAAAATTGCAAGGACTTTATAGTTGGATCTTGATTTAGTTTCTTAATCACCTGAACACTTAATACACATATTAGTAATACAATTTGAGAAATATTTGCATCATCAAAATATGAGCATGGTATATCCAAAAAGCCAACAATATCTCCCTTTTTTATGATGACAAATATGTCCATGAGATAAATTAACAGTAGTTAATTTAGAACTTCATATCATCATGAATATTCTCCCCCTTTTGAATTGCTTTGACGATAGTCAAATTATCTCATGAATTTTTCTCCCCCTTTGCCATCACAAAAAAGATAGAAAGATGTGAAAAATGAATCCTCCTTAGTGAGATACTCCCCCTAATATTATGCTCAATTTTAGAGAGGAAAAATATTATACTCAAAGACAATACTAATTGATGGGGAGAGCTGAAAATAAAGATAGACATTAATCTCATTATGACATAGTCAAAAAATCATATATGATCTAGGCACGATTTACAATATTGTCTAATTACCAATGAGAGGAATGTTAAGTCCTTCATGATAAAAAGACCCAATTAGCACAAAAATGTTTAAGTGATACTCTAAACTAATGGTCTAAGTACACCATAGTATAGAGATGTCATAAAAACAAAATATAAATATAAACTTAATTTCTCAATCATTTTTAAAGGATGTTAAGCCTAGAAATGATTAGAGAATCCTTTTAGTACAAAAATAGATTAATAAAAGAATCTCTAGACCAAATATAAGGGATATTAAGCCCATATTGGTATAGAGAATCCATTAAGCATCATAATAACAACTCTACAAGAATCTCTAAATCAAAGGTCAAAGGATGTTAAACCTTTATTGATATAAGGAATTAATTAAGAGCAGAAAAGAATGCAAGTTATATTAAAAAAATTGAGCCCCCCATTAATCTCATACCAAGTAAAATGAGCTCAAAAATAAAAAAATGCCATTTTAGAGTATTCATATCAGATGAAGAAACTAAGAAATCTATTAAATTTTGAATCTGTAAATCATGTTTAAAGAAACCCAAATAAAATTTGTTACTAATAAGATCTCAGTCGAGAAAGTTGTCGACTGAACTGATGTTTGGACCAAAGTCGACCGAAATGTTCATATATTGTAGTAGAGAACTAATTTAAGCACATTTGTCTCCATATTAAGATAAAAAAGGATTTTCAAACAAGGCTCGTGATCTTTTTACTTCCTATCTAGAGAGAGGTTTTGAGTACCCAATCTATGAGAATGCATGATCTTTGAATTTTCCATAAGGAAATCATGTTTTTATCTCTAAGAAATTCCATCTAACTTTCAAAATAGAATCTTTATTTTTCTTTCTCTTATCATGTTTAGGAATAAGTCCATGAGTACCATCATGATTATTAGAATATAACATATTTCTATTAGAAAATTCATCCAACGATAAGTTCAAAATTTCACTTTCTTTAGGAAGCATTGTGTAGTAAGATCTTCTTCAAGCATAGAAATGTTATCATTAAAAGTTTATTGAAGAATAATGTTATGATTGACATGAGCAGAAAAAGAGATAAGCTTCTTTTCTTTTAAGACATGGACTTAATTTTGAAAAGAAGCATTTATAGCAATAAGGTCATTTAATCTCTTTCTGTCAATAGCATTTAAGTCAAGCAAACTAGTCTACTTGTTCTTATTTTTAACTTTATCTGAGGTAATTATAGTAAGTTATATATGATTATTTTATGATAGAATAGAAAGAGATATCTCATCATTATCATTACCTTTGAACTTCAACATTATCTTGCACACTTACATATACTCCTTTTTCTTCATTATCACCTACTCCCAAGATGATGCCTTTGCCACTATTTCCAATATGACTAATCCTCTATTTCTCTTTTCAAGTGTATTGAAGGCATTTTTATCTCCATATATGTCATTATCATTGGAGCATCCACCATCAACCGTTGAATCATGCAAAGTTGAGAGGATTTTGGTACTCAAGTAGTCCATGATGTTAGCACAGATATCATGAATGAAACTAATATTATCAAGCCATAAAAACTTTAATATATATGAAATTAAAGTTTAAATATTCAAGTTGAATTTCTAACAGACTTTTTCTTGGTCGAGAACATGTGTAGATCAAGGATCTTTTCGGTCGAAGTTTTGTCGACCAATAGCATGTTCAGGAGAAAGTAGAATTTCTGTCTAGAAAGATATGCAAGTAAATAAATTAAGAGTTATGTAGATGAGTCTTATAAGAAAAAATATGCAAATTTAATCTCAAATTAAATTAAAATATAACATAAATATATAAATTAAACTAAGCATAGGTCAAATCTCAATAAACTCTATTTTTATTCCAACTTGGGGATTTTGGAATCCAAACCATGTCAAGGGTTCCTTTCTTCCGATATTCACATGAAAAGAAATAATGTCCAAGATGTTGGTAATAATAATGGCTCTTTGACAGGAAAATCTTTGGAGATAGTAGATACCATGATGAGAAGAAAAGTCAATATAGCTTGCTTACAGGAAACTAAATGGACAAGGGAACTGATGTATGCACAAATTGTCGTTATTTTGATATCTAATTTGATTATTTTCTTTGTCATTTGTGCTTAATTGAAAATATTTTTAATACATATTTTACCAAATTAGTAAAATCACTTATGCATCATTTCTTATATTTTTACATGTATTTTATATGCATTTTACATGATTTAATTATTATAATAATTATTTGATTTTATTCATTGATTATTTTATTGTAGATAATTATTATTTACTGGAGCAAAGTCGATACCACCAACTTGCAACTCAGTGGGTTCCAGATCGAGAAGGAAACAGCAAAAAGTCGGTGACACCGACTTCCAAGTCGGTGGTACCGACATAGAGACATACGACCCAGATTAAACACACTTCATTAATGAATTTAACATTGTACAAAATATTAGATATATAACTTTTGACCTAAAGTCTAGACGTCAGCCGAAAACCACACCATTAGATAGAGAATCTCGTTCTCTATCGAGAGGGTGCAAAAACCTAGACAAAAGAAAGAAGAAAAGTGGAGGAACACTATCCTGACATATCTTGGAGACATTTTTGTGGCGGAGACGACGGAGGAATGATGTCATCTTCTCCAGATCCCTTCCTCTACTCTATCTCCTATTTACTGTATCTCAAAATCTATATTTTGTATATTCTTGAGTTATTATGATACCATGTCGTCTATTTTCGGCTAAAACCCTTAATTCCTTAGGACCCGGGAGTAGCCTGGGTATGCATTGTGTCTGATTCTTATGAGTTAATATATATTTTCCTCTTATTTTTTTAATATGAATCTATGGAAATTGCATGTCCTTATTTTGCTTGATCACCACAATTAGCTTATCAGATCATTAATTACTGCTGAAAAGGGGATTAAGGGTTAGAAACACATAGGTTCACCTGTTTATCGGCGTCCCTTGGGAAAGGTGGGGCATAAACGAGAGGAGATTACCCAGAGTTAAACCAAAAGCACCTAACTAATAGATCAATTACTATGAGAATGGAATTGGCTTTAGATTAGGTAGGGGAATTACACTGCGAAAGCAGGTAGTTTCTAGCTATAGGCTCTTTATTCAAGATTAGGAGGGAGTTATATTAATAATTAGGGATTAGATTTAGTGTTGCCCATGGTGAAATCAAAAGTCCTAAGGAATTCATCCCTTCTTGATCACAACAACCTTAGTTAGATTTACTTTGTGTTCTTAGTTAATTAAACAACCAATCAACTCTTGTTTTCAGCTTAGTTGATCAATCCTAATTAGTAATAGTCTTGAACCTCACAACTCCCCGTATTCGATAACTCAGGACTCATAATCCCATATTACTTTGACATGTGCACTTGCGTATTACATGCACATTATATGTGTGTCAAGTTTTTGGCACCGTTGCTGGGGAGTTGGCATGGTTAACACTATAAAAAGTTAGGATCGACCACTCTAGGCCATTGTATTTATTTTCCTTCTTTTTGTATTCTTCCCATTTTTCATTACATAAAACTTTACTCTTAGTTTAGGCATTTTACATATTCATCTCAATATTATTTGTAGTTAGTCTTCTTTCATTTAAAAAAAAAAAAGAACATGGCCCCTATTTGTTCTGAGTGTGGAAATGCACATGTAGGTTATAGATGTCTGAGTCCACCTTCATTACATCATGAGAAAATCTCAAAATAAATTCATCGTGAGCATGTTAGGATTATGGTTCAATATGTTTTAAATCGCAAAGGTCCTATATCTAATGGAGGTTGGGGTAGAGTAGAGAAAATGCAAGAAGTTGAGGTTGAGGATAAGGAATTAGAGAGTGAGGAGAACATACTGGAATAAGTTTTAGAATCACCTCTACCATGTCCTTACATTGAGACCACACCCACACCCTCGAATCCTAAGATTGATTTTGAATATGATTGAGGATCTGATGAGGAAGACGAGAAGAATGATGCAAATAAGGTGGATGACAATTTTGATACATGTGTTTGGGATATGAGTGAAGGAGAGGAGGATCCAGAAGGTGCTATATTTGATAGTGATCTTAGAGAGGAGGAAGAGAGTGAGGAAGATGATACTGAAAGTGAAAAGGTGGAGGAATTTCCCATTACCCATCACATAATTCCTTCACCATAAGACCCATCTCTTCATTTCCTTATTGAGGATCCTATATGGGATATATATCCAGATGATAATTTTGAAAGTTTTTGTGAGGATATTAATGAATGTGGGGGGATTGAATTATTAGAATAGGAGGAGGCACATAAATTCACCTTTGATAAAACCCTCCATTATGTGTAGATAGGAGTGATCCATTGGGGATGGTCATATAAATTAAGGATCAATCATCATTGTACATTTCACCTGATGGCTATCTATTTCTGCATGTACTCCCACATCAAGACTTGTTTGTGAGTCATGTTCATGTTCATTGCAATGATAATTTACTGTTGAAATGGAACATCAACCATACATGTTGGTCTTCTGACTATTATTTATTTTTTCTCATTGTTGTAAGGAACTAGATGTTTAGAAGCAGAGAGAGCTTCACCCTCCTCCACAAACACCTAATTATTGTTGATTGACATGTGTCCATCCTAGGATGTTAAACAAGGGATATTGTGCGAGGCAACCCACCAATTAGGTTTATTTTGTTAAACTTTCAATTCTACTTTTACATTCCTATTTGTAGATTTTGATATCTAGTTTTGATGCAAGTAAAAAAGGTGCCTTGATATGTGCATTTAGTGTGCAGGGACGCACTGAGTCGGTACAACCGACTTCACTGTCAGTAGTACCGAGTTTTCATCAGTGACATCTCACAAGATGAGCAAGCATAGACACTTCACTGAGCTTGAGTGCATATTGGAGGGCAGATTATCATGTGGATCACATCTACTCATCTTTGACCCTAAAGTTCACCGCCCATACTGGTACAATCGTTCCATATATCTTCCTTTGCTTTTTGACATTGAGGACAATGTCATATTCAAGCTTAGGGGGAGGAATGGAATGACACTTCTATCTTTATCTTGCATCTTTACTTTTTATCATATCTCTACATGTTTTGCTTTTGTTGTTTGAATTTTTTTTCTTAGGGTCCACTTCTATCTAGTGTAATTATAGACAAAATATAAAATTTTGGTTAGGATTAGTCGTTTTTTGATGATGTGGTATCAATTTTGAAAATTCTAAATAAACATTTGAATGTGCTTTTATGCTTTTCTCTTTAAGCTAAATTTGCTATGTTTAAGAGTACATAACTGGAGGAATTGTTTGGATTAGTCAGTTTGAAGACATACTGATTGAATGAAAAACCTAACTTAACCCTATGGCTTGTGTGATGACGATGATGTTTGAGTCCAAACCAACCAAACAGTAACGTGATCTTTAATGTGAATTCTAGAAATAAACTCTAAGGTTACCCTATTACACAAGTTGATAGAAGAGGGACATATCATGACTGGGAAAGACATTGTCTCTTAGTCATGTGATCTCATCCACCTTCCATTCATCTTCATTCACCACCATAGGATGATCAAGTTTAATCCAAGTTATTTTCCTCTTGTATGTAATACTTGGCATGATGGGAAGCATATAGTTAGTTCATTTTATTATGCATTAGAAAAGAAAAAAAATCATATAGTCTCTTTTGAGCATTTTAGTTTGTATAACAAAATTTTATATAGTTGCATTTGCATTGCATATTTCATAAGATGTTACATATTTATTATCTTCTACGGTCTTCTCTCATGAAAATGTGTAAAAAAGTTGTATCTCCTTACTCCTTCTCCAAATAAAATAAAAAGCCAAAGCATGAATTGTTCATCTTGCTAAAAATAGGGTAAGAAAAAAAAGAGTTATTGAAAGAAGAAAAAAAAGAGAAAAGGAGAAAAGGGATTTTAAGTTCAATTCCATATTCTCTCTAAGCAACAAAGGAGGGGATTGTGATTCTTTTTATAAACACCTTTCCACTTATACTCATCATTAGGATGAGACATCCATTGCATGCATCATTCCACCAAAATAAAAAAAATAGTCATTAGAAGTCATACATTCACATTTTATCCATCATACAGGTGCATCATATTTTTACTTTTTACATAAATAATTTGGATGATTCTTATAAATCCTATTTTCATAGCCACCCATGTTTTCCATCCATTGCTCTGTATGGTAGGCTACCATCATAATTAATCCCCTCATCCATGTTTATTTGGGGATCTGCTTCCAAGTAGTTTATTTAGGTAGATCAGAGCAATGTAGACAGGGAGATCACATGGTGCATCAAGCATGTGTTCTATTGGCCATGATATTAACTGCTTCATATTGATAGTGTTTTTCATTAATTTTATTGTGGACATTTATTATGAACATTATTGATCGCTTTAGAGTAGTTACTTGTTCAGTGGTTGGCAAGGATCGGTTTGGGACCGACTGGTGGAGGGCGGTTAGAAAAAGTAATTCATAGGTACTTGTCTTCTTGCTGACTATTTTAAACAAATCTAAGAGTAGTGTTGCTCGAGGACGAGCAATATTCAAGCTTAGGGGTGTGATGTATGCACAAATTGTCGTTATTTTGATATCTAGTTTGTTTATTTTCTTTGTCATTTGTACTTAATTGAGTATCTTTTTAATACATATTTTACCAAATTAGTAAAAATCACTTGTGCATCATTTCTTATATTTTTACATGTATTTTACATGCATTTTATATGTTTTAATTATTATAATACTTTTTTTGATTTTGTTCATTGATTATTTTATTACTGATAATTATTATTTACTGGAGCAAAGTCGATACCACCGACTTACAACTTGGTGGCACTGACATGGCATCAGAGTCAGCATATAGTTTTGTTCCAGATCGAGAAGGAAACAGCAAAAAGTTGGCGGCACCGACTTCCAAGTCAGTGGTACCGACATAGAGACATACGACCCAGATTAAACATACTTCATTAATGAATTTAACATTGTACAAAATGTTATATATATATATATATATATATATAAATTTTGACCTAAAGTGTGAATTCCAGCCGAAAACCGCACCATTAGATAGAGAATCTCGTTCTCTATCGAGAGGGTGTGAAAACCTAGACAAAAGGAAGAAGAAAAGTGGAGGAACCATATCCGACAGATCTTGGAGATGTTTTTGCGGTGGAGACGACGGTGGAATGGCTTCATCTTCTCCAGATCCCTTCCTCTACTCTTTCTCCTATTTACTGTATCTCGAAATCCATATTTTGCATATTCTCGAGTTATTGTGATACCATGTCGTCTATTTTCAGCTAAAAACCATAATTTCTTAGGACCCGGGAGTAGCCTGGGTATGCATTTTGTCTGATTCTTATGAGTTAATATATATTTTCCTCTTAATTTTTGAATATGAATCGATGGAAATTGCATGTTCTTATTGTGCTTTATCACTATAATTAGCTTATCAGATCGTTAACTACTGTTGAAAAGGGGATTAAGGGTTAGAAACACATTGGTTCACTCATTTATCGGCGTCCCTTGGGAAAAGTGGGGCATAAACGGGAGGAGATTACCCAGAGTTAAACCAAAAGTACATAAATAATGGATCAATTACTATGAGAATGGAATTGGGTTTAGATTAGGTAGGGAAATTACACTGCGGAAGCAGGTAGTTTCTAGCTACAGGCTCTTTATTCAAGATTAGGAGGGAATTATATTAATAATTAGGGATTAGATTTAGTGTTTCCCATGGTGAAACCAAAAGTCCTAAGTAATTCATCCCTTATTGATCACAACAACCTTAGTTAGATTTACTTTTTATTCTTAGTTAATTAAATAACCAATCAACTCTTATTTTTGGCTTAGCTGATCAATCCTAATTAGTAATAGTCTTGAACCTCACAACTCCCCGTGTTCGATAACTCGAGACTCATCATCCCATATTACTTCAACACGTACACTTGCGTATTACACGCATGTTATATGTGTGTCAGGAACGTTGTAAAGAGATTGGAGACACATGATACAAAATATGATATACAAGCATTGATAAACACAGAAATGGCGTAGATATTATTGTTGATAAGATGTTGAAGGATGATGTTGTCAAGATTACTAGGATGGGTGATAGAATCATAGCTATCAAAGTTGTTCTTAGGGGAAGGATTTTTAACATTATTAGTGCTTATGCCCCTCAAGTTGGCCTTAGCGAAGAGGCTAAGAAGGATTTTTGGGATAACATGGATGAATTGATGCAAGAAATACTGATAGAGGAGAAGATCATTACTGGGAGTGATTTAAATGGCCATGTGGGGAGTAGCAATGATGGATATGAGAGAGTTCATGGTGGTTTTGGATATGGCAACAGAAATGGAGAAGGAGAGAGGATATTAGATTTTACAGTTGCATATGATATGATTTTGACAAACACCCATTTCAAGAAAAGAGAATCTCATAATATTACTTTCAAGAGTGGGTACAATTGTAACCAAATTGATTACCTCCTTACAAGGTTGGAGGATTGTAAAGTATGCAAGGACTATAAAGTGAATCATGGCAAAGAACTCACGATCCAACATAGGTTGGTGGTTTTGGATATTAACATGAAGATCAATAAAGGCAAGCATAATAAAAATCAAGATAGCAGGATCAAGTGGTGGAATATTAAAGGAGATAAGAAATTGACCTTTCATGATAAACTCATCAAGGAGGGAACTTGGAACTTAGAGTCCAACATCAACACTATGTGGCATAACATGAGCTCATGCATAACAAAAATTGCCGAAGAGGGTTTGGGGGAGTCCAAAGGTTGTGGGCCTCCACAAAAAGAGACTTGGTGGTGGAATAATGAAGTATAAAATGTTATTAAATTGAAAAGGGAGATCTATAGGAGCTTGCCCAAATCTTGTGATGATGCAACGTTCCAGAGATACAAGCAAGCAAAGAAAGAAGAGAAAAAGGTTGTTCAGGAGGCAAGGTCTAGATACTTTGATTATATTTATAAGAAGTTGGACACTAGAGAAGGGGAGAAAGCTATATATAAAATTGTTTGTATAAGAGAAAGGAAACGAAGAGACTTGAGTCAAGTAAAATGCATCAAGATTGAAGGTGGCAGAGTGCTGGTAAAGGATGATGATATCAAGAACCAATGGAGAAATTACTTCCATAAGCTTTTCAATGGAGATACTGTAAATAATGTTAGAGACTTGTGTGATAGGGATACAAGAGATATCATTTACACATGATGAGTTTCACATTTTGAGGTCAAGTATGCCTTGAAAAAGATGAAAATAAGAAAGGCATGCAGACGAGACGGTATTCCCATTGATGTATGGAAGAATATGGGGGTGAAGGAGTTATGTGGTTAACAAATTTATTTAACAAGATTGTCAAGACAAATAAGACACTGGATGAATGGAGAAATAGTACTATAGTCCCCATCTACAAGAACAAAGGTGATGTTCATACTGCACAAACTATAGAGGTATCAAGTTGATGAGTCACACAATGAAGCTTTGGGAGAGGATTATTGAGCAGAGGCTAAGATCTCTAACACATATGTCAAACAACCAATTTGGTTTCATGCCTGGTAGATCAGCAACAGATGTTATTTTTCTGATGAGGAGGCTTATGGAGAAGTATAGAGAAGAGATATTCACATGGTTTTTATCAATTTGGAAAAGGCTTATGATCGAGTACCCAGAGAAGTGTTGTGGATGGTTTTGAGGAAAAAGGGTGTGCCAATCTAATACATTGACTTGATTAAAGACATGTATGGTAGCTCTACTGTAAGTGTAAAGACTCTTGGAGGTGAGACACCAACATTTCCCATCACAGTTGGGGTACTCCAAGGATCCACACTCAGCCCATATATGTTCATTCTTGTTATGGATGAGTTGACAAAGAATGTTTAGGATGATGTTCCTTGGTGTATGTTATTTGTTGATGATATTGTATTGATTGACGAAACTAAAGATGGTTTGAATGATAAAGTTGAACTTTGGTGAAAGGCACTGGAATCAAATGAATTGATGATTAGTAGGAGCAAAACTAAGTATATGCATTGCAATTTAAGTCAATCTAGAAGTGTGAATGGTGGAGCCAAGTTGGACGGAGTAGATATACCAAAATGTGATAAATTTCATTACTTGGGCTCTATCATTCAAATAGATGGTGATGTCCAAAATGATTTTTGTCATAGGATCACTGTAGGATGGTTGAAATGGAGGAGTGCAACTGGAGTTTTATGTGATCGAAAGATCCCTTTTAGACTAAAAAGTAAGTTTTATAAAACTGCTATACAGTCAGCCATGCTCTATGGGAGTGAATGGTGGGTGGTGAACAAATAAGGACTCAATAAGATGAATGTGGCTGAAATGCGTATGTTGAGATGGATGAGTGGGAAGACAAGAAAATATCTCTTGAAAAATGACTATATCAAGAATAAAGTGGGGATGACGACCATTAGGGACAAGTTGCGCAAGGCTGACTCGGATGGTATGGACATGTGCAATGCATACCGACTAATGTACCTATATGAAGCAATACTATTGAGGCAAGCACAATTAATAGAAGAAAAGGAAGGCCTAAATTAACATGGGAAGAGCTTATAAAGAGAGACTTTGAATCTATACATCTCAACCAAAATATGACCCATGATAGAGTTGAATGGAAAAGAAGGATCCATGTAGCCAACCCCAACATAGTTGGGATTGAGGCTTAGTTGATGTTGTTGTTGTTGATAATGATGATGATGATGATGGTGGTGGTAATAATAACATGAGATAAAAGATATTTCATTTCTCTTTTTAACATTTTTAGAATTTATAACTTTAGTCTTAAGTACATATGTAGTTCTAGTTTTGGAAGCATATGTCTTTTTGGTTTCGGGCATATGTGAGGATTTTTTATTTAGTACATATCCTAAACCTCTTCTTCTTACTTGTTTAGAAGCATTATCTAAGATGTTATCAAGACTTAAATTTTCTTGCATTAATCTAGAAACTTATTTTTGTAATTCAACATTTTCAGCAAGTTGTATAGTTATATCCAAATTTACTTGAACAAGTTTTGAAAGTAAAGTATCTCTTTCTTTTACCAAAAAAATATCATAGTTTGAATGAGTACACAAAATAAATTGAGTTTGATAATCATTTAGTTTAGCGAGCATGTCAACCTTTTCTTGAGAAAGAAGACTGTTTTCATTTTCAAAATCAAGTATTTTAGCCTTATAACTCTTAATAGATTCTTTTAATGAATTATTTGAAATTTTTAAAGCATCACTTTCAGAACTAAGATTACTTTGATTAATATTATGTTCATCAATAGTTTTGGCAAGTTTCTTCTTTTGCTTCTTGTAATAATTCTTCAAGACTACTAACTAATTTTTCTTTAGATAAATAAAAAAATACTTACCTCATTAGTTTCTTCTTCATCTGTTATTTCCATGAGACATTCTACCTCATCATCTTTGTTTCTTTCACTACTGTCACTTGATTGATCCCATGAAACTATGTAGGATTTGTCCTTATTCTTTAATGAGAACCTTTGACTTGTATCTAGGAGACAATGATCTAAGTATATTCAATACTTGATCTCCCTTACTTATGTTCTTTCTCAATGTACTTAGGTTGGTTACAATGTTAGAAAATCTAGCATACATTTCTACAACACTTTCGTTAGGTTGCATATGAAATAATTCAAACTTGTGTTTTAACATACTAATTTTAGTACTTTTAACTTGGGTAGTTCCTTCATTTGTTAAAAATAACTTGTACCAAATCTCGTGAGTAGTTTCAAATGAGGATATGTGATAAATTCACTAATAGATAAAGAACAATAAAGAATGATTACTATCTTTGCATTGAGTGTGGCTTGCTTTATTATGTCAGGATTCCATTGTTCTAGCTCAATGGTTGGAAGTATGTATGGATGAGCTATCATTTTACAAAGTTTAAAACTAATTCCCTAGAAGTAGAATTGCATCCTCCTGTTCCAGTATGTGTAGTTTGATCCATCAAACACTGGTGGTGTGCTCACATACAATCCTTCCAAGTTGAGGTGGCTGAGCACATTCTCCCTCATGCTTCAGGATCTATTAGGGCTCCTTGAAAATCTACTTGATGCTAAATGAAAGATCTAGACGGGGGTGAATAGAGCTTTATAATAATTTTAACCAAATAAAATTAAATTACTTAAAGTGTAGTAGAAATAGAAAGTAAAGAAGGCAGCCATAAGAAACACAGATTTGGAGTGGTTCCGACACATGATGTCAGTCCACTACTTAGTTGTTTTGAACCAAGATTTCTAAACCTTGTATTTTCTCCCTTTTATATACTGATACACAATACACAAAATTTATCAGTTTCTTTTGTGGAGCAAGACAAACCCCCCTTTACAGCTCAAGTAGAACTATCACCTTATTTGACGGGCTGCTGAAATGCCACCCTTTGCACCTCTTATTTGATGAACATGGAAGAGTTCTGAATCACCTATTCTTTGACAGATGAGGAAGAGCATTGAACCACCTCTTCTTTGACAGACGAGGAAGTGCATTGTTCTTCTCCTCTTCTTTAATAGCCCATAGAAGAGCACCACATTAAGAAAATTCCTTATTCTCACAGGTTCATGGATAACCTTCACTCCAAGAATTAGCCCAAGAATAATAAAACAATGAATAAATAGGTTGGAGAAAGAAAGTAACAAAATAAGCTCATAGGATATTTCATTCAACTCTTATGGAAAAGTGATGATGATCCACTCCAGAAAGGGTTTAGACAGATATTATAACATAGCTAAGGGCTTAGGCTAGAATGATATCAACTTGAAGTACCAAACCCAATCTCTTTGAGAAAGATGGTAAGTAGATGTATGCTCAAGAATGTATCAAAAGTTGTTGCAGAGTAATGTGCAAAGTTGTGTACAAAGTTGATGTCTAGGTGTCCTAAGACCACTCCTGTTTATAAAAAAATCTTTACAAGTGGTTAGAGTACCAATGGGGAGTGTCTAGAGTATTCTTAGTGGTCAATTAACCGTTAGGAATAAGTGGATTAAGTTGCAATGATTAATTTGTTCGTTAATCAAATAACATTCCAGAACCATTCGTAATCAACAAAAACTTCGATCAGAAGAGTCTCGATCAACAAACTCATTACTTGAGAGGTGCCCTGGGGTTAACTGTCTCTAATGGTTATGTGTCAGTCTATCTCCTAGATCCAACTAAGTACAACAGTTCTTTACCGGTCGAAAAAATTTTCAACCGACCATCTCAGTCGAGATTTTCTTTGATCAAGAATGACACAGAACTCAAGCTATGCAAAGGCTATTTCTCGGTTGACAAAGAATTCAACCAAATAGACTTTGATTGACAAAGTTTTTAGCTGAGATATGTTGGTATGTATGCCCTGAGATCCAATCATATGATGATTGGATTGGGATCCATTAAGATTGATTTGATAAATGTCAAAGGCAAGCTTCCAATTTATTTTGGTTCAATCAATTATGAGATAATGATAGAGTAGAATGAATGTCTAGAGAATGACAGTACTCAATGACATGTGTCTTCATGTTAAGGACTTGAACAATGAGACCATACGAATGCTAAGAGTTTGTACATTCTTGTTGTGTCCCTAGTCAGATGTCATTGTAGAAGGTTGATAGACAATAATGAAATAGTAAGACTAGAGTGTGTGTTAGTTGATGAAAGAGTCTCATTAATCATGATATGTGATATCAAACCAAGCACATAGATACATGTTAGAGAACAGTGTATCAGACAGACCCACCGTGAGAGTGACACATGGAGCCACAACATGGCAGCCGGAGTCAGCTCTCACAGTGATGGTGGTGATTGTGATTCTTAGACATGAAATCATTGCACTCATCACATGTCGTTGGGTACTCTTTGACATCATCAAATGTGGTCTTGAAATCTGAATTGTTATAAAGGTGATGATTGGGTGACTTTGACACAGAGTTTTGACTATGAGTGATAGATATAAGATTTGTCCCTCTTGAGGGAGTATGATGTCCATGGACACTTGATAAGCGAGACTGAGAAAGGCATGCACATGTACATGTGAGTCAATATATGATATTAGTGGCACACATATCTTAGACAGTCTACTTTGGATCAAGGAACATGAATGAACATTGAAAGGATGACATCTCCATGCCTTGAGTTCATTCAAGATATCAGAGACAAAGGAATTATATATTCACTGGGACACCAATCATAGACTGTAGGATTGAAAGTTGTTCTCTAACTTTCCTTTTCACTTGGGTAGCAGTGATGTGCGTAGACACTGCTCTTTGATTGTGATGTCATATGCTAGTTATGGACATTAACTGCCAACGTGAAATGGTACCTATAGGGCCACACACAAAGGATTAACCTAGAAGAGGAGTTTATCCATGAATGATGTTTACATTGATTACTAAAGGTGTTTAGGTACTCTATCAAACATTCAATTAATTGACTTGACTCAGAATCATCAACTTCAAGTGTTGAACCAACTGATTTGAGTGTCGGATTGATTGAGAACTGCATTGAGTGTGTTTTGCACAATCTGGACCACCAACCGACCGGTTCACTGGGTGAACCAATCGGCTCAAGGTCAGTGAGATGACTGGTTCACTTAGTGAACTGATCGGTTCGACTGGACCAAATGAGCAAGGTTGGGTTGTCCTGATTTATGAGAAAAGTTTTTCGTTTCACTTGTCCAATTTGATTGGGATAAGAATTGATCTTTGTATTAATTGAAAACAAAAGAAGAAATTCAATTGGAGGCGAGTTAGGAATGTGAAATGACTGGTTCAACTAGTGAACCGATCAGATCACACTTCCAACTGACCGTTCATTTGTGAAACGATCAGTTCGGCTATCGCAACACCATCACTTCATGGAAATCCTAGACCGTTCTACTCCCACTTTAGTCCCGCATTTCTCGAGGCTGAGAACCCTAACCATGACCCCTCCTATATATAGAGGGGTACTGAGGGATTCTCAGATAGCACAACTCAGAACATCAGTTGCTCTACAAAGTTGTTGTCCTCTCTGGTTGTGGTAACCGATAGAGCCGTAGTAAGTTCTACCCATCTAGGGAGGAACAGTGAGGGAAAGACAACAACAAAAAAGCAACTGGTTGTGGGAGAGTGTGTCGGTGACTAGTACACCAATAGAAGGGGATGAATTCTTCTAGTGTCCTGTAGGACAGGACAACTAGAATTCCCAGTGGTCTGTGTGGACTATCTATAGAGGAGGGAGGTTTCTACCACTCAGGAGGATGACTGTCAACTGCAGTTCGGGTCAAGACCAGGAGCTGCACAAATGTCATCGAAGACAAGTGGGTGAAGACCGCACTTGTTGTGAGACATTGTCACTGAGCAAGCCTCAGGACCAAGTATGAATCTCTAAAACCATCCTTCCTATTTCATAGTCGTTGATGTGATCTGTGGTTATGGTTTTGTGGTGAGAGAAAATTTTATTTCTACTGCCTTCTCCCTCACCTAAAAACCCAACAGTGGTATCAGATCCACGTCAACGTACTGTGGTTTAGGATAATCAATACGATCAGTTTTTTCGTTTTATCGCCTTTTATTTATTGCATACGATGCGAATATTTAACGGGATAAATGTGAATATTCGATTAATACCACATAATCCCAAACTAAATATATACATATATGATATGGTATATATATGCAAACAATACGTGTCGCTCAAAACAGTTTTGATGGTGGATGTGTAGTGTGGTTATGGCCTATAAACCCCTATGTGTGCTTGGTTGGATGTGGTTGTTTGCATATCAGTTTGTGCACCGAGCCCTCTTCTTCTTTTCCTGATGCAACTCGAGATAACTCAAGATTATCTTCTACCTTTACTCCACCCAAATGTAACTCGAGGTTTCCCAATGAGATATCTAAAAGTAGGATAGTTTATTTTTTGTTACATCGAAGACTGGCGGGGGCCCAGATGAGCGGTTGGATGTGCGAGATGATCGACTGGAGGAGCCAACCAATCGACTAGCGGACTGAGACGACTGGTTTATGGTGTAGCTGGTGGCCTGACGAGGAGCGAGACGACTTGACAAACTGACCGTCTGGAGGAGTTAGACAATCAGTTGGTGACAACCAATCAACCGGCCAGGAGGCGAGCAGATCAGTCGTGTGATGAGCTGATCAAACCCATAACAGCCTAAGCATAAGATCTTCATCAACAACAGGTTGCATGTGATGTAGACCTAGATGACCGTAATTCCTTATGGCTCAAGGAATTACAATAGGATGGCCATAATCATTGCTTTATCGTTATTGTATGTTTTCATACATAATGTATATGATATATGTGGTGATTGGATACATATATGCATATATGAGCATATTAAAACTCCTCAATAAAATATTAAGTTTAAGATGCCTTCCAAAAGCAGCACATATGAAAAGTTTGATCGACCAAGTATGGGAACGCCCTAGCGTGGTGCACCATCTATCTCGTGGAAGTGTGATGATGAATATGTGGGTCTACCCTAGCAAGGTGCATATTCATCGTGTTGCCGTTTGGGTTGGACTTAACAAGGTGACCTTGATCAGATCAAGCACCTTGAGGCATATAGATGAACATGGCAAGGAGTTGCGCATGACATCTATCAAGAGTTGCATATGATGTAATGGCAAAGGTTGCCTACCTAAAAGAATCTAGTTGTAGGTGACAGTCCTAGCTGGTCCATGGCTGAGAGGAAATTAGGATCTTGCTCACTAGAAGGTTGTACACTGCAATCTTCTGAATTGATAGTGAGGGCTATCAATTTGAACAAAATAGTGGGAGCGATAATTAATTAAAGGACCTAATTATATCATCAAAATTTTCAAATCAAGTCAAAAGAGTTTTGGACTAAAATTGCATATTTCCTTTTTGTTGAACAAATGGATAGCAACAACAATCACTTTTCATTGCGATCAGTCCTTGAGAAGGTAAAACTAAATGAGAATAATTTCCACGACTGGTTTAGGACATTGAAAATTGTTCTCACTCAAGAGTGAAAGCTCTATGTCCTAGATACACCAGTGCCGGAGGAACCCTCTCCCACCGCACCAAAGACAGAAAGGGATGCTTACAAGAAGCATACTAAAGATGTCATTGATGCAAAGTGCTTGATGTTGTGCTCAATGAAATATGAGTTGCAGAGACAACATGAGAACATGGACGTCATTGAGATGGTTCAACATCTCAAGAACCAAGCACGACAAGAGAGATATGATGTCTCCAGGGCACAGTTCGAGTGCATCATGATAGAAGGAGGTCCAGTTGGTCCTCACATGCTCAAGATGATTGGGTATGTGGAGAACTTGACAAGAGTGGGATTCCCTCTGAGCCAAGAGTTGGCTAATGTTGTGATTCTGCAATCGTTGCTAGAATCTTACAGTCAGTTTGTGATGAACTACAACATGAGCAACTTTGACAAACCATTGACATAGTTGTTGTGCATGTTAAGGACAACTGAGGCATAGATGAAGAAAGACAAAACAAAATCTGTGATGTTGATCAAGAGAAAGAAGGGTAAGTCTAAAGGCAAGGGCAAGGGCAAAGAAAAGAAGGGTTCTGATGCTAGCCAACAACCTAAGTCATCTTCAACTCTCAAGGCCAAAGGAGGGGTGAACAAGGGAGGCAAATGTCACCATTGCCAAGAGCCAAGACATTGGAGGAGAAATTTCCCTCTCTATCTAGATGAACAAAAGAAGAAGGGGATGTAAATCTCCACCTCAGGTATCTTTAAATAAACTTGAAACACTTCTTTATCTGAGGTATTTGATACCAAGATATGGATCTGACATATCTGATATGCAGGATATAAAAAGAAGTGATGGCCTTTATGAAAGGACCACGAAGGAACACTCATCATTGGAGCAAGTGTTGCTGCCATAAATAGTACTTTTATGTTTATTTCATCTCAAAGGGCATGTAATAGAGTTATGAACTGCTATTTCATTTTTCCAATAAATAGAAACACTTTATTTTTGCATCTTGTAATGATAAGGATGTCTATCAATAAAGGTGATGTTTCAATTTAAAGATATGATATTTTGTGGCAATGCCTTATTTATCTTGTGGTACTTGGTATGCACAAGATAAAATGATACCTAAAAGTCATTGATGACTCAAACAATAAATTAACATTATCATGAGAAATTCATTTCTAGCTTCCATGTTGATGGATAGGCCAGACTCTTTTGGTTGTGAACCATTAAGAGATATGAATTTCTTGGGTATGATGACAAGTCAATCTTCACTAGATGCAGTGGGAGAATGACTATTATATTAAGTATAATACATATTGATGTATATACATGCCTATTAGAATAAATGTTAATGCTTCAGATGGTGTATAGTGAAATGCCAATATGAATATTTTGAAGTGTTCAAGAATATCATAAATGAAGTACAAACTTGGTAAAAGTATTAATTCTTTCATGAGATAAATGAATGGGATACTTAAACCAAATGTTTGAGGACCTTGTGAGTAATTATGATAATGCATCATAGAGAACTCATGATTAAGGCATAGTGATGTCTAAGAAGAAATCATACTCTAAAAAGTTAGAGCATGATCATCAAATAACTAACCTTCTAGAATTGTTCTAAAGAACATGCTTTACACTAAATAAAGGAGATTAAGAATCACAAGTGTTGTGGATTCTCAAATTCCTTATGTAACATATACACCTCATATATCTAGGTAATGAATTGGTCATGTGATGAGCCAATAATCTAGATGATGTTGAGGGACCAGATTTTGAGTCATGGCTTGAGGCCATAAGATCCAAAATGACTTCCATGTGAACCAATTAAGGTATGACCTTATGGTAGCACTTGATTGGGATAAAACCCATAAGTGCAATTGGGTCTTAAGAGTTAAGACTGACATGCATGTCATTTAGAGAAAGGATCATGCTTGATGTTGGAACTCGAAAGACTATGAAATTTGGCATATGGATATTAAAACTGCATTCCTAACAGGAATAAGATAAGGCTGTGTACGTGACAGAACCTGAAGGGTTTTATAAATCCAATAATGCAAATGCAGTCTATAAGTTATAAGGGTTTAATCAATATGATTGATTAAATACAAGGAACTCGGAACTTGAAGTCTTTACTTTGATTATATAGTCAAAAGGTTTGACTGATATATCAAAATAAAGAAGGGATATGTGATTACAAAGATTTAGTGGGAGTGTATTTACATTCCACATGATGATGAGGAATAAATGTTCTAAAATGGAAACTAGTGTGGAAATACCTTCTTTAAGGGAAGACAGAGAAATGTCCTATGTGATTAGAATAGAGATCTATAGAGATAGTTCTAAAAAAACTCTTGACCTAGTAAAGAAAGAGCATACATTGGCAATCTGTACTGAAGGGTTCAATATGCACAGATTCAGTGGGAGAAAACTTCTCCATGTTACATGGATTTAGTATCTTAGATGCCAAGTGTCCCAAATTCTTATGAAGAATAGGAGCACATTGACATATATGGATCTATTATGTATGTAATCATCCCATTATCTTGTATGTATTAGACATGACAAGAAAATATGCATTCATCATCTTGTATGTTTTGGATATGATATGCTCATCCTGTTAACTCGTGTGACGAGTGGGTGTCTATCTACTTCCAGTGAGGGTCATTGGAATACCATGAAAAACTTGTTTGGTACTTATGAAGTACTAGTTCTATGGTAATATAAGGAAGAGTTGGGTGTAAAGAGTTACACTGATGCAAGCTTCCGAAATGACAAAAAATGATTGCAAAATATAAAATATAAAAATGAATATTAGTTGATAAATGGAAACGTTCCAATTTAAAAGTCGTTTAATTCTAAAAGGGAATGTCGAGTATCCTTGTGTTATGAACAACAGAGGATACTATATGGATCTAGAAGTTCATAGAGATGAACTTATAGATATTCCAACCATTGATGACAAATAGAAATACTGAATCAAACAATGGAGCTAAGTGTTAGGCAAGGCAAGGAATATCAGATCGCATATTATGACAACTCCATCTCATATGATATGTCGTACAGTGAAGAGATGTGAAACATGCAATATACTGACTAAAGCAAAGTATTGCGAACTCACTGCATTAACACTGGAGCAGCAGAAACATGTGGGACATGTTTGGAGATCACTAAGAATATGATTCAAAGGGGATTGAATCATATTGCAAGTGGGAGTTTGTTGGTATGTATGCCCTGAGAGCCAATCATATGATGATTGGATTGGGATACATTAAGATTGATTTGATAAATGTCAAAGGCAAGCTTCCAGTTTATTTGGTTCAATCAGTTATGAGATAATGATAGAGTAGAATGAATGTCTAGAGAGTGACAATACTCAATGACATATGTCTTCAGGTTAAGGACCTAAACAATGAGACCATATAAATACTAAGAGTTTGTACATTCTTGTTGTATCCCTAGTCGGATGTCATTACAGAAGGTTGATAGACAACAATGACACAATAGGACTAGAGTGTGTGTTGGTTGATGACAGAGTCTCATTAGTCATGATATGTGATATCAAACCAAGCACATAGATACATGTTAGAGAATAGTGTATCAGGCAGAACCACCGTGAGAGTGACACATGGAGCCACAACATGGCAGTTGGAGTCAGATCTCACAGTGTGGTGGTGATTGTGATCCTTAGACCAGAAATCACTACACTCATCACATGTCATTGGGTACACTTTGACAACATCAAACGCGGTCCTGAAATATGGATTGTTATAAAGGTGATGATTGGGTGACTTTGACACATGGGGTTTTGACTGTGAATGATAGATATGGGATTTGTCCCTCCTGAGGGAGTATGATGTCCATGACCACTTGATAAGAGAGACTGAGAAAGGCATGCACATGCACGTGTGAGTCAATATGTGATATTAATGGCACACATATCTTAGATAGTCTGCTTTGGATCAAGGAACATGAGTGAACGTTGAAAGAATGACAGCTCCATGCCTTGAGTTCATTTAGGATACAGAGACAAAGGAGTTATAAATTCACTGGAACACCAATCAGAGACTGTAGGATTGAAAGTTGTTCTCCAACTTTCCTTTTCACTTAGGTAGCACTGATGTGCGACTAGGCACCGCTCTTTGCTTGTGATGTCATAAGCTAGTTATGAACATTCACTGCCAACGTGAAATGGGACCTATAGGGTCACACACAAAGGATTAACCTAGAAGAGGAGTTTATCCATGAATGATGTTTGAATTGATTACTAAAGGTGTTTAGGTACTCAATCAAACATTCAATCAGTTGACTTGACTCAGAATCATCAAGTTCAAGTGTTGAACCAACTGATTTGAGTGTCGGATTGATTGAGAACTGCATTGACTATGTTCTATACAATCTAGACCACCAACTGACCGGTTCACTGGGCGAACCGATCGGCTCAAGGTCAGTGAGAGAGCAGGTTCACTTGGTGAACCGATTGGCCTGGACCAAACAAGCAAGGTTGGGTTGTCCCGATTTGTGAGAAAAGTTTTTTGTATCACTTGTCCAATTCGATTGGGATAAGAATTGATCTTTGTACTAATTGGAAACGAAAGAGGAAATTCAATTGGAGGTGATTCAGGAATGTTAAATGACCAGTTCAACTGGTGAACCGATCGGCTCACACTCCAAACTAACCGGTTCGTTTGTGAAATGATCGGTTTAGCTACCACAATGCAATCAGTTCATGGAAATTCCAGACCCTTCTACTCCCACTTTAGTCCCGCATTGCGCAGGGCTGAGAACCCTGATCCTGACCCCTCATATATATAGAGGGGTACTGGGGGCTTCTCAGATAGCACAACACATAACATCAGTTGCTCTGCAAAGTTATTGCCCTCTTTGGTTGTGGTAACCGAGAGAGCCCAAGCAAGTTCTACCCATCTAGGGAGGAACAATAAGGGAAAGACAACTGTAGAAAAGTAAATGGTTGTGGGAGAGTGTGTCGATGACTAGTACACTGACAGAATGGGACAAATCCTCTTAGTGTTCTGTAAGATAGGATGACTAGAGTTCCTAGTGGTCCGTGTGGACTATCTATAGAGGTGGGAGGTTTCTACCGCTCAAGAGGATGACTTTCAACCACAATCCGGGTCAAGACCACGAGTTGCATAGACACTGTCGAAGATAGGTGGATGAAGACCACACTTGTTGCGAGACATTGTCGCTGAGCAAGCCTTAGGACTAGGTATGACTCGCTAAAACATCCTTCCTATTTCATAGTCGTTGATGCGATCTGTGGTTACAGTTTTGTGGTGGGAGAAAGTTTTGTTTCTGCTACCTTCTCCCTCACCTAAAACCCAATCAGATGGACTTTGTGAAGGAATAAGCAAATGTATGAAAACCTATCCAATGACTTAACTAATAAAACCTATCAACCCTATAGAATTCGAATGAGTGTGGGTTAGAGTTTTGGATAGATTTTGGAAGATCATCACTTGTCCATACATCATGTCTATCAATTTGTACAAAAACACACGTGTATAATCAAATACATGGTATGACTTGATTAGCAAGCATCCAAATATATAAAATGACAAGGTCTTTGTAGTTGGATCTTGACTCACTCTTTGGATCACTGAAACACTTAATAAACATGTTAGTAATGCAATTTGGAAAATATTTACATCATCAAAATATGAGTGTGGCATATCCAAAAAGCCAACTGATAACATATCATAAAGGAAATAAATATTTAACTCATTTATATTTTTTGGAAACAAATAGATATTCCGAATTTTATAATCAATTACTTAACCCAAATAAGAAATAATAATAATTTGGACTAAATGATATCGTTATACACCTTCCCATTACCTCTAAAACATTAATAACAAGGAAAAAAGAAAATAGTTTGACAGATAATATTTTCACCCTTTTGATATGAAAATCATGTGTCTATAATGATTAGTTTTGGATATATAATTTTATTAACACCTATCTCCTCTACAAATAATTAATGTAGAATATACTAGGAATATATATATGGTTGCCTCAAATTTAAAAATTTGGATCAAACTTAATAATAAATAAATAAATAGATGTCTTTTATTGGAGTAAACTTGTTATACATATTTTCAATAACTCTAGAATGAGATGAGAAACATTTTGAGAAAGTTATTTTATAATTGGATGAATAAGTATATACAATAGGCTAACAAATGGAAGGATTGAAAAGGAATTTAATATGTATATCCTACACAATTGTACATTAAATTATTATACATGTTTACCTTGAGTAAATAATTACACAATGATATATTCAGAGGTCTCTTTATTGTAAATGTAATAGTCAATATTTCTGTCACCAAGTTGTTGAAGAAAAGAGGAAAATATATTATAAAATATAGATGTAAAGAAATGGAAGAGATATGACGTTTTTTTTAATTTATTCTTCCGTGATATGTGTTATTGAATGCTTAACTTTTCTTTATTTACAATGTACATTATATATTTTCCCTAGTGAACAAAATATAAAAGTTTATTCATACCCATGCCTGATAGTTCTATATATATACCCCTCCCCATGGCCTTCACACATACAAATCGCTTTGACAAATAGGATATGACTCCTAACCTTCTCCCTTGTCCTCCTATTAAAGTCCCTTGGATGAGTCGTCAAAGTCTCATGATCTCAAGAAACTATTCATTTGGTGATCTTCTCTCAACCACCAATGTTTCAAACTATGGAACCCTGACTTGGATCTAGGATTGTAATTCTGACAAGTTGAAAAACATCCATAGGTATGTTGCATCTTCAAATCATATTGAGCAATTTTTCTTGATGGGTGTTGCATCCCCTATGAATGATATTGAGCAATCTAATTTTCTCTCTCTCTTATTGTATGTTGCATCTCCTAAATTCTACACTGACCAATCACTCATATTTATCTCTCTCTCAATCCTTTGTGACATATTTCCCTTTACAAATTCTCTCTCTTCTAAAAGGTTGACTTATATGAGAAAGAAAGTTTTTATATCGATCTTTTGATCATGTTAATATGTTGGATAATGCTTGTTGGATCCTAATTTGAATCCAGTTCATACTATTCCATGTTGTAACCCTGATATCACAAGTTGTGGATTTTAATGATTTTTGAGATATCCGAGTTGTGGAAATTGTTACATAATTGTTTAAGGGTCCTTTGACCCCTCTAGATATCATTGGATTTTCTCATTCCTTTGTGAGAATGATTATCTTTTATCTTACCTTCCTAGTTTCATGTGTGATTGACTAGTTATAACCGCACCATTAGATAGAGAATCTCGTTCTCTATCGAGAGGGTGCGAAAACCTAGACGAAAGGAAGAAGAAGAGTGGAGGAACCCTATCTGACAGATCTTGGAGACGTTTTTGCAGTGGAGACGACGGTGGAACAACTTCATCTTCTCCAGATCCCTTCCTCTACTCTTTCTCCTATTTACTGTATCTCGAAATCCATGTTTTGCATATTCTCGAGTTATTGAGATACCGTGTCGTCTATGTTCGGCTAAAAACCTTAATTCCTTAGGACCCGGGAGTAGCTTGGGTATGCATTGTGTCTGATTCTTATGAGTTAATATATATTTTCCTCTTAATTTTTGAATATGAATCTATGGAAATTGCATGTCCTTATTGTGTTTGATCGCCACATTTAGCTTATCAGATCCTTCACTATTACTGAAAAGGGGATTAAGGGTTAGAAACACATAGGTTCACCCGTTTATCGGCGTTCCTTGGGAAAAGTGGGGCATAAACGGGAGGAGATTACCCAGAGTCAAACCAAAATCACCTAACTAATGGATCAATTACTATGAGAATGGAATTGGGTTTATATTAGGTAGGGGAATTACACTACGGAAGCAGGTAGTTTCTAGCTACAGGCTCTTTATTCAAGATTAGGAGGGAGTTATATTAATAATTAAAAATTAGATTTAGTGTTGCCCATGGTGAAACCAAAAGTCCTAAGGAATTCATCCCTTCCTGATCACAACAACCTTAGTTAGATTTACTTTTTATTCTTAGTTAATTAAACAACCAATCAACTCTTATTTTCGGCTTAGCTCATCAATCCTAATTAGTAATAGTCTTGAACCTCACAACTCCCCGTGTTTGATAACTTGAGACTCATAATCCCATATTACTTTGACACGTACACTTGCGTATTACACACATGTTATATGTGTGCCAGGAACGTTGTAGAGAGATTGGAGACACATGATAAAAAATCTGATATACAGGCATTGATAAACATAGAAATGGCGTAGATATTATTGTTGATAAGATGTTGATGGATGATGTTGTCAAGATCACTAGGATGGGTGATAGAATCATAGCTATCAAAGTCTTTCTTAGGGGAAGGATTTTTAACATTATTAGTGCTTATGCCCCACAAGTTTGCCTTAGCGAGGAGGCTAAGAAGGATTTTTGGGATAACATGGATGAATTGATGCAAGGAATACCGATAGAGGAGAAGATCATTATTGGGAGTGATTTAAATGGCCATGTGGGGAGTAGCAATGATGGATATGAGAGAGTTCATGGTGGTTTTGGATATGGAAACAGAAATGGAGAAGGAGAGAGGATATTAGATTTTGCAGTTGCATATGATATGATTTTGGCAAACACCCATTTCAAGAAAAGAGAATCTCATAATATTGCTTTCAAGAGTGGGTACAATTGTAACTAAATTGATTACCTCCTTACAAGGTGGGAGGATTGTAAAGTATTCAAGGACTGTAAAGTGAATCATGGCAAAGAACTCATGACCCAACATAGGTTGGTGGTTTTGGATATTAACATGAAGATCAATAAAGGCAAGCATAACAAAAATCAAGATAGCAGGATCAAGTGGTGGAATCTCAAAGGAGACAAGAAATTGACCTTTCATGATAAACTCATCAAGGAGGGAACTTGGAACTTAGAGTCTAATGTCAACACTATGTGGCATAACATGAGCTCATGCATAACAAAAATTGCGAAAGAGGGTTTGGGGGAGTCCAAAGGTTGTGGGCCTCCACAAAAAGAGACTTGGTGGTGGAATGATGAAGTATAAAAGGTTATTAAATTGAAAAGGGATATCTATAGGAGGTTGCCCAAATCTTGTGATGATGCAACGTTCTAGAGATACAAGCAAGAAAAGAAAGAAGCGAAAAAGGTTGTTCAGGAGGCAAGGTCTAGATACTTTGATTATATTTATAATAAGTTGGACACTAGAGAAGGGGAGAAAGCTATATATCAAATGGTTTGTATAAGAGAAAGGAAAGGAAGAGACTTGAGTCAAGTAAAATGCATCAAGATTGAAGATGGCAGAGTGCTGGTAAAGGATGATGATATCAAGAACCAATGGAGAAATTACTTCCATAAGCTTTTCAATGGAGATACTGTAAATAATGTTAGAGACTTGTGTAACAGGGATACAAGAGATATCATTTACACATGATGAGTTTCACATTTTGAGGTCAAGTATGCCTTGAAAAAGATGAAAATGAGAAAATTCCCATTGATGTATGGAAGAGTATGGGGGGTGAAGGAGTTATGTGGTTAACAAATTTATTTAACAAGATTGTCAAGACAAAGAAAACACCGGATGAATGGAGAAATAGTACTATAGTCCCCATCTACAAGAACAAAGGTGATGTTCATACTGCATAAAATATAGTGGTATCAAGTTGACGAGTCACACAATGAAGCTTTGGGAGATGATTATTGAGCAGAGGCTAAGATCTGTAACGCATATATCAAACAACCAATTTGGTTTCATGCCTGGTAGATCAGCAACATATGTTATTTTTATGACGAGGAGGCTTATGGAGAAGTATAGAGAAGAGATCTTCACATGGTTTTTATCAATTTGGAAAAGGCTTATGATCGAGTACCCAGAGAAGTGTTGTGGATGGTTTTGAGGAAAAAGGGTGTGCCAATCTAATACATTGGCTTGATTAAAGACATGTATGGTAGCTCTACTGTAAATGTAAAGACTCCTGGAGGTGAGACACCAACATTTCCCATCACAGTTGGGGTACTCCAAGGATCCACACTCAACCCATATATGTTCGTTCTTGTTATGGATGAGTTGACAAAGAATGTTTAGGATGATGTTCCTTGGTGTATGTTATTTGCTGATGATATTGTATTGATTGACGAAACTAAAGATGGTTTGAATGATAAAGTTGAACTTTGGAGAAAGGCACTGGAATCAAATGAATTGATGATTAGTAGGAGCAAAACTAAGTATATGCATTGCAATTTAAGTCAATCTAGCAGTGTGAATGGTGGAGCCAAGTTGGATGGAGTAGATATACCAAAATGTGATAAATTTCATTACTTGGGCTCTATCATTCAAATAGATGGTGATGTCCAAAATGATTTTTTTCATAGGATCACTGCAGGATGGTTGAAATGGAGGAGTGCAACTGGAGTTTTATGTGATCGGAAGATTCCTTTTAGACTAAAAAGTAAGTTTTATAAAACTGATATACGGCCAGCCATGCTCTATGGGAGTGAATGGTGGGCGGTGAAGAAATAAGGACTCAAACAAGATGAATGTGGCTGAAATGCGTATGTTGAGATGGATGTGTGGGAAGACAAGAAAAGATCACTTGAGAAATGACTATATCAGGAATAAAGTGGGGATGGCGAGCATTAGGGACAAGTTGCGCAAGACCGACTCAGATGGTATGGACATGTGCAATGCAGACCGACTAATGTACCTATATGAAGCAATACTATTGAGGCAAGCACAATTAATATAAGAAGAGGAAGGCCTAAATTAACATGGGAAGAGATTATAAATAGAGACTTTGAATCTATACATCTCAACCAAAATATGACCCATGATAGAGTTGAATGGAAAAGAAGGATCCATGTAGCCGACCCCAAAATAGTTGGGATTGAGGCTTAATTGATGATGTTGTTGTTGATGATGATGATGATGATGTTGGTAATAATAACATGAGATAGAAGATATTTCATTTCTCTTTTTAACATTTTGAAAATTTATAAATTTAGTCATAAGTACATATGTAGTTCTAGTCTTGGAAGCATATGTCTTTTTGGTTTCGGGCATATGTGAGGATTTGTTATTTAGTACATATCCTAAACCACTTCTTCTTACTTGTTTAGAAGCATTATCTAAGATGTTATCTAGACTTAGATTTTCTTGCATTAAACTAGAAACTTATTTTTGTAATTCAACATTTTCAGCAAGTTGTATAGTTATATCCAAATTTACTTGAACAAGTTTTGAAAGTAAAGTATCTCTTTCTTTTACCAAAAAAATATCATAGTTTGAATGAGTACACAAAATAAATTGAGTTTGATAATCATTTAGTTTAGCGAGCATATCAACCTTTTCTTGAGAAATAAGACTATTTTCATTTTCAAAATCAAGTATTTTAGCCTTATAACTCTTAATAGATTCTTTTAATGAATTATTTGAAAATTTTAAAGCATCACATTCAGAATTAAGATTACTTTGATTAATGTTATGTTCATCAATAGTTTTGGCAAGTTTCTTCTTTTCCTTCTTGTAATAATTCTTCAAGACTACTAACTAATTTTTCTTTAGATTAATAAAAAATACTTACCTCATTAGTTTCTTCTTCATCCGTTATTTCCATGAGACATTCTACCTCATCATCTTTGATGCTTTCACTGCTGTCACTTGATTGATCCCATGAAACTATGTAGGCTTTGTCCTTATTCTTTAATGAGAACCTTTGACTTGTATCTAGGAGACAGTGATCTAAGTATATTCGATACTTGATCTTCCTTGCTTATGTTCTTTCTCAATGTACTTAGGTTGGTTACAATGTTAGAATCTAGCATACATTTCTACAATGCTTTCGTTAGGTTGCATATGAAATAATTCAAACTTGTGTTTTAACATACTAATTTTAGTACTTTTAACTTGGGTAATTCCTTCATGTGTTAAAAATAACTTGTACCAAATCTCGTGAGTAGTTTCAAATGAGGATATGTGATTAAATTCACTAATCGATAATGAACAATAAAGAATGATTACTATCTTTGTATTGAGTGTGGCTTGCTTTATTATGTCACGATTCCATTGTTCTAGCTCAATAGTTGGAAGTATGCATGGATGAGCTATCATTTTACAAAGTTTAAAACTAATTCACTTGAAGTAGAATTGCATCCTCCTTTTCCAGTATGTGTAGTTTGATCCATCAAACACTGGTGGTGTGCTTACATGCGATCCTTGTAAGTTGAGGTGGCTGAGCACATTCTCCCTCATGCTTTAGGATCTATTAGGGCTCCTTGAAAACCTACTTGATGCTAAATGAAAGATCTAGAGGGGGGTGAATAGATCTTTATAATAATTTTAACCAAATAAAATTACATTACTTAAAGTGTAGTAGAAATAGAAAGTAAAGAAGGAAGCCATAAGAGGCACAAATTTAGAGTGGTTCCAACACATGATGTCAGTCCACTACTTAGTTGTTTTGAACCAAGATTTCTAAACCTTGTATTTTCTTCCTTTTATATACCGATACACAATACACAAAATTTATCAGTTTCTTTTGTGGAGCAAGACAAACCCCCCTTTACAACTCAAGTAGAACTATCACCTTATTTGACGGGCTGCTGAAATGCCACCCTTTGCACCTCTTCTTTGATGAACATGGAGAGTTCTGAATCACCTATTCTTTGATAGACGAGGAAGAGCATTGAACCACCTCTTCTTTGACAGACGAGGAAGAGCATTGTTCTTCTCCTCTTCTTTAATAGCCCATAGAAGAGCACCACATTAAGAAGATTCCTTATTCTCACAGGTTCATGGATAACCTCCACTCCAAGAATTAGCCCAAGAATAATAAAACAATGAATAAATAGGTTGGAGAAAGAAAGTAACAAAATAAGCTCATAAGATATGTCATTCAACTCTTATGGAAAAGTGATGATGATCCACTCCAGAAAGGGTTTAGACAGATATTATAACGTAGCTAAGGGCTTAGGGTAAAATGATATCAACTTGAAGTACCAAATCCAATCTCTTTGAGAAAGATGGTAAGTAGATGTATGCTCAAGAATGTATCAAAAGTTGTTGCAGATTAATGTGCAAAGTTGTGTACAAAGTTGATGTCTAGGTGTCCTAAGACCACTCCTATTTGTAAAAACATGTTTACAAGTGGTTAGGGTACCAATGGGGAGTGTCTAGAGTATTCTTAGTGGTCAATTAACCGTTAGGACTAAGTGGATTAAGTTGCAATGACTAATTTGATCGTTAATTAAATAACATTTTAGAACCATTTGCAGTCGACAAAAACTTCGATCAGAAGAGTCTCGATAAAAAAACTCATTACTTGAGAAGTGCACTGGGGTTAACTATCTCTAATGGTTATGTGTCGGTCTATCTCCTAGATCCAACTAAGCACAACAGTTCTTTTCCGGTCGACAAATTTTTCAACCGACCATCTCGGTCGAGATTTTCTTCGACCAAGAATGACACAGAACTCAAGCTATGCAAAGGCTATTTCCCGGTTGACAAAGAATTCAACCAAATGGACTTTGATTGACAAAGTTTTTAGCTGAGATATGTTGGTATGTATGACCTGTGATCCAATCATATGATGATTGGATTGGGATACATTAAGATTGATTTGATAAATGTCAAAGGCAAGCTTCCAATTTATTCTGGTTCAATCAATTATGAGATAATGATAGAGTAGAATGAATGTCTAGAGAATGACAGTACTCAATAATGTATGTCTTAATGTTAAGGACTTGAACAATGAGACCATACAAATGCTAAGAGTTTGTACATTCTTGTTGTGTCCCTAGTCGGATGTCATTGTGGAAGGTTGATAGACAACAATGACATAGTAAGAATAGAGTGTGTGTTGGTTGATGAAAGAGTCTCATTAGTCATGATATGTGATATCAAACCAAGCATATAGATACATGTTAGAGAACAGTGTATAAGATAGACCCACCGTGAGAGTGACACATGGAGCCTCAACATGGCAGCCAGAGTCAGCTCTCACAGTGATGGCGGTGATTGTGATTCTTAGATCATAAATCATTACACTCATCACATGTCGTTGGGTACTCTTTGACATCATCAAATGTGGTCTTGAAATCTAAATTGTTATAAAGGTGATGATTGGGTGACTCTGACATAGGGTTTTGAATGTGAGTGATAGATATAGGATTTTTCCCTCTTGAGGGAGTATGATGTCCATGGCCACTTGATAAGCGAGACTGAGAAAGGCATGCACATGCACATGTGAGTCAATATGTGATATTGATGGCACACATATCTTATACAGTCTGCTTTGGATCAAGGAACATGAATGAACGTTGAAAGGATGACATCTCCATGCCCTGAGTTCATTCAAGATATCAGAGACAAAGGAATTATACATTCACTGGAACACCAATCATAGACTGTAGGATTGAAAGTTGTTCTCCAACTTTCCTTTTCACTTGGGTAGCACTGATGTGCGTAGACACCGCTCTTTGATTGTGATGTCATATGCTAGTTATGGACATTCACTACCAATGTGAAATGGTACCTATAGGGTCACACACAAATGATTAACCTAGAAGAGGAGTTTATCCATGAATGATGTTTACATTGATTACTAAAGGTGTTTAGGTACTCAATCAAACATTCAATCAATTGACTTGACTCAGAATCATCAAGTTCAAGTGTTGAACCAACTGATTTGAGCATCAGATTGATTGAAAACTGCATTGACTATGTTTTGCACAATCTGGACCACCAACCGACCAGTTCACTGGGTGAACCTTTCGGATCAAGGTCAGTGAGATGACTGGTTCACTTGGTGAACTGATCGGTTAGACTAGACCAAATGAGCAAGGTTAGGTTGTCCCTATTTATGAGAAAAGTTTTTCATTTCACTTTTCCAATTTGATTGGGATAAGAATTGATCTTTGTATTAATTGAAAACAAAAGAAGAAAGTCAATTGGAGGTGAGTAAGGAATGTGAAACGACCGGTTCAACTAGTGAACTGATCGGATCACACTCCCAACTGACCGTTCATTTGTGAAACGACTGGTTTGGCTGTTGCAATGCAATCAGTTCATGGAAATCCTAGACCTTTCTACTCCCACTTTAGTCTTGCATTGCTCAAGGCTGAGAATCCTGACCCTGACCCCTCCGATATATAGAGGGGTACTGAGGGATTCTCAGATAGCACAACTCAGAACATCAGTTGCTTTACAAAGTTGTTGTCCTCCCTGGTTGTGGTAACTGAGAGAGCCCAAGTAAGTTCTACCCGTCTAGGGAGGAACACTGAGGGAAAGACAACAACAGAAAAGTAACTGGTTGTGGGAGAGTGTGTCGGTGACTAGTACACCAATAGAAGGGGATGAATTCTTCTAGTGTCTTGTAGGACAGGACAACTAGAATTCCCAATGGTCTGTGTGGACTATCTATAGAGGCAGGAGGTTTCTACCGCTCAGGAGGACGACTGTCAACCACAGTTCGGGTCAAGACCAGGAGCTACACAAATGCCGTCGAAGACAGGTGGGTGAAGACCACACTTGTTGTGAGACAATGTCACTGAGCAAGCCTCAGGACCAAGTATGAATCTCTAAAACCATCCTTCCTATTTCATAGTCGTTGATGTGATCTGTGGTTATGGTTTTGTGGTGAGAGAACATTTTGTTTTTGCTGCCTTCTCCCTCACCTAAAAACCCAACACTGGTATCAGATCCACATCAATGTACTGTGTTTTAGGATAATCAATATGATCAGTTTTTGGTTTTATCACCTTTTATTTATTGCATACGATGCGGATATTTAACTGGATAAATGTGAATATCCAATTAATACCACATAATCCCAAACTAAGTATATACATATATGATATGGTATATATATGTAAACAATACGTGTCACTCAAAATGGTTTTGATGGTGGATGTGTAGTGTGGTTATGACCTATAAACCCCTATGTGTGCTTGGTTGGTTGTGGTTGTTTGCTTCTCGGTTTGTGCACCGAGCCCTCTTCTTCTTTTCCTGATGCAACTTGAGATAACTCAAGATTATCTTCTACCTTTGCTCCACCCAAATGTAACTCGGGGTTTCCCAATGAGATATGTAAAAGTAGGATAGTTTATTTTTTGTTACATCGAAGACTGGCAGGGGCCCAGATGAGTGGCAGGATGTGCGAGATGATCAGCTGGAGGAGCCAACCAATCGACTAGTGGACTGAGACGATTGGTGGATGATGTAGCTGGTGGCCTGACGAGGAGCAAGATGACTTGACAAACTAACCATCTGGAGGAGTCAGACAATCGGTTGGTGACAACCAATCAACCGGCCAGGAGGTGAACTGATCAGTCGTGTGACGAGCTGATCAAACCCAGAACGGCCTAAGCATAAGATCTTCATCAACAACATGTTGCATGTGATAATCCCCGCAAACGGTAAGTTAGAGGGAGAAAGCTCCAACTTCTCTCTAGGATTCTCCAATCAGTCCGTCGTCTCCCAGGTCAGTTGCTCCCCCAGGTGATGATCTTCTCCAGTCTCTCGCCTCTCCACTGAAACGACGGGGTTTCTCTTCATTAACTAGACTGGGTCTCAGCTCCTTCGAGACTTCGTTTCCTTCTTCTTCCTAGTAGAAACGACATATAGTTCCATCATCATCTCGTCGGTAACCGCCTCCTCCCTCTCGGGGTCTCAAGATTCCTCGTTCCTCAGGTATCTTCCCCCCTGCTCTCCTTCCTATCTTTGCAGGCTAAGGTTTTCACCATATCAGTTGACTCCAGTGTCTCGGTACAAATTTTATTTTGTTGCAACATCAGTTTTTATTCAGCCCCATCGTCTCAGCCTGTTCGGAAAAAGCTTTCCAGTCTTTTTGCTGGAAAAAGCCTCATATTACACCATACCTTGTGTCTCCAAATCAGCTTAGGAACATGCAAGCAACATCTCATTGATTACCCATCTTCATTCTCTCTGTCGGATACATTCTCTTTCCCCTAATTTTGTGGGATTCAAGGTTCACATCAGCTTAACTCTAGTACAGAAGAGCCGCAATAAAAGCCCCACCAAACAATCGGTAATCAATATGAGAACTAGAGGTGCCTCATCCTTGCCTCATGCATAAAACCGCAATACATGCAACAATCGGGTAAGATCAAAACTTTCCTCCGAGCCCTTCAGAAACATAAAACCCCGAAGTCCAGCAACATCTCAAAAACCCCACCTTCCTCTCTCAACATGAACTCGCGCTTCCCCTTCTTGGAGATCCATCTCTCCGATCCAACCTTCTCAACAACCATCCCTCTGCCTAGAGCTTGGATTTACCACAAATATGACATCTCTCCAGGCATCTGTATGATAAACATAGGTCACCGCTCATTCCAGGTTACGCTTCCATGGTCTACCCCATCGGAAACAACCTGGGGTAAAAAAACCCTTTCCTCCTCATCTCGATAGGATGGAAAGAGATGCGCATGGAACTGAATCTTCAACCGGAATGGACTATGTTCCTTCAACCTTATGAAGATCGCACCTTTCGTGCGTGGGTTCGCGATTTCACACATGAAACTCCACCAGCTCTCGCCTATCTCTACAAAAGACACGATCAAGACTGTTCTTCTTCCTCATACTTTGCGGACCAACTCTTCATCAGGGCAGAACACCAACCCCAATGGGTGCGAAAACCTGGCCCATATCCATTTCCTCTGGATCAGAAGACGAAGAAGATGAGGTCAAATCTCCCATGGTTCAACAACAGAGCTCCATCGCAGAAAGGTATAAACTTTTCCCTCTCTATCTATTAAAGAAAATGTTGATAGACCAAAACTATCATCCTTATACAAAACCCTCCGTCCAAAGTCCTCATTGCTAAGGGATATCATCCCTAAGGACATTTATCATTTAAATCTCACCTTTCCTATTCTGGGACAAGCAAAATCTTCCATTCTCATAAAAGACACTCTAGAAAATAACCCCACCGCCCAAATCTGGAAAATGGTCCCCCCAAAAAACCTTTTTGTACCCTTTTCTGCTCTCTCTGCCACAATAACAACCACTCCACTACCAGGTGCTTCTCACGATGCACTTGCTTCAACTCTGGATGCCTAGGGCACATAAAAAGGTTATGTTTGGCTCGACCTCACCCCAACAGGATTTTACAACAGCCAAATCTCCACCTTTCTAACATGCACTCTCGTTCGACGCGAAACCCCCCTTCCAAAATTGTTCAGTGGTCCCAAAAAATATTCTTCTGACTACTGGCCAAACGCTGTACCCCACCTTAATCATTACCATTCAAAAAATTCATTTGCATGTCTAGAAAATCTCCCGCCTGAACATGCAAAAAATACAAACTCTTGTCTCGTAAGCTCAAACTCAAGGACACCTACTATATCAAAACCCTATCGCTCGCCTAGAATCCATTCCAAACATCATACTCAACAACATATCCCTCCATCTAAAACCCCTTCTGTCAAAGCCCATAGTGTCAACCTTCCTCCCTCCGTTCCAACCATGAAGACACCTGACTTCCTTGAATATGCGATCGCTATGGATCTCCCAGCTAACTCAATGTGATTACTCAAGGTTTTCTCTCTCAGAAGTATTCTTGTTACAATAGAAAATAACCTGGATAATAATCCTATCAATGTTCTTGATATTACTAGAGCTTTAGCTCTTCTTCTCCCTGGCCAAACCATTCTCAAACCAAAAGTTTTCTCACCCACCCAGCTCATTTACACAGTTCCTGAAGGGACAGAGATAAATCATGTCTTCAACCAGATGCTTACCATACCTTGCGGCTCCAGCTTTATCGTGGCGCATCTCTCCAAATGGTCTGCTGATACAGGCTCTTTCCCAGCTCCTGCTGGTGGTTCCGACTGGGTAGCCATCTCAAACCTTCCTCCACATCTGTGGGAGCTTGAAATCTTCGGAGGTATTGCTCATTCTACTGGAGCTACGCTTCAATACATTAGTCCAGAAACGCTCCATCCCACCCAATTCATCAAAGCTTATTGCCTTTTCTCCGTCAAAGCTGCCATATCTCTTCCACCTTCTATCAACATCAGGATTGGAGAATCTATCTACCATTTGAAGCTTGTTGCTGAACACCCCACTATTAACAGCACTGCTTTCTCCGAGATTTCCTCACACCCTCCTTCCTGTTTTAGCCCGAACAAAGGGAAAAACCCCATCCCTCATGCCAGAATTCCTCCTGCCAGAAACCAAGTCTGGATTAGGAAACAAACAAATACTTCTGAAAGCTCTATTCCTCTTCAAAACAAAAAAAGAAACAGATCTCCTGACCCCCCCTACCCGCTTCCAATATCAAACCTAGCAAAAACTCTTGCCCAGCTACTTCTTCTATGAAGGATAGTTGGCATTCCCCAAACAAGGATAATCATACTATTGTTTTTCAAGAGTCATCATTACAAAATAAGGAAACCTCGTTGCAGAGTTCGGAGCAGGAGAGCCCTATGCAAAAGACAAACTCAAGCTACTTGCAAAAGATCTTGCAACCAAAACAAGCCAACATCAAAGGAACCATCATCATTAACAGGACAAAGAGAGGTAACACCCCACCTTGCTCAATTAGTTATGATTTACATGCGTCAACTCTTTCTACATCTCTATCACATAAAATAAATAATAAGTCTGTCACTATAGATGATGTAGCTTCTTGGTCTAGCACTAAAAGTTTTACATCATTTGTAAACAAGATAGGCTTTTACTTTGAAAAGAATGATGACGCACAATATATGCTAAATAACCTAGAATCATTCATGGGTTGGTCTAAGAAAAGTTGCTAACAGACTTTTAGTTCTTCTGTTTTTTCTTGCTTCATTTTTCCTTACTCATGAAAATCTCTACTTGGAATATCTGTGGAGCAACAAACTTACAAAGAAGAAAAAAATTACGATCCCATATTTATAAAAACAAAATAGATTTAATCTCCATCTAAGAAACAAAATCCTTTCTCACCCCCTTCGCCCTCAAAACTATTGGTGGAAATAGAATCACAAACTGGATTCAGCTTCCACCCAAGGGTTTTAAAGGTGGTATCCTTGTGGGATATAATAATCAGGTCCTTGATTTGCTTAACTCCTCCATTCTAAATTTTTCGATAACGATTGACTTTAAAAATCTTGCTGATGACTACCTTTGGTCCTTCTTTGGTATCTATGGGGAACCAGGATATGACAAAACCTCCTTCCTTGAGGAGTTGCACTGTCTCTTCACTAAATACCATCAGACACCCTTGGTCCTTGGTGGAGATTTTAACCTTGTTACCCAGATATCTGATAGGTGCAACACAAATCCATCTCCCTCTCCCATGACATCTGTTGACAAAAAATTTAAACAGATGATTTCAAACTATTCTCTCATCGACCTTGTTCCCACAAATGCCTTATTTACGTGGTCTAGAAATCAGTCCTTTGCCCGACTCGATCACTTCATTTGTTCAAACCATTGGGAAGACAAGCACCCACTCTTTACTGTTTATATCTCCCATCGCACTATTTCTGATCACTTTCCCCTAATCCTTGAAACAGCCTCAAACTCTTGGGGATCACGTCCTTTTAGATTTGAAAACAACTGGCTCCTCATCGAAATTTTTTCCAGATCTTGTCTTGATAACTGGACTCTTGCTAACCCTCTATCAACAAACATAGGTCTACACATCTTAAATAACACAAAACACATCAAAAATCATATAAAAAATGGATGCTTCTAAACCCCTCGACCTTAACTGAAAATAAAAAAAAAACCTCAAAGACCAACTTCTCCATATTGAAAAGGACCCTTCAGCTGATCCTGCCTTGATCCTCTCCATAAAAGCTGACCTAGAACACATAAATAACAGAATCGATACTAAATGGAGACAAAGGGCCAAGATCACTTGGGCTAAAGAAGGTGACAAAAATACAAATTCTTTCATAAAATCTGCAATCAAAATTTTAGAAATAACGCCATAACTCACCTTATGATAAATGGTAGACTCACTTCTCATAAACAATCCATCATAACCCATATAAAAAACCATTTAAAAAAATCTTCAACAATAATCACAACCCATATGGTCTAAATAACCTTCATTTGAATTCTATTTGTCAAAATAAAATAAAAAACCCTCACAATCTCATTAAACCTTTCACTCTTGAGGAATTACAATCTGCGATCTCTGATCTAGGAAAAAATAAATCTCCTGGTCCAGATGGCCTAAACGCGGAATTCTATTTGGCAAACTGGAACCATTATAAACATGACTCCCTTGCCTTTCTTTCCACCTTCCAAGCAAGTTCAAACCCTCATAACATCATCAAATACATCAATAAAACCTTCATCTCTCTGATAAAAAAATAGTAAACCAGAACTTATTTCACACTTCCGTCCTATCAGTCTCATAAACACCTCCTACAAAATCATTGCAAAAACATTAGCAAATAGGATCAAACCGCACATGGATGATATCATTCCTCTTAACCAATCCGCCTTTCTAAAAAATAGAAGCATCCAAGATGCCCTTTTAATGGTAAATGAAACCATCCATCTATGTCACACAAAAAACACCCCTTCTTGCCATTAAACTGGATTTCGAAAAAGCTTTTGACTTTGTCAACTAGAACTGTCTACTTCAGACTCTCAAAGGTTTTGCTTTCCCGGACAAGTGGATCTCTTGGATACATGCATGCATATCTACAAACCACTTCTCCACAATCATCAATGGCGTTCCTTTTGGCTATTTCCATAATTCAAATGGACTTAGACAAGGGGACCCACTCTCTCCATAACTTTTCATCATTTTAACTACCATTCTCTCTAGCATGCTACACATGGGTAAGAAAAATGGTCTCTTTTCGGATCCTGATGTCTGCATGGAGAACATTATTCAATTTGCTGATGATACTATCATCTTCTCCTCTCCAGATATTTCCTCTGTTCAGAATATCTTTAGGATCATAGGTCTTTTCTCTTATATCTCTGGACTGAAAGTAAACATTCAAAAATCCTCCATTTTTGGGGTAAACATTCAACAATCCTCTTTGGAGAACCTAAAAGATTTCCTAAAGTGCAGAACAGAAGACTTTCCGATCAAATACCTGGGTCTCCCTATCACCCCATTAAACATCTCAAATGCTATTTGGAAACCAATTATCTCAAAAATAAACACAAAACTTACCAGCTAGGAAAACAACTTCCTAAATCTCTCGGGTAGGCTCAACCTACTAAATAGTGTCATCACCCCTATAACAACCCACTTCTTAACCTGTATACCCCTACCCTCAAAAACAAAATCCGTTCTTGACAAAATACGGAGAAATTTCCTGTGGAATAATGTTAAAAAACAAAATAAACAAGGGAAACACTATCATCTAGTCAATTGGAAAACTATTTCAGCTCCAATTAATCAAGGTGGCTGGGGCATTTTAAATATTGAAACACACTCTCTCTGCCTCATTGCTAAAGTTATAGATTGTCTTATCCAAAACAAAAAGAAAATTTGGACAAACCTTATCACATATAAATACTATCAGCACTCACCTCCTTGGCATCATATCCAGCGGAAATTTGCTTCCCCACTCTGGAAATTTATCAATATATAAAAATATAAACACGATTTCACAAATCATAATCACTCCTCCACATTCCCACAAAAATATTTCCTTCTGGTCGGATCCATGGTTTGAAAAAAACTCTGTTATAAACCTTAAAACATCTTGGACAATTCCAAAAAAACTTCTCAACTTAAAAATTGATAAAGCCCTTTCTCTCATTACAAGTAACAGATCAAACTCTCTAAAAAGATGTATCCTTTCCTAGGTCAGTCAAAGCGACTTTAGAAATCTCGCTAGTACTTTGGAAAACAACATCTCAAATAACATCACCTGGAAATGGGGGAAAGAGTATTCAGTCAAACTTGCATATAATTTTCTCAGCAATAGAGGTATCTCTCCATCATCATCAAAGCTTTGGAAACAAAAATGGCCACAAAAATACAAAACATTCTTTTGGCTTCTTCTACACAATAAACTTCTTACAGGTGAAAACATTTCTAGAAAGGGTTTCGTTGGACCTTTCAGATGTGTCCTCTGTGAAAAAAACAGTGATTCAGTCAGCCACATCTTCTTTAAATGCACTTTCTCAAAAAACATATTTTCACACTATATGCGAAAATGTCTTCCTGATCTCTAGGAAGATACCTTCCCAATCAAAATAACCCCTTTAAGACACTATAGAAATTTCAAAAGTAATGACATCTTCATTACAATTTGCTGGAACCTTTGGAAAGAAAGGAACAATAGAATTTTCAACAACGTCAAAAAATTGGCAAAAATTATCATTGCTTAAATAGATGCCGATCTTCACATCCTCACTAAACTACAGGAAAACTAACAGATGGATAAATGGATGAATCGGAAGTAGGAGAATCTGAAGCAGCTTTTCTCTGCGATCTGAAAGCTATGGTGGATGACGAGGCTGGGGTCAGCTTGGTGCAACAACTTCTATGACTTTCAAATCAAATTCAAAGATGTTTCAAATCAGTTTATCGCTTGGATGCAAAAACTTTATTTTGATAGGAGGTTTGTCTTAAAGGGAGCCTCCCTCCAGCTAGCTTAACTTTTCTTCTTTTGCTTTGTTTCATGTTTTTTTTCTTCTGTTTTTTCCGTTCAAGCTGCTCTCCCCTTCAACAAACATTCTGTAGGTTCTTCACATAAGCAGGTCTTCGCTTGCTTGATGTGTTTTTAATATATAACATTACCTTTCCTAAAAAAAAGTTGCATGTGATGTAGACCTAGATGATTGTAATTCCTTGTGGCTCAAGGAATTACAATAGGATGGCCATAATCATCGCTTTATCATTATTATATGTTTTCGTTATGAGATATATAATTTATATGATATATGTGGTGATTGGATACATATATGCATATATGAGCATATTAAAACTCCTCAATAAAATATTAAGTTTAAGATGCCTTCCAAAAGCAACACATATGAAAAGCTTGATCGACCAAGTGTGGGAACGCCCTAGCGTGGTGCACCGTCTATCTCGTGGAAGTGTGATGATGAATATGTGGGTCTACCCTAGCAAGGTGCATATTCATCGTGTTGCCGTTTGGGTTGGACTTAACAAGGTGACCTTGATCAGATCAAGCACCTTATGTGGGTCTACCCTAGGGTTGCCTACCTAAAAGAATCTAGTTGTAGGTGCCAACCCTAGCTGGTCCATGGCTGAGAGGAAATTAGGATCTTGCTCACTAGAAGGTTGTACACTGCAATCTTCTAAATTGATAGTGAGGGCTATCAATTTGAACAAAATAGTGGGAGCGATAATTAATTAAAGGACCCAATTATATCGTCAAAATTTTCAAATCAAGTCAAAAGAGTTTTGGACTAAAATTGCATATTTCCTTTATGTAGAACAAATGGCTAGCAACAACAATAACTTTTCATAACGATCAATCTTTGAGAAGGTCAAACTAAATGAGAATAATTTCCACGACTGGTTTAGGACATTGAGAATTGTTCTCACTCAAGAGTGAAAGCTCTATGTCCTAGATACACCAGTGCCGGAGGAACCCTCTCCCACCGCACCAAAGGCAGAAAGGGATGCTTACAAGAAGCATACTAAAGATGTCATTGATGCAAAGTGCTTGATGTTATGCTCAATGAACTATGAGTTGCAGAGACAACGTGAGAACATGGACGTCATTGAGATGGTTCAACATCTCAAGAACCAAGCACGACAAGAGAGATATGATGTCTCCAGGGCACAGTTCAAGTGCATCATGACAGAAGGAGGTCCAGTTGGTCCTCACATGCTCAAGATGATTGGGTATGTGGAGAACCTGACAAGACTGGGATTCCCTTTGAGCCAAGAGTTGGCTAATGATGTGATTCTGCAATCATTGCTAGAAACTTACAGTTAGTTTGTGATGAAAATACAACATGAACAACTTTGATAAACCATTGATAGAGTTGTTGGGCATGTTAAGGACAACCGATGCATAGATGAAGAAAGACAAAACAAAATCTGTGATGTTGATCAACAAAAAGAAGGGTAAGTCTAAAGGCAAGGGCAAGGGCAAAGCAAAGAAGGACTCTTATGCTAGCCAACAACCTAAGTCATCTTCAACTCTCAAGGCTAAAGGAGGGGTGAACAAGGGAGGCAAATGTCACCATTTCCAAGAGCCAGGACATTGGAGGAGAAGTTTCCCTCTCTATCTAGATGAACAAAAGAAGGAGGGGATGTAAATCTCCACCTCAGGTATCTTGAAATAAACTTGAAACACTTCTTTATCTGAGGTATATGATACCAAGATATGGATCTGACATATCTGATATGCAGGATCTAAAAAGAAGTGATGGCCTCTATGAAAAGACCATGAAGGAGCACTCATCATTGGAGCAAGTGTTGCTGCCAGAAATAGTACTTTTCAGTTTATTTCATCTCAAAGGGCATGTAATAGAGTTATGGACTGTTATTTCATTTTTCCAATAAATAGAAACACTTTATTTTTGCATCTTGTAATGATAAGGATGTCTATCAATAAAGTTGATGTTTCAATTTAAAGATATGATATTTTGTGGCAATGCCTTATTTATCTTGTGGTACTTGGTATGCACAAGATAAAATGATACCTAAAAGTCATTGATGAATCAAACAATAAATTAGCATTATCATGAGAAATTCATTTCTAGCTTCCATGTTGATGGATAGGCCAGACTCTTTTGGTTGTGAACCATTAAGAGATTTGAATGTCTTGGGTATGATGACAAGTCAATCTTTACTAGATGTAGTGGGAGAATGATTATTCTATTAGGTATAATACATATTGATGTATATACATGCCTATTAGAATAAATGTTAATGCTTCAGATGGTGTATAGTGAAATACCAATATGAATATTTTGAAGTGTTCAAGAATATCATAAATGAAGTATAAACTTGGTAAAAGTATTAATTCTTTGATGAGATAAATGAATGGGATACTTAAACCAAATGTTTGAGGACCCTGTGAGTAATTATGATAATGCATCATAGATAACTCATGGTTAAAGCATAGTGATGCCTAAGAAGAAATCATACTCTAAAAAGTTAGAGCATGATCATCAAATAACTAAACTTCTAGAATTGTTCTAAAGAACACACTTTACACTAAATAAAGGAGATTAAGAATCACAAGTGTTGTGGATTCTCAAATTCCTTATGTAACATATACACCTCATATATCTCGGTAATGAATTGGTCATGTGATGAGCCAATAATCTAGATGATGTTGAGGGACCAGATTTTGAGTCATGGCTTGAGGCCATAAGATCCAAAATGACTTCCATGTGAACCAATTAAGGTATGACCTTATGGTAGCACTTGATTGGGATAAAACCCATAAGTGCAATTATCTTAAGAGTTAAGACTGACATGCACGACATTTAGAGAAAGGATCATTCTTGATGTTGGAACTTGAAAGACTATGAAATTTGGCATATGGATATTAAAACTACATTCCTAACAGGAATAAGATAAGGCTGTGTATGTGACAGAACCTGAAGGGTTTTATAAATCCAATAATGCAAATGCAGTTTATAAGTTATAAGGGTTTAATCAATATGATTGATTAAATACAAGCAACTCAGAACTGGAAGTCTTTACTTTGATTATATAGTCAAAAGGTTTGACTGATATATCAAAATAAAGAAGGGATATGTTATTACAAATATTTAGTGGCAGTGTATTTACATTCCATATGATGATGAGGAATGAAATGTTCTAAAATGGAAACTAGTGTGGAAATACCTTCTTTAAGGGAAGACAAATAAATGTCCTATGTGATTGGAATAGAGATCTATAGAGATAGTTCTAAAAAAACTCTTGACCTGGTAAAGAAAGAGCATACATTGGCAATCTGTACTGAAGGGTTCAATATGCACAGATTCAGTGGGAGAAAACTTCTCCATGTTACATGGATTATCTTAGATGCCAAGTGTCCCAAATTCTTATGAAGAATAGGAACACATAGACAGATATGGATCTATCATGTATGTAATCATCCTATTATCTTGTATGTATTAGACATGACAAGAAAATATGCATTCATCATCTTGTAAGTATTGGACATGATAATATGATATGCTCATCCTGTTAACTCGTGTGACGAGTGGGTGTCTATCTACTTCCAGTGAGGGTCACTGGAATACCATGAAAAACTTGTTTGGTACTTATGAAGTACTAGTTCTATGATAATATAAGGAAGAGTTGGGTGTAAAGAGTTACACTGATGCAAGCTTCCGAAATGATAGAAAATGATCGCAAAATATAAAATATAAAAGTGAATATTAGTTGATAAATGGAAACATTCTGATTTAAAAGCCATTTAATTCTAAAAGGGAATGTCGAGTATCCTTGTGTTATGAACAAAAGAGGATACTATATGGATCTAGAAGTTCATAGAGATGAACTTATAGATATTCCAACCATTGATGACAAGTAGAAATACTGAGTCAAACAATGGAGCTAAGTGTTAGGCAAGGAATATCAGATCGCATATTATGACAACTCCATCTCATATGATATGTCGTACAGTGAAGAGATGTGAAACATGCAATATACCGACTAAAGAAAAGTGTTGTGAACTCACTGCGTTAACACTGGAGTAGCAGAAACATGTGGGACATGTTTGGAGATCACTAAGAATATGATTCAAAGGGGATTGAATCGTATTACAAGTGGGAGTTTGTTGGTATGTATGCCCTGAGAGCCAATCATATGATGATTGGATTGGGATACATTAAGATTGATTTGATAAATGTCAAAGGAAAGCTTCCAGTTTATTTGGGTTCAATCATTTATGAGATAATGATAGAGAAGAATGAACGTTTAGAGAATGACAATACTTAATGACATATGTCTTCAGGTTAAGGACCTAAACAATGAGACCATAAAAATACTAAGAGTTTGTACATTCTTGTTGTATCCCCAGTCTGATGTCATTACAAAAGGTTGATAGACAACAATGACACAATAAGACTAGAGTGTATGTTGGTTGATGATAGAGTCTTATTAGTCATGATATGTGATATCAAACTAAGCACATAGATACATGTTAGAGAACAGTGTATCAGACAGACCCACCGTGAGAGTGACACATGGAGCCACAACATGGCAGTTGGAGTCAGATCTCACAATGTGGTGGTGATTGTGATCCTTAGACCTGAAATCCCTACACTCATCACATGTCATTGGGTACACTTTGACATCATCAAACGCGGTCCTGAAATATGGATTGTTATAAAGGTGATGATTGGGTGACTTTGACACATGGGGTTTTGACAGTGAATGATATATATGGGATTTGTCCCTCCTGAGGGAGTATGATGTCCATGACCACTTGATAAGCGAGACCTAGAAAGGCATGTACATGCACGTGTGAGTCAATATGTGATATTGATGGCACACATATCTTAGACAGTCTGCTTTGGATCAAGGAACATGAGTGAACATTGAAAGAATGACAACTCCATGCCTTGAATTCATTTAGGATATCAGAGACAAAGGAGTTATAAATTCACTGGAACACTAATCAGAGACTGTAGGATTGAAAGTTGTTCTCCAACTTTCCTTTTCACTTGGGTAGCACTAACGTGCGACTAGGCACCACTCTTTGCTTGTGATGTCATAAGCTAGTTATGAACATTCACTACCAATGTGAAATGGGACCTATAGGGTCACACACAAAGGATTAACCTAGAAGAGGAGTTTATCCATGAATGATGTTTGGATTGATTACTAAAGGTGTATAGGTACTCAATCAAACATTCAATCAATTGACTTGACTCAGAATCATCAAGTTCAAGTGTTGAACCAACTAATTTGAGTGCCGGATTGATTGAGAACTGCATTGACTATGTTCTATACAATCTAGACCACCAACTGACTGGTTCACTGGGCGGACCGATCGACTCAAGGCCAGTGAGATAATTGGTTCACTTGGTGAACTGATCGGTTCGACTGGACCAAACAAGCAAGGTTGGGTTGTCCCGATTTGTGAGAAAAGTTTTTTGTATCACTTGTCCAATTCAATTGGGATAAGAATTGATCTTTGTACTAATTGGAAACGAAAGAGGAAATTCAATTGGAGACGATTCAGAAATGTGAAATGACCAGTTCAACTAGTGAACCGATCGACTCACACTCCAAACTGACCGGTTCGTTTGTGAAATGATCGATTTATCTACCACAATGCAATCAGTTCATGGAAATTCTAGACCCTTCTACTCCCACTTTAGTCCAGCATTATGCAGGGCTGAGAACCCTGATCCTGACCCCTCATATATATAGAGGGGTACTGGGGGCTTCTCAGATAGCACAACTCATAACATCAATTGCTCTGCAAAGTTGTTGTCCTCTTTGGTTGTGGTAACCGAGAGATTCCAAGCAAGTTCTACCCATCTAGGAAGGAACAGTAAGGGAAAGACAACTGGAGAAAAGTAACTGGTTGTGGAGAGTGTGTCGATGACTAGTACATTGACAGAATGGGACAAATCCTTATAGTGTTCTGTAAGACAGGATGACTAGAGTTCCTGGTGGTCCATGTGGACTATCTATAGAGGTTGGAGGTGTCTGCCGCTCAAGAGGATGACTGTCAACCACAATCTTGGTCAAGACCACGAGTTGCATAGACACCGTCGAAGACAGGTGGGTGAAGACCACACTTGTTGTGAGGCATTATCGCTGAGCAAGCCTTAGGACCAGGTATGACTCACTAAAACATCCTTCCTATTTCATAGTCATTGATGTGATCTGTGGTTACAGTTTTGTGGTGGGAGAAAATTTTATTGCCGCTGCCTTCTCCCTCACCTAAAACCCAATCAGATAGACTTTGCGAAGGAATAAGCAAATGTGTGAAAACCTATCCAATGACTTAACTAATAAAACCTATCAACCCTATAGGCTTCGTATGAGTGTGGGTTAGAGTTTTGGATAGATTTTGGAAGATCATCACTTGTCCATACATCATGTCTATCAATTTGTACAAAAACACACGTGTATAATCAAATACATGGTACGACTTGATTTGTAAGCATCCAAATATATAAAATGACAAGGTCTTTGTAGTTGGATCTTGACTCACTCTTTGGATCACTAAAACACTTAATAAACATGTTAGTAATGCAATTTGGAAAATATTTACATCATCAAAATATGAGTGTGGCATATCCAAAAAGCCAACTGATAACATAGCATAAAGGAAATAAATATTTAACTCATTTATATTTTTTGGAAACAAATAAACATTCCAAATTTTATAATCAATTACTTAACCCAAATAAGAAATAATAATAATTTGGACTAAATGATATCCTTATAAACCTCCCCATTACCTCCTAAAACATTAATAACAAGGAAAAAAGAAAATAGTTCGATAGATAATATTTTCACCCTTTTGATATGAAAATCATGTGTCTATAATGATTAGTTTTGGATATATAATTTTATTAACACCTATCTCCTCTACAAATAATTAATGTAGAATATACTAGGAATATATATATGGTTGCCTCAAATTTAAAATTTTGGATCAAACTTAATAATAAATAAATAAATAGATGTCTTTTATTGGAGTAAACGTGTTATACATATTTTCAATAACTCTAGAATGAGATGAGAAACATTTTGAGAAAGTTATTTTATAATTGGATGAATAAGTATATACAATAGGCTCACAAATGGAAGGATTGAAAAGGAATTCAATATGTATATCCTACACAATTGTACATTAAATTATTATACATGTTTACCTTGAGTAAATAATTACACAATGAGATATTCAAAAGTCTCTTTATTGTAAATGTAATAGTCAATATTTTTGTCGCCAAGTTGTTGAAGAATAGAGGAAAATATATTATAAAATATAGATGTAAAGAAATGGAAGAGATATGACATTTTTTTATATTTATTCTTCCGTGATATGTGTTAGTGGATGCTTAACTTTTCTTTATTTACAATGTACATTATATATTTTCCCTAGTGAACAAAATATAAAAGTTTATTCCTACCCATGCCTGATAGTTCTATATATATACCCCTCCCCATGGCCTTCACACATACAAATCGCTTTGACAAATAGGATATGACTCCTAACCTTCTCCCTTGTCCTCCTATAAAAGTCCCTTGGATGAGTCGTCAAAGTCTCATGATCTCAAGAAACTATTCATTTGGTGATCTTCTCTCAACCACCAATGTTTCAAACTATTGAACCCTGACTTGGATCTAGGATTGTAATTCTGACAAGTTGAAAAACATCCAGAGATATGTTGCATCTTCAAATCATATTGAGAAATTTCACTTGATGTGTGTTGCATCCCCTATGAATGATATTGAGCAATCTAATTTTTCTCTCTCTTATTGTATGTTGCATCTCCTAAATTCAACACTGACCAATTGCTCATATTTTTTCTCTCTCTTGATCCTTTGTGACATATTTCCCTTTACAGATTCTCTCTCTTCTGAGAGGTTGACTTATATGAGAAAGAAAGTTTCAATATCGATCTTTTGATCATGTTAATATGTTGGATAATGCTTGTTGGATCCTAATTTGAATCCAGTTCATACTATTCCATGTTGTAACCCTGATATCATAAGGTGTGGATTTTAATGATTTTTGAGGTATCCGAATTGTGGAAATTGTTACATAATTGTTTATGGGTCCTTTGACCCCTCTAGATATCACTTGGATTTTCTCATTCCTTTGTGAGAATGATTATCTTTTATCTTGCCTTCCTAGTTTGATGTGTGATTGACTAGTTATAACTATAAATAGTGACTCAATTTAGGCACTAGGTTTTATTCCCTTGCAACATATGATGTTTATATGCATTGGGTTTTATTCCCTTGCCACATAACTAGGTTTTATTCCCCTATCATGCACTGCGTTTTATTCCCCTATAAAATTATCTATTTATTTGGCACTGAGGTTTTAGTCCTCATTCCCTTTGGTATGGAATATATGGGTTTCTACCCTACTTTTTAGTATATGCTATCCTTTGTTTTACTCACCATGCAATTGTTTATGATTATGATAATTTGTTTTGATATTGAATAAGGTGAGAAATCTCTTATTGTTTATATTTGTCATCTTATTGAAATTCATACTCTTTTGACATCCACTTGGATGATACTTTTCCTCTTAGATGAGAAGCCTTGTTCTATTTGATGTCATTTTCGTAATGTTGCTCAAATCCCCAATTAATATGTTCACACCGACTTTTATGTTGATAATGTCCATCTTTGTCTTTTCTTATGGTGTATGCTTCCAACCCCTTAGGTAGAGAGCAAGGAAGAGTTAACCAAGGTTGACCAGGATAACTCCAGGTGTAGATGATCCTTCTTGGGAGATAGATTCAAAGTGGTTAGATAACCCTATGTTGCTCCTATGATATAGTTTAGTTTCCTTTTGTATCACCCTGTGTAGTGAAGAAATCATGATATTGAATAAAGAATTGTAATATTTTGATATTTATATTGCGTTGCTATACTTTGGTCTTGTATACCACTATTTGAGAAATGAAAAAATACATATATTCCATCATACCTTTTTAGTGTGTTGGATTAGATGGGTTTGTTCCTAAAATTAAGTAAGGAGTGGATAACCTCCTGCATCCTACTTATTACAAGATGGTATCAGAGCCATTAGAGGTTAGTTAATATAACTATTTCAATATGATATCCCTTAGTATGTTTATCCTAGGAAGTTATGTCATGTACAAAAAAAGTTTAGTGTACCTACCCTCCTTACCCCTCTAATATGTGGGAACTTTTACTAGTTGAATCTCAAAATTTGATATGTGGACCTTAGGGTTTCTAGGTTAGAATCAAAAGGACCTAAACTTCAACCTTATGTATATATGACATGTTAGTTGGATGCATGAACAACATAAAAAGTGTTCACAACTAAAATATTTATAAGTAACCATGGTATCTGTAAGAGTTGTCTTATTAGGTTAAACTATTTAAGGAGTGGAGAGTAGTTGGATAATAATGTATTGATGTTTAGATTTTGAGGAAAAAATCCATTCAAGAGGTGAGTGTTGTAATGTACTAAAACTTGGAATCTTATGCTATTCCTTATTTATAAGGATAGTAAGCTTTGTTCTTTAGATTTGACCAAACAAGAATAAAGTTATGCCTTAATGCATATTGTTAATGCACATATAATAAATAACTCAGTAGTAACCCATAACATGTTTAATATTGAAAACAAATATAACATGTTCAGTGGCATAAGGTTCTAGAATCAACATCTCATATTACTAGTATAACTTAATTAAGTGTCAGCATGTAAGTAAATTCTTTAAGCATGTCACATATGTTATTTTTGTTAACTAATATGAAAATAATGGCTAAAATATATTTAATAAGAGGTGTAATGTGCTTTGGATTTACAATTGGTGTTTATGTGTCCACAAATGTGAAATGATGTGCCATTATATAAAAAAATATTGAATTAATGGGCTTAATATGATAAATAAGCAAAATATGGAAATGTGTGCATAATAATATAAGGAAATTATTTTGGTAACAATGTGAAGATAATAGGAATCTAAATAATGAACAATGATGGTAATGATATAATATTATAATAATGTAATGGTTATGAGCCCAAAACTCTAATTATAAAAAACTCATAAAAAGAATCTTTCAAACCCCAAAATAATGGTAAAATCATGTTCCTTGGGTTTCAATTAGCGTGGGTGGAAAACTTCACCTTATTAGAACAATCATAAATGTCCAAATTTTATTTAGAAATGATAATGTAAGATAAGATCACAAATATGACATCTAATATATTAAATAAACAGTATAAAACCAACTTATATGGCTTATGTGCAGATAATTTAGCTGAATTTATAATAAATAAAATTGTGATATAACATAAAGGGAAACAATGACGTACATGCATGTTAAATCTATGGAAAAATTATCACGGTGGAAAAATATTAAAATGAATTTACTTTCCACATACAATACCAATTAATTACAACAATGTGGAATTAGAAAAATATTTAGTAAATTAGTACAAACTTTTAAAAAACTAACTCTCTCTACTTTACATTTGAAAGCAATTAATAAATGAAAACAATCACGTTAACATATCATAAAGGAAATAAATATTTTAGCTCATTTATATATATTTTGAAAACAAATAACATTCCCAATTTTATATGATCAATTACTTAACCCAAAAAACAAATGATAATAATTTGGACTAAATGATTTCCATTATAGACCTTCCCGTTACCTCCTAATGTCATTAGCAACAAGGAAAAAAAGAAAATGGTTTGATAGATAATGTTTTCACCGTTTGGATATGAAAATTGCGTGTCTATAATGATTAATTTTGGATATATAAATTTATTAAGACCTATCTCCTCTACAAATAATTAATGTAGACTATATTAGAAATATATATATGTGACTGTCTCAAATTTACAATTTTGGATCAAACTTAATAATAAATAAATAGATGTCTTTTGTTGGAGTAAAATCATTATACATGTTTTCAATGACTCTAACGTCAGAAGAGAAACATTTTGAGAAAGTTATTTCATAATGGGATGAATAATTATATATGAGATTCACAAATGCAACGATAGAAAAGGAATTCAATATGTATATCCTAGACAATTATATACTAAATTATTATACACGTTTACATTGAGTAAAAAATTACAGAACAAGATATATTGAAGTCTCTTTATTGTAAACATAGTAGTCAATATTTTTGTCACCAAGTTGTTTAAAAAAGAAAATAATTATAATATGTAGACATAAAAAATGGAAGTGGAATGATTTTTTTCATATTTATTCTTTTCTAATATTTGTTAGTGAATACTTAACTTTTCTTATTTTACAATATACATTACATATTTTCCCTAGTAAAAAAAATAAATAAGTTTCTTGCTACCATGCCTAATAGTTATATATATAGACCCCTCCCCATGGCCTTCACACACATAAAAATCACTTTACCAATAGGATATGATTCCTAAACTTCTCCCTTATCCTCCTATTCAAGTCCCTTGGACGAGCGGTCAAACCTTGTGATCTCAAGAAATAATTCATATGGCAATCTTTTCTCAACCACTAATGTTTCAAACCTTAAAACCCTGAATTGGATCTAGGATTGTACTTCTAACAAGTTGACAAACATCTAGAGGTATGTTGTATCCCCAAATTATATGGAGCAACTTCTAGTTTCTCTCTCTTGATGTATGTTGCATCCCCTATGAGTTATATTGAGCAACTGATTTGATTTTTTCTCTTATAGTATATTTCATCTCCTATTTTCTACATTGAACAACCAGTCATATTTATCTCCTGTCTTGGTCCTTTAGGAAATACTACCCTTTACACATTCTCTCTCTTCTGAGAGGTTCTCATATGAGAAAGAAACTTTTGATATCGATCTTCTGATCATGTTAATATGTTGGATAAAGCTTGTTGGATACTAATTTGAACCTCGTTCATACTATTCCATGTTGAAACCCTGATATCACAAGTTGTAGACTTTTATGATCTATGAGGTATCTGAATTGAAATACTTGTTTATGGGTCCTCTGACCCCACTAGATATTTATTTGAATGTTGACATCCCTTTATTGAGCATGATTACACTTTATCTGTCCTTCCTACTTGCATGTATGATTGACTAGTCATAACTATAAGCAGTGACTCCATATAGGCATTGGGTTCTATTCCCCTGCCACTTATGATGTCTATAGGCTACTACATATGATATTAGGCACTGGGATTTATTCCCCTTCCATGCACTGGGTTTTATTCTCCTAAAAAAATTATATTTGTCTGGCACTGAGGTTTTAGTCCTCTTTCACTTTGATATAGAATATATGGGTTCCTACCCTACCTTTTACTGTATGATAGTCTATGTTTTATCACCATGCAACTGTTTATGATTGTGATAATTTTTTGTGATACCGAATAAGGCAAGAAATCTCTTATTGTTTATCTTTTTTCATCTTTATTGAAATTCATATTCTTTTGGTATCCACTTGGATGGTACTTTTCCTCTTGAACGGGAAGCCTTGTTACATTTGTTGTTCTTTTCATAATGTTGTTCAAATCCCCAATTAATATGCTCATACTGGCTTTTATGATGATAGTTTCCATCTTTGTCTTCTCTTGTGGGGTATGCTTCCAAACCCTTAGGTAGAGAGCAAGGAGGAGTGAACCAAGGTTGACCAGGACAACTCCAAGTGTAGCCGATCCTTCTTGGAGACAGATTTGAGGTGGTTAAATAACCCTATGTTGATTGTATGATATAGTTTAGTTTCCTTTTGTATCACCATGTTGATGAAGGAATCATGATATTGAATCAAGCATTGTAATAGTCAGATATTTATCTTCCATTTCTATACTTTGGTCTTGTATACCATTATTTGAGAAATAAAAAATGCAATTATTCCAGCATACCTTTTTTGTGTGTTGGATTAGATGGGTTTGTTCCTCAAATTAAGTAGGGAGTGAATCCCCTCTCAAGTCCATAATAACCATATAAATTTGATAAGTGTCAGAATTTTTTAGTTTGGCAATAGTAAAATGTATTTTTATATTAGTTTTTCCTACATATTGATCAGAAGTGTAAGTTATGTAGTGCTCTCTTAAAGTGGTTCATATAGGACATGTGACAAAGAGGTGTTGTATATTTTATTAGTGTTGTGTGCAGAGAGAACATATTGATGGTTCTTGGAATCCTCTTTTATGCATATTTTGGTCAGTAAGTATTTTGTCATACCATAAAAGCCATATTAGGATCTCTATTTGGAATAGACATGTGATTTTACATATATATATATGAGGTCGGACAAATACATACTCTATAAGTTTATAAAAGGTATGCTTACTTAGTAGTGTAGTTGGTGCCCCAATTCCATGTAATGTGATTGCTGATATTTGTTTCTAGTAGTAATAGGATATCTAATTGTATCTCCTGGTGGAAAGTAGTATTGGGAGTTCTTTTGAGTAAATTTATTTAAGTTGACCCTAATATTTTTAACTCTTTCACTATGGTTAATTGGTATAAAGTGTTTGGTATATTGATATTGAGGGCTTGATGTTTGATGGTGAGCCTGTGGAACCAAGGCTATGTCTAGAACTTGATGTTATTTGAGTAATGGGGTGGGGTGTTAATTTTGTGTTTGATGATTTACAAATGATGATTGATGTGCCTCCATAGAGGGGGGGATCCTTAGAGTTTTATCGATCTTCATGGTTTGTTATGAGAATAGTATTTTTATCACATGGTCTTTTCAAATGCATGGTTTGTTAGAACATAAAGTCATAGCAATGTTGTGAATATGACACAAGGTGTGAGTTTTAATATTAATGATTCCCCATCTCCCATAAATTTTTGGGGTGCATATAGTGTCCCATTGCACCATATATATCTTATGGCCCATATGTTTTCAAAGGAAAGCCCGTCTGATATGATCATTGATTTGTATAATATTGGCGGGAAGATGAATACAACTGAGAAAGTAGGTGGTGAGAGAGGTGAGTGAGATGTTAAGAAGAGTTATTTTTCCTCCAAGATTTAGGAGGAGAGTTTTCAATGAGTGAAGATGTTGGTTTAGTTATATGATGATAGGATTTCAGACAGTCTTTGGTAAGATGTACGGAAAAATCTAGAGACCAAGATATGTGAATGGGAGTGTGTCTATCTTACAATTGGTAAGCATTTGATATCTCTACTGATCTAGGGTGCTAATATGATTACTTATAATGGAATAATTTTATAGGCTAATGCTAAGGCCCGAGATGTAGGAGGATAGACCAAGAATGCATATAATATTGGTAACAATGCAATCACTAGGTGAAATGAAAATGATAGTATCATCAGAATATTAAACACCATTATCCTGACATTAGATGGGTATTGTAATGAGTTTGAGATGTGCCCCTAGTTTGATCATCCTAGTGAGGATGGATGTGACCAGGAAAAAAAAATAAGGTGATAGAGGATAACTTTGTCCCTATCCATTGGTGCTATTGAAATATCCAAAAGCAGCAACATCAATATGGGGTCAAAAAGTGACATGTGTTGATACAAGATGTGATCCAATGTATCCATCTATCAGGAAATATGTATCCTTTAATACAGTTGATGAGATAATCTCAATTAATGTTTCTAAAAGCCTTTTTGAAATCGAGCTTTATCCCCAACATAGGAGTGTTTTCTGATTGACATGTGTGTATGGTTTCACTGGTCATTATATGCATCTTGAATGTTATCATTTGACAAAAATGCACATTGTCAGTATCCAATGATATTGTGTAAGATGTGTTCCATCCAAGAGCCAACAGTTTTTTCTATGATTTTATATGATGCATTGATGAGTCTGATAGGTCTGAATTGTTGGAAAGTGTTGGGATGCTTGACTTCCTTAATCAATGCATATGTGTTTGGTTCAAGACTTCAATTTGGAATGATATATCATCGTGTTGGTGGATGCAGTTAAAAGATTATGGAAGTCAGTTTGCATATGAGCCCACATGCTCAAGTAGAAGTCAAGACTAAAGCCATTTGGTCTTGAGGATTTTTTGGTCTGCAAATGGTCAATTGTTCTTTTAATTGTAGTTTCTAAAAATGCAATCGAGATTTGTAATATAGAAGCATTGAACATCCCAATGGATATGGAAATGTGTGGATATGTAGTGTTTGTTGTTGGAAAGCTGATTAAAGTGGTCAACAATGTGAGATGTGATGGTGAGCCTATTGGTAGTGCCTAAGCCTAGAATGTTTAGGTTATAGATGGAGTTTTTCTTTTGTTTTTGTTAAAACATTTGGGAAGAACTTTGTGTTTTGTCTCCCTCTTTCCTCCATATATTTTTTGATCTTTGTTTCCACATGATTTCATTTTTAGTATAAGTTCTATTTTTATTTTAACATGAGGATGTGAGCATGGTCAGGGTCACAATTTAGAAGGATGAGTACAACTTCTTTATTTCAAATATTTTGACCGATGTTACGATAGGTTTTTTGTTTTATTTTTCTAATTCGATGTTCTCAATTTTTGTATGTATCCTTCATTCAGGATCAAGGTTGTTTTGTGGGATGTGCCATGCATTTTGTTTAAATCTTTATAATATGCATGATGTGTCCAAAATATTTTAAAAAAGAAAGGTTTATGCCCCCAAGGCACCTATAAAGCGTTAATGAGGACCGAAAAGTGGTCGGAGATAGGTGGCTAGGTGGCAGAGGTGATGAAAAGATGATGTTTTTCATCCCATGTCTAGGAGCAAAGAAAATGATTGAGTTTTTCTCAATGATGGCCTTTATTCCAAGTTTTTCTAATAATTGAGGCTAACAAATATATAAGTTGGAAATCATTGATAAATCCATTGAAGGTTGTGATGCATCTAGTATGTGTATGGTCATATCCTATAATAGGATTACTTCATTCATATGTATGTTTGGTGAGATTTAATTCACCTCCTATCAGCCAGGGTGAAGCCGAAAATGTTTGTGTAATGTTGAGAAGTTCATCTATGAAGTGTTGTTTAGAATGACTAGGGTCTTTGTAGACACATGTGAAAGAACATGTATGCTGACTAAAAACATTCTAATGGTGATAATGATACTATAGTTATGCAATACTTGACTGACAAGCTAGAATTCACTATTGTTCAAACAAATTACTATACCACCTTTGAATCCACATAGGGGTATTTGAATCCTTCAGTAATGTGCTTACCTTCTATAGATTTAAGTTGGAACATGGATAAAGTTGTTTTTGTTTCCTAAAGGGTGATGATATTTATTTTTTGGGTGTAGATAAATCTTATGATATCTCTCCATGTATTGGCATTAGAGGCACCACAAACATTCCAAAACACATTGATAATTGTGAGGTATGAAATTCTATTTTAGGATTGTCGTTGTATGATGAGATTGTGTATCTGATCCATTTCTAGTTTGATAGGTCTGGTGTTTCTACAATCCATCCAACCTTTTAGTTTAGTAAGTACAAGGATTGCATTGAGTATAGAGTCAAATTTAATGCCAAGTTTTGAAGCTGAAAATGTAAAAGAGTGAATGTACGACCATGGGGCAAGGTCTTTAATGTTGTCCATACAATGTTTAGGTACCTTAGGTAAACAATAATGATTCATTCATGATTCATAACAAATAAAAGTATTTAAAGATGTCATGGGAGATGATGGTGATATGGCATACCTAGTTCATCTATCAAAAAAAAGAGTTCTTCTTCTTGTATGCCTATGGAGTAGCTATGAGGGACCTAAAGGATTTTACAATGTGGGGAGCATTTGAGCTGTGTTTTTTTTAATAGGACTATGAGATGACTTGGGTTATTCATAATTTTAGATTTAATCCCATCAATGAATTTCTTTGTTTGGGCATGGGGAGGTATATTTTGTTGATGTTTTGTTGAAGGGAAAGGATTCCATGGTTATGTCATATAGTTATGTGTGTTCATGATGTTGGGTGTGGGACTGTGGGGTTGTTTGAATTTTTTGGACTATTTGGTTGTGATGGAGGATGGTTTCTGGCTCAATTGTATTTTCTTTCCCAAACCATCTTCATGTCAAGGTTTAGCTTTTGGTGGCCATTGTGTGATATGTTCTTGTTGTTAGTGAGGCAAAACCATGAGGCTGAGAGACCTAACAAGTTAGAGAAAGTGGTGGGGTATCCATAGGGTTTTTGGCGGCCAATTCGATGATGAAAGAACATTCTTCAAACCTGATCTTAAGTGTGGTAGGAAGTTCTATCTCTTATCTCACTAACAACACAAAGAAATATATGAAGTAGTTTGTAGGTTGGAGGGTATTAGGGCTAATAATTCCTAGAGTAGCATTAATGTCTTGAGATATAGCTCTAAAGATGTCAATTTCCCATAAATGTGGTGGTAGATCAGATATGGATACCCATCTAGATTCACCAAAACCTGCATGTGCTATACTATAGTATGTAGCTATCTACAAAGCAAAAAATGTAGTGGAATAAAAGACTTCCCGAGAATCCTTCAATCAGGATCAATCTTATGCAACAAAAACTACACTAGGGTTTAGAAGTTTATACTTTATCATAGAAGAGGCTCCAACAATTTCAACTTGTAATGCTCAGTGTAACTCTGGACCCTCCAATCTACCCCTGTCTTGAATTTTATTGGATCAACAATCGGAACTCCTTTTCAGGGTTTCTGGCACTCTGGGAGTCGCCTTGGGATGCATGTAGAAAACTATTTTTCACTGGCTAATCGTGGAAATCCATCGGTGACTATTAGTGGTGGATCATGGGAATCCGCTGATGATATGCACATATCCCAAGGTCACAAAGATGACTATGTTGACCCCAAATCTAACCCCAAAGTCACCTTAGTGGATTTCATTGTTCTGTTGTGGATGTGGGTGGCAGATCACATTGTTCTACCATAGAGATTCTCTATCTTGAGATGCATGTGCTAGGTTGTAGAACATAAGAACCCAATGGGGAGACCCTCTCCTTGATTTGTGTGCCTAGTCGATTGCCTCATTCAATAGTCCACGTCTGTAGTGGATTGTTTCGTTCCATTATCACCTGGATTTGTGTGTCTTCAATAAAGATATTTGTCTAGAATGAATTCTTTGTGTGAACTCATCCCCACAATATCCACATGAGTTCTCAAAGATGGCCGGAGTAGCTAGTCTCCACCTCTCCCTCATTATCTCTCTGAGTCTCTCTTATAGTTTGTCAAATTGTGGAGGGAACAATAGGAGAATCTGAGTGTATGCCCTGAAAACCTCCTCTCATATCATATATATAGAGGAGTGGAGAGTTAGGTTTTATGAAACCCTATTTGGACAGGCTGTGGAGTCCATGAATTATGGAAGCTTATTTCTTAAGTCTGGGTCCATATTTTATGTAAGTCTTTGAAACATACTTTTAGTTTTCTAGATTTATTATAACAGTTACAATATGGTCCAATCCATCATTGATATCTTTATGTGTGTGACCCTATAGGCACCATACTATGTTAGCAATCAATTCACTAATAAATATATGATCCATAAGAAATGAGTGGTGTCTAGCTACACATTATTAATACCTAAGTAGTAGGATTGGTCAGACAAGACTGAACTAACAACAACTAGTGTTACCATGTTGTATAATCCTTTTGTCACAAATATCCAGATTGAACTAGAGGCATGGATAATCATGTTACATCTAATGGAAGTTACTTAATTTCCAAGTAGACTATCAAAATACATAGCTCAAAACCATTAACTGACTCACATGAGCATGTCATGTGTTTCTATTTTTCTCACTTATCAAGAGGCCTTAGATATTACTCCTATTATATGGGAGGGATAAATTTCTTCTACATCACTCACAATGTGTACATAATTTTCATCACACCCTATCACCACCTTTATGGCAATCTTCTTCAAATATCACATCGGGTAGTGTCAAAGCATGATAATGGTCATATCACCATTGTAATTACTTTATCTCAAAGGACCAATACACCATTGTTGCATTTGATAGTTGATCAGAACTATCATATAATGGTCCATGAATCTCTCTTGAGGCATGTCTATCCAATATACTTGTTCTCTAACTAGTACATATGTGTCTAACTTGCTATCCAATAAACATGATGCATGAGACATGGTCATAATTCACCACACATACTAGTCTTACATGTATAATTTTTGTCTTATCCACAATAATACTCGACTAGGGAAGTTTTAAGAATATTGATCTTAGCATCCATTAGGATCTCATGTTCAAGTCGTGTACTTCAAGTCCTAAGGCTTTGAACCAATTGTTCTAAGGACATTTATTATGTATATTAATGTTGTCGTAATCAAATTTGCATTAATATATTGGAATTGCCTTATAATCAAATTGAAAGTAAATAATATCTCTATAGCTATCATCTAATGATTGGCTTCTAGGGCATGTACACCAACAATATCCCACTTGCACTAAAGCCAATCACTCATGTATCTAATACCAAGTGATCTAACATGACCATCATGCTTCTACTATGTTAACACCTTTTTCAAGGGATAAAAAATATTGCTCTCTGTCAGTACCCTACTAATCTTCATATGTCGTCACTCAAAAATATCTCATATGGGATAGAAGTGCTAAATAATATGCTTGGGATGTTGATCATTCGATCTGGGTTCCTTGGCTTGAGAAATAGCCCCATTGTTGTCACATTATAGTTCTACTATGTCAAAAATGTTGGGAACAACTCCAAGTTCACTAACAAACTCCTTGATCCACACAACTTCCTTTGCATCATCTGATGCAACAATGTATTCAACATTTGCAGTAGAGTCACCTATTGTTGCTTGCTTGGAACTCTTTCAACTGACAACACCACCATTAAGGCAAAGCACATAAACATATTGCGATCGATAATCATCTTTATCTGTTTGGAAGCTTGTGTCAGTGTAACCCCTTACAACCAACTCTTCCTCACCTTCATATATTAGGAAGGCACCCTTAGTTCTTCTGAAACACTGTAAAGAGGTGAGATCACCTCCTTACTAAAATTTTAAGGAAATAAAACATCCATCTTTTCACAAAGATAATAGAAATTAAGGGATGCATGTATAATGTTCCAAGTAAATAAGCATGCACCAGATACATATAAAATATCAATAGCAGTGGAAAGGAAAAGAAACTAAAGCTATTACATGGCTTTCATCATTGTTCACTACATAAGTTTTTTAGAAGAAAAATATGAGAAAACAAAGGATCTAGCTTTAGCAACCTAGAAATCCTTCAAGCAAGTCTTGAATCTAGTCTTGGTCCTATTTTCCTTGATCTTGTTTAACACCTTGTCTAAAATCTGGTTGGTTGCTAAATCACTCAACAAGGAGGAAAAAAAACAAGGTATTTGTCAACAATATGAACAAGAACAAAAGAAAGAAAATAACATGGAAGTAAAGGCTATAAGTTCATCAATAGATGAAGAGATCAAGAGTATGAGACATAATCAAAATATATGCTTTCCATAGCATTAAAATAGTAAAGGAATTGCATGCATGGTTAATATTGACTGCATTAACTAAGTAGGATTGAGGAACCTACCAGAACCCAACCTATAGGTGAGGGGAGAAATAGAAGATTCCTAGTCACCTACACAAATTATATATGGGGGAGATTAACACATTCCCCAGGGCGAAATAACACATGCCCTATCTACGGGTGGTTATACATAAGTACCACTACATTAGCTAAATAATATAATAAAACCAACATGCTAAGAGAAACTATGGAAAGTAGAACCATCATACATTTGAAACATGGCAGTGGGGTACAAAACCCAAGAAATATAATAACAATACTAATTTTTGAGGCAATTTAGCAAAAGAATCATGAATAGATAATATAGGGTTCATATAGTGCGTCATTAGGGAATATAGGGTTTGTTTTGCAAATATCCCAACTTAGGGTGTAAGAATGCACATACCTCTTTACCATGTTCAAATACCTAGTTCCACCACTTTTTGATTTTCCAAGTTCAACTTTGGCCTATTTCAGTTTATTAACATTCATTAGTGTACACATCGCACATTATTGCATAGAAACCCTAAGATTGGAACTTTTTCACACAAATCAGATTTAGACTCTCAAAATATCACCATTGGAATAATTAGGTTCTCCTGATTAAGAAAACATATATTTATGCCATTTTTAGCGTTATGGTGATTAAGTTGTAACTTTTATGGATTTTATGTATTATAATCATATTCAAAAAATCACCTTTAGAAAAAAAACTTGAAATCAGACCCCAAAAGCATTTTTATTAGATAGAACTTAATTTTTTTAATTCTAAAACATATTTTTTTATTAATTTTGGACAACCGAATTTAAAAGATATGAATTTTCCAATTCTTACCAACCAAAAAATGACATGTCAACAATTTAGTTGTAAGCGAGGAAGAGAGAGAGGGAGAGAGGCTGGGCATGACTTGGCCCCCCACAACTTGTCCTAGGTAATCCTTTACCCTAGGAGGGATGTAACAATCATTTCAGGTTCATCTAGAGCTGGTAACAAAGTATAGGACAACAAAGAAATGAAACCCTAAACAAGAACTTCATCTAAAGGTGGAGATCATCATTTAGGCATAATAATATGAACTAGCAAGCTTATAATAAGCAAAAACATGGAGCAATTAATATAATTTATCTATAAGAAGAAGATCAGATCCCAATCAGAAGGAAACTTGAGTAAGATGGGTTGGTAGCTCCAAGCACAAGCTCCAAACTCGAGCAAGAATCACTTTCTTCTCAAGGATACAAACCCTAAGCAAGAGGAGCATGGAAAGAAGAGTTTTTGATATTTAGATGGAGTTACATAAAGGATGAGCAGGGTTCTGACCTAGAGGAAGGTGGAAGGAAGAAGAACAATAAGGAAAAGAGAGGATAAGGGGAAGAAACCTACTTGCCTTGGTTGGAAATGCCAAAAGATGACTTTAAAAACCTTAGACGAGCTTCGATGAAACCTTAGAAGACCTTCTTCACCAAGATGGCATCTTATTCTACCTTGGGACAAATCCTCCATGGACAAGAAGAGAGAGGACGAAGTTCTAAGTAGGAGGGAGGTGATATGGATCAAATATTTTTGTTGGGAGGTAAGGAAGGAGTATATAAAGCTTTATGGTTAAGGAAGAAGCAAGGCATGAGGTCTTAGAGCAACTTTCCATGTGTCCATTGCTAAGGGTGCCCGTGGTCATGAAATCCTTTATGGATAAGGAAGAAGCAAATCATGAGGTGTCAAGTTACTTTCCATTTGTCCATGGCTAAGGGTGCCCATGGACATGCCAGCCTTTATGGATAAGGAAGGAGTCAAGCATGAGGTGTCCATGGAGCTTTCCATGTCTCGATAGCCTAGAGCTTCTATGGCCATGAAAATAGCTGTTACACATCTCCTAGACACTTATTAGCCATCAATTTCTGATTCTCTAGGCCCACTACCGACCTCAAAACAAAGAATCCACCCCATTGGTTGATAACTCCTAACAATAAGCTCATCCATAAAGGGGGAAATCCCTAAAATTCCCTTGAAGAGAAACACCTCCAAACTAAAGTACACCTAGGTGCCCCATGGACCAACAAGATATAGAATGATAATTAAATATCTAAGGATCATAAAGCATGTGACATTTTGCAAAGAAAGCCTCCCAATTGGCTAAATTTCAAAAAAGTCCAAATGTGCATAAAAATTGCATAGCTTGCACAACCAACATCCAAATTGGACCAAACTTGAAACTAAAGCTTATATCATGATTTCAAACACCTCACAAGGTTATATTAAGTTTTAGAGCACTTAATTATTATAAGGCCCCTAAACTTTCCTAATGAGTGAAATAAGCTTAATTATCATAATTGAATTATTATAACCCTAATATAACCTTGTTATATGATTTTAAATCATAATACAAGATTAAGTTTCAAATTTGGTCCAATTTGGACATTGTTTGAGCAAGTTATGCAATTTTATGCATATTTTGGACTTTTCTACAATTTACCCAATTGAGAGGTTTTCTTTGCAATTTATCACTTGCATTATGTTTCTTGGATATTATATCATCATTATTGAGCCTTTTGAGCCATGGGGAACCTATTTAAACCTTGGTTTGAAGGTGTTTTCCTCAAGGGTATTTTAGGGTTTACCCCTTCATGGATGAGCTACCTTTAGTAGCTATCAACTAATGAATTATTTTTTTTGCTTGGAAATTCAAGAAACGAGGGATAAACATGTATCTATGGATGGTGAGGGAGCTTCTTGTGTGTCTTCTTGTATATTCTTAATAGTTTAAGTCTATGGACACTTGGAAAGATACTAGAACTTCAACCTTTTCTTTTTCTTTATCTTAAAGTTTCATATACTTATCCCTAAGCACCGAAATGAGCCATTTTCTCTACACCACTTCCCTCCTTATATGAACCTCACTCTCCCTCTATGTTGCTATGAATTTCCTATCCAAGGAAGAAGAAAGAGGGGGTCTTCTTAGAAAAAGAATCTAGGGTTGCAATTGACTTCCTTTTAGGGTTTAAAAAGCTTCCTTCTAGTGATCTTGACCTAAAAGAGTAAGAATACCCTTATGTCCTTCGTTTATTTCTTTGTTATCCTTCCTCCTACCTTTCTCCAGGTTATAACCTTGCTGTTTCATGGTAGAAATTTCTCTAAATCTCTAAAACCCTACCTTTCTTGCTCCTTATGCTTAGGGTTTGCTCATTTGACGAAGAAAGGTGCTAGATGGACGAGTTCACATCTTATGCTTGGATTTCCTACCCTACCTGCTCATGTTTTATTCTGTTTGAGAGTTTATCTTCTAATTATAGGCAAGTTTTATAACTTTCTCCATGTTTATTGCTTACCATAAGCTTGCTAGCTCATGTTCTTTCTTTTAAATGATGATCCATGCACTAAAAAGCAATGCTTGACTTGGATTTTGATTTTATAATATCTCATGTTCTGATTTTAGTTATGTATGAACCTTTGATCATGTTTACATTATTCCTAAGGTATAATATGACTTGGATCAGGTTGGTTTGACAACCTATGGTGCTAATCACCTATCAACCAATGGTCAATTTTAGGGTTTTAAGCTGATTTCTTCTATAAACCCATGGCCCGATGATGGTACCATTGCAACAAACCTATGGTGTTGTCTTCATAGCAACTGATAGTTGGGATCAAAGGTTTCAAATGATGGTGAAAACCTATGGTCACCCCCTAAGGTCAGGTTTTGGATCAATTAGAAGTTTAATGATCAACCATTAAGTATCCTACTAATGTTATCAATCAATGATGGCATTAGCTTAATATTTGATGTTAATTAATAAATATAGTGCTGATCTAACAACCTACGGTGACTTAATGGTCACTAATGATGGTGGATCAGGTCTCCACACCCTATGGTGAGTTAATCATATAGTTGTAGCATCAATTAAGCCTTAGACCAATGGTTTATTGGGTCACTGGATGCAATTGTTGGACCTATACTGTAATTAATGGTTTTAACATATGAACTTGACCCAATGGTCAAGATCTAATATTTTATTCCTCCAATAAAGTGGAATTATGGATAATGTAATATGTTGGTCCTAATAATGTGATTTATATGGTTTCCTTTATATGATCAACTTAAAGAGCTTACTTGTTAACAATGGATAGCTTGTTTTAAATGAACAGTTGATTGTGGGTTTTACCCTACTCTCAACAGAACCCTTATCGTTGTTAATCAAAGGATGTCTAGGGTTAAATGGTGACTTTTACATATCACAACTCAATAAAATCATAGATGATTCATTCAAGGTGTTTACTTATGTAAACGACCAATGGCTTTACCTTTTCAACATTTCATGGTTAGAAGTTGATGCCTCAATATTCCCATTATTTTGGGTGAAGCGTGTAGTGTAATTTTATGATTAAAATGATGAGAATTTGATGGTTCCATGCCTTAAAATTGTATTCTTACCATTTCCCTCATATGATTATGATTTATAATCACCATTACGAATTAATGGGTGACCCTAATAAGGTATAGCTTGTTATACCTAACTTTAATATAACTAAATGATGGTAATTGGGTATGAATAATCCTTGAATGACTAATACAATCATGGAGTACTCTATTACTGTTGTTGAAACCCTAGTATTCTATAACCTGATGGTTACACCTTGATTTATGTGTGGGTTCATACTTGAGAATAGTATGGAATGTGACAGTGATGCTTCACCCTATGCATACATGATCTAATGGGGATGCCATGAGTTAGGGTTAGGGCACGACTGCTGATTAGTAACATTAATATAATTTATCTTTTTGAACCTAACTCTAATGTAAATAGATAAAGATGAGTATTCATGTTTAACCTTCTTATATTATGGCATGACGATGAAATAACCTCCTTAATACGATCATAACCTTAATGTGTTAATTGGTGGTTAACATAGCCACATGGTTGATATTTTCTTATGCTAAACATGTGCATTATGAATATGATGAGGGTTAATCATATCTAGATTACTTGCATGTTAATGTAATAAAGGAATGTTCTTAATGTTAGTATAACCATGCTATGATTGTTTATGAATATCCCCTAGCTCATTAATGAAACATTGTGTTGATCCAGTGTATTATATGCAAGTGATGTTGTTGAGCCTTATTATAAGGCATGCAAAGATAATTATGATCTTGTAGGGAATAGTATGATGTTCTTAATGACCTTTGGGCATAGTTGAGCCCTAAATGAGGTGTAATCCTCTTTTGTTGATAGGGGTTGATACCCTGTGATATTGTGAAAAGGATTTATATATTGTGATAGTATGATGACTAGTGTGGTCTCATGAATGGCAAGTGAATAAATACCATGTGATAATGAGATGAGAAATTATGTTCCACACATTTTATATCTTTTAAAAGTTGTGATATTTATATGCTTGCTAGAATTGAATTAGGGTTTGTATGTCCAATTGTTTGATGCAACCTTAATTCACCCAATTGGAATAACTAATCAAGTGCAACTCTAATCATGTAGTGCCCTATGCCGTAGAGCCATCTTCAGTGTCAGAACTTGCCGGATGGTGAAATGAGTATTCCTAAGGGAAGCTCGGAATGCATACTATTGAGTATGTGGGGGTGGCAAGTTGAGGATATATCCTTGTCATCCACAATGTAGGTTGTGGAGGATTTCTATGGTCATGCCTCATACATCTGATGTGATTGAGGACAAATACAGTTGTACCTTAGATTAGAGGGTTTTGTATACCCTAGTTTCTAGTGCCGTGACCTATACCAAGGGTGGACTAGTTGTTAGCATCTTGACTATATGTCGACGTGGTGGCAACATTGACTGATATGTCACTGCCTTTTTACTCATACTGACTGAGGGGAAGAGATCTTAGGATATCGGCACTCCTAGATCTTATACAAAATTGAATAACACTTTGCAGGGGTCAGTTGAAATTTGGATGGTACGATTCAAATTCCCCAGGGTGTAATAAAATATTTAATACATTCGTGTAGCATACTTGTTTAGGGTTATACACAATGCTTCATATTGGATGATAACCCTTGTTTGCTTTCTTTTTACTGAGATCATGTATAGTACAATAAGAGATAATAGATATGCTTATGTTGTAGTTATGTTCATGTTGTAAACATGCTTATGTTGTCAAATATATTGACACTAATGGTTAAGATGTTGTTTCTAGCTATGTTTAATATTGCTAGCCATGCCTATGTAATTAGAAATGCTTAAACTACTAATCATGCCTATGTAGTTCATTGTTTTATGATGTTAGTTCTACTTATGATATAAATTTGTTCCCTTTATTTGAGATGCCAATATTGATAGCCGTGTTGTGTTACTAGACATATTCATGATGTCAGGGATGCTTATGCTACTAGATTGCTTGTGCTGTTAGCAAGGAATATGATGATAGTCAGATTAATGATAATGACTTTTATTAGATGCAATTTGATGATATTTGAGTAGATATCTATCCAAAGAAATGGATTTATTTGTTATCTATATATGCATTGATGATCATACTTATTGCTAAGATTAATTGCTTAATCTATTTAGTATACTAGAACTGTTCAATCTGTTTAATTTTAAAAAATCTCCAACTGCTTAGTTATCTACTATTTAAAATGTTGTAATCAATAAGCATTTTTGGAGGTTATATCTCTTGCTGGGACATGGGTCTCACCCTTGTGGTTCGCTACATTTTTTTAGGTAATCGGAAGTGACAAAAACAAACATGTGGCAACAAAGAGGAGTTATAGTAATGAATCTTTGAGAAAGTTGATTAGATGTCTAATGTGTCCTAGAGTCGTCTCTGTACTCTCAAGTCTGGGCAGGAATAGTTTGTATATGGTGTTTCAATAGAATCATAATTTTGTTAGCATGTTAGTGCTTGTTTGAGTGGCATATACAATTATTATTCTCATGTGTATATATATTAAGGTGATAGAACAATTTTTATTAAAATCTTGTCATAGTATGGATATAAGAAAGATGTTGGGCTCTTATGAAAATGTTTATGAGCGGGTGTTGATGTTGAAATCGGTTTTAATTTACCCATATTTTTGGGTATGTGGTTAATTGGTGATTAGTTGTGTTTTATGTTTTGAGTAATCTCATTTAGTGTAATGGGTTCTCACAATTATGGTAATTAAGCTTGTTCAACACATTAAGCAAGGTTTGGGGCCTTACTTTTCTAGCACGAAATTATTTACCATTGTACCACTTAAGTGGTGATTTTGCATTTTAGATCCTTAAATAAGCTTACACTAAGGTATTTGTGATTAAGCCATTCCATTTGTATAATTATTGAACAAATGTTCACCAGACCACTATAAATTCCACTAATGCATCAACAAGGACATAAAGGGCGAAAATAAGAAGAAATCATTGGGAAAATGGTTACATGGAGATTACATTCAGAATTCAGTATGTTACAACACTCCACCCCTTAAAAAGGATTTTGTCCTCGAAATCTCAAACAAAAAGAGAAGGGTGAGTACAAAACATATCATCTCTCAACTCCCAAATGGTTTCTTCCAAACCATGATATTTCCACAAAACTTTCACCAACTCAATCTCCTTGTTCTTCAGCTGCTTTATTCGGGAGTCTAGGATCTTCACAGGTAGCTCCTCGTATGTCAATTTCCCATGAATCTCCAAAGGCTCAATAGTAAGGACATGAGAAGGGTCCTTCACATACTTATTCAACATAGAGACATGAACCACATTATGAATCTTATCATAGACAGGAGGAAGAGCTAAGCGGTATCCACAATCTCCAATCTTATCCAAGATCTTGAATGGTCCAACATAGTGGGGACTCAGCTTGCCTTTAACTTTAGATCTAGCAATAGAGCATATAGGCTTGATATTCAAGAACACATAGTCACCCACTAAGAAGCTAACATCAAATATCTTCTTGTCAACATACATCTTATGTCGATCTTGAGCAGCTTTCATATGCTTCTTATTCAGTTGAACTTTATCAATCATCATTCACATAACATATGTTTTCACCAAAGAACATTCACCAACATCATCCCAATGCAAAGGTGAACCATAAGGTCTACCATAGAGATCTTAAAAAGATGACATACTAATACTAACTTGGTAGTTGTTGTTGTAAGCAAACTCAGCTAATGGAAGATATCTATCCCAACCACCTCCCCAATCCATCACACAATCACAAAGCAAATCCACCAGAATCTGTACTATCCTTGGCCATCGGTTTACGGATGATATGCTATACCAAATTGTAGTCCAATCCCCATCTCTTCATGAATCTGACTCCATAATCAGGGGGTAAACTTTGGGTTACAGTCAGAAACTATCACTTCAGTCACTCCATGGAGATGAACTATTCACTCAACATAAACTGAGCCATATCAACAACTTTGTAAGTGGATTTGAAAGGAAAGAAGTGGGCATACTTTGTGAGTCAATCAATCACCACCCAAACAACATCATAACCTTTCTTGGACTTAGGAAAGATAGTAACATAGTCCATGGTAATCTTCTCCCATTTCCATTCTGGAATCTCAAGCGCATGAAGAAAACCACCAGGTCATTGATGCTCTATCTTGACTTGCTGACAGATCAAACATTTCACACAAACAAAGCTATGTCATTCTTCATATTCTTCCACCAGAAGCTTCATTGTAGGTCCTTATACATTTTAGTTGTTCTAGGATGAATTGTGTACTTAGACCCATGAGCTTCACTGAAAACCTTCTGCCTTAGATTACCAACATCAGGAATCCACAACCTATGTCAGAAGCGGGAAGAACCTTCCACTCCAATTGAGAAGTCAGATTGAAGTTTCTCTGTTAAAGCCTTCATCTCCTCAAGCTCATAACTCTCCAACTGTACAACTACAACCTCCGAGATCCAGGTTGATATAACTAACAAACTAGCCATGTGAACACACAACTTATCTTCATCCACTGAATCAACATGTCGAGGTTTCCAACTAGAAACATGTTCCAGATTCTTCCATAGTGAAAAACTCATAGCAGCACATACAAGATCCTTGTTCCTACTCAGAGCATCAACAACTACATTTTCTTTATCGGGATGATAGGTGATGGTAAAGTTGCAGTGCTTAAGGTACTCTATCCACCTTCGCTGTCGCATGTTCATATCTTTCTGTGTCAACAAGTACCTCAATATTTTGTGGTCAGAGAAGACTTCAAACTTCACTCCATAGAGATAGTGTCATCACATTTTTAGATCATGAACAATGGAAGCTAACTCTAAATCATGTGTAGGACAATTTGCTTCATTCAATTTCAATTGGCGGGAAGCGTAGGCGATCACTCTACTTTCTTGCATCAAGACACACCCTAAGCCTTGTTTAGAAGCATCAATGTAAATAATATGGGGTATGCCTTCAATAGGCAAGGCAAGAATAGGTGCAAATGTCAAACACTGATTCAGCTTCTAGAAACTGTTCTCACATTTAGGTATCCATGAGAACTTGACCTCAAAATTCTGTGTCAACTTGGTCAAGGACAAGGCCAACTCTGAGAAGCTCTTGACGAATCTCCAATAGTAACCTACTAACCTGAGGAAACTACAAATCTCTAAGGGATTCTTTGGAGCTTTCCACTTGGTCACAACTTCTACCTTTGTAGGATCAACAACTATATGTCTGACAAAAATCACATGACCTAGAAATATCAATTCCTTTATCCAAAACTCACATTTTGAGAATTTAGCATAAATTTGGGTTTCTCTCAGTGTGTTGAGCATAATCCGCAAGTGTTCATGAAGTTGTTCTTCCATTTTGGAGTAAACCAAAATATCATCATTGAACACCACCACAAACTGATCGAGGTAAGGACAGAATATTCAGTTCACAAGGTCCATGAAAGTAGCAAGGGCATTCAAATTGAAAGGCATGACCAGAAACTCATAATGCCCATAAAGAGTTTTGAATGTTGTCTTCTGCACATCCTCATCCTTCACAATCATCTGGTAGTAGCCACTTCACATGTCCATCTTCAAAAACATGGTGGATGACTTCAACAGATCGAGCAAGTCATCGATGTGAGGTAAGGGATAATGGTTCTTCACCGTCACTTGGTTGAGCACGCAGTAGTCCATGCACATCCACAATGAACCGTCCTTCTTCTTCATGAACAAGACATGGGATGTCCAAGGTGAGATGTTGGGGTAGAGAAAACCAATGTCAAGAAGCTCTTGAAGCTGCTTCTTAAGCTTGACAAGTTTGGCAGGGGCTAAGCGGTAATGCAGCTTCGAGATCGGTAAAGTGACGAGCATAAGCTCGATGGAAAATTCAACCTCACAAGTTGGTGGCAGTCCGAGAAACTCCTCAAGAAACACATTAGGAAAGTCCTTCACCATGTCTATATGATATAGAGTAGGAGGTGTGGCATCAAGAACGATAGATGCTAAGTATGCTCTACACCCTTATGAGACAAGTTTTTTGGATTTGATGGCAAAGATGATGAATTTTTGATCCTCTCGCTTCTTACTCTTAATACATAGCCTCTCTCCATCAGGATGAAACAAGCTAACTTTCTTTTCCTAATAGAATAAGGCTGCATCATGCTTCTTCAACCAATCTATGCCCAAGATAACATCAAAGGCAGATATTTCGAGTAGGATAAAGTCTGAAGGAAACATCTTTCCCGATATACAAAGGTCCAAGGTAGGGAGTTTGAGATAAGAAGAGCAGATCCTATCACTAGGTGTTCTTACATCTAACACATAGTCCATTTATTCAGATTCTAACTCTAACATGGAAGCAAGCTTAAAAGATATGAAGGTGTTTGAACAACCAGAATAAAAAAGTGCCTTGATAGTATGCATATTGATATGTGAGGTACCTTCAATGACTTCATTGTCCTTTCTAGTTTCTTCATATTAGGTTTCTAGGAGTATAGAAACATAGATGAGAAAAGAATTTCCAAGGCTACTATTGCCTAAAAGCATGCTATTTCAAACAACCTGTATCATCTCAGGCCAGGCAGGTATCATATGGATCCAGGAGTCCTCATGAACCAAGATAATGGTGTAGAGAAAAATCTTACAAACCCCCAAACCTTGATCCTTTCTATACACCCTTAATTTCAACTTCATGCCCTAGTAGCTGCCCAAAGGATCTGATATAACGCTGTAAAGAGGTGAGATCACCTCCTTATTAAAATTTGAAGGAAATACAAAACATTCTTCTTTTCACAAAGATAATAGATATTGATGGATGCATGTATAATATTTTAAGTAAATAAGCATGCACCAGATACATATAGAATGTCAACAGTAGCAGAAAGGAAAAGAAACTAAAGCTATGACATGGATTTAATCATTGTTCACTACATAAGTTTTCAGAAGAAAAAGATGAGAAAACAAAGGATCTAGATTCAGCAACCTAGACATCCTTCAAGCAAGTCTTAAATCTACTCATGGTCCTATTTTCCTTGATCTTGTTCAACACCTTGTCCAAAATTTGGGTGGTTGGAAAATCACCCAACAAGAGGGAAAGAAAACAAGGTATGTGTCAACTATATGATCAAGAACAAAAGAAAGAAAATAACACAAAAGTAAAGGCTATAAGTTAATCAATAAATGTAGAGATCAACATATGATGCATAATCAAAATAGATGCTTGCCATAACATGAAAAATGGTAAAGGAATTGCATGCATGATTAATATTGACTACATTAAGTAAGTAGGGTTGAAGCACCTACCGGACCCCAACCTATAGGTGAGGGGAGAAATAATACATTCCCATTCATTTACACAAATTATATATGGGGAGACTAACACATTCCCCAGGGCAAAATAACACATGCCCTATCTATGGGTGGTTGTACATAAGTACCACTACATTAGCTAAATAGTCTAATAAATCACCATTCTAAGAGAAACTATGGCAAGTAAGAAACATCATATATTTGAAACATAGCAGTGGGGTACAAAACCCAAGAAATAGAATATCAATACTTATTTTTGAGGCAATTTAGCAAAAGAGTCATGAATAGAGAAAATAGGGTTCATATAGTGCCTCATTAGGGAATACATAGTTTGGTTTGCAAATATCCAAACTTAGGGTGTAAGAATGAACATACCTCTTTACTGTGTTCAAATACCAAGTTCCACCACTTCTAGATGTTCTAAGTTCAACTGTGGCCAGTTTCAATTTATTAACATTCATTAGTGTACATGTCGTACATTATTGCATAAAAGCCCTAAGATTGGACCTTTTTCACATAAATTGGATTTTCGACTCTCAAAATCTCACCATTGGACTAATTAGGTTCTCCTAATCAAGAAAACATATATTTATGTCAATTTTAGAGTTATGGTGATTAAGTTGTAACTTTTATGGATTTTATGTCTTATAATCATATTCAAAAAATTATCTTTGGAAAACCTTAAAATCAGACCTCAAAAGAATTTTTATTATATAGAACTTTATTTTTTGATTCCAAAACATATTTTTTTATTAATTTTGGACAAGTGGTTCAAAAAATTTGAATTTTCCAATTCTAACCAACAAGAAAATGGCATGTCACCAATTTAGTTGCAATTGAGGAAGAGAGAGAGGGAGAGAGGCCAGGTCGTGACTTGCCCCCCCAACCTATCCTAGGTAATCCTTTACCCTAGGAGGGATGTACCAATCATTTCAGGTTCATCTAGAGCTAGTAACAAAGTATAGAACATAAAAGAAATGAAACCCTAAACAAGAACATCATCTAAAGGTGGAGGTCCTTATTTAAGCATAAGAATATGAACTAACACACTTATAATAAGCAATAAACGTGGAGAAAGTTATATAACTTTCCTCTAGGAACAAGATCAAATCCCAATCAGTAGGAAACTCGAGTAAGATAGGTTGGTAGCTCCAAGAACAAGCTCCAAACTCGAGCAAGAATCACTTTCTTCTCAAGGATACAAAACCTAAGTAAGAGGAGCATGGAAAGAAGAGTTTTTGAGATTTAGATGGAGTTCCACCAAGGAAGACTAGGGTTCTAACCTGGATGAAGGTTGAAGGAAGAAGAACAATAGGTAAAACAGAGGAGAAGGGGAAGAAACCTACTTGCCTTGGTCGAAAATGCCAAAAGGTGACTTTAGAAACCCTAAATGAGCTTAGATGAAACCCTAGAAGACCTTCTTCACCAAGATGGCATCTTCTTCTACCTTGGTACAACTTCTCCGTGGCCAAACAAAGAGAGGACGAAGTTCTAAGTAGGTGGAAGGTGATATGGATCAAATATTTTGGTTGGGAGGTAAGGAAGGATTATATAAAGCTTTATGGTTAAGGAAGAAGCATATAAAGCTTTATGGTTAAGGAAGAAGCAAGGCATGAGGTCTCCAAGCTACTTTCAATGTGTCCATGTCTAAGGGTGCCCATGGTCATGCAAGACTTTATGGATAAGGAAGAAGCAAACCATGAGGTGTCAAGTTACTTTCCATTTGTCCATGGCTAAGGGTGCCCATGGACATGCCAACCATTTTGGATAAGGAAGGAGTCAAGCATGATGTGTCCATGGAGCTTTCCATGTGTCCATAGCCTAGAGCTTCTATGGCCATTTAAATAGTTGTTCCACATCTCCTAGACACTTATTAGCCATCAATTTCCAGTTCTCTAGGCCCACTACCAACCTCGAAACAAAGAAATTACCCCATTGGTTGATAACTCCAAATAATAAGCTCATCCATAAAGGGGGAAATCCCTAAAATGCCCTTGAAGAGAAACACCTCCAAACTAAGGTACAACTAGGTGCCCCATGGTCCAACAAGATATAGAATGATAAGTAAACATCTAAGGATCATAAGGCATGTGACAATTTGCAAAGAAAACCTCCCAATTTTGTAAATTGCAAAAAAGTCCAAATGTGCATAAAAATGCATATCTTGCACAAACAACATCCAAACTGGACCAAACTTGAAACTTAAACTTATATCATGATTTAAAAACACCTCAAAAGGTTATATTATGACTTATAGAACTTAATTATGATAATCAATCTTGTTCAACACATTAAGCAGGGTTTGTGACCTTATACTTCTAGCACAAATTTATTTACCATTGTTCCACTTAAGCGGTGATTTTACATTTTATATCCTTAAATAAGATTTCACTTAGGTATTTGTGCATAAAACCTCCATTGGTATAATTATTGAACAATTTTTCACCAAACCACTATAAATTCCACTAATTCATCGATAAGGACATAAAGGACAGAAATGAGAAGAAAACTTAGGGAAAATGGTTACATGGAGATTACATTTAGAATTCAGTATGTTACAAGTACTTAAGATTGTTCTTCACCATACTCCAGTGACCTTCACCTAGGTCTGCCTGGTATTTACTCATCACACTCAAGGCATATGAGATGTCTAGATGTGTCATAACATTGCATACATGATAGATCAAACTATAGAAGCATGTGGAATCTTGTTCATGCGATCACTTTCTCTAAAAATTTGGGACAATTGTCCTCAGAAATACTAACCCCATGAGTCATGGGTAAATTCCCTTTCTTAGACTCTTGCATGCTGAATCGTTTAACACTATGTCAAAGTATGTACTTTGAATTAGGTGAAGAAGCCTTCTAGATCTATCTCTATTGACCTTGATACCTAGAATATACATGGCTTCTCCTAAATATTTCACTAAAAAACTATTTCATAGATGCATTTTCACCTTTTGTAGAGTCAAAATATCATTTCTTATGAGTATTATATCATCTACATACAATATGAGGAATACCAAAATCCTTCCACTAACCTATTTGTAAACACAAGGTTCATCTTCATTCTTGATGAAGCCAAACTATTTGACTAATTCATTAAAATAAATATTTCAACTTACATACCCACCCAAGCCATTTTCTAGATTCTGGCTCCTCCATATCTTCAATCCATAGATTGGCATTTTCAGCTTACATACCCACCCATTGTCCTTTGGAGATTCAAAACCTTTAGATTGTGTCATATACACATCATAAAGTAGATTCTCATTAAGGAATGTAGTTTTGACATCAATCTACCAGATCTCATAGTCATGGTATGCTGCAATGGCAAGCATGATCCTAGTGGACTTGACCAAGGTGACTGGTGAGGAAGTTTCATCATCGTCAACACCTTGAACTTGTTTGAAACCTTTAGCCACTAGTTTCCCTTTTTAGGTATGGAAATTTCCATCCATGACAATATTCTTCTTGAATACCCACTTGCACCCAATGGGTTTTACCCCCTTTAGGTGTTGCACTAAGATCCTTACCTTGTTGGCATATATGGATACCATTTTGGATATCATGGCCTCAAGCCATTTTCTAGATTTTGGTCCCTCCATGTCTTACTTGTAGGTGGTTGTCTCATCTTGATGCATGACCATCACCTCACCATCTTGAGTCATGAGAAATCCAAATCTCTATGGCTCGTGGTTAGTCACACTAGATCTACAAGGTTCATATGCTTGTTGAGGGGGCGGTTGTGCCATAACAACTAGTGGTGCCTCCTCATGTTTGCCTTTAGGTTCATTGTAATTTTGTGTATCTCAAACTTCTTCAAATTTTATTTTTATCCCACTGGTATTTCAAGAGATGAACTCCTTCTCTAAGACGATGCCAATTATAGCAACAAGTGATTTGTTCTAGGAAGGTATATAGAAATAGCATCCTTTGGTTTCATTAGGATACTCCACAAAATAACGCTCATCAGATTTGGGTCCCAATTTCTTAGGAAATGGAAGTTTCACATAAGATTCACAACCGGACCTTCTGAAAGACATATTTGGACGCTTCCCAGTCTATATCTCATATGGTGTCTTTGGAACCATTTAGAAGGAACACGGTTAAGTGTAAATGTGGCGGTTTCTAGAGCATGTCCCCAAAAGGAATTAGGAAGTCCATGTTGGATCATCATGGACCAAACCATGTCCAGCAACATGCAATTCCTTCTCTCTAAAACATCATTATGTTGTGACGTTCTTGGTCGAGTCAACTGTGATAAAATACATAATACTTAAGAAAGGTCCTCAAACTTTTGGCTCAAATATTTTCCACCTCAATCGAACTGAAGCATCTTAATTGTCTTGCCAACTCATTTATCTACTTCATTCTTGAATACTCTAAACTTTGTAAAGGATTCTTATTTGTATTTATGAGATACATACATCCATATCTAATGAAATCATTAATAAACAATATGAAACATTGATACCCTCATCTAGATATTGAACTAAAAAGGCCACATGCATCAGTACATACGAGATTCATAATCAAATGAGTCTCACTATCTTCAATAAAAGGTGACTTTGCTATCTTACCAAAAAATATAGCATGTCAAAGAGATTCATAATCAAATGAGTCTCAATATCCATCCTTATGGAGTTTAGAAATGTGCTTCCCTTTATATGGCCCCAGCGACAATACCATAGGTATGTCATATTTGAGTCATGCATTTTAAGCTATTTGATATTTACATTATAAACATGCGTCTCAAGATCTATCAAATAAATACCATAAGACATCGAAGCACTGACATAGAATATATCATCAAAAATCATGTAACAAACTCTATTCTTTATTAGGAATAAAAAATAATCCTTTTCCAAACAAGAAACAAAATAAAAACATTTCTACTTATGGTGGATACATAATAACAATTGTCTAATTGTATTACAAGCCCCGAGGGCATAGATAAACTATATGTTCCTACATCCACAACAACAACCTTTATTCCATTAGCGACTCATAGTCTACAACTCCCTTCTTAAGGGGTCTACTTCTTTTCAGATCATGCACATTACAACATATGTGAGATCTACATTCGATATCCAATACTGTGACATCCTACTATCACACAGACAATGAAATGCCACACAAAAATGCGTAGAGCCTCCATAAACCACATATTACCAAAAACACAGGTTAATTAAAACCGATTGCAGAAAGCAGATAATAAAGAAACTATTACATCCAGATCCTTATCCTACAAGGAAACATGTTATATAAATATACATAAACCTTGATAAATGTCCACATCTCATAGGACCTAATTGTCCCATAGGGAAAAAGAGTTCACCACCTTTTTATATAAAGAACATGCCATATCATGCCAACAATAGGATAAACAAGCTACATCAACTATACATCGTGAAATGTCATCAAAACACCTCTAAGGACCTGAGAGTACAGGGATGACTCTAGGACTCTACTACAAAACTACCAAAACAACAAAATATCCATCTCTTGCCTCCTACTATTCTTCTTGCTGCTCGGACGCAACCTCATGACCACCACCACGTCTAGCACGATCACCAAAAAAGGTTTAAAACCAGAGGGGTGAGACACACAGTCCCAATGAGAAATATAACTCCCAGCCGAACTATAAAACTTTAGGAAAGCTAGAACATATAAAGTAGATAACTGATATAAGCAGCTCATACTAACTTTATTAACAAACTTACTAAGATATTCGAGAGGCATATAACCAAATATTTCTTATGGAACATGATTGACAAGACAAGTTATATAAGAACTTATCATAAAATATGAGGAACGTGTAATTAACTACAAGATATAACTAGGGCAACTATACAACCAAGGCCTCAACCAATGTTCTGTGTTTTTCCAACCCTTGCACGATACCCTAAGTTGTGTTCTGCCTGATATCCCTCTTCTAGGGTTGAGCTTGGGTGATATGCTAGGTGAACACCTTGTTGACCTCTTGACCGATATGGTGTTGCCTGATATGGAGTCTTGGTTGGTGTAACCCTGATGGGCGATATGGTGCCTTGACTGATAGAGAGTCCCAAACCCTAGCTTGGATGATAGGGCTACCTAAGGTGCCATGGTGGGCTGCCCATGATGTCACTTGATGGATGGCAGTGGTGTGCCTTGGGCGATATGGTTTTGGTGGTTGCCCGACATGGAAAACCCTAACCCTAGCGGGTGATATAGGTTCTTGGCCGATATGACGATAGTGTTGCTCGATACACTCTTCTACATGGCTGCTTGATACCCTCTTGTGCATAGTTGCACGATATGCTGGTTTCCCATATGTGGCTTGGTGCCCTAGGGTTTTGGTGGTGACCGATATCGTTTGGGTGAGGGATGGTGCTCTACCCGAGATCCCTTTAGTGAGGGTAGGCGACACCTTTGGTGAGGGATGCGCCTAACCCGGTAACCCTAAGTTGGTGAACTTGTTGTCTTGAGCCCACATATTTGGTTCTGAAGATGAGATATGATAGTTGGGTTATACCCAGTAACGTGGTGGCTACCTAAGGTTGATAAGATGACAAGATCATGGTTGTGCTCATGATGTTATGAGATATAGGGCATGGTGGATGCTCACAGTTTGGTAACAAAAATATAAGTTGTTGACATACCATATACAACTTTATGCTTCATGTGTTTATAATAATGGATGTTGTTCCAATCCTATGCACCTTAAATCTTAATGACATGATATTCAAAATATGTCCTTTAAAGATCTGTATTTTCTGATCAAGTTATCTCTTCGGATATGCATTCTAACCATGCAGTATTATCAAATGAATTCATAGCCAGGTAAGAGCTATGAGGTGTATGTGTTTTGTATATCATGGAATAATGATGTTCCTTGTTGATGAGATAACATGCACCACCAATATGATGAAAAAGGTCTGGTGACCTGATAAAGGCTGAGTGCCTGATTGAGGTGTTATCATCTGATGATGAGATAAGGGATTGATATCCCATGATGATGTATGATGATGAAGCCTTGAGGGGTAGTGGAATTATGTGATGAGGGATTGAGATCCCATGTCAATATGATAATGACAGTAATGGTGTGACACAATGTTGTTTATGTTTTATAACATGGTTGCCTAAAAAATTCACTTAAAATATACTAATTAATTACGTATGAACATTTCATGTAGTTTGCCTTGACCATAGATCCATCATCGCCAGTAGCTGGTGATGGTGAAACAGGTTTATCCTATGGGATTACCTGGAGCACATATTGTTGAATATGCGGAGTTTCCCCTAGCTGAAAATAGGAGGATTAGAGTAAAACTTTGGTTGTAGACTCAGTATGGTTAGAGCATGGTGAACAGGCCCATGGCTCAGTGTGATAGAGCATGAATGCATTCATGGCTCAGGAGCTTGGTGAATAGGCATGTGGCTCAAGGTATGTTAGCGTCGAGACCTATACCAAGGCGGGCTAGAGAAAAGGGTAGCCTGCAGAGCTGGCCCTATGGCGGAGGCCACTTAAGCAAGAGACTGTTGTCCTACTTTAGTTATCGTGCACTGACCATATGAGGAGGTGAGGTCATGGAGTCTGGCTCTTCCATTGACCTTGTATGGCACCGGTTTTGGGCTTCGCAGCCAAAGGTTGGATTTGAGTGGTACCGCTCACTTGCTTAACTCAAGTTGTTCATGATGACCAAGATCAGATCCATCATAGAGATGTACTCAACATTCCCAACCATATCAATATTCTTGGATCTCTTGGCAAGAATGTGGAATCCAAGAAGAAATATGTCAAGATACTCTGCTCCCTCACCTACCATGCACTTAGAGAAGAAGGTGATAGAAACATATTAGCCCTCCAACCTCCAACAACTTTAAGTAGAAAACCTCAAAGGTAATCTCCAAACCTATGAAGTCAATCTAAGTGTAAGATATCAAGAAGAGAAGGAGGATTACTCTTGAAAGAAGAAGGGCATGTCATCTAAAGCTCAAGAATCTTCCCTAAGTGATGAAGGGGGCATGTACACCAAAGACCGTCCAATCAATATAAATCCCAACTCCTCCTCTTCTAAATTCTATGAATGAAGCCAAAAGGGACACTTTAAGAATGAATGCTCAAAGATGAATAAGCATCACCACCTAAAGGGCCATGAGATGTAATATAGATACAATAAGGAGGATGAGTAAAACATAAGGGACAAGAAGGAAAAGAAGGGCAATGAAGTAACCTACAATGCTTCTTAGGACTCTTCTCGAGACCGAATTGGTTCAAGTGAAAGTGAAGGAGATGAGAGAAACATGTCCCTCATGGAAAAATCAAGTAAGGTGCTAAATTAAGTCCCAGTAGACTCTATAAAGATGATTTAATTGAATACTTGCATCTCATGCCTCTATTGATATCTTTAGGGCTAAGACGTAAAATTTGGCAAAAAAAAGATTTGATATTGTCTAAGATATAACATGCTAACATTTGCATGTTCAAATTTATTGACTATCTTAAGATCTCAACCTTGATTATATAATTGCAATACCATGGTGTTGATGTAGAGAAACATACTTATCTTAGTCAAATAAATTCTCTTAAAGTTGATTGTTTTTCTTTCTAGGATAAATGCTCTTACATCTTAACCTATCTTTCCTAGTTGAGAAAATGAGATTGTGTCTCTTACTCTTAAGAAGGATCAAGAGAGTTGGCTCACCTCTCAATAATTAAGTGAGAGAGGGGTTTTGTACAACTTCCTTCACCTATCGGGCAACAAGGAGGTCCATCACCATATCGGCCATCCAACCCAAAACTCCACTCACCATTGAATTAGGAGACCCTAGGCTCACCTCTCATCAACTAAGTGAGAGAGGGTTTTTTCCCAAAGAACTCCACATCCAATGGTTCGGCCAACCCAAGGAAACCATCTCAACAAGGTCTAGGGTACTTATAAGGCAACCTTATAACCATTAAAGCAAGAAACATAGCTAGAAGATGACATGGCTGAAACATATAGCAAAGCAACATGATAAAGAAGTAGTATAGTAGGGTTAGGAGTTATGTAACCCGCCTCAAGCTCTAAAGCTCCAAGCTCCAAGACACCAGTTGTATCGGCCACCACTTGCTCCTTTCTTCTCCTAGATCGGCCACCAAAGGAAGGGAAGCAACTAAAGGGACTAAAGAGACCTAGCAAGCAAGGGGGGGTCATTTATATACTAAGGGGTGAAGGGGAAGAGCAAGGCAAAGTGGCACCCTCCCCTAACACACTTGTCCAAGGATTGTGCCACGTGCTAGCACCCCAAAAACACATGCCCATGAGTTGCCACCCACTTAGCAAAGAAACAACCACTTGTCCAAATAAGGTGACACAAACGAGGCTAGGTGAAGGGTGTGTGTTGCCCAAGATGGCAACCCAACACACCATGACCGATACACCTCCTTGCCCGATACAACCAACACTCCTTTGGCTGATACACCAAGGTCCAATCTGATATCAAGCCTCAACAAGGCTTAACAAGGCTCAACAAAGCTCAACAAAGCCCGAAGCTACTCAAGCAAAGAGACCAACCCATCCTCTCAACCCTAGAGGATGCAAGGAGAGAGAAAGACATCTCTCAAGGTGAAAAACTTACACACCAACCCTAAAACTTAGGTAATTTGCAAGTTGCACCTCCACTTCTCAACAAAGCACAAACAAACCTTAATCACAACTTCAGGTGATTAGCACACATATAAACTCAAGATTTAGGCAAAGCAAATAGGGTAAGCCCAAAACGGAGGTCAGGGTCCTTACAAGCCATAAACCTCTACAAAAGGATTTTGCCCCCAAAATCTGAAGAGAAAAGCGAGGGATACTTCCTCATCATCTCTTCCTTGAGCTCCCACATGTCTTCCTCAACACCACGATGATGCCAAAGAACCTTTACAAGCACCATGTCCTTCCTCTTCAGCTTCTTTACTCTTCTGTCAAGGATCATCACTGGACCTTCCTTGTAGGTCACATATTCATCAAGCTCAACCTCAATCGGCTGTATCACTGTCTCTCTGTATGGATGACTTTTATTAAGAATACTGACATGGAACACCAGATGTAACATGTGCAACTCAAGCGGTAGTTCTAACTTGTAAGCTACCTTTCCAATACGTGCTATTACCGGATATGGCCCCATATACCTGGAAGCCAACTTGCCTTTTCGGCCAAACCTCAACACGCCTTTCCATGGTGAGACCTTGAGATACACCTTGTCTCCCACCTGGAATTCTAGAGGTCATCGACGATTATCTGTATACGACTTTTGTTTGTCCTGTGTCATTTTCAACTATTGTTGTATCACCCTGATCTTCTCTATTGTCTGCTGCACTAACTCAGGACCCAAAAGCTGATACTCGCCAGACTCATACCAACATAGAGGAGATATGCACTTCCTGCCATATAAAGCCTCATAAGGTGCCATGTCGATACTCCGTTGGTAACTATTGTTGTATTATTTTTTAGAATATTTTAGTAAAATTTTGATTAGTACTAAAAAATTACTATTAAATTAGAAATAAGATTTATTAGATTTTCTATTTTTTTATGAACCTCATTTTGAGAAACTCATAAAATAATGAGGAGAACTCTATTAGACTGAGATGCACATCCCAACTACCTAGGAACTGTAAGACATAAGCTCGGAGAAGATCTTCCAATGTCTGAATAGTCCTTTCAGACTGTCCATCTGTTTGCGGGTAGAAAGCAGTACTAAACCTCAACTGTGTTCCCAATGCTTTGTGCAACTGTTCCCAAAAATGACTTGTGAACTGGGGGCCTCTGTCGGAAACTATCATTGCGGACACACCGTGCAAACGCACTATCTCATCCACATACACCTGAGCAAGATTTTCTACTGTATACATTGTCTTCATAGGTATGAAATGAGTAGACTTCATCAACCTGTCCACTATCACCCAAATGGAATCATGATTCCTAGCTGTCCTCGGCAGCCCAACTACGAAATCCATGGTAATATGATCCCATTTCCACTGCAGTATCGACATGGGTTGCAACGTACCTATCGACTTCTGATGCTCAGCCTTTACATGCTAACATATCACACACCTAGCCACAAACTCAGATACATCTCTCTTCAAGCCAGGCCACCAATACAAGCCCTTCAGATTATGATACATTTTGGTGACACCTGGATGCATAGCATACATTGACATTTGCACTTCCTCGAGCACTAACTTCCTCAGATCATCAACATCGGGGACCACCATGCTGTTATGATAACAAACTAGTCCATCCTCAGACTCATGGAAGCCATCATGCTTCTTGTTTCCAAACTCTATCCTAATCAACTGAACTGTAGCATCTGCCTACTGTGCTTCTCTAATCTACTGCCTCAAAGTAGGCTTCACTTGCATATGTTCCAATAGCCCTGCCAACAAGGAGACTTCTAACTGTACATTCATCTGCCGTAAAGAGATGAACATATCCCGCTTATGGCATATCAAAGAACTCAACCATGCCTTCTTCATAGGAAGGGAAGAAGACTTCCTGGTAAGCGCATCAGCTACCACGTTTGCCTTACTAGGATTATACTCAATGGTGCAATCATAATAATTGATCAGCTCCATCCAGCAACACTGTCACATGTTCAGCTCACTCTGTGAGAAGATATACTTCAAGTTCTTATGATCTGTAAAGATATGACACACTTCCCCATAAAGATAGCGTCTCCATATCTTCAACGCATGGACTACCGCTGCCAACTCCAAATCATGTATTGGATAACTCTCCTTGTGTTTCTTAAGCTGTCGTGAAGCAAAAGAAATCACATGATCCTCCTGCATCAACACACATCCTAAGCCTTTCTTGGAAGCATCACAGAAAACAACGTAGCCTTTCCCAGGCTCTGGCAGAACCAACACCGAAGCACTAGTCAACTTCTCCTTCAAACTTTGGAAAGCTAGCTAACAATGATCACCCCAATCAAAAGATACATCCTTCCTGGTCAACTTTGTCAACGACAACGTGATTACACTGAAGTTCCTTATAAACCTCTGTTAGTATCCCACTAAACCCAGAAAACTACAAACTTCAGTTGGCGTCTTCAGTTGCTCCCATTCCGCAACTGACTCCACCTTCTTGGTGTCCACTCTGACTCCTTCTACAGATATCACATGACCCAAGAAAGTCACTTCTTTCAACCAGAACTAAAACTTACTAAACTTGGCATACAACTGGTGTTGGCGAAGGAGAGTCAACGCTTGTCGAAGATGTTGTTCATACTCTTGACTGTCCCGACTATAGATCAAGATGTCATCTATAAAAACCACAACAAACTAATCTAGAAACGGTCGGAACACCCCGTTTGTCAGATCCATGAAAGCAGCAGGTGCATTGGTTAGCCCAAATGACATAACTACAAACTCAAAGTGACCATACCTTGTCCTAAAAGCTGACTTTGGCATGTCCTCATCCTTGATCCTCAATTGATGATATCCATACTGTAGATCGATCTTTGAGAACACTGTAGCACCACACAACTGATCAAATAGATCGTCTATTCTTGGCAAAGGATATTTGTTCTTGATCGTAACTTTGTTCAACTGGCGGTAATCTATGAACAAATGCATCGATCCATCCTTCTTCTTTACAAACAGGACTGGAGCACCCCATGACAATGTGCTCGGTCTGATGAAACCTTTATCCAGTAGCTCTTATAATTGCTTCTTCAGTTCTGCCATTTCAGCTGGAGCCATCCTGTATGGTGTTTGAGCAACTGGCTGTGTCCCTGGCACTAGATTGATCTCAAATTCAATCTCTTGAGGTGGGGGAACACTGAGAAACTTATCAGGAAACACATCTGTGAACTCTCTGACAATAGGCACAAGTTCAAGGCTAGAACATTCTGCTTTGGTATCCACAACATGAGCTAAGAACGCCTTACATCCTTGCTGCATCAACTTCTCTGCCACCATTGCTGACACTAAACACGTCGGAAGAATCCTCCTATCCCCTTGGAAGATCCACTTCTCATCACCGTCAACAAACATCGCTTGCTTGGAACCACAGTCCAACATAACCATATACTTCTCTAAGGTATCCATCCCAAGGATCACATCGAATCCATGCATATCAAGTGGTATAAGATCCACTTATATCTTGTGTCCCAAAAAAGATAGAACACAAGATTGACACACTTCTCAAATCAACGCGGGCCCAATAATAGGGGTTTCTAACAACAAGCTATCTTTCTCACAACTAACATGTAAAAGACAGCTATCAAGCATACTATGTGCGATAAAAGAGTGTGTAGCACCCAGGTCAACTAGAACAGATATATAATAAGAAGAAGACAAATCAGAATGAAATAACTCCATCTGACCCGCCACCACTCGCGGGTTGACTATTGCTTCCGAATGACTCATAGCATAGAATTGAGCCATTACTTACTGTCATCCATGTCCTCTGCTTCCTTGAGTAGATGATCCCACTTGTGATGCTTTACTGTGCCCTTACCATCTGTTACCACTGGACTGTTGTCTATCTGATCCCTGTTGATTCTGCCTCGGCTGCTGCGTCACTTCGACATCTCTCCTTGGGCAATTTGACTTCAAATGCCCTGTCTGTCCACAGTGATAGCACGAACTATCTTCTATCTATGGAATAGATGGCCCTGTCACTGCTAATGAAGTTGTAATGTGGGCTCTAGATGGCAAAAACCCGTGCCCTCTTCCTTTACTCGGAGACCACTATGACGGTGCACTGGAGCTCTGCATCACAGAAGGTGCAGAAAACCTCGGCTTCTTGAAGCCATCAAACCTCTGCCTCTAGAACTGAGTAGGCTTTTTCTTAGACATGGTCTCTCTCTTCTCCTTGATTGACCGTTCAATCCTTTAGACATACTCCACAAACGTGGCAAACCGCTCCTGATTTTCTAAAGTAGCAGCAGATGTCGTCAGCTCAGGACTCAAACCTTTTTCAAATCGTCTAATTCTCTCATCATCTGTCGCTGCCATGTGAGGACAAAACCTCAGCATGCCCATAAACTTGGTTTCATACTCAGTGATGCTCATAGATCCTTGGCACAAATGCTCAAATTGACTGATCTTTTCGTCCAGATAGGTCTTCAGGAAGTATCGACTCACGAACTCCCGTCAGAAGACGTCCCAACCGATCACCTCACCAGGCCATTTATCCTCCTCGATGGCCCACCAGTGGTCATCACTACCTTTCAAAAGGTAGAAAATGTGCTTGACTTTTTCTACTTCGGGGATGTCGAGGATCCAGAAGGCCTTCTTAAGACCTGTCAGCCATAGATCTGCATCCGCTAAATCAGCCGTTCCAGCATAATCCAAAGCTCTGACTCGACAAAGCCACTCGAAGGTCTTCCCAATACCAGAAGATTCACCAAGGGGAGCCTATGCTCTTGGTGGAGGCACTGGCAATCTTTACACCATGAGATTCATTATTGCCATTACCTATCTGATAAGGTGTTGATAAGTAGGGTTCTCAAGAATGGTAGGGTCAATCTGGGGGACCTCAGGCACCCGATCTTTATGTGCCTGCACACTCGCTCCATGGACTGATGCAACATCACTGCTCTCGGTAGCATGCTCTTCGTGATTTACAGACATCTTTTAGCTTTATCTTCTGCTGGGGGCAGAAGGTCATTATGAGAAAATCTAGAAAAATCACAAGAACAGACACAAACCTAGTCCTAGATCCCTTTAGACTCAACAAACCTAGAGCTCTGATACCAACCTAATTGTGACATCCCGTTATCACACAAACAACAAAATGCTATGAGAAAATGTGTGGAACCTCCATAAACCACATATTACCAAAAACACATGTTTATTGAAATCGATTGTGGAAAGAAGATAATAAAGAAACTATTACATCCGGATCCTTATCCTGTAAGGAAACATGTTATATAAATATACATAAACCTTGATATATATCCACACCTCATAGGACCTAATTGTCCCATAGGCACAAAGAGTTCACCACCTATTTATATACAGAACATGCCATATCAGGCCAACAACAGGATAAACAAGCTACATCAACTATACATCATGAAACATCGTCAAAACACCTCCAAGGACCTGAGAGTACATGGATGACTCTAGGACTCTACTACACAACTACCAAAATAGCAACATATCCATCTCTTGCCTCCTACTATTCTTTTTGCTGCTCGGCCACAATGTCACGACCACCACCATGTCTAGCATGATCATCTAAAAAGGTTTAAAACTAGCGGGGTGAGACACACAGTCCCAGCGAGAAACATAACTCCCCACCAAACTATAAAACTTCAAGAAAGCTAGAACAGATAAAGCAGATAACTGATATAAGCAGCTCATACTAACTTTATTAACAAACTTATCAAGATACCCGAGAGGCATATAACCAGATATTTCTTATGGAACATGATTGACAAGACAAGTTATATAAGAACTTATCATAAAATATGAGGAACGTGTAATTAACTGCAAGATATAACTAGAGCAACTATACAAACAAGGCCTCAACCAATGTTTTGTGTTTTGCCCTAAGAAATATATACTATATGGCTAGATTACAATTTATTATGCCCTGAGGAAGTAATCCGTACAACTCAAATCTAACCTTTGGTTGCGAAACCCAAAACCGGTGCCATACAAGGTCAATGGAAGATCCAGACTCCATGACCTCACCTCCTTGTGGTCAATGAATGATAAATAAAGAAGGACCGCAATCTCTTGCTTAAGTGGCCTCAGCCATAGGGTCAGGTTTGTAGGCTACCCTTTTCTCTAGCCCACCTTGGTACAGGTCTTGGCGCTAGCATACCTTGAGCCACGAGCCTATTCACCGTACTTCTGAGCCATGAATGCATTCATGCTCTATCACACTGAGCCATGGGCCTGTTCAACATGCTCTAACCATACTAAGTCTACAACCAAAGTTGTACTCTAATCCTCCTATTTTCAGTTAGGGGAAACCCTGCATATTCAACAATATGCGCTCCAGGTAATCCCGCCGGATAAACCTGTTTCACCATTACCAGCTACTAACGATGATGGATCTATGGCCAGGGCAAACTACATGAAATGTTCATATGTAAATAATTAGTATATTTTAAGTGAATTGTTGAGGCAACCAGGTTATAAAACATAAACAACATTGTGTCACACCATTACTGTCATTATCATATTGCCATGGGATCTGAATCCCTCATCACATAATGCCACTGCCCCTCATGGCTTCATCATCATACATCATCATGGGATATCAATCCCTTATCTCATCGTCAGAGGATAACACCTCAATCAGGCACTCAGCCTTTATCAAGTCACCAGACCTTTTTCATCATACTCATGATGCATGTTATCTCATCAATAAGGAACATCATTATTCCGTGTCATACAAAACACATACACCTCATGGCTCTTACCTTGCTATGAATTTATTTGATATTACCTGCATGGTTAGAATGCATATCCGAAGAGATAACTTGATCAGCAAATACAGATCTTTAGAGGACATATTATGAATATCATGTCATTAAGATCTAAGGTGCATAAGATTGGAACAATATCCATTATTATAAACACATGAATCATAAAGTTGTAGATGGTATGTCAACAACTTATATTATTGTTACCAAACCGTGAGCATCCACCATGCCCTATATCTCATAACATCATGAACACAACCATGATCTTGTCATCTTATCAACCTTAGGTAGCCACCACATTACTGGGTATAACCCAACTATCATATCTCATCATCAGAACCAAAGATGTGGGCTCAAGACAACAAGTTCACCAACTTAGGGTTACTGGGTTAGGCACATCCCTCACCAAAGGTGTTGCCTACCCTCACTAAAGGGATCTCGGGTAGAGCACCATCCCTAACACAAATGATATCGGTCACCACCAAAACCCTAGGGCACCAAGCCACATATGGGGAAACCAGCATATTGTGCAACTATGCACAATAGGGTATCAGGAAGCCATGTACAAGAGTGTGTCAGGCAACACTATCATCATATTATCCAAGAACCTATATCGCCCGCTAGGGTTAGGGTTTTCCATGTCGAGCAACCACCAAAACCATATCACACAAGGCACACCACTTCCATCCATCAAGCGACAACATGGGCAGCCCACCATGGCAGCCAAGGTAGCCCTATCGTCCAAGCTAGGGTTTGAGACTCTCTATCGGTTAAGGCACCATATCACCCATCAGGGTTACACCAACCAAGACTCCATATCAGGCAACACCATATTGGTCAAGAGGTCAACAAGGTGTTCACCTGGCATATTGCCCGAGATCAACCCTAGAAGAGGGATATCGGGCAGAACACAACTTAGGGAATCGTGCAAGGGTTCAAAGGACATGATCGGTTGGTCATCTTCAACCTTAAGACTGTCACCAAGAATCCCTAAAAGATCAAGAGAGTTGGCTCACCTCTCAACAACTAAGTGAGAGAGGGGTTTTGCACAACTTCCGTCACCTATCGGGCAACAAGGAGGTCCATCACCATATCAGCCATCCAACCCAAAACTCCACTCACCATTGAATTAGGAGACCCTAGGCTCACCTCTCATCAACTAAGTGAGAGAGGGGTGTTTTGCCCAAAGAACTCCACATCCAATGGTTCGGCCAACCCAAGGAAACCATCTCAACAAGGTCTAGTATACATCTAAGGCAACCTTATAACCATTAAAGCAAGAAACATAGCTAGAAGATGACATGGACGAAACATTTAGTAAAGCAACATGATAAAGAAGTAGTATAGTAGGGTTAGGAGTTATGTAACCCGCCTCAAGCTCTAAAGCTCCCAGCTCCAAGACACCAGCTATATCGGCCACCACTTGCTCCTTTCTTCTCCTAGCTCAGCCACCAAAGGAAGGGAAGCAACTAAAGGGACCAAAGAGACCTAGCAAGCAAGGGGGGTCATTTATATACGAAGGGGTGAAGTGGAATAGCAAGGCAAAGTGGCACCCGCCCCTAACACACTTGTCTAAGGATTGTGCCACGTGCTAGCACCCCAAAAACACACGCCCATGAGTTGCCACCCACTTAGCAAAGCAACAACCACTTGTCCAAAGAAGGTGACACAAACGAGGCTAGGTGAAGGGTGTGTGTCGCCCAAGATGGCAACCCAACACACCATGGCCGATACACCACCTTGCCCGATACAACCAACACTCCCTTGGCCGATACACCAAGATCCAATCCGATATCAAGCCTCAACAAGGCTCAACAAAGCTCAACAAAGCCCAAAGCTACTCAAGCAAAGAGCCCAACCCATCCTCTCAACCCTAGAGGATGCAAGGAGAGAGAAAGACATCTCTCAAGGTGACAAACTTGCACACCAACCCTAAAAATTAGGTAATTTGCAAGTTGTACCTCCACCTCTCAACAAAGCACAAACAAACCTTAATCACAACTTTAGGTGTTTAGCACACATCTAAACTCAAGGTTTAGGCAAAGCAAACAGGGTAAGCCCAAAACGGAGGTCAGGGTCCTTATAATACCCATGATAAAGAAGCAAAGAAGTTAATATCACTAAATTATATACATGCGATGAATATCTCTATCCCCTTTGACTTCTTAAGTTCCTTCAGACAGACAAGGAAATTTCTCTTCTAATGTACATGCTTGTGAGAGTGGTGATAATTTATATTCTTGGCTACAACTCCCTACATCTTCAGATAAGAACATTAGGACTTTGGCTTAGAACATATATTAGCATTTCTCTTTCCCTTAGTCTTGCTTTTCACTACATTGACCATCACTATAGATCCAGTCTTGACCTTGTTCATGCTCAGTTCAACATTTTGCAACATGCTGAGTAGTTCTGGCAGTAGTTAATATTTCATTCATGTTGAAGTTCATGACAAATTGGTTTTATGATTTAGGCAATGATCGCGTAATCAAATTCGTGGCCAACTCTTGGTCAATTGGAAAACCTACTCTCTCTAGGTTCTCTACATACCCAATCATCTTGAGTACACGAGGACTAAGTAGATCTCCCTTCACCAGCTTGCTATGAAATAATGCCTTTCATACGTCATACCTCTTGTCTAGCTTGGACTTCAAAAAATCCTTTGAGATACTCAATCATTTCAAAGGTCTCCTTATTTTTGTGCTACCTCTGTAGGTTAGTGATAACACCAAATTTTGTGAACTTTTTGACCCTTATTTTGTTATCAAAACTGCCCTTTTAAACTATTTTCCTCTCTTTTTATATGTACTTTTCCAATAATAGGCCACACTACGCTCTTAATTAAATATTTTCATCTTTTGTAGAGTTTTCCTCCATTTTTGACTCATTTATCATCAATAAGGCCGTCCCGGCCCACAAACATGCTCCACCTGCATCGGCCTTCCAGCCGGGCAATATGCTCACTGCCCGACAGGGTAGTATAATGCACCGACGCGCGACATGAGGATGTCGCACAAGAAGGGACTAACAGACGATGCACCTATATACCCGATAGGGAGCCGGGCTGGCCACGACAACTGAAGCTTGTCGCGTGACACAGACCACCCACCGGAGGCGCTGCTCGTCACGTTGACCGACAGGCGACATCCTTGTGCCGAGTGATACTGATATCGGCCGTCCACCGACTCTGCGATAATAAGAGATAAGGAAGGACGCATGGCGCCCTGAGCACCATAACTTCCCCAACCGCTACCTATAAATAGTAGCTATAGGAAGCCAAAAAGACAAGTCGGAACCCTGTGCAAGTCACCTCAGGAAAGCTATGAAGAGCTAGTGTATCGTGCCTCAGTGCTTGTGCCGGGCGATTCTAGGTGAGCACTTTCCCATCCAGAGAGGGAGGGAATGGTTCACTTAGGGTTGTCCCGGGAACCACTGCAGGCCGAGATCAGCCGAAAAGTATCCCCGACATAAGTGACCGATACTAGGAGCATCGTTCTAGCCTGGAACGATACCGAACCCCGATACGCATCGCCCGTCATGGCATGTCGCCCGAGAGGGTGCCGCCCGACATGATCGTATCGGGCAAGGTTCCTCGCACGATACAATACGCCTGTCACGGTGTGTCGCCTGAGAGGGTGTGCCACCCGACACGGTTGTATCGGGCTAGGCTCCTTCCCAGTATCGGGCTGGGGGGTCCACTGTAGTCTGTCATCCTTCTATATCAGGAAGGCGACATCTATCTTTATTATTTCAGTCATTTATTTCTTTTACTTATGCAATGTAATCAGAACCTTATATGTTTATGGAAATATAAGAGTTTAATTATTTTCTGCTTTATGTTTGGTACCTTTGTTGGATGATTGCTATGTTTAACATATGAACTCTAGCTTGTATGCTTGGATCGCATTTCGATTAGCTACCGAATTGTGTTTTCCCGTTGCAACAACCTCGAGAGAGGTGTTGTGGCTCTAGTGTTTGGTCCGATTCTGGAGTATGAGATTGCCCAGAATCGGAATTGCTTTAGTAACCTTTCCACTCTAATTCAAGTCCAGCAACCTCGAGAGGGGTGTTGATGCTTGGTTAGAGGTACCCGCTCTGAGAGGAGGGGTACAGGATGTTCCTACTGCCGCTTGTTTTACTGAAGTTTTCTCCTTTGTACCTTGCTTTAGCGCTAGTGTTATCTCTCTGTTTCCGATGCACGAAAACCCCTAAAAACTGATAAATGCTTAAAACCTTAATTTTTCCTCGTAGCTCCATTTGGAGATAGATTTCTTTTGTTTTATCAGTCTTATCCTACTGTTCCTTGAGGAACCTCGTCATCTCTTTACCCTTGCCAGAGTATAGCGTGTCGATTCCGTGTTCTCAACACTACCATCCTTGTCCCTATGTTCGACCCCGTATATCTACTTCAACCCCGTAAACAAAGTTGCGGGGGCCCAGAAGGTTTCAGGTTATAAATGTAAAAGTTCGACTACTTCAAATCCACCTCTAATTTAAGGACGCGCGATTTAGGCCGGTCAACTTTTTGGCGCCGTTGCCGGGGACAAGGCAAAATGGTACTGTTGACGGACCCGAATCCACTAACTACACTCCAGTGCCTCAAGCTTAGAAATGAGCTTGACAACACTCTCTTTTTCTTTATCATCATTTATTATTATTTTTACCTAAAATTAATAACTCATAGTATTAATAACAGATTTTTCTAACTTGATTCTTCATGTTATTTTAGGTACTTAGAAGAAAGGACACTCCGTTCGACTGAGCACCAACACCAGCCGTCATGCCGCCTCGCGTTGAGCCACCCCATTCTGAAGGAGAATGCCCGGGGAGAGTTAGGCCTAATTCACCTCCTCTTGAGGCTAATGAGCGATACGAAGGAAATGATCAACTTGAAGATCCAGAAATGGATCAGTTCGAGGAGGACCATCGCCGTGACAGACGTCACCACCACAGGCACTGGAGAAATAACAATAATCAGGAACGACGCCAGGAAGGCAGTGACAGCGATGACTCAGAAGAAGAAGAGAAAACTCTGAGGGAGTTAGCCTCCACGAAGGTTAACAATTCCCGGTGCCCAGTCATCATTCCACGTTTCAACACCACCAACTTTGAGCTCAAGCCATCTGTAATCTCCATGATCCAAAATAAGAGCTTTAGAGGGAGCTCCAAGAATGACAACCCCTACCACCACCTGGATGCCTTCAAGAACATATGCGACACAATTAAGATGAGAGGTGTTCCTCAAGAAGTCATTTACTGCAAGGGCTTCATCTTCTCTCTGGAAGATAAGGCTCTATCGTGGTATCTGGGACTTCCCCACCAAGCGCTAAACAAATGGGGAGCACTGGCATACGCTTTTGTAAATAAATTCTATCCAACTGAGAAGACAGTGAGGAATAGACAAAGGATAACCTCCTTTATGCAAAGGCCCAACGAGAACCTCCACGACACATGGGAAAGATACCAGGAATATCAGAGGGACTGCCCTCACCATAACTAAAAGAAAGGTTTCCTAGTCACCACCTTTTATAACGGTCTAACTCCTGATGAAAGGGTTTCACTAAATGCTGCAGCAGGAAGTGACTTCCTAGGGAAAAAGTAGAGCAGGTCTGAAAGGATCATCAAAAACATGGCCGAGCTGCAAGCCGACACTGATTATGATAGGTCTGATAGAGGGCAGGCTAAGAAGGTTAGGAGGGACCTTCTTCTGAATCCAAGGCTATGGAGGCTATAACTTCTCAGATCCAGAGGATAGCTACAGACATCAAGCAACTAAAGGAATCTGGAGGAAAAGGTAAAAAGCAGATTGAAAAGGTGATGAAGTACGTGACATGTGGAGAAGGGGGCCATGGGGTAGATAATTGCATCTACACCCGACCAGATGCGTCAAGCAATAGTGAATCTGAGGTCGAAGAGACTGAAAATGTCTCTTTTGTAAAATTTTAAGAGGTCGGACCACCCTGGTTTCAGCTACGGCAACAAGGATGTAGTTGAGAATTCACATCAGCTGCATAGCTCGTCTAAGCCACCCCAAGCGTTTGAGAAGAGGGGAGGACCCAATCAGTACACTAAAAACACCCCTTCCAGACGAATAAAGGTAACTTCCAAGGTCAAGTCAAGTACCAAGGATCAACTAAGGAACATGATAAGGTTTCTAGCCAGACAGATGTGGTTGGCCAACTATTTGATTTCGTGAAAAGGCAGGATACTATTAATAACCAGTTAGCGCAGAGCGCGCTGTCGAATTCAGGTGTTTTAAACTCGTTGCAGGTACAAATGGCGGACATGCAGGCGCATCAACGCCAGATTGATCAGCAATTAGCTCAAATGGCCGAGTTAATAAAGAATCCCTTAGGAACAATTCCGTCAAATACTGAAATGGCAAAGAAGGTAGGACAGTGATCAAGAGGAAAGAGGATCGAGTTGCACGAGAGGATGATGCCAGAAACTAAGGAGTGAAGAAGCTGGAAGACGTCAAGCTGGAGACGAAAATTACAAAGCTTCTCGAGAGGCAGCCCGAGCTTTCTTTTATTTCCTAGAATAGGATGTTATTTACTTTCCTGCAAAACAAACGTTACAAACATTATGGATTGTAATAAGGCCCAAGTCAGTACATGCGCCACACGCGCTGACTCTTCTGTTTTATGGGCCACCACTCAGTTTTATAGACCGGAATGGGTAATAACATCTGAGGCCGGGATCCTAACCTTAGGCCAATGATGTTTTACTCATCAACCACTTTTTCCCGTTTTGTTTTTAAGTTTTTCTCCTTGATTTTTGCTCTGAAGGGTCGTATCGGGCAGCAGCTCAACCGGCACGCTGAATGCGCTCATATCGGGCAATGGGTTTTCGGGCACCACAAAGGTCATGATGGATGGCATGCCTGGGTGGCGTACACTCGTATCGTGCAAGTGGAGTAATTACCCTTGTGTTGACGGATGGACTGCCCGTCTCGGGAATGACTTGTCCCAACGGCCGACGCGCGCCCCAGAATTACCCGTTTTACCCGCGGTTGGGATTGCTATATAAAGAACCGAGATATTACTGTATCGGGCTACTGCCTTTACTATTTTCACCTACCCGTATCATGCTATGATTTTCTAAGTTTTCTCCCGTGTCGTGAAACGTTCTTCTGCTTTCGTGTCGTGCGGAAGCTTAAGATAACAACAAAGGTATAGCCTGATAGCCATATCGTCCCAGCTTGCCTGACACGACCTTCTTATCGCGCACAACTTATCGGACTAACGACCTTAGCTGAGTTTCCTTATATCGCCCGACATGTGTGTCGCGCGATACGCCTTTAGCACGCGCTTGCCCGATATGCCATATCGGGCGATAGCCGTGTCACCCATCCTTATGCTGCCTCGCTTGTTTTAGTGTCGGGCGACGCGTTGTTTTTATCAGGAAGGCCCTATCAAGCGCTTTGCTTCTCGCGACCTTATCGCCCGACACACCCATGTCAGGCGACAAGCCTGACACACATTTCTCGCCGAACCGTCTTGTCTTATATCGCCTATGACGTTCTTTAGATGTGACGGACGACACCCAGATCTTGTGTCGGGAATGAGGCTACATCTTTGAAAGCTTCGTATCACCCGATACGGTGGTGTCAGATCATTCTTTGTATCGAGCCAAATCTTATCGTGCATTCTATTTTCCTTCTTAAAAGCTAGTATCAATTTTAAGTCCTGATCAAATGTATTTGTTTAATGCCAACAGAAATGGCCCGTACCAAGCAGACCATTGTCTGAGTTGACGAGCACGGCCGAAGAATCAATGACGAAGCCGTAGCTGAAGCGACAACTGTCGGGCAGAAATGCCCAAATCCCGAGGCGGCTGAGCCATCAACAGCATAAAAGAGGACAAGGACAGGGGAGGTGGCGGCTCCAACCACAACACCAGCAGTAGCGACAGAACCCCTGGATCACACACCAGGAAGGTTCGTGCCGAGAGATGACGAGCACAGATGCCGTTATACAGAGCTGGTGACCAAGCTCTACAGGCCGAGCAGGTTCTGCCACCAGTCTTCGTTCGTTCAACTGGGCATCTTTGACAGACTGGAGAACGTCCTCGCCGCGGCAGGACTGAGGAAGATCTGCCTCAACCGATCTTCCTCCTACACCGAACTCACGAGGGATTTCATGTCATCTCTCCGCCGAGTGAAGAATTCTGCTGCTGAAAAGGAAGAATATGGCGGAGCAGATAGACTACAAGTGCGGCTGTACAACTCGGAGCACGCCATCTCCGAGAAGCTGCTGAACAAGATCTTCTCTTCCAGTGAGGAGGAGAAGAATCTGATGAATAACGGTGAAAGAATCACCGAAGAAGATGGGTTCAATCCCGTGGAGCTCTGGAATAGGCTGACCGGTGAGTCATCGTTTAAGCTGAGAAGCAAGGTGGCGGCCGTGCACTCATGCTTTTGGAGAATTGTGCACAAACTGGTGGCGTGCTTACTGTTAAGCAAGAACGAGTCCAGCAATATCTACACTGAAGAACTCCACGTCATGTGGCACATGATGGAGGGAAGAGTGATCAACCTCGGGCGGTTCTTGCTGAACAGGCTGCACCCAATAAAAGATGCCACCAAAGAATACTGTATGGGTGGCATCGTCAACCTGATCGCGGCGGGGCTCGGGTACCCAAAGGAGCCGCGCAACCATTCGAGGATGAAGGACGATGAGCTGATCGACATCAAATACCTAATGAGGGCCAACATCATAAAGAATGAGGGAAGGGACTACTTCTACAAGTTTGCAAGGACAAACATCCTCCTCCCGCTCCCTCGTTGCGCCACTTACAACGCAGAAAAGCTGGTCTTCACTGCAGCAGAGATAGAAGCTGTGGCGGTAGATGCAGTTTACGTCACCACCACCAGAATTCAGGAAAGGGCGGCCGCGAGAGGAGAACCTATTCCTCTCGACCCAAGGTAGGAAAACGATTCAACGACCCGCACCGAACCAGCCGTGATTCCAGAGCTACTGACGACATCTGTTAATAGAGCTGTCGTCGCTCCTACTATACCAGCCACAACCACAACAATGACTGTGGTGGCTGAAGAAGAACCGGTGATCGTGGAGGTCACCGAGACAATAACTACGGGAGCTGCCGCGGAAGAGATAGCCGTAGCCCTCGAAATTCATGTAATGCCTGTAGAGGGAGAGGAAGAACCTCAGTCGGACGCCAGTAATGGGGTGTTTGACAAGAAGCTCCGCGGAAGAGATAGCCGTAGCCCTCGAAATTCATGTAATGCCTGTAGAGGGAGAGGAAGAACCTCAGTCGGACGCCAGTAATGGGGTGTTTGACGAGATCCTAGGAATAGATCTCGAAGGTGCACAGCTAACTCTGACACCACCTCCGATGTCCCCTGTTGCAGCTACTGAAGAGGTCGCCGACAGTGTAGAGGTGGAGCAGCATCCGCCCACACCACGACCATCTCCACCATGACGAGAAGGTGAGGCGGTGACGGCTGCAAGAGCGCCGACACCTTGCCTAATGGCATATGTATCGCGAACAATTGAGATAGGCTCTACCTCGTCTGGTAGACCATCACGCGAGCAAGGTATCGCGAGGATGGGAGGGAGACCCGCAGGGACCCCTCCGTCACTCGGGAAGATGCTGGGGCACGAGCTCGATTACTTGTGGGAGGTAACAGAGAACAACTCAGCTACATGTATTTCCTTAACCCGCAAGTTTTCATCTTTCCAGAAAAGGCTGAATAGCCAAGAATGAGAGATGCTGACTCTAGTTAGCCTCCCCGACCAACTAGAGACTCTAACCGTGACACTTCAGCAAGCCCTCTAATGCCTCGATGAGATCGAGGAGAGGTTGAACAAGAGAGACGACCATCCACACCGAAGGCAGCCAAGAAGGTCCCCGTCGCCCCCTGGCCCTGGCTCTCCACCTTCTTCGTCAACATCCCCCTCAAGATCAACGTCCTCCTCCTCCTCCAACGGGCCGTCCACAATGCCTGAGGAGGGGACGCCACCAAGGTCAACCGACGGAGCTCCAGCAGGACAGGAGAGCTCCCTAGGCCTGGAAGAAGAAAATCCCTCTGTCCCTCTGGATGATATTGAAGATGATAACAAAGATATCAGCATCGGGGTGGACTCTTCTGATGAATCAGAGGGAGAAAAGGGGGACGTGTATGCCGCCAATGAAAGACACCTCCCTCGAGGAAGATGCTCGATGGCAGACAAGTTCACTGAGCCATCGGAGATACCTTCCTTTGAGATGGCCGACTTCGATAGAAGGGTCATCGGCTACCTGACGATCAGAGACCAGAAACTACTGAACAAGGTCCTAAGGTCACAGGCAGACGAAGAAGACATCATATGGTGCGACAGCTACTTCTCTGTACGACGGGGAGCACTCCGCAACATGTTCCTCTCGCCAGCCGTCGTCGGCAAAAGGGTGTTCAAGGTCCTTGAAAGTGCGATCATAGAGAATATCAGCACCGAAACAGGTTGGAAGACAGTATACAATGCCACCCCGACCTTGGCAAGAAGACTGATATGGGGAGAATCAGACTCCATTGCGGTGGCCAACATGCTGCAACACATAGACACACATAACCCAAACCTCATATTGGCACCGTACAAGCACCGCAACATATGGTTCCTCTGCGTGGCAGACCTCAGGAGCCATGACGTCCAACTGCTGAGCTTCAGCAGCAACGAGGTGCCACGCTCTGGGCTCGTTTTCAGTTGCCCAGAGGACAAAAATCTGAGGCTTCTACCGTTGCGTCTCCTACGAGCTATCAAGCAAGGAAGCCAATGTCACAAAGGCGTCTGGAACTTCTTTTCCATCCGAGACTTCCCCGTCCAAGCAGAAGAGGGAAGAGGAAATAGCGCCTTCGTCGTCTTGCGTGCCATGGAGCTACTCAACATATTTGGGTATATGAGGCATCTCTTGGGCCAAAACTTCTATCACCTCAGGAGCGTATACGCCCTGCTGCTGATCAAAGACGGGCGCTATTTTCGAGATGCAGGGGTACCAGAGGGGCTGCTGGATAGCGATCAAGAAGATGACTCTTCACAACCCAGCAGCTCCTCAGAAAAAGAAGCTGAGATGGAAACTGACACCTATGAGGCAGGCAAGCAGTTGGAGATCCTGCAGAAAGTGCACGAAATTGAAGATGCTACTTCGCCTGAAACTGCAAAAGGGCTGATCAAAAATTTCGACCGCTTCTCGTACGCTACACTCACACATGAGCAGGTCAATGAAATCCTTCTGAAGCTGGATGATTCTACCCCAGCGGATGTCATCTATGAGGCAGGCAATGTCGTAGTCCCGGTCGATGATTTAAAGGACATGGTAAAAGAAGGAGGATGCTTGGTTGTATCTGTGGCGGCCACTTACATCCAAACAATACAACCAAGGTTCAAACACGCATACATAGCTCATCCTATGTTATTCAACGACATTTGCCTCGCCGATGAAACATGAGCGAAGCAAGCATTTCTGGCAGAGTTGGAGAGCGAGGTCCCACACACAATCTTCTTGCCCATCCTGCATTATAACCATTGGACCCTCCTGACGATGTACACTTGGCAACGAACATGAATCTTCTACAACAGCTCGAACAACAACAAAGATCATCCAGTGCCGTGTACATCAGCAACGTTGACACCCCTCGAACGCTTAGTTTGAAAATTCTACGACGAGGTGTCAAAGATGATCCAACCATTCCTGGACACGCAAGTAAGCAAGTGGCACAATCTTCAGTTCTGCCACCGCAGTTTGCAGCAAATTCCCCTATCCAATGACTACAACATCTTTGTCCTGGAATGGATAGCAAATGAAGAGATGCATGACCAGCTCCACCACATCGACTATCACAACAAATGAGGAGAATATGTGTGGGAGCTTCTATCTGGCGCAGGCGCGCTCACCAGCTAACTTCACTGGAGTAACATTACCACACCTTATCTACCTCACAACTCTGGGATAGAGTGTGGAGTAAGTTTGGGGGGGTACCATGTACCGGTGAGGGAGGTATAAAAATTTTGAAAATTTTCAGACTCAAATTCTTTATTCTTTCATTCTAATTGTTTATTCTTTTATTCTTCTTCTCTATATCATGTGTACATATATATATGTTCATACAAAATTTTTGAAAAGTTTTGTTTATCTTATCTCCATACATATGTATAAAAACACTGTATAGTAAAAACCTGATACGACTTCTTGCCAGTTTGTTTTCTATGTGCCCAACGAGATGCAAGTTTGTTATATTTTTTCTGATAATGCAACCTCAAACGACAAAAGACTACGAATTTCCACGCCAAAAATTTTGAAAAATAATAATCTCACAACATCTAAGAGATGGGTATGGAGAAGGAAAAAGCTGCCCAAATAGCAAAGCAAAAATTCCTCTTGTTTTCCATTACCTAACAAAAATACCAAAAAGAGAAAGTAGCCTTATGAGAGTAAATAAAAGCATGAGAGTTGTGCCCAATAAAAGAAAATAAAAAAAAGAAATATATACACACTTATTTTCCAAAAGTACCCATCTTTAGGCATGGTAGATCCGGGACAGTGGTACGTAGGATGTGAAATCACTGCTCTAAAACCAACTGGCTTGGACTGCATGACCACTTGCCCACTAACGAACCCGTACCTGGATGGACTGATGAGAAACAAGAAAAACCCAAAAAGCCTTAGCCTACCCAACACACAACTTTCTGCCCATAAAGTTGTTTGGTGTGAAAGCTAACTTCAGAATCATGCACCAAAGTCTCGCTGAAGCTATAGAGAAATTTTTTACTGAAATAATAAGGCAGGAAATGCAAGGTCTTTTGTTCATAGTGGGGCAGTATTATCACTAAAGACATCACGATACTTGTCTTACCTCTTGAACTGAAAGCTACACCGGGCAAGAAGAAGCATCACAAAATAAAGTTTAAATATTGATTGAGGACAATCAAAACACTAAGTTTGGGGGAGTTGATAACACCAAATTTTGTGATTTTTTGACCCTTATTTTGTTATCAAAACTGCCCTTTTAAACTATTTTCCTCTCTTTTTATATGTACTTTTGCAATAATAGGCCACACTACGCTCTTAACTCAATATTTTCATCTTTTACAGAGTTTTCCTCCATTTTTAACTCATTTATTATCAATAAGGCCGTCCCGGCCCACAAACATGCTCCACCTACATCGGCCTTCCAGCCGGCCGATATGCTCACTGCCCGACAGGGTAGCACAACGTACCGACGCGCGACATGAGGATGCCGCGCAAGAAGGGACCAACGAACGATACGCCTATCTACCCGACAGGGAGCCGGGCTGGCCACGACAACTGAAGCTTGTCGCGCGACACAGGCCACCCACCGGAGGCGCCGCTCGTCACGTTGACCAACAGGTGACATCCTTGTGCCGGGCGATACTGATATCGGCCATCCACTGACTCTGCGATAATAAGAGCTAAGGAAGGACACGTGGCGCCCTGAGCACCATAACTTCCCCAACCACTGCCTATAAATAGCAGCTACAGGAAGCCGAAAAGACATGTCAGAACCCTGCGCAAGTCACCTCAGGAAAGATGCGAAGAGCTAGTGTATCGTGCCTCAGTGCTTGTGTCGGGCGATTCTAGGTGAGCACTTCCCCATCCTAAGAGGGAGGGAATGGTTCACTTAGGGTTGTCCCGGGCACCACTACAGGCCGAGATCAGCCGACAAGGATCCCCGACATAAGTGACTGATACTAGGAGCATCGTTCTAGCCCGACATGATACCGAACCCTGATACACATCGCCCGTCATGGTGTGTCACCCGAGAGGGTGCCGCTCGACATGATTGTATCGGGAAAGGGTCCTCGCACGATACAATACGCCCGTCACGGTGTGTCGCCTGAGAGGGTGTGCCGCCCGACACAGTTGTATCGGGCTAGGCTCCTACCCAGTATCGGGCTGGAGGGTCCGCTGTAGTCTGTCATCCTTCTATATCAAGAAGGCGACATCTATCTTTATTATTTCAGTCATTTATTTCTTATACTTATGCAATGTAATCAGAACCTTATATGTTTATGGAAATAGAAGAGTTTAATTATCTGCTACTTTATGTTTGGTACCTTTGTTGGATGATTGCTATGTTTAACATATGAACTCTAGCTTGTATGCTTGGATCGCATTTCAATTAGCTACCGAATCGTGTTTTCCCGTTGCAACAACTTCAAGAGAGGTGTTGTGGCTCTAGTGTTTGGTCCGATTCTGGAGTACAAGAGTGCCCGGAATCGGAGTTGCTTTAGTAACCTTTCCACTCTAATTCAAGTCCAGCAACCTCGAGAGGGGTGTTGATGCTTGGTTAGAGGTACCCACTCTAAGAGGAGGGGTACAGGATGTTCCCACTGTCGTTTGTTTTACCAAAGTTTTCTCCTTCGTACCTTGCTTTAGCGCTAGTGTTATCTCTCTGTTTCCGATGCACAAAAACCCCTAAAAACTGATAAATGCTTAAAACCTTAATTTTTCCTCGTAGCTCCATTTGGAGATAGATTTCTTTTGTTTTATCGGTCTTATCCCGCTGTTCCTTGAGGAACCTCGTCATCTCTTTACCCTTTCCGGAGTGTAGTGTGTCGATTCTGTGTTCTCAACACTACCAACCTTGTCCTTGTGTTCGACCCCGTATATCTACTTCAACCCCGTAAACAAAGTTGCGGGGGCCTAGAAGGTTTTAGGTTATAAATGTAAAAGTCCGACTGCTTCAAATCCGCCTCCAATTTAAGGACACGTGATTTCGTCCAGTCAGTTAGGTACCATGGATGCAAGCATGAGGCATCTCATATTGTTGGAAATATTAGAATACATCTTGAATGCATCCCTTTCATCCTATGACACATTGGGAGTGGGCTATTCAGGAATATAATGATTCAGTACGTCAGGCCTGTGCTCATACCTGAGAACTATTCTCATGTTTTAGTACCAATGCACAAAATTCGTCCCTTTGAGCTTGTACTTCTCAAAGACTGATTGCAATGACAAGTTATTGCTATTTGATCTACAAAGAAAATAAGTAGGAATTAAAATCTTGATTTAAGAAATTTTTACATATAATTAGACATTCACCTAGACATTTACTCCTACTATTTTCTTCAAATTAATAGCCCTCACTATTAATCCAGAAAGTTACAATGAATAACTTTCATAGTGGGCCAAGGTCCATATGTCATTGAATCATGAGTCAACTTTGACTAACCGCTCACAACTCAATTATTACCAATTACATCATATGCAATCTTTGAATAGATGGTGAACTACCATTCTTATGTTCTATCATATGGAACACACATCTACATGCCTCCAGTTGCTTAATCCTATTAAGGATACCTAGTTAAGCTAAAGCCAACTGTTGATACCGATAACACCGTATATCCTACTTTAACAAACCCAGATGTTTACCTCACCTCACAAAGATGTCCAATGTACCTCACTTTGGAGAGGCTACATAATTTGATTGAGTCCTTGACATGTATTTCATGTTGGAAATCATCTTAGGCTTGATATTTCAATGAGGGACTTTGTATAATACATATACATATCCATTCACCACATATGTATATATTATATCTCATGTATATAAACAAGCACCACAAGCAATAAAATTAAAATGTGATGATTATGGCCTCCAAGCGCAACCATTTTAAGATAATGGAGATTGAAGTCATATAGGGTAACATGTATCACATGCATAAATAATAGAAAACAAACCATGATCATTGGATTCTTCAATCATGAGCAGCCACCATGGGCGATCTGTCGTTGTTGATGATTGTTTTGCATTCATCCTTCTTCATGTACACCATGTTGGATATCCTATATCCTATGCCATCCTAAACTATAACATCATATGTAAGAGAAATCTTGAGTTACATTTGAGGGGAATAAGGTGGAAAACCATACATTTGGAATCAACAAATAAGATACAACATGCAAGCCGTATTAAGAATTCCAAAAAATTAGCCACATGTCATAAAAGAAACCACAAATAGGGTTTGACCATTACCGCACATCACACACCAAACAAAACCATTTTGAGGTGTCTCTTTGGGTTTACATACATACATACATACACATATATGTAGAATATATATAATCATATCATAATATGATCATGATAATATTAATCAGAACATTCTAATAATAAGATTTACACATTACCCAATTTCAACATATGATATATACACAGTATCATCATCCAACAAAAAAAACTTGATCTATAATAAAAAATCCAATAAAGAGTATTAGACATGACTCTAATACCATTGTAAGAATATTGGGAGCGGAAAAAATGCCACAATATAAATTTACTAAGAATCCTTAAAGCATGATCCATCCAATGCAATAAAAATCACATTAGGGTTTGCAAGTCTATACCTTTTCATGAAAGAGGGGAATCAACACAGAAGGTATGACACGCAAGCCATATTATTAATCACAAATAATCAAACACATGTAATAAAAGCAATAACAAATAACTTTTGGCCATTATCATGTATCACACACCAAACAAAACTATTTTGAGGCATCATTTCAGATTGTCATATATATACATACATATTATTATATCATATTATGATCATGGTGATATTAATCAAGACATTCCCCTAACTAGATTTGCACAATACTCAATTTAATCATTTGATATATACGCGCTATCATCGTCCACTGACAAAAACTCAATTTATAATTGAAAATTTTGGTAAAGAGTAGTAGCCATAACTCTAATATAATTGTAGGAATCTTAGGAGTAGAAAATGCAATGGAATAAAAATATCTCAAGAATCCTTTGAGCAGGATTTATCAAATGCAACAAAAACCAAATTGGTATTTACAAATTTATACCTAATCATGGAAGAGGTTTAAACAATTTCAACTTGTAACACTTGGTGAAGATCTGGACCCTCCAATCTATGCCTCTCTTGTTTTTCTTTAGATCAACAATCAAAACTCCTTTTTAGGATTTTTGGCACTCTGGGAGTCACCTTTGGGGTTTCTGGCACTCTAGGAGTTTCCTTGCGATGCATGCAAAAACTCTTTTTCATTGGCTAATTGTGGCAATCCAATGGTGACTATCAGTGGTAGATCACGGGAATCTACCAACAATATGCACAGATCCCAACGTCATAGAGATGGCAATGTTGACCCCAAATCTGACCCTGAAGTCACCTTTGGCTGATTGTAATGTTCCATCATGCACGTGTGCAGCAGGTTGCACTATTTCGTCATGCATGTATGTGGGGGATCACACTATTTTGCCATAGGGATTCTCTATATTGATTTGTGTATTGTAGGTGACAGAACACATGCATCTTCTGGGGAGACCTTCTCCTCAATTGTGTGTCTGGTAGATTATGTTGTTCTATAGTCCACACTTGTGCTAAATTGTGTCATTCCATAATCACCTCAATTTTTGGGTCTTCAATATAGATCTCTATCCATAATGAATTTGCTTTGCAAACTAATCTCCATAGTTACCATGCGAGTGCTCAAATATGACTAGAGTTTCTAGTCTTAACCTCTCCCTCTTTCTCGCTCCAAGTCATTATTAGGGTTTCTCAAACCTTGGAAGAAACAATGGTAGAATCTTTGTGCATGCCTTAGGGCTTAAGGCCTCATGTCGTATCATATATAGAAACCAGTGAAGAGTTAGGGTTTCCTAAACCCTATTTGGATAATGTGTGGACTCCCTGACTTATTGAAAATAATTTCTTAATTTTTTGTCCATATTTTATTTAGGTCCTCAAAACTTAATTTCAGTTCCCTTGATTTATTATATTAATTACAATAAGGTCCAATCCAACCTTTATTCATGCTATCTCTACGAGTGTGACCCTGTAGGCACCATAATACATTGGCAATGAATTCTATAATCAATATATGATCAATAAAAAGTGAACGGTGTCTAGGTAAAACATCATTACTATCCAAGTAGTAGGATTAGTCGGATAAGACTTAACCAACAATGCTAGTACTACCATGTTGTATAATTATTTTATCACATATATCCAGATTGAACTAGATGCATATGAACACATCATGCTTGTTACATTCAATCTAGGTTTCTTAATCTCCAAGTAGACTAGCAAGATACATTTGAGCTTAGTGTTGGGAAATATGGCATCATATAAGGCAGTGGAAACAAAAAAATTACTTGCCATATTTCCCTAATACAGAGATTGCGTCAACAAATATGTAATGCGAAGGAGGTTTTGCAAGAATTATACCTGGTCCTAGAGCAAGTACAACAAAAATCCCTTATAGTAGTGTGCACCTTTATTCAAATTGCACCTAGACAACATTAACAGTGGCCTCCTGGTTGATCACCACAGACAACAGTTGATTTTGCCCTTCTAGTGGCAGGCAACAACCTCCTCACCTCTGTAATAGTCCACGTGGACCACCGTGAACTCCTGTTGTTCTCGATGAATGGACATAAAGGAGTTGTCTCTCCTAGTTGACATGTTAGCGTCAATCGGCTCTCCCGCAATTGTATCTCCCTTGATGTTCTTCCCTTTGATGGGTAGAACTTGCTTGGGTTCTCTCGGTTACTACAGTCAGAGAAGATAAAATTGTCAGAGCTTATTGTTGTGTCTCTAAAAGGCCCCCAATACCCCTCTATTTATAGGAGGGCCAGGGTCGGGGCTTCCAGTTTGAGCGGGAGTTGAAGAGATGGGATTTCATGAAATTTTTAGAACCTATAAACAACAAAATGATAGGTTCAACAGTGAACCAATCAGTTGGCATGTGAGCTGATCGACTTCAACCCTTGAACTAGTCATTTCACTATGTTTTCCAATTACAATTGTATTGGAAACTAATATTCAATTAATGTACAACATCACATCAGCATCAATCCTTGATCTAATTGAATTAATCAACCAACAGGTCAGTTTACAACTTGAACCAATCGGTTTGCAGACCTGAGCTGATTGGTTCATTTCCTGAACCAGTTGTCTCATGGACCTAATTGCCAATATCGGTTCAATTGACCTGAAACTTGAATGAATCGGTTAAACACTTGAACCAGTCAGTTCACAGTCAAGATAGTCAACTTTCAACCATTCTTGTTTAAATTGAACTCCTAACACTTTAGTAATCAAGTTTAAACTACATTCATGAATAAACCCCTATTTCAAGTGTATCCTATGTGTATGACCCTATAGGTTCCAAGTTTCACTGGCACTGAATGTCCATAACTAATTTATGACATCACAAGCAATGAGTGGTATCTAGCAGACATCATTGCTTCCCAAGTAATTACAAAGTTGGAGAACAACTTCAACCTACAATATGTGATTGGTGTTATAGTGATTGTATAATTCATTTGTCTCTGATATCCAGATTGAACGCAAGGCATTGAATCATCATCCTCTTCAACTTTTGATCCATGTTCCTTGAACTAGAGAAGATTTTCTAATATATGTGTAAGATTAATATCACATATTGAATCACACCAACATGGGCATGCATGTCTTTGTCTTTCTTATCAAGTGACTAATATATCATACTCTTGTAGGAGGGACATATCACATCTACATGACTTACAATCATCCCCATATGACACAATGCACATGAGTATCACCCTTATTGAAGGCCACATTAGATGATGTCAAAGTACACTGACTGACATGTGATGAGTGTAATGAGTTTAGGTCTCAGAACCATAATTGCCACCATCACTATAAGAGCTAATTCTGACTACCAATCATGGTTTCCATGTATCACTCTCAGGTTCATCAATATAGATCTCAAAGTAAGAATCCTCTCAACAAAACTTTTCATCTCATTCAACATGATCCCCTTAGGAAGCTTCCCTCTTATATTCTTCTTGATGGTATACACACCCTTATGGAACTTCACATAAGTTTGGGCTTTTCTTGATGATGTCAAGCAATGAGGTGTTTACCTTAATCAGCCTTAAGATCTTCAACGTTTTCATGCCATAGTTTTGATTTCCCTTGAGGAGTGGGACTTCATAGGCTTTAAAGAGAGGGGTCTCAATCATATTGGACACTTTAGAACCTTAAAATATCATATTGGGATGTCTTGGATCAGCGATTGGGGCACTTGGTGATGTAATCTCAAAGAAAGGTGGGACACTTGGTATCATTTCTTTAAAATGAGTTGGAACAACAAATTTGCTTATGCCCTTGGCACTCTCAATAGAAGGTGGTACGATAAAATCTCTAGTGCACTTGTCACTCTCACAAGGACTTTCCATCAAGGGTACTCCATCATGCTCTTTGTCAAATTTCCTTCCCTCATTTTTGGACTTCTCAACCACCTTCTCACACCTCAAGATGGGAAACCATCTTCACTTGTTTATGGGTAGGAGGGGAGCATGTGATGGTTGTTGTTGTGGTGGTGGTGGTCAGGGATATTCAATGAATGGAAATGGGATATATATGGAATATAATAAAAATAGATCCACTTTGAGGTTCCTTATGAAATGAGGCATGGAACAATGCCATTATGAAGAAGTTCCGGGAGTTACAAAGGAAGTTTCAGACTCATATTGTTCATGGGTTGAGGATAGGAGCTGAACTCTATGAGATCAAATCTCCTGTTGTTCCTCAGTAGCTTAGTGGTAGAGTGTCAGTTGTTAATGGTTGGTCATATGTTCAAATCCTACTTGGGGATATTTGATGGATGATTAGGATTTTGAAGGATGTATGATGGTTGTTGTGGAGGTTTTTGTGGAGGTGGTTGGCATGGGGGTGGTTCTTGTTGTTGATATTGTGGTGGTGGTTGTGAGATTTTTGGGAAGTTTTATGAAGGTGGAGGAGGTGGTGGAAAATAATGATTAAGGGAAGCTTGATATTGTTGCAAGGTAGATACTTGCCCTTGTGTTCCTTGAGGAGCACCCATAGAACCATTTGCATTGTTTGAGTTGGACATGGTTTGGGAAGGAGATCTTCCCTCCTCACAAAGGGCAAGTAAAAGGGAAATCCGATCCAGCCTTTGCTCAAGCCAATCCATGGTTTTTCCATGAAAGGAAACCTCTCTCTTCACTAAATCAAGGCTTCTTAACCTCACAAGAACTTCTTCTTCAAACATGGAGTGGTTTCTTAGCTCATGGTCTCCTTGTTTCTCCCATGAAAAGTTTGGATGATTTCTCCATTCTGAAGTGTAAGAGATCGACATGGAGCCTTGGTTGTTTCAGATTCCATAGGATTTTAGAACTTGCACATCCTCAAAAAGAGCCTCCATGGGGTTGGCAGAGTGATTAGAAGAACTTCCTGCATGAATCTTCATGGTATTTGCCATGCCTACCAATATCTTCATTATGTGAAGCGGTTGAGGAATTTGAGGGGTTCATGCATCTCGATCTACCATCTTGACTCCAAAGGGTTTCTTATCACATGCGCATGACACATCCAAACAAAAGATGACATGTTAGAAAACTAAGATGCAAAACTAACACATAAAATAAAGAATAGCATGGTGAGAGCAGTAGGAAAAGCTAAGATACACTAACTATCTAGGCTGAGTGCCTCACTACCCGACAATGATGCCATAAATCTTGGTGTGTTTTTACAAAACTTCAAGTTATAGGTAACCAATTAGATTTGATTAGATGCAACTTAAGGTTCTAGCACACATGGATCTTTTGAATTTATAATGAACCTAGTCTAACACACTCACTCAGGCTATCCACACTTCACTCACAAGTACACATGTTTGTGTCATAGTATAGGAAATTGACAAGATAAGGGTTGATCTATAGGGAGAGAGGGGGCGCTAGAGCTGGGTTAGGGTGAGATATGTTCCTAATGTGTAGAGTAGGGGTTTTAGTGTTTGGTGTTGGTTTGAGTTGATTGCAATCAATTGAAAAGCATGAAAGGAAACTAGACTAGAAGAAACCCTAAGTTAACCCTTAACAAGCAATGATAACTAACAAAGAGATCAACTACTTAAATAAGATCAAGAGACTACACTACACTAGTAGTTTAGGAACTAGAGCAATTAAAGACCTAGATTACAACTAACTAGATTAAGTAAGCACAAAGGATGAACTAACTACCCTAACAAGATTGACTAACAATAACTAAGAAATTTGATTAAAGATCAATTAAGGAAAGCAACTACACTAGCATAAGCAAGCTAAGAAAACAAGATGGGTTTTAAGAGAAGTATGGGAAGAATGTGCCATTTAGAGGAATGTCACAAGAATCAAAGTTGAGGGTTGATATAACACACAAATCCTATATTTTCATTCTATATTTCCAAACCAAACAATAGGTCAAATGCAATGAAATCACCCTAGACTATTGGTTGGTTGTAGATAGAATAGAGTATGGGAAGGGAACCACACCCTTTCACCTCCAATCTAGCCTTACAAGGCTCAATTGGACCAAGGTCTAGGTGGGATTTCTATTGGATTTAATGAATCTAGGTTTCTAGGGTAAGGGCTTCTAGGGCTATTAAGAGCCAAGGATAGGAAGGGAGAGTACATATGAGGGTATTTCACCTCATGTTACTCACCATCTAGCCTTTAGAAAACTCTAGGCAATTGCACTAGTCACTCTTACACTAGCTACTTAGATCTCACACTTAGTTATAGGATAAGAAATTTGTATGTAAGGAGATAGGGTGCTAGCTAGGGATCACTAGTTGGACCTAGGAGAAATTCCTAAAATATCCACATGCAATTCGTGTTCCCCTAGAATCTAGGTGTTTTCAAGCATCACACACAAGCAATCTATGTTTAGTAGCATAAATCACAAGTAGAATAATGGGAAATAAGATAGAACCAAGAGACAATCATCATAGAATGAAAATATGTTCAATACAAGTTACATTCCCCCAACATGGTATCAAAGTAAATTTTATCCCCTAAACAACCCACCAAGGGGGCTTAGCTACTCATAATCAAACAAAAGAGCAAAAAGGAGAGAAGAAAAAGGTACAAAGCCATGGATTCTCATTGAAACTTCTTCTCCTTCACCTTCCAACTATTGTAGCTAACACCCCGTGCTACTCTAGGGTGGCTAACCTAGTGTTTTGGATGCTACTATAGTATATGTAGGTTGTGGGAAGGACTAGGGTAAGTGGGGGTAAAATGGGTAAAATAGTGCAGAAAAATTAGGGTTTTAGGTGACAGTACGGTCGTGCTGGGCAACACGATCGTGGTGGGTGGAGTGTAAAATGACCATGGTGGTAGGGAATGGCCATGATGTGAAGTGGAAAAATGTCAGGTTGAAAGTGGTGAAATGAAGGCTGGTAGCACAGCCATGTTGGGTAGCATGACCTTGGTGGGGGCTAGGTTGCATAGCCATGCTGGGTAGCACGACCTTGGTGGGTGAGTTGGGCTAGAGGTCATTCTGCACAGAATGACCATTCTGATCCTTGGTGGGCGAGTTGGGCTAGAGCCAGCATGACCGTTCTGGGGGCTTCTTGGCACGATCGTGGTGACTAGAATGACCATTCTGTGGATGTTGATGTAGCTTGTCGAATATTTGATTTTACTGTGAGCTTGGAATTTGTTAGCATGACCGTTCCTTGGCACCATAGTCGTTCTGAGGTCTTTAGAGGCAGTTTGGGATTTAATATTCATGATCCATGGACTTATTTGCTTGAGGTTGACCCTTGGCCAGTAAGGGTAGGTTGGGGTCTTCTTTGGACCCCTCTATCTCTCTTGTCCATCCAAACATGGTCCAAGTACCTAAAAAACATGCAAAGAAAGTCCATAAGTGCATTTGATAGAAAGATACATATCAAAGGAATAACTTGCAATCTAACAATGTTTAAATGTGATTAAGATGCAAAAAGACCCAAGATGGAGCCCTAAAATAGGGCTACATCACACACACATCCTATATAATATTTTTTGTTAAAAACTGCAGTTTTAACATCCATATGCCAAATTTGATAGTCGTAATAAGCTTCAATGGCAAGCATTATCTTGATGGAATTAACCATGGCAACTGGTGAAAAGATTTTGTCATGTTCAACACCTTGAACTTGTTTGAAATCCTTTTCAATTAATATGCCCTCATAGATTTGTACACTACCAATACATGTAGGTCTTCTTCTTGAAAAGCCAATTGCACCCTATGGGTCCCTTCATGTGGATCCAACAGGGTCATAATTGTTGGTGTACATAGATTCCATCTTGGATACACTGGCTTCAAGCCATTAATCAAAGTTTGGTCCCTCAATAGCTTCTAGGTATATTGTTTGCTCATCATGTATGTCAACTCACCACCTATTTGAGTTATAAGATATCATAATTTTTTAAACTCAAGGCTACTAGATCTATGAGGTTTTGTGTCACATAAGGAACGTGAGATTCCACAACAATTTGTGATTCTTCTTGTTCCTAATGTACGTATTTAGGTTTAATGTTTTATTGTTGGTCTCAAACTTTTCAAGTTCTACTTTACTCCCACTGATTCCTTTGGAACTAAATTCTTTTTAAGGAATTCTACCATTATGGCAACAAAAACTTTTTTGTTAAATTGGAATATAAAAGTAGTATTCAACAAAACAATTTATGTGATTTATGAACAAATCTTTTCAAGAAACTATTTACTTATACAAGCATTCATTATAATCCTTATAAAAATCATATTGTGACACCTCCCATGCCATTTCTCATATGGTGCCTTTTAGATCATTTTAGATGGTACATTGTCTTAGTGTAAAGCATGTGTCCAAAAGGAAATTGTAAGATTAGCTAGGTTTATTGAAAATAATACCATGACTAACATGGTTTGATCCTTATTTCTAACACATCATTATGTTTTAGTTGGAACTCATTGCGACACACTATCACGGTCTCCTATAAGGTCCTCAAACTCTTGGTTTAAATTATTTCAACATTGATCATATCGAAGTGTCTTAATACTTATACCAAGCTAGTTTCATACTTCATTCATGATCTCCTTGAACACTTCATGAGATTTAGACTTGTATTTCATTAAATACAATGTACCATATTTACTGAGATCACTAGTAAATATAATGAGGTACTTGTAAATACTTCTAGCATTTATTTTAAAAGGTTTATATACATCAGAATGTATGATCCCTATTAGAATACTTCCTCTCCCACTACATCTAGTGAAAGATGATTTTGTCATATTTCTCAATAAATAAGACTTGTGTGTCTCTATTGGTTCATTAACCAAAGAGTCTAGACAACCATCATTATGGATTATATAAATGCATTTCTCATTTATGTGCTCATGATGACAATGCTATAGGTATTCATTGTTTGTGTCATTGAGTCATTGAATATATATCTTACACATATTTGTCTTTAGAATTATCAAGTATAAAATGTGAGTCATAGGGTATTTCCGTACAAGATCTCATCTTTTAAAATGAAACATCAATTCATTCATAATATTCTTATCCATACAAGATACATGATGTTTTCATCAATGGCAGATACATATTAGTAAATTTCTTACTTTATTACATGCCCATCAGGTTGAATGATAGATTCTAACTGTAGTGACAATGAATCTTGCTCTACACAGTTCTAGCTCACTTCTTCTCGGGTCCTGAAGTGGAGATCTCTATCTCTTTCTTCTTCTTGAGACCCTCTATGTAAAGAGGGAAGTTCCTTTTCCATTGTCCATGTTGGTGATAGTGTTGGCACTTTCCTTCCTTATTCACTCATCCCTTAGCTTCCAGTGCAGAAGAATTTGGTTTCTGGCTAGCTTTAAAACTCTTCTTAGCTTTACCTTTGCCCTTGGACTTCCCTCTACTGATCTCCATCATAGATTTGGATTTTTCCTTTTTCATATGCGCTTCAATTGTCTACAACATGCCAAGTAATTTTGACGGCTTGTCAAAATCATTCATGTTGTGGTTCATGACAAAATGGTTGTATGACTCTGGAAGTGATTGCAGAATCACATCTGTGGCCAACTATTGACCCAAGGGAAATCCCACTCTTGCAAGATTATCCACATATCCAATCAACTTGAGGACATGGGGACTTATTGGATATCCTTCAACCATATTGTATTTGAACAACACCTTTGAGACACCATATCTCTCTTATGGTGCTTGATCTTGGTACACGTTCTTAAGATGTGTTACCATCTCAATAACATCCAAGTTCTCATGTTGCCTTTGCAACTCATAGTTCATTGAGAATAACATCAGACACTTGACATCTGCAACATCTTCCGAGTGCTTCTTGTAAGCATCCCTGTCTAACTAAGGCATGGTGGGAGCGGGTTCATATGGCTTTGGTGTCTCTAGGACATAGATACACTCTTGAGTGAGAACAATTCTCAACGTCCGCAACTAGTCATGAAAGTTGTTTTCATTTAGCCTATCCTTCTCAAGGACCAATTGCAAAAACATGTTTGTGTTTTCCATTAGATTCTACAATAGAAATATTGCAAGTTTTATCAAAATATTTTGATTTGATTTGACAATATAGACAATATTAATTTGTCTTTTAATTAATTATCATTCCCACTATTTTGTTCAAATTGATAGCCCTCACATATCAATTCAGTAGATTGTAGTCTACAACCTCTCAGTGAGCCAAGACCCAAAACAATTGAGTTATTATCCAGCCAATGCCAGTGCCCATAATCAATCATTGAGGTAGGCAACTATTACCAATTTCATCTTATGCAATTCTTGGATAGATGCTATGCACAACATTTTTCCATAGTCATCTACATGATTTTAGGTATTTAATCTCATTAAAATCACCTAGTTAAGTTTGACCCAAAAGCCAACATAATAGTGATGCACCCTGCTTGATAGGCCCACATGACTACCATCACACTTCCACGAGATAGACAACACACCACACTTGGCGTGTTCACACTTAGTCGATCAAGCTTTTCATATGTGTTTCTTATGGAAAGCATCTAAGACTTAATATTTTATTAAGGAATTTTATATTTATATAAATATATATACATATACAATCACCACATACTAATATCTATCATATACATTTTATATTCACAAACAAAAACATACAATTATAAAATACAAGTGATGTTTATGGCCATATTATTGTAATTCCTTGGAGCCAGAAGGAATTACTACCACCTAAGGTCTGTGTCATACGCAACAACCTGTTGTTGATGAAGATCTATGCTCAAACTAATCTGGGTTGATCGATTTAACTCTTGAACAAATTGGTGAACCTCCTAGTTGGTCAGTTGATCTTTGGAATTGGTTGTCTGATCTCTGGTTCAAGCAACGTCTGGACACTTCGAGTCGATTGGTTGGGCCACTAGCTGATCAGTCAGCTCCTCCTTTCATCTGGCCTCATCGGTCCTGAAGCCGACTAGTTTGATTCTTCTGGTACAAAACTTCTTATTTGCCATAACAAAAAAGAAACTATCCTAATCCTACTTAACATATTACATTGTAATAGGAAAACCTTGAGTTACATTTAGGGGAGCATAGGAATGAAAGTATTAATAATTTTACATATGGAAAAGGAGTGAGAGGCATGATATGCAAACCAAGATATAAAAGAGAAAAAACAACCATCCAATCAAGCATAAAGATCTAGGGTTATTGGCCATAACCATGCCAATATCTACTACCAAAACCAATTTTAGGGTGACACATATAAATTGCATGTATATATATCATATATCATATATATATATATATATAGGGATCATATGTGGTATTTAATCAAATATGCACAATAATAATGTAAATATTTTCATCACATGTAATAAATAAATGATGAAAACTAAAATTTGATCATATCGATTAAATCCCAATACATGGTAAATTGACGTGGCTATGATGCCATTGTAGGAAAATATGGCATCAGATACGACAGTGAAAATAATTTTTTTACTGCCATATTCCCCTTGAATAGTAGATCATTTCAACAACTATGTAATGGGAAAGAAGGTTTGCAAGGTACATACCTAGTCGTGGAGAAATTCCAATGACTATCCCTTACTACAATGTGCTTCTTTCTCAAGTTTCACCTGCACCGCTGTCAGCAAAAGCCCCATGGTTGATCACCACAAAAGGTGGTTGAGAACATCCTCCTAGTGGGTGGCAAAGCCATTCTCTCCTCTATAGTAGCCCACGTGGACCACCTAAGACTCCATGTTGCACTACCAGAGATAATAGGTACAAGTTGTCCCTTCGAACGTCAACTTACTAGGGTTGTTTCGCTCTCCCGTGTTGTTTTTCCCTTGTTGTCCCCCCCCCCCCCCCTTATGGGTAGGACTTGCTTGGGATATTTAGTTACCATAACTAGAGAGGATACAACTTTTTTTGGATGATCTCCAAAAGCCTTGACTACCCCTCTATGTGTAGGAGGGCCACATTTAGGGTTTCCAGATCAATTGGGAGTCAAAGAGATGGATCCTCATGAATTTTCTAGAAGCTGCAAACCATCAAATGATCGGTTGTCACATGAAATGATTTGTTCAACACTTGAACTGGTCAGTTCACTTACTTTCCTATTTTCAATCACATTGGCTTTCAATACTCAATTAATGCATAACTTGACTCAACATCAATCCTTGATCCAATCATATTGATCATTGAACTGGGCGATCTATATGATGAACCAATCGTTTCACTTTTGAAATGGTCGTTTCATTTTCCAGTTCAACCAATGTACATCCAATGTTGTTCAAGTTGAATACATAAACACTTTAGTAATCAAGTAAAACCTTATTCATGAGTGAACTCCTATTCCAGGTGCATCTTATGTTTGTGACCCTATAGGTCCCAAATTATGTTGGCAATGAATGTCCATAACCAACTTATGACACCACAAGCAATGAGTGGCATCTAGAAACACATCATTTCTACCCAAGTAATTGGAAAGTTAGAGAATAACTTCAATCTAAAATCTATTATTGATGTTACTGTGGTCGTACAGTTCCTTTCTCTCTGATATCTGAATTGAACTTGAGGCATGGAATCATTATCCTCTCAACATTTAATCTATGTTCCTTGAACTAGAGCAGACTGTATGAGATGCATGTGAGTTCACATATAACATATTGAGTCACATGAGTATGGCCATACATTTCTTAGTTTCACTTATCAAGTGGCCTAAATATCAATCTTCTGTAGGAGGATCAAAACCCATCTACATCGCTCACAGTCATCCCCATGTGTCACAATGTATCCGAGCATCACCTTTATAGTAACCATTATTCAAGGTCACATTGGATGATGTCAAAGTACATCGAATGACATGTGATGAGTATAGTGATTTCAAGTCTCATAACTACAATCACCACCATCACCATGAGAGATAATTCTAACTACCATTCCATGGTCTCCATGTATCACTCTCAAGGTGGGTTTGTCTAATACACTGTTCTCATTACAAGTACCTGTGTTTGATTTGTTATCACATATCAGGAATGATGAGATTATGTAGTCAACCAACACACACTCTAGTCTTATGTTTTAATGTTTCTATTTTTGTTACACATTAATATCCAACTAGAGACATAACAAGGATGTATGTACTCTTATCATACATATGATCTCATTATTCATGTCCTCAATCTGAAGACATATGGCATCGACTAACACCATTCTTTAGACATCTACTATGTATGTGTCATTGTCTCATGATTGAGATAAACATAATAGATGGAGTTACCTTTATCATTATCAAATTAGGTATCTAATGACCACAACAATCATCGTATCATTGTCTCTTCAGGCATACATACGAATTCTCTATACCCTATCTTATTCCATTAACTTTGACTTAGAGTAATCATGTTTACATGTCACTTATATGTATCATATGTCTCTAGTCAATCTCTCACACTCATATTAAGATGAAATAAACATTTATCTATAACCTAAATACAAACTTCATCCTATTCTATGTGCAGATATGGTGTACCCACACATTATCTTCTAATTTAATTTTTTTGGGTTGAATCGTCCTTACAATTGACTCCAAACCATAAATACTTCTTAATTCCACGAATATGATTAAATCTCACGAACTCAAGAGATTGTGATTTTCTAAACTCTTGAGTTTTGCACAACTCCCTTTAAGATTCTATTTCAACCATTATTACATAACTTATTGTATTCTTTATATCTACATCTCATGCATCACGCCTTATCCATTCCCTAAAGGTCTTTAGGGGTATAGGTTCCTTTAGAGTGATCTCATATTGACCCCAAGGGTCTTATATACTTGTGGAGTGCCTTTCCCGTTGACCCCTCTTGCCTCATGTACCCATGAAGGTGGTTGTTCTCCTTACCTCATGGGCTTTATGCACACACATATGGTTTTTTTCTTAACCCCAAGGGCCTTATGTACTAAGGGAAAGATTACCTGATGAACCCTTGGGTATTATGTGAGTTTAAGAATCCCTACTTGACCCTTGGGTCGAATTAGGGCTCTATCCTACTTAGGGTTTACTGAGACATCATAACTTTATTTTGTTGCTCTTATTAATTATAGATTGTTCCAGGATAAAAGTCTCAATTATATTTCAAAATCATATCACTCATCATGTCCAAGGTGAGTCTATAACTTATATGCCTTTCATAGAAATTTTTTTAGTGTGTTAACTCTTAATACACATTTTACTTGAAATTTTTATAACTAAAGTTTTCATTCTTATATATCTATGCATCTAGGGCATTAGTCCAAACACATAACCATCTTTCTTAGAGTTGATATTAGTAGGGCTCAAATACCTTAGATGCACAATTATTACATTTCTTTCAATTTTCAATGAAAGAAACTGCATATTTTCCCTAGTTTTATCCTCTAAACAAGGTTTTCACATTTTAATATGTCATAATTACAATTCAAATTCTGATAAGAAACTACTTATGACTAGGTAGTAGTAAGGGATTTCATGCCTTATATTCCCCACTTACCTAATCCTTCAAGCTTTGGATTCTTATAGAATGTCCAAGGTTACCTCAAATATCATAATGAGGTCAGTAAACTCACCCTTCTAGAGAATGTCCTAACCTAGGGTGCCTTCTTAGCTTTGAGGAGGTTAGGATTTCTTACACAACTTCATCCCCACGTGTTTAGGGTTATTCCTACACCATAGGTCATCCCCCCATTCTCAAGTTGACCCACCCTAGGTATGGACATCAACTCTAAAAGTGAGTTGAGGGTCTTATGTTTCCCTTATGTAATTATTGATGTTGTATGTTTCACATGCATATACAAAAACCTTCACATATACCATGCATGCATGACTACTTTTACTCTACATAATCGAGTCTATGGGTAAACTACTTTTATCTTAATTATGGTACCTAGACTGAATTACCCAACCCATACATATTTTCTCTTTCCTTTACCCCTAGTTAGGGTTTATCTGGGTAGGGTTATTATTTTCCTTCATTAATTATTTATTCCCAAAACTAGGGTCTTTGATTAGGGTTAAGGGTTAGCCACTTCATCTTAGGGTCATATTTCTCCTTTAGCCCACTTAGGTTTTTGTGCCTGATTGGGTTACCCCACTTGAGTTCTTTATGGATGATTGGATTTTCCCACCCATACTCAGGTCTTTCTAGGTTTTATCCTCACTAGAGGGATATAAAATACATGCCACATTTCCACATCTATTTCTCTGATTAACGTCATATGTACTTTAATTGGCAGAGGTAGCCTTAATCCCAAATTTTCTTGGAACCCTAATTTAAGATGATGAGAGAAGTGAATTTTAGGGTTTACAAAGCAAGGAGATCAGAAGTGGATGAGATTAGAGATGAGAAAAACTTAGGGTGATATTATTTAGGCAAACCCTAGGTTCTGGCTAGGCCGATATCACATTGGATTAGGGAGTCCCTACATACCAACTTACTGGTTTGGAGGAGTATTTTTCCATCCCCCAAAGTTGTGGTTTTTTCTAAAAATCATTACCCTTAGAGCATGCTCTAATAGTTTTCCTTAGAATTATATGGATTATTTACGATCTTTGAGATATTGAATATTATTTGATAAATCTGGGCTCTGATACCAAAATGTTACTACCCCCAATTATGAGCATCCCACATTTAAGAGAGACCTATATGATAAGGATTGATATCTAAAGTTCGAGGATCCATATTTAACAAATAATTAATAATAATAAATAAAATCCATTTATCTAAACTAATATTGGATAAAAACGTATAAGCAATACTCCTATAAAGAGTTGCAAATTTTTTCCAAAGGAAATTCAAAAATACATGAGAAGAAATACTAAGATATCTAACTAATCCCCCTTGTGACATTAGCTTTGTAAACTTCAATATTTTCTAAATCACCATGTCTTCAAATCTTTAATAAAATCAGCTACCTAAAACACTGGAAAAGAATACAGACTAGTATATTTCTATATTGTGTATGTGGAATCATACAAAAGTGTGCTTGCATAATAATAACATAAAATATTCAATAATGAAATATCTACACATATGAACTTGTACTTTCATTTAAATAAATTAACCCATGTTTTTCATACCACCTTGGGTGTAATCACCTTTATCTATCCATCATTGGACTTAGGTGAGCTACCCCTTAGTTGGTCTAGCCATTGGTTCATGGTATTATAGGTTCTTGATATGATACACATATTGACATTATACTTGAACTGGAACTAAATAAACATCCAAGCAGTTGTTTCCATCAAACCTCAAGAAATCATTGACAATATTTGGAATTTGATATATGTAGGTACTAAAAAATAAACTATGTACCTCAACAAAAGTCATCATGCAGTTGTATCCATGTACTTTATGCAACATAATCATCAATTGTATATTCAAGCAATTCATAATTATAAAACATTATCTCAAATATGCATACTACCAATATCTCACCATTTTATCCATATTACACTAATTAAACCTAAATTAAGTCCTAAAATAGGGTTGAGGGTCATCTAGGGTTTGATTAAGAATAAGGGTATCAAACCCTATTTCCATCATATCATTATTTCTAAGGGTTAGAAACCCCAACTAACCATTAGGTCCAACCCTAATTCTTAGATTGAACTTATCATTCCGTCGTGAACAGATAGATCAGATCATGAGGGTTAAGATCGTAACAAATTATAGACATTGGTTTCAAAACCTAATTCTACATGTTTCTAATTGTTGACTTTTAAAATCCTAAATATACACCATCATCATAATTAATATATTGGGATCATTCTATTAAAAAAATGTCAGGTATTATCACAAACTCAATGTATATAATGTATTCCACATGTTATTCATCAAAACTTTAGTTTATCACATGCATAAATCCCTTTATATTCATGCATTACCTATATTTTCTAAACTACAATCGAAACTTAGCATGAAAAACATTTTATTTCGAGAAATATACAATGTGACCCTAATCAGAGCTACCAAGTAGTTACTAGAATATTTGCACAGGAAATGTATTTGGACCAATAAAAAAATCATGTCAATATGTGTTTGTCTAGATTGGTCATGGGTTGGGTCTGATCCAATGGGCTCATTCCACTTTGGCATCCTGTGCATGCATAGCTAATGTGATTGAAAGGAATAAAAGGGCAGAATACCTCTAACCTTATAACATTTGGTTCAGGGGTAAAGGGTTAATTTCCCTATAAGGCCCCTGGTCTTGCTTAAAATGTTGAACAAGAATATTTACCATAATGGAATGCTTATAACCTTAATATAACCTTGTTATATGCTTAGCAATCATAAGACAAGTTTAAGTTTCAATTTTGGTCCAATTTGGACACTACTTGAGCAAGTTATGCAATTTGATGTACATTTTGGACTTTTATGCAATTTACCCAATTGGGGGGGGTTCTTTGCAAATTGTTTCATCACTTATGTTCCTTATATGTTGTTTTATCATTCTTGAGATTTTTTGTCCATGGGGTGCTCAATTGTACCTTGAATTGGAGGAGATTCCATTCTATGTTGAATTAGGGTTTACCCCCCATGGATGAGCCACCTTCAAGGCTATCAACCGATGGATCCACTAGCTTGGTCATCAACCAGTGGTCATCACTAGAAGACCCTAGGTCAATGGTTCAAGTTGGTTTGGTTCAATTGAACCCATTGTTCACTTATGGACATGATCAACGGATGGTTCACCTATCTTTAGACCGAAACCATGATCAAATGAAGGTAACCTTCGACCAACAACTGGTGGCTGGCCTGGGAGACCGTCAACTGATGGACCAGAAGTCCCCAACATCTAGTAGACATACTTCTTTCTCATCCATGCAAGCTTTAAGTCATGGAAATATGGAGAGCTTATTGTACACCTCATGCTTCTTCTCAACCTTATCCCCTAAACTTTATATGCTTATCCTTAACCCCCAAAACAAAGATTTTTTCTCTCTACTACTTCCCTAATGCTAAGATCCACGTTCTCTCTCTATTCTTATGTAGAGAACCTATCCAAGGTAGAAGAAGAAGGCAATCTTCTTGGAAGAAGCGGCTAGGGTTCCAATTTGCTTCCTTCTAGTGTTTCTAAAGCTTCTTCTTGGTGAACTTGACCTACAAGAGTAAGTAGTTCATTCTTTCCTCCATTTCCCTCTCTATTCTTCTTCTTCCTACCTCTCTCTAGGCCCAAACCTTTTTGTTCCATGGTAGAAGTTGCTCTAGAACTCAAGAACCTACCTTTTCTTGCTTCTTCTTTTAGGGTTTAGCTTCCTTGTAGAGAAGGGTGCCTACTTGACCGAGTTCAGATATGAAAATTAGGTTTTGTTGCCTTCTTTGGCCGAGATCCTTACTTCTAGGAGTATTTTCTTATCAGTAGATGTGAGCTTTATAAGCTTCTTCACTTATATTGCTTACTCAAATTTTGCTTGCTTATATTCTTGCTTAAAAATGAAGATCCTTGCATATAGAAGCTATGCTTGCTAGGGTTTCAGATTTTTATGGTGTTTCCTATTCTGTCCCAGTTCTAAGATGAACATGTAAATAGGTGTACAAACTTAATAAGGTATAGGATGGTCTAGGGCAGGTTAGTAGCTCAATCTATGGTGCTAAGAACCTAACAATCAATGGATTAAACTAGGATTTTCAAGCCTTTTTCCTTCACTACTACATCACCCGATGGTGACACCATGTCAACCGATGGTGACACCATGACAACCGATGGTGGCACCATAACAATCGATGGTGGTGACCAAGGGTGTCAAATGATGGTGCCAACCGATGGTCACCCCTTAGGTCAAGTTTTGGTTCAATTAGACTTAATGATATATAGTTAGTGCCTTAATGGAGGTATCAACCAATGGTGATAATAGTGTAACATATGATGGTGAGAAATGATAGTAGTGATGATTCTATCAATCCATGGTGGCCCAAGATGTCACAATTTATGGTGGATCAGATCGCCACATTTGACGTCTCTTGGTTCAATGGATCTAATGGCTGGACCTATACCCTAATTGATGTTTTTGAATAATGAACTCGATCCAATGAATGAGATTGGATGCTTAAACATCCAATGGATTAGAATGAATCCCATAGTGTTATATGCGGGTCCTAGTTATGAAAATTCAATGATGCAATGCCTTTAAATTGTAGTCTTACCTTTTCCCTCATATGAATATATCTGATAAATCACCATAACAAGTAAATGTGTACCCTTAATGAAACCAGGCTTGTTACACCAACTCTAATATGATTAATTGATGGTGATTGGTTATAATTATATCTCTTGAATGATTAATGTGCCAATGTATTACACTCTCCTTGTGTTGAAACCTTAATATAGTACTAATTGAATATCATAGTACCTTGCCATGTTAAAATCTATGGGATACATATGTGCTAATGATCATTGAGCCTTGTTTAAGGCCTAGAATGATAATGATGATCTTTCAGGGATTAATGTGATGGCCTTAATAGCCTTTGGGCATGATTGAGTCCATGGTGTTGACTATGACGAAACTTTTTCTCCACTTTCCATGATTAAGTCCATCAGGATTATGGTTGCTATTGCGGATTATTATGACTATGAGATTTGGCAAATGGATGTTAAAACCACATTCCTTAATGGGAATATAAATGAGGATGTGTACATGACACAGCCTGAAGGTTTTGTAGATCCAAAGAATTCCAATAATGTCGGTAAGCTACAAAGGTCAATCTATGGATTGAAACAAGCATCTCAGAGTTGGAATCTTCGATTTGATGAAGAAGTCAAAGTGTTTGGCTTTATTCAAAATGAAGATGAACCTTGTGTGTACAAGAAGGTTAGTGGGAACATGACCACATTCCTCATATTGTATGTGGATGACATACTATTGATGGGGAATGATGTCTCAGCCTTAGAGAAGGTAAAGACTTGGCTTGGGAATACTTTCTCAATGAAGGACTTAGGAGAAGCATCCTACATTCTAGGAATTAAGATCTATAGAGATAGATCTAAAAGGCTTCTTGGACTAAGTTAAAGCACGTACATTGACAAAGTGCTGAAGCGGTTCAACATGGAGAACTCAAAGAGAGGCAACATCCCCATGCTACATGGAGTCACCGTCTCTAGAGCTCAATGTCCCCAATCTTGTGATGAGAGGGAGCATATGAATGGGATCCCATATGCATCTGCCATCGGATCCATCAGGTACGCTATGTTGTACACACACCCAGATGTCTCGTATGCCCTCAACATGACGAGCAGGTACCAGTCAGATCCTGGGGATGCTCACTGGACAGCCATAAAAAACATCCTCAAGTACTTGCGAAGGACTAAGGATCAATTCCTTGTATACGACGGTGAGGAAGAACTAGTTGTAAAGGGTTACACTGATGCAAGCTTCCAAACTGACAAAGATGATTATAGATCCCAATCAAGATTTGTGTTTTGCCTAAACAATGGAGCTGTGAGCTAGAAGAGTTCCAAGCAAGAAACAATTGCCAATTCTACTACAGAGGCCAAGTATATTGCCGCTTCACATGCAGCAAAGGAGGTTGTGTGGATCAGGAAGTTCATCACTGAACTTGGTGTAGTTCCCAGTAGCTCTGATGCAATTGAGCTTTATTGTGACAATAATGGAGCTATTGCTCAAGCTAAGGAGCCCAGATCACATCAGTGGTCCAAGCACATACTGCAGCACTTCCATATCATACGAGAGATCGTACAACGAGGAGATGTGAAGATTTTCAAAGTACCAACTGAGGACAACATAGTTGATCCACTGACTAAGGCCCTTTCTTAGCAGAAGCATGATGGTCATGCTAGGTCACAAGGACTGAGGTTCCTAGGTGACTGGCTCTAAGTGCAAGTGGGAGTCTGTTGCTATGTATGCCCATAGAGCAAGTCATGTGATGATTGTAATGAGATACTTTTTAAATGATTTGAATAATAATAAAGGCAATTTTCGATCTATATGTTTTAACTATTTCTAAGATGATAGTGTAACATGATAGATGTCTAAAGAATTGTTTTACTTGATGACATATGCTTTTGGGTTGAGGACCTAAACGATGAGATCATACAGATGTTAAGAGTATACATTCTTGTTTAGTCCCTAGTCGGTTGTTATTGTGGAAATAACCATAGACATCAATAACACTAAAGATTAGATTGTGTGTTGGTTGATGACAGAATCTCATTAGTCATGATATAGTGATATCAAACCAAGCACATAGGTACTTGTTAGAGAACAAGTGTACCGGGAAGACCCACCATGAGAGTGACACATGGAACCATGATTTGGTAGTCACATTCAGCTCTCACAGTGATGATGGTGAATGTGATTCTTTGATCTGAAATCACTACACTCATCACATGTCGTTGGGTACACTTTGACATCATCAAACGCAGTCCTGAAACATGGGTTGTTATAAAGGTGATGATTGGGTGACTTTGACACATGGGGCTTTTGAGAGGTGAGTGATAGATATGGGATTTGTCCCTCCTAAGGGAGTTTAATGTCCATGACCACTTGATGAGTAGGATTGAGAAAGGCATGCACATGCATGTGTGAATCAATATGTGATATTGACGTCACACACATCTCACCCAGTCTGCTCTGAGATCAAGGAAATAGATGAACGTTGAAAGGATGACTGTACCATGCCTTGAGTTCATTCAAGACATTAGTGACAAAGGAATTATACATTCACTGTAACACCATTCACAGATTGTAGGTTTGAAAGTTGTTCTCCAACTTTCTATTTCACTTGGGTAGCACTGATGTGCGACTAGGCACCGCTCTTTGCTTGTGAAGTCATAAGTGTTATGGACTTTCACTACCAATGTGATATGGACCTGCTGGGTCACACATATAGGATTTAACCTGGAAGAGGAGTTTTTCCACAAAAGATGTTTAGATTGATTACTAAAGGGGTTTAGTAGTTCAATTAAACACTCAGTTGATTGATAGCTCAAAATCATAGTGTTCAAGGTGTTGGACCAATGGATTTGAGTATCGGATTGATTGAAACAGCAATTGACTGATTTTGCACAGTCTGCACTTCTAACCGATTGGCTCATGTGATGAACCAATCGGCTCAGGTTGGTGAACCGATCATCTCAGGTGGTGAGTCGATCGGCTCAGGTGTCATGGAACGATCGACTCATTTGTTGAACCGGTCGATTCATGTGACTAACCGAGATCGTTTGGAAAGTCAGAAAACTATTTTGCAAATACAATTTGTTTCACTTGTACAAATTCGATTTGGACAAGGATTAATATTTGATTAATCGAAAACAAATATCAAAGTCAATTTGAGTTAGACCAGGACCACGAACCGATCGGCTCATGTGATGAACCGATCGACTCATGTGATGAACCGATCGGCTCATGTGATGAACCGATAGGCTCATGTGATGAACCGATCGGCTCAGGGGTCCCAAACAATCGGTTCAGGTGTGAACCGATCGACTGAGGTCACCAATCGACCGTTTTAGGGTTGAAACAATCGGTTCAGCTGGCGTAGTTGGTTGTTTTGTGGAAAATCTTGAATCCTTCTACTCCTGCTTTAACCCCGCATTGCCCGGGGTAGAGAACCCTATCCCATGACCCTCCTGTATATATAGGGGTATTGGGGGCTTCTCAAAGTACAACTCAGAACACCAGTTGCTCTGCAAAGTTTTCGTTCTCTCTGGTTTTCGTAACTGAGAGAACCCGAGCAAGTGCTACCCGATAAGGGAGGCACAACGAGGGAAAGACAACTACAAAAAGGCAACTGGTTGCAGGAGAGTGTCTCGGTGACTAGTACACCGACAGGAGGGTACGAATCCTTCTGAATCCTTATGGGACAAGGAGATCCGAGTCCAGGCAGTCCGTGTGGATGACTGTAGAGGCGGGAGACTTCTGCCGCTCAGAGGACAACTGTCAATCCCAACAGTCCCGGTGAGACCAGGAGCTGCACAGACACTGTCCAAGACCGGAGCTGAAGACCACGCAAGCCGCGAGGTAACGTCGCCGAGCAAGCCTCAGGACAAGGTACACCACTACAAACCATCCTTCCTACTGTATAGACGTTGACGTGATTCCTTTATTCAAGGTTTGAGAGGAGAAATTTTTTGTTTCCGTTGCCTTCTCTGTCTACCTAATAACCCAAACAGTGATATAATAGCCACGTCAACTGCTCTATACTTTAGGATTATTGATATGATAGATTTTGGTTTGTCGCCTTTATTTATTGCATACTATGCGAATAAAATTGGCTTTATGCATGTCCAATCCTAATCCACAAATCCCTATATGCATGTATGATATGTAACATAAATACACTCGATGCGTGTTGCCCTTAAATGAGTTTTGTGGTGGATGTATAGCATGGTTATGGCCAATAAACCCTAGGTATGTGTGCTTGGTTGTTTGTGGTTGCTTGCATCTGAGTCTGCACACCGATTCCCTATCTCCTATTCCTGATGTAACTCGAGATAACTCGAGATTTCTTTCCTACCTTTGCTCCCCTCGAATGTAACTCGGGGTTTCCTTTTTCAAATTTAAAATAGGATAGATTTTTATTTCCTGTTATGTCAAAGAATGACAGACTTTTTGATGACCGGTTCGAGGAGAGAGACGAGCGGGTGGCATCCTGAGGAGATGCACGACGACCAGTGAACCGATCAGTTGGAGGCACCAGTCGATTGGCTAGTGACACCCAACTGACCAGCCTGATGGTGAGCAGATCAATCATGGAGATGAGTTGATCAAACCCAGAAAGGAAAAAGTACGGAGTTCATCTTGTACATGTTGCATGTGATGTGGACCTAGATGACCGTGATTCCTCTTGGCTCGAGGAATCACATTAGGATGGCCATAATCATTGCTTTTATCATTTTGCATGTTTTCTATGGGATATAACATGTATATGGTACTTACTATATTGTGGTGATTGGATATGTATATGTACCTATAAAACCAAATCCCTCATCTAAATATGAAGTCTTTTACGCCTTCCATTAGCGGCACACATGAAAAACTTGATCGACCAAGTGTAGGTTATGCCAAAGCATGGTGCGCCGTCTATCTCGTGGAAGTGTGAAGGGTAAACATGTAGGTTATGCCAAAGCAAGGTGCATGTTTACCGTGTCGGCTTTTGGGTTAGACTTAACTGGTGATTCTTAGAGAGTCTAAGCCCAGAGGCAAGGAATGTTCATGGAAAGGTGTTGCGCATGTTCATTCATCAAGAGTTGCATATGATGCAATTGGCATGATGGCCTACCTAAACAGTCAAGATTGTGGGTGATCAACCAAAGTTGACTCATGACTTGATGAAATATGGATCTTTACCCACTAGAAGATTGTGCACTGCAATCTTCCGAATTGATGGTGAGGGCTATCAATTTGAATCAAAATAGTGGGAGCGGTAATTAATTAAAGGCCTAATTAACTATTGTCAAATTTTATTCAAATCAAATCAAAAGGAGTTTTGACAAATGCTATTTTCTCTTGTAGAATGGAAAAAGAATCAACTTTTAAAATGGGCAAATTAATTGAGAATAAGTTCCATAACTGGTTGAGGATTGTGAGAAGTGTTCTGCACAATCCAGAAATACCTGTAGCCTTTGAATCCACTCTATGTGCACTTAAGAAGGATAGTTCATTGATAGAGATCAATGGAATAAAGTCTAATGACAAAGGTGAGGGAGAGAAGGGTTCTCTCACCAAACCAATGTCAGAATCTTCTGCACTCAAAACATGGAGAGGATGGAAGGAACGATGGAAGAAGAAGTGAGAGATAGAGATCTCTACTTCTGGTGTATACGTGATAGAGATTAACTTTACTACTTCTTTGTCATGGGTACTTGATACCAGATGTGGATCTCACATTTGTTCAAATGTGAAGGATCTTAAAAGAAGTAGGCCTTTGGGGAAAGGCGAGGTCGAACTACGTGTTGCCAATGGGGAAAGAGTTGCCGCCAGTGCCATAGGAACCTATGAGTTAACTCTACCTAGTGGGCTAATAATATAGTTGAAGAACTGCTATTATGTACCTGCCATAAATAGGAATATCATTTCCGTCTCTTGTTTGGACAAGGATGGTTTTGAATTTCTTATTAAGAATGGAAAGTGTTCCATTTCAAAAGATGGGATCTTTTATGACAATGCCCCAATGTCTTATGGTCTATACTTGATAGATCTAGAGACAAGTATATATAACATAAACACCAAAAGGCAAAAAATCACCAACTCAAACAAAACATATCTTTGGCATTGTCGTCTAAGGCACATAAATGAGAAGCACATTTCTAGACTCCATAAAGATGGTTATCTAGACTCTTTTGATTATGAATTAATAAAGACATGTGAATCTTGTTTGTTGGGCAAGATGACCAAGACTCCCTTTTTAGGTAAAGGTGAGAGAGCTAGTGATCTATTATGACTCATATATATTGATGTATGTGGGCCTTTTAGAACTAATGCTAGAGGTGGGTATCAGTACTTCATTACCTTCACTGATGACTTCAGTAGGTATGGCTATGTGTACCTGATGAAACATAAGTTAGAAACCCTTGAAAGGTTCAAGGATTTCATGAATGAAGTACATAACCAACTTGGTAAAAGTATTAAAGCACTTCGATCCGATCGAGGTGGAGAATACTTAAGCTAGGAGTTTGAGGACCTTCTACGAGCCCGTGGTATTGTATCACAATGGACTCTGCCTGGAACACCACATCATAACAGTGTCTGAAAGAAGGAATCACACTTTACTGGATATGGTGTGATCAATTATGAGTTTTGCTGATCTTCCATTTTCTTTCTGGGGTTACGCTCTTGAAACCACCGTGTTTACACTTAACCGAGTACCATCTAAATCGGTTCAAAAGACACCATATGAGATATGAATTGGGAAGCGTCCCAATATGTCTTTTATGAGGATTTGGGGGTGTGAGGCATATGTCAAGAAAATGTTTCCTGACAAGCTAGGCCCTAGATCTAATAAATGTTATTTTTTTGGATATCCTAAGGAGACCAAGGGATATTACTTATACCACCCAACTGACAACAAAGTGTTTGTTTCCAGGGATGTTGTGTTCCTAGAAAAGGAATTTATTTCTAGAGGAAACAGTGGGAGGAAAATAGAGCTTGAAGAGGTTCAAGTCCAATAAGAAAAACATTGAACCGATAGATGTACAAGAGGAACATAGAAATTCATAAGGTGTTGTGGAATCTCAATCTCCTCAAGTAATACAAGGACCTCGTAGATCTAGTAGGACACACCTTGAACCTGAGAGGTTTGGATACCTTGTGACTCAAGAAGGCAGTGAGTTGATCATAGATGACGATCCAACTATCTATCTAGAGGCTATGGAGGGACAAGACTCTGAGAAATGGCTTGAGGCCATGAAATCCGAGATGGAATCATTGTACTCCAACAAAGTATGGACTTTGGTGGAACCACCTGAAGGGGTAAAACCCATAGGGTGCAAGTGGATCTTCAAGAAGAAGACCAACATGGATGTCAGTGTGCAAACTTATAAAGGCAGATTGGCTGCAAAGGGTTTTCGACAAGTTCAAGGTGTTGACTATGATGAAACTTTTTCTCCAGTTGCCATGATTAAGTCCATCAGGATTATGCTTGCTATTGCGGCTTATGATGACTATGAGATTTGGAAAATGGATGTTAAAACTACATTCCTTAATGGGAATATAAATGAGGATGTGTACATGACACAGCTTGAAGGTTTTGTAGATCCAAAGAATGCCAATAATGTCTGCAAGCTGCAAAGGTCAATCTATGGATTGAAACAAGCATCTCGGAGTTGGAATCTTCTATTTGATGAAGAAGTCAAAGTGTTTGGATTTATTCAAAATGAAGATGAACCTTGTGTGTACAAGAAGGTTAGTGGGAGCACGAACACATTCCTCATATTGTATGTGGATGACATACTATTGATGGGGAATGATGTCTCATCCTTAGAGAAGGTAAAGACTTGGCTTGGGAATACTTTCTCAATGAAGGATTTAGGAGAAGCATCCTACATTCTAGGAATTAATATCTATAGAGATAGATCTAAAAGGCTTCTTGGACTAAGTCAAAGAACATACATTGACAAAGTGCTGAAGCGGTTCAGCATGGAGAACTCAAAGAGAGGCAACATCCCCATGCTACATGGAGTCACCGTCTCTAGAGCTCAATGTCCCCAATCTTGTAAAGAGAGGGAGCGTATGAATGGGATCCCATATGCATCAACCATCAGATCCATCATGTAAGCTATGTTGTGCACACGCCCAGATGTCTCGTATGCCCCCAGCATGATGAGAAAGTACCAGTTAGATCCTGAGGATGCTCACTGGACAACCGTAAAGAACATCCTCAAATACTTGCGAAGGACTAAGGATCAGTTCCTTGTATACGGTGGTGTGGAAGAACTGGTTGTAAAGGGTTACACTGATGCAAGCTTCCAAACTGACAAAGATGATTATAGATTGCAATCAGGATTTGTGTTTTTCCTAAACAATGGAGCTGTGAGCTGGAAGAGTTCCAAGCAAGAAGCAGTTGTCGATTATACTACAGAGGCCGAGTATATTGCTGCTTCACATGCAGCAAAGGAGGCTGTGTGGATGAGGAAGTTCATCACTAAACTTGGTGCAGTTCCCAGTATCTGTGATGCAATTGAGCTTTCTTGTGACAATAATGGAGCTATTGCTCAAGCTAAGGAGCCCAGATCACATCAGCGGTCCAAGCACATACTGCGGTGCTTCCATCTCATACGAGAGATCGTACCGTGAGGAGATGTGAAGATTTGCAAAGTACCAACTGAAGACAACATAGCTGTTCCACTGACTAAGGCCCTTTCTCAACAGAAGCATGATGGTCATGCTAGGTCACAAGGACTGAGGTTCCTAGGTAGGCTCTAAGTGCAAGTGGAAGTCTGTTGGTATGTATGCCCATTGAGCAAGTCATGAGATGATAGTGTAACATGATAGATGTCTAAAGAATTGTTTTACTCGATGACATATGCTTTTGAGTTGAGGACCTAAATGATGAGATCATACATATGTTAAGAGTATACATTCTTTTTTAGTCCCTAGTCAGTTGTTATTGTGGAAATAGCCATAAACATCAATAACACTGAAGACTAGATTGTGTGTTGGTTGATGATAGAATCTCATTAGTCATGATATAGTGATATCAAACCAAGCACATAGGTACTTGTTAGAGAACAAGTGTACCGGACAGACCCACCATGAGAGTGACACATGGAACCAAGATTTGGTAGTCACAGTCAACTCTCACAGTGATGGTGGTGAATGTGATTCTTTGACATAAAATCACTACACTCAACACATGTCGTTGGGTACACTTTGACATCATCAAACGCAGTCCTGAAACATGGGTTGTTATAAAGGTGATGATTGGGTGACTTTGACACATGGGGCTTTTGAGGGGTGAGTGATAGATATGGGATTTGTCCCTCCTAAGGGAGTTTAATGTCCATGGCCACTTGATGAGTAGGATTGAGAAAGGCATGCACATGTATGTGTGAATCAATATGTGATACTGATGTCACACACATCTCACCCAGTCTCCTCTGAGATCAAGGAAATGGATGAACATTGAAAGGATGACTGTACCGTGCCTTGAGTTCATTCGGGACATTAGTGACAAAGGAATTATACATTCTCTATAACACCATTCACGGATTGTAGGATTTAAAGTTGTTCTCCAACTTTCTATTTCACTTGGGTGGCACTAATGTGTGATTAGGCACCGCTCTTTGCTTGTGAAGTCATAAGTGTTATGGACTTTCACTGCCAATGTGAAATAGACCTGTAGGGTCACACACATAGGATTTAACCTAGAAGAGGAGTTTTTCAACAAAAGATGTTTAGATTGATTACTAAAGGGGTTTAGTAGTTCAATTAAACACTCAGTTGATTAATAGCTCAAAATCATAATGTTCAAGGTGTTGGACCAATTGATTAGAGTATCAGATTGATTGAAACTGCAATTGACTGATTTCGCACAGTTTGCACTTCCAACCAATCGACTCATGTGATGAACCGTTCGACTCAGGTTGGTGAACCGATCGACTCATGTGGTGAGTTGATCGGATCAGGTGTCATGAAATGATCAGCTCAATTATTGAAGCGGTTGATTCATGTGACCAACCGAGATCGTTTGGAAAGTCAAAAGACTATTTTGCAAATACAATTTTTTTCACTTATACAAATTCAATTTGGACAAGGATTAATATTTGATTAATCAGAAACAAATATGAAAGTCAATTTGAGTTGGACCAGGACCACAAACTGATTGGCTCATGTGATGAACCGATCGGCTCAGGGGTCCCAAACGATCGGTTTAGGTGTGAACCGATCAACTGAGGTCACCAACCAACCATTTTAGGGTTGAAACGATCGGTTCAGCTGGCACAGTTGGTTGTTTTGTGGAAAATCTCAAACCCTTCTACTCCTGCTTTAATCCCGCATTGCCCAGGGTAGAGAACCCTGTCCCATGACCCTCATATATATAGGGGTATTGGGGGATTCTCAAAGTACAACTCAGAATACCAGTTGCTCTACAAAGTTGTCGTTCTCTCTGGTTTTGGTAACCGAGAGAGCCCGAGCAAGTGCTATCTGATAAGGGAGGCACAACGAGGGAAAGACAACTGCAGAAAGGAAACTGGTTGCAGGGGAGTGTGTCGGTGACTAGTACGCCGACAGGAGGGTACGACTCCTTCTGATTATTTATGGGACAGGGAGATCGGAGTTCCAGGAAGTCTGTGTGGACGACTGCAGAGGCGGGAGACTTCTTCTTCTTAGAGGACAACTGTCAATCCCGACAGTCCCGGTGAGACCAGGAGCTGCACATACACCATCCAATACTAGAGGTGAAGACCACACAAGCCACGAGGTAACATCACCGTGCAAGCCTTAGGACAAGGTATGCCTCTACAAACCATCCTTCCTACTGTATAGACGTTGACACGATTCCTTTATTCTGGGTTTGGGAGGAGAACTTTTTTGTTTCTGCTGCCTTCTCTGTCTCCCTTATAAGACAACATGGTATGTGTTACCCTGACCCCAAGTGCTTAGGGAGGATGACTGCGATCATACCTAGCTCTCTTTTTTAGAATGACCACGGTGGTGTCTCGGTGATTATCCTATGATAAAGGTTTTGCTTTGCATACCTTGGTTTCCAACACGATGACCTATACCAAGCTAGGCTACTTGTTTACAAGACTATATGTCGCTGTTTTGCAGTTAGACTCACATGTCATTGCAGTGCAGACTCAAACTGACCAAGTATGGAGAAGATCTTGGAGTCCGACTCTTCCTTGATCTTATATGAAACTGATTGTGACCAAGCGGTGGTTAGTTGGACTTTGAGTGGTACAACTCAAACTCCCCAGGGCATAATAAAAGATGTAATATAAGTCGTTTAGTGTATTTTCTAGGGTTAAGTATGTCTCACATTGGATGAGTAGCCCTTATCTTATCATTATACTACATAATTCTTATATAATGTAGACTTATTAAATTTGAGTAATTCTACTTGATGTTAAAGCTTATTTTATTAACTACTTAGTATGCTTAAAATGTTCAATCTGCTCAAATTGCTTATTAAGTACTTCAATTGCCCAATTATTGATTGTTAATTAATCTATTGTAATCAATATATGATGGAGAGAGTTATATCTCTTGCTGGGACTGGGTCTCACCCGTGGGACACCACATCTTTTTAGGTGGTCGTAGGTAATGAGGTTGAGGTCATGTTGTAGAAGAGAACCAGCCCGGTGATCAATATATTTAGAAGGTTGGTCAACTATAGATTTTAGTAGTATAGTCCTAGTATCGTCCATGTACTCTCATGTCTGGGTATGGGAGGTGTTTTCTAGATGATGTACTTGTATCGACATGAGATTTTGGCAGTATGCTAGTGTGTGTATATATATGGCATGAACATGTAAATGCTTCTTTGGTATACATGATATGGCTGAGGCCATTGAGAACAGATGGAAGTTCCTGTTATAATATATGAGAATGGAAAAGATGAACCTTTATGTAAATTATACAGAACTTGTTCATGATATGAATTTTGGTTTAGTTATTCCGCATTTTTTACTGTGTGATTAATTAATAGTTGATCATGTTTTGTGTTTTGAATAATCTCATTTAGCATGACGATATGTCACATTCCCCTTCTTCTCTTTGTCATGTTTCCTACATCTCTAGTTTTGGTGCATAATGGAGGACATTAACCTCATTGTTGACCCTTTGATCCTAGGCAGTGGTGACTAAATTGCTTGTGACGCCCATCATCACACAAAACGAGATCACTCAAAACCAAGGCGTAGAACAATCACTAAACATGCATATTGTCAGAAAACGTAGGAAATTAAAAACCAATTTTGTATAAGCACAAGCATAGAAACTTATTACATTTGAGTCCATAAATAGTGCCACATGTATCACATGATATATCACAAAGACGTATACATCCCTGTTCTCTAGATATCTTGTCGTCAACCTATCACAAGAGATAACTATCCACGTATACAAGCATAACTATACAACCATGGTATACTGCCAAAAACCTTGTATCGATGTACACCATCTACAAAACACCCCCAAGGACCTGAGAGTATAAGGACGACACATAGGATTCTACTAGAAAATACTAGCAGCATGCCCAACCTTCAATGGCTACTGCTCTCCTTGCTACTCTTCCTCAGCTGCATGATCTCTACCTCATCATGCACGACCACCTAAAAGATGTGGAAAACGCACAAGGTGAGACCAAATATCCCAACGAGAGATATAAATCTCTGCCAACAACTATTATAACATAATTATAAGATATTGAAGAGCAGAAAATAAAACCATTAACAAGATAAGCAGATTCATCTAAATGAGCATTAAAAATTGATAACACTACTTAAGTAGTATAGGCATCTACAACAGAGTAGTAGACCATCATACAATTTGAGAAGGAATATGAAGAACATATATATCCTTTATCAACTAATAAGTTCAAGAAATAAGGAAAAATGGTCATCCAATGTTATTCGCGGTTAACCCTATGAAAATATGCTACACAGCAGTGTTACATATTTTATTAATGCCCTGAGGATATGAGTCGTACCGCCCAAATCCAACTGACCATTGCAAAGTCAAAATGAGTGCCATACAAGGTCTATGGAAGAGCCAGACTCCACAACCTCTCCAACACCTCTTGGTCAGTACAAGAGACGCCACAGAGTCATATCAGTCAACTGCAAACAACGACATATAGTCAAGTTGAAAAACACCTAGCCCGCCTTGGTATAGGTCATGACGCTAGAGAACATGCTCACACATGACCGTTATAAAAGAGGCATTATGTAGTTGCACTGTTGCCATTCACAAATATCACATATCACAACTATGAGGCATGACCACAGTCATGCTCCAAAACCTACAATTGTGGATGCAAGGATATGCACTTAACTTTCATCCCCACATATTCAACAATATGCGCTCTGAGTTTGCCGTAGGAGTTACTCGTTTCACCATCCAACAAAAATACTGACACTGGAATGGATCTATGGCACGTGACAACTACATGATTGGGGTTTCACTTTATAAGTTATGCCAATTGGGTGAATTAAAGCTTCATCATACAAGTGGACATACAAAACCCTAATTCAGTCTAGCAAGCATAACTTCATAATAGCTTCAGAAGATATAAAAAGTATAAAGTATGAACTTTTCACATCATCCCATGATACTTGTATCACTTCCATTCACAAGGAAATCACCAACATCACATCACTCTGGTATGTCAATCCCTTAATCACATATCTAGAGGAATTCATCTCAAACTAGGCAGAAAGCACTTGTCAGGTCATTAGACCCAATCACATAATTCCTGAACATTCAATATCACATTATGCCTCAACAATATTCCTAATCACCACCATGTAGTATATACAGATCACCATAGCATCCACATAGATATGACGTGCATTTCACCTGCAAAGTTGGGGTTACACAAGTAGGAAAGAGAAAACACCATTACATAATAATGACTTCAAGCAAAATGAGAAAATACATCACATATCTCAAAATTAGGGTTAAGGTTTCATGTATAGGTGATTAAGGTTTTATATTATCATTCAACCACCAAACCCTAGTTTCATTACCTCCCACATGTTTGGAGTGTATTAGGGTAAATCATTAATGATTATGATAACTCAACCATCTTCATATCAATATGAAGTGACCAACAACATAGTGTTGCGACCGATTGGATTAGGTGTAGCAACCTACATGAGTGTAGCTACCATAAACCCACATGTAATGACCAAATGTAGCGGCCCATATAGGGTTATGACCCTGTTGTAACTACTAGACAGGTGTGGCAACAAAAAGCAAAAGCATCACCCATGTGTAGCGATCACCCATGACATCAACATCATCACCAACAAGTGCTGCGACGCTACACAACCTTGGTCATGTGTAACGACCATAACACTTCAAATCACTTCAACCGCAACACACCAAACCACCAAGAGTAGTGACCAACATAACCATCGAAGATGCTTCAACCGAAACAAACACATAGTGTGGGCTCTGATCTCCAAACCATGACATAAACACGATTAAAACTTAGCGGAAGCGAATCGGTAATCAGCGGAAGACAAAAATCACGGGAAATTAAAACTTTTCGTGACAAGAGCTTGAATCCATAAAAGCTTCTTTCATAAAGTGAGGTAAACTGTTTACATCTCAGGATAATTACTTCTTGAGTAATTATATACATCAGGATACAAAATCTCAAGATCACTATACAAAAGACTCCAAGACCTGAGAGTACAGAGGACACATAGGACTGACTCTAACTACACCATATGGTAGGACAATCTCCACCTGAGATTACTGCTGCCCTTGATGCTGCTACTGAGACTGATCACCTGTAGGCTGGTTCCTTCGTCTCCGACGTCCACCTATAAAGTTGAAGCCTACGGGGTGAGACAATTATACATAATTGTCCCAGCGAGAGTTATAACTCTTCGCCAGAAGCTTTATTATAACATTAAAGAATATTTTAAGCAGTAAAGCCTTCAAAGCATTCTGTAACATTTGCAGGTATAACAAGATCTCAACCATTTAGGAGATATGGAGAATATAAACACTATTGCAATGTAACATCAATCAACTAACTTGGAGTTATCTCTGACAAGTTATACTATATGGTTGATTATGTTTTACAAACAACATTATGCCCTGTGGAGATGAGGCTTACCACTCATACTCCAACTGATCGCTGAGGAGCCGCATCAGTATCGTACATAGGTCATTAAGAGAGCCGGATTCTCATGACCTTCACCTTCCTCAGTCAGTAAGAGGATCACTTGTAGGACATCTCGTGTCTCTACTACTATAGCTCACCAGGGTAAACTGGTCCTTCGCTATTCTAGAGTCACAATGGCGTTCTGTACTCTCTTCGTCATCAGGAGGTTTCATATTTACCTACCACTGATACGGATATCTGTGCTTTCTTCGTCATCAGGAGGTTTCATGTTTACCTACCACTGATACGGTATGGAATTATAGTGAAGGATGGATGGATTACACATCTACATCACTTTCCTACACTAGGATGTAAGGTTCTACACATCCATGTACCCCACATACTCAAAAGTATGTGCTCCAGGAGTTCCCTGAGGAAAACCTGTTTCACCATCATTTAATTTCTGACAATGGTGGATCTATGATCAGGGCTCTACATTATACTTGATTAGTTAGGTACATTCAGTATTCTTTAACAGCATACATTGTTCTGCAAACAATAACAATAGCATAGCAGCTATAAAAGAAGAATACTAAATGTAACAGGCCTAACTCATAGCAATCATCATTTCTCATTATCCTCATCACAAGTCATCTCTAAGGCATGACTTTGATGGTATTCATGGCTCTCACAGCCCATTATCAGTATAGGATGCCACTGACAAGACATCCGGTTACTTTACTTATTCATAAGGCTAACAACATGCCTTTAATGAATATAACATCATCATCCATACCTGGATATGATTACCTTCATATCAGAACCTGCATGGTTAATACAACTGATAAAGGTAGTACAAAAATAAGGAATATCCCTCCTACTCTTGTCATAAGAGTTTAAATCTCTACTTCTCATCAAATAGAGTTTAATATTCAAAAGCATGTCATTACCCTTGAATTAGGGTTTACTATTCACATTACATGTCATTATCCTTGAATTAGGGTTTACTATTCACATTACATGTCATCATCCTTGAATTAGGGTTTACTATTCACATTAAGGTGAATTGAACTCATAACATCATCATGTATGAGTAACATCTTCAATGATGATCTTAGATTAGTTAAAAGTTCATCATTTATCATAATTAGGGTTTCTATGATCTCACACAGGTGGATCATACCCTAATTATGCTCATTTCTGTGTATTGGGGATGCTTCAATTGAGTTTCCACTTAAAAAGGGTATTTTCTCTCTCTAGAAGTACTTTCTTTCTCTAGAAGTACTTTCTCTCTCATCATAAGGTTAAGTGATGTCAACATTACTCTAAAACAGGTTGGATTGAGTCATCATAGGCTAACGTAGACAAAAACATCACCATTATGTGATTTAGAGTTACTTTCTCTCTCTAGGGTACTTTCTCTCTCTAGAAGTACTCTCTCTTTCATCATACTAATGGTGGATGATAACATTAGACTAGATCAAGTTGGATAGAGTCATTATGACTAAAACATCATTCTCATGTAATTAGAGTTTGAATTGAGCAAGGTATAACTCAATTGACCCTTCAGGGGTATTTTGGTAATTCCCCCCATTGATCATCATTATGGTCAAAAACCTTAGTCAAATAACCCCTTACTATCCTAGATTATCATTAGGGTTTGATTTGGGCAACATTGGACCATTTATATTATGAATTGATTGAAAGAAGTCAACTTGGAATCACATTGATTGATTTCAATCATTAATCATCAATTGAGTTGAAATCGGTTGAAAGTGTTGACCGTTTGCCCACTTTGACTTTCCAAGACCGCGAGCCTCTTTCTAGCTCCAAGACCGCGAGCCCCCTTAGGCTTCAAGACCGCGAAGCCCTATCATTGGTTCAATTGATGTTGAGACCGCGAAGATCAAATTGGAGTTGAGACCGCGAAGAGACGTTGACCGTTTAGCTAGTTTGACCTCAGGACCGCGAGGCCCTTCGCGGTCTTGAGACTGCGAGCCTCCTCTCGGTCTTGAGACCATGAGCCCCCTCAGGGTCTTGAGACCGTGAGCCCTCTCACGGTCTTGAGACCGCGAGGCTCACATGGTCTCAGCCGCTTGGTCCATCAACAAAATCAAAGATACAATCGATGATGTTAACCGATGTTGAAGCCCTCAAAAGGTCAAAGTTATGTTGACCACCTATGGATTGGGTCAACTAAGGTTATGCTTAACCAATTGGTCATTCAATTGACCCTCAATTGTTGACCAATTAGGATTGAAATCGATTCAATTAGGGTCTATCAATGTTCACCCATCAACACTCCACAATGTGACTCAACACAAGGTTGAACCCTTCAATTGAGCTCCAATTGGGCCCAAACTTGGCCCAAACGGTCTTGAGGTCATGTGGGTGGACCCCACATGGTCTTGAGACCGTTTTCCCAAGGTTTCATCAAAATCTAAGGTGATTTGATAGGGTTGAACCATGATTGAGCCATAAAACAGAATTTTGATTAAATTGATAACTTATTTGCAATTAGGTCCTCAATTGGTCAAATTACTTAACCCTAGACCTTCAAACGGTCTTGGGTAATTGTCCTCTCGGTCTTGAGACCGTTTGGATGAGTTCCAAATGGTCTTGAGACCGTTTGCCCATCCAATTTTGGATTCTAGTGCAGATTCATCAATGTCTGACCCATTGAGTTGATGATCATGTCAATATTTAATTGCAATGTAATTCGGTGTAATTGTACCTTCAATTGGTCAACTATCCTTGACCCCAGACCTCCAAACGGTCTTGTTTGATTTCCCTCGCGGTCTTGAGACCGTTTGGTGACCCCCAAACGGTCTTGAGACCGTTTAGGTCAATCAACCCTAAAAACCCTAATTAGGTCACCATAATTTCAGTACTGATTTTATCTAGGGTTAGCCCTAGTATTCACCCTTCAACTCTTAGCCCGTTTGGAATTAGACTATCAAACTTGGTGAGTTGTTAATTAACATTATTTTGAACAGTAATATCATACGGTCAACGCTTAGTCAACGACCTTACACGGTCTTGAGACCGTTTGCCCAAAAAGGCAATTTCAGACCGTTTGAAAATCAGGAATAAATTCAAATAAAGTTGTTACTTAAAAAGGTCATATCTCCCGATTCCTTTGGAGTTAGCCTCCCAAATTTTTAGGGTAATTATCCTATATAATTTGGAACAGATTTCTTATACGGTCCACGCCCGGTCAACGGGGCCAAACGGTCTTGGAGACCGTTTTCCCTGTCGCGGTCTCGAGACCGTTTGCTCACCTCGCGGTCTTGAGACCGAGAGAGCAAACTTTTGAGACCGTTTAAGGAAGTGAAAAGCGGTGGGTTTTTCTTGGAAATCACGCCTTAATCTCCTAGCTCAAGAACAGTAGGAATATCCCATGGATTTGCTTGCAAAATAGCAGGGAAAAGTAGGGAAATACTAAGAGCTATCATCAAAACGCATATAAAGATGCACATAGTAAAGCATGGGTTTAGAGTTATAAAACCCGCCTAAAGCTTGATTCTTGAGCTCCAAGCTTTCAATCTCCAAGCTCTAATGGCGTCCTTGAGTTCTTAAAGGTTGGACAAGGTGAAAACTCCAAGGAAGGATGAAAAGAGACGGATAGAAAGGTAGGGTTTCAAGAGTTAGCCATGAAGATGACCTTGAATTCGAGTTCTAACCATGGAACTAAGCAAGAAGAGGGGTTTAAACCTACCTTGCACCCCTTGGTCGTCCTCCTTAGCTCCAAGGCAGTCCTTGGTCGTCTTTGGTGAAATGAAACAGTAAGGGAACGAAGGGTGAGTTCCCTTGCAACTAAGGGAAGGAGAGCTTATATACATGGGGTAGGATTTTCAACATTAGTTCATAAGTTGTCCATAATTCCAACTAGGTCCCTCCTTCTTTACTTGATCATCCCTTCCTCTTTATTCTAAGGACAAACCTTCTCTTAAGGTCTTAGGAAAAGAAGGTAAAGGAGAGAAAGCTAATAATGAGGTACATACATAAAGAAATATTGCACATATACCCTGATTATTCAATCACAAGGCATATCTCATAACTTGATAATTCAATTGAGGTGACTTCCTCATCATTTCTTCTCTTAATGATGGCAAGAGTCTAAAAATATACATTAGATGACATATTTCACAATTTGTATCCCTTAATTTGGGTAAATTGCATTTTACCCCAAACTAGGGTTTCAAGCACCGGGATTGCTTCCACAGCTGCACCTTGGTGCCTTAGCTTGGGAAATCCCTCAAACTTTGCTAAAAAGATTTCTCATGATGTCTCAACATCAGAGGAACATATCATCATGTGCAAATTGCAAGCTAACCCTTTTAACTGGGTAAATTTCACATAGGTCCCTGTATATCAAAACAATACTACTACTTTAAATAAAAAGGAGAAAATACTGAGATATATGTTTCTGAGAACTTAATTACATGCTCAGAGTTAATCACAAATATTTAATTACATATTTAGGCAAAACACCTAGGGTTAACTCATAACCCAGGTTAGGGATGCTACAAATTATCCACCCCTTACAAGGATTTCGTCCCCGAAATCGATAAAACATACTAAGAGAAAAGGGCAGGATACTTCCTTCTCATCTCATCCTCTAACTCCCAAGTGGCTTCTTCAATACCATGATGGTTCCAGAGGACTTTCACAAGACTTATATCTTTTTTCTTTAACTTTTTAATTCGTTTATCAAGGATTGACACTGGTCCCTCCTCATAGGATATGTCATCATTCAATTATACTTCCATGGGTTGTAGAACTGACTCGGTGTCTGGGTGACATTTCTTCAACATAGAAATGTGAAACACAGGATGTAACCTCTGTAATTTTGGGGGAAGTTCTAGTTTATATGCTACCTTTCCAATCCGTTCAATGATTGGATAAGGCCCCATATATCTAGGAGCTAACTTCCCTTTCCTTCCAAAACGAAGGACCCCTTTCCAAGGTGAGACCTTAAGATACACTCTGTCTCCAACCTGGAACTCTAAGGGTCTACGACGTTTGTCAGCATAAGATTTCTGCCATCCCTGAGCAGTCTTAATCTTAAGTTGTATAACTTTAATCTTTTCCGTGGTTTGCTGCACCAGGTCAGGACCTAACAACTGATGCTCACCAGTCTCAAACCAACACAAGGGTGATCTACAACGTCTACCATATAAGGCTTCATAAGGTGCCATATCAATACTATGCTGATAGCTATCGTTATAGGCAAACTCTATCAAGCTTAGGTGTAGATCCCAACTTCCGGTGAACTGGAGAACACATGCTCGCAACAGGTCTTCTAAGGTTTGTATGGTCCTTTCCGACTGTCCATCAGTCTGTGGATGAAAGGCCGTACTAAACCTTAGCTTAGTGCCTAAGGCTTTGTGCAACTGTTCCCAAAAACGACTGGTAAACTGAGGACCTCTGTCAGAAACTATTGTGACAGGAACTCCGTGCAAATGCACTATCTCTTGAACATACAACTCTGATAACCTTTCAGCAGAATAGGTTGTTTTGACAGGTAAGAAATGTGCTGTCTTAGTCAACCTATCAACAATTACCCAAATGGAATCATGTCCTTTGCTTGTCCTGGGTAGGCCAACAACAAAGTCCATGGTCACATGGTCCCATTTCCACTGTGATATGGGTAAAGGTTGCATTGTTCCTGCAAGATTCTGGTGTTCAGCTTTAACTTGCTGACACACAGGGCAACTCAGAACAAACTCTGCAACGTCCTTCTTCATCCCAGGCCACCAATACAGATCTTTCAAATTCCGATACATCTTGGTGCTCCCTGGATGCATAGCATACATGGAAGAATGGGCTTCTTCCAGGACTAACTTTCTCAAGTTGTCCACATCTGGTACTACCATTCTTCCATTATAACAAACTACTTGATCTTCTGAGTCTTGAAAACCATCTTGCTTCTCATTTCCATACTCAGATCTTATATGCTGAACTGCAGCATCACCTAGTTGTGCCTCTTTAATCTGCTCCCTTAGGGTAGGTTTAATATGCATCTCAGCTAACAAACCGGTTAACAATGACACCTTCAACTGTACATTGTTTTGCCTTAAAGAGATAAGCATATCTCTTCTAGAGCATACTAAAGAGTTTAGTTGTGCTCTATTCATGGTTGATGTTGCTGATTTCCTACTCAAGGCATCTGCAACAACATTGGCCTTGCCTGGGTGGTAATCAATTGTACAGTCGTAGTCCTTGATTAACTCCATCCAGCGACGTTGCCTCATGTTGAGCTCATGCTGAGAGAAGATATACTTAAGGTTTTTGTGGTCTGTGAAAATCTGGAATGTTTCTCTGTAGAGATAATGCCTCCAGATCTTCAAGGCATGAACCACAGCAGCTAACTCCAAATCGTGTGTTGGATAATTCTCCTCGTGTTTCTTAAGCTGTCGGGAAGCAAAAGAAATCACTTGTTTATCCTGCATCAACACACATCCTAGTCCATTCTCGGAAGCATCACAGAAAACTATATACCCTTTTCCTTGTTCAGGTAGCACTAGCACAGGTGCACTTGTCAACCTCTCTTTCAGCAGCTGGAAAGATTGTTGACACTTATCACTCCAAGAAAAAGGAACCTCTTTCCGGGTTAACTTGGTCAAAGGTAAAGCTATAGAACTAAAGTTCTTTATGAACCTTCGATAATAGCCAGCTAACCCCAAGAAACTTCGAATTTCTGTCGGTGTCTTCAGTTGTTCCCATTGTAGAACAGATTCTACCTTTGTAGGGTCAACACGAATTCCCGAGGCGGATATCACATGTCCAAGAAAAGATACCTCCGGCAGCCAGAACTCACACTTGCTAAACTTAGCGTACAGCTTATGTTCTCTTAGCAAGGTCAAAGCTTGGCGAAGATGCTGCTCATGCTGCTGAGCATCCTTACTATAGATCAGAATGTCATCTATGAAGACGACAACACACTGATCAAGGAAAGGTTGAAAAACTCTATTCATGAGTTCCATAAATGCAGCTGGTGCATTGGTTAGTCCAAATGACATAACCGTGAACTCATAGTGACCATATCTTTTCCTAAAGGCAGACTTGGATATGTCACTATCCTTAATACGGAGTTGATGATATCCAGACCTCAAGTCTATTTTTGAAAAGACTGTTGCACCACGCAATTGGTCAAAGAGATCATCAATTCTCGGCAGAGGATACTTATTCTTTATTGTTACTTTATTGAGTTGTCTGTAGTCAATGCACAACCGCATTGACCCATCTTTCTTTTTAACAAACAAGACCGGAGCACCCCAAGGTGAAGTACTCGGTCAGATAAAACCTCTCTCAAGTAGCTCTTGAAGCTGTTTCTTGAGTTCTGCCATCTCGGCAGGCGCCATCCTATACGGAGTTTGAGCTATGGGTTTTGTATCTGGAATCAGATTGATTTCAAAGTCAATCTCCCGAGGTGGTGGTATACCAGGAAGTTCTTCAGGAAACACATCTTCGAATTCCCTGACTATAGGAACTTTGGCAGGATTGGAACTTTCCTTGGTAACATCTACCACATGGGCTAAGAATGCATAACATCCTTGCCTCAACATCTTATCAGCAACCATAGCTGACACAAGACAGGTGGGCAGAATCTTTCTTTCACCTTGAAAGATCCATGTGTTGCTTTCATTAGCAAACACAGCCAACTTGGACTCACAATCCAAGACAACTCTATACCTTTCTAAGGTATCCATCCCAAGGATTATATCAAATCCCTGCATATCAAGTGGTATAAGATCCACTTGAATGCGATGGTCAGAAAAGAAAAGGATGCAGGAAGAACATACCTCCTGCAAAACGGCAGACCCACTCAACGGAGTCTCTAACAACAAACTATCTGCTCTATGGCTAACAGTCACATTGCAGTTACGAATCACTTCACGAGTGATGAAAGAGTGCGTAGCACCCGGATCAATCAGAACAGCTACAACACAGGATGTAGACATATCAGCATATAAAAGTTTCATCTGACCTGCCACTACCCGTGGATTGACCACTGCCTCAGGTGGGTTCATAGCATAGAACCTCGCAGTTGCCTGGTGTTGAGGTGGTGCTGATGATCCAGCTTGTGACGCTTGTCCACGTCCTCGAGCTGCTCCTTGATGTTGTCTATTCTGAGATTCCTGTTGATTCTGTCTCGGGGGTTGTTGTGTCACACTGACAGGCCTAGAACGGCAATCCTTCATCAAGTGTCCCACCTTACCACAGTTGTAACAACTCCTCTCCTGTTGTTGTGGTCTGGGTGGTCCAGTAACTGACACTGATGCAGAACTATGCGTCCCTTGAAGCGGTTGACTCCGCCCTCTACCTCTGCTTGGTGTCCATTGAGTTTGAAAACTCGATCTGGGTGGTGGAGGGTTAGGTGCAGAGAATCTAGGTTTCTTGGAATCCCTAGATGAAGAACCCTGGAACTGTGGATATCTTTTATGGGTTTGTCTTTTCTCAACCACAGATCTCTCTATCCTTCAGACTGACTCAACGAAGGTAGAGAATCTCTCTCTGTTTTCTAAGGCAGACACAGGGGTTGACATATCAGAATTCAAACCCTTTTCGAATCTTCTGATTCTTTCCTCATCCGTAGCAGCCATGTGTGGACAGAACCGCAACAACTCCATGAACTTAGCTTCATACTCACTAATGTTCATCATACCCTGCCTTAGTTTCTCAAACTGAGAGATCTTCTCATCTAGGAAGGTCTTTGGAATATACCTATTGATAAATTCCCGACGAAACTCTTCCCATGAGAACTCTACTCCAGGTCTCTTCTGCTCTTCCATGTTCCACCAGTGACCAGCACTGCCTTTGAGAAGATAGACAGCATGTCTAACCTTCTCAGCTTCCGGAATTATAAGAATCCTGAAAGCCTTCTCCAACTCTGTCAACCATAAGTCAGCATCTGCAGGGTCGGCAGTTCCGAAGTACTCGGTAGCTCCGACACGACGAAGTCATTCGAATGTCTTACCAATACCTTGTGCTTCAGGCTGGACAGGTGCCCTAGGTGTAGGAATGGGCATCCTATCGGTTATATGTGTCATGGCAGTCATGAACTGCCCGAACATCGTCTGTATAGCTGGATCACTCATGTCAGCTGGGTCGAACTGGGGTGGCTCTCTTGGCGACTCAGGTGCAGGTTGTTCTATTCTCGGAACTCTTGCACCGTCTCGAGGTGTACTAGCACTACTCTCTGCCACGTGCTCATCACGATGTTCTGACATTCTTATGTATCTTCTTCTCCTGAGGAGCAGAAGATTCTATTAGATGAGGAAGGAGTACTAAAGGTAGACTCGACATCCTAAGTCCTATGCCTCTGTAGACTCAACTGAACCTGGAGCTCTGATACCACTAGTTGTGGGCTCTGATCTCCAAACCATGACATAAACACGATTAAAACTTAGCGGAAGCGAATCGGTAATCAGCGGAAGACAAAAATCACGGGAAATTAAAACTTTTCGTGACAAGAGCTTGAATCCATAAAAGCTTCTTTCATAAAGTGAGGTAAACTGTTTACATCTCAGGATAATTACTTCTTGAGTAATTATATACATCAGGATACAAAATCTCAAGATCACTATACAAAAGACTCCAAGACCTGAGAGTACAGAGGACGCATAGGACTGACTCTAACTACACCATATGGCAGGACAATCTCCACCTGAGATTACTGCTGCCCCTGATGCTGCTGCTGAGATTGATCACCTATAGGCTGGTTCCTTCGTCTCCGACGTCCACCTATAAAGTTGAAGCCTACGGGGTGAGACAATTATACATAATTGTCCCAGCGAGAGTTATAACTCTTCGCCAGAAGCTTTATTATAACATCAAAGAATATTTTAAGCAGTAAAGCCTTCAAAGCATTCTGTAACAGTTGTAGGTATAACAAGATCTCAACCATTTAGGAGATATGGAGAATATAAACACTATTGCAATGTAACATCAATCAACTAACTTGGAGTTATCTCTGACAAGTTATACTACATGGTTGATTATGTTTTACAAACAACATTATGCCCTGTGGAGATGAGGCTTACCACTCATACTCCAACTGATCGCTGAGGAGCCGCATCAGTATCATACATAGGTCATTAAGAGAGCCGGATTCTCATGACCTTCACCTTCCTCAGTCAGTAAGAGGATCACTTGTAGGACATCTCGTGTCTCTACTACTATAGCTCACCAGGGTAAACTGGTCCTTCGCTATTCTAGAGTCATAGTGGCGTTCTGTACTCTCTTCGTCATCAGGAGGTTTCATATTTACCTACCACTGATACGGATATCTGTGCTTTCTTCGTCATCATGAGGTTTCATGTTTACCTACCACTGATACGGTATGGAATTATAGTGAAGGATGGATGGATTATACATCTACATCACTTTCCTACACTAGGATGTAAGGTTCTACACATCCATGTACCCCACATACTCAAAAGTATGTGCTCCAGGAGTTCCCTGAGGAAAACCTATTTCACCATCATTTAATTTCTGACAATGGTGGATCTATGATCAGGGCTCTACATTATACTTGATTAGTTAGGTACATTCAGTATTCTTTAACAGCATACATTGTTCTGCAAACAATAACAATAGCATAGCAGCTATAAAAGAAGAATACTAAATGTAACAGGCCTAACTCATATCAATCATCATTTCTCATTATCCTCATCACAAGTCATCTCTAAGGCATGACTTTGATGGTATTCATGGCTCTCACAGCCCATTATCAGTATAGGATGCCACTGACAAGACATCTGGTTACTTTACTTATTCATAAGGCTAACAACATGCCTTTAATGAATATAACATCATCATCCATACCTGGATATGATTACCTTCATATCAGAACCTGCATGGTTAATACAACTGATAAAGGTAGTACAAAAATAAGGAATATCCCTCCTACTCTTGTCATAAGAGTTTAAATCTCTACTTCTCATCAAATAGAGTTTAATATTCAAAAGCATGTCATTACCCTTGAATTAGGGTTTACTATTCACATTACATGTCATTATCCTTGAATTAGGGTTTACTATTCACATTACATGTCATCATCCTTGAATTAGGGTTTACTATCCACATTAAGGTGAATTGAACTCATAACATCATCATGTATGAGTAACATCTTCAATGATGATCTTAGATTAGTTAAAAGTTCATCATTTATCATAATTAGGGTTTCTATGATCTCACACAGGTGGATCATACCCTAATTATGCTCATTTCTGTGTATTGGGGATGCTTCAATTGAGTTTCCACTTAAAAAGGGTATTTTCTCTCTCTAGAAGTACTTTCTCTCTCTAGAAGTACTTTCTCTCTCATCATAAGGTTAAGTGATGTCAACATTACTCTAAAATAGGTTGGATTGAGTCATCATAGGCTAACGTAGACAAAAACATCACCATTATGTGATTTAGAGTTACTTTCTCTCTCTAGGGTACTTTCTCTCTCTAGAAGTACTCTCTCTTTCATCATACTAATGGTGGATGATAACATTAGACTAGATCAAGTTGGATAGAGTCATTATGACTAAAACATCATTCTCATGTAATTAGAGTTTGAATTGAGCAAGGTATAACTCAATTGACCCTTCAGGGGTATTTTGGTAATTCCCCCCATTGATCATCATTATGGTCAAAAACCTTAGTCAAATAACCCCTTACTATCCTAGATTATCATTAGGGTTTGATTTGGGCAACATTGGACCATTTATATTATGAATTGATTGAAAGAAGTCAACTTGGAATCACATTGATTGATTTCAATCATTAATCATCAATTGAGTTGAAATCAGTTGAAAGTGTTGACCGTTTGCCCACTTTGACTTTCCAAGACCGCGAGCCTCTTTCTAACTCCAAGACCGCGAGCCCCCTTAGGTTTCAAGACCGTGAAGCCCTATCATTGGTTCAATTGATGTTGAGACCGCGAAGATCAAATTGGAGTTGAGACCGCGAAGAGACGTTGACCGTTTAGCTAGTTTGACCTCAGGACCGCGAGGCCCTTCGCGGTCTTGAGACTGCGAGCCTCCTCTTGGTCTTGAGATCGTGAGCCCCCTCACGGTCTTGAGACCGCGAGCCCTCTCACGGTTTTGAGACCGCGAGGCTCACATGGTCTCAACCGCTTGGTCCATCAACAAAATCAAAGATACAATCGATGATGTTAACCGATGTTGAAGCCCTCAAAAGGTCAAAGTTATGTTGACCACCTATGGATTGGGTCATCTAAGGTTATGCTTAACCAATTGGTCATTCAATTGACCCTCAATTGTTGACCAATTAGGATTGAAATCGATTCAATTAGGGTCTATCAATGTTCACCCATCAACACTCCACAATGTGACTCAACACAAGGTTGAACCCTTCAATTGAGCTCCAATTGGGCCCAAACTTGGCCCAAACGGTCTTGAGGTCATGTGGGTGGACCCCACATGGTCTTGAGACCATTTGACCAAGGTTTCATCAAAATATAAGGTGATTTGATAGGGTTGAACCATGATTGAGCCATAAAACAGAATTTTGATTAAATTGATAACTTATTTGCAATTAGGTCCTCAATTGGTCAAATTACTTAACCCTAGACCTTCAAACGGTCTTGGGTAATTGTCCTCTCGGTCTTGAGACAGTTTGGATGAGTTCCAGACGGTCTTGAGACCGTTTGCCCATCCAATTTTGGATTCTAGTGCAGATTCATCAAGGTCTGACCCATTGAGTTGATGATCATGTCAATATTTAATTGCAATGTAATTCGGTGTAATTGTACCTTCAATTGGTCAACTATCCTTGACCCCAGACCTCCAAACGGTCTTGGTTGATTTCCCTCGTGGTCTTGAGACCGTTTGGTGACCCCCAAACGGTCTTGAGACCGTTTAGGTCAATCAACCCTAAAAACCTAATTAGGTCACCATAATTTCAGTACTGATTTTATCTAGGGTTAGCCCTAGTATTCACCCTTCAACTCTTAGCCCGTTTGGAATTAGACTATCAAACTTGGTGAGTTGTTAATTAACATTATTTTGAACAGTAATCTCATACGGTAAATGCTTAGTCAACGACCTTACACGGTCTTGAGACCGTTTTCCCAAAAAAGAAATTTCAGACCGTTTGAAAATCAGGAATAAATTCAAATAAAGTTGTTACTTAAAAAGGTCATATCTCCCGATTCCTTTGGAGTTAGCCTCCCAAATTTTGAGGGTAATTAGCCTATATAACTAGGAACAGATTTCTTATACGGTCCACGCCCGGTCAACGGGGCCAAACGGTCTTGGAGACCGTTTTACCTGTCGCGGTCTCGAGACCGTTTGCTCACCTCGCGGTCTTGAGACCGAGAGAGAAAACTTTTGAGACCGTTTAAGGAAGTGAAAAGCGGTGGGTTTTTCTTGGAAATCACGCCTTCATCTCCTAGATCAAGAACAGTACGAATATCCCATGGATTTGCTTGCAAAATAGCAGGGAAAAGTAGGGAAATACTAAGAGCTATCATCAAAACGCATATAAAGATGCACATAGTAAAGCATGGGTTTAGAGTTATAAAACCCGCCTAAAGCTTGCTTCTTGAGCTCCAAGCTTTCAAGCTCCAAGCTCTAATGGCGTCCTTGAGTTCTTACAGGTTGGACAAGGTGAAAACTCCAAGGAAGGATGAAAAGAGACGGCTAGAAAGGTAGGGTTTCAAGAGTTAGCCATGAAGATGACCTTGAATTCGAGTTCTAACCATGGAACTAAGCAAGAAGAGGGGTTTAAACCTACCTTGCACCCCTTGGTCGTCCTCCTTAGCTCCAAGGCAGTCCTTGGTCGTCTTTGGTGAAATGAAACAGTAAGGGAACGAAGGGTGAGTTCCCTTGCAACTAAGGGAAGGAGAGCTTATATACATGGGGTAGGATTTTCAACATTAGTTCATAAGTTGTCCATAATTCCAACTAGGTCCCTCCTTCTTTACTTGATCGTCCCTTCCTCTTTATTCTAAGGACAAACCTTCTCTTAAGGTCTTAGGAAAAGAAGGTAAAGGAGAGAAAGCTAATAATGAGGTACATACATAAAGAAATATTGCACATATACCCTGATTATTCAATCACAAGGCATATCTCATAACTTGATAATTCAATTGAGGTGACTTCCTCATAATTTCTTCTCTTAATGATGGCAAGAGTCTAAAAAGATACATTAGATGACATATTTCACAATTTGTATCCCTTAATTTGGGTAAATTGCATTTTACCCCAAACTAGGGTTTCAAGCACCGGGATTGCTTCCACAGCTGCACCTTGGTGCCTTAGCTTGGGAAATCCCTCAAACTTTGCTAAAAAGATTTCTCATGATGTATCAACATCAGAGGAACATCTCATCATGTGCAAATTGCAAGCTAACCCTTTTAACTGGGTAAATTGCACATAGGTCCCTGTATATCAAAACAATGCTACTACTTTAAATAAAAAGGAGCAAATACTGAGATATATGCTTCTGAGAACTTAATTACATGCTCAGAGTTAATCACAAAGATTTAATTACATATTTAGGCAAAACACCTAGGGTTAACTCATAACCCAGGTTAGGGATGTTACACATAGTGTAGCGGTCAAGGGTGATTTGGGTCAGCCATTGTAGCACCCGCAACACCTCACCCATCATGTATGAAAACACCAACTCAAAATAGAACTAACCATGAATAAAATAGAAAGTAAATATCAATGGAACTGAGCATAATCTAGGAGGAATACTCCATACAAAGATGATCACCAAAACTCTAAAACATGTATCATATAAATCACCAAAACTCTAAAACATGTCTCATAGAAATCACCATGAGGGAACCTTATTAAGAGAGATAAAACCTACGTTCAACACATGCAAAAAAGGGATAAAACTTCATGCTAGTCCAAGATACTCAAACCATATGCATATTGTTAGAAATCTATTATCAAAAGTAGGAGAAAACCATCCATTCCACGATCACCACAAAATCAGGTACAAGAAATTAGGGTTTAGGGGTAGAAGCAAACCACGTGAGATTATTGCCAAATATTAACCTTACATTATGGTAACTTCATCTAACATATTAGGATCACATTTTAGAGTTGAAAACATCATCATGCATGCAATAATATGGTGTAATAATAGTGAGGGAAAGAGTTATGTAACTCGCCTTATGTAGAGAATCAAGCTCCTAAGCCACAAGCTCCAAGAGGGAAGAAGAAACTCCAACCCAGACCAACTCTTCGGCCACAAGATCTCCTCAATAAGAAGAAAACATACCAAGGTCAAAGGCTAGATCAAGATAAGGAAAACTCAAATATGAGGCTGATCAAGAGAGAATAAAGAAGAAAGAGAGGAAAGCTCCATATCACTTAGGTTCCACCATGATCAAACCATAGTCTCCGACCTTTGTGAAGAGGAGTTTCCACAGATAGCCACAATGGTGATCCATAGTCTCACAGACAAGAAAGGAGAAGAAGGTAGGGTGGAGAGCCAAAAGAAAACATGACCAAGGAAAGATAACAACTTACTAAGGAGGAAGATCACCAAGGATCACCACAAGGAAGATGATCAAGATCAATGTTACCACATGCAAGGTTGGTCGGCCACCAAGGCTCCAAGATAAATCCTATATTTCTCCACAAATCTTTAAGGACGAACACAAGGGAGAACAAAAACAGTAGGGCCAAAAAGGGTACTTGCATGTGAAGGAGAGGGATTAAATACACAAGGTAGGAGGGAAGTAGGGGGGTTATGAGATGTCAATACAAGAGAGCATCAAAAGGACACTTGTCCATCAAGGAAATAACCATGAAACCACATAGCACATGCATGTATCAAAGGGTGATATAAACTAGGGAGTGTAGTGATCACGTAGGTTAGCTACATCCCATGTTTCAGTTACAACACACCAGGGTAAACCATGTAGTGACCGCTACACTAGATCACCCACGTCAACATGATCGAAACACTCCACTAAAGGACAAACCCCATCGACAAAACACACATGGGTCACCATGGTCAAAGAAACCAACACCTAGGGTAAGTGTTGTGGTCACAACACTCATCCAAGAGTGGTGTTGCGGTCACAACACACACAAACCCTAATATGGTTTACACACATCAACAATGCAAACCCTAGAAACCCTAATCTCACCATGTGATGTCATATCATAAACCATGGTCCAAGCAAGGTGCCCCTATGCTCCTGCTCTCATGATTCCAAGACATAGAGGGCACACTTTACATGTGACAAATTGCAAGAAAACCCTCACTCATGGGTAAGTTGCAACTTGGTCCAAAACAGGCATGCATAACTCAAACGTCATCCAAACATGACCAAACTAAAAATATAAGATTGTCACATGTTATAAAAGCATATCAAGGGATTACATTAAGGTTCTAAGCACCTAATCAATCAAAGAAAACAAGGTCACCTGGTCAGGGCTCTTACATTTCTGTTGTAGGGATCTTTTCCCAGACTACCCAAAGTTGCTCTACCTATATGCGGTGGAGTGGGGTGACAAAGGTGGAATTCACCAAGAGTCTGCTAGAGAGTAGGACCCCGGTAAGGGGGATCGAATTCAGGTGTTTATAGAGTGAAATTGGAAGAATGGACTTGTATTCCACATCACGACGAAACCTATAGGTTCCTTTCTATGTGTGGGTGATCGAAAGGCCACCATAGTTCCACGTTCGAGAGATTCAACCCAACCCTAATTTGGTCATTATCTCCTTGGGAGGAGATGATGGAAAATCTAGGGCTTGAGTGTAGTTTGAGCTCCTAAAATTGATGGGAGGGTTATCCTAGGACATGAGGGGAATCCCAACATATGTTGTCTATCGATTCACAGTTGAATACAACTTGCCTACCATATAATCTCGGATCAACGACTGAGATTCATGATTAAATCTCATGTCATGCACCTAAGGTACTAAATTATCTAGACCTTTGTGTGACAATTATACATAAATCAAATTAACAAGACAATCTCCAACTTTACTCAATTTATCAAACGCTTCTAAATTCCTTATAGGTCAATAGGATTATCCAAATAAAACCAATCTTTAGGATATATTCCGATTAGAGTTATCTAAACTGTACAAAGTTTGGGGTCAAGCACAGTGAACCCTTTTCCTTGCTCTTAAAGTATTTTAATAATTTTATTACCTAGGTCATAGAATATCGTGTGATAATATCAAAGCCTTGGATTTATCTCATTTTAGTAATAATCTCGTGTAATGCCAAGTATTAGGTTAAGTTAGCTTTATTTTTATACCCACCAATGTCGTGGCACCCGAGTGGTAAAGTTGATGTTGTATGATCAAGAGGTCACAAGTTTGAAACCCCTGGCAATGAGATGAATGAATTGCCATTTTTTAGCTTTATTTGATACCCAAATACTTGGAATCCAAGCAAGGACTAGATAATTACTCATTTAATTATCTAGGCCATTAATTACTTTAAAATATTCTAGAATCTTGCTAATTATCTCATAATTAGTATGTCAATCAACTCATAAGATCATTTGTATCATTTTTATGCACGAATTTCTAATTCCTTTAAACTATATCTCATGAAGCTATTTGCCACTCGTACAATCCAAATGGTATTGGATGGGATCCTGAGGCCCATGGCTAATACCTAGGCCCTCTAATGGGTCCACAGGCATAATTATATTTCAAATTACAAATCAAGGTTCTTCTTATTAATTGAAGCCTCATTTTCATATATTTCTACAACATTACATTATTTGCTTAAAATGAAAAGTTACTTTAAGTCTAAAGCTTTAATTCATCATCCCAATTCAATCTGAGTCATACTATCAATCTCATCGTTCTAATATTATTTTGATTGCCTTAAACTCAATATGAATGCACTATAAGTGAATTCATAATCTAAATTTAGAAAATTTTAGAATCTTATAGTTGGGGTGTTGTAAATCCAAGTGTTGTTCCTAGTGTTTTGCTTGAAAGAATGTACACACATATCCAACCCAAACCTTCACTGGTGCATGATTGTCAAATCAAAATACTACATCTATACACAACCATGGAGGCATGTATCTTCTTACAAATCCTCCTTATCTGAAACCTATAATTGCTATTATTTCAATCACAAATCACTATTGGTGATATGCCCTGAGAGCCAATCATATGATGATTGTAACAACACATCTTTTAGTTGATTCTATTATGAAATATAGACGAACTTGATTATTACACTTGTTTCAATATGAGATAATAAATAAATATAATAATGTCTAAAGAATGATATTACTCAATGACATATGTCTTTGGGTTGAGGACATGAACAGTGAGATCATATGGATGTCAAGAGTATATACATTCTTGTTATGTCCCTAGTTGGATGTTATTTTGGAAGGTTAATGGACAATAATAATACATAAGACTAGAGTGTATGTTAGTTGATGACATAATCTCATTAGTCATGATATGTGATGTCAAACCAAACACATATATACTTGTTAGAGAATAGTATATCTGACAGACCCACTTTGAGTGTGATACATAGAAGCCAATGGTGGCGGTCAGAATCACATCTCAATGTGACAATGGTGATTTTGGTCCTTAGACCTAAATTCACTATAATAATTGCAAGTTGTTCAATGTGTTTAAACAATGCTCAACGTAATCTTGAAAAGGGTTTCTATACAGGTAGTTCTTAGGTGTATTGTGACACATGCAAATTATTATGAATGACATAGATGAAATTTCCCCCTCCCTTGGAGTGATATCCTAGTCACTTGATGAGTGAGACTATGAAATACATGGCCATGCTTGTGTGAGTCAATATATGGTATTGAGCTCATGTGAGTCAATATATGGTATTGAGCTCATGTGTATCTCAATAGTCTATTCTAGATCAAGGAACAAAGATTGAACATTGAGAAGATGACGTTTCCATGCCTCAGATTCAATTTGGATATTAGAGACAAAGAGATTATACAATCACTATAACATTGGTCACATTATTAGGTTAAGTTGTTATGTAACTTCTCCAATTACTTGAATAGCAAAAAAAGTTTCTCTACATACCAATCATTACTTGTGAAATCATAATATGATTATGAATATCACTGCCAACATAGTTTGGAGCCTACTGGGAAAGCACATGAGATGAATTGGAATAAGAGTATAATAGTGGACCTAATTGGAAATGTTTTGAATCAAATTGATTACTAAAATGTTTATGTAATCTACTAGAATACCATTTAAATATAATCTGAGTTAATTGGTTAAAATGTTTAAGCCAGCTGATTAGATTTAAATTATTAAGTTGGATGGCTATTCCCGAGCGGTTGACTAGAACCAGATGATAAAATTTAGTTAATCAATTAATATAATTAATTAATAGTCTACGAGCAACTTGTTTTATATACAACCAAAACCCTTTTATTTGACTAGAGGTTTTGGGAAAACTTTGCTTCCTTTTCTTATGCTATTTATAGGGTCACAACTGGATTTTGTGACACACTCTTGTACGTGAAGCCTAGCTATCATCATCCACAAGAGAGAGAGAGAGAAACCACGAATCTAGTGCGTCGTCAAATAAAAGAGTACTCCTTTCTACCGACTCAAGAAGCATGACTTGGAGTTTCAGTCCATCTGCATGGACAAAGTGGAGGCGTAGATGTTGAGCCCTTACATTCAGAGGACATCAACAAGGACCTTCCGTGCACGCGAGGAGTGACACACATTACCACAGGAAGGGATGTCAGTAGACTTGATCTGTGATAAGGTATATCCTATATCCTCTTTCTAAGTACACTGCTATCGACAAGATCTGATTGTAGGGTATGTGGATTTTTTTATTGTTTCCACCACATTAGACTGCTCCATGAAATCTAACAATCACCACCACCCATCCTTGTGGTTTGATAAGTAGTTCTAGGTTGCCTAGCTTCTTACATAGCTCCCTTACAACCCCCTTTTGTAAATATTTCCCTCTTAAAGGCCACAATATTTATTAACTCCAATAGATCAAACACCTTTAAGATATCCCTCCTCCAACCCATACCACAATATGCTAATAACAAATTGTGTTTATATCTCTATGTTAAATTGTGGAATATTAACACAAGGCAAAACATCATATTATTTATTTGACGTCTTTGTGCCAACAAACTCCTTGTCCAAATCTACATAAAAGAAACATCAAAAATCCCTTTACATGTATACTTTAATGGGACTATGAGGAGAATTGTATTCCCACATTCTTTACTTGTGAATTTTCCAAGATGATATGAACGAATTAGACATCAACTTGCCTTGCACTAATTACCATCTTGAAAAGGAGATTATACAAATCCCCATTATACATCCAAAGTTTGCTGATATCGTAGATGACACTTCACCTAGCCATAACAGTGTCAGCCCTTCCAATGCTATTTGACGACCTAGGTTGGTCGAGCTCTCCTCATCCAACCTCTCCAGTAAGCAGATATATTGAAGTCACCCTGGCCTTCTTATGTTTAAATTTATTTTCTTGTGTTAGGGATTGTTCTAAGGAGTGTCCCTTCCAAGAACCCTTTTTAATTTCCTACCCTTTAATGCACGTCTTCACTCTTACTTCTTACAAGTTGATGATGTCGTGCAGACTTCGAACTATTATGCTTGTTTACTTTTTGTACCTTCTTAGGGTACATCCCACACATGTGATGTACCCTTACTTATCCTACACTACTACATAAATGGCTTATAACGTCACTTTTAAAGGTGTCAGTTGTAATAATATACCGACACCTAAACAATACAACGTCAGTTTATAAAATAAACTGACATCAATCTGTGAAGGGCGACCAGACACGGGTATCACTTTTATTCAGTGTCAGTTCCTTAATAAAAAACCGATGCCTAAAAGTAACCGCCAAATCCAAAATTTCCAACGAAAAAAATTACCTCCAAAAATTAACATACATCGTCGGTTTTTAAAAAAGAAACTGACGACTAAAGGTTTTCTACGAGACAGAAATTTGACCAACTTTTATCATCGGTTGTGTTACAATAACTGACGCCATTGTGTTTTCACACGCATAACTATGAAAATTTTCACCTCCCTTTAGTGTCAGTTTTTATAAGAAAACCGACGACTATGGTCTTAATTCGAGAACATTTATTTTTGTCAGCATATAAATATAGACGTCAGTTTTTATGTTTGGAACCAACACCTATAATTGAACAATAGTGTCAGTTTTTTGTTGGTAACCGAAACTTATAGTTTTTATTGTCGGTTGTTGTTAATAATCGACACCTATTATTAACTTAACCCGCGCGAGGCAGACTCTTCCCCTTGTGTGTCATTCATTTCTGTTGAGGGTTTGATGGTCCAGCGATTCCTCTGCTCCACCGCTGCTCGCTACTGCTCTACCTCTGATCTGCCGCCGTTTGTTGGTGCTTTGGTCACCGACACCGCCGCCTCTAGTCGCCGCACCTCTTCTACCACACCTCTGCTAGCTTCTGCCTCCGCCGCCTCTGCTTCTGCCAGCCGCCGCCGGCTAGTTCTCCGGCCGCTGCTCTCCAGGCCGGCCGTGGTTCCTAGGGCTCTGCTCCCTGCTCTCTAGGTCACTGCTCCGCTCTGACCACAGCTCCTGCGTGCCCAACGCCGCCACAAAGGTACCCTGCTCCTGCTCTTCTTCCTCCTCTTTTTCCTCCGCCCTCAAGCAGGTACCCTGCTCCTGCTCGAATAATGTAGGAAATGTGTTGTGAATAAAAAATGCTCTGATTCACATTAATATTACCATGTTGTATATGCTTTTGATCAGAAAAATGCATAGATTGTGAATAAAATATACTTAAAGCTCTATTATTTCTTCTTGTTACAAAGGTATAGTTAGTACACGAATATTAGATGATATTCAAGAAAACCCTAGTTTGATGAGCATGTTAATTATGACTCTTTTATTTAATCTGATGTCAGTATATAATTATGCGATCCCAACATCTTAAATTGAATTAGAATGATTTCAATGAATTATAGGGTTTTAAAGTTGATAATCATGTACATGCGGAAATAGGGTTATTAAACCAATAGTTATAACATAGTATGATCTGGATGTTAATAATAACATAGTATGTTAAATATGATGATTAGGGCTATATATAATGTCTAGTAAAGATTCCTAGACTTTTTGTCATTACGGCTATATATATAATAACCTTAAGAATTTTTTTTCTTAATCTCTTATACATCACTATATTTAAGGTTAGTCTGTCTACTAGAGTGTGGGGATTAACCATGTTGCCTGTAGTTTATAACATTGTATTGTGAATTATTGCATGTTTGAAACTATTGATTTCTTGATTTTTTATTTAATAATGCTCTATAGATTAGGATTAACAATGTTGCCTGTAGTTTATACACATTTATTATATATAAGAATGACAACACATGAATTTGTTGGCCTAGAAACCCATCCAAGATTTACTCATTAGGAGTAAATCTTGGATAGTCCCCAGTTTGAGACTGTTCTTGAACACCTAATCTCACTTAGGATGTAAGTGTATAATGTGTATTGGGGTTTCAAGAAAATTTCGGCAACATTTCCCTGTTTGTTCTCTAAGTACATATGTACTTAGAGAACATCGGGGAAATGCTGCCGAAATTTTTTTGAAAACCCAATACACATTATACTCTTACTAGTGAGATTAGGTGTTCAAGAATGGGATATGTGGTACACATTTATTATATATAAGAATGAAAGCACATGTATTTGTTGGCCTAAAGTTTTAACCATGCGTAAACTCTAATATATTAACCCTAGACCCTAATCTTATTGTAATATATAGCTTGTTTTCTCTTTGATCATAAAATGGATAGATCATGGATGTATATTCGCAATCGCTGCACCCCATAGTTTATATCTGGTCTTGACCAGTTTATTAGATTTGTCGAGGAACAATGTGAACTTTACAATTAGTGTTACTTTATAATGTGAAATTTATAATTTGAATGTGAACTTTCAGATGGCTGATCAGGACCGTGCTGATGATCACCGTGAGGGTGAGGACGTGCTTGCACTGCTTGATAATGTAAGTTTTAAGAATATATCCCTGAGGTTTCTATCTATATGTTCATTTATAATTATATTATGTAAGTGTATTTTTTTTATCAAATTTTAGGTTGGTGATGTACCCCCCTGAAGAAATTACAACACTTGATGAGCAGCAAAAGAAAATTGAGAAAGTGAGGGGCATCACAATGATGAACAAGTTGATACAGCAAAGGGGCAATGGACCCAAATTGGTTGTGGATTTCGATCAGGAAGAAAATCCATATGGAGTGAACCGCAACTCATTTGTTTCATATCTTGGGGTTCTTACTCGCAGCCATTGCAGTCCTATCCTAGAATCATGGCATAAAGTTCCTAAGGGGAAGAAAGACCACATATGGAAGGAACTATGCGTGAGTTATTATTATTTGTAATTCTATTTGTGTAGATTACTAATTTTTAGGATACTAGTTAATAGACATTATATTTAATTTGCAGAGCATATTTGATCTGGATGAAAAGCTGCATCATTGTGGGAGGGTCCTAAGGAACTATAGGACCAATCTCACCTGAGATTACATACGCGATGTTGAGAATAGGTTCTTGATTGATTCCAATTCTAGACATTGATCAATATTTCACTAACTCTACACTAATAATTTTTGTTTGTATTCTCTTTGAAAAATAAATATAGGAAGAAGGAAGCCACACAACAATGGAACTACTTGGACCCCAAAGAATGGGAGGAGTTTGTTACCCAAAGAAAAATAGATGAATTCAAGGTATTAAGTGCCACTCCCAATTTAATTAATATACATTTTTATGTATTCACCTATTCAAGATTAACCTTTAGTGTTACTAACCAAATCAATGTGCTAACTAACTAGGATATCAACGATGCTCAACGAGCAAGGCATGCACTGAATGTGCACGACCACACAATGGGTCCAAGAGGATATGCAGGCGTTCGCCAAAGACTACAGGCTGAGTTTACTCAGCCTACTGCTACTCAGGAGACTGCAGAGTCCTCTACTACTGCTCCCGCACCTCTGCCTCGTCATGTTATATGGATAGCTGGGAGGCAAAACAAGAAGGGAGATATATCGAAGCCCGCAACCGCTGAGGCGGCTGCAAAAATGGTAAAAGTCAACTCTTAGATCAATCTATCGATATTGATTATTGTTATGTTTACTTACAAATTTTTGTTGATGGTGATTAGAGGGAGATGCACGAGCAGAGGAAGGAAGGCAAGTTCATCCCTCAGGGCACAAGGGATGAACTGACAGTTGCTCTGGGTAACCCAGAGCATCCTGGACGTGTAAGGGGTGCATGCGCTGGTGTGGGCATCAAAGTGTTCTTTGGGCCATCCCAGCACAAACCTGTCCCAAAAGCGGGACTTTCACAAGCTGAGGTAACTTATTCTTATTTTAGAATGTTATTGCAAAAGGGAATTCAATAATCAGAAACTAGCATTTCTTTTATCCATGTATAGGTAGATTCCTTAATTGATAGGAGAGTCGAGGAAGTAGTTGATAAAAGACTCCAGGAAGCATTTAACAAGTGGCAGACGTCTCAGACTGCCACTCAGACAATACCTGTGGCGAACCTCTCTTCTCCTACTACTCGTACTATAGAGGTTGAGAGTAATCCTATAGACCCACAACCTAGCACGTCCTCTATAAGTATTTTTATGGCATATATAATAGCTAGTCTGTTCAGGATGATCATATGTTTGTATATACATGCATATAACATTCTTTACGTAAATTTGTAGGGGTTGAAGCCAAGCCGACTACAAAGTGAAGGATATATCGTTGTAGATGCATCGACTTACCCACCCCTTAAAGGGTGCATGTTTCATGGGAGTCCAGTACCAGATGGCATGATACCTGTGAGCCCGATACATATACTTGCTGGCTAGACGAATCTTGCACTGCCTCATGCACACCCAGATGCTGAAACACTTGGTGAGGCAGTAGGCGGAGTGATATTGTGGCCCGAAGCGGATGTCCTCTATACTGATATTGTATGATAAATTTTCATTACTTTACTTTGTTAGTGTGTATATATATAAGTCAATTGATATGAAATTATATATACAGGTCAAAAAGACGAGACCTGCTACATCTCAGCCTCCACCTCCTCGACTACCAAGTTGGCTTTCAGGGGACCTACACGCCTCGATAAGTCCTAATTGTAGGAGTGTGGCAGTATGGATCGGCGAACATAATCCAAATTACCCTATAAATGTTACTATTCCGGAGAATGCTGCAGGTAAATCATACGATAACAATCTATTTATACAATTTTAGCATACATATTAATGCATACGTAATAGAAGTTCTGGATATGTATTAATGCATGTTAAACATTCGGAAACAACATATTTATACAAGATATTTTGGAGTTGTTTAGTTATGAATGGCTGAACACATCTATGATAGAGTTGTGGATATGGTGAGATTAATGCATACGACAATCTTGTTTATACATCCATATACTTTGTTTCATATACGACAATCTGATTTCTTATATATTAATACATACGTAATACATGTTTTGTAGTCACTTATACAAGACATGTACAAATTTTGGGTTTTCCCATGTGGGATTTTTGGTTCCATCTTTGATTAGTCTTGTAGATACATACCCTTCTTCAGTTACTTCATACTGATGTGATGCTTTTGAATATTTTGGTAAAAAGAATAAGACAGTGATAATAGCTCCATTCAATGTCGAGTAAGTTTATACTTTGCTTGTAATTTGGACTTAAGAAAATTACATTTTTATTGCGGATTTTGAGTTATTAATTTTCTACTTTCTTACCTGTAGTGCTAAGCATTGGGAGTTATTAGTTATTGTCCCCAAGACATTCACCGTCTATTATCTAAATCCTGCGGGGAGTGAGTTGGATGTATTATATGGACATGCAATTAAAAGGCCATTATTCTCGTGAGAAATATTTTATGTTTTTATATATGTTAACATATGTTATTGCATTACTATTTAATTATGCAATTTAATGTGTTACATTAGCATATATAGAGCTTTACAAGAGTACAAAAAAGCTGGAGGAAAGGTCCCCAGGAAATTTTTTTTGACACTCATTTGGAAGAATGTGAAAGTAATTTCCTGACTCCAATGTATATATTATTTATGTGAACTGTGCTTATTTATATTTTTGAATATTTTATATGTTTCAATTTATAGTGTGCTACACAAGACAACGACTGGGCATGTGCCTACTATGTGATGCGATTTATAGACTAATCATCAAACATGCCGTATTGGAAATCGATAACATACAACATGTATTATACATAGTCTCGTTAGATAATATGAAATATATGAATCTTATTATATACTATTATAATTATGTATGTACGTCATTCTCTTTGTAGGTATTTAAAACTGAGGACTTCAACATAGGTGCAAAGCATTTCGATGTACATGCTCCCTATATGAGAGATGAATTAGATGATGTAAGAGAAGATTGGGCAAAAGCCCTGCAAAGAGTGGGAATTTTTCAATATGATTTTGCTGACAATGATGAATAAAGAATAACTTTGTTCTCATAATTAATTTTGTGTGAATGTGAATGAATTTTTATGAATTGTCATATGTGTGTAAAAATCATCAATACATGAATATTTCTACATGTGTCTGAATGTGAAAAGAGATGAAATAAATGGAACTGCAGGTTGCTACTGGTTTCTACATGCGTGTGATGAAAAAATAATATGAATTAAATGCTCTTATACATGAGTGTGAATCACATATATATAATATTGTCCATCATGTTAATTTTATAGGTTTGTGGCCTGTTGTTGGCTGATATCAATAGATTTCGTAAAACCTACAGTTCATAACTGAACTGCAGGTTTCTCATCCTGTGACCAGCCACAGCAGGTCTGCAGATTGACAGAAAAAAAAATCAAAATATTGGCGTCGGTTATTTGAACAAAACTGACACCTATGTTATACGGCGGCGGTTTTCCACCTAAAACCGACGTCTATGTGAGCAGGTACCACGGCCGTGCTGGGAAGAACGGCCGTGGTGATAGACTGGCGATAGGGCGTCAGTTATTATCACAAAACCGACGTCGGTTCAGATGATGTGGCGTCGGTTTCTCTTAGAAAACCGACACCTATAGTCCCTTTGACGTCGGTTGGGATCCGACGCCGAAGGTGTCCCCCTTTAGCGGCGCCCACTTGGGTGTCGTTTTGAAACCGACACTAAAGAGCTTAAATAACCGACGCTAAAAGGCTTTTATGTAGTAGTGCTATAAATGAAATATCGTGTATCAAATAGTAACATTGAATTAGCATGATCTCATACTGTTAAGATTTTATCTCTTATCCTAATTGGATAAGAAATAATATATAACAATATTAGAAAAGTGTAAATTAATGTTAGACTTAGAGTCCAAGACATTATTTCCTTATCCTTTTGTATTGTCATTTCCTAATCCCTATAGAATAGTTGTATCATCTCATACTGTCTAATCGAGAGTCCATATCTATATAAATAGTGGTAGACACTATTGGAATACGATGCGCCAATGTGTGGGGGTTCTAACGTGTAATAACTTTGGGTGTGCCAACGTTAAACAAAATCGTGTAACAAAGACAGGAAGCCACAAAAGATAGCCAAATGGGAGAAAAAATAAGAGTGAGTTACGAGATACTATTGTGGGCACGGGATTGTGAGGGAGCGACAATCCTTGTAATTTTCTTGGAGTTGCTTAATAGAATTTTGTGGTCTTCTTCGTAATCATGTTATCTGTTTAGTTATTTAGTTGGTGGTTAGTTATTTAGTTGGTGGTTATTGGTTTTGTCGACGTGGACAACTGTAACTTTTGTTGTGCGTGTTTAGACTCTGTCTCGTGTGACGTTTTTTTTGAACTTAAATCTTCCGCAAATCTCTTCACATTCTACATCATACACCGACTAAGTGCTGACCCAGATTTTTTTATAACGGGACTGATTTACTCGACTAAAGAAAAGTCAATGAAAGGCATTGTCACACTAATGGGTACGAATTTGACCATATTATACAACTTCACATTTGTCGGACATTTATATTTTGATGTCGTAGTCGCTAGTTAGGTTTCAGTTTCATATTCTTAAGTAGGGAGAATTACCTGGACTCTGATCTCAGTCAAATTTGTTTAAACTGTTTCTGTTATATACATTTGTCACCCCCACTCCTCAACCAACACAACACTGGTCGTTAAGACCCGCGGCTGCAGGCATTACTGGTAACAAGATGTTGAGTACACGAGTGACTGGTTAACAAAGCCCTCACTTTTTGTTTCGGTAGGATGTGTTTTGTATTTGTCTCACATTTGATGTGCTATAATCTAATAGGCAAAAAAACCTAAATGGCACATTTGCCATTTTTTATTCCCTAAATGATAAGTTCTTGAACTTATTGTCCAAAATGGCACATTTGTATGCCAATGCGTCCCCTGCTGAGATGCATTGCTCTCTCGGGAGGAAATACGTCCCTGGTTGGGACGCATTGCTCTCCCGACAGAGCAATGTGTCCCAACCGGGGACGCATTGCCCCCACAGGAGGGCAATGCGTCCCGCAGCCGGACGTATTGCTTTTTTTTAATTATGATACCATGTATATTATATATACATATATATGTTAAATTGCTAAATTAATATAATCTAAATTAACATATATACAATTAGCCATATATTTAAAATAATATCCGAAGATAATAAAATAATAACAGAATATAATATTTATCAAAACATAATATTTATAAATGTAGATAAAAATATTCAAAATTAATAGTTATAATACTAAAATTATATAATAAAGTTTAAAATTATAAAAATAAAGAAAATATATACATGTATTTATTTGTAAACTTAGAAGAACAAAACTAATATAGCAATAAAAATAAGAAAATACTAATATCAAAAATAAGAAAATAAGAAAATACTAATATAGAAAAATAATATATATAATATACATAATATATATATGCATAATATATATACATACATAATATATATATACATATACATATATATATAATATATATACATATATATACATAATATATATATACATAATATATATACATATATATACATAATATATACATAATATATATATATATATATATATATATATATTATATACATGTACATATATATGTACATATAATATATATAGTAATATAGTAATAAAAATAAGAAAATACTAATATTAAAAATAAGAAAATAAAAAAATACTTATATAGCAAAATAATATATATATATATACAAATATATATACAAATATATATATACAATATATATATATATATATATATATATATATATATATATATATATATATATATATATATATAAATATATACAAATATATATACAAATATATACAAATATATATATACATATATAAAAATATATACAAATATATAAATATATATATATACACAAATATAAATATATACAAATATATACAAATATATATATACATATATATAGATATATATACATATATACATATATATACATATACAGATATATATATATATATTATTTTGCTATATTAGTATTTTCTTATTTTCTTATTTTTGATATTAGTATTGTCTTATTTTTATTGCTATATTAGTTTTTTTCTTCTAAATTTGCAAATAAATACATGTATATATTTTCTTTATTTTTATAATTTTAAACTTTATTATATAATTTTAGTATTATATCTATTAATTTTGAATATTTTTATCTACATTTATAAATATCATGTTTTGATAAATATAATATTCTGTTATTATTTTATTATTTTCAGATATTATTTTAAATATATGGCTAATTGTATATAAGTTAATTTAGATTATATTAATTTAGCAATTTAACATATATATGTATATATAATATACATGGTATACATGGTATCATAATTTAAAAAAATAAAAAAATAAATAAAAAAAGCAATACGTCCGGCTGCGGGACGCATTGCCTCCCGAGAGAGCAATGCGTCCCAACAGGGTACGCATTGGCCTGCAAATGTGCCATTTTGGGCAATAAGTTCAAGAACGTGCCATTTAGGGAATAAAAAATGGCAAATGTGCCATTTTAGTTTTTTTGCCAATCTAATAAGCTTGATGTCCATGCATCTGGATTTACATTTTCAAATTTTCATTGATACTGTCGAGAGTGACAAGACAACTCGTTTAACTACTTAAATATGTTCTCTCATCTCAAGGGTCGTTGAGCTTCCGGAAGGTGGTCGACATACAACTGGTGTATCATCTCCACATACTCATTGACGTTCTCCTCTTCCCATTCATCGGTTCTTATCGGGTGTAGGAACTTGACTGTGATCGGAGCAGGCCTGACCCGTAGGGTCCCCTTGGGCCACGACTGATGGGTTCCAGTTATCACCATAGGAATTATGGGCAGCCGAGATTGCAATGCCATGTGTACAAAGCCCTGCAAAGAAAAATTGAAAAAGAAACAAAGAAAGAGCAGATTCAGATTTTTTTTTTTTGCCAAAATAAAACCTTTTGTGGACATAACCATCAAAACCCCTGTACAGGGCCGGGAAGGAGTACTCTTACTTTCTTGAACGGAAGAAGCCTTCCAGTCTTAGACCTGGTGCCCTCTGGGAAAATGATCAAAGACAAGTTGTTCTTCACAATGGCATCCACTACCTGACATCCGCAGATGTTGTTGCCATTAACTCACATGCTATATTGTAGCCATGAAACAAAAGAAGAAGATAGAGAAAAAAACTGAAAAGAAAGAACTGTACCTCTTTGATTGATTTGATTGCTGCTGCAGGGTTTGATCGGTCTATCCGGAGATGATTAGCAAGAACATAGAGTTGCCCAAGCAATGGATACCATATGATCTACTCAAAACACACACTTACACTTCAGAATAAGTGGCTATATGAATTAGTACAAGTAACAAACAAGTTTGTCAGGGAGATTGACGATAGAAAGAGATGTGATGTTCGATCGAGTACGAAGCAATCATCTTCAGCAAAGTATGAACTGATTGAAAATGCTTTTAGAATCATAAATGATTCCCTTTTGATTTTAACACAACCACAAAATCCATTAGAAACAAAACTGGATGATAAACATGTGCGCTCACCTCTTTCTTAGCAATGCCAACCGTGCCAGTTGGGGTCAGCCACATTGTAAGGAAAATGTCTATTGGGGACGCATGATTGCATATGTATATCCCTCTCGTGTTGGAGAACTCAGAGCCTTGCATTACCACAGGGTTTCCTAAAATCCACATCTGCAAGATACGGGATGGGAGGATTTACCTCAATGTAAAAAGGCATGATGACTCCCTCAATTTACACGGAATCGAATGCAAGTAAAATTTCCGGTTGCTACGTTGCAGACTCGGCAAGTGGCAACCCAATTAGGCAACTACATCCCAGTAAACGGACTCTTATTAGAATAGAATCGTCAGAAACGATGAATTCAGATAAAGATTTAACCAAAACTGATTCTTAGAACAGAGTCCAGGACCGTGATTATATGGTGCTGCATGATGACAGATAGCCCAAGTATTTTTTTAGTTGTAGTTACCATGAGCTTGCCGGTGACGTGTCCGTACAGGTTCCCCTGGCGCACCCTTGCGTATGGCCAGGGCAGCAGGAAGAGCATGACGACGGCCCAGACGAAGGTGGTGAACATCATCGTCAGGAAGCAGGCGGCGATCCTCACCGCCGAGAGAAGCACCGTCGGCCAGCTGTCGTCGTCGACGAAGCCCGTGTCTTGGCCAACTCCTACTCCATGCGCAGCGAGAGGAGACGGAGATGGAGAGGGGGCCGAAGTTGGAGAGGACTCGTCTTGTGCGTCCCCTTCGTTGTGTTTCTTCCTCTTCCACGGTACCGGCACCGGCAGTGCCCAGGAGAAGAGAGCGCGGTCCGAGGAGAATAGGCCATCGAGCCGAAGGTGGTTCCGCGTGAAGGAGCTCATTCCGGACGCGAAGGACTCCATTGGCGGAAAGTACGTACTTCGAGAGACAGAGAGCGAGCGAGCTAGGTGGCAAAGCCAAGGTGGAGATTCAGTATCATATCGGGTGGATAAACCTTGGCTGCGAGCAGGAAGAAAGGGACGCGGCCGAGGAAAAACCCAGACTTTACGTTTACGAAACAGCGCGAATTTGAGGTGGCAACCAAGTGAAGGTTGGCTGGAATTTGTGGTGACTGAGAAGACTCGCTATTCAATTTTTAATTAATTAAAGACAATATATGACAATACAGTGCTATTGGTGGATATTAGATGACGTAGAAACTTCTGGAGTGCTACGTCTCTCTCTCTCTCAATTAATATGATATGTATGTGATAACCGTGACTGTCTGTCCATGTTGGTGGCTAGCCACCAGTATACTTTATCCATCTGTATCTTTCTCTATCAATCAACTGATGTGGTCATTATATATCTGGTGACTTGGCCTGTTATCGCGGTCATCCGCAAGAAACCACCGCACGACAGCACAGATGGCTAAGCCTCACGTAACATTTTGCACGGAATACGTTTCAATTCAACCCAATTTTCAAATATGACATTAGGTTTGGGAACGTATAACTCCCGTTTGAACCTAGTTTTACAATTTGTCTTTTAACTCAAGCTAATGAGAATGTACCGGTTTTAACGGACTGCAATACGCAATAAAGAAACGAGAAAGAGGAAGTGGGAGGATTGTATGAGAAAAAGAAGATAGAAATTTTTTTACTTATAACTTTCAAACCATAATGATTTTTTTAACAAAATAAAAATCATTTGATTCCTTATAAAATACATTTCAACATGACTAATGTTGACATATATTTTAAGAAATAAATAAAAATATATGAAAATGAGTATTCTTATATATATATATATATATATATATATATATATATATATATATATATATATATATATATATATATATATATATAGAGAGAGAGAGAGAGAGAGAGAGAGAGAGAGAGAGTGTCAGGTTAGAATACACTCGAGTGTACGGATCGCACGAATACACTCAAGTGTGCTTGCATATCGAGACTATTTTTTGCAAAATGTAAACCGTTGATCTTCACCGTCATATAACTAGGCTACATACAAATTTTGAGCCCATTTGGATGAGTGTAAGTCACTCATCCAAGGGCAACAAAATCGACGCATGAAACTAATTTAAAATGCATAATTTTTGCGGTCTTCATAACATGAGATATACATATCCAAATGTACTCAAATTTTGTGTATGAGTTGTTCACGAGATGTTTAATAAGATCAACGGATTAGATTTTTTAAAAAAATATTACATCATGAAAAACTATTTGAGTGTATTCCTCTCCGGATACACTCGAGTGTATTCTAGCCTGACTCTCTCTCTCTCTCTCTCTATATATATATATATAATGAATATTATCCACAAAAATATATACACTACTTATTTTTTGAAATATTTAAAAATAATAATATAAAATATAAAAATGTGTATCGTATATTGGGAGTAGTACTCATTTTTAAATACTACATTAATTTAAAAATGAGTACTGCATTTTGTTCTTTTGATATAATACTCATTATATTTGAAATAATTATTAAAATGAGCATTACATTATAATTTTATTATATTTGAAATAACTATTAAAATGAGCATTACATTATAATTTTATAGATAATACTCATTTTTTACATCATTAAATTTTAAAATAAATATTGTCTCCATAAAATAAAGAACAATACATATTTTAGAAAATAGTCACATAAAAAATGAGCATTATTTAAAAAAGGGCACAAAATCAATTTCAGTGTATTATTCTTAAAAAGTAAAAACTGAGTTAGTGTATTACTTTAAAATGAGTAGTATCCCACAATGCAATGTTTATTTTAGAATAATAATATTTTTAATGAGATTGTGACATTGGTCTTGTGGAATTGTATTTATATAAGGATTCTAATGATTTGATTTTCTTCCTAAAATTCATTACATATTGAAAGTTATAAACCAAACAAGTCCTATTTTTCACTCTTTTTCTGTTCGATTTTTCTCTCTTTCCTACCACATGACGCCTCATTCCTATTTGTTGGAGATAGTAGAATATGGATACAAATAGAATTTTAAAATCAGATTCATGTATCATTACTATCAATACTTCTAGACTCTACACCCGTCATTTCTCTATACATTGTTACATCCACTTAGATCTCCCCCAATCGACCAAACTTAAATCACTTCCCCCTTTCTCCCTTCTAGCTCACACAACACTTACGGCAAATTGGTAATACCTTCCCGGTATTGGCTTTACACACACGCGCCACTTATAAATTTTAGAAGTGAGCGTATTAGATAATTTGACATGTTTGACCCTCCTTAGTCAGTACCCCATCTTGCAAACATCCACCAAAAAGATGCACGGTTTACTCCTTCAACAAAATATATGTTTGAAATGGAGATCAAAACTCATTTTCATTTCCACAAAGACACGCTCTTTAACTCAAGCAAAAGACACAATAAAGTTATCTCTCTCCTAGTCAATACACTCATAAAATATTTCCCGATTCACATCCCACAAAACTGCACATAAAGAGTTTGACCTCTATTGACTCCACAACTCCCTTTATACTTGCAAGTAGGGATGACAGTGGTGTAGATATGGTACGTTAGTCGAAATCAAAGACCATATTCGTATCATAACTACTAGGATGTTTGATATGAGAAAGTATATCTGCATCGCAAGATAACTATGGTTAACTGTACACACATCACGAATAAATTGTTCATTCTCTTAATAACTTCATACATAAAATTCATCAAGAAATTATACACAACAACTAAAATAACAGCATAGAAATATGAACCGACCATGTCATGTTCATAATATATAATAAAAAAAATATTTTCTAACTTATAAAAACCAATAAACCAGATATAATGTTTTTCCACTACACATATTTTCTCATTCAAATTTCAGACATCACCATCTTCTAAAATTTAATAACCCCCAACTAATATACATTTCTTTTTTCTTAAAATGGCATTATCATATTTGTAACAGTTCCTCAAGTCTCTCTCACCTATTAAGCCCTCTTCTTCATTTCAAGCATGTAATCAATGTTTTTTCTTCTTATATTTATCTATAATAAGAGAAAAGTAAATCACATTTAGAATTAAGTATAATGATATATTTTCAAAAAGAGGGGAAAATCAAACTTTTTGTATAGGAGGATGATAAAATATTCGAATGATTATGAAGAAAAATGACTAGTAATAATGGATGTAATCATCTCCTTTTGACTATATCTTCCTCTCTTTCATGTCTTTCTATTCTATTTCACCTTTTTATTTGTTCTTAGCTTTATTTTGTATGTATTAGTAACTACATCCATTAGTCAATGTACAACAGTTCACTGATTGTAATAAACCAAATTATCTATCTCTCATTTTATAATATTTGCATGTTTATATTTGAGATTGACTTATATGATTCCACCAACAACAACAACTATTTATCACCATTATACGTATGACTCTATATATTTATAAAAATACACATAAATATGAAGTACAATATATAACATAAGTGAAATATGAATGGTAATATTTTTGTGTGCTAGGGTCAATACATGTTTAGTAATTGTACAAAGAGGACAACATATGTGTGTAGTACTTGCAAAAAAGAGTTCCTACTTATTTATACATTAAATACCATTTAAAAATAGAAATCTAGTAAATGTGTCAGAATAACAATAAGCAATATGATTAGAATATTATTCTACATATATTTATATATATTTAAATAAATTAATTATAATATCATTTTTGTTCATGGTTAATTTTTCAAAAACCATAACCGTACTACACAGTGTTTTTGAAAATTTAAAACTATTTTTGCCCCATAACCAATTGGTGTGGTTATGTACTGTAAAATGTGATGTGATTATCTGTCGACATGGTTTTTTTCATTAGCATTTCCATTCGTACCTACAAACACGCCACTCATACATTACCCTCACTCTTCCCTTCTCTCTGGAAGAAATCTAGACAACAAGAAGGAAAATTTTGAACATCGACAAATCCCCAAACCCTTAAGGAGTTTCCATGTCCTTCTACCAATCCTTCTGAAACATCATTAGAGAATACATGGTCAATATCTTTTGAGGGCTTGACTCCAATAAAAACATCAACAAGGTTATCACCTATATTTACACAACACACCTAGTTTATTTCTAAGAACTCAAAACAAAGTCAACATGTAGTGGTGATTTTTGATTTATTGGCCTCCTAGTACGTAGTTCAAAAATCATTACTGCACAAGACTTGTTGTAAACTTGAGAGTATTATTTCAGCACACCAAATATAAAAAAACATAGTCCACAATGGTTATTTTCAGCCTTAACAGATAATCCGCTCAAACCGCATAACTAACACACATGTAGCCATCCTAAAATTTTATTTCAAAAAAGCTTCTGACATTATAAAATATTGAGAATGGTTCACTCTAAATATTTTTAAAAACCTAGTAGTGATTGTGATATAGTTCAATCAAATTTGGCCTCTATTAGCCTTTATTGGTCCAACTGCTTTCCCCTCCCTTGCTCAATTATTGATGAGATTGAAAAACTCATCAGGGACTTTATTTGGGGTACTTCTGAAAATTGTTCTAATGTTCATTTGATCAAGTGGGCTTCTATTACAAAACCTAAGGATGACGTTGGTTTAAATATTCATTCTTTCAGAGATATTAATCACTCTTCTCTCATTTACCTTGCTTGGAACCTAGCAAGGAAAGCAGATTCTCTCTGGATAAAGTGGGTACATGAAAAGTATTTCAATAAAAACTCCTTCTGGTCTATTAACGATAATGGGAATTTCTCCTGGCTTATTAACATAATTATCAAGGAAAGGGATTCTTTGAAACTACACACTAATTTCATAATTGGTGATGGTAAAAATGTTCTCTTCTGGGGAGATCCTTGGCTTCTAAGAGGTCATTTTGTGATATATGTTCTAGGCAGGCAAAGCATTATCAAACTTTGTTTGGATCCTTTTTGTAAAGTTTCTAATCTGATTTCTGATGGTGTTTCGGTTCAAGACAGTTCTAGACTTCATAAAGGTTTGAATGATCTGTTGAATTCTCTTGATAAACCATCACTTGGTCCTAATGTTATCACCTTTAATGGGTTGACTTCAGTCAAATTGAAGGATATCTGGGATGTCATTCATTCCAAAGGTGAACCCAACCTTTTTTTCAAATGGGTTTGGAGATTTAAAGCTCCATGTAGATTTTTGATTCATGCCTGGAAAGTGGGGCATGGGAAATTGCTCACTACTAACTATGTTAGGAGAATGGGAATTACCACCCCTTCCTATTGATTTCTTTGTAAAATGAATGAGGAAGACACGAATCACTGCATGTTCAAGTGCAGGTTCTCCTTCTTAGTTTGGGAAAAAGCTATCACCCTCTTAGATTTCCCTGTTAAACTGCTTTCTTGCTATGATTTGTCTATCTGTGTGAACAAGAGAAATCATCTTATAGCTTTATGTATTATGTACTGGCTTTGGGATGAAAGGAATTACAGAGTTCATTTGAACAGAGAAAGGGACTGGCAAACTATCTGGGAGTTTATCTTGAAGGATGTTCGTTCCCTTGAAGGCTGATCAGGCTAGTTTTCTGTAGAGCTACTACAGATTTCCATGTCATTGTTGTCTTTTTCCCTTTGCTTAGTGGTTTTCTTATCCCTTGTAAATAGCTTCTCCTGGTTCTAAGGATAGGTATACATGTATGTAACACAAAAATTACAAAAATAGTAATACAATGAGCTCGGTTCACCAAAAAAAAAAGAGATGATGAACATCATAGGAAGAGAAACCTTATACATATGGTGCATGTGTGTCTTCGCAAGAATACCTTAAATTAAGATATCCTAATTATTATATTCTTGAAGTCAACCACAACTTTGTTCAATCCCTAATTAAAATGATATTGCACATGTCATGCCTTAGATTCTCATCATAACCCTAGTTATGCCCATTTTATGGGTTATCTTAGTTCATTAGGATATCCTCATTATTACTTATCTTTTATCATATATATGTCATCGATGTGATATTCCACATTAGTATTAATATTCTAAGAACTATGCATTAATACCTAATATTAGAAGTATTATTCAAATTAGTATTCTATATCATGTTTCGAGTCATCATCATCATATAACATGAATTACACATGTAAAACTAATTTTAGAATTGTGATTTATGCTACATATATTGTTATGTGTTTATACTGAATATTCCTTCATTTATTCATCATACATGTATCTGTTATTTGTCATACGATGATATTGTTTATAATTAGATACATTAAGAAAATTACATGATTTCTTACTCCAATATCTTTATATTAGACATTATAATGTTATATATCATATATGAGCTATTATGAATCTATCATAAATATTGAACCTTTTTTCTTATTTTATATAATGTACTTAGAAATACGGACCTTATGAGATATTGTACGATTTTAGGTGACAAAACACGTTCGTTATTAATCCATGTTGTTATACATGTTTTTCTAAAAAAGTATATGTCTTGTTTGTAATTTATAGTTTCTAAATTAATTTATATAAATTATGTAAAATCTGAGTATTTATCGAAGTGTTTCCCTATTTCAGGCAAATAAAAAAAGAAAAAAAGAAGTGTTTACCTATTTAGGCCACTTCAAAATTGCTTCATGTCTAGTAAGGTTGTGTTTGTTCTGCATGTACAACACTGATGCGACAAATAAATCATAAGTGGCATATTATGTTGGGAAATTGGGTGTAGATATAGGCAACGGAAATAAAAATTTGTATTTCCATATTCTCCATAAACCATCAAATCGTGTCAATAACTATATACTGGAAAGGATGGTTTTGAGGATATACCCAGTCCTGGAGCAAGTCCAGTGACATACTCCTTGTCGTTAGAGATGCACAACTGTTGTCTAGTTGCTTTTAGACAGTGTCTGTACAACTCCTAGTCTTCACTATGAACAACAGACTTGAACATCATCATCTACAGTAGCTCCTCTCACAATGGATTGTTGAGTGACAATGTCCTCCTAGCGGTAGACAACAACCTCCCACCTCTAGAGTAGTCCACACAGACCATTAGGAACTCCATGTTGCACTACCAGAGTCAACAAGAAGGAGTTGTCCTCTTCTGTTAGCGTACTAGTCTTTGACATGCTCTCCCACAACTGATTCTTAGTTGTTCTCTCCCTCTCTATCCCTCCCTTTAATGGGTAGGACTTACTTGATCAGAGAGGACAACAATTGTCAGAGCAACTGATTCTCAAGTGTGTGTCTTAGGAAGCCCCCAATATGATCTCTATTTATAGTAGAGGCCAGGGTCAGGGTTCTCGATCGGTGTAGGAGTAGAAGGGTCCAGAATCATGAATGTTCTAGAACTTACGAACTGCAAGACAATCATATTGCTTAGTGAAATGGTCATCTCACATAGTTTCCAGTTCTAAATCAAATTAGTAATTCAAATCCAATTAATATACAACATGATGTCAATGCTAATCCTTGATGCAATCGAATTTCCTCATGAAGTGAGCGTCTCACTCACGCGATCCGGTCATCTCGCGAGCATGAACCGATCATCTCGCTCACGTGATCCCTTAATCTCATGACAACAAACCGGTTATCTCACTCACATGAGACGATCGTCTCACAACCATCACGCGAGACTGTCGTCTAGAGCTCTAGTTCTGGAAAAACTCAGCCAATTCAGTTTCTAATCAATGTGACACTCCAAATAGTCAGTCCAACACTTAAACTTGATGATTTTGAGTCTAGTGAGTTGATATGTTGTTTAATTGAATACCTAAACACATTTAACACTCAATCTAAACATCATTCATGAGTATACTCCTTTAATTCAAGTGTATCCTATGTGTGTGACCCTATAGGTCTAGAATTATGTTGGCAGTGAATGTCTATAACAACTTATGACATCATAATCTAAGAGCAGTGTCTAGTCACACATCATTTCTACCCAAATAATTTGGAAATTCGGAGAACAACTTCAATCTAGAATCCATGATTAGTGTTACTATGATCTTATAGTTCCTTTGTATTTAATATTCAGATTAAACTTGAGGCTTGGAATCTTCATCCTCACAACATTCAAAATCTATGTTCCTTTAGCTAGAGCAGACTGTCTGAGATGCATATGAGTTCACATATAACATATTAAACCACATCAGTATGACCATACATTTCTCAATCTCTCTTATCAAGAGGCCTTGGATATCAAACTCCTGTAGGAGGGACAAATCCCATCTACATCACTCACACTCAGTCCCCATGTGTCAAAGCTACCCAATCATCACCTTCATGACAACCCGTATTTCAGGATTACATTTAATGATGTCAATGTATACCCAAAGACATGTGATAAGCGTAGTAACTTCATGTCTAAGAACTACAACGACCACTATCATGATGAGAGATGATTCCATGGTCTCCATGTATCACTTCTCATGGTGGGTCTGTCCAATACACTATTCTCTAACATGTACCTGTGTGAGTGACTTGATATCATATATCATGACTAATGAGACTCTGTCATCAGTCATCGCACACTCTAGTCTTATGTATTACTATTGTCTATTTTTGCTTCCATAGTAATATCCGACTAGGGACATTACAAGAATGTATGCACTCTTAGCATATGTATGATCTCATTCTTCAAGTCACGTACTTGAAGACATATATCATCGAGTAACATCATTCTTTATACATCTACTTACGTCTGTGTCATCATCTCATGATTGAGACAAGCATAATAAACGAAATTACCTTCTATTGTTTTCAAATCAGGTATTTATTGCCAATAGAATCCCACTTGCACTTCGAGCAAATCATCGAGAATCATATTCTAAGTGATATTAACATGCCCATCATGTTTCTGCTGCACAAGAACTTTTATAGTGGGTTTAGCAATGTTTGCTAAAGTTGGTATTTTTGCATTTTTTTGACATCCTTTTGTTGTATGCCATTTTGTATGAGATGGAAGTGTTGTAGTATGCTATCTGATATTTACGGCCTAACTAGTATCTCTATCGGTGTCATCAATATTTTTACTGTGTCATCAATAGTTGGAACCTCACACAAGTTCACCCTATGAACTTCTTGATCTATACAGTATCCTCTGTTATTCTCATAACACAGAGATACGTAGATTCTTTTGTCGATTTGAACAACTGTCATTAGCTCATAACCCTTTCTATATTATAGTTCTCATTTAATATCAAACATAAATTTAGACTGTGATAATTAGTTTGTTAGTTTGGAAGCTTGCATCGATGTAACCCTTTACACCCAACTCTTTCTTATTACCATAACTAAGGAACAAATCCTTTTAATGCTTTACAAGTACCTAAGGACGTTCTTTATGGTAGTCTAATGACTCTCACTGGCATCTGACATATACCCTCTTGTCATGTCTAATACATACAAGATTGCTAGATAGGTATATATATGTCCTCTCATCATGTATAATACATATGAGATGACTGGATATCCTCTCATCATGTCTGATACATACGAGACAACTGAATATTTTCTCTTCATGTATAATACATACGAGATAATGGCATAAGTACATAACATTGCATTCAAGATAGATCCAATTGTGAATGCATATGTCATCTATTCCATGTGTTCTCATTCTTCATTAGAACTGGAACACTAGGCTCCTGTGAGACTAACTCCATGAAACATGGACAAGTTCTCTCTCATTGAGTCCTACACGTTGAACCCTTCATTATCTTACCAATGTATGCTCTCTTACTTAGGTCAAGAAACTTTCCAGATCTATCACTATAGATCTCAATCCCTATCACATAGGATGTCTTGCCTAAATCCTTCATATAGAAGGTACTTTCCTTATCAGGTTTTAACATTTATAGGACAAGGATGTTATTCCCCATCATCATGAAGAATATAAATATGCTCCCAATAAATCTTTGTAATCACAGATTTCATCTTCATTTTTGACGTAAGTCAAACTCTTTGATTGTCTTATCAAATAGAAGATTTTAGCTCTGAGATGCTTGCTTCAATCCACAGATTGGCCTTTGTAGCTTATGGACTTTATTTGCATTATAATATTTATAAAACCCTTAGGCTGTGTCACGTACAGATCCTTATAATTATTCCATTTAAGGAATTTGGTTTTAACATCCATATGCCAAATCTCACTAGTCTTAATAAGCTCCAACAACAAGCATGATCCTGATAAATTTAACCATGGTAATTGTTGAAAGACTTCATCATGTTCAACGCCTTGAACTTGTTGAAACTCTTTGCAACCAATCAACCCTTCCATGTTGGTCTTCTTATAAAGACCCAATGTGTTTTCCCTCTTCAGGTGGATCCACCAAGGTCACACCTTGTTGTTTACATGGAGTCCATCTTTGATCTCATGGCCTCAAGCCATTTCTCAGATTTTGGTCCCTCAATAGTTTTTAGGTAGGTTGTTGACTCATCATCTATGATCAACTTACAGTCTTTCTGAGTTATAAGATATCATCATCTTTTAAACTCAAGGCGTGTTCTACTAGAACTATGAGTTTTGTGTGTTACAAAAGGAACTTGAGATTCCACAACAACTTACGATTCTCTTTGTTCCCATTGTACCTCTTTAGGTTTAATGTTTTCTTGTTCATATCAAAAATTTTGAGTTCTACTTTTACTCCCATGGATTCCTTTAGAACCAAGTTCCTCTTTAGGAATGCATCTATCCTGAACAACAAACAACTTTATTGTAGGATTGGGATAAGAGTAGTATTTAACAAAATAACATTTATGTGATTTGCGGACAAAGCTTTTAAGTAACTATTTTCTTATATAACCATTCATCCCTAATTACTATAAAATACTCACCAGGACACCTCCCATGCCATATCTCATATGGTATTTTTTGAACCAATTTAAGATAGTACATTGTTTAGTACAAAGCATGTGCCCCAAAAAATGGAAGATTAGCTAGATTTTATTGATAATCGTACCATGACTAATAAGGTGTGATTCTTTCTTTCTGATACACTTTCATGATATGATATCATTGTGTTTTAGGTGGAGTTCATCATAATACATTATCACGATCTCCCTGAAGGTAGGGCTGGCAAAACAAGACTCGACCCGACCTGAACCTAAAATTTTAAGCAAGTTTAGGATCTAAGGTTTTTTGACCCGAATCGAAATTGACCCGAACCCGAAATTAATTTAGGGTCGGGTCCGTGTTTGGACTTTGGACCCAAATTGACCCTATTGACTCGAAATTCAGAATTATATTTTCAAATAAAACTACAAATACTATACTTTAAGACACCCGATGACCCATTAATTTACTAATCCATCAATCATGAAGTTTATTTTGGCAATTCTATATAGTTTTGTATTGATTTGTATGATTTATTATACTAATTATATTAGGAATTTGTGTTTAAAAGTCTCAAACAAACTACAATAGGCTTTATATATGTTTCTCAATCATATTGTAAGTTTATCACAATGACATTAATTTGTTAATTACACTTGGGAATTATCAACGACTAGGCAAATCATAGAATTTTTTTTAAAACTATTGTCTTGGTGTTGGATTTACAGGTCAGACCTGATAGACCCAAAATTATTTGCGGGTCAAGTTAGGGTCAAGGGTTTCGACCTGAAAATCCATCTTTTGCAAGTTTAGGGTCTAACCAAAAAGTGTTGACCCGAAATGACCCAAAGTAAAACCCGCTCAACCCGAGCCCGATTGCCACCTCTACCTGAAGGTATACAAACTCTTAGTTTAAGTATTTCACAACATCGATCACATCAAAATATCTTAATACCTTTACCAAGTTAGTTATGTACTTCATTTATGATCTCCTTGAACACTTCAACAGATCCAGACTTGTATGTCATTAAATGCAAATTTCCATATCTACTGATAACATTAGTAAATATAATGAGGTACTACCTTAAGCACTTATTCTAAAAGGTCTATATACATTAGTATGATGAACCCTAATAGAATAACCACTCTTCCACTACATCTAGTGAAGATGCTTTTGTCATATCGCCCAACAAATAAGATATGTATGTCTCTATTGGTTCATTAACCAAAAGATTCATGCATATAGACTCTAGAAATGCATTTCCATTTATGTGATCTAGATGAAAATGCTATAGGTATTCAATGTTTTAGTCATCAAGTCATTCAATATATGTGTCAAACACATATTTGTCTTTATAACCATCATATATAGTTTTGTGAGACATAGGGCATTGCCATAAAAAATCATGTCTTTAAAATGAAACATATTGTTCTTGTCACACAAGACATATGATGTTTTCATCAATGACGAGTACATAATAGAAACTCACTAATTCTATTATGTTCCCATGAATGACAACTTCCAACTATAGAGGTAGAAACCCTTTCTCCATATAGTTCTAACTTACTTATATCTCAGGTCCTAAAGTAGAGATCTCTATTTCCATCTTCTTCCTGAGATCCTCCATAAAGAGGATAGTTCTTTCCAAGAGTAATGAACAAAAACTTGGACATATTCTCTTTTAGGCCGTGATGTTTAATTTGTGGAAATATTAATGGCTTGGAATATAATTGAACACTAATTATGTGAATGTTAGGTCATATGGATAAATATCTTAGTGGATATTTCTATGAGGGACTAATATGCAATTTAACCACTTAAGAGGGGTAATGGTAAATAACTCATACTAGAACCTTCTATGGCCTTTTGCAATAAGAAAGAGAAAAAGAAATAAAATGTAAAAGGATAAACTCAAGAAAATAAGGCATTCAATTCTTTAACATGATAAATAATGGAAATATGAAGTAAATTGCCTACGAATCAAAAAAGGAAAACTCAAGAGATAATTCTAAACCCAAATTCATTTTATTGGGGGTAATAGTCTACTCATGTGACAAGTTTCACAATTTTGGAAAATTAATAATTATCTTTGCATTAATTGGAATTGAAAAATATGAGTTTTTCTCCAAATTATTAAATAAATTATTAAACAACTTGAAAAGTGGGAAAAAACCTCAAATTCATAATCTACAAGTTAAAATGAGTCTATGTGTGAATTTTCATCTAATTTGGACAATCTTAAGTATTTTATTTTATCCAGTAGAGAAAAATAATTTGAAGACCAAAAATATTAAATAATTGTTAAAAAAATTAATTAATGTCAAAATCGTGTTCCTTACATTTAGTATTGCTTATAGGCCAATTTTCATATATTTAGAAAGTTTATAGATGCCTCTAATTCATTAAAAAGATAAAATAAGTGATAAGATTTAAATGTATTAAATAAAATAATAAAATCTTATAAAATAAAATAATGCCAAATTCGTGTTCTACATGTTAGAATATGCCTTTGGGCAAATTTTTACTCAATTTGGAAAATATTTGATGAGAAGGTGAATTTAGGAGAGAGAAAGTATGTAGAACCTTAAAATCATTAATTAAAATAACAAACAACTTCAACAAATGGAAATAATGGCAAATTCATATCCAAAGCACTTAATATGACTTATGAGTGAAGTTTCATTAATTTTGGAGAATCTTAGAGCCATTAATGCATGAGGAAAGAGAATTCTTTTTGCTTAATTAATACATCAAAAGTCTTCAAAAGACAAATCTAATTGTATATTCGGGTTCTAATACTCAAATTAGTTTAGGTATAAAATTTTATTAAATTTGAAGTTTTTTTGAACCCCCAAATAAGAAAAGAGAAAAAGTTAAATGATTAAATAAGAACTATAGTCCGAATTGATTTTGGCAACCACATAAATGTCACGCGCATGGACCATTGGATCTTCGATCCAATGGCTCACGGATCATCTCCTACCTTGAGTGAGCCTTAATATTTGAATTCAATTTTCTCACTTCTCTGTTGATCATTTCATATGATTTCTTCGCCCACACGTTGCATTTAAGATTCCACATATTTTGATCCATTACTTGTGTCATTTTGACAAGTATCTGGGAAATGCCTAATCCGTGGTCCGCAAGCTTCTTCGGTAGACTTGGCCTTTTCTTGTATACATGACCTCACATATATATATGAGTACCTCTAGTTCTGACGCCTCATGCTCTATCTTTCTCTCCTCTGAATTTCTCCGCACATCCCCGTATTGGTCGTTGACAAGTGGGTTTTTGAGCTTAGCTTGCGGCTACCCATGTTGGATCTTGCCAGTATTGGCGATCAAAGTGAGACCAGGGGTGAGTTTTCATTTCCATGACTTCAATTCATCGTTGGTTAATTCTCACGATTTTTCCCAAAATCACAGCCATGCAAGCGACTTTCCTCTTGCGGGCATGGCGCTTGTGCTGCGAAGGGGATGAATCCCTCACATACAATTACTAGTCTACCCCTCATATTCTCATTTGTTTTGCTTTCCTCCTAGGGGCAGTTTAGTCATTTCACACCTTCTTTTCTTTCCTTTGGGTGAGGTCAAGCAAACCTTGACTGATCGACTTGGCCGAATCCTACTGGGGCAAGTCAGTCAGCCCTCTCTCCCTCTTTTTCTTACAATCTTTGCTTATTTGGCTTTTCCGAATTTTGTGATTGGTCCATTTTATAAAAAATCATAACTTTTCTCGGATTATTCTAAAATGAAAGCAAAATATTTTTGGAATCATAAAATATTCTCTATCTAATAAAATTACTTTTAGAGCTTGATTTCAATGTTTGTTGGTGCGGTCCTACCAATGGCATCACACACTAATTAATTGAGATTTGAATAGATGCAACTCCACAGATAGAAACATACGGTGGATTCAATTTCAAAATTTATAAAGACCTACATGGACACACCTACTTCTAATAAAATGCTACCCCGCAAGCATACATGGTTGTGTCGTAGTATAGGTAAGGTGGCAAGTATTGGGTCGATCCACAGGGAGAAAGGGGGCACTAGAGCTAGGTTAGTTTTTCGGTACTAGGTTCATACTACGGAATCTAGGGTTAAGGGTTTGAAGGTTGTTTTGATTGTTAAACTAAGTTGAGCAAGAAAGCAAGTAAATGAAGGCAAACAAGAACAAAACCTAAGTTAACCCTAGACAATTAATTCTACTAAGAAAGAAAAGACAAGGCAAGCAAGAAAAGGCATGCACTACACTAAGCTAGCAAACAGGACAAAAGAGCAAGTAAAGACTTAAACTAGCAAGAACAAAGCAAGAATAGGGCAAGAATCTATCTAAGCAAGAAAAGAGCTAATTAAGCTAACACTAGCTAAGCAACATGGAAACTAGGGTTTTAAAGCAATTAAGGGAGACATGGGCTGTTTAGGGGATGCACTTATCAATTAAGTTGGGGGTGACATATGAACATTATGATTCCACTTAGATTATCAAACCAAACAACATGCTAGAGTCTAATGAATTAGTCTAAGATACTAACTGGCCATGGCTATGCTAGGTTGTGTATAGGGGAACTAGTCCCTAACACTCCCTACTACCCTTACATGGCTTATTGGGTTAGGGCTTGGGTGTAATTCAATTAGAGTCTAAACATGTCTAGGTTTCTAGGTTAGATGATCTTAGGATGATTAGGGGCTGAGATTAGTAATGGGGGTGGAGAGGTTTTAGACCTCCCATCACCCACATTCTAACCTTGAGAAAGCTCCATGCCAAACATACCAATTTCATCTACACTAGCTACTTAGATCTCTCAACTAGGATTAGGTGAATTGATTAGAATGTAGGAGGATGACTAGCTAGATAGGGATCCAAGAATTGGACCTAGGAGCAAATCCGAAAATTCACACATATAAGCAATTTCCCTAAATTCCTAATTGATTTCAAGAACAAACCAACAAGCAATTTATGAAGAGCGAGATAGAAATAGAACATAATCATTAGCCAATAAAATTACGATGTTTACATATTGTTTTCCCCCAACATGGTATCAAAGCAACATTTTACATCCCAAACAACCCACCAAGGGGCCTAGCTACTCATAGTAATGCAAAATACAAAAAGAAGGGAGAAAGAGATGGAAGAAGCCATGGAGCTCAGTGTAGATGAAGAATTCCTCCACTTCAGATGCTGTAGGGCATCCTCCACACTCCTCCAAGGTACAATGGCATGGGATGATGGTGGAAATTGGTGGAAACAAGAAGAAACTAGGGTTTTGGTGGTGGAAATGGTGAAATGGAGTGGAATGGATAAGGGGTGAAAATGGGGAATTAAGAGGTGGTAGAAGGTATCTAATCTCATGCTAGAGCCACCACCTACGTATATATAGGTGTGGGGGAAGCACTAGGTCAAGTAGGGGCAGTATGGGAAATGCAGTGTAAAAGTATCTAGGTTTTTGTAGGTAGCATGGCCGTAGTGGTCACCACTGCCGTGGTGGGGAGAGTTAAGAACACTCGTGGTGGGTGGGAACGACCGTGGTGACAAATGGTGAAAAATCACAAGGAATAGGTTGATTTCGTACTAAAGGTGGCACGCTCATAGTGGGGCTAGGATAGCATGACCGTGATGGTCACCACAACTGTGATGGCTCAAAATGCACAACCTATTCTCTGCTCCACGAGCCGTTCTACCTCTGCTGTGATAGGGTCGTGCAAGGTGGCACGACCATTCTGGGTTAGTTCACCATGACCATTCTCTGTGGCATGGCCGTGGTGATTCTAGCTTTACTTGGAGATGGCTCTGTTGATTTGCAAGTGTCCTAGCATGGCCGTTCTATGGTACCACGGCCGTGTTGGGCTCTGGATCAACATTTTGACTTGTTTCTTTGGATTTTCTTGGACATATTTGCTTCAATGGATCTTTGGGCACTAGGGGTAGGTTGAGGGAGCATCAGACTTCACTTTAGGTCTCTCCAAGGGTAGAGAAACCCTAGGATTACTCCTTCTCTCTCTCTCTCTCTTCCATCAATCATGGTCCAAATGTTTGAAAAACATGCAAGTAATGTCCATAAGTGCATTTCATACAAATATGGATATTGAGGGGAATAATGTGTGATCTAAAATGTATAGATGTGATTGAAATGCAATATGAGACAAGATGAAGCCCTAAAATAGGACTGAATCACCACCCCAAACTTAAAACATACTTGTCCTCAAGTATGCTCCAACTCAATCTCTCTACAATTTTTCCACAATCAAGAAATGAAAAATGTCATGCAAAAGATGATTATTGCTGAATGGGATAAAAAATGACAAAGTGCATGCATTCCATCTCTCTCCTCTCATGCTTTCACAAACCAATCATGAAAAGAGAACAAAGCATTTGAACTTCAAATATAGTGCATAAAACACACAAGCTATCCATATTTCTTTCATGTAGTTCCGGGTAGACCGTTTCATGATGGCATTAATCAAGGATGACTAGGAGTGTCATTTCACCTTCATGCATTCAACTTTATGTTTCAAATCACACCAAATGACCCACATGGTTGTGGAAAGGGAAAAATGAGATAGGTTTGATGTTTCCTAGCTCAATGGGTATGAAAATGGAACAAAGGATTGCGGTAAGCTTTTGGAGTGCTTTTACACACTCATCTTTTCTTTATTTAGATGCTCTTAAATAGGAGCATCTTTTTTTTGAATTTTATTTTTCTTTGCCCTTGGAGTAGTACGACACATGGTGATGAGAGTGAAGCGGTGAGATGTAGTGGCCACCCCAAACTTTTGGAGGTGGCCACGACTGATGTGTGCACTTTGGCATCCTTTCATGAGGTGGAGGGCTAAGAAGATGGTGAGTGAAGAGTTGGGTCAAAGAGGGGTCAATGGCGTGATTCTCAACATAAGGTCTCCTGCATGAAAATTAATCCAACACTTCATCCAACAATTTCACACAACATGAGTGAACAACCTGAAATTGATACTTCTATCAAGTGATTTCATAGGCACTAAGTGCTCATAGCTTTCTCAAGTCACAAGTCAACCAAAACATTCACAAACACATGAGAGGTGGTGCACATGTAAAATGTCAAGAATTGATACCATTTACTAATAAACAATGATAATTCACTTGCATTTGTCAAAGGTCATCATTTTTAATCCAAAAAGTAGAGATTGGGTCGAAACACACTTTTAGGCAAGATACCTCAATTTTGGGCAAAATTGGCCAAAACGGTGCCAAGTTTCCTTCAATCACATCTAAGCCTATATTATTGAACTTAAAACAATAAACAAGCAAATCCTAGCTAAAACATGCAAAAATTACCAAAAATCTACATGATATGCAGTGCATGGAAAAAAAGAGTTTTTTTTTAAATTATGCAAAAATGACAAGAAAGTAACTACATGCCACACATGTATACAAAGCAAGTAAATTCTAAACTAAATCAAACGAACAAAAGTAAATGGTAGGTGAAATGCAAAATGAGAGTAAAACTGAGATAAAGGGCATACCACCCTACCACCCCAAACTTTTGAATCATGTTGTCCTTAGCATGACACTAAAGTCTAAGAATGATAGGGTAGATGATCACTGTGATGGAGGTGCTCCTCCCTGCGGTGGAGGATGTTGGTAGTAGGAACCCTAGTAGTCTGACTGTGGAGGCGGGTAGTAACCTAAAATACTAACAGTGTACTCCACAGATCTTCCCCCCACTAGGGGTTCCTCTGGGAATGAGCATGCTGGAATTGATATAAGTGGTTGACCTAATAATGCATCTGCTAATGGTCACCACATGGCATCTTGGGTGCATTAGAAGCCCTCCTGTGTCCTCAAAATACCCTCATGGGTGCTCAATATGAAATCCTAAGTGCTCTTGATGCCCTCCAGCTGTGCATGTATGGTGGACATGTTTATGCATTTGTTGTGGGCTGCTGCTGCTGCTGTGATGTCTCTACCTCACGTCACCTCACCCTATGATTCTCTTGCTCCTCAGCTGTCCTCCTCCTCTCGTCAGATGCCTATGACTCTCCAAGCCCCTCAGGCAGATATTTGGGTTTCTACTGCCATATATCTCTAGGATGCTCCTCTTTCCACCTCCTCAAGATGTCTAGAAATCCATAGATGGACCACATCCCTCTAGGAGAGGTGTAGCATGGTAGGGGAGCTATAGTGAAACCCATGCATAAGGAGGATTGACCTGGTAGAAAATCTTATGATCAATCACTGATATCATCGATGAGCGAGTCAAGTAATGTAGGTCAACTGGCTTTCCTCCTTCTGCCTTTGTGTAGCCAGATACATCATGTCCTAGGGCCAAAGCAATGGAAGTTACAATCCCTCCCATAATAAAAGGATTCTTTCTCTAGGATGGGATTGTATTCATATGATCAATAATATGTGAGCCCAGATTAACAAGCTTTCCCTGTACAATCCATCCCAACACAAAAAGGTCTTTTCTGGTACAACTGCCTTGATCTTCATATCGGGTGAAGATGGTGTTCACCAAGACCTTCTGAATGTATCTTAAGATGGGGTTGTGAATCAGACTAGTTTTGGATTTACCCACCACAAAATTTCTTTACCATGTGAGTTTCTTCCACATTGTATCATAGTTTGCATTGGTTTCTCTATCAGTGCTTCCTTGATCAAGTGATGTTTCTACCTCGAGAGTTGGAGTAAAGATTCCATTTAGAAAGGATGCAATGATGAGGTAAGTGCCCCCATGGTGACACTGATGGTGTCCTACGAGACCTTCTCTAGTATTACAAATAATTGCTATGTAAGCTCCACATAGGTCTCCTGCACTGTGGTCAACACCTCAACTAGCCCAACAGACTCCATGATATCCTGAAAAAAAATTGAAGATGCCCAAAGTTTTCATCGTCTCTTGGCACACATAGCGAGTGGCAATCACTCGGTGTGTCAAGCACTCTGGGTGCTTTGGCTTCTTCCCTCTCTTACTCTTACTTTCTTGTGTTTCCTCATGATGTGCTTCAAGTGTATCCTCCTATTGTGCATCTGGCATTACCTCATCTGCATCATCTATCAATAGCCGTCATTGTGCTCTCGACTGTGGCTGTGGTTGCGGTGCCGTAGACGTCAAAGGTCGTGCAGTTGTAAATGACGGTTGAGCTACCGAAACTGAAGGGTGGGCTTCTGAGACTGATGGCCGAGCTACTACCCTATCTCCACTGGGTAGTTTGGATGACTCATCCATCATAGGATCCACTGCCGCAGCCGCATGGGGTGATTCCCCTTGTGAACCGAAGGCTGTCGATGGTGCCAGAAGGGCAAGAGGTGCTGATGGAGTCGAAGAAGATGCATTCTTAGGCCAGAGTCCATAGGAAATGACCTCCTTGGTCTTAGACACAACCTTTTTGGCCATTTGCTTCATTTTGGATCGAAATTGGTGGAGAAAAATGGGATTTTAGGTTTTCTCCAAAAACAGAGCTGTTGGGGCAGATTGGAGAGATATGGGGTGTTTTTCCATGAAAATGGGTGAAATTTGGAGATTAAGGTAGTGGAAATGGTGGAGGATTGATTAGAGATTGATTGGGAGTGATTTGGTGGAGATTTGAGGGTGGTGGAGTGGATGGGAGGCGTTACACAACCACCATTCACAAGAAACAGTCGTGGTATTCGTGGAGTTGGAAATAGAAATGATTTGTAATTTTTGCAAAACATTAACTTAAGTGCTAGAGTCGGGCTGCGACATGGTCATGGTGGCTTGCTCGTTGTACGGGTGTGGTGGCCCACACAACTGTTATGAGTGGATGGCTACACGACCGTGTTTCCTTGCACGGCCGTGGTAGGTCTGTTCTTCAGTTTCAACTTCTTTAAATTTTTCTCGATTTTCCTATTGATTGTGAATGCATCACCATGGACGTTCTATGTCACCATGATTGTGGTGAGTATTGTGGCTTTTGTTTCACACTTGAATCTCACTAAAATATCAAATCTTTGATCCAAAATGGTTTTTCACAGATTACTTGTCAAAATTTCATCTAATTTTTCCTCATTTCACCCTATTTTTACCTACACATCTTAAAACTAAACAAAAACTATTAAAAACAAGTGTGTGTGTGTGTGTTTTCTTGGAAAAGTGTAAAAACAAAGCAAAAGTATAAAAATGGAAGGTTGGGTGAAAAATTCCCAAACATAGGTGTATTTCCTCCCACAAGAACTGAGTTTCATGCCTTCAGCTATGCTTTTTGGAGATTCTTCAATCATTCATCCATTTGGCATCCTCATGTGCCCATTTTTGCAATAGATGCATCTCTCATTTGCATTCAACCTATGTTCCTCATCCATTTGATAATTAAAGCTATCATCAAATCCTTCATCTTGACCTTCTCCTCTCGAATGACCAATTATACTGTTTAAATGACCATATACAATATCCTTATCTCAAACTCGTCGGTTTGAGGACTTGTATATGTTGATCTTTATTTTCATGTCCATGAAAGAGACTATCATTATGACACTATGAACATGTATCTCGACATTAGCTATAGATAAGAATGGTCTCCCCAAGATGATGGGGATCTTCCTATCATCCGACTCCATGTCAATAACAATGAAATTAGCTGGGAGCACTGCTCCTCTTTCCTTGTCAATCATTACCAAAACATCATCCACTCGTCCTCTAGGCACTTTGATGGAGTGATCTGCCAATTGGAGAGTGCAATGTGTCAATTTCAACTTGCCTAAACCCAACTCAACACAGACACTATATGGCATCAAATTCACCCCGGATCCCAAATCAAGTTGGGATTTGCCTATGTAACGTCCCCCAATGTAGATAGGTATGATTGGGGCTCCTGGGTCTTTCCTGTTCATGGGGAGTGAGTGCTGGAGGATAGAGCTCACTTGTTCAGTCAACTCACTTTCTTTGGTATCCTCCTCGTGGAACTTCTCTTTACAGTGCATAAATTCTTCAAAAACTTAGCATATGATGGGATTTTCTTAATAACATCCAACAATGGAATATTGACCTTCACTTGGCGAAACACCTCAAGAATGTCAACATTGTGCTTTTGTCTCCATCTTACTTCTGGTGTCTCATCTAATGCATCAATGAATGGTGGCTCACTTTCTTTGGCCCTACTTGCATCAACATGAGGTGGAACACTAGGGATGGTGGGACTTACAAATGGAGTATGAGATGGAGCACATGGTATCCCAAAATTGACAGGATGTATCACAGAATCATCTTCGACAATCTCAATCACAATATCACACTTGTCTGCCTTTGCTTTTCTTTATCAACCTTTCTTTGACTTGTGGGCTACTCAAGAGATTTCCCACTCCTTAGAACTGTCACAACACTTCCTTACTCATGGTGGAGAGGGGGAGCTAGTTGTGGCTGTAGAGGAGGTGGAGGTGACACTTGGTGTTGAAATTGAGGTGGAGGGGAGAATTGAGGTCGGTAGGTGAATTGTTGGGAAATTTGTGGTAGTGGAGGGGGAGGTGGAGTATAAGGCTTGGAATCTCCTTGAAAGTGATAGATGGGTTGCATTTGCATGGGAGGTAGATTATAGAAAACTTGTGAAGAGGGATTTGGTCCACTTTTCATTGAATCTCAAGATGGGGTTTGAAGACAAATTTTCTTCTCGGAGAGCAATTATAGAAGATAGATTCTCTACCCTCTCCTCTAGCCTTATCACATTGATTTGTATATCATCAAAGCTCTTCAACCTAGAGAAGAGATCTTACTCAAACCTTGAGCTGTATCTTGCACTTTGTGGCTCTTGGTAGCTATAGGAGTGAGGTGTCTTCTTTTCTTTGCCATAGAACTCAATAGAATTGACCAGGTGGCAAGGAACATTTGTCACCTGGTTCTTCATGAAGCTCACCATGTCACCAAGAATCTTCATCACTTGCGGGCTTGAGTCATTATGAGTAGGAGGTGTCACACTAAAGGCATAGGCCTTGTCATTCATCATGCTAGAAGATCAAATTCTTGATCCTTCAACAAGCTTCTCAAACAAAGGCCATATCTCCTCAGGTGGCCTAGCCATGAAAGCTCCCCCACAAGAAGAGTCTATTATATCTTGGTCCTTCAGAGATAGACCAGAGTAGAATGATTGAACTAGCTGCCACAAAGGGATCTCATGGTGTGGGTACTCCCTCAAGATCTTCTTAAATCTCTCCCATGCATTGTGAAACTACTCATTGCTCATTTGAATAATTTGTGACAGAATGCCACATCTGTGTTAACCTTGATATAGAGTAAAATTTCCTTAAGAAGGCATTCTTCATTGTTTCCCAACTCATGATGTCCCTCCTTGAGTCATACCAATCTTTAGTTTTATCTTTGAGAGAGAATGAGAACAAGGTCAACCAGATTGTGTCATCACTAGCTGTCAATGTCATGAAGGTGGAGCATACTTCAAGAAAGGAGTCCAAGTACTTGTAGGGGTTCTCACTCTCCGAGCCGTAGAAGATGGGAAGGATCCCAAGAAGACCTAGAGGGATGGAGAATTGCTCCCCTGGCAAGTGATCAACCCTACTAGCAATTGGCGATTTGTAGTTGCTAGACATGAAGTAATCTTGAAGTGGCTTGTGGGATGTATTATGACCTTCCATCTTATCTCCTCCCGAGTGGCTTGTCACATGCATAAAGCACAACCAAACAAAAGAAGGAAAGTTAGCTAACCAATATACACAAAGAATACAAAGAATAAAGAATAAATAATAGCAATGATGAGGTCAGTAGGAAAAGTCAAAGCAAAACTAACTAGCTAGGACGACTGCCTTTTTCCCCGACAACGGTGCCAAAAAGCTTGGCGCGCTCCTGCCAATGGCGTAACACACTACTCAATTGAGATTTGAATAGATGCAAATCCGTGGATAGAAGCACACGGTAGATTCACATTTAAAATTTTTAAAGACCTACACTAACACACCTAGTTCTACTAAAATGCTATCCTGCAAGCGCATGGGGCTGCATCGTAGTATAGGTAAGGCAACAAGTATAGGGTCAATCCACAGGGAGAAAAGGGGGCACTAGATCTAGGTTAGTTTTTAGGTGCTAGGTTCCTACTGTGGAGTCTACGGTTAAGGGTTTGAAGGTTGTTTTGATTGTTAAACTAACTTGAGCAAGAAAGCAAGTAAAGGAAGGAAAACAAGAACAAAACCTAAATTAACCCTAGATAATTAATTCTACTAAGTAAGAAAAGACAAGGCAAGCAAGAAAAGGCCTATGTTACAATGAGCTAGCAAATAAGACAAAAGAGCAAGTAAAGATCTAAATTAGCAAGAACAAAGCAAGAACAGGGCAAGAATCTATCTAAGAAAGAAAAGAGATAATTAAGCTAACAGTAGCTAAGCAAGATGGAAACTAGGGTTTAAAGCAATTAAGGGAGACGTGGGTTGTTTAGAGGATGCACTTATCAATTAAGTTGGGGGGTGACATGTGAACATTATGATTCCACTTATATTATCAAACCAAACAATAGGCTAGAGTCTAATGAATTAGCCTAAGATACTAACTGACCATGGATATGCTAGGTTGTGTATAGGGAAACTAGTCCCTAACACTCCCTACTACCCTTGCGAGGCTCAATTGGGTTAGGGTTTCGGTGTAATTAAATTAGAGTCTTCTAGGTTAGATGATCTTAGGCTGATTAGGGGCTGAGATTAGTAATGGGAAGTGAGGTTTTAGACCTCCCATCACCCACATTCTAACCTTGAGAAAGCTCCATGCTAAACACACCAATTTCATCTAAACTAGCTACTTAGATCTCTCAACTAGGGTTAGGAGAATTGATTACAATGTAGGAGGATGGGTAGCTATCTAGAGATCCAAGAATTGGACCTAGGAGCAAATCCCAAAATTCACACATATAAGCAATTTCCCTAAATTCCTAATTGATTTCAAGCACAAACCAACATGCAATTTATGAAGATTGAGATAGAAATAGAACATAATCATTAGAAAATGAAATACATTGTTTACATTCATTTCCCCCCAACATGGTATCAAACTAACATTTTACACCCCCAACCAGCCCATCCAAGGGGCCTAGTCACTCATCAATAAAAATACAAAAAAAAGGGAGAAAGATATAGAAGAAGCCATGGAGCTCAGTGTAGATGAAGAATTCCTCCACTTCAACTATTGTAGGGAATCCTCCACTCTCCTCTAAGGTGCAATGTCATGGGATGATGGTGGAAATGGGTGGAAACAAGAAGAAACTATGGTTTTGGTGGTGGAAATGGTGAAATGGAGTGGAATGGAGGTGGAAATGGAGTGGAATGGATAAGGGGTGAAAATGGAGAGCTAAGAGGTGGTATAAGGTATCTAACCTCATGCTGGAGCTACCACCTAGGTATATATAGGTCTGGGGGAAGCACTAGGTCAAGTAGGGGTAGTATGGGAAATGTAGTGTAAAAGTAGCTAGGTTTTTGTAGGTAGCACGACCATGGTGGGGAGGGGTGAGAACGGTCGTGGTGGATGGGAACAACCGTGGTGAGAAACGGTGAAAAATCATAGGGAATAGACTGATTTTGTACTAAAGGTGGCATGACCGTGGTGGTCACTACGGTCGTGGTGGGGCTAGGGTAGCACGATCGTGGTGGCTCGAAATGCACAACCTGTTCTCTACTCCACAGACATTCTACCTCTACTGTCACACGACCGTTCAAGGTGGCACGACCATTCTGGGTCAGTTGACCATTGGCACGGCCGTGGTGATTCTAGCTTTGCGTAGAGATGGCTCTGTTGATTTGCAAGTGTCCTAGCACGACCGATCTGTGATACCATGGTCGTGATGGGCTCTGGATCATCACTTTGACTTGATTCTTTGGATTTTATTGGACATCTTTGCTTTAATGGATCTTTGGCCACTAGGGGTAGGTTGAACGAGCATCAGACTTCACTTTAGGTCTCTCCAAGGGTATAGAAACCCTAAGATCACTCCTTCTCTCTCTCTTCAATCAAGCATGGTTCAAATGCCTAAAAAACATGCAAATAATGTCCATAAGTGTATTTCATACAAATATGCATATTGAGGGGAATAACATGTGATCTAACATGTATAGATGTGATCGAAATGCAATATGACACAAGATGAAGCCCTAAAATAGGGCTGAATCATTTGTCGAAGGATTATTTTTGTAGAAAGAAATATATGTATAAAATTCATAATGATTATATAATCATATAAACTCTAAATTGGATAGGAGAATCTCACTAATCGATTGGTAAAGTTTTCAGAGTCTAATTCCAATTTAATAAAAATGTGATATTTCAAGGGTTTTAATATACTCATTAGTTAATGGTTTACAACTAATATGATATTAGTTGAAGATAAACTCTGACTGGATCTAGGGTGTGGATCATAACATGATATACACGTCAGTGACATATGTTGTATCCTCTTATCAGTCATATTGGACAATTGGTTATTTCTCTCTCTCTCTCTCTTGGACTTGATGGTGACACATTATTTAGATGGCACATATTTTCTTATAGTTGTACCAATTGTTTCCTTATCTTGAAATTGGACACATACACAATGTAATTGTTAATTGGATCTTATTCTTATATCTTGTGGCTATTTCTTTCAGTTTGTATCATGTTGGTGTTTATGATCTATATTCAATGGAAACTTATATTTTCCATGTGTTGGCCATAATGGTATAATTGATTATGCCTATACTTTGTATTGGTGACTTTGGATCTTGGAATTTGGACACCTTTATGGTGATGTGACTATATATATGCTTGCCTCTCTATTTATAAGGCGTGCTTGGTTTGGGTAACTTGTTTATTTGGACATAGGGTGATGTATCCCTATTGTGTGTAATACCAACAGAGGGTGCAAATGGTGATTCCTATGCCTGGGTAATTGTGCTGTGATGCCATTACTCCCCCAAAGATCATGGTGGTGATGCCATACTATATGGTTATGGTGGTGATGCCATATATCCCAGATGTTATTAATGTGATTATCATTTAGTTTACCCACATGCATAATTTATATTATTAATTGTTGTTCTTTTGTTGAGATTTTAAAGGCAAGAGTTGATTAATGTGAGCTTTATTGTTTTACTCTCTCTTATCTTACTATATGAAGAATTCCTTTTTGATATCAAATTGGATGTTTCTCCCTTATTCTATATGAAGTCTTGTGATTTGTTGTCCCTATTTCCTTTATATTTTCCAATCCCTATTATATGCACATACCGGCTTTGATAGCTGTCACTTTTCATGTTTTTCTTCTTTTTGGGGTATGATTCCAACCCCTAGGTGGTGAGAAAAGAGAATCTACCTAAAGTTGACCAAGGCTATCCATGATTTACCTTATCCAGCTCGGGAGGTAGTTTGAGATAGTGGGATGACCCACTGCTTAATAGTTCCTTTTGTTTCCTTTGATGTACACCCTGTGTGGTGAAGAACATTCATAGACACTCAATTGTAATAGTTAGGCATATTCTCTTCCGCTGCTATAATATTGGTTTTATGATACATACATGTGAATGAATTGGTTATCACCCCTTTTTGTAAAAAATTTAAGATGGTTTTGGTTATAAGGGATGTTGCCTTTTTATTTTAGTAGGGAGTGGATCTTCTCTGGGTCCCACTCGTTACAACATGGTATCAAAGCCAAGATAGTTAGTTGATCTAAGTATTTCAATTTATCTCCCATAGGTTGTTTGTCTTTTTACATAAGTTGCATATACCCTACCCCTTGTCTTGTGCAGACACACACATATGGTCGGTGAAAAGTTATCTATTGACAACCTAGAAGGTTTTGTGACACCCTAAAACCATAAGTTTGGGATGCCCAGGATGGATCCACCTTTCACTCCTCCAACATCTAAAAATTCAGTGACATCTGATGATCAATCTATAGTGAACAAACTTATCCCAGAATCTACAAGTTTGGGCCACTCTCATGATCAAGAGTTGACTCTCCTTTGGCAGCTACTGTCCTCAACCCTAGTTGGAAAGGCTATCCCAGTTCCTACTCTTGAGAAGCCCAAGGAGTATAATCTCACATAATTCCTAAAGATGCACCCACATACTTTAATGGTGAGATTGGATTCTTGCTTATGAAAGGAATTTTGATGGAATGGCTTGTCCCGAGCACAAAAAGGTTCACTTTGTTACTTATGTGCTCAACGGACCAACTCGACATTGGTGGAATAGTTTGGATAATACTTATGATGTTGCTTCTATGACCTGGAGTTAGTTTCTAGCCTTGTTTACAGAGAAGTATATATCCTCTACAACCCTAAGGAAGAAGGAGTCTAAGTTCTATAGTTTACATTAGAATTCCATGACTGTAGTATAGTACAAGCATAAGTTTATACGTTTGGAGCGTTATGCCATAGGTCTGACTTATGAGCGACATGCTAGTCTCTTCATGGACGAGCTATGTTTTAGAATTGGATGTATGTTGATTCCTCATCTACCCTTGACCTTTCCTTAGTTGGTAGATAAGGCCCTCTCTATAGAAGCTTACCCTAGTTATTAAGAAAATATAAATCATAAGAGCAAGACACCTAGTGAAGACACAAAGAGTGATATATGTTCCAAGTACCATAAGAAGCATTCCCCTGGAAGTTGTCCTCCTAAACCTGAAGGTCCTATCATATTCCATCATTGTGGGGAACATGGTCATATCAAACCCATAGGGGTAATGGTATCAACCACAATGGAGAAGGATCTAATGATAAAGGTAACCTTGAAGCTTACATTAACCTAATCATACTTTCCTTTTTCCATGGTTCTTATTAAAGTGTAAGTGTTGTTAGTAGGCAATGCTTTTCATGTGCTCTAGAATTATCTTGGTATCTCTAGTTAGTTTGACTTGGTAGGTCAAACCCTTTAAAGGGTGGAGGGATAGTAGTAGTGCCTTGGTAGATCATGGATGATTAGATTTCGAGGATGAAATTCTCATTAAGGGGTGAAGTGTTGTAACGAACTAAAACTTGGACATATTCTCTTTTAGGTCTTGATGTTAATATGTGGAAATATTAATGGTTTGGAATATAATTGAACACTAATTATGTCAATGTAAGGTCATACACATAAATATCTTAATGGATGTTTCTATGAGGGACTTAAATGCAAGTTAACCACTTAAAGGGATAATAGTAAATAATTCATACTAGAACCTTCTATGGCCTTTTGCAATAATATAGAGAAAAAGAAATAAAATAGAAAAGGATAATGTCAATAAAATAAGGCATTAAAAGATTTAATGTGATAAATAGTGAAATATGAAGTAAATTGCCTAAAAATCATAAAAACAAAACTCAAGCAATAATTCTAAACCCAAATTCTTTTTCTTGGGATAAAAGTTTACTTAAGTGACACGTTTCACAATTTTGGATAATTAACAATTATCTTTGCATTGATTGGAATTGGAAAATATGACTTTTTCTCAAAATTATAAAATAAATTATTTAAAAACTTGAAAAATGAAAAAAACCTCAAATTCATATTCTACATGTCAAAATGAGTCTATGTGTGAATTTTCATCCAATTTGGACAATCTTAAGTATTTTATTTTATCCAGGAGAGAGGAAATAATTTGAAAACCAAAAATATTAAATTATATTTAAAAAAAATTAATTAATGCCAAAATCATCTTCCTCACATTTAGTATTTCTTATAGGCCAATTTTCATATTTGTACACCGACCAACAAAAAGTTTCATATTTGTAGAATGTTTCTAGATGCCTCTAATTCAATAAAAGGATAATAAGTGATAAGATTTAAATGTATTAAATAAAATAATAAAAGTCATCAAAAAATAAAATAATGCCAAATTCATGTTTTACATGTTAAAATATGCGTTTGGGTGAATTTTCACTCAATTTGGAAAATATTTCATAAGAAGGTAAATTTAGGAGAGAGAGTGTGTAGAACCTTCAAATCATTAATTAAAAGAACAAACTACTTCAAAAATGGAAATAATGGAAAATCATATCCAAAACACTTAATATGACTTGTGGGTGAAGTTTTATTAATTTTGAAGAATCCTAGAGCCATTAATGCATGAGGAAAGAGAAAATAAATTTGGCTTAATTAATAAAATAAAAGTCTTCAAAAGGCAAATCTAATTATATATTCTGGTTCTACATACTTAAATTAGTGCAAGAACCCAATTTTATTAAATTTTGAGTTCTTTTGAACCCTCAAATAAGAAAAGAGAAAAACTTAAATGATTAAATAAGAATTATAGTCCGAGGATTTTGGCAACCACATAAATTGCACACGCATGGACCATTGGATCTTGATGTAACGGCTCGCAGATCGTCTCTTACCATGAATAGGAGACCCGCATGGATGAATAGTACCATCATCGAACCTCGATATTCGAATCCAATATTCTCACTCATCAGTTGATCGTTTCACATGATTTCTTCGCCCACACGTTGTATTTAAGATTCTACATCTTTTGATCTATTACTTGTGTCGTTTTGACAAGTATCTTGGAAATACCCAATCCGTGGTCTGCAAGCTTCTTTGATAGACTTGGTCTTTGCTCGTATACAAGACCTCACACACACACACACACATATATATATATATACATATATATATATATACATACACACACACACACATATATATATATATATATCGCCGCCTCATACTCTATCTTTCTCTCCTCTCAATTTCTCCGCACATCCCCATTTTGGTCATCGATGAGTGGGTTTTCGAGCTCATCTTATGGCTGCTCGCCTTGGATCTTGACAACATTGGTGATCAAATTGAGACCAGGGGTGAGTTTTCGGTCCATTGTTCTTTGTTTCCATGGCTTCAATTCATCATTTGGTTCATTCTCGTGATTTTGCCCAAAATCACAGCCATGCAAGCAACTTTGCTCTTGCATGCATGGTGTCTGTGCTGCCAATGGGATGAATCCTCACATACAATTACTAGTCTAACCCTCACAACCTCGTTTGTTTTGTTTTCTGCCTGGGTGCAGTTGAGTCATTTCGCCCCTTCTTTTCTTTCCTTTGGGTGAGGTCAAGCGGACCTTGACCGAGTGACTTGGCCGCATCCTATTGGGCCAAGTCAACCAGTCCTCTCTCTCTCTTTCTTGCGATCTTTTCTTATTTGGCTTTTCCAAATTTTGTGATTGGTCTGTTTTATAAAAATCATAACTTTTTCTCTGATTGTTAAAAAATTAAAGTAAAATATGTTTTGGAATTGTAAAAATATTCTTTATCTAATAAAAATACTTTGAGAGCCTGATTTTAATGTTTTTCAAAGGAATACTTATATAAAGAAATACTTGTATAAATTCGTAATGATTATAACTTAATCATATAAACTCCAAATTGGACAAAAAGATATGTTTTGTTAATAAGGAGAATCTTACTAAACGATTGGTGAAGTTTTCAGAGTCTAATTCCAATTTAATAAAAAGATGATATTTCTAGGGTTTTAATATACTCATTAATTAATGGTTTACATCTAATATGATATTAGGTGAAGACAAACTCTGGTTGGATCTAGGGTGTGGATCCTAACTTGATATACACATCAGTGAGGTATGTTGCATCCTCTTATGAGTCATATTGGACAATTGGTTATTTCTCTTTCTCTTGGACTTGATGGTGACACATTATTTATATGTCACATATTTGCTTATAGTTGTACCAATTGTTTCCTAATCTTGAAACTGGACATGTGCACTATGATAATTGTTAATTGGATCTTATTCTTGTATCTTGTGGCTATTTCATTCTGTTCATATCATGTTGGCATTGATGATCTGATCTATATTCAATGGAAACTTTAATTTACCATGTGTTGGCCATGATGGTATAAATGATTATGCCTATATTTCTTATTGGTGACTTTAGATCTTAGAATTTGGAGACCTTTATGATGATGTGACTATATCTTTGCTTGTCTATCTATTTATAATGCATGTTTGGTTTGGGTAACTTATTTATTTCCACATTGGTTGATGTATCCATATGGTGTGTAATACCAACAGAGGGTGGATATGGTGAATCCTTATCCCTGGGTAATTGTGTTGTGATGCCATTACTCCCCCAAAGATTATGGTGGTGATGCCATAATATATGGTTATGGTGGTGATGCCATATACCCCAAATGTTATTAATGTGATTTTTGTTTAGTTTACCCACATTCATAATTCTTATTATTAATTGTTGTTCTCTTCTTCAGATTGTAAAGGTAAGAGTTGATTAATGTGAGCTTTTTTTTTCATATACTCTCTCTTGTCTTACTATATTAATAATTCCTTTTTTATATCCAGTTGGATGTTTCTCCCTTATTCTATATGAAGCCTTATGATTTGTTGTCCCTATTTCCTATATATTGTCCAATCCCTATTGTAATATCCTCAATTTTAGTAAAAATTGAATTGTAAAATATGATGCATGAATTAATTTGATAATTCCTCAATAATATTATTGGTGGAATAATAATGTTAATTGCCTTTGTTTTGGTACAAGATAAATAGATAAAAGGAATTCATGCATAAATACATAGTAATGACTTTTGTTATGATAAAAGTATATGATGTGTTAGATAATTAAAAGGATAATTATCTAGTCATTCTTGGTAATGGAATGTTTGACACATCAAATAACATTATCTTGACTTAACCTTCGTATATTTGAAAATAATAAGAAGAAAAGAGAATTATAGAAGTTAGAATTAAAGGAAATTTAATAATATAATTGTTTTATGAGATGACTAATGGAACAAGTTTGGTATATAAAAGACATCAAAGAGAGGGGGAACAATCTAGATCCCAAGTCAGAATATATTGTTTCCTAATAGATTAATGGCCACTTACCCAAAATATGACTTATGGTTATACTTTTCCTTAATGGCTTAAGATTGTCAAATCCAAATCTTAATGGAAAAGTGGGTTTCTTCTCGTGTCTTATGGTTGATTAGATAAAAATGAAGAGATTTATAGATGGGGAAAGGAAGGCATTTAATTACTTCCTAAAAAGAGAGATTTCTTACCAAATATGTAGAACTTGGAGATAAATATGTTTGTCCCATACACACACACACACACATATATATATATATACATATATATATATATATATATATATATATATAGGGATTATCTTTAATACCCGCGCGGGTAGCTACCCGCGCACACTTCCTTATATATAAAAATTCTCGCAATTGTAGAGGAGTATTTTATCTAGCTCCCCAAAAAATTTGATCAAAAAATAATATCATTTGTCCCCTCCAAAATTAAAAAACCCGTCCATATATTTAGTGACTGTATATTTTCTGTGCAGTTACTCTTTTGCTCTCAGAGTTACTCCACTGTACCATATAGTTACTCTTTTGATTCAGAAGAGTTACTCCAGTGTACCATATAGTTACTCTTTTGACCCCGAATTACTCCAGCGGGTAGCAAAAATTTGACTATTCGCACGGGTAACGAATGAACAACTATATATATATATATATATATATATATATATATATATATATATATATATATATATATATATATATAGGATGGAATACCCTGATGCCTTCAAGATTATACATGCCACCCTCCCCGTCATGGCCAAGTGCCTCCTGATAAACCTAATCTCCTCTAATTCTATAAAGGATGGTCATAACCATACCTTTCTTTGCATGCATTATGCGTGCCCCTCCTCGTCCATGGGTTGGGATGAGGGATGTTGGCTGTTGTAATAATGAACCCTATTCTTATCATTGCCTTCTAGGCCTCCTCTCGACGCCCCTCTGATTCAGGGATACCTCTTCTTCACTTTCTCCATTTCCCAACATCAAGGTAAGCTTCATCATGTCTGCCATGGTGGCAGCACCACGACACAGTTGTCTTACAATGGGCTTAGGCTGACAAGCGGCAAGTACCCAGGGAAGGAGGAGATTCATCCTTCTCTGGACAAGTAATAAGGTCGAGAACAAAGATGAAGCATACGACAGAGAGAGGGAAGCTCAGAGGTGACATACTGGCATTGTAACACTCATGAAATTAGGAAGCCCAGCCGCTAATGGCAGCAGAAGGGGTACCAGGTGTTTTCGTACCTGCAATGAAGGTGGTTGATGGTGCTACGTGTGGGTGGGCGTATGGCTCTAGTGAAGATGCTGCCAAGCATGATGGAGACGATGAGAAGCAATGTCAGCAGTATAGTGGAGAGGGAGAGGTTGGGAGAACGACACCCTCAACCTTGAGGGAGGCTCGAAGCGTTGAGGTCATTGCCATGACAGGGCAGCAACACCACGCGACTAGGGTAGGGAGGCCTTCGGAGTAACGCATGCGATGAAGCCGTGAAGCTGGCAGGAGTCGCCCTAGAAGGAGGAAAGGGAGAATAGAGAATCAAATGACTCTTATGCCCTTGGTCGCATGTTCAAGACCTCAAGGGTGAGTAAGTATTTTCCTTTGTTATTAAGAGCTGATTGCTGATAAGTCAATAAATCTTTTATGATGACGTGTCACCTTGCGATTGGCCAAAAGATAATTATTTTATAATTAATGTAACTAATTGCTAACTCAGATTGTAACATATAATATATGAAAATTGATCAGGAGAATGAGAGAAATCCAAATAAAATACTATCAGAACCTGATAATGCTTTCTGTTCTAAAAGTATAGGCTATACATGTCCTAATGTGTTTAATGAGAAGAAAAACCTGGATTTGCCTTGATCTGATGATTAATTGATTAGAATTGGTTATGTTATGTTCATACTTGATCTAGACAAGTATAATGAGTAAATCATTGATAATGATGTATAACTGATATTTCATATTTCTACATTACTAAGCTTATATATGTTGATTTAGGGTTTGAAACTAATGTAGACATTATGATGTAATCTTAATGCTAGTAATGTGATCTAGGTATCATGTGTAGTCTTATATGTTTAAGATGATGATTAGGGTTTCACCTAATATGCATAATGGAATTGGTAAATTTAGAAATTATAATATTATCATATTAGGTTTGTAACCCTAACTTATAGTCCAAACATGAGATAGTCCTAAACCCTAGTTTAGGAGCACATCTAGATCTGAATAATGTATTATGAATACATGGTGACACATATGTTATAAGCTTTGTTTCAGATACTAGTTGATTACATGCTTTGTTTCTTAGATGTTTGGAAACATTCTTAAAGTATATGATGTTCTGAATGGGTTCTATGATGGCATAAGGTACATGGTTATGCTTATGATTACATGTATCAAATTTTGATATTGTCGATGTTTCTCGATGAGGATTGAACGACAAATAAACTATTTGCTTATTTATTTACTTCTTGCAAACTATAAAGTTCCTATGAGTATCATGTAAAGTAAATAACTATATTCTGAACCTTGGGTTAGACTGATCTTAAGGGTAATGCACACGAGCCCCAAATGGATAGTGATTACACCTGAGGTAGTTGACCAGAAATGGGTTAAAATATAAAAACAAGTTTATGTTCTTATATGAAAGATAAATGTGACAAAGTGAGTTTTTATAAAATTTTCTCTCTTAAAAGTTTTATTATCAATTTTGTTGACCAAAATACCCTCATATACTTTCCTCACTCAGTTGAACAAAGATGTGTCACAAATTGCAAAGAAAAATGCAAACCCTAGTATGTTATGGTGTTAAAATACATGTGATAATGTATTTAGTAAATAAACATATCAAACTTCTGAAATTGGACCCCAAAATTATACCATAGTCACATATTGACATCATGAAGATTACCTTAAAATTTCATTCTAGTTGTATAAGTAATTTGGAAGATATAAGAGTTTGAAATCATGTATAGTACATCATTAATTTGAACCCTAGGATCTAAGTTTGGGATTTAAATGAATGAAATGAGTGACATGATGTGTCACGTAGCCCTTTGAATCTTAGGCGTGTGCCTTGGTATAGACCGAGTGATTTATGGCCATTGATCAGCAATCCAATATGGGAGACTTCGTCTCCTACCTCCCGCAGGACCCGGGCATTATCCCCAACTGAACAACAACCGATCCTCATTTCCCTAAGCTTATCTCACCAACGTCCTCACAAAAGGAATGAGATATTTCTCCTCTCCTCTCCAAACCGAGGGCAACCATCCCTATCTCAACCCTTCTCGCCCTTTGGGCTGAGAGAACGAACTCCCGCTTTTTCCCCCTTCTCCTAGCGGCGGCAGTAGGTTTTAGGGCTCCTTTCCCTCGACCACCTTGTGCCTATTTAAGGTCTTCAATAGCTTCATCGACTTCCCTTTTATCGTCCTTGGCCCTCAATTTGGACGAAGCACATCCCTTCCTCCCCGACCTCAAGCACCTCAGCTCGCCTGACCTTGACTCCCCTCCCTCACTCCAGTAGTTCTCTCCATCCAATCGAGCACAGATACACCATCAGGGGACCTCGGTGGGATGATCACCACCTTCGACTAGTATCGCGAAGGTCCAGAAGCTCGGGTTGACAAGCCTCACAACTGAGCTCCAAAAGCTTCACCGCCGACGAGGTTGGAGCCATCTTGAAGCTCTGGGAAGATCGCAAATCCATCAGTAGACCGCCGCAGAGCTTTTAACTACCTCAATTCAACCCGAGGCTAGGTAAACCTCATCTTCACTCCTCAATCCATTTTCAACCTATTTTGATCGGAAAATGATGCCCAAACCACCATTGCCGACGATCTCGACCTCCTCACAACATCCGTGAGCCTGCAAACTCAACCCAACCGCCAGTGTAACCCAACTCTCCCTAGAAACCACCTCCGATGGAATCGACTCTCCCCTGTTCCCTCGCTGCAGCCATGGCACGAGCAGGGAACATTCAGATGAGTGTTTTTACCTTTTCACCCTTACCCGAGCATGGGCCCAACAAGAGGAGTCAGAGGTATTCCTGACTTTCGACCACCACCTGACCCTCTTCGGCCGAGCGCCTCCTCGTGAGTCAGTGGGAGGTTCTAGTTTGTCAGATCCCTCGCATGATCCGTGAGGCAGAAGCTCGCATTTTTTTTATTTTCGTTTAATTCCTTAGAAATTACCTAATTGGTCAGAACTTATGAAAACCCTAGAAAATGATAGGATTATCAGAAAATATCGAACCAATATACCATTTTCATCAAAAAAATCAAAGCTATCTAAATAAAATATAAATAGGACTTGGATATGAGCCTTTTTCAAAAAGTATGGCCTACAATCACTAATGACCTTTTAATGTATATTTGTGTAATAAAAGTCACCCCCATGATTAGATCTGAATTATAGGCATCTTAAACTTAGATCGGGGTCCCTGATCATCATGATATTCAAAACCCTAATCTATGAAGGATATCAGATTCAATAGTTGAGAAAAACCCTAATTTCTAGTTTTTCTCACCTTGTTATGAGTATTATATACAATTTATGTAAAACCCTAATAACTTAAATGTCCTTGGATAACCTTGACAACCCTAACCTCAGAACCCAACTCTAAATCATAAGTATCCTAAAGTAATATCCCAAATAACCTAAACCCTAATAATAATCCCTAATGTGGATTGATGAGAACCCATGGTGACTTTAGGGTTTTGTTATATTTCAGGGTGATCTACTATCTTTCTCATAATCTAGGACTTGTGGAATCCATATCTAAAAACTAAAGGTACGTGGATATAATTATATGACTAGATTTGTTGGATGTTAAATATATGTACTTGCTTGCTTGTATTTGAAATACACTGTTGGATGTAGATGTATGTATATTGACAATTTTCCGCCTTGAAAATAAAAGACATAAATGAGGATAAATGAAATGTAGTTACTAGTGGTGCTCATTAAACTCCCTATTAGAAAGGGAAAGCTTTAATGTTGACTAGCACCTCCCTAGAGTACACAATATACGGGGAGATCTCTAGAGTACAAGTTATACGGGGACAGGCCCACCATTTATGTTAGTACTAAGTCCACCATAGGAATGCATATATTCATTCTAAATGTGGCTAATAACTTGGGATTACCTAATTTTCTGCCTTTAAGTAACATTTTCCTTCTCATTCTTCAAATTTGAGTATATTATATGCCAGCATAGTATAGCTTTCAATTCCACATACAAACTTTGTTGATGTTTTTGTTTCTCATATTTTCTAGGTACAAACAACATATGAAGCATTTCAAAGTACCAGAAAGCCACTAAATAATGAGCATGGAGGATATTAGATATATCTCCACTTCTCACCTTATTCTTTTCAGTTAGATTGTTTTTATTCTTCTAGATGATGTAATAGGATATTATAGATCCTATGTAATAATCATATTCTATTTCTCATAGACTTATTCTTTTTCCTTCTCAATTATTAGTATATAGGACTTTATCATTTATCAATGCATGAAGTGTTGTGTGGCTTTCTAATGATGATGTGAACATGATCTTGGCTTATCTCTGAATTTAGTTGACTATCTTGATTTCTTATATTTTCCCTTTTGACATTTATAGATATGAGTGCACGCATATCTGTGTATGTCACTAAGGAAAGTATATAGAAATTGGGGTCGTCACAATAAAGATGTTTGCTTATATGTTACTGATGATTATTATTTGAACCCACGTACCAATATAGAAATATACTGACTGTGTATTTATTTTTCGGCATTTTAGGTATCAGGTATACTTGATTCGTGGACATGATGGTACAGATAAAGATGTGAAGACACTACAGTTTAATCATGAAGGTTTAGTCTTAATGGTTTAGCTTCACACATGTAAAAGTTAATTCTGTTTAAAAGTTATGTAACTCCTTAGAGGAACTTTTTATGTAAACATGTAAATATTTGATCATGAATATAAATTGTTTACTATTTAGTATTATTTCATGAATCTGATCCTGAAATTTATGAGTGACGATTCACGACTTTAAGGTCTTTTAGACACTCAAACGTGCAGATCATTACACCTATTATATGCATATACCAACTTTGATAGCTGGCAATTTCCATCTCTTTCTTCTTTTTGTGGTATGCTTCTAACCCCTAGGAGGTGAGAAAGTAGAAGCTGCCTAAAGTTGACCAAGGCTATCCAAGAGTTACCTTATCTAGCTTGGGAGGTAGTTTGAGATAGTGGGACGGCCCTCTACTTAATAGTTCCTTTTGTTTCCTTCTATGTACACCTTGTGTGGTGAAAAACATTCATAGACACTCAATTATAATAGTTAGGTATATTTCTCTTCCACTGCTACAATATTAGTTTTATGATACATACATGTGAATGAATTGGTTATCATCCCTTTTTATGAAAAATTTAAGATGGTTTTGGTTATAAGGGATGTTGCCTTTTTATTTTAGTAGGGAGTGAATCTCCTCTGCGTCCCACTCCTTACAACATGCTATCAGAGCCAAGGCAGTCGGTTGATCTAACTATTTCAATTTATCTCCCATAGGTTGTTTGCCTTTTTACATAGGTTGCTTATACCCTACCCCTGACCTTGTGCAGGCACACACATATGGTTGGTGAAAAATCATCTGTTGACAACCTAGAAGGTTTTGTGACACCCCAAAATCCTAAGTTTGGGATGCCTACGATGGATCCTCATTTCACTCCTCCAACATCTGAAAATTCAGTGACATATGATGATCAACATGTAGTTAACCAACTTATCCCACAATATGCAAGTTTGGGCCTCTCTCCTGAGCAAGAGTTGACACACCTTCAACAACTACTTTCCTCAACCGTAGTAGGAAATGCTAACCTAGTTCCTTACTCTTAAGAAGCCCAAGGAGTATAATCTCACAGAATTCCTAAAGATGCACCCCACATACTTTAATGGTGAGAATGAAGTCAACATGGTGGATAAGGCAGATGATTGGATTCTTTCTTCTGAAAGGACTTTTGATAGCATGGCTTGTCCTAAGCACCAAAACGTCTGCTTTGTTACTTATGTGCTCAACATGCCATATTGACATTGGTGAACTAGTTTGGCTAAGACTCGTGATGTTGCTTCTATGACCTAGAGACAGTTTCTAGCCTTATTTAGAGAGAAGTATATATCCACTACAACCCTAAGGAAGAAGGAGTCTAAGTTCTATAGTTTACGTCAGAATTATATGACTATAGTAGAGTACGTGTAGAAGTTTATACGTTTGGAGCGTTATGCCATAGGTCTGACTGATGAGTGACATGCTAGTCTCTTCATGGATGAGCTATGTTTAAGCATTGGACATATGTTGATTCCTCATCTACCGTTGACCTTTCTTCAGTTAGTAGATAAGGCCCTCTCTATAGAAGCTTACCCTGGTTATCAAGCAAAGATAAATCATAAGAGGAAGACACCTAGTGAAGATACAAAGAGCGATAGATGTTCCAAGTTCCATAAGAAGCATTTCCCTGGAAGTTGTCCTCCTAAACCTAAAGATCCTATCATATTCCATCATTGTGGGGAACATGGTCATATCAAACCTTGTTTCCCTCAACTTCATGGAGGCTAGGTACCAGTACGACATAGGGGTAAAGGTAACAACCACAATGGAGAAGGATCTAATGATAAAGGTAACCTTTAAGCTTACATTAACCTAATCATGCTTTCCTTTTCCCTAGTTATTATTAAAGTGTAAGTGTTGTTAGTAGGTAATGTTTTGTTTGTGGTCTAGATTTATGTTGGTATCTCTAGTTAGTTTGACTTGGTAGGTCAAACCCTTTAAGGGGTGGAGGGATAGTAGTAGTGCCTTGGTAGATCATGGATGATTAGATTTCGAGGACGAGATCCTCTTTATGGGGTAGATGTTGTAATGAACTGAAACTTGGACATATTCTCTTTTAGGCCTTGATGTTTAATTTGTGGAAATATTAATGATTTGAATATAATTGAACACTAGTCAATGTAAGGTCATATGCATAAATATCTTAGTGGATGTTTCTATGAGGGATTAAAATGCAATTTAACCACTTAAGAGGGATAATAGTAAATAATTCGTACTAGAACCTTCTTTGTCCTTTTGTAATAAGAAAGAGAAAAAGAAATGGATGGAAAAGGACAAAGTCAAGAAAACAAGGCATTAAATGCATTAATGTGATAAATAATGGAAATATGAAGTAAATTGCCTAAAAATCATAAAAGAAAACTCAAGAGATAATTCTAAACCAAAAACCATTTTCTTGGGGTAAAAGTTTACTTAAGTGACAAGTTTCACAATTTTGAAAAAGTAATAATTATCTTTGCATTTATCAGAATTGGAAAATATGAGTTTTTTATCCAAATTATTAAATAATTTTTTAAACAACTTGAAAAGTGGAAAATAACTTCCAATACATAAGCTACATGTAAAAATGAGTATGTTTGTGAATTTTCATCTAATTTGGACAATATTAAGTATTTTATTTTACCCAGAAGAGAGAAATTTTTTTGAGACAAAATATTAAATAATATGTTAAAAATTAGTTAATATCAAAATAGTGTTCCTCACATTTAGTATTGCTTATAGGCCATGTATCATATTTTTTGAAAGTATCTAGATGCGTCTAATTCATTAAAATGATAAAATAAGTGATAAAATTTAAATGTATTAAATAAAATAATATATTTTTTCAAAAAAATATAATAATGCCAAAATTGTATTCTACATGTTAAAATATGTCTTTAAGTGAGTTTTCACTCAATTTGGAAAATATTTGAAGAGAAGGTGAATTTAGGATAGAGAAAGTGTGTAGAATCTTCAAAACATTAATTAAAATAACAAACAACTTCAACAAATGAAAATAATGGCAAATTTGTATCCAAAACACTTAATATGACTTATGGGTGAAGTTTCATTAATTTTAAAGAATCCTAGAGCCATTAATGCATGAGGAACGAGAATTGTTTTGCTTAATTAATAAATCAAAAGTCATCAAAAGGCAAATCAAATTTTATATTTGGGTTCAACATACTCAAATTAGTTTAGGTATCAAATTTCATTAATTTTGGAGTTCTTTTGAACCCTCAAATAATAAAAGAGAAAAATGTGAGTGATTAAATAAGAACTATAATCTGAGGATTTTGGCAACCACATATATGTCACACACATGGACCATTGGATCTTGATCTAACAGCTTACAGATCATCTCCTACCTTGAGTGGGAGACCCGCATGGGTGAATAGTACCACCACTGAGCGTTGATATTCGAATCCAATTTTCTCACTCCTCGGTTGATCATTTTGTATGATTTCTTCACCCACACATTGCGTTTAAGATTCCACATCTTTTGATCTATTACTTGTGTCATTTTGGCTAGTATCTTGGAAACACCCAATACGTGGTTCGTAAGCTTCTTCGGTAGACTTAGCCTTTTCTCATATACAAGACCTCACACACACACACACACACACACACACACACACACACACACACACACACACATATATATATATATATATATATATATATATATATATATATATATATATATATATATATATATATATATATATATATATATATATATATATATATACCTCTAGTTCTGCCACCTCACACTCTATCTTTCTCTCCTATGAATTTCTCTGCACATCCCTATTTTGGTCATCGATGAGTGGGTTTTTGAGCTCAGCTTGCGGCTACCCACCTCATATCTTGGCAACATTGGTGGTCAAATTGAGACCAGGGGTGAATTTCCGATCCATTGTTTGGTTCATTCTCATGTTGTCATCCAAAATCACAACCATGCAAGCAGCTTTGCTCTTGCGGGCATGGAACCTATGTTGCGAAGGGGATGAATCCTCGTGTACAATTACTAGTCTACCCCTAGCATCCTCATTTGTTTTGTTTTCTTCCTGGGAGTAGTTTATTCATTTCACGCCTTCTTTTCTTTCCTTTGGGCAAGGTCAAGCAAACCTTCAATGAGCGACTTGGCCGCATTCTATTGAGCCAAGTCAGCCGACCCTGTCTCCCTCTCTTTCTCATGATCTTTGCTTATTTGACGTTCCCAAAATTCGAGATTGGTCCATTTTATATAAATCATCACTTTTTGTCTGATTGTTCAAAAATTAAAATAAAATATGTTTTGGAATTGGAAAAATATTCTCTATCTAATAAAAATACTTTTCAGAGCCTGATTTCAATGTTTGTCAAAGGATTATTTTTGTAGAAAGAAATATATGTATAAAATTCATAATGATTATAACTTAATCATATAAACTCAAACTGGACAAAAAGTTATATTTTCTTAGTTAAGAGAATCTAACTAATCGATTGGTGAAGCTTTCAGAGTCTAATTTCAATTTAATAAAAAAGGTGATACTTCTAGAATTTTAATATACTCATTAATTAATGGTTTACATCTAATATGATATTAGGTGAATATAAACTCTGATTGGATCTAGGGTGTGTATCCTAACCTGATATACACATCAGCGAGGTATGTTGCATCCTCTTATGAGTCATATTGGACAATTGGTTATTTCTCTCTCTCTCTCGGACTTGATGGTGATACATTATTTAGATGTCACATATTTTCTTATAGTTGTACCAATTGTTTCCTAATCTTGAAACTGGACTCGTGCATTATGATAATTGTTAATTGGATCCTATCCTTGTATCTTGTGGCTATTTCATTTAGTTTCTATCTTGTTGGTGTTGATGATTTGTATTCAATGGAAACTTTAATTTGCCATGTGTTGGCCATGATGGTATAATTGATTATGCCTATACTTCTTATTGGTGACTTTGGATCTTAGAATTTGGACACCTTTATGGTGATGTGGCTATATAGTATAATCTCATCGTTAAATAATTATGTAGTGCACAATTTTACCTATTTTGAACTCTTTTGGAAAATTAGAATAATGTAGATGATACTTTCAAAGGACTTGACAAGAAACTTCAAACTCTTCGACTAGTTGGTTGATGCTCTAAGGAACAAATAATTAACTAGTAATTCATTAGTTGCAGATGAAGGATAACATCATCATTAGATGATTAAGGGATACCCAATATTGTTTATCTTGATTAACCAAACCCTATCTCAGATAGGCAAACTACCACATTTTACCATTTTAGGGTTGTGATATTGAACCAATAGTGTCTCACTCTTTAGATCTCTTCATTACCACAATTCACTCAGGCACCTAATCACAAAGAGAGAGAGATGGTGCATATGGTGATTCTTGTCCCTAGGTAGTTGTGCTGTGATGCCATTACTCCCCCGAAGATTATGGTGGTGATGCCATAATATATGGTTATGGTTGTGATGTCATATACCCCAAATGTTATTAATGTGATTATTGTTTAGTTTAACCCCATGCATAATTATTGTTCTCTTCTTGAGATTTTAAAGGCAAGAGTTGATTAATGTGAGCTTTATTGTTTTCTTCATATACTCTCTCTTATCTTACTATACTAGTGAACACACACGTGCACATGCACGTGACATATAAAATTTGTTGGAAATGTGCGGTGAGAAGACTGGTCCGTGAAAGGGTCCCTACGGTAAAAGATATTTGTGTTGGTTATTTGAAAGGAGAGAATCAAGTAATCGTTTCCGTGGGATGGGATGGAGAGAGAAATACAGAATTAAAGATAATAAAAGTTAATAGGAGAGTGTGAGAATAAATATTTGTAGGAGCAAAATTCCTTGAAAAAAAGAGAGAAGAGAGTGAATCAAGGAGAACACAACATCAAACTCGCTCTTTTTATAGTAGTATAGATGAAGAATTCCTTTTTGATATCCAGTTGGATGTTTCTCCCTTATTCTATGGGAGGCCTTGTGATTTGTTGCCCCTATTTCCTTTATTTTGTCCAATCCCTATTATATGCACATACCAGCTTTGATAGCTGACAATTTCCATATTTTTCTTCTTTTCGGGGTATGCTTCCAACCCCTAGGTGGTGAGTGAGAAAGGAGAAACTGCTAAAGTTGACCAAGGCTATCCTAGAGTTACTTTATCTAGCTTAGGAGGTAGTTTGAGATAGTGGGACAACCCTCTGCTTAATAGTTCCTTTTGTTTCCTTCTATGTACACCCTATGCGGTGAAGAACATTCATAGACACTCAATTGTAAAAGTTAGGTATATTTCTCTTCTGTTGCTACAATATTGGTTTTATGATACATACATGGGAATGAATTGGTTATCATCCCTTTTTGTGAAAAAATTAATATGGTTTTGGTTATAATGAATGTTGCCTTTTATTTTAGTATGGAGTGGATCCCCTCTGGGTTCCACTCCTTACACCAATGTCCAGACATGTGACAATGGTGGCAATTGTTTTTCTTTATCCTTTAAGTGAAAAGACAAATTCCTTTTCCATTTACCCTTATCCATAAATTGAGTGTAGAATTTTGGATTTCAACTTAGCCTTAGAACTTTTCTTGGCCTTGCCTTTGTCCTAGGACTCACTTTTCGTTGATCACTATCATAGATTTGTCCTTCTTCTTCCTTGCTTTGGCATTAATATGCTAAGCATTCGATCAACTGACTACATGATTCACACAAAAAATTGTAGAATTATATCCATGGTCAACTCTTGACCAAAGATAAATCCCAGTCACTCCATATGCCCAGTCATATTGAGCACATGGGGCTCTACCAGACTTCCCTTTGTCAGTTTGTCCTCAAAAAGTGCTTTGGAAACATTATACCTTGATTGCACTACATGATTCTTAAGATGTGTTACCCTCTAGAGAATGTACATGTTTTCATGATGTTCGTGCTACTCATAGTTCATTCAGCTAAGCATAAGGTACCCAATGTCTATGGCATCATTAGTATGCTTCCAATAAGCATATAGTTAGCCTTCAATTGCATTTGGATTAGGCTCCTCTGACTCTAGTCTTTTAAGGACATAGAGCTTTTTCTCATGATTGAGAACACTTCTCAAACTCCTAAATTAGATGGGAAGATTTTCTCATTTTGTCCTTCTTAAGGATTGATCACAAATAGAACATGTTTGTGTTTGACATTTGATTCTACAAAGAAGTATAACAACTTTTCAAACATTTTTGAATTGATAAGTTAACAATATTAATTAGGTCTTTAATTAATTATTTCTCCCTCTATTTTATTTAAATTCATAACCCTCAAGTATCAATTTTAAAAATTGCAACCTACAATCTTCTAGTAGCCAAGATCCAAAATAATTCAACTATGACCTAACCAACATCAACGTACATAGTCAATTATCAAGGTAGGTATATAGCCAATTACATCATATGCAATTCTTGGATAGATGATATGTGCAACTCCTTGCCATATCATCTACATGCCTTTGGGCCTAGATGCTCTAAGAATCACCAGCTAAGCTTGACCCAAAATCTGACACAATAATAATGCACCCTGCTTTGGCGGAACCTACATTACTACCATCACACTTCCATGATATAGACGACACACTACACTTTGGCGTAACCTATGCTTGGTTGATAAAGCTTTTCATGTGTGCCACTTTTGGAAAGCATCTAAGGCTTAATATTTTAATTAGGATTTTTTATTTATAAATACATATACTTTATCCAATCACCACATATATAGTACATATCATATACATACTATATCCTACAACAAAAACATGCAATAAACAAAAAGCAATGATTACGGCCAATAAAATATAATTCCTTAGAGACATATGAAATTATCATAACCTAGGTCTACATCATATGTATAAACCTATTTTTAATGAAGATCCTTACTTGATAATTTGGGGTGTTCAGTTCAACCTTTGAACCGATCAGCTCGCCTCCTAGTCAGTCATTTGGTCATCTCACCGGTCGTATGGTACTTCTGTCCACCATCTGATACCCCCCTAACTGATCGGTTAGGTCCACCAGGAAATCAATTCAACTTGTCCTTCTGGTCCTCCTCAGTCCTCCAGCCAGCCGATTCATCTCAGAGATGGTCGGTTGGCATCATTAGAACGTCTTTCTTCTTCATGATAATAAGAAAGTAAACTATCCTACTATGACATGATTATAGAGAAACCTCGAGTTACATTTGAGGAGAGCAAGGATATGAAAGAATTAACTTTACATTGTGAAGATAAGATAGAGGCTCGCACACAGACCGCAAAATAGGATTAATCAACCACACAACTATGCACATATAATAGGGGTTATTGGCCATAATCATGCTACACATCCATCATCAAAACTCACTTTTAGGGCGACATGTGTAAATTGTATATATACATATACATACATACATACATACATACACACACACACACACATATATATATATATATATATATACTAGTTTGGGACTATCGTGGTATTTGATTGGATAAAAAATTATTTGCATCGCATGCAATAATTAAATGATGAAACCAAAATTCTATCATATCGATTATCCCAAACTACAATAGATTGGCATGACTCTGATACCATTGTTGGGAAATAGGAGACAGATATAGGTAGTGTAAACAAAAAAAATTATGACCATATTTTCCATAAACCAGCAAATCGTATCAACAACTATATAATGAATAGGATGGTTTTGAGGATATACCTAGTCCTGGAGTAAGTCCAATAACATACTCCTTGTCATTATAGATGTGCATTTGTCATATAGTTTCTCTTGGACGATGTCTGTACAGCTCCTGGTCTTCACTACAAACATCAGACTGGAACGTCATCATCTTCAGTTGCTCCTCTCATAACAGACTACTGATTGACGATGTCCTCCTAGCGGTAGACAATGATATCCCACCTCTAGAGTAGCCTAGGTAGACCACTAAGAACTCCATGTTGTGCTACTATAGCCAATGGGAAGGAGTTGTCCCCTTCTGTCAGTATACTAGCTGCCGACATGCTCTCACACAATGGATCCTTAATTGTTCTCTCCGTCTCTATCCCTCCATTTAACAAGTAGGACTTGCTCAGGATCTCTATTAGTTACCACAATAAGAGAGGACAACAATTGTCAGAGCATTTGATTCTAAATTGTGTTTCTTGGGAAGCCCCAATACCCCTCTATTTATAGTAGAGGCCAGGGTCAGGGTTCTCGATTGGTGTGGGAGTAGAAGGGCCCAGAATTATGAATGTTCTAGAACTTGTAAACTACAACACAGTCATCTCACATAGCGAAATGGTTGTCTCGTGTGCGAGATGATCATATTGCATAGCGAAATGGTCATTTTGTGATGTTTCCTATTCTGAATCAAATTCATAATTCGAATCCAATTAATGCACAACATGATGTCAGCACTAATCCTTGATACTATCGAATTTCCCCACAAATAGGGCATCTTGCTCACACGAGTCGATCATCTTGTGACCACGAACTAGTCATCTTACTCACGTGTGTCAGTCATATGACGACCATGAATCAGTCATCTCGTTAACAAGAGACGGATATCTCACAACCATCATGTAATGCGGTCATCTCGCTCACACGAGACAGTTGTCTCGTGCCCCATTTCTGGCAGAACTCATTCAATTCGATTTCAAATCAATCTGACACTCCAAACAGTCAGTCCAACAGTTGAACTTGATGATTTTGAGTCCATTCAATTGATCTGTTATTTAATTGAATACCTAAATACCTTTAGCACTCAATCTAAACATCATTCATGAGTATTTACCTTTAATCCAAGAGTGTCCTATGTGTGTGACCCTATAGGTTAAGAATTACATTGTCAGTGAATGTCCATAACAACTTATGACATCACAAGCAAAGAGCGGTACCTAGTCACACATCATTTCTATCCAAGTAATTTTGAAAGTTGGAGAACAAAAAATTCAACCTACGATCCATGATTAGTTTATCATGATCATATAGTTCCTTTGTCTATGATATCTAGATTGAACTCAAGGCATGGAATCACCATCCTCTCAACATTCAATCCATGTTCCTTGAACTAGAGAAGAATGTCTGAGATGCATATGAGTTCACATATCACATGTTGAACCACATCAGTACAACAGTACATTTCTCAGTATCGCTTATCAAGAGACCTTGGATATCAAACTGTTGTAGGAGGGACAAATCTAATCTACATCACTCACACTCTGTCCGCATGTTTCAAAGCTACCCAATCATCAACTTTATGGTAACCTGTATTTCAGAATTACGTTTGATGATGTCAAAGTATACCCAACAACATGTGATAAGTGTAGTGACTTCAAGTCTAAGAACCACAATCACCACTATTACTATGAGAGATGATTCTGACTACCATTCCATGGTCTCCACATATCATTTCTCATGGTGGGCCTGTCTGATACATTGTTCTCTAACATGTACCCGTGTGAGTGACTTGATATCATATATCATGACTAATGAGACTCTGTCATCAGTCAAAGCACGCTCTAGTCTTATGTATTATTGTTGTCTATTTTTACTTCCATAGTAATCTGACTAGGGACATAACAAGAATGTATGTACTCTTAGCATCTGTATGATCTCATTCTTCAAGTCAAGTACTTGAAGACATACTTCATCGAGTAACATCATTCTTTAGAAATCTACTTACGTTTGTTTCATCATCTCATGACTGAGACAAACATAATAGACAAAATCATCTTTTATTAATTATCAAATCAGGTATTTCATGCCATATCCCAATCATCATATGATTGGCTCTCTGGACATACATACAAACATATTAGTCGATGTTTATTATGTTGTTTACAGGATAAATAAGATATCGCACCACTTAGTTAACTTAAACATCTTTAGTTAATGTGCAATGTGAAATCCTCATTGTAGAAAATAGATTAATCTGCCATGGATGTCTATTTTCCATGAAACCCTTCTAATAGATTCTTTAATACTTATAATGTTATATATATGTGTACGACATTATAGACTTTGTATAAAATAGAAAGTTTACTTTACCTATGTACCAAATAATAGACATCTTGTAGTAACCAAAACTCAGAATCTTATCCTATTTTATAACTAGAAAGATTGTAAAATTGGTTTCCTATACTTGACCAAACAAGGATAAAACTAAACAACCTCACATATTTACATAATAATTTAAATATGTGCTAATATGTTACATGTATTTCCTTTGATAACAAATACTCATGTAATGGCTAAATAAAAATGTATAATATTATGTGGAGTAATGGTTGGTAATTTCATGTCCAAAAATATTAATAATATTCTATTTTTTAAATAAATATAAATTAGTAGATTAAATATGTTATATGTGTAAAATGTAGAATTTGTGCATAATAAAAATATATAGCTCTTTTTGTAACAATGTGAAATTAATGAAACTCTAATTGAAAATAATTAATATATATACATATGTAGATAAACTCAAAAATGGTGATATAATTGACAAAAAGAAATTCCAAAATCCAAATATATTGATAAAAATGTGTTTGTTCCCAATTAACTTGGGTGTCAAGTTTCACATTATTTGAATGATAATAACTCTTAATTTTATTTAGAAAAGAAAATGTGAGTTTTACTCCAAAATATTGAATAATATGTTTAATGACTTCAAAAGTAGAAATAAATCCCAAATTCAAATTTTACATACCAAAATTAGTTTATGTGTAAATTTCCACATTAATTGAACAATCTTATTTATCATAGTGTAGTTTAGGTGAGAGAATATGACCTAAAGTCTAAATATTAAATAAAACAAGAAATGTTTGCAAAAGAGAAAATTAATATCAAAATAGTATTTCTCATGATTAATTTTGCTTATAGACCAAGTTTCACACTAAGAAAGTATTCCTAGATGTCTTAAGTTCATTACGAGAATAAAATAAATGACTAGATCTAAATATATTAAATAAAATTGTAGATCTCTTCATGAGTAAAAATTGATGCAAAAATTGAAATCTACATATCTTACTTAGCTTAGGTGCAAAATTTGATAATATTTGAACTATGTTTGATCCCTCAAATTAAAATGGAAGAAACACGCTTTAAAATTGGCTTAATATTTCAATTATTTAATCTATGCATTTAGCAATTATGTATATAGATCCATAAGTTTTGCCATCCAGAAAGAGTTGGCGGCCCAATTTATTGCCCGGGCTTCTTGAAAGACAATCATGTAATTACTTATCTTGAAGTTATTGATCTATGCATTCCCGATTTAATAAAGTTTCCTTTTATTCTTTGTTGTCGCACGCATTTACCCGCTTTTCGGATGTGTCACGCTCGATTTCCTTCTTTATTAAAATACGAATCCATTTCTGACCGTCAGATATAGATCAAACAACTGTTATGCCTTCTTTTTCCTCGCTTTCCTCCCTGGCCGCTACAGTAGGCAACCCTCTCTTCAGATCTCGGTCCCTCTCTGTTGGGTATTTTAATCCACGACTGTATGTCCAATAGTTCCTCTTGTCGTGTTGGGTAAACCCAATGATTAGGAGTTCTCGTGCTTTATAGCTATAAAACTGGTTCAATCTCGGCTCATCCCAGTTTCCTTGCCGCACTTTTTCCTTTATTCTTCTGACCCCTATAAAGCTAATCCTCTTCCTTTGTTGTTCTTGGAGAACCGTTGCCCAATGCTCGTTTGGTCTTGATCGTTTCTGCGGGTGGTGGACTCACCAACTTGGTTCTGCGGCTCTTGTGCCTCCGACGATGGAGATAGTTCTCCAATCATGAACACTGGAAGCAGTCCAGGTTCACCGGCTCTTGTGCCTCCAGCCATGAGGCCCAGATCCTCCTCAAGCGCATCATCAATCATCCTAGGAACTGGTCGAAGCCTTGCAGGCCCTCTGTCGCATCCGGTTGTTAGGTATATGCACGATCCTCGATTTCCTTTTCCCATAGTGTCATATTTCCATGTTTCTCTGGCGAGTTTTCCAGTGGTTCGTCATTCTGGAATTTCTCCGGTCGCCCGATGTGTCTGGCCTCTAGAAGATCTTACACGATCGTTTCCCTACGCCTTGGTTTTGGTCTTGGACACAAGGTCAGCGCTGGTTGGAGACTCCCCGGAGCTGTGGTTTTGGTCTTGGACACAAGATCAGCGCTGGTTGGAGACTCCCCGGAGCTGTAGTTCTACGTCTCAGGCAGGCTCGTCTCGCGCAAGGATGCCATATGTTATCTTGGTTTTGTCACGCTTTGAGAAGGTCATTTTAGTAATGGGGCTTTGATTCCTCTACCGGACCATACTTTTGTTTTGGGTCCTTGTTGCTTACTAGAACGCCCCTAGCGCTCCTTTTGTTCGGAAACCAAGTTGCAGGGTAAATCCGTCATTTTAGTCGCTTTTATTTTTTAAAAAGAGAGTTAAATACCATTAACTTAGATAAATCATGATATTTTAATGGATGGTCAGAAATTCGAGCAAAAAATGTTTTAAATCAGAAAATTATAATCTATCTAGTGGTACCAATTTTATTGCCTAATTCCAATCTAAAAAATATATGATTTTTTGGATTTTTCTAATGGGCCAAAATTTCCAAATTTTTTATTAAATTGTTGAAAGCTTCATCATCATCATCATCATCATCATCTAAGTCTCAGTCCAAACTATGTTGACAACTTAGAGAAATAAAATAAAATATAGTTTGGAATCATGGTATCTTTTCTCTATTCAAAGATATAGGTTTTATAACATAAATAAAATATAATAAATATTTCATTTCTAAGGATTTTCCTATTTGTTTAATATTTATATTTTTTTTGATGAACCTAGCATGCCTCGTTTTTCATTTCACAAAGTAGGTAAGTCATGTTACATAGTGTAACAAGAGAACAAGCAACAAAGGAAAAAGAACAAGCAAGAAGAGCTAAAGAGCTATACATCAACTATCTATCTATACAGTTGTGTGTATCCTAAAAAATGCAACTCTAGGTCTTCTTAGAGCTTTGCTGAACACCATGGAAATTTGTTTGGTTCCTCTCGTTCCAAAGATGGTAGATTGCCAAAGCAACTATCACCTTCATATTCCCCTTCAAAAGCAACAAGTCTGACAGATGGAGAACCCTGCTCTCAAAAGATTTCTGGAAGTTAAGCCAAATATCAGTCGAATACCCGCAACCAAGGAATAAGTGATCTATGGTTTCTTCATCCCTTTCACACAGAGCACACCTTGAAACCCAAATCTTTTTAGGGTATCAGTAGTAGACAATCTATTAAGAAAGCATTTCCACAAGAAAAGAGAACAACTTCTGGGTATAGTCTCAGACCAGATCCACGATCCCTAGACCACAGAAGGACACGCGGACCTGGTGACACACCATCCATCTTTAAATGAAAAGAAGAACCACCTTTGTAGAGAATAGAATCCCTGCCACCAGTAGGATGAGGAAGCGATTGAAGATAACAAGAAGAGCCCTTGCACCACGAATCCTAGGATAGGACCAAAAGTTATCTTTGATGCAAGTGTTAACTTTGCAAGAAAAGCCTTTCACATGGTGAAACACGAGCTGTCTGTCAACTAGATCAAACAATTTCTTCCTATGAGGGAGCCAAGGATCCTTCCATAGTAGAAAAGCATTACCATTACCATTACCAACATGAAAGTCCTCATGTTCTACGATAACTTCCCTATTACTAAGGAGATTCTTCCAAAGGCAGGATGCATTCATTATCTCAACAACTGTCCAAACATAGTCATCTTTTAGGTATTTTTCGTGGATCCATTTCACCTAGAGTGAAGTTTTGTCACTACATAGGTTTTTGAGAATACTAGTAGAAGACCAATCCTTAATAGAACGAATTCCAAAACCACCCTGAGGTTTTGGTCTACATATAGCATTTTGTGAGACTGTGTGAATATGCCTTTTGTCATTATCATCATTCTAGATAAAGTCCCTCATAAGTTTCTCAATTTCCTCAATAATAGACTTAGGAATTGGAAAATCTACAGACCAGAAGACGTGATAAGTGGAGAGAGTGGATATTACCAATTCCACTATGCAAACATAGGAAAGGAGCCTACCTTTCCAAGAGTCTAACTTTAGCTTGACTTTGCCAATAATAGAAAGACACATATCTCTAGTGAGTCTACCTGTAAAGAGAGGAAGACCCAAATAACGAATAGGTAATTGAGAAACAACAATGTCCAGAGAATCACTAATACTCCTACCATCGTGACAAGAGTTACTGATGAAAGTTGACTATTATCATTATTTAGTTTCAGACTAGAGACCAAGTGAAATTGTTTCAGAATACTACTAACAACATTGTCATTCTTTCCATCTGCTTTGGAGAAAATAAGAAGTTCATCATCGAATATAATGTGAGAGAAACCTTTCTTGTCAGATTAACTAATATGATCTAACTGATCATTCAAGAGAGCATCATTAATGATAGAGGATAAGCCTTTTATAGCAATCATGAAGAGATATGGGCCAGGGGTCACCTTACCTAACACTATTGGAGGCTGGAATAGGTTCAGAAGGAGAGCTATTGATAAGAATTTGAAAAGAAGCCAAAGTAAAGCATTCATCAAACCATCTTAACCAACAAGAAAGGGAAACCCATCTTAGACATGATGAAGAGGATACAATCTCTCCTTACATAGTCAAAAGGTTTGAGAGAAATCCTCCTTCATACACATGAGCTTGGGATCATGAGAGTTGGGGAAGGTATTTAGCATTTCAATACCAAGAAGAATTGCATCACCAATTGATTAACCTTTAATGAATGTCATCTGGTTCAGATCGATAAGATCACCCATAACTGATTGTAACCTATTGGCAAGGATTTTCAGAATGACTTTATAAAGAATGTTGTAGAGAGAGATTGGTCTAAAGTCCTTAATCCAGGACGCACTTAGGAATCAAGACAATGAATGTTCTATTGCATTCTTTGAGCAATTTTCCATTATCAAAGAAATTAAGTAGAACTTTAGTAATGTGAGGACCAATGATACTCCAAGAATTTTTGAAGAAGATGGAGTTATAGCCATCAGGACTCGGTGCTTTGTCATTATGAAGATTTTTGAAAACCTCTTCAACTTCCTCTTTAGTAACTCATTTCTTTAACGAATTAGAGTTCTTCTGAGATAGATGGGGCAACTTCCAATCATTATCCCAATCAACATATGATTTGCTAGAAGAGTTAAAGATTCATTTATTTTCCTAGCAAAGCGAATACTCATGGCCAAAATTCCCACAATGAATGCACCTACTAGGCTCCCATTCATATTCGATTGTGATAGTATCAGTTTGACTATCCTCTCTTTGAATGTGAAACTCCTTAGGAAATGTGAAGTTTACTAGGATAAGGACCTGGAACCTGGCATACTCCAATCTAATAAACTCTGTAGTAAGTTTGTCCGGGAAGATAGGTTTCCTCAAGAAGGATCCAATACAATTGAACATTTCTTTGTCCCACACTTCCAATGGTAGATTGAAGATTTTAACCCAAACATGGATTTCTGCCAACTTCAATTTCTCCATAAGTTCGCCTCTTTCCTATTTCTTTAGGATTAGGGGTTTCCCCACGACAAACCACTGACCTCCTTGCGGAGTTATTGACATATCTTCATCATTTGAAAACAAAATGAGAAAGAAACCTTTACCTCTAGACCTCACCTCTATTGAACCCTTGACGTTCCAGATCTTCTTTAGATGAGAGACCAAAGTCGTCCAGTGAGGTTACAATCTGACAATGTACCTTGTGGTTTCCCTGATCCATCACATCATGTTCCTCTTACCGTCAACTATTTCAATGCTAGTTTTTTTTAGGGAGATAGGTCTCACAGAATTGTTCATCAATTAGGGATTGAACATGTCTGACCATAGCTTCACCTCCTCAGAGACAAGTATCGATGACAAAGGGAAACTTGCCTAAGGTCGAGGGTGGTGGGATGTAGAGCTATCTACACTCCCTTCTAGTGTTGTACTAACCAGATCGGTAATAATGGGAACTCCATTCTTCAAGATAACACCACTGCACCCTCACCTCCAAGCTCATTGGGATCTGTCTCATTGGTCACACCGTCAGTTGTCTTAATGGTCGCCATAGCAGAAGCGAAAGACATTCACACCAAGGTGAAGATTTTATAAAATTCATAACTAATAATCTATAAGTCATAAAAATAAAGTAAAATATGATATAAAATCAAAAAAATGTAATATATAAGATGGTGTAATTTTGATGACCTAATTAACTAATGATTAAAAGGTGATTTTTAGGGTCCGTGTAATTTATTTGAAATGGACCCTAATTCTATATAATTTGTTTAATAGGTGTTTGAAGACCCTGGCTTGGACCTAGGGTTAGTTTTGTACTTATGTAAACTCTAACTGAGGCATGTACATCTTTTATATTATCTAGGCACTGCTATTTTGATCAAATATTATTTCCCATATGAGGCATGAGTTCTTATTATCTTTTTCATCATTATGAAATTCATATTTTTTTGGATAATGCTTATGGGTCCTCTGATCCCACATGATATATTTTGGATGTTCTCATCTTGTTATTTCACATGGACTAAACTTATACTTGCCTTTCCCTATTTATGTGCTTGCTTAGACTATCTTTATTTCTTGTAGTGGTACATGTGTACAACCAAAAATATAGAGGTGTTCTATTTCCACCCAGGGTGTTCTATCTCCATCCATTATTTACAAGGGTGTGTTATCTCCGCCCAGGCTGTGCTATCCCAACCCAATATTTATTTTAGGCTAAGATCCAATGGTGTCTCAACCCTACTTGAAATAATTTTAATCTTTGTTTGTTACATGCAACTCCACCTATGTTTTCATATTTTGTGTAAATGTAGCCGGTCCCAAGCCCGGGTAAAGGAGGAGGGTTGCTGGTAGGTTGACATCCATCCTATAAAAACTTTGTCACCATTTCTATGACATGGATCCTTATAAGAATAACATTGGAGCATCCCTACCTAGCGACACGCTGCATCGGCACCCAGGTGCAGTATGCAAGGGGTTTTGACACAGCGACGCCCGGTTGTGTTGAAGGACAAACAAGGATTTCCACATCTTGGACGGGTGTGGGTAAAGAAGTTAGTCCTGCTGCATCATCGCCCAGATGTAGTGAAAAATGTGCAAGGGTTTCCACATCTTGGACGGGTGTGGGTAAAGAAGCCAGTCCCGCTGCATCATTGGCCAGATGTAGTGAAAAATGTGCAAGGGAAACATTTTCGATGAAGGCAAATAAAAAAGCAAGTTAAACAAAAAAGGATTAGAGTTGGATCATGGAATATTGGATCTTTGATAGGGAAATCTTTGGAGATAGTGGATACCACGATGAGAAGAAAAGTCAATATAGCTTGCTTATAGGAAACTAAGTGGACATGGAAATGTTGTAGAGAGATTGGAGACACAAGATACATAATCTGGTATACATGTATTGATAAACATATAAATGGCATATGTATTATTGTTGATAACATGTTGAAGGATGACGTCGTCAAGATTATAAGGATGGGTGATAGAATCATAACTATCAAGGTTTTTCTTGGGGGAAATATATTTAACATTATTAGTTCTTATGCCCCCCAAGTTGGCCTTAGTGAGGATGCGAAGAAGGATTTTTGGGATGACATGGATGAATTTATGCAAGGAATACCAAGCGAGGAGAAGATTATTATTGGGAGTGATTTAAATGGTCATGTGGGGAGTAGCAATTCCGGATATGAGAGAGTTCATGGTGGTTTTGGATATTGTAGCAGGGACGGAGAAGGAGAGAGGATATTAGATTTTGTAGTTGCATATGATATGATTTTGGCAAACACCCATTTCAAGAAAAGAGAATCTCATAAGATTACTTTCAAGAGTGGGCACGACTATAGACAAATTGATTACCTCCTTACAAGGTGGGTGGATTGTAACATATGCAAGGATTGTAAAGTGATTCCTGGCGAAGAACTCACGACCCAACATAGGTTGGTGGTTTTACATATTAACATGAAGATCAATAAAGGCAAGCATAACCTTGGAATTTGGAGTCTGATGTTAACACTATATGGCATAACATGAGCTCCTACATTAAAAAAATCCAAAGAGGTTTTGGGGTAGTCTAAAGGTTGTGGGCCTCCACAGAAGGATACTTGGTGGTGGAATGATGAAGTACAGAAGGATATTAGACTAAAAAGGGAGATCTATAGGAGTGTGCCTAAATCTGGAGATGATGTAACATTTTAAAGATACAAGCAAGCAAAGAAAGAAGCAAAAAAGGTTGTTCGGGAGGCAAGGTCTAGATACTTTGATGATATGTATAAGAAGTTGGATACTAGAGAAGGGTAAATATATATATATGTATATATATGTATGTATGTATGTATGTATGTATGTATATATATATATATATATATATATATATATATATATATATATATATATATATAATGTCTTGTATAAGAGAAAGGAAAGGAAGAGACTTGATTCAAGTAAAATGCATCAAGAATGAAGATGGTAGAGTATTGGTGAAGGACGGTGATATCAAGAACCAATGGAGAAATTACTACCATAAGCTTTTCAATGGAGATACTGCATATAATGTTAGCAACTTGTATGAGATGAATACAAGAGATATCATTTACACACGATGAGTTTCACCATTTGAGGTCAAGAATGCTTTGAAAAAGATGAAAATGAGAAAGGAATGTGGACCAGACAATATTCCCATTGATGTATGGAAGAGTATGGGGGATGAGGGAGTTACGTGGTTAACAAATTTCTTTAACAAGATCATGAGCACCAAGAAGATGTCGGATGAGTGGAGAAATAGTACTATAGTTCTCATCTACAAGAACAAAGGTGACGTTCAGAGCTGTACAAACTACAGAGGTATCAAGCTGATGAGTCACACGATGAAGCTTTGGGAGAGGATTATTGAGTAGAGGTTAAGATCTATAATGCAGGTATCAAACAACCAATTTGGTTTCATGCTTGGAAGTTCAACAACAAATGCTATTTTATTGAAAAGGAGGCTTATGGAGAAGTATATACAAAGAAAAATAGATCTTCATATGATGTTTATCGATCTAGAAAAGGCTTATGATCAAGTACTCAGAGAAGTGTTGTGGATGGTTTTGAAGAAAAAGGGTGTGCCAATCCAATACATTGACTTGATCAAAGACATGTATGATAGCTCTATTGCAAGTGTCAAGACTCCTGGAGGAGAGACACCAACTTTTCCTATCACAGTTGGGGTACACCAAGGATCCACACTCAACTCGTATCTATTCGTTCTTGTTATGGATGAGTTGACAAAGAATGTTCAGGATGATATTCCTTGGTGTATGTTATTTGCTGATGATATTGTTTTGATTGACGAAACTAAAGATGGATTGAATGATAAAGTTGAACATTAGAGAAAGGCATTGGAATCAAATGAATTGATGATTAGTGATGCACAGATTTTGAGTCACTTTTACATACCTATTTTATATTTTCTTTGTGCATTTATTAGTCAATTAGTTGATCATATTTGTATATATAATTATTATTGGCTTGTATATTCTGTTTACATCAAACTATGCTCATTTTGTCATATTTATATTATTTTATGCATTCCCCAACATTATCCATGTTTTTATGGATTTTTAGGTACTCTATGTATAGTAAAAAGTCAGTGCCACCGAGATATCAGCAGTGGTCGGGCTATAGAAGACCAGAAGAGTCGGTGCCACCGAGATCGGTTCAGAGAGGAAGATCAAAGTACACACATCAACTCGGTGCCACGACCATCAAGAGTCGGTGGTACCGACTTTGCCATAGCCAGACCACACCCAAGGCAGTTAGTGCCACCGACTTTGTCGGAAATCAGCAATCGTTAGATCTGCCCAGATCTGATGGTCCACGATTCGTGGTACCGTAAGTTGACCTATGACTTAAAATAGGACGTACAGACCTAAGGGGGATATCACATTGCACCGAACGAAGGCCAGAGAGGAGAGAGAGAATAGCACAGAGCCAAAGGACATCAACCGGGAGATCTGAGCACCTCTGACGGACGATTTTTCTTTCAGAAGACTGCAGAACGTGCATTTCTCAAGGAGGATCATCCGGAACACCTTTTCTCCAGGAGTTACACAAATTTCCTTCATGTTTCCCATGTTTTCCCCTCTCTCTCTATGTATTTGCATGTGAAAACTATGCGGGGGTAAACCCCTTCTTTCCTTAGGACCCAGGAGTAGCCCGGGGAATCGTTGTATCAACTTTTTACATGGCTTAATATAGATTTCTCTTTATTCATGGATATATAATTATGGAATTGCACGACCTATCTATGCTTGATCACCATCGATAGGATTTAGACTGATATCTTCTCCAAAAGGAGGATTAAAGGTTAGAACACCATAATTTATACACTTTCCTACACGTTCCTTGGGAAAGGTAATGTACATTCAGTGGAAAGAAACCCAGAGTTTTCGATAATGCACCTAGACTAAGATATAAATTACTACAGATGTGGAATTGGATTAGATCTAGGTAGTGAATTGTATCGTAGAAGTGGGCAATTCTGACTACAAACTTTCTATCCAGGGTAGGAGTAAAATGTATATTAATTCAGTAGGAATAAGATATAACGAGACCCCATGGTGAAATCGATAATCCTAAGGAATCCATCTCATTCGAATCAACCACTTTTAATTTTCTTTTAATATCCTTTTATTTTTGTTTAAACTCAAATCTAACTTTTTAACCGGCTTAGCTTATCGCAATGTAGTTAGTAGTAGTCACCGAGACTACGTCTCCCTGAGTTCGACTCGGGCCTCACATAGGCCTTTATTACTTGACGCGTGCACTTGCGTTCATATGCATGGAAATAGTGTGTCAAGTTTTTGGCCCCGTTGCTGGGGAGACGGTGAAGTTTCAGTACTACGAGTGCTACGGGCAGCCACTCTAGGCCACATTTTAATTCTTACAATTTTATTTTAATAATATGGAAATTTATTGCATATAACATATATAACAAATTTTCTTTATTGAGTATCTTGATTAACTAATTTCAAAATTTTAGGTACTAGTGTATGGCGACAACACGGACCACAGGCTATGGAGAATCTACACCAGAGGTCCCAGTCACTGTCGAGTTTCCAGTTCAAACAACTACACCAGAAGGCATACCGTTTACGCCCAGGCAATAAGCAATGGAGGACAGTAATCCATGAGAAGAAAGGACAATATAGGAGAGGATAAAGCCATCTTCTTCAGCTGCACAAACATGGCCTATCAAGAAGTAGAATGTTAATGTTAGCTCAATACAAGATTGATCCAGGTCTGATTGCACTAGTCAAGTCACAAGCTTTTTATGGGAATACTCATGAAGACCCGATGGCACATATCAGCAATTTTGTGGAGTGATGTGATATGGTGAAAATGGATAGGTTTCCACAGACAACCATTTACCTGACACTGTTTCCATCATCACTGGCAGATAAGGTAAAAGAATGGATGCACAACCTACCGAAGGAATTGATCAAGACACAGGATCAAATGGTAGAGGCATTCTTTGAAAGATACTTTCCTCCAGAATAGACAAACGAGCTGATTAGAAACATTCACAATTTCAGGAAACATGCAGCTGAATCTTATTCTGAAGCTTGGGAGCATTTTCAGATCATGCTCAGGAAGGTCCCTCATCATGGGATAGATTTGGAGAACCAAGTCAAGATGTTCTACTTTGGGCTATACAAAAGTGAACGAACCACCTTAGATAGTGCATGCTTGGGGTTCTTTCTCAACAACTCACCCTCTATGTGTCAGGACATTTTGAAAAATATGGCAAACAATCAAGCATGGGGTAATGAGAGAGACCATCCATAGTGCATCAAAAGCATAGGGGAATCTAAAGTTATCACCTCTTTGAATGAGAAGCTAGACTTGATAGCAAATAAGCTGCTAGAGAAGGATAATAATCTATCAGATGAGGAAGGACAAGTGAAGTATATGCGGCAACAAGGCTACATGAACAATGATTATTCATGGAGAAAGGATCCCAAGTTCTCTTGGAAAGATCCAAACAACTTCCTACATGATCCTAATCACTAGAACCAACACAGAAATAATCAGCAGCAGCGACCTACAACAGAGGAGAGCACAAATGAACTTCTCAACCGAATAGTGAAGTAAAATGAGAAATTGATAAACAACTTCCAACGTGATCTCCAGAATCAAGGGGCCCAAATGAGGAGTTTTGAGACAACTTTATCTCATCTAGCATCAGATGTGGAGGCTTTAAAAAACCTACACAGTAAGGTTTCCCAGGAAACACTGACACTCCAACAAGAAACCAACAAGTCAAGGCCATATTACTGAGGAGTGGGAAGAAGATGTTGACTCTAAGGACCATGGAAACTGAGGTGTCCAATCCTACTGATAGTGGTGATCCAGTGGTAGAGTCGACACAAGTAGAAATGGAGGCATGCAACACGGGCAAAGGGCAAAATTAAGAATCTGAGGTGAAAAAGAGGACATCATATGTGCCATGACATAATAGGACACAGACAGTACCAGTCCCTTATCCTAACAACTTGAAGGCAAAAAAGATGGATCAACAATTCAAGAAGTTTCTAGATAGCTTTAGGAAGCTTTCTGTGAACATACCGTTGATTGAGGCAATTGAACATATACCCTCATATGGTAAATTTCTGAAGGATATCATTAATAAGCGAGGAAGATCCCAGATTTGGAGGTAGTTGTACTCAGAGAGCAAGCCAGTGCCTTCATTTTAGGTACACTACCACCAAAGAGATAGGATCCCAGATGTTTCAACATCACGTGTTATATTGGGAAGACAAAGTCTGGCGATGCACTTTATGATTCATGGGTGAGTATCAACTTGATGCCTTTATCTACCTTTAGGAAGCTACGTCTCAAAACATCTAGGAAGAGCAGCATGACGATCCAATTGCTAGACAACTCAGTGGTGACATCGTATGGTATTTGTGAGGATGTACTTGCCAAGGTGGACTGGTTTGTTTTTCCTACAGACTTTGTGGTGATGGAGATGAAAGTTGAACATGACAATGAGTTTTTATTAGGAAGACCCTTCCAAGCAATAGATGATATGATCTTGGAGATGGGAAGAGGTTGTTTGACTATGGGAATTAAGGACAACAAGTTTGAGATAACTATGTCGGATAATTCCAAGTCATCCAATGCTCAGGAGTAATGTAATATGATGAAGCACATGGATAGCAATATCTCTTTGTTTTTGGGAAAACCATTTTTGCACATGGCGCATGTAATGACAAAGGTGGAAAAGGGTACACTAGATATGGACATCATGGAGAACACTAAGGTGGTCTCACTTGCCAAGGCAGTAGGGTACCCAGATGACGAAGATGAGGAATTGGTTTTATCCATTGTGAATGAGGATGGAGAACTAGCTACACAAGATACAGTGGCGGATGAGATAAGAGACACATAGTGGAGGAGCGGACAAGGTGGTAGTGAAAGAGGCCCATAATGGAAGAATCAACGAGGATAAGATGGTGGTAGAAAGAGGCCTATAATGGAGGAATGACGTGGTGGCGGAGGAAGAGGTGCAAAGTAGAGGAGCCGAGGAGGTGGCAGAGGAGGAGACAATGAAGGAAGAGGCTCACAGTAGAGAAGTTGATGAGTTGGAGGAGCAACGCATGTGTGGGACGATGGAGGAGACAGAGCGGCGAGTGGTGGGCTGGCGGTAGAAGGAGAGACACGACGGAGGTGGGTATGGAAGGAGGAGCAACGAGGGATAAGCTATTGCCATGGATGTTTTCCGGAGGAAGGATTCTCGATCCATCATGAACAATGGGAAGGAGTAGAGGGAGCGATGGGGATGGTGATGGGGATGGCGGGGGCCAATGGCACCACAGAAAAAACTAGAGGGGAACCTTGGGATCGTGGGGGAGGGGTCGGGGACGGGGTTGGGTCAGGCCGTCATGGGCTGGAACCCTTGCTCCTGGCTTCCCAAAAGACGCCATTTTTGGCAAACTTCAAGACAACCATAGGAAGAACAATGGAGGAAGTATCGTATTTCAAATGTTGATTTTGAGAAATGCATATAAAGCATCCAAACGAATATGTCTTAAATGTAGTATTTAGAATACACCATTGAATCACAATACCGCTGATGACTACTTCATCCAAATGGCTCCTAACTCTAACCTCTACATCTTAATGGATGTATATTATGTGTCAAAATGGGTGGAAGCAATTCCAACCCGCACCAATAATGCCAACGTCGTATGCAAATTTGTTAAGGATCACATTTTCTACAGGTTTGGAGTGCCAAGGATGATTATAAGTGATGGGGGAACTCAGTTCACCAATTGGAAATTTGGGGAACTCTTGAACAAATATGGAGTGAAGCATCGTGTGGGTACACCCTACCACCCACAAACTCAAGGGCAGGTGGAGATTTCCAATTGTGAGATCAAAAAGATTCTTGAGAAGACGGTGTCGTCTAGTAGAAAGAATTGGAGTGAATTGTTGGTTGATGTACTATGGGCTTATAGGACTGCCTATAAAACACCAATAGGAACTACACCCTTTAGGTTAGTCTATGTTCGAGCGTGTCATCTCCTTGTGGATTTAGAACATAAAGCTCATTGGGTGTTAAGGAAGCTCAATTTTGACCTTGATGAAGCAGGTAAGACAAGGATGCCGGAGTTGAATGAACTTGATGAAATTAGGATGAATGCCTATGAGAATTCAAGATTGTACAAGGAGAGGACTAAGCAAATACATGACCGACATTTAGTAAGGACCCAAGAGAGAATGTGTTGCTTTTTAACTCAAGGATGAAATTACACCCTGGGAAATTGAGATCTAGATGGAGTGGACCATTTATCATAGAAGAAGTGTTTCCACCTGGAGCGGTTAGAATCAAAGAGGGAGAGAGATCCTTCTTGGTTAATGGTCAAAGACTGAAGCACTACTTTGGAGAAGACTTCAATAGGAAGGAGCATGAGGTGAAACTTATTGCTCCTAATTAATCTCAAGAATGGATTTATCTAGCCTAGGACGTTAAACAAGGGTGCTTGTTGGGAGGCAATCCAATCATTAGGACGTTCATTTCACTCCTTTCCATTATGTTGGTATAGTCATACTTACTTTTTCATAATTTCTTATAAAAATCATACCTTGACTCATTTTTTAAGTGTGCAAGTTGTGACAAAGTCAGTGCCACTGACTACCAAGTCGGTGGCACCGAGATTGGGTCAGTGAGAGGGCCAAATTTGACTGGAAGAAGTCGGTGCCACCGACACTCAGGTCGGTGCCACCGACATGTATGAAGAAAGTGTAGAAAAAATGGGTGTGGCTAACTGATAAGTCATCTTTACCACCGACACCCCAGTCCGTGGCACCGACTCAGCTAATACCCTAGGCTCGGTGGGTGCGTCACTGCACCAAAAAAAGAAAAAAAAACAATCAATCGAGTCGATACCACCGACTCTTCCGTCGATGCCACCGACATGAGAAACAACTGATCCATGGGCACCTTCATCAACGACCCAGATGTGTCAAGAATCAAAGATCGCTAGCACCGATCCGCCCAAGAGTCGATGCCACTGACTGGTTGACAATCCGCTAAGGAAGGATCGTGCTCTGACGATTGTCGATGCACTGAGGGCTCGGATCTACCCCAGAGTCGGTGCCACCGAATCCATCATAGTAGGGTGGCATCAAGTCTATAAAAGGGAAGTAGTGAATTGTTTTTTTCTCACAACTTCAAGAATCACTACTCCCCAAGTGCAAGTGACTACTCCAAGCATCTAGAAGCTGCACCGAGCTCTTCTTTTCTCAACCTCCTTCCCTGATCACTTCAATGTCATGGCAAGGAGAGCATGACCCCCTGGCGGTCTACTCCACGACCCCGAATCAGCCACCCTTCAACATAAGTGAGGAAGGTGTATGAGGAGCTTGCCAAGAGGTCGTTCTCTCCAACAAGATACGAGGACCGACAATTATTAGAAGACATGGGCTTCAACGACAACATGGAGGTTGTCCTTGAAGGGAAAGAGTTTGATGGAGGGTCGATGAACCCTATCTTCGGTTGGTGGCCAACATACAGAGAGATTGTGCTTGAGTTCCTAGCATCTTTGGAGATATTTGTCACCCCCGGCCCAACACGCCTGGCACGAGGTGAGTGGAGAGAAGGGAAGGTGGACTTCTGCCTCTACAACACCAACTAGTCCCTTACCATTCGTGCCTTCAATGACATATATGGATGGCCTCATGTGCCATTTCACCAGCCAGAGAACGCCAACTTCGACGCAATATGGAAGGACCTCGTGATGGTGCTAGAAGGTTATAAGTTAAATTGGCACCACAGCTCATTGGTGGACCTTGAGCACCCCTTTGTTTGGGTGCTACATTGCATTCTTACCAACACCCTCTTCGCTAAGTCTACTCAAGGGCAAGCGAAGGTCTAGCTGCCAGACTTGTATTTTCTCTATCAACTTTTGGAGGGGAGGCTGGTAAACTTTGGAGCCTTCTTCCTCACCCACGTGATGGCAGTGAAGCGCCACATAAGGAGGACCACACCTATCCTTTTTGGGGGACTTATCACTCCCATTGTTCTCCACTTAGGGATGGATCTCTCTACTCTTGAGCCTCTGTATTCCAAGCTTAGTATAGACCACCTCCACTTCAAGCAGGCTGGTCTTATCTTGGTCCAAAACAACACCATCTACGCAATCTGTTTGGTTAGTGGCACCTTCTACGAGCGTCAACTCCTTGATCCTATCTTCAACATCAGGAAAGTTTAGTACTATAGATGGCCGGACGTGGATGATGACGATGGAGAACAAGAAGGAAATGATGAGGAGGAGGAAGAGTCAAGCGACGATGTGGAGGAGGTGGATCCCACCATTCCTATGACACATCAAGTTGCTTCGCAGAAGCATCCACGACATTATGCTGCTTCTACATCTTCTGCACCCCCACCCTCTCAACAAGGAGAGGAAGCTTATTCTATGGCGGGCATGTATTCGATGTTGTAGGATATATAGACACATCAATAGTAGTAAACTCAATCTCTGGTCGAAATTCAAGATGTACATGGTCGACTGTACACCAACCAATAGGCGATCTACGAGAACGAACGTATTCTCTTGGCCAACCAAGAGAACATGCATCAACGCTTGCAAAGAATGGAAAACTACCATAAGACATTCTTTGACCACTACAGGATCCATAGATACTTTGGAGGCTACCTGATGCCATCGGATATGCCTTCGTCTGAGCCGACCTTCTAGGGGATGTTTCCTCCCCAAGACCCTACCCATCCACCACCTCTGCCATATTAGTCGGGTATCTCTGTTCCACCTCTTAAGTTGGAATTTTAACTATGTGGTCATAGTCATATTCAAGCTTAGGGGGTTCTGGAACAACTTCTATCTTACTTTTTCTTTCATTTTAGCATTTTGTTTTTATTTTGGCTAAAAATTAGTTTTCTTATTAGTTTTTCTGCTATGTAGGATCCACAATCTATCTAGTGTATTTTGTGGAGAAGTAAATGCATTGTTTCATTTGAGTTTATCAATCTATGGGTTGGGTGCACGAAAAAAAATATAATTTTTATGAGCTTATCTTATGAGTAATTGAGTTGCATAATTGAGGAAGTGCTGGGGTAAGTCAGCTCCAGGACATAAGAACATAAATGACCATCTTAATTGTCCAAGAAAAGTGATTGACAAGGATTGTTGAACCTAAAATGACCAAACACTAACGTGACCTTAAATTAAAATTTAAGAGAGAAACCCCTTGATCACCCTATACACAGGTTATTAAAGAGGAACATATGATTTTCTCTAAAGGTTCTATCTCTTAGTCGTGTGATCTCACCCACCGCATACTTTCAATTTATACTCCACCATAAGAAGATTGAGTACGTGTTATCATTCTTTCTCTTGATTGCATTTACATTGCATAGTAGATCTTGCAAAATAATTGTTTGTTTCTTCCTGTATTAGTGAAAAGAAAGAAGAAGAAAAAGCATGCATGCACAAAAAAAATTCTAGTGCATGTTGGTGTGATTCCGCTAGAGGTGCAACACACTAGCCGATTTGACTCGACTAGATGCGCCCCACGAGGTCGGAACACACGTGATGGGTTTTTTCTTTCAAAATTTATAAGACCTAAACTAACACACCTACGTCTACTAAAACAACTACACCCGCAAGCGCACGGGGTCGTGTCATAGTATAGGAAGGTGGCAAGTATAGGGTCGATCCATAGGGAAAAGAGGGGGTGCTAGAGCTAGCTTAGTTTGGTTGGGTTCCTACTGTGGAGACTAGGGTTAAGGGTTTAAAGGTTGTTTTGATTGTTAAACTATTATGAACAAGCAAGCAATTAAGGGTGAGAATGAAATCTACGTTAACCCTAGACTAGATTAAGGCTAAACAGGCAGGAAAGGATTAAGCTAGGTATGAAAATGCAGTTACACTAGGACAAGCAAGAAAGGAGCGAAAGTGCAATTAAAGAACTAAACTAACATGAACAAGGCAATAACAAAGCAAGAAGCTAACTAAGGAAAGAGCTAATTAAGATAAGCAAGCACAAAACGAGGGTTTTAAGCAATGAAGAGATGTGTGGGTTGTTTAGGGGTACAAACGTATCACTTAAGTTGGGGGGTGACATATGACCATTATTATTCTATTTATATTATCCAAACCAAACAACAAGTTAGAGTCTAATGAATTAACCTAAGCTACTAATTGGCCATGGATATGCTAGGTTGTGTATAGGGGAACTAGTCCCTAACACCCCCTACTACCCTTACGAGGCTCAATTGGGTTAGGGGTTAGGTTCAATTCAATTAGAGTCTAATCAAGTCTAGGCTTCAAGATTAGGCATCCCTAGGGCAATTAGGGGCCGAGGGTAGTAATGGGGAGGTGAGATTAGGGTTTTAGACCCCAATTCTCCCACATTCTAGCCTTGAGAAGGCTCCATGCTAATTGCACTGGAATTACCTAAGCTAGCTACTTAGATCTCTCACTTAGGTTTAGGGAGATTGATTAGGATGTAGGAAGATGGGAGGCAACCTAGGGATCCAAGAATTGGACCTAGGGGCAAATCCCAAAATTCACAGATATAAGCAATTTGCCTAAATTCCTAGGTGATTCCACACACAAACCAACAAGCAATCCATGGAGAATGAGATTCAAATAGAATATAATCATTAACAAATGGAATTACAACGTTTACATGTCATTTTCCCCCAACATGGTATCAAAGTAACATAATTTCCCCCAAACAGCCCATCCACAGGGGCCTAGCTACTCATAGAAATGGAAAATACAAAAAGAGAGAAGAAAGAGATAGAGGTGGCTATGGAGCTCAAAGTAGTGGCTGAAATCCCCCTCTCCGATAGTTGCACGTCATTCTCCTCCCTCCTTCAGGGTGCAAGGGTGAAGAATGAAAGGGATTATGGGTAGGAATTAGTCTAACCTAGTGATTTGGTGGTGGAAATGGTGAAATGGAGTGGATTTAGGGTGGATATGGAGTGGAATGTAGTGGATGGCGATTTGGGGAGCTAGGAGGTGGTGGAAGGTAGCTAACCTCGTTCCCCATCCGCCACCTAGGTATATATAGGTATGGGGAGGAAGCACTAGGTCAAGTAGGGGCAAAATGGGCAAATTAGTGAAAACTAGGTGAGTTTTGTGATTAGCACGACCGTGGTGGATGGGGTATGCCACGGCCGTGGTGGATGGGCACGGTCGTGGGTTTATTCAATCAAAGTTAATAGGGTTTTGGTCGATTTTGGGGTAAAATGGCCACGACTGTGGTGGTCACCACGGCCGTGGTGAGTTGAGGGTAGCACGACTGTGCTGCGTGGCACGGTCGTGGTGGGATCTGGTAGCACAGTCGTGCTGCGTGGCACGGCTGTGGTGGGAGATGGTAGCACGGATGTGTTGTGTGGAACGACCGTGGCGGGTGGTCCCAACACGGTCGTGCTGCATGGCACGACCGTGGTAGAGTATGCTCTGCAGCTGCTTCAAAATTGAGATTTTTCCTGTGATTTCTTCATTTACAATACGACTGTTCTGTGTTACCATGGTCGTAGTGGGGGCTTTGCTTGCACTTTGAGCTTCAAACTTTGTTATCCATGGACTTCTTTGCTTAAGCTTGACTCTTGGCCACTAGGGGTAGGTTGGGGGAGCTCTGAGGCCTTCTTTGGGCCCCTCCATCTCTCTCGTCCATCCAAGTGTGGTCCAAATACTTGAAAAACATGCAAATAATGTCCATAAGTGCATTTTACACAAATATGCATATTAAGGGAAATAACATGTAATCTAATAGGTATAGATGTGATTAAAATGCAAAATGCCACAAGATGAAGCCCTAAAATAGGGCTGAATCACCACCCCAAACTTGAAAGATACTTGTCCTCAAGTATGCTCCAACTCAATCTCTCTACAAATCTTCCACAAATAAGAAATGACATATGCAATGTAAAAGATGATTATTGTTGAATGGTATCAAAGATGACTAAGTACATGCATTCCACCTCTCTCCTCTCATGTTTTCACAATCCAATCATGAAAAGAGAACAAAGCATATGAACTTCAAATATAGCGCATAGAATACACAAGTTATCCATATTTCTTCCATAAAGTTCCAGGTAATCATTTCATGATGGTGTTAATCAAGGACGACTAGGAGTATTATTTCACATTTATGCATTCAATCTTATACTTCAAATCACACCAAAAGACCCACATGGATGTGAAAAAAGGCAAAATGAGCTAGGTTTGATGTTTCCTAGCTCAATAGGTATGAAAGTGGAAGAAAGGGTTGCGGTAAGATTTTTTAGTGTTTTTACACACTCATCTTTTCTTTATTTAAATTCTCTTAAACAGGAGCATCCTTTTATTTTGTTTTTGCCTTTCTTTTTCTTTTCTTTTTCTTTTTTTCTTACCCTTGGTGTAGATAGGACATATGGTGGATAGAGTGAAGTGAGGGGTAAAGATATGGCCACCCCAAACTTTTGGAGGTGGCCAAGGCTGATTATGTGCACTAAGGCATCTTTATATGATGCAGAGGGATATGAAGATGGTGGAAGAAGAATCAGATCAAAGAGGGATCATTGGTATGATTCTCCACATAAGACATCCTGCATGAAAATTAATCCAATACTTCATCCTAGATATCACACCACATGAATGAACAAGATGAAATTGATATATCAATTAAGTGATTCTACAAACACTAAGCGTTCAAAGCTTGCTCAATTCACAATTCAACCAAATCAATCACAATCCTAAGAGAGGTGATGCACATGTAAAAAGTCAAACATTGATACCACTTAGCAACAAACAATGGTAATTCACTTGCATTTGTCAAAGGTCATCATTTTTACTTAAAACAGTAGAGATTGGCCAAAACACACTTTTTAGACAAGAAATCTCAAATTTGGGCAAAATTGACCAAAACGGTGCCAAATTACCTCCAATCACATCTAATCTTATATTATTAAACTTAAAGCAGCAAATAAGCAAATCCTAACCAAAACATGTAAAAATTACCAAAAATCTACATGATATGAAATGCATGGCAAAAATAGCAACATTTTTGAAAATTACACAAAAATAGCAAGGAAGAAAACTACATGGCATGAAAGTATGCAAAACAAGCACACAAAGTATGGATACACAAATATGAGAGATGGTTATACTGTTCAGTCATCTTGAGCAAAAACTTAGAACAAGGAACATAGAAGAAAGTGGGGTAAACAGGGGCTTACCGCCCTACCACCCCAAACTTTTAAACCATGTTGTCCTCAACATGAAATAGAAGCTCAGAATGGTAGGGTAGAGGGCATGGAGTCGTGGTAGATAAATGCCAAGAGGGGAGAGAGATCCCAATGTGTCCATTGAACAGGGGATAGACTCCACAGTCGTGGTGTGCACCGCACCCATTTTAGAATGCACGCAACACGACCGTGTTGTGTGGCACAGCTGTGATGATATCCTTTCCGTAGCTTCTCTACTGATTTGCAATTTTCTCTTCATTTTTGTTCTCCTCCTTGTCAATATCATCCATGCATCACTCTCCTTCCAATGTACCTGTCCTAGGTGGGTTGCCTCCCACAGGCGCTAAGTTTCATGCCTTCAGCTGGGCTTGTTGTTTTTTCACCATCAACCATGGTCCAAAAACAAAATGTTTTCACCCCCATCATAAGAAATCCTCTAAAATGCTTTCCTTAATTGATCTTCCTCCCAAGGGTCATGCGAGCTTCGTAAGTCTTTTTCAACAATTCTCTCTCCTTGGGGATCATCATCATAGATCTTAATCAGCCTTAAGACCCTCAGAAATCTCATGCCATAGGTTTTCTCTCTCTTGAGGAACGGGTCTTCATAGGCACCAAAGAGAGGAGTCTCAATCATATCCTGCTCATGGGAAGTAGGGGGAGCATGTGATAGTTGTGGTGGTGGCATCAGTGTTGATGGCCGTTGGACTTTAGGTGGAGGAGGGCATTGTGGTTGGAAGGTGAATTGGTGGGAGGGTTGTGGTGATGGGGGTGGTAGAATGAATTGAGGTTGGAAGGTGAACTGGTAGGAGGGTTGTGGCAATGGAGGTGGTGGTAGTGTGTAAGGCTTAGGATAGCCTTGGATGTAGGGTAGTGGAGGAGGGAATTGAGGTTGGAAAGTGAAGTGGTGGGAAGGGTGTGACAATGGAGGTGGTGGAGGTGTGTAAGGCTTACGATTGCCTTGGAGGTAGGGTGGTGGAGGAAATGGATGGGTTTGTGCATTTTGGCCTTCCATCTTGTCTTCTCCGAGTGGCTTGTCACATGCACAAGGCACAACCAAATAAAAGAAAGCAAGTTGGAAAACCAATATACACAAAGAATGCAAAGAGTAATGAATAAAGAATAACAATGATGAGGGCAGTAGGAAAAGTCAAAGAAAAACTAACTAGCTATGCCGAGTGCCTCTATCCCCGGAAACGACGCCAGAAAGCTTGGTGTGATTCCGCTAGAGGTGCAACACACTAGCCGATTTGACTCAACCAGATGCGCCCCACGAGGTCGGAACACACGTGATGGGTTTTTTCTTTCGAAATTTATATGACCTAAACTAACATACCTACGTCTACTAAAACGACTACACCCACAAGCGCACGTGGTCGTGTCATAGTATAGGAAGGTGGAAAGTATATGGTCGATCCACAGGGAAAAGAGGGGGTGCTAGAGCTAGGTTAGTTTGGCTGGGTTCCTACTGCGGAGACTAGGGTTAAGGGTTTAAAGGTTGTTTTGATTGTTAAACTATTATGAACAAGCAAGCAATTAAGGGCGAGAATGAAATCTACATTAACCCTAGACTAGATTAAGGCTAAACAGACAGGAAAGGATTAAGCTAGGTGTGAAAGTGCAAGTTACACTAGGACAAGCAAGAGAGGAGAGAAAGTGCAATTAAAGAACTAAACTAACATGAACAAGGCAATAACAAAGCAAGAAGCTAACTCAGTAAGGAAAGAGCTAATTAAGCTAAGCAAGCACAAAACTAGGGTTTTAAGCAATGAAGAGATGTGTGGGTTGTTTAGGGGTATGAACTTATCACTTAAGTTGGGGGGTGACATATGATCACTATTATTCCATTTAGATTATCCAAACCAAACAACAAGTTAGAGTCTAATGAATTAACCTAAGCTACTAACTGGTCATGGATATGCTAGGTTGTGTATAAGGGAACTAGTCCCTAACACCCCCTACTACCCTTACGAGGCTCAATTGGGTTAGGGGTTAGGTTCAATTCAATTAGAGTCTAATCAAGTCTAGTCTTCTAGATTAGGCATTCCTAGTGCAATTAGGGGACGAGGGTAGTAATGGGGAGGTGAGATTAGGGTTTTGGACCACAATTCCCCCACATTCTAGCCTTGAGAAGGCTCCATGCTAATTGCACTAGAATTACCTAATCTAGCTACTTAAATCTCTCAATTAGGTTTAGGGATATTGATTAGGATGTAGGAAGATGGGAGGCAACCCAAGGATCCAAGAATTGGACCTAGGGGCAAATCCCAAAATTCACACATATAAGCAATTTGCCTAAATTCCTAGGTGATTCCACACACAAACCAACAAGCAATCCATGGAGAATGAGATGCAAATAGAATATAATCATTAACAAATGGAATTACAATGTTTACATGTCATTTCCCCCCAACACGGTATCAAAGTAACATAATTTCCCCCAAACAGCCCACCCACAGGGGCCTAGCTACTCATAGAAATGGAAAATACAAAAAGAGAGAAGAAAGAGATAGAGGTGGCCATGGAGCTCGAAGTAGTGGCTGAAATCCCCCTCTCCAGCAGCTACAGGTCATCCTCTTCCCTCCTCCAGGGTGCAAGGGTGAAGAATGAAGGGGATTATGGGTAGGAACTAGTCTAAACTAGTGATTTGGTGGTGGAAATGGTGAAATGGAGTGGATTTTGTTGGCTAAATTGGACATTATTATAATCCCTTTGTTTCGATGATGAAAAACATTTCATTCTTGTGGATCTATCGTGCTACTTGAGTGTTGCAGGAATTAGGTGGATGACAAACTACTTGGAAGATCTATATGCTCAAATTGCTTTAATTCATGATTGTAATCAAATGTAAAAACTTGTACAAGTATATAATGTACAAGTACTTAGATATCATGTAAATAAAGCATTTAGATCTTCCCTAGTCAATCACAACATTTAGATAGGTCATCCCCTACAATAGTGTCACATCTGCACACTCATACACACACTTAGTATCTAGTTCAAAACATTGAAACAGGGTCATTCTCGGTCGACAAATTCCTCGACTGAGATTGACCCAAGTAGTCGTTAGACCCAGCAGACAAGGTGGTTGGGAGTTGGAAATGAACGTTGTAAACACTTGCTCCAGGACATCCCTCGGTCGACAAATCCTCGACCGAGAAGAATTATGTCTGCACTTTTCAGGATTAATTAACGAGTCATTGCTAAAGCAACTAATGGCTACCTAATGGCTAGTTGAGCACTAAGAACCCCCTAGAAAGTGTCTAGAACTTCCTTAAGCATTCATAGGTCATTCCTATAAATAGGACAAGCCTTAGGACACCCAAAATATACTTGTGCTACACTTGAGCATTCATACTAGCAATTGGCAATTCATTCTTGTGAGCAATTGAGTAATTCCTACATTGGCTATACATTTCCATTGCTTGAATTTCGTGTCCTATAGGCTAGCATCTCCTACCCACGGCACTAACACTTCCATATACATTGGTTAGGAGATCAAAACGCTTGATATAGGAAATCAAGCTTTGTGCTACAACGGTATTGTAATTTCTATTTTTCCTTCTTGTTCCTTTATATCTTTTGTACTCTCCTTGCTACTCCTAGGGTTGGAGGCTGCAGATTGGAGAGGGTTTGACTTCTCAGGTGGAGAAGGTGGGCTTTGGACTACTTCAAGAAGGTTGTCTCAACGGGAAGCTACTTCAAGAGGAAGGCTACTTCAAGGGGAGCTTGAGGTTACTTCAAGAAGGCTGCTTCGAGGTTGGTGAGACTACTTCTAGGTGAAGGTTGTCCGAAGGGTTTGGCGAAAGTATTGTAATTTTATGTAATATCCTTGCGAGGTAATAAAATTTAATACTTTCGAAATCCCGGTTGGGTAAGCAACCGGGTAGTGGATTGACTGCCTTAGTATTTTCTAAGGTTGGAACCACTCTAAATCCTTGTCCCCTTGTCCAATATTTTTGTGGTTGCTTGCTTTGGTTAAATTATTATTAAAATCTCCATAAAACCCTATTCACCCCCCCTCTAGTGGTTTTTCAGATTTGAGGTGGATATGGAGTGGAATGTAGTGGATGGCAATTTGGGGAGCTAGGAAGCGGTGGAAGGTAGCTAACCTCGTGCCCCAGCTGCCACCTAGGTATATATAGGTTTGGGGAGGAAGCACTAGGTCAAGTAGGGGCAAAATGGGCAAACCAGTGAAAACTAGGTGAGTTTTGTGAGTAGCACAACCGTGCTGGGGCACCACGGCCGTGGTGGATGGGGTAGGCCACGACCATCGTGGATGGGCACGGTCGTGGGTTTATTCAATCAAAGTTAACAGGGTTTTGGTCGATTTTGGGCTGAAATGGCGACGACCGTGGTGGTCACCATGGCCATGGTGGGTTGAGAGTAGCACGGCCGTGCTGCGTAGCACGGCCGTGGTGGGATCTAGTAGCACGGTCGTGCTATGTGGCACGGCCATGGTGGGATATGGTAGCACGGCCGTGTTGTGTGGCACGACCGTGGTGGGTGGTCGCAGCACGACCGTGCTGCGTGGCACGACCGTGGTAGAGTATGCTCTGCAGCTGCTTCAAAATTGAGTTTTTTCCTGTGATTTCTTCATTTGCAACACGACCGTTCTGTGTTACCACATCCGTGCTAGGGGCTTTGCTTGCACTTTGAGCTTCAAAATTTGTTATCCATGGACTTCTTTGCTTAAGCTTGACTCTTGGCCACTAGGGGTGGGTTGGGCGAGCTCTGGGGCCTTCTTTGGACCCCTCCATCTCTCTCGTCCATTAAAGTGTGGTCCAAGTACCTGAAAAACATGCAAATAATGTCCATAAGTGCATTTTACACAAATATGAATATTAAGGGAAATAACATGTAATCTAATAGGTATATATGTGATTGAAATGCAAAATGCCACAAGATGAAGCCCTAAAATAGGGCTGAATCACATGTCATGTAGTTGCATAATATCTTGTTCATGTAGTTTGTATATGAATTACATATCATCTTGCAAATACCATGTCTAGTTTCTTCGCTAATATAAGAAGGTAGTGATTTTTCCCATACCCTCAAGAAGAAAAGAAAAAAAGAAAAAAAATGAGAAGAGAAGCATTGACATAAATCAAATGTGTGGTGTAAGTGGAAGCCCAAAGCAATTCTATCATGTTGAAAGGGGGTTTAAAAAGAAAAAAAATGTATTGAGTATGGTATCAAAAAGTGAGGAAGAAAGGGCATAATTCTACCTGATCATAACAAAGAATAAGTACATGATGTGGTTTGTAGATATTTCATCTTATGTTGAAATGAAATGATAGTTGCATGCATTATTCCACCTTCAAAAGAAGGCATTAAGAGCACTTTATAAATTCCTATCATCATAGGTTCATCATAATTTTTGATTGCATGAATAATTTTATGTGCTCATGATTCTTCCACAGCCACCCATTCCAACTACCTGTTGCTCTTATTGGTAGGCCACTTAGATGATTTTCTCCTCATTCAATTTTTATTAGGAGACCTGCTTCCATGTAGATGGTAGGTAGAGAAAAGAGCAACATAGATAGGAGATCACATGATGCACCAAGTATGATCCAGACAAGTCTATCATATTAATTGCTTTAATTGATAGTGTTTCATTGATTGGGGGCATACATCTTCTGTAGAGGTTTCTGGTTGCCTAATTGGCAGTTAGTGTTCAGTGATCAGTGAGGGCCAGAATGAGGGCCGAAAGGTGGAGACTTTTTAGATGTACCTTATGCACTTATGTCCTTCAACTGACTTATCTCAATCAGATGCAAAGGTTTTATTGCTCGAGGACGAGCAAGTTTTAAGCTTAGGGGAGTTTGATGTATGGATTTTGAGTCGCTTTTACATGCCTATTTATATTCACTTTGTGCATTTATTAGTCAATTAGTTGATCATATTTGCATAAATCATTATTATTGGCTTGTATATTCTGTTTGAATCAAACTATGCTCATTTTGTCATATTTACATTATTTTATGCATTCCACAGCATTATCCACATTTTTATGGATTTTTTAGGTACTCTATGTACAGTGAAAATTCATTGCCACTGACCATCACAGTCAGTGCCACCGAGATAACAACAGTGGATGGGCTATAGAAGACCAGAAGAGTCAGTGCCACTGACTACCAAGTCGGTGTCGCTAAGATCGGTTCAGAGAGGCAGATCAAAGTATGTGCATCAACTCGGTGCCACCGAGTATCAAGAGTTGGTGGTACCAACTTCGCCATAGCAGAGCGCACCTGAGGCAGTCAGTGCCACCGACTTTGTCGGAAATCAGCAATCGTTAGATCCGCCCAGATCTGACGATCAACGATATGCGGTATCGTAAGTTGATCTATGACTTAAAAGAGGACGGCCATACCTAAGGGGGATATTACGTTGCATCGCACAAAGGCCAGAGAGGAGAGAGAGAGAAGCATGGAGCTGAAGGACGTCAACTGGGAGATCCGATCACCTCTGACGGATGATTTTGCTACTGAAAGACTGCAGAACGTGTGTTTCTCGAGGAAGATCATCCAGAACACCTTTTCTCCAGGGGTTACATGAATTTCCTTCATGTTTCCCACATTTTCCCTCTCTCTCTATGTATTCGCACGTGAAAACCATGCGGGGCTAATCCCCTTCTTTCCTTAGGACCCGGGAATAGCATGGGGAATCATTTTATCAATTTTTTACATGGCTTAATATAGATTTCTCTTTATTCCTGGATAAATAATTGTGGAATTGTGTGACCTATCTATGCTTGATCACCATCAGTAGGATTATAGACTGATAATTTCTCAGGAAGGAGGATTAAAGGTTAGAACACCATAATTTATACACTTTCCTACACGTTCCTTGGGAAAGGTAACATATAGTTAATGGAAAGAAACCTATATTTTTTGATAATGCACCTAGACTAAGATATAAATTAATAAAGACATGGAATTGGCTTAGATCTAGGTAGTGAATTGCACCGTGGAAGCGGGCAATTCTGACTACAGGCTTTCTATCCAGGGTAGGTGTAAAAATTATATTAATTCTGTAGGAATAAGATATAACGAGACCCCGTGGTGAAATCGGTAATCCTAAGGAATCCATCTCATTCAAATCAACCACTTTTAATTTTCTTTTAATCTCCTTTTTATTTTTGATTAAACTCAAATCCAACTTTTTAATCGGCTTAGCTGGTCGCAACGTAGTTAGTAGCAGTCACTGAGACTGGTCTCCCTGAGTTTGACTCGGGCCTCACATAGGCCTATATTACTCGACGTGTGCACTTGCATTCATACGCACGAAAATAGGGTGTCAATTAGCAGGAGAAAAACTGAGTATATGCATTGCAATTTCAGCCAATCTCACAGTGTGAATGATGGAGCCAAGTTGGATGGAGTAGATATACCAAAATGTGATAAATTCCGTTACTTGGGTTCTATTATTCAAATAGACGGTGATGTCAAAAATGATGTTTGTCACCTGATCACTGCGGGATGATTGAAATGGAGGAGTGCGACTAGAGTATTATGCGATCAGAAGATCCCTCTCAGGTCAAAATGTAAGTTTTATAGAACAACTATATGACTAGCCATTCTCTATGGGAATGAATGTTGGGTGGTGAAGAAACAAGGTCTCAACAAGTTGAACGTGGTTGAAATGTGTATGATGAGATGGATATGTGGAAAGACAAGAAAAGATCGTTTGAGAAATGACTATATCAAGAATAATGTGGGGGTGGCAAGCATTGAGGACAAGTTGCTCGAGGGCCGACTCAGATGGTACAGACATGTGCAACGTAGACCTACTAGTGTGCCTATACGAAGAAATTCTATTGAGACAAACACTATAAATAGAAGAAGAGGAAGGAATAAATTAACATGGGATGAGCTTATAAAGAGAGATTTTGAATCTCTACATCTCAATTAGAATATGGCCCATGATAGAGTTGAATGGAAACGAAGGATCCATGTAGCCGAACCCAACATAGTTGGGACTGAGGCTTAGATGATGATGATGATGATGTTTGTTACATGCACAATTTATGTTTTGATATTGTTAATGGGAAATATTTAAAGGAAAGACTCCCTACTTGATATTCTTTAGTTTAACATGCCTCATATCTTGACTTGATATTTCTCTTAAAACTTATTTCTCTTCGACATCCCTTATATTAATGCTCTTTTTTTTGGAACTTTCTGAAGTAGTGCCTAGTTGTTAATTACCGTACATACTCAATTTTTTTTGTATGTTCCATCCTCTTGTTTTCCTCCTCTTCGGTGTTGTTCAACCCACCCAGAGGTAGCACAACCCTACGTGTAGGATGTGGAAGATTGAACATGGTGACATGGATTGGCTAGGTGGATCTCTTGGGGAGATAGAGTTGAGATAGTTAGATATCCCTCTACTTAGATCCTTATGTTGTAAATTTCTTGTAAACCCTTTATGAGAGTTGATAATGTATGTAAAATTGAATATAGTCATGAAATGTTATTCTACTGCTACACTCCAGTTATTCTTGTATATCATCATTTGATAATTGAAAATTGTATGTCTATTCGAGCATACTTGTAAGTATTTTGGATAGATAATTTTACTCTAAGTAGGGAGTAGATCCCGTCTCAGCTCCCACTCCTTACAAGATGGTATCAGATTCGTAGTGGTCAGAATTCTAACTATTTCAATTTTGTCTCCCTATTTATAACCCTTGCCTTACTTAGTCACCCTCTAGTGAGATGTTATCCTAGAACTAACCTATGTCATTCACGAGATGATGAAAGGTCAATTTATGACTATATGAGGTACACATAAGAATTGTGATTGGAAAACCCTAATATGATGAGGATAGATGTACTTATACCCTACCATATATGTTAAATGTGACATGTTTCTTAGGGTGTTAAGATCTAATTTTAGGGTGGAATTTGGAATGAGAATGTTATAGTAGTAGTATAAGGAGGTATTAACATGCAATTTGTGATTTGGATTTCGAATGAGTTTTTTCCACCAAGTTTGTTTTACATCACATAGTTTCTTATCGACAAAAAAATATATTTTTATTATACTATTATATGTAAAAAGAAATATTTTACAGATTTTATTGATGTTTTCTTGAGCCAATTCACAAACAAGAGATGTATGAAGTATTTATAGGGAAACCTAGAATAACCCTAGTTTTGTACATGATGTGATGACTGAGAAGATATATCTTATGATAAAGGTTAAGCTGGCCTACCATTTGTACCCTATGACTTTTAGATGATCATGTGAACCATAGGGTTTTAGGCTAGAAACACAAGGACCTAAAAGTCAACCCTAGGTGAGTATGGAATGTTAATTGGGTAAGTGATCTATGAACAACATAAACCCCTAAGATGTTCACCACAAAAAGATATATTAGTAACCCTAGTTCCTTGATGTTTTTTAGCTTGGCTTATTAAGTTAAACCTTTTAAGAGTTGGATGATAATGTATGGATGTTTAGATTTTGAGGATGAAATCTTTTTAAGGGGTGGAGTGTTGTAATGAACCAAAACTTAGAATCTTACCCTATTTCATAACTAGAGAGATGTGAGATTGGTTTCCTATATTTGACCAAATAAGGATAAAACTAAACAACGTCACATATTTACATAATAATTTAATATTGTGTGCTAATATGTTACATGTATTCCCTTTCATCTTGTCGCCAGGGTTCGAACTCATGACCTCTCGGTCTTACAACATAAATTTTACCACTGGAGTGCAACTCCATTGGCTAGACGTATTTCCTTTGATAAATAATACTCATGTAATGGCTAAATAAAAATATATAATATGCTTTAGAGTAACAATTGGTAGTTCCATGTCTATAAATATTAATAATATTCTATCATTTAAGTAAATATGAAACTAATAATTTTTTTGGGGGGGAAGACAAAGCTTGTGGATTAATCTGACCTGATGGCAGCTAGGGTTTCTCCAAGGGTGATAGGAGGCGATCCCGATGAAGACGGCGATGGGGATCCTCTTCGCCGACTGAATACCATCCCTCTTGGCATCTCTGGACTGGATCTCACTTACGCTAGTAGTTGACAGGGTAGCCAAGCCCTAGTGCAATCCCAAAACTCTATGGATGTGGACAATGTCAAACAACCGAACCACTTTCTGCCGCTCAATAACGAAGGCAGGGAGCAGCCCGCTCAACAATTATCTTCTGGAACGTCCTACCGTGACTTGCTGTGAAGAGGGCCACCGTACAATCCATATAACTTCATCATGATTGATGTCGAAACCAATAGAGTAAAACTGTAACCAAAGGACATTGAGTGCTCATCTGAGCACGGCTTCCCAGCATTCCGTGTGCGTAATGAAGCCATGGAAGAAATGCTTCAACCATGGAAATTCATAATAATTGCCAATCTTCTTTCAAGGGAAATCGGGTATCTTACACTCCACGGTCATATTTCCAAGCTATGGAAACCAGTGGGCAGCTTTAATCTCAATGATGTTGCCAATGATATATTTCTCGTCCAACTCCAATTTGAATATGATTACATTAATGCTCTTGCGGGAGGTCAATGGCCCATCTTCGATTCATACTTGATTGTTCAACGCTAGTCACCAAGCTTTTCACCGGACCTGTCTACGCCGCCTAGGCTGGTGGCTTGGGTCAGAATCCCAAACCTACCCATCCACCTCTATCAGGAAGTCCTCCTTAGAGAGATCGTGGATCGCCTGGGGAAGACCATTAAAGTGGATATGAATACAACACTACAGTGATAAGGGCATTTTGCATGACTTGATGTCGAGTTGGACATGTAGACGTCTCTAGTGCCCCTCATCATGATCGAAGGCCTCAAGTACAAAGTCGAGTATGAGAACATCCCTTTTATTTGTCTCCACTATGGTAAAGTAGGACATCTTGAAAAAGAGTGCAAGAAGAGAATCGAAGAGGAAAATGAGCAGAGATGAGTAAGCGTGGAAGCCAGTAGAATTGTCCCAGACAACCCCCAACATCGTGAAGGTTTCTCGGAGGACATCTGTAACGTCCCCAGATTCTGCCGTCTCGAGACTTAGAAGGCCCGAGAGGACAAATCCAAAAATGTTAACAATTACATCAGAGAGTGATGCGGAAGGAATATGCGCATACATGAACATTCAAATTTTATGCATACACCATAACAATCTCAACATTCAACATGTATATATATTACATATTGACTTATTACAACATGAAAGACAATTACATATTGAAAGGATATTTTACATAAGTTTGAACATGTATGCTAGGATCTTAACACAATAGGTAAACATGTACAACTTCTCACATCCCGTTCTTTTATCCCATGTTATCTCTGAACCTAAAACATACGTGAAACAATGAATCAACACACAAGGTGTCGAGTACATGGGTAGAAAGATACATATATTTATGGTTTTCATAATTATGAAAGAATTGCAGAAAGAAAGAAAGAAAATCATAGAAAACATTTTTTTGATTAAGCGAAATACACCAATTTTATTCATTTTTCTAGATGAGTTGTATTACTAAGGTGGACTAGTACCAAAACATATATATTGGGCTCATCCCCGTGTACCAAGTACTATAGGGAAACTCCCCGTACATCGTGTGCTCTAGGGAGGTGTACTAGTCAACATTATTAATCCATTCCCTTATAAGGGGGATAATGAACACCTTAAATAACTACAAAGCATCTACTCATCATTTATGTTTGAAAGTGATAAAACATCGAGTACTATATAATGCTACTACATCCAATATTTGCAAATAGAAGAGAGCATACATACATATCATGATTGCAACCAAGAAAACCATAGCCATATACTTAAATAAAACCCACATACTTGAGTTCATAGATTCCTATTTATATTCTGGATCATCTACATCTCTGGTCATCACCTGATTAATAACAATTAATCGTCATTAATATATGCACATCATATTCTAGGTATTTTAGGTCCCAATTAGGGTTTAGGCCAAACCTAGGTTCAAATTGATCCAAACTTGTGTTTGATATTTTTCTACTGACTAGGGTGTCATTTTAGAGGTCTGGTTCAGATTTCATAATTTTTTGATGCTCGGTCTATTTTCTAGAGTTAAAATAAGGTTAGAAAGCATTTAATTAGTCATTAATAGAAAATGACTAGATGTGATAATAATAATAAAAAAAAAGAGTCCATAAATCAGTTTTAATCATAATTAGGATTCTAGAAGAATTTTCTGAGAATTTATTTTGATTGGATATCATTTATTATATTTAATGAGCCCTAAAAGAAGCATCATCTAGTAATTTAAAAAATCATGAATATTACTACTTCAAAGGTCTAATATAGGTGTTTTATAATAAGGTAAGCATTTTTTTGAGTCTAGTGGTATTTTGTGGGAATTATTTGGCCATGGGAGCTATTTATAATCAATTTACAAAGATATATATATATATATTATATGAGGTATTTACCTTTTTCGGAAATCGTCAGTCCTTAGATTATCCATCCTAAGGCTAGGATGCGTTCAGGGCGCTCCTCTCTAAGCTTGGAAAGATGGATCTTGTTGAGATCCACTTAGTCTGGGGTCCAGCCCACCCGATGTGGCCTGCCCCGAGACTCGGCCACTCGCAAGTTGTGTCTCACCAGTCCGTCCTCCCCCTTCTTTCATCGCGATCTCCGCATTGTGCGCATGAGAGAGGGTGTGCTTCCCTCGCTGCTCTAGGTTGAGGCCATGCCACCATGGCCTGCTCCAGTGAGAAATAAGAACATGAGCCTCTGCCTCCTATCCTCCGTGCACTACCATGGATAGGGGTTATGGTGACTGATCGGTGGCCTAAAATTCATCTTCATCGTCAAGGGATCACCTAGCATCTTCTCCACTGATTCTCAAGCTTCTGTAGGTACCGCTCCCTACACTGCGACTGCTCTTGGGTTTCCTATTCCCAACACTACCATGGTCTTGGATGTGATGGGCAATCCTAAGTAGCGTGCTCCTTGAAGGAACTTCACCGCTGCAAGCTTAAGGTCTGACGCGAAGAACTTCACATTGTCTTCTGACATACTGGGAGCATCTTGGATCCTCAAGGAGGAATGAGGGGATCGACTGCCAGCTGCTGACGCCACTTCCGCATGAGGATCACGGCTAAGATGGAGCCATACCAAGGAAATACATAGCTCACAGACACCAGCAGTCACTTGGACAACACGACTGAGTATGGGGGTGTTGGAAGAGGTTTCTTCCTCTGGTCGGGGGCTTGAAGGTGATGTTTAGTAGCAGGGAGGAAATCGGAGATGATGGTGCAGGTGTTGCGCCACACCATGGCAGGGCCTTCACTCTGAGTTGAAGGCTTATCTTCCTATGTTTGTGGGCCCTAGTGACATCTACAACAAGCTAAGGGATGAGCCAGATGGCACAGGGTCCTTGTGGGTTGCTCAGTTGGTCGAGGTACATAGCGCCCAAGCAGATTTGGTGAGGGGAAAAAGGAGATGGAGGGTGCAACTATGGGGAGGCAGAGGATTCGAGCGAGTGAAGTGTGTGAATGAGGATTTTGCGGAGATCGTGATATGCGAGAAAATATCATGTGATTTCCCCGCCTACATCGGATCTCAGTGATACCTCAACCAAGTTCGGTTCCTCTATCATGTAATCTCACATCCAACTGATTTTTGAGACCAAAACCCTACTATTCGTTCATGTAAATAAATTCTCCAAACAACCTAATAATAATTGTATAAGCCTAAAATCCAAATCAATGAATCATCAATTCTTGACCAAGCAAGTTTACCTTGCATACTTTGATCACATCACACCTTAAGGCTCATCATTAAATCATTTGAGTCCATTTATGCTTCAATTGACACTTCACTTCATGAATACTCAACATTAACTAATAATACATGTTAAGCATATATGTGTCCATAGAAGTCCCTAACAAAAGTATGTATTCTATAATGGAATTGTGGTCAGATCTGTGGGTCAAAGGTATCCATCTTTGGATAAATGTCACGTCAACTTGGAATTTACCAATTAAGAAAAGTCATGAACTTCAATTACTATATTGGGTACGAAAACCCTAAAATCAAGGTCATCACATTCACCCCACCTTATATGGAATTTCATCCTCAAAATTTAGCTAGTCTCATTCTTAAGCTGATATCAAGGAGTTTGTGGATGCCTCTAGGCCTCCACTCATATTTGTCAAGAGTATTATTATTTTGAATTCATTCTAAGTTGTCAGCTTAGGATATTATGGCATGTAGGGTGTACCCACCCCACCTTATATAGGTTGAAGCATCATTTTTTTAAAGGAATTGTAGAATCACTTCGTGTCTTAGTCGTCACATGAAATTTTTATATTTTTGGATTTACATCCTCACAGTCTCTTAAGGATAAGGGTTATATTCATACATATGAAGTTAAGGTACCACTCACAGTTACATATTTCCCGTACTAATCATAGGGTGATGTCAAGGTTTCATGCCATTATTTATTGGAATTATCAAACTTAATATCTTCATGTGGTTTATGATAAACATCATACTAGTATTTCAGCATTGGAGAAAGGCATCCTTTACATACTTGATGTTATGGTTTCATCCCATTGTCTGAGAGTTATCCTCAAAGTTAGAAGCATAGGTTGAGAAAGATTGAAGTTAGGAACTATATTTTGTGATCATGTAACATATAATCATAATATCTTTATGTCTACCTCATGACTTCAGACTTATATCTTTCATGTAGGATATAGAGGGAAGGAGAATATACTAAGCCCTCATATCATGATTTCAAACTTGGATATTACATGTATGATATAGGAAGGGAATATAGAAAATATTAGGCCACGCTTACACGAGTGACTCCTCATAAATAAATCATCTATATAGCTCAAGTGAGGTTTCTAGTATCATATATAAAGAATGATAAGTGGAAGGAGCAACATTTATGAGTACTTATGCACAATGCATTTTTCTCTTAGAACCAGAGTTCATATATTACCTCACTTGCAGCTAATGATGAGATTCACAAACATATGTCACTCAAGCTAGGACCTAACAAAAAAAAGGATTGACTTTCTCATTATGAGTCACCTACCCATCATTTTTACCTAATTCTCACATATGGGATTGAATCATGCAAAAAGGACTCAACTCATCAACTCAGGAGTAACTCAGCTTAGGACACATCATTTCACATATATCTCAAAATTTTCATATATTGTAGGGTAGGTCCTATGACCCTCTCCTTGTGGGTCTCACTCTCTCTGGAGTTCACCATGTATCTTGTCCCAACATTGGAGGTCCTCCTTTGTAAAAGAGCTTGAGGCACAAGCATATTCATCTATATCTTAACTTAGCTCATCTTAAGTGAGAAAAAGGAATGTACTTTCATCATCAAGATTTTTCATAAATTCTACAAAATTAGATTCAACAAGTATACAACTTAAACCTTTATAAGGAAACTTATACCATCAGAGATCAAACTTAGATAAGATTTCACATGCTTATTTCAACTATTGTTATATCATCAACTCTATATCAATATAAATCCCAACTCCTCCTCTTCTAAATTCTACGAATGAAGCCAAAAGGGACACTTTAAGAATGAATGATCAAAGATGAATAAGCATCACCACCTAAAGGGCCATGAGATGTAAGATAGATACAATAAGGAGGACGAGTAAAACATAAGGGACTAGAAGGAAAAGAAGGGCAATGAAGTAACCTACAATGCTTCTTGGGACTCTTCTCAAGACCGAATTGGTTCAAGTGAAAGTGAAGGAGATGAGAGAAGCATGTCCCTCATGGAAAAATCAAGTAAGGTGCTAAAGTAAATCCCAGTCGACTCTATAAAGATGATTTAATTGAATACTTGCATCTCATGCCTCTATTGATACCCTTAGGAAAAAAAGATTTGATATTGTCTAAGATATAACATGCTAACATTTGCACGTTCGAATTTATTGACTATCTTAAGATCTCAACCTTGATTATATAATTGCAATACCATGGTGTTGAGGTAGAGAAACATACTTATCATAGTCAAATAAATTCTCTTAAAGTTGATTGTTTTTCTTTCTAGGATAAATGCTCTTAAATCTTGACCTATCTTTCCTAGTTGAGAAAATGAGATTGTGTCTCTTACTCTTAAGAAGGATCCATGTTTTAATAAGGCTTTATACTTAGTATATGATCTCATTCATGCTAATCATGATACTTCTAGAGAATATCCTAGTATTGCCTCTCTTACCCAAGGTAAAACTTACTCTTGGCTTCTTTACAAAAATTTCTCAATGTAGGAAACATCTTAATGGAACCCCACATCAAGCTACCAAACTAATTAGTAGACATGGTATTGGATATGATGGTGGCAATGTTAACAAGGGAAGGGGTCTATAACCTTTCTTAAATATTACTTTAGTTACCAATGTAATATTTTTTATCATTTGTATAGAATGATGATGATTACTCTACCTATTCTACGTTGAATAAAAAGAAAGCCAGGAAGAGTAAGATTTGGATTCCCAAGGCAACCCCACTCCCAAAGGTTCAAATGGAAATTGGACTTTGTTCATTAATGAAACTTGCATATAGATTGTGTATGAGTTTGCTACAAACTCATGATAAAAATCAAAGGATAATTGAATACACTTAAGAAGAAGAAAGGTGGCTTAGTTCCATTTGGTAACAATTGTGATAAAATGATACGTAAGAATGATGTAGTGATTCATTGTGCATCGAGAAGGTAGTATTTGTGGATGGCCTACATCAAATGCTTATTAGTATTAGTTAATTGTGTGATGATATTTATATTATTCCATTTACTTCTTTGGAATGCCTCTTACTATATTACCATACCCTAAGCATTGCATATAAGGGAGTAGTAATATTTATACTATTGTTCTTAGATCTTATAAGGTAATCTTTGGTAACTGTTAAGTTGTAGATAAAAAGCATGCATGCAACTTGGTCATTTTAACTTGCATAAATTGAAGAAATTGATAAAAAAGACTTAGTCAAAGGACTTACTAAGTTGGTCTTGAAAAGGATGAGTAATGTCAACCTTACACACGAGGTAAGAAAACCAAGTCATCTTTTAAATGCAGAGGGGTTCGAGAGCTTCAGAACTTCTTTGCACCAATCTTCATGAAGCAATGCACACAAAATCACTTTTAGGTAGAAATATTGTCTTGTGACGGTTGATGATTTTTCTTGATAAATGTGGGATTTCTTTTTTATTTCTCGAAATGATACTCTCAGTACCTTTATTTTCCTTTGTAAAAGAGAAGAGTGAGGCTAGTGCTAAATTTTTTATATACATAGTGGTCTTGGGGTATAATTTAAAAATGAGTTTCTTGAATCATTTTATGATGAATTAGTATGTGTGTATAAGTTGTCTTCCCTTCAAATGTCTAAAAATATGAGGTAGTATTGTGATGCCCCGTGCGATCAAAATGTTACTAACGATGCGGAAGCGATTAATTAGCAGCGGAATTACTGAAAATTACTAAAAATTAAAACTTTTTGTAAAAAGATCCACAACTATAAAACTCTTTCATAAAGAAACAAGGTAAGTTATTTACAAGCTTATTCATCAGTACATCTCTATATTATCTCCTCTTGAGAGTCATATCACTGACTTCCCTGTTAAATTGTACTTGAGCAGTATACAAAAATCTCGAGGCATTAAGCCAAAAATCTCATATTTATATTAAACCATCTACTAACTCTTAGGACCTGAGAGTACAGAGACGACACATAGGACTCTCTATACACAAGACCTAACAGACATTGTCTCCACCTGAAGATCATTGTTGTCCTTGTTGTTGTTGTTGTTGCTGCTGTTCACCCACTGATGGATTTCTTCCTCTTCGGCGTCTACCTAAAAAGTTGAATCCCACAGGGGTGAGACAATTGAAAATTGTCCCAACGAGAGTTATAACTCTTCGCCAGAAACATTGTTATTGCAAAATATTAGAACGATACAGAGCAGTAGGATTATAACTATTCAACAGCAGGCAATTTATTAAATAACAAAATAAAGCAGTATTCCTTATGCAATCATTTCAATTATAACTTGATTGAATATCATGTCATTCATTTAATAAGGAATATGAAGAACATGTATATTAATTATCCAACTAGGACATTATAAACAATGTATCATCAATCATTGTTTCTCATAGTTCAACCTAAGCAAATATGCTACACGGCTGATTACATTTTACAAACATACTTATGCCCTGAGAAGATGAGGTATGTCGCTCATACTCCAACCGACCATTGCGAAATCGAAATAGGTACCATACATAGGTCATCAGAAGAGTCAGATTTCTATGACCTCATCCTCCTCAGTTAGTGTGAGGAAAAACATGCATGACATCTTGTGACTCTGCTATAATAACTTTCCAGGGTATTCTGGCAACTTCTCTATTAGAATTACAGTGGTATGCTATACTCTCTTCGCAATCGAGGGATTTCTTGTTTATCTCACATCGATGCGGCATTAACAACATCATCGGGAGATTAATGATACATCATCCCAGCATATACATATAATGAAGGATTGAGAGATTAGATGTTTATCTTACATCAATTCCTCCATTAGGATGTAAGGATATTCACGTCGATAACCCCCACATGCTCAAAAGTATGCTCTCCAGGAGTTCCCTTAGGAAAACCTATTTCACCATCACCCAACTTCTGACGATGATGGATCTATGGTCAGGGCTCTACATGATATCATTTTACTTGATTAATTAAGTACATTACAACATTCTTTTAGCATCAGGCATATTTTCAAACATAAACCATTAGAACAATTGCTACAAAGAAAGAGTACTACTTGAATCAAGTTCGTTTCACAGCTATATCAATGTTGGGATCTCAATCCCTATCAATTTTTCATCATGATCCAAGAATATGGTTTTCAGCCCTTAGATCATCAAATCACTTGTTACCACTTTAACAGGTAACTCGATGCCATTAAGTCATTTAACAGTGTACACATAATAGTACCATTGCAGGTATTTCATATGGCTCATACAGCTTGTCAATCTCATTTGTTACCTTTCAGTAGGCAACATTGCATATTATTGCTTACAAGGCTCATTACATACTTTTCAATGAACAAAGCATCATATCTCTTACCTGACTATATTTAATATTTCATAAAACCTGCAGATTAGCACAGACAATAATAGGTACATCAATTTCATATCAGCATATTACAAAACAAAGATAACTTCACTATTCAAGGGTTGTATCACTATGCCCTTACTAGGGTTAGGGTTTTCCCTTTTAGATTCAAGTAGTATTAATCATCCCCTTAACTTAGTTAGGAACAGTGATTCCTCATTTCATTATCCAATCGTAGAGCTTCATGCTATAAAGCATAACCCCGGATTAAGGTTTCACACTTTTATACACCTTAATTGGAATTATGGTTTACTATTCACATACCATGATTTAGGGTTTATAATGTCATCATTATGAATTAATATTACATCATCATCATGCATTAGGGATACTTCCATTATTACCCTCAAATTAGGGTTAAGATTCATTAACCATCATAATTAGGGTTTTCATGATCTCACCATGAAGGGTCATACCCTAGTTAGATATTCATTCATATTGGAAGTCCATCACTTGATTAACATTCATAAAAGAAATCTTCTATCTCACATCCTTTATAGGATGATGTTTATTTCAGCCTTGATTAGGTTAAGTAACTCAATCATGAAAGAGAATTGACTTCATGGTTTATATCATTACCATTGTAATCATTAGAGTTTAACTACTTCATGAGTTTCAAGCACATTACCCCTTTAAGGTACAAGTACCATGATCACCTTTGATTACATCATGTATTAATTAACTAATCACTTTGCCCTTTAACCACTTTAAATACCCAAGGGGTTTAGGTTAATCAACCACCAAACGATCTTGGCCATTAAGGCCCCAAACGATCTTGACTAACTTAGACCTCAAACGGTCTTGCATACTTAACCTCCAAACGGTCTAAGACTGTTTGGTCCTTCATGCGGTCTTGGTCTATCCTTGAGACCATTTGGTAAAGTAGCATACTCAAGACCATTTTCTAAAGTAGTAGGTGAAGACCGTTTGCTAAGTTTGACTTTTAAAACCGCATGGATACAATCAGTTTTGAAACCGCATGAACACAATCAATTTTGAAACCGCATGAACCCTAAACAGTTTGGGATAGTTTGGTCCCAAACGGTCTTGAGACCGTTTGGTCCCAAATGGTCTTGAGACCGTTTGGTCCAAACCCCCTCAAAACCACATGGACCAAGTATGGTCTCAACAAGTCAAATTGAATTAGGGTTTCCAATGTTGATCCCCTCAACGATTCAATACATGTAACCAATCATCAATTGGACCTATCACCATAATTCAATTGAGTTAATTAGGTCAACCTTCAACTACTTTGACCCTCAATTGACCCTCAATTGGTCATCGATTAGGGCTTGAAACAATTGGATTAGGGTTTGGAATCGATGACCCTTCAACATCAATCAATGTGAGTCTAATTGAATTGAAACTATTGCACCATTATCCAATTGGTCATGACCTGACCCCAAACGGTCTTGGGATCATTTGGATGACCTCCAAACGGTCTTGATGCTGTTTGCCCATCTCATCACTCAAAACTAAGATCTCCAATTAGGGTTTAGTTCAATGGATTGGTCACCAAATCAGTAATTGATTGTATATCAACTTAGGATCATTGGATCTTCAATTGCTCAACCCTTCTTAACTCTAGGTCACCAAATGGTCTTGGGTGATCACCAAATGGTCTAGAGACCGTTTGGGTGATCCCCAAATGGTTTTAAAACCGTTTGGGTCACTCAACCCAAACTTCAACCTAATTCAATTATCAAATCAGCAATTAACCCGATTTAGGGTTTTTGATGATTGTTGGACCTTTAATTGGTGAACCTATTGGAATTAATTGATAATTTTTTATAGGTGATTAGTCTACATTATTCCCAACAGACCCCCAAATGGTCAACGCTTGGTCAACGCCACCAAACGGTCTTGTACCGTTTGATTCTATGCGGTTTGGATGAAACCGCTTGCAATCAAACGGTTTGAAACCGTTTGCTCCCAAACGGTTTGGGAAACCGTTTAAGCAACAAAACCAAACCGTTTGCTGAATTAATTTTCTTTGGATAATCATCAAAGTTAACGTCATCATCATATTTCTACGAGCAACCAAGAACTGTTGTTGTTCTTCATGGAAGTTATAGCAATTAGCCAAAAGAATACCAAAGAAGAAAATAGCCAATGATAATTAGAGAGATGGATGCATTAGCAATGCATAAGGGTTAGAGTTATAAAACCTACTTCTAGAACTGATCTAGAACTCCAAGCTCTACAGATTTAATGGTGGATTGAGCTCCAGCAGTTGTCCAAGGTTCGTTCTTCAATCTTTGGATAAACAAGGTGGCTAGAAAAGGAAATCGTGTGAAGAAAACCATGAATCTAACCTTGTTTTATGGTTTCCATCATGAATTCAAGGTAGGAGATGATCAAAAACTTACCAAGCTAGTTAGGTCATCCTTCCTCTAGCCCAGAGCTCTCCCTTGGTCGGACAAAGCAAGTGAAGAGAACATAGAAACTAAGGAACGATCCGTGGGTGTTGTTGGAAAAGATATACATATATATATATATATATGGATTTTCAAGGAAAAATAGAAAAAGAGGATTATCTCCTTTTATTTCCCAACTAAATTCCACCCAAGATTCCTCCATTCTATGGTCACGTATCCACTTTCTAATACCTTGCAAAACTTCTCCATTACCCAAGGTTTAAAGGAAAAGGACCAAGCATCTTTAAGAGTTATGTGTTAATATCCATCTTTTAGTGGATTTTGCTTTATATTATATTTAATGTGAATGGCTTCCACTTCAACCAGGATCTTTTTGGTGCCCAAGCATGGCACAAGTTTTTCCAAACTATTTCAAACACATCCTCCAACTTTTGGTTGAAGGGCTCCATAATTACTTTGTTTCTTTTTACATTAAATTATATTAAAGAGCCATTTGTGCTTAAATCTTGATTATTTCAATATCAAGATTCTCTCTTTCCCATGATAATTCAAATGAGACGTCCCTCTCATTTGCTTTTCTCTACTTGATACCAAGAAACATGAGAGACCCTCTAGAGGTGATATCTTGCATATTGAACCCTAGGTTTTGGGTAATTTGCACATTACACTAAAACTAGGTTTTAATGCACACAGATTGCTTTACAAGCTATATCTTGATGTCCAAGCTTGTGGAATCCATACCACCACATCATATACATTCTTATGATGTATAAGCATCAGAGGAACATCTTAACATGTGCAATTTGCAAGTTAACCCTTCTATTTGGGTAATTTGCACATTAGTCCAAAAGTAACAAAACCATGTTTCAACATTCTTCAAAAAGGACTGAAATTAAAATACAATTTCCTTAAAGGCCTTAATTACTTTTCAAAGTATAAGAGCAAGCATCTAATTAACTTAATTAGACAAAACACCTAGGGTTAGTACATAACCCAGGTCAGGGATGTTACAAACTATCCACCCCTTACAAGGATTTCGTCCCCGAAATCATCAACAAAACATATTAAGAGAAAAGAGTAGGGTATTTCCTCCTCATCTCTTCCTATAGTTCTCATGTAGCTTCTTCAATGCCACGGTGATTCCAGAGGACTTTCACAAGACTTATGTTTTTCTTTTTCATCTTTTTAATTCTTCTGTCGAGGATTGTCATAGGTCCTTCAACATAAGATATATCATCATTCAATTCAACTTCCATAGGTTGCAGAACTGATTCTGTATCAGGATGACATTTCCTTAGCATGGAAATGTGAAACACTGGGTGTAACTTTTGCAATTCTGGTGGTAACTCTAGCTTATAAGCTACCTTTCCAATTCGTTTAATGATTGGATAAGGCCTCATAAACCTAGGAGCTAACTTTCCTTTCCTTCCAAATCTAAGAACTCCCTTCCGGGGTGAGACCTTAAGGTACACTCTGTCTCCAACCTGGAATTCTAAAGGTCTATGACGCTTATCAGCATAAGATTTCTATCTATCATGTGTAGACGTCAACTGTTGTTGTATTATTTTAATCTTCTTGGTGGTCTGCTGCACAAGATCAGGACCTAAAAGTTGATATTCACCGGTTTCATACCAACATAGGGGAGATCTACAACGTCTGCCATACAAAGCTTCATAAGGTGCCATATCAATTCTATGTTGATAGCTATTGTTATAGGCAAACTCTATCAAACTTAGGTGCAGATCCCAACTTCCTGTAAATTGAAGGACACATGCTCTAAGAAAGTCCTCCAAAGTTAGTATGGTCCTTTCTGATTGTCCATCTGTCTGAGGATGAAAGGTTGTACTAAACCTTAACTGTGTGCCTAAGGCTTAATGAAGTCGCTTCCAAAAATGACTCGTAAACTGGGGACCTCTGTCAGAAACAATGGTAATTGGGACCCCATGCAGCCGCACTACCTCATCTACATACAACTATGTCAGCTTCTCAACAGAATAGGTTGTTTTGACAGGTAAGAAATGTGTTGTATTTGTCAACATATCAACTATTACCCATATGGAATCATGACCTTTGGTTGTTCTGGGTAAACCAACCACAAAGTCCATGGTTACATAATCCCACTTCCATTGTGGTATGGGTAAAGGTTGTAATGTTCCTGTGGGCTTCTGGTGTTCAGCTTTGACTTGCTGACACATAGGACACTACATAATGAACTCAGCAACGTCCTTCTTCAAACCAGGCCACCAATACATATCTTTTAAGTTACGATACATCTTGGTGCTTCCTGGATGCATAGCAAACATTGAAGAATGATCTTCTTCCAGGACTAACTTCCTTAAGTTATCCACATCAGGCACTATCATTATACCATGATAACAGGCTACCTGATCATCTGAGTCATGGAAACCTTCTCATTTCTCACTACCATACTCTGATCTAATTTGTTGAACTGCAACATCAACTTGTTGTGCCTTCTTAATTTGTTGTCTCGGGGTAGGTTTTATATGCATTTCAGCTAGCAGTCCAGATAACAATGATACTTTTAACTGTACATTGTCTTGTATTAAAGAGATAAGCATATCTCTCCTAGAGCACACCAAAGAATTCAATTGTGCTCTGTCTAAGGCTAGTGTTGCTGATTTCCTACTTAAAGCATCAGCAACTACATTGGCCTTCCATGGATGATAATCAATTGTACAATCGTAGTCCTTGATTAACTCCATCCAGCGGTGTTGCCTCATGTTAAGCTCATGCTGAGAAAAGATATACTTTAGGTTCTTATGGTCTATGAAAATCTGAAATGTCTCTCCATAAAGATAATGTCTCCCGATCTTCAAGGCATGAACTACAACAGCTAGTTCTAGATCATGTGTCGGATAATTCTCCTCGTATTTCTTAAGCTGTCGGGAAGCAAAAGAAATCACTTGTTTATCTTGCATCAACACATATCCCAGTCCATTCTTAGAGGCATCATAGAAAACTATAAATCCTTTCCCTTGCTCAGGTAACACAAGCACAGGTGCACTTATCAGTCTTTCCTTCAACAACCGGAATGATTGTTGACACTTATCACTCCAGGAAAAAGGAACATCCTTCTTGGTTAACTTAGTCAAGGGTAAAGCTATGGAACTGAAGTTCTTAATGAACTTCCCGTAATAGCTTGCCAACCCTAAGAAATTGTGAATCTCCGTCAGAGTCTTCGACTGCTCCCATTGCAGGATAGATTCTACCTTTTTAGGGTCAACACGAATGCCTAAGGAAGATATTACGTGTCCAAGAAAAGAAACTTCAGGTAACCAAAACTCACACTTGCTAAACTTAGCATATAACTCATGCTTTCTTAGCAAAGTTAGAGCCTGACGAAGATGTTGCTCATGCTGCTGAGCATCTCTACTGTAGACCAGGATGTCATCTATGAAGACAACAACACATTGATCGATAAAAGGTCAAAAGATTCTATTCCTGAGTTCCATAAATGCAACTGGTGCATTTGTTAGTCCAAACGACATAACTGTGAACTCATAGTGACCATACCTTGTTCTAAAGGCAGACTTAGGTATGTCACCCTCCTTGATACGTAGCTGATGATATCCCGACCTCAGATCTATTTTTGAGAAAACTATTGCACCATGTAACTGATCAAAGAGATCATCAATCCTCGGCAGAGGATACTTATTCTTTATGGTTACTTTATTTAATTGTCTGTAATCAATGCACAACCGCATTGATCCATCCTTCTTTTTAACAAAGAGGACCGGAACACCCCAGGGTGAAGTACTCGGTCGGATGAAACCCTTCTCAAGCAACTCTTGCAGTTGCTTCTTGAGTTCTGCCATCTCGGCAGGTGCCATTCTATATGGTGTTTGTGCTATTGATTGGTGTCTGGGATTAGATTAATCTCAAAATCAATCTCTCGGGGCGGTAGTACACCTGGAAGTTCTTCAGGAAATACATCTTGAAATTCCCTGACTACAAGAACTTCAGTAGGATTAGAACTCTCCATGGTGGTATCTACCACATGGGCCAAGAATGCATAACATCCTTGCCTCATCAGCTTCTCAGCAACCATATCCGACACAAGACAAGTTGGAAGAATCTTTCTATCTCCTTGAAAGATCCATGTGTCACTTCATCAGTGAACGCATCTTGCTTGGACTCACAATCCAAGACAACCTTATACCTTTCTAAGGTATCCATCCCAAGGATTACATCAAATACATGCATCTCAAGTGGTATAAGATCCACTTAAATGCGATGTTCAGAAAAGGAGAGGATGTAGGGAGAACACACTTCCCGTAAAACAGCAGATCCCATCAAAGGAGTTTCTAATAACAAACTATCTGCTCTATGACTAATCGTCATATTGCAATCAAGAATCACTCTTTGAGTGATAAAGGAGTGCATAGCTCCCGGATCAATTAAAATAGATATGATGCAAGATGTAGACATATTTGAATAAAACAATTCCATCTGACCTGCCACAACCTGAGGGTTGATCACTACATCAGGTGGATTCATCACGTAGAATCTCGCCATTGCATGTGGTTGATTCGGTGCTTGATGACTAGGTGCTGATGATCCAGCTTGGGACGCTTGTCCACATCCTCTAGCTCCTCCTGGAAACTGTCTCCTCTGAGATCCTTGCAGACTCTATCTTTGGGGTTGAGTCACACTCGCCTCTCGGGCTCTGCAATCCTTCATTAGATGTCCCACCTTTCCATAGATATAACAACTTCTGATCCCTTATTGTGGTCTATATGGTCATGTAACCGACACAGATGTTGATCTACGAGCTCCTTCTGGTGGTAAACTTCGTCCTCTACCCCTATTTGACATCCACTGTGTCTGGGTACTGAATCTAAGTGGTGGTGTAGGCACAGAAAACCTTGGTCTCTTGAAATCTTTAGATGAGGATCCTTGAAACTGAGGATACATATTCTTGTTCTTAGTCTGTATCTTCTCTGATACAGACCTCTCCATTCTCCTGACTGACTCTACAAAGGTAGCAAACCTTTCCCTATTTTCTAGAGTAGATACAGGGGTAGTCAACCCAACATTTAACCCCTTCTCAAAACGCTGAATCCTTTCTTCATCTGTAGTTTCCATATGCGGACAGAACTACAACAGCTCCATGAACTTAGCCTCGTATTCGCTAATGTTCATCGGTCATTGTCTTAACCTTTCAAACTGAGAGATTTTCTCATCCAAGAACGTCTTAGGAAAGTATATGTTGACAAATTCTCGTCGAAATACTTCCCATTCAATCTCCACACCTGGCCTTTTCTGTTCCTCCATGGTCCACCAGTGACCAACACTCCCCTTGAGAAGATACACAGCATGTCTAACCTTCTTGGCTTCTGGGATGTTCAGGATTCTAAAGGCCTTCTCTAGTTCAGTTAGCCACAAGTCATCATCTGTTGGGTCAGCTGTTCCAGCATATTCTGTGGCTCCAACCCAGCGTAGTCGTTCAAACGTCTTGCCGGATCCTTGTCCTTCTGGATGGGTAGGTGCCCTAGGTACAGGTATAGGCATCCTATCAGTCATGTGTGTCATGGCAGTCATAAACTGCCCAAACATGTCTTGGAAGGCTGGGTTCCCCATGTCAGCTGGGTTGAACTGAGGTGGTTCAGGTACAGGCTCCTCCCTTTCTTGGTTTCTTGCACCTCCTCCAGGTGCAGCGATACTACTCTCAGAAACATGTTCCTCGTGTGATCCAGACATCTTTAGTTTTCTCTTCTCCTCCTATATGAGCAGAAGACACTATCATATATATTAGAAGACACGAGAACAGACTCAATAACCTTAGTCCTATGTCTCTGTAGACTCAGCGAACCTAGAGCTCTGATACAACTAATTGTGATACACTGTGCGATCAAAATGTTATTAACGATGCGGAAGCGATTAATTAGCAGCGGAATTATTGAAAATTACTAAAAATTAAAACTTTTTGTAAAAAGATCCACAACTATAAAACTCTTTCATAAAGAAACAAGGTAAGTTATTTACAAGTTGATTCATCAGTACATCTCTATATTATCTCCTCTCGAGAGTCATATCACTGACTACCCTGTTAAACTGTACATGAGCAGTAATCAAAATCTCGAGGCATTAAGACAAAAATCTCAGATCTATATTAAACCATCTACTGACTCCTAGGACCTGAGAGTACAGAGATGACACATAGGACTCTCTATACACAAGACCTAACAGACACTGTCTCCACCTGAAGATCATTGTTGTCCTTGTTGTTGGTGTTGCTGCTGTTGTTCACCCACTGATGGATTTCTTCCTCTTCGGCGTCTACCTAAAAAGTTGAATTCCACGAGGGTGAGACAATTGAAAATTGTCCCAGCGAGAGTTATAACTCTTCGCCAGAAACATTGTTATTACAAAATAATAGAATGATACTGAGCAGTAGGATTATAACTATTCAACAACAGGCAATTTATTAAATAACAAAATAAAGCAGTATTCCTTATGCAATCATTTCAATTATAACTTGATTGAATAGCATGTCATTCATTTAATAAGGAATATGAAGAACATGTATACTAATTATCCAACTAGGACATTATAAACAATGTATCATCAATCATTGTTTCTCGTAGTTCAACCTAAGCAAATATGCTACACGGCTGATTACATTTTACAAACATACTTATGCCCTGAGGAGATGAGGTATACCGCTCATACTCCAACCGACCTTTGTGAAATCGAAATAGGTACCATACATAGGTCATCAGAAGAGCCAGATTTCTATGACCTCATCCTCCTCAGTCAGTGTGAGGAAAAACATGCAGGACATCTTATGCCTCTGCTATAATAGCTTTCCAGGGTATTTTGGCAACTTCGCTATTAGAATTACAGTGGCATGTTATACTCTCTTCGCAATTGAGGGATTTTTTATTTATCTCACATCGATGCGTCATTAACAACATCATCGGGATATTAGTGATACATCATCCCGACATATACATATAATGAAGGATTGAGAGATTAGATGTTTATCTTACATCAATTCCTCCATTAGGACGTAAGGATATTCGCGTCCATAACCCCCACATACTCAAAAGTATGCTCTCCAGGAGTTCCCTAAGGAAAACTTGTTTCACCATCACCCAACTTTTGACGATGATGGATCTATGGTCAGGGATCTACATGATATCATTTTACTTGATTAATTAAGTACATTACAGCATTCTTTTAGCATCAGGCATATTTTCAAACATAAACCATTAAAACAATTTCTATAAAGAAAGAGTACTATTTGAATCAAGTTCATTTCACAGCTATATCAACGTTGGGATCTCAATCCCTATCAATTTTTCATCATGATCCAAGAATATGGTTTTCAGCCCTTAGATCATCAAATCACTTGTTACCACTTTAACAGGTAACTCAATGCCATTAAGTCATTTAATAGTGTACACATAATAGTAGCATTGTAGGTATTTCATATGGCTCATACATCTTGTCAATCTCATTTGTTACCTTTCAGTAGGCAACATTGCATATTATTGCTTACAAGGCTCGTTAAATACTTTTTAATGAACAAAGCATCATAGCTCTTACCTGACTATATTTCATATTTCACAAAACCTGCAGATTAGCATAGACAATAATAGGTACATCAATTTCATATCAGCATATTACAAAACAAAGATAACTTCACTATTCAAGGGTTGTATCACTATGCCCTTACTAGGGTTAGGGTTTTCCCTTTTCAATTCAAGTAGGATTAATCATCCCCTTAACTCGGTTAGGAATAGTGATTCCTCATTTCATTATCCAATCATAGAGCTTCATGCTATAAAGCATAACCCCGGATTAAGGTTTCACACATTTATACACCTTAATTGGAATTATGGTTTACTATTCACATACCTTGATTTAGGGTTTATAATGTCATCATTATGAATTAAGATTACATCATCATCATGCATTAGGGATACTTCCATTATTACCCTCAAATTAGGGTTAAGATCCATTAACCATCATAATTAGGGTTTTCATGATCTCACCATGAAGGGTCATACCCTAGTTAGATAGTCATTCATATTGGAAGTCCATCACTTGATTAACATTCATAAAAGAAATCTTCTCTCTCACATCCTTTATAGGATGATGTTTATTTCAGCCTTGATTAGGTTAAGTAACTCAATCATGAAAGAGAATTGACTTCATGGTTTATATCATTACCTTTGTAATCATTAGATTTTAACTATTTCATGAGTTTCAAGCACACTACCCCTTTAAGGTACAAGTACCATGATCACCTTTGATTACATCATGTATTAATTAACTAATCACTTTGCCCTTTAAACACTTTAAATACCCAAGGGGTTTAGGTTAATCAACCACCAAACGATCTTGGCCATTAAGGCCCCAAACGATCTTGACTAACTTAGACCTCAAACGGTCTTGCATACTTAACATCCAAACGGTCTAAGACCATTTGGTCCTTCATGCGGTCTTGGTCTATCCTTGAGACCGTTTGGTAAAGTAGCATACTCAAGACCGTTTGCAAAAGTAGGAGGTGAAGACCGTTTGCTAAGTTTAACTTTTGAAACTGCATGGATACAATCAGTTTTGAAACCGCATGAACACAATCAGTTTTGAAACCGCATGAACCCTAAACGGTTTGGGATCGTTTGGTCCCAAACGGTATTGAGACCGTTTGGTCCAAACCCCCTCAAAACTGCATGGACCAAGTATGGTCTCAACAAGTCAAATTGAATTAGGGTTTCCAATGTTGATCCCCTCAACGATTCAATACATGTAACCAATCATCAATTGGACCTATCACCATCATTCAATTGAGTTAATTAGGTCAACCTTCAACTACTTTGACCCTCAATTGACCCTCAATTGGTCATCAATTAGGGCTTGAAACAATTGGATTATGGTTTGGAATCGATGACCCTTCAACATCAATCAATGTGAGTCTAATTGATTTGAAACTATTGCACCATTATCCAATTGGTCATGACCTGACCCAAAATGGTCTTGGGATCGTTTGGATTACCTCCAAACGGTCTTGAGACCGTTTTCCCATCTCATCACTCAAAACTAAGATCTCCAATTAGGGTTTAGTTCAATGGATTGGTCACCAAATCAACAATTGATTGTATATCAACTTAGGATCATTGGATCTTCAATTGCTCAACCCTTCTTAACTCTAGGTCACCAAACGGTCTTGGGTGATCACCAAACGGTCTAGAGACCATTTGGGTGATCCCCAAATGGTTTTAAAACCATTTGGGTCACTCAACCCAAACTTCAACCTAATTCAATTATCAAATCAGCAATTAACCTGATTTAGGGTTTTGATGATTGTTGGACCTTTAATTGGTGAACCTCTTGGAATTAATTTATAATTTTTGATAGGTGATTAGTCTACATTATTCCCAATAGACCCCCAAACGGTCAACGCTTGGTCAATGCCACCAAACGGTCTTGGACCGTTTGCTTCTATGCGGTTTGGATGAAACTGTTTGCAATCAAACGGTTTGAAACCGTTTGCTCCCAAATGGTTTGGGAAACCGTTTAAGCAACAAAACCAAACCGTTTTCTAAAGTAATTTTATTTGGATAATCATCAAAGTTAACTTCATCTTCTTCTTCCTATGAGAAACCAATAACTGTTGTTGTTCTTCGCGGAAGTTATAGCAATTAACCAAAAGAATACCAAAGAAGAAAATAGCCAACGATAATTATAGTGATGGATGCATTAGCAATGCTTAAGGGTTAGAGTTATAAAACCTGCCTCTAGAACTGATCCAGAGCTCCAAGCTCCGCATCTTTAATGGTGGATTGAGCTATAGCAGTTGTCCAAGGTTCGTTCTTCAATCTTTGGATAAACAAGGTGGCTAGAAAAGGAAATCGTGTGAAGAAAACCATGAATCTAACCTTGTTTTATGGTTTCCATCATGAATTCAAGGTAGGAGATGATCAAAAACTTACCAAGCTAGTTCGGTCATCCTTCCTCTAGTCCAGAGCTATCCCTTGGTCAGCCAAACCAAGTGAAGAGAGAATAGAAACTAAGGAACGATCCTTGGGTGTTGTTGGAAAAGATATACATATATATATTTATGGATTTTCAAGGAAAATAGAAAAAGAGGATTATCTCCTTTTATTTCCCAACTAAATTCCACCCAAGCTTCCTCCATTCTATGGTCACGTATCCACTTTCTAATACCTTGCAAAACTTCTCCATTACCCAAGGTTTAAAGGAAAAGGACCAAGCATCTTTAAGAGTTATGTGTTAATATCCATCTTTTAGTGGATTTTGCTTTATATTATATTTAATGTGAATGGCTTCCACTTCAACCAGGATCTTTTTGGTGCCTAAGTATGGCACAAGTTTGTCCAAACTATTTCAAACCCATCCTCCAACTTTTGGTTGAAGGGCTCCATAATTACTTTGTTTCTTTTTACATTAAATTATATTAAAGAGCCATTTGTGCTTAAACCTTGATTATTTCAATATCAAGATTCTCTCTTTCCCATGATAATTCAAATGAGGCGCCCCTCTCATTTTATTTTCTCTACTTGATGCCAAGAAACATGAGATACCATCTAGAGATGATATCTTGCATATTGAACCCTAGGATTTGGGTAATTTGCACATTACACCAAAACTAGGTTTTAATGCACAAGGATTGCTTTACAAGCTATATCTTGATGTCCAAGCTTGTGGAATCCATACCACCACATAATATACATTCTTATTATATCTCAACATTAGAGGAACATCATAACATGTGCAATTTGCAATTTAACCCTTCTATTTGGGTAATTTGCACATTAGTCCAAAAGTAACAAAACAATGTTTCAACATTCTTCAAAAAGGACTGAAATTAAAATACAATTTCCTCAAAGGCCTTAATTACTTTTCAAAGTATAATAGCAAGCATCTAATTAACTTAATTAGACAAAACACCTAGGGCTAATACATAACCCAGGTCAGGGATGTTACAAGTACAGAAGAAGAATCATTCTTTAATCAAATGGTATTAGAAAGGTTTTACACCAAATCTGTGAAATCCACTTTCCATGCTCAAATGGTGTTTTACTCATCCTCATTCAAAGAAAAAAAATTCTTTGAGTTATTATGTAGTAGATTACCTTCTATAATTTTATTTAATATCTTTGGATGCACATGATTTGTTCTCAACACTGAGTATAACTTAAATCACTTAGATGGAAAGTCTTATAAAGACATCTACCTTGTATATAGTCTATCTAGTAAGGTGTGTTTGTAATAAGGAAAACTCTAGAGTATACAAATATTTTGATTCTAAAATTCATAAAAATGATCCTCACATCACCAAGAATGTTTTTTGTGATGATGGTCTAGGTGATGTTATTCCTAAATTGAAAGATGACATCAACCAAAATGATAAGGTGAAGGTGGTTGATCAAAAATCTCTTTAACAAAGCTCCCATGATGAGAGAAGAATGATCCAATCCCAAAATCTGTAAAAAAAACATATAAAGGATATCATCATAGATGACCCCTTTGAGTAGGTGAAAATAAGAGTATCCTACAAGGATAAGCAAAGAATGATTTCATGTAACACTTGGGACCATTGTCCGGGGCTCTGGTATAGTTTCAAGAATGATGACTGTCTCCACAAACCACCACTAGCCTTAACCACATGCTTTATCCTCACTCATGTGCAAGCCAGGATAAACTTTTTGACTAGTCACCCATCCTATTACTACTCTAGGTTGAGCACGCTTAACCACAAAGTTCTTTAGTGATGGGATCCCTAAAAAGGAGGTGCACCTTGGTGATATGGGCATTCCAAGCATTCTCTTTTAAGATCATTTTATCTAAGGCCTCAAATCCTAGGATGTTACAATCTCTCCAACTAGACTCTTGATGTTCTCATCAAGGCTCTACTATATGGGCTCATAATATTTCCCCATTTCAGTGTGAACCCATAATGGCCCACGGACACCCATCTCTCGATCACGGAACATCAGTGTAAGAGTGGCTACATCACCATGGACAACCCTTTCCAACATGCTTGGACCACGCGGTTCAAGACTAGCACGCCACATACCCATGTGAGCCCCACCTACTAGAGGGGTTATGGCTCTGATACCATTTATAACACTTGGGATCACTACTCAAGGCTCGAGTAGAGTTTCAAGAATGATGATTGGCTGCACAAACCACTACTAGCCTTAGATGCACATTTTGTCATCACTCACACAAAAGCTAGGATAAATTTCCTGACTGGTCACCCATCCTAGTACTACTCTAGATTGACCACACTTAACTAAGTAGTTCTTTAGTGATGGGCTCCCTGAAAAGGAGGTGCACCTTGGTGATATTGATAGTCCAATCATTCCTTTTAAGATCATTTATCTGAGGCCTCAAATCTTGGGATGTTACATTACATCTCTAAACTAGAGACAAATCCCATTAAGGAAGCTCTTAAAGACTGTGATTGGGTCATTTCCATGTATGAGGAGCTTGAGAAATTTCAAAAGTATAGGGAATGGCCAGTTTTAACAAAAATAAAGGATAGAAAGATCATAGGCACAAAGTGGTTACCATAACAAGTTGGAGTAACAAGGAAAAGTGGTGAGAAAAAATCAAGGTTAGCATCTTAATGATATAGCCAATAAGAAGGTATTAATATTGACGAGACTTATGCACCAATAGAAAATTAGAATCTATTCACATGTTACTTGCCTTTTCTACTCATAATAATTTTTATTTTATCAAATAGATGTTGAAATTTCATTTTTGAATGTGAATTCTATGTGAGTCAAGCTCTCAACATTAAAAGTGGAAAGTTGGATAATATTTTTTGTCTCTTACATAAGGAAATTGTATTATCATTGACATGCTCAAACTCCATAAATACCTATTACCCCACATAGGAAAATACTTTGGGACGTTTTTTAATCCCTTTACCCATATTCTTTTCCCTTTATACACCTCCACCACTCACCCTAAACTTCTATTAACAATGAATGAGCTTCAAGAAACTATGTTATTTATCTTCATACCCCCAAATAAAGGATATTTTAATGCATTTTGATGATTCAAGGGAAATCACAAAATGAGAATCATGACATTATGATCAATGAAACCATGGTTCACTTATCGTCATATATTATATATATCTTCAATTTCTAAACCAAAATGGCTTTATATAGGAACATCGTCTAACTATCAATATTAGTTGTAGGTTTCTTTTGTATAATAAAAAAACTAATAAAGTTTGTAGCCCAACTTCTATTCATAAGAAATTTACTGGAAAGGGATATTTATCATAAGCATGTAGTTGACACAGTAAATATTAAATGCCTCATGTTGTGCTTGATGAACCATGAGCTTCCGAAGAAACATGAAAATATGGGAGTTATAGAGGTGTCCACGCATCTCAATAACATGTATCAAGAACAGGCAAGGAAAGAGGGCATAATGTTTCCAATGCATTATTTAAGTGCAATATGGAAAAAGGTGTTCCAGTTGGACCCCATGTGCTCAAGTTAATTGGTATGTGGAAAGACTATAAAGACTAGGATTTCTTATAAGACAAGAGTTGGCCACGTATGTGATCTTGTACTCATCTCCAGAATCATATATGCAATTTTCCATGAACTAAATATGAAAAATTTTGTCAAGCCGCTAATAGAGTCGCTTGGCATTTTGTCTTGGCATTTTGAGAACTGGTGAGGCATAAATGAAAAATGACAAGCTCAAATCTGTGTTGTCAACAAAGGAAAGTGTAAACCAAAGGGATATTATTTATACATTTCATCTAGAATCATAGTGTTTAATTCCAGAACTATTGTATTCCTAAAAAATGAATTTGTTTCTAAAGGAATCTAGTGGTAGGAAAATAGAACTTGAAAAAGTTTGAGATCAACAAGAAAAATTGTATCTATGGAGGTAGATAAGGAACAAGAAGAATAACAAATAGTTGTGGATGTTGGATCCTAGATGGGTGATTAGATGCTCTAGAGGGGGGGGTGAATAGAGCTGAAAGCACTTAAACAAAACTCATTAAACCTTCAAAATATATGACAAGATAAGGTTGCTAAATAGGCAATTTGAGTGCAACTAAATCATACATAGCAAGGATGAGAGAGATTGAACATGCACCAATTAGACAAGCTATTTAGAGTGGTTACACACTTCAAATTAGAAGTGTGTCAGTCCACTTGCCTAGAGAGGTCAACCTCTAGGACTTCCAACAATTGCACTCTTATATTCACTTATAAGACATACAATACAATACCAACAAAGGACTTACCTATCCAATACAAAGAGTCTTCAACCTTACCAAGGACTTACCCACTTTGCAAGAGTCTTCGGCCTTCTCCAAGGACTTACCCACTCTAGCACAAAACTTCAGCCTTGTAGGAATTACCCACTCTTCTTGGATCTTCCGCCTTTGACTTCACCTTCACTCGGAGAAGCTTCCACCAAGGTCTTACCTACTTGAGCTTGAGTCTTTTTCCTTCTCCAAGGGCTTACCCACTCTCGCTCCAAGTCTTCGGCCTTGATCTTCACCAAGGGACTCCTTCCCTTGTTCTTCTTCACCTCTCTTGAACAAGAGAGAGAACCTTCATCTTCAAGATTACAAATGAGAGATGGGGAGGTGGTGGAAGTGAGAGCCTCACAAGATATACAAGTAGAAACTAGTTCTCTTACAAATCTCCTACTCACTATAATGGATGTAGCAAGTGATTAAGCTTAGAGAGAGAGGAGGCTATAGGAAGCACTCAACTATAGAATAGGAACCTCAAAAAGAGTTTGTAATGAATGCTCAACCTTGGAATGAAGCCCAAGGGGTCCTATTTATAGCTGGGGATTCCTCTTAGTCTTTGGGAACACTTGTGAACGAAAACTAGCCATTTTGTGGCTTGCAACGGATATATTTTCACTTGTTGCAACTCCACAACGGCTAGAAACACTTTTCTGCACTTTTCAGTATAGTTCAATCGGTCGAGTTCTAATGGGTGTAACTCGAGCGATCAAGTAGGAGGCAAACCGATGTTCAAAGGATCGGTCGAGTTTGTCCTGAGGAAACTCGACCGACCATTTCAAATGGAAATGGTCTACTACCCAATCGGTCGAGTTCTGTGAGTGCACAACTCGACTGATGCAATCTTCAGAAAATCGACCAAGGTGGATCGGTCGAGTTTCAGGCTGGGAAACTCGACCGACCAAGTGCCTGTAATTGATTTTCAAAGTTGCATCTAAAGTGCTCTAAAAATCGTTCTAAGTGTTCCTGATATTTTTCTAAGCTTAATTACAAGTCATACAATCATTACAAGTGATTTACAACATGATTCTAATGGATATACATCATATTACAAAAACGTGCACTTGTATGACTTTGACTTGTCTTTTCTCCAATTTGATATGCGCAAGTTAGGGCATTTGGAGTGTGTCTATACCTAATCTTAAATCACTCAAGTAGAAGCATTAGACACCAATATGTGGAATGGTTAGTCATCATCAAAACACGGGTTTAGTCAATTTAGACGTGAGTCAACATTGACCTAATTGACCTTGAGTCAACATTCTCCCCCTTTTTGAAGATGACAAACCATTCCATAAATGTATTGAAAGCATTTAAGTAAATTTATACCTTTGGAGAAACCTAGGGGTTTCAATAGGACTAAGCTCATATGCTCCCCCTCAATTGATGCGCATGGAGTTTTCATACTCCCCCTCAATTGATGCGCATGGAGTTTTCATACTCGCCCTCAATTGATGCTATTTCTCCTGCATGGTTAGCTTTCATAACATTTATAGAAACTATGTCTTCTACTCATATATGTCTACACATATATGTATCCTCCCCTTTACCTTCTCCCCTTTACATGGACATTCTTCTCCTCTTCATGTAAGACATGCCTTCTTCCTCTTTTTAAAAGAAGACATTACCTTTCTCCCCCTTTGTCATTTCAAAAAGGTGGGGGTTATGAAGAAAAAAAAGAAACATCACTTGTTAAAGAGAAAGGAGATAACACAAAATATATATGAGGAGAGTAGAAGAGCACAGATAGGGGCTTGTCCAAGCATAGAAAGAAAAGCAAGTTAAAGCATATACTTGAACACCCCAAAAATGCAAGATAAAGTGCTGTAGAAAAACAATAAATCACAATTTTGACCCTCAAGATGATGGAATTTGACCAAAAACCATCGGAGCTCATGTTAAAGCATGAGTCTTGCTCAGAAGGTCGTTTCTGCATGAAAAACACTAGTCTTGCACCAAAAACTGAAACTGGAGCAAAAGTTGTACAAAATCCAAAAGATACTCCAATTTCTACATACAATGTAGATCTATGTACCCTACATCACAATGTTATGCAAGCAACTCAAGATAGTAGATATGCAATTTACGGAATAGGCTTGAGCATGTATGAGACAAGATACAAGCATAGCATATAGATGAGCAAAGAAGCCAATTATAAACAGGGTTAGAACTACATGTATATGAACTACTAGTAGATGATATCACAAGTTAGGACTACTAGTAGGATCTAGATCATAGCAAGAGATACACAAGATAAAGCAAGCTATGAGTAGATGAAGAGATATATCCAAACAAAGAGATATGCAAATTTAGAAGCATGAGAGGATATAACTCACTAGATATGCATCCTTACCATAAGATGATTTCCACTAAGAATCTCAAGGTTGTATCAAAACAAGATATACACCTAGATGTAGCAAGTTAGAGTACAACGGAAGCAATTTAAGACACAACCAAGAGATCCAAATAGATCATCATCAAAACCTGCAAAACAACTCAAAGCAAGTAATTGCAAGATATAGATATACCAATTTAGAGCAATTAGAGAGATAGAGTTGTAAGCAAGATAGGCAATTTAGAACATGGCAATATACATATATAAAGATACCAAATGAGAGTGCCAAAGAATAAGGCTATTGGTTGAGAAAATCTAGTTGAGAGGGAAATTCTCATTCAATAAGCCAACTGTGTATTCTGTACACAGTGTTATCGGTCGAGTTCTGTGCATGGACAACTCGACCGATGACAGCTGTTGGCAACACTCTTGGTGCCTATCGGTCGAGTTTCAATAGGGCAAACTCGACCGACAAATCAGTTGTCAAAAAGCACATATATTTCATAAAAACATATTTAAAGACATGCTTAAAATACAAACCATATCCAAACATGTCTAAGCAAGTTAGTAATGCACTATAGAAGCATTAGAAATAGTTTTTGAGCAAGAGTGTGAAGAGAATCACAAAATGCCACTTTTGACTCAAAAACCATATGTATAGTGCACACTAACTTGACAAAAACAAGTTAGGATAGGTTATAAGCAAGAAAACATTACCTTTGTGCTTACCATTGCTTTTTTTTAACTTATTGTCACCCTCTACACATCTCACCTTTCTTCTTTGATGTGGATTGAGAAATTAATTTGCAATTCAATAGCTCAAGTCAATCCATTTGCAAGTTCTTACAAGAAGAAAGATGAAATGGTCCCCAATCATGTTTTTGGGTCCGGAGGGATTAGTTTAGCAACCCAAATCCGATTTCTCTTGGGTGCTTTCCTAAAAGGACAACAATTAGAATAATGACCAAATTCATTGCAATAGTTGCATGTGCCCATAGTCTTGGAACTAGAGGATTCTCCATGGAAAATTGGAGGTCCTTTATCTTTGTTGTTCCCTTGACTACTATCATACCCTAAACCATGTCTAGCAATTTGTTTAGTAGTATGGTGTAGGATGTCATTAAGACTCTTTTTACCAACTAAGAATCTTTGCAAAGAAGATCTCAAACTGTCATTATCATGCTTAAGAGAAGCAATAGTCGAAGACAATTGATTAATATTATCTCTAGCATGCAAAAGATCATTTTCCAAGCAAAGAGATTCAGTTGAAAGAGAATGTCTATCAATATGAAGAGTAGCAACATCATTCTCTCTATTTGTAGAACTAGAACAAGATTCATGCCCATTGATTTTAGCAAGCAAGGAGGCATTTTCTATTTCTAATTCATGCAAAACAAAATCTTTGTCCTTGTTTTCAGATTTAAGAACATCAATGTCATGCATGAGAGAATCAATAATTAAAGTATGCTCTTCATTAGAACTAGGCATGAGAGGTTGAGCTTCTAGAAATTTAATCTTATCAAGTAAACTAGCATTTTCAAGTTTAAGAGAGTCTACTTGGCTAAGAAAATCATTTTTATCAATAAGCAAGCAAGAATTAGCATATTCAAGATCATCTAGTTCTATATGCAAATTATCAACAATTTTAGCAAGCTTTTTCTTTTTATTTTTAGAAGACTTATAAGAGGCACAAATGTCATGAATAATAGCAATTAAAGATTCTTTATCTAAAGATTCTAGATTTACCTCACTTGAGTCTTCACTTGTTGATTCTATAAGAGCAAAATGGCATTCTCCTTCATCACTTGAGCTTGAGCTTGATCCTTCACTTGAATCTTCACTTGAGCTTGAGTTGGAGGAGCCACTTGAGCTTGATTGCCATTTCTTCTTGTGAAGATGGGTCTTTTTGCCTTGTGGGCAATCTTCCTTGTAGTGACCCTTCTTTCCACATGTGAAGCACCGGATGGAGGAGGACTTGCCTTTGTAGGGTTTACCCTTGGAGTACATGGAATCTTCTTTAGCTTGAGAGGATGGAGAGACTTGTTCCATGATAGCTTCAATTTGAGCCTTTATTTCAGCCTTCTTCATTCTCTTTAGCTCTTTCTTCTCTTGTCTTTCTACTTCCTCCCTCTTGTCAAGTATAGCTTCATGTGCTTGTAGATTTCCAATGAGCTCTTCAATAGGAATATCCCTAAGAGACCTTGCTTCTTCAATGGAAGTCACCTTGGATTCCCACCTCTTGGAGAGAGTTCTAAGGATCTTTTAGTTGATCTCTCCACCAGACATAGGATGTCCTAGAACATCAAGACCATTCAAGATGGTGTTGAGCCTTGAGTACATGTTGGCTATGCTCTCCTACTTTCCCATCTTGAAGTTCTCAAGCAACCCTTTGAGCATGTAGACTTTGCTTTCCTTCACTTGATCTGTCCCTTCATAAGTGATGCAAAGCTTTCTCCATACCTCATAGGCCGTCTCACAAGAGGAAATCTGGTTGAACTCGGTGGGAGTCATGGAGGCATATAAGATGTGCATGGCTCTAGCATTCAAGGTTGCTTTCATCAAGGTGGCTTCATCCCATTCTTCAATGTTTGTCTTTGGTAGAATGTATGGGCTGTTCACCATTTGCCACATCTCGAGACTTGATCCTTGGATGAAGAATTGAAGTCTTCTTCTCCAATAGAGGAAGTTGCTCCCATCAAAGATAGGAAGGCTGGTCGAGAGTCTCCCTCCTAGATAGTCACCCATCTTCTCCTACTTGTTGAAGTATGCTTGGAGAAGACCCGCTCTGATACCACTTGTTGGATCCTAGATGGGTGATTAGATGCTCTAGAGGGGGGTGAATAGAGCTGAAAGCACTTAAATAAAACTCATTAAACCTTCAAAATATATGACAAGATAAGGTTGCTAAATAAGCAATTTGAGTGCAACTAAATCATACATAGCAAGGATGAGAGAGATTGAACATGCACCAATTAGACAAGCTATTTAGAGTGGTTCCACACTTCAAACTAGAAGTGTGTTAGTCCACTTGCCTAGAGAGGTCAACCTCTAGGACTTCCAACAATTGCATCCTTATATTCACTTATAAGACATACAATACAATACCAACAAAGGACTTACCTATCCAATACAAAGAGTCTTCAACCTTACCAAGGACTTACCCACTTTGCAAGAGTCTTCGGCCTTCTCCAAGGACTTACCCACTCTAGTACAAGTCTTCAGCCTTGTAGGAATTACCCACTCTTCTTGGATCTTCCGCCTTTGACTTCACCTTCACTCGAAGAAGCTTCCACCAAGGTTTTACCTACTTGAGCTTGAGTCTTTTTCCTTCTCCAAGGGCTTACCCACTCTAGCTCCAAGTCTTTGGCCTTGATCTTCACCAAGGGACTCCTTCCCTTGTTCTTCTTCACCTCTCTTGGACAAGAGAGAGAACCTTCATCTTTAAGATTACAAATGAGAGATGGGGAGGTGGTGGAAGTGAGAGCCTCACAAGATATACAAGTAGAAACTAGCTCTCTTACAAATCTCCTACTCACTCTAATGAATGTAGCAAGTGATTAAGCTTAGAGAGAGAGAGAGAGGAGGCTGTAGGAAGCACTCAACTATAGAATAGGAACCTCAAAAAGAGTTTGCAATGAATGCTCAACCTTGGAATGAAGCCCAAGGGGTCCTATTTATAGCTGGGGATGCCTCTTAGCCTTTGGGAACACTTGTGAACGAAAACTAGCCGTTTTGTGGCTTGCAACGGATATATTTTCACTTGTTGCAACTCCACAATGGCTAGAAATACTTTTCTGCACTTTTCCGTACAGTTCAATCGGTCGAGTTCTAATGGGTGTAACTCGACCGATCAAGTAGGAGGAAAACCGATGTTCAAAGGATCGGTTGAGTTTGTCCTGAGGAAACTCGACCGACCATTTCAAATGGAAATGGCCTACTACCCAATCGGTCGAGTTCTGTGAGTGCACAACTCGACCGATGCAATCTTCAGAAAATCGACCAAGGTGGATCGGTCAAGTTTTAGGCTGGGAAACTCGACCGACCAAGTGCCTGTAATTGATTTTCAAAGTTGCATCTAAACTGCTCTAAAAATCGTTCTAAGTGATCCTGATATTTTTCTAAGCTTAATTACAAGTCATACAATCATTACAAGTGATTTACAACATGATTCTAATGGATATACATCATATTACAAAAACGTGCACTTGTATGACTTTGACTTGTCTTTTCTCCAATTTGATATGCGCAAGTTAGGGCATTTGGAGTGTGTCTATACCTAATCTAAAATCACTCAAGTAGAAGCATTAGACACCAATATGTGGAATGGTTAGTCATCATCAAAACACGGGTTTAGTCAATTTAGACGTGAGTCAACATTGACCTAATTGACCTTGAGTCAACAGTGGAATCTCAGGTTCCTCACGTAACACAAGAACCTTGAAGGTCTAACATGACACACCTTGAGCTAGAAATATTTTGGTTTCTTGTAACTCAACAAAGTGATATGTTGGCCATGAATGATGATGAACCAACAATCTACACTGAGGCCATTGAGGGACCAGATTCTAAAAAATGGCTTAAATCCTTGAGATTTGAGATGGAACCCATGCATGCCAACAAGGTATGGACCTTGGTCGATCCACTTGAAGGGGTAAAACCCATGGGATGCAAATGGGTCTTCAAAAAGAAGACTGACATGGATGGTAACATACGAACCTACAAAGTGTGATTACTTGCAAAAGGTTTCAAGCAAGTTCAATATGTTGACTACGATGAAACTTATTCACCAATTGCCATGATTAAATTCATCAAGATCATGCTTGCCATTACATCTTATCATGACTATGAAATCTAGCAAATGGATGTTAAAACTGTAGGAAATTTTCTTAAGGGTGTGTACATGACACAATCTAAAGGTTTTTCCGCTTCAAATGAAGCCAGAAACATATATATGCTACAACAATCACTCTATGGATCAATTGAAGCAAGCATCTTAGAGTTGGAATCATCATTTTGATGAGATAGTCAAGAAGTTTGTCTTTATTCAAAATGAATATGAATTTTTATAAGAAGGTTAGTGGAATATAATTATATTCCTCATATTATATGTAGATGTCATACTTCTAATGGGGAATGAAATTTGTACTCCATAATTGGTTAAAATATAGTTGGGAAACACCTTCTCTATAAAGTAATTACGAAAAGCATTCCATAGCCTAGGAACAAGATCTATAGAGATAGATCTAAAAGGCTGCTTAGTTTAAGTCAAATTACATACATTGACAAAGTTTTTAAAAGGTTCAGCATGCAAGAATCTAAAAGAGAAAACATATTCATGCTACATGGAATAAGTTTATCAAAAGCATAATTCCCCAACTCTTATGAAGAGAGGTCACACGTGAGTAAGATTTCATATGCATTTGCAATTGGATCTATCATGTATGAAATATTATGTACATGTCATGATGTCTCATATGCTTTAAGCATAACAAGTAGTAACTAGTCAAATCCTGATGAAGGTCACTAGACTGGATGGAAGAACATCCTTAAGTACTTGAGAATAACTAAGAATTGATTCCTTATTTACAGTGGTGAGGAAGAGTTTGTGTTAAAGGGTTACACTGGTGCAAGCTTCCAAACCAATAAGGACAATTATCGATCGCAATCAGGTTTTGTGTTTTGCCTCAATGGCATAGCTCTAAGATGGGAAAGTCCCAAGAAAGAGACGGCAGTTGATTCTACAATAAATGTCAAGTACACTAATGCCTCCAATGCATCAAAGGAAGCTATATGAATCAAGAAGTTCATTAGTGAACTAGGATTGGTACCATTCATTGATGATGCAGTAGAGCTATACTTTGATAACAGTGGAGCTATAGCACAAGCTAAGGAGCCCAGTCACATCAGTTTTCCAAGCACATACTACATCATTACCATCTCATACAAGAAATTGTACAACAAGGAGATATGAATATTTGTAGAGTGTCAATAGAAAGCAATGTTGTTGATCCTCTAATGAAAGCACTTTCACAGTAGAAGTGTGATGGTCATGTTAGATCACTTGGCATGTGATTCATGAGTGATTCGCTCTAGTAAAAGTGAGATATTGTTGTTTGTATGCCCTAAGATCCGATCATATGATGATTGTAATGGAAAATCTTATTATTGATTTGACTATTAAAATGCAATTTCATATATTATGTTTGCTTCAATATGAGATAGTGGCGAATAATTACAATAATGTCCTAAGAATGTATGACTCAATGGCATGTGATTTCAGGTTGAGGACATGAATATGAGATCATATGCAAGTTAAGAGTATTCATACGTGTCTTAAGTCCCCGGTCAGATATTATTGTGTAAATTAGGACAACGACAATACATTAAGACTAGTATGTGTGCTAGTTTGATGACTACATCTCATTTGTCATGAAAATGGATATAAAATCAAACACATAGGTGCTTGTTATGAACAAGAGTACTGGATTGACCCACCTGGAGTATAATACATGGAAGCCAATAAGGGTGGTCAGAGTCATACCTCAATGTGATATAGGTAACTTTGGTCCTTAGATATGAAGTCACTACAGTGATCTGAAGTCGTTCATTGATCCTTTAATAGTTTTTAATGTAACCTTAAATAAGGTTTTCTATAAAAGTAGTGATTAGGTGCATTGTGACACATGTGGATTATTGTGAGTGGCTTAAATGAAATTTGTCCCTCCCATTGAAGTGACAACTTGGCCACTTGATGAGTCAAACTACAAAATGTACGAACATTCTCATTTAAGTCAATATTTAATATTGAGATCCATGTATATCAAATAGTCTACTAGAGATCAAGGAAATATTAGGAGGATGGTGTTTCCATGCCTTAGATTTAATCTAGATATTAGAGACAAAGACATTATCACTATAATACTAGTCACAATACTAGGTTAAAGTTACTTCTCCAGCTTCTATAATTACTTGGGTGGGAATGAAGTCTATCTAGATACCTATAATTTCTAGTGAAGTCATAATTTGATTATGAACATCACTACCAAGATAATTTGGAGCCTATAGGGTCACATGTATAGGATGAATTGGAATAGGAGTATAATTATGGACATGATTGTAAACCTAAAAAATCAAATTATTATTAAAATATTAAGGTAATCAACTAGAACGATATTGGACTAAAATCTTGGACAATTGGCTAAAATGTTCTTAGATGATTTATCGGATTTAAAATTATTAACTGATATGATAAGTCTACTGGTCGTCCCCGAGCGATCGATTTTAGTTGCAAATTAGGTGCCTAGAAATTAGTTAATTGGTTAATTTGATTACTTAATTAATGTCATAATTCTAGAATATTCTCATTTAGCCAACTGACTGAGTGGCCATCCTTGAACAGGATGTTTTAAATGTTGTTGTTGCCTTTTTGTTTCCTAGGGTTTTTGGAAAGTCTATTTCCTTGCCTCTTCTATTTAAAGGGGCATGACAACTGAGTCACAGACACACGCTCATGCACATAAGAACACTAACTGTCATTACCCTCATGCCAGAGAGAGAACGAAGGATAACTCAAGCTAGCACATTGATAACAAAAGGTTGATCCTTCCCTACCAGCTTAAGAAGTGTGACAATAGGGTATCTCTCCATCTGCATGGACTACCTAGAGATGTAGGTGGTGTGTGACTGTGTTTAGAGGACCGTTTGTGTACTGCAACAAGAGACACACACCACCATACAAGGACGTTACTAGACTTGCTCCATGTTAAGGTATATCGCACACACCCTCTTTCTAGATACATCGTTGTTGACAAGATATGCTTGTTGGAAACGTGGAACTTTTTTTTGTTTAATGATAATTCACATGGTATAGTATCTCCCAAGAAGAAAATGCATGGATGGAATGATAGGATGTATGCCTACCTTGGATTCAAGTTTGTTTTTTGTATGATACTTAATACTGCTAAGTATTAGTTTTATCTTATTCTAGGAAAGGACCCTTCCTAAAGGAGTGAGTTTATAAATTAGTTCAAGAATTGAGGTAACAATAAGGACACTTAAAAAGTGGAAAGATTAAGAGGATGAAACGTAGAGGCAAATAATACAAGTATGATTCTTTGCACCCATATGAACCATCTCTAAGGAGCATGAAGATAAGTCACCATGGAAGTGTCTGCAAGAAAAGGACCAAGACTGAATGGGTAGGTCACCATGAACCCAATGAAAGGATAGAAGGAAAATTGTGTGTGTCCTAAGAGGTGAAGGAACTTCAGGTGAAAGAATTTTAAAGTATATAGTATGCTCGGAGAGTGTTAGAGAAAACTCAAGTGAAATGTATGCTTAGATAAGATAAAGTTATGACATCTCAATAGAACCCTAAGTCAATCCTACGGTCAAGAAGGGATGAGATCGATGGGAGTAGGAGTTGATTGTTCCCTAAATGCATAAGACTATAGAGTCAGGAGATAACATCTATGCTTTCTCGAGGCCCATGAGTTAGGAGGTTGGCCACCTTCATGAGTTCATGTGGCCCAAGGGGTAAATGTGAGATGCACTACTTAGATGCATAAGGATGAGATCACTCCAAAAGTATTGGCACCCTAGAGATTTTGAGGAGATGACTAAGGCTAATGAGAAAAGATATAAGAATCCAAGTAATAATGAAATCGCACAAACCCTAGAGTGAGGTTAGCTCTTGATTTCAATGAATATAAGCATGTATGGTTTATGGTCATGTTGAGAGGGATTCAACCTAAAAGTGGGATTTAAAATAGTAGTGTATGATGCACCATCTCTACTCTTGGAATGGGATGATCTTTGTATTTGGATTGCATGTAAATGTTTATTTCATTGTGTTATGAGTGTGGGAGATGGGACAGGCAAATTCCATATTAGATGTAGAAGTGGTATGAGGAACAAACACTTAAGTTAAAATCCTCTTAGGATAATTGAGGGTTTGAGGTATCACCACACCCTTATGAGGAGATTTTGAGTTAATGGTTTGGAAACCTAGGTGAACAAGGTAATCGCAAAAGGTATCGCCATGGACTTTTTTGTGGATCACCTCACCAAGTTAGCCCATTTTATTGCCTTAAATATTATTGCCAAAGTGACAGACCTAGTAGAACTACATGTTAGATAGTTCGTATGTATGGTGTTTTGAGTTCAATTCATTCTAATCATGACCCTAAGTTCACTTCTAAGGTGTGGAAGCAATTTCATGAATAACTTGGTACAAGATCGATATTCACCCCCATACTGATGTACAATCGGAAAGAACGATATGAGCATTAGAAGACCTATTGAGAGCATGTGTGCTCGATTGGGGTGGATCAAGGGAGCAATGCTTGCCCTTATCTAAGTGTGCCTATAATAATAGTTACCAAGCCACTATCGGGGTGCCTCTATATGAAGCTCTTTATGAGAGGTTGTACGGTCACCACTTCATTGGAATGATGTCGGTGAGAGGACTTTGTGGACGTCAAAGAAACTACAGTGATATGTTGACAAGGTCGCTTTGATCGAGAAGGGACTAAAGAGAGCTTAGGATCAACATAGGTCGTATGTTGATGCAAGGCAGACAGTTTTGTACTTCACTATAGATGACTATGTGTTTTTGAAAATTTGACGCCTCCGAGCTATGGCTAAGAATAGCGGAAAATTGAGTCCCTGATATGCGAAGCTAGTTGGGATTCTAGAACGGAATGGTGAATCCATTGTCACATAACCATTCTTAACCCAATCCCAATCCCACTACACATACCATGGTAAAGGGATTGAACACCCATCTATGAGTGGTGCAAAAGGATCTCACACACTGGCATATACAATAAGAATTAATAACTCATAAAACAAGAGGTTTAAAGACCTAACCAACCCAAATATGAGATTTTGTATATTCTATCCATATCATCAGAGTTTGTCATGAGCGGAAGCAACTTCATTAATTCTTCATAATAATCCATCTTGTTTACCTAAATCGAAAATTGAGACACAATCAATGCAATTACATGTATGCTATCAAAAACAAGTAAAACAGTTTATATCAAAATAGTATACTTGGTAGGACTTATATCCAATGTGTACAATAAGCAATTTTCCAAAATAATATTTGTTCAACAAGATTTTATTATGAGTTTCCCATTATGCTGGTATCGAGAAGCATGCTTATATTTTATGTGGATCCATTGCCCCAACAAGATGGGGGAGGTCACCAGACTCCTTCTATCCATGTAAGGTAGGATTTCGATTGACATGTACAAGTTCCACCATCTAAATTATGAGGTCGCTTATACTCAATATCAACATTATCATCATCATAATTCGGGCAGTCATAACGGGTGATATCATTTATATTTTCACATTTGTCTCAAATATAAGATAGGAAAATCAAAAGACTAATCAGTAGTGAACAGTAGCTCAAACAAGTACGTAACCAAGTATACAAATCAACAGGTACATGAAATGTATCATCAATACTATTAGTCTGTTCAAGGAGGGGCGTGACTTCTTGGTGGATGTTCAGAGTATGGATTCCAAGAATTAATAGATCAACCCCTTGAGTCAGATCCTAGATCAACAAGATTGGAACAAGGGTCGAGATCATGATGTTTAGAAGATCATGTTTCCATATTCAAGATTAGGGTTATTCATTCCTATTTAACCTTGGGGTTTGGTCATCCACTTATGATCAACAATATTTCAAGATGTCCAACATTATTCAAGTGTCAAGATTATTTCTAGTATGAATGACCTACCTAGGTATTTTAGGAACATATAAGCTAACCTAATTATTATGATCATCATTCAAGTCATTTTCAAGTCTCTAGATCGTCATCATGATGAATTAGCTTCATTGGTGCTCAAGACAAGATCAAGTTTTAGTTGATGTAAAAGTAAAGTCATGGATCAGATATTAAATCAAATGATCAAGGTTTTCACAAGATTTAGGACAATCATATATTAAGATAGCATCATCAAGATTAATCATTCATCCAAGGTACATGGTTCATATTCAAGAAGCCAAAAAGGTGAGATCTAGATTCTTAATTAGTCAAGCCTGATTTTGGTGTCTCAAGATAATCATCAGATTCAAATATTAGGGTTTCCCAAATATTAAACACAAAATAGAGTCATTAGCTAAATTATATAAGTAAGAGGTCAAAATCTAGAGATATTAGTGAAATCCATAAATAATTAGGCTTCATAAGTATTTTTATTCAATTCCTTGTGTTTTTCTGATCAAAAATGACTATTTGTTCATGATATTTGGAGTTAGGAATCAAAAGATATGATTTTTGTAAGATTTGATCGATTATAATGATTATTAGGTAGAGGAGGAGAGAATTCCCAAAAAAGGAAACAGTGGGGAAAAACTCTAGCCATTGATCGAGAAGTCAAGCCTTGATTGTGGCCAAGATCCTACATCTAGGAGGGCACCACCTCCTAGTCACGTGCGTTGAGAGGAAGAATAGGGGGTAGGGTGCGATGTGTCGTGTCCGTTGGATCCCAGACTCCCTTTAACTGTGGACTAGGATCGATGGTAGAGAGAGGCCATCCTTTCTCAATAGCCTGTGTACCTGGCAAGGTGGAGCCACGATAGAGTAGTGTCCGAAAGAAAAAGGGGAAACAAGGAGGAGACCGAGAGGGAGAAAGTCAAGGCACCACCAGGCTTTTTGGGAGCTAGACGAAGCCCTAGATTGGGTTTTTATAGGGTATTAGACTAGGGTTAGGGTTAATCCTTGGGGTCATAATATCCATGGTGACAGATAAGAGAGCAAGGTCTCTATTGTTCTCAAAATGTGCTGATTCGAGGGAGATTAAAAGATAGATGAGTTTGAAATTATGACGCGAACATTTTCATTTTCTTAGATTTTCAAAATACGGTTGCGTTGAGTTGGATTGTAGTCTTGGTCACATGGTCTCCTCTCCACTAATTGTGGGAGGTAGAGAATGACCCTATGACCACTCGATTAGGCTTCCCATCTGTGGGATCCTGATCTGAGGGTCAGGGTTTGCTCCCAAAGCGGGCCGCAAATCGCTGACCTGGTAAAGGTCAAATAAAAGGGAAATAAAGACATTTTAGCACATTAAATTCAAGAATTCATAAAAAATGTAGCAATGTCCAAATGAGATGATATTTGGACCATAGGTTCAAAAACGTGTGTAGAATATTTAGAAAAAGTTTGAGAACCAGAAGATAAAGTTACATGGACAATTTTAATTCTTTGGATCAAGTGATAATTTAACTATTTGTAGTGTCACAAAGTGTATAAAGTCCACATTGATCATTATATTTCGAATTTGAGTGTCAAAATTGATCAAGAAATTAAGGAAAAATAAATCTAGGTCATGAGTGAACATAATGAGGACAAAAGAGTAAATAATCCATATTTATGAAAAATGCACTTTGTCACATCCTTCCCTCAAGAGGAATTTTCTCCCCAAAATTCACAAACATCCTCAAAAATGGGACTATCCAACCTAAGGCATATCCTTAAATATTAGAACATCCTCAAATATATAATCAAAATCATGTCCTCAACATTATAACCACTTTAATAGTCTTGTATAAACTTGTATTGATCAATGAAGAGGTCAAGAGATCATAACTTATTAACTGAGTTCACTCCCAAATCATATCTCCATATTGAGTGAGAATTGGGATTGAGGGTTAAGATTAATACATCATGAATTAAATTGGGTCATGTAATAACAAGATCATAATTCAAGATTCAAGATTGAAACATGAGAATTTTTGGGTTCTAAACATGCAAGTCTAGGGTTTTATTTCCCGTCCAGACCATAGGTATGGTCATCCACCCATAACAACTAGTAATATTTTTAGATTTCAACATCAATTCCTTCATCAAGTATATTCAAGGTGGGTGATTGATTTGGACCTAGTCATTTTTAGTAGATTAACCCTATGCATATATTCACCATTACCATCCTCAAAAATCATTATTGAGTCAATGTCTTCAATATCTAAGTTTTTTGGGGATATGAAAGTCACTAGCCATATCGTGGGTGATCTCAAGATCCATATGGGTGATTATAATCATGTTTTCATATTTGTACATCAATATCAAGAGTTACAGTTTAGACATCAAAAGTCATAGGTCAAAATTTTGAATCTAGGGTCTAGAATCCTACTTTAGAACTTAGGGGTGATCATTCATCCATATTCAATATCCAAGCAATACTCAAGCAACATTCAAGCAACATTTGTGATATCAATCACCAATTTTATCACCATGGTATTGAGATTTGATGAATGACCTAGGCCTAGGTCTTTATAGTAATTTAGCCACAAGCTATAGTCAACATTGTATTTAAAATAGTGTTTCAAGATTGAGTATTAGTATTGTCATATAATCAAGACTTAGGTAAAGAAATCAAAATTGGGTGGAAGGGGTTACCTTTCCAAACTCAAAATAATCAACATGATGACAATTTAGAGGTAGTCATATATCGGGCATAAATTTTCAATTTTCAAAGATATGGTGAGTAAAAGGTTTGTTTCAAAAGTTACAAAGGGTTTCTTAAACAACAGATCATAATCTAGATCTAGTAATGATTTCGTTGGTTCTTTCATTGCTAGCGAGTCTTGATATGGCCTTCTGACTAATCACTAGAACATGTCCTCCCTTGCAATTCCAACCTCTATTTTTTGTCTCTATCTTCATGACTACGGGCTTGGATGTAGGGGTAAAGGCAGTCATGGTGATTTGGGCTCCTCCAGGAATTGTCAATGTTGTGTATCTTGCCCATTTGATCATAGAATCCATTAGTATCTTATTTTGTACTTCCCAAGCATCATTCTTGGTAGCCTTTCTTGGTTCATCCTCATTACCATCAACCTTATTGAGCATGGGTCTTTTTCCCTTGTCTACATCATTCTCAACTTCTTCTTCAATAACTTTCTTATTCTAAATGGTCTTTTCCTCTCTTCATGTCTTTTCTTCTTAGTCTTCCTTTTATCGATCCTTCCTTCTCGATCATTATTGGTTCCAGAGGGTTTTTCTCTTTGACTACGGGTTTGTGGGAACATCTAAAAAGTACATCCATTTATGAGTCCTTTAATCACATAGGTCGAGTTAATAATGTATCAGTTTATAGGATATTCGTCTATATAGTTTCAAAATTCATTTCACAATTTTTTTAATTCACATGCTGCCCAAAAATAGAGAGAGTGCACATTCATTCGTGATACCTAGCAAAGGAAGATACGAGGAGTCACCCTACTTCAAACTAATAGGTGGTCTCTGTGTAATCCTTAGAGAGAAGATAAGCTAATTGGAAGACTCTCTAGGGTTTCAATGGAGAAACTTTGGGTCTAGTTCTGGATCAATTAAGGCCAAGTAGAGCAGGGAACCTCGGCCACTGTGAAGATGGATAGGAGGTGATTATGCTAGAACCCCGAGCTTAACACCTCAATTTTCACCATTATGGACTTTAAGGTTTCCTAGGTTCAGGGGACTCGAGATATTACTTACTTAATGCATATGAGAGTGTGTATGCTCTGATACTAGCTATCATGGAACCGTTCTTACCCAAATCCCAGTCCCACTACCTAGACAGTGGTAAAGGGATTGAAGCACCCATATCAACCCCTTGAGTCAGATCCTAGATCAAGAAGATTCGATCAAGGTTCAATATCATGATGTTTAGAATATCATGTTTTAATATTCAAGATTGGGGTTATTCATTCCTATTTAACCTTGGGGTTAGGTCATCCACTTATGATCAACAATATTTCAAGATGTCCAACATTATTCAATTGTCAAGATTATTTCTAGTATGAATGACCTACCTAGATATTTTAGGAACATATAAGCTAACCCTAATTATTATGATCATCATTCAAGTCATTATCAAGTTTCTAAATCACCATCATGATGAATTTACATCATTGGTGTTCAAGACTAGATCAAGTTTTGGTTGATGAAAAATTAAAGTCATGGATTAGATAGTACATCAAATGATCAAGGTTTTCACAAGATTTAGGAAAATCATATATTAAGATACCATAGTCAAGATTAATCATTACTATAAGGTACATGGTTCATATTCAAGAAGCCAACAAGATGAGATCTAGATTCTTAATTATTCAATCCTGATTTTAGTGTCTCAAGATAATCATCAGAGTCAAATATTATGGTTTCCCAATGATTAAACACAAAATAGAGTCATTAGCTAAATTATATAAGAAACAGGTCAAATATAGAGATATAAATGAAATCCATAAATAATTAGGCTCCACGAGTACTTTTAATCAATTCCTTGTGTTTTTCTTATCAAAATTGACTATTTGTTTATAATATTTGGAGTTAGGAATCAAAAGATATGATTTTTGTAAGATTTGATCGATTATAATGAATACTTGGGAGAGGAGGAGATAATTACCATAAAAGGAAAACGTGAGAAAAAACTATGGCCGTTGATCAGGCAGTCAACCCTTGATTGTGGCCAAGATCTTGTGGCTAGGAAGGCACCACCTACTAGTCATGTACACCTAGAGGAAGAATAGGGGACAGGGCACGATGCATCGTGTCTGTTGGATCCTAGTCTCCCTTTGACCGTGGACTAGGATCGATGGCAGAGAGAGGCCATCCTTGCTCGATAGCTTGTGTGCCTTGCAAGGTAGAGCCACAGTGGAGCAGTGGCCAGAAGAAAAGGGGAAAGAATGATGAGATCGAGAGGGAGAAAGTAGGGGTGTCACCAGGCTTTGTGGGAGTGAGGTGAAGCCCTAGGTCATGTTTTATAAGGTATTAGACTAGGGTTAGGGTTAATCCTTGGGGTTATAGTATCCATGGAGGTGGCTAAGAGAGTAAAGTATAGATTATTCTTGAAACGTGCTAATTCGATGGAGATTATGGGCTAGATGAGTTCAAAATTGCAAGGCGAATGTTTTTGTTTGCTTAGATTTTCAAAATACGGTCGTTTTGAGTTGGATTGCCTGCTTGGTCACGTAGTCTCCTCTCTGCTGATTAAGGGAGGTAAGGGACGATCCCGTGACTGCTCGATAAGGCTTCCCATCCATGGGAGGCTGATTCAAGGGTCATGGTTTGCTCCCAAAGCGGTCCGCGGATCACTGACATGGTAAAGGTCAAATGAAAGTGAAATAAAGGGATTTTAGCACATTAACATCAAGAATTCTTAGAAAATTATAGGAATGTCCAAATAAGATGAAATTTGTACCATAGGTTCATAAAAATGTGTAGAATATTTAGAAAAAGTTTGAGAACCAAAAGATAAAGTTATATGGACAATTTTACTTCTGTGGATGAAGTAATAATTTAACTAATTTGTAGTATCACAAAGTGTATAAAGTCCACATTGATCATTATATTTCAAAATCAAGGAAAAATAAATTGAGCTCGGGAGTGAACATAAGGAGGGAAAAAGAGTAAATAATCTATACTTATGAAAAATGCACTTTGTCACATCCACTTATTGTCTAGCCTTAACCCCGTAATATAGTATGGTGCATGATGTGTTCCATGCATCCAATCTGAAGTGCTATGTGAAGGATCTAAGCCATGTGTTGAGCATTGAACCTATTGAACTCCAAGGGAGGTTGACATACCTTGAGTCACCTGTGAGGGTACTGGATACCAAGGTAAAAGAGCTTAGGAATAAATATATAGAGATGGAAAAGTTTCTCTGGAAGCACCATGGAGAGGATAAATCCACATGGGAGCTAAAGGTGGATATGGAAAAGTCTTATTCTGAGTTGTTTGCTTGATTAGTTGAATTTTGAGGACGAAATTCCATTAATAGGGTAAGGATGTTATAACCTTAATTTTGCTTGTATTTTAATAATTTGAACTGCAATCAGGCTATGAAAAGACTTGTTTGGAAATTTGTGTGCTTTGTTTTAAAGAATGGATTTCTTTGTAAAATTTCCCTTGAATGAAAGAATTCATGAGTCTTATTGTATTATTATTCTAATAATGCATAAAAGGAAAAGGGAAAGAAGAAAAATCCCATAATAATCAAAGAGCAAAAGAAATATGTTAATTATATATACTTAAGAGAATTGTGTAGAATTCTCTAGAATGTGGCATGGATGGGCATCGTTAATTATTTTTTTTGGCACATGGTTTCTAATAGAAAGAACAGTCAAAATAAAGAAAAAATAGAAAAGAAAGAAAGAGAAAAGGATATGTTTTAATGCATAATATTGAAGTGGATGACTTGCGTGTTAAGAAAAGGTGTTATTATTTTTATTTTTGGTCCCAATATTTGCACACACCTAGATAAAGTCATTAAATACTTTCCCTTAAAATTTGAGACTAAAAGGATGGATGGTTTGAGAGATATGGATTTTATAAAAATCCATAAATTGTGGGCATTATGGATGGAAAGAATTAAATGTCACGACTTTTTATTTCTATTAGGAATATCTTTTATTTGGTGCATGTAATGTGGACTGTTAGCGCACTCATCCTCTACCTCATTCAGTTTGGGAAATAGGGACATCGATTGATTCTTTCCAAGATGATTTCCTCACGATTTATTGCACAAGCAGTTCGGGAAATAGGACCATTGTCTTTGTGGGAATGAGAATAACTCACCCACCCCATGTTTCACCTAGTTCAGAGGTTTCTAGGAGATTCACCCAAATCTCCCTCCATGAATAGCCCAACGAACCTAGTAAACTATAATAGAGGATCATGAGGCCCTCTACGAGATCGTAAAAAACATCGACAAGACTCTGCTCGACTCCCCACTCTCTTATATCCTCTCGATTTTGCAACAAGACTCGCCTCAGACCCTGGTTCTTTCTTGGGTGTAGCAGGGAGACACTTTCTTGTCCTCCCTTGTGTACAAGCCATCTCTGAGCAATCAGAGACCCTCGGGCAACTCGGGAGGACAAGTCAGAGGGTGATCTACCATCATCTGCTGCTTGGAAGGCCGGAAACCCAGAGTCAACATTGGTATTGACTCGTACAGGAGTGTTGCTTCACGAAGGAGAAGGCGTGTTGAGGTAGAAGAAGACCACCGGGGGAAATACCCCTCTGCCCTCGCGTGAGTACTGGAGACATAAGGGAAAACTGAACTTTTCGACCTGTCTTTTTGAATCTGACTAGTGAGAGCCACGCAAGCGAGCATCCCAATCGGGGAAAGCCAATTGGTCAGTCCAGCAGTGTTGGTAGGGCGGGTCCCATGGCCCCCTTTGCCTAGGTAACAGCCTGCGATTGGCCTAAAATGTTTTAATTTGTGAAAATCCTCGTAATTAGTAGGACAATCATATTAAGGAAAATAATATATGTATTTTGCTCAGAAAAATATGGAGAATCCAATAGAAGTATATTCAAGATCTAAATCTGCTTCTAGTTTGAAGTGTCTAAAGTTGGCAACTTTAATGTATTAAATGAATCAAAACCATAATTCTTAAGTTTTGGTGATCTTTTATGAATTCAAATGATGTCTATGATAAAAAATTGATCTTTTATGGGAAGAAATAACACCTTGGAACTTATTTGAATGTATGAACCCTTAATTTGATAAATTAGGGTTTCTCTAAGAATAAAAGTGCAATTAATGACAAATTAGGGTTTGGAACCCAAAAGAACATCAAAAGTGGTAATTAGGGCTTGGAAAGACAAAACCCTAATGTAACCCTAAAGTTGACATAAAAACCCTATCTTGAGACCCAAGTCAGTCTTAATGGTAGATTTGGGTAGAATAATGATACATGGGTGTTATGCTTTAACTTTTAGGTTAAATTTCTTGGTTTCTTGTTTGGTTATTCCTGATTGATCTTTCTTGGAGTTCAAGTTATTGTTGAAACATGTATGTGGTTACGCCTATGACTAATCGCTTTAGTTTCCCGACATTTTCTGAGGTTTTACCACATTGCTAAAAATTAAATGATTGGATGATATTTATTTCCTGCAATCTATAAAGTCACTATGGCTATCACAAATTATGCTTATAACTTGCTCGAACCCAGCATACCAACTCTAGAGGTTTGAATGGAAAAGGCATGGTGATGACTAAAGACCAAGTCCTAGATTGGGAAGGTCAGACCAGGCCCCAGAATGTGAAGGTCATATGAGGTAAGACCAGACCTAAAATTGGGAAGGTCATGTGAGTTCAGACCAGGCCCCACATTGGGAAGGTCATGTGAGGTCAGACCAAGCCCCACATTGGGAAGATCAAATCAGGTCGGACCAGGCCCCGGATTGGGAAGTTCATATGAGGTCAAGCCCCATATAGGGATGAACAACATGGCACCTAACTCCAGATGGAGAGGTGGCCAACATGACCACCTGGCTCTAAACTGAGAGGTTTCTTATAGTCCACTGCATGGACGAAACCCTAAGAGAGGGTATCCCATAGGTTGGGTAAAATGGGTTGAGAAGTTATGAAGAAAATGATAAATTTTATTTTTGTACAATAATTTCTTGGTTATGTTGTTACAAATAGATGTGAACATTTTGGTTCTCCCCACATACTAGTCTAACCCGTAAGACTGACTGTGTTTTTTTTTCACACCATATTAGGTTAATCTACGGTTAGTCTGCAATTATGAGGTAAACGGACATTCAAGGAAGAAGACACCAATAAGAACAAACATTAATGTAATCATGGAGGTTTAGATAGTTTTACTTTCTTGTTGCAAGATCATAGAATGTAAATCCTTTGTAAAAGTCATCTTGTATCAGAATCCTTTTGATTTAGTGAACTTTATTAATTAGTTTTGGTTATTTAATAAACCTTTGATCCTATATTAGAGTAATGATTATTGCCCTCTTGGTCCTCTTGTATATGAGATAACATGGGGAGGGGGTCGTTACAGTAGGGAACTCATAACAAGATCATTTGTACTATTTTATCAAGAATTTTGGTGTGGTGGGAGCAGAAACCGATCTATAGGGATTGCTTCATCAATTATTTTGATAATATGCACATATATAACGGGACCAATTTTTTTATCATAGGAAGATGTTGACCAGCCATGTGAATTTGCATATATCATGATGATATAGCTATAAAATAATGTGGGTCAAAATAGGTTTTGTTTTGGGTCGTTGCGTGTGTGAATAAAAAAAGACCGCATCTAGATGGACATATAAAAGTACACCCAAACCCAGTCCAACAGGTCAAATTAGACATCCCGGTAACTTGAATAGCAAGGTTTGTATTTTAAAAATTAAAAAAAATCTGCATTTTTATATATTTATATCATTTTATGTATAACACAAACCAAACAACATTTGGTATTTGAAAAATTAGATGTCAAATACTAGAAAACAAACATTGATGTAGATTAATATATGAAATAAAAGATAACACATAATTACTGCTTTTTCACATTAAGAAGGATTTGTTGATGCAAGTTAGTGTCCAACACAAGTAATACCTAATGATTTCTATTAATATTTGACATGTTACAAATAATGTAGTATTGCGGTCATTTTAGACTAAGCTTAAACTAGAGTGATATTAATAACAATATCAAGCATATTTAAATTTATAACAAATAGCAACATTATTTAATTGCTATAAATACACAAGTTTTGTCAAGAAAAGCACTAAAAAATTTCCATACAAATATATACATGTAAATTTAAACATGTCAAATACAAATTGCTTATAAATAAGAAAACAATAGACTCACATGTAGATCAAGTATAAATTGTATGCTAATATTATAACATATTGAATCATGGACATTTTGTCTTTTGACCATATTTCCCATATTTTCCTTTCATTTCATCCTTCTTGCCTTTATGTTTAATTTGTGGATATTATGGTGGTTTAGTGCACATTTGTTCACCTTTTATGCCAATAAAGGGGTTTAATGCACAATTACCTCATTAGAAGTCTAAGTAATGGGCCTGATGTGAAATTGTCCACTTAAGTAATAAAAAAAAAAGAGTTCGTGCCAGAACTTTCTAGGACATTTTAGAATATGGAAAAAGAAGCGAAATTCCAAAATATACATAAAGAAGATGATAAATGTAATAATTGGATAAAAGGTGATAATGTGTAACATATGGCTCAAAAATCATAAAAAGGAAAACCCACGAGATAATTTGATACCCAATATTCATTTTCTTGAACTAAAGGTTACTTAAGGGCCAAGCATCACCCAATTTGGAAAGTATATATATAAGTCTTTATTAAAGGAAAATAGGAAATAAGCCAAGAAAGAGAAATAAAATATCTAATGTCATCAAATTGGACAACTAATGCCAAATTCGCAATCTAGACATAAAAATATGCCTTTGGGCAAGTTTCTGATTAATGGAAAATCGTATCGAAGACATTAATTGGGACATGTGGGAGAAATTTCATCATATTTGGATAATCTTAGAGTCATAAATGAAGGAAGAGAGAAAAAATAAAGAATTGCCTAATTATCTAGTTAAAGTTTCTCAAAATGAAAAATAAACTCCAAATTCAGATTCTACACATCAAAAATAGCCAGGGTGTCAAGTTTCATCAAATTTGGGAATCATTTCAGCATCCAATTGAGGAAATAGAAAAACATTAAAGAATATCATCACACTTTATTCAAATTAGAAAAGGAATCGAAAAATAAAATGTCACGCGGTATATTAACCATGCACGGGATCCGACGGCTAGGAGTGCCCCATGGACCCGTGTCCACTGATCATACGGTCTGGGGTCGTCCCCTACCTCGAATCGGCTTGGGAAACAGAAATTGTTTTTGTGATTTTTCAAATTGCTTTATCTCTCCCATTACTCAACCAAATCTCAAAATTTTTGGTTCGTTGGACTCCTCTTTGGATTCTGCACCGCATTATCCCAAATTTTTGTAGACTTGAAAAATATTTGAGAAATCTATAAATCTCCCAAAACTCCTCTCTCATCCCAAACTCGTAAACCCTAGTTTACACCCCCCTCACATATAAATAACCCTACCATTGGCTTCCTGGGAGCCTTTGCAACTCAACGCACCACTCAATTTCTTAGTCCATCGTCGTTTGACCCCCCGACGAGTGGCTGAAGCTCTAGATTTGGCGTGCTTCTCTCTCTCTCTCTTCTCTTCGTCTCTGGTCAAATTGTAGGTACCAATAAGTTCGATTTCTTTTGCTCTTTCATTTGATTACTCGCACGCTAGTTTTCATCGTGTATAGCAATTTTGCCCAAAACCTAACCTCGGCCTCGACGGCCATGGCGTAGGTGAGTGGGGAAGAAACCCCCTGGTCGAATGACCATTTTACCCCTCTACTCTCCCTTCTTCTTGTCTCTGACCCGCACGAGGGCACGCTCGTCCTTTTCTGTGTTTTGACCCGGCGTTGACCGGCCTTGGCTAGGTGCCAACTTGGCCGCCAACGAGATGGACCGCTGCCTTGGCCCACAGCTATTGGGCCAAGAAGCAGGCTCGGCTCCTCTCTCTCTCTCTCTCTCTCTCTCTCTCTCTGCATAATCAAATTAAATTCAATTTTCTAATTTTCCTATTGGTTAGAACTAAATAAATCATAACAATTAATTCCTTGGTCAAAAAATAAAAGTAAGGTATGTTTTGGAATCAGAAAAATCACCTCTATCTAATAAAAAATAATTTTGACACTTGATTCTGAGTTTTTCGCAAAAGTGTTTTTTTGAATGATTTCATTAAGTAAAAATCACTAAAAATACCTCTAAAAGTCCATATCTCCAAAACACATAAAACTATATGTTATTTTGATTAGAAAAACCTAACTAAGATGGTAGTGATGGTTTTAGGATCTAAATCGATGGTTTCTAGAAAAAGTTGGTAACTTGGGGTTTTTACTCTTTAATGAATGAATATAGTTCTAATGTATGAACATGGTAATGATGTTAGGACAAGTGAAGCCTGATCCCGTTTAAAAGTTCGAAAAAGTGGTTTCTAGGACTCTAATGAAGAGGCATGTGCATTTAACACCTTAGTTGGGAAATTTCATGCCTTAACCTACTTTTCCCTAATGAGTCTTAATTGAACCTAATTCCCTATTCTTGAAACCTAATATATCTATGCCTCAAATTAGTTTATGAATTCATCTTGTTTGGGTCTTCTACCCCACTACCATGCTCGTTGATTATTTTGATTACCTTTGCCATGACTAATTTTCTATCATGTAGATTTATGTTCTACTTAATTTAAAGTAGTGGTACTTATGTACAACCACCCATAGGGGGCATGTATTTAGTCACCCTGGGAAATGTTTTTATTCTCCCCATATGATTGTGTAGCTGACTGGAAATGTCTTATTCTCCCCTCACCTATAGGTTAGAGGTCTGGTAGGTGCCTCAACCCTACTTAGTTAGGTAGACATAATTATCTTACATGCAAATCCTTTTTAATATATTTGTTGATGGCAAGCTTCTTGTATATATAGCCTCATTCTCTTGTTAGCTCCATCATATGATGAACCCTACCCTATTTTTACTTTCTTTACTTATCTGGTTATCCTAGACTTGTTTTGTGACACATACTATTTCTTTCGTTTCCCTTTTGTTGAGTGTCTTCCCAACCACCCAGGTGTTGAGCAAGGTGATGGATAAGACAAGGAGAACATCGCTTTGGCTTGGACCTAGTTGATGGAGATGTTGCTTCGAGACAAGATTGTAGTAGTTAGACTTCCCTCTATCTAGATCCTAATTGTTGTATCTTGATGTAAACCCTAATGGGAGAATGAATTATTTTGTAATCTTTTATGTGAAATTGAATATAGTTAGAAATTTTATTCCACTACTTCACTATTGGTCTTTTGTATACCATATAAATAAAGATTTGAAAATTTTACACCTGTTTCAACATAACTTTTGAGTATGTTGGCAATGGAGGTTTGATTTTTCAAATTTTTAGTAAAGGGGTGATTTCACTCTTTTACAATATGGTATCAGAGCCCATGGTAGTGGGAATCTGACTATTTTAATTTTGTCTCCCTAATTAGTAATCTTGCCTTACACAGTTTCCATTTAAGTTACATGCTTACCCTAGATTTGATATATGTTGATGGAAGGTTTATTTAGGATCTTATAGTTACACATTAGAATCACGTTGAGTAAAAACCTAACATATTTGCAATTGAAATATGCGTAAATAATCATAATAACTTAATGTTTTTTAGGTTTGCCTTTTGTCAACTATTAGGGCATGAAGTTGAAGCAAAGGTGTCTAGAAAGAATCAGGTTTTGGGGGCTGGCAATATTTTCCTTCGTGCCACTAGCTTGGTTCACGAGGACTCCCATATCCGTATGATACAGGCCTGGCCTGAGCTGATATAGATTTTCTGAAATAGTTTGCTTTTAGGCAATAATATCCATGGACTTATATGATGTATATCTTTGGGAACCCTAAGTTTCAGGTGTATGATGACTTGTTTGAGGATGGATACCAATATAGTTTCCTTATGTCCCTTAGGACCACATGCTTGGATAGTTATCCCTAGAACCTAGACTTTGAAGTTTGGGGTTAAGTGAGCTATCAGAGTGCACAGTGGAAGTGTGATGGATCTTGTACATGGTGTAATAGACTCATCCTTTAACCCTAATGTAATTTGGCTTGATAGGTCGAACCCTTTAAGGGTTGGAGTATAGTTATTTTGATGATGTTGGGTGGTTAGATTTCAAGGATGAAATCCTCTTTAGGGGGATGGAACCCTGTGAAATCTTGAAATCTATCTAGTCTATCTTTAGAAACCTAAACTCCATGAATAGGAGGTTAATAAGCTTGGATCCTTGGCCTTGACCAAACATATAATAGTGGTAATCCTAACATGCTTGTTCATATATTAATGAACATATAATGATCATCTAAGAAATAATTTATATGTCCAAACCCTAATGAATACCCAATGCACATAATATGGGTCACTCACATATTAATACTAATTATGGATACACATGATGCTAATAATGTCATGAACCAATAAACCTTGATGATATGATGAGAAAGATAAGTGTAACCTAATCTTGTACTTAATGCATGCTAAGAATGAATCAGTGAAATATAATGATCATGTTAACTTAAACCCTAACTTGTAATCATCTAACCTTAATATATGCATCCTTAATGTCTTTCATGATACATTAATGGCATTAGGTTCCATAATCAATTAACATACTTTGATACACATAAATGATAAATATAATCATCTAATCACATATTAATCAAGTTATCAATGTGTAATGCATATCACCTTGCTCTCTAATACACACCTAATTAATTACATAATCATGTCTTGGTATGAGAATCAAATCATTAATATGACATATGTCCAACCTTGTTCATTAAAATACATATAATGTTTTCAATATGATTCAGAAGTAATTGGATTCACATACATGTGCATGATCAATAAAAAGAAGTGAATAAATATAAGAAAATGATTAATGATGACATTAATGTGATCAATAAAGATAATGTGACAATTTTTAATATGAATATAAGTAACTAATGTGACATTAATTGGAATAATTGTATACTTAACTACACATTGGATAAAATTTCTTATTTCATGCAAAATAATATGTTATAGTTTAATATGGTGATAATATGAGGATAATGAAGTTTAAATCTAAATTATTAAGGACAAAGATCAAATATAATAATGAATATTGAGATAATTGAGTTACCTCTAATTGTGCATAATATTGAAATATCATTTTTTCTGGTAACCAAGTGAATATGACATGGCATAATAACAATAATGATAAGGTTATATCCCAATAAACATAATATTAATGAGCCAAAAATGTAAATAATGCTAAATCTCATAAAAGGAATCTTAATAGTGAAAACCTTGGTGATCCTTGAGAACCTGAACTATCAGAAGATGCTTGTGAAGTTTCTAAAATCTTAGATTAAGTAGTTGAAGTATAAGTTTTGGAGGGAGGAATAACCTGAAGTTTTGTGATGAGATGTTGCACCTTCACCTTCCCTCCTTGCTTGTGATTTCGGGGATGAAATCCTCTTTAAGGGGTGGAGTGCTATGACATACCGAATCTTAGACATTTTGTCTTTTGACCTTCTTACCCATCTTTTCCTTTCATTTCTATCTTTCTTGGCCTTTCTATTTAATTTGTGGATATTATGGTGGTTTAGTGGACATTTGTTCACCTTTTATGCCAATAAAGGGGTTTAATGCGCAATTACCTCAATAGAAGTCTAAGTAATGGGTCTAATGTGTAATTGTCCACTTAAGTAATAAAAATATTCTAGGAATTTTTAGAATATTGAAAAAGAACAGAAATCCCAAAATATACATACAGAAGATGGTAAATGTAATAATTGGATAAAAGGTGACAATGTGTAACATATGGCTCAAAAATCATAAAAAGGAAAACCCACGAGATAATTTGATACCCAATATTCATTTTCTTGAACTAAAGGTTACTTAAGGGCCAAGTATTACCCAATTTGGAAAGTATATATATATATATATATATATATATATATAGAGAGAGAGAGAGAGAGAGAGAGATAGGCTAGAATACACTCGAGTGTATCTGGAGCAGAATACACTAAAGTAGTTTTCCATGATGCAATTTTTTTTAAAATCTAATCCGTTGATCTTCTTAAACATCATCTGAATAGCTCATATATAAAATTTGAGCCCATTTGGACATTTATAGGTCATTTTATGAAGACCAAAAAAATTATGTATTTCAAATTAGTTTTGTGCGTCGATTTTGTTTCCCTCAGATGAGTGACTTATACTCATCCAAATGAGTTTGCATGTAGCCTAATTATAATATAACAATGAAGATCAATGCTTTACATTTTGCAAAAAAAATAGTCTTGATATGCAAACACCACTTGCGTGTAGTGTGCGATCTGTACACTCGAGTGTATTCTAGGCTGACTATATATATATATATATATATATATATATATATATATATATATATATATATATATATATATATATATATATATATATATATATATATATATGTGTGTGTGTGTGTGTGTGTGTGTGTGTGTGTGTGTGTGTGTGTGTGTGTGTGTGTGTGTGTGTGTGTGTGTGTGTGTGTGTGTCTATATGTATGTATGTATGTATCGGAACCATGGTAAGTATATTCCGAGCCCCAAAAGGCACAAAGTTTACAATGCTCACACTAATGTGTGGAAACAAAGAAATACCATAAGGTATAACACCTAACCTTGAAAGGTACTAAGAAATTAAAAACCTCACTTGGTTTACAAGAGGTCCCAATTGCGGAGACAAGTAGGGGAAATAGAACCTAATCTATTACAATAAGTATTGAACAAAAGCTTCAATTCATTTTCAAGTTTAGCAAATAGAACAAGGATGTCTTGCTGTTTGCCTCCAAATTTCCTTGAGTTGCGCTCTCTCCAGATCAGATGGGAGATGCCCGTGGTGCACCATAGTAGTAAGGTTTTTTCACCTTTAGACATGCTATCGATATGGATTAACCTCTGAGTAAGGCTTTTATGGCCATTAATACCAAATTTGACAGCAGCTCTTGCCCAGAGATATTTCCAGAATTTGCAAGAATCGAAGAGATGCTCCACAGATTCTGGATGAGATTCACACAAAAGACATGTAGTAGAGTTGTTGTGGAACCATCTACTGACAATGTCGGATGTGTGCAGGTAATTTTTGTAGGCTTTGAAAGGGGTAATACTCCATCTCGGATGAAATAGGGAGCCCCATATATTCCTTGCCACTGGATCAGGAGGAAGTCTTTGTCTGCAGCTTTCCCATATTTGAGAGTTGCTTTGTTCGGGTATAAACTTAGACCAGAGAGCAGACATTCTGCGCCAGGTAGTAGAGTAACCCCAGCGATGAGTGGGTATGGAGTCAGGGAGAGACTTATATCTCTGCAGCATCCATCTGGCCCAAATGGAGGTACCAGTACACAGGTTATGTAGCCGCTGAATAGTGAAGTAATCAGCAAGGTCAAATAAGGAAGGAAGGTCTAGACCACCTTCGTCTAGAGGGAAGGAAAGTCTGGTCCAGCTAGCTGGATGCGAGGCACAGCTCCAAATGAAATCGTTTAACATGATCTCCATTCTTCTGAGTGCCGAAGATGGGATTTCACCTTGGGCCATCCAGTATTTGATGAGTCCTAGAGTGCAGCTCCTGATCAGAGTTAACCTGCCGGCCATTGATAGTTTGGAGCCCGGCCATCTGCTGATGAGATCCTTTAGACGGTCCAAGAACTCATGGAAGTGCTTACGCCTAAGGTTTCCTCCCGCAATGGGGAAGCCAAGGTACTTCGTCGAAAATTCACCAATTTGTACATCGAGAATGTCAGCTAGGACAGCTTTGTTTTTGCATGATTTAGAAAAGTAGATGAACGTCTTGGTTCCACTAATCACCATGCCTGAGTTCTTCCCGAACTCATGAAGGATGTCTTTAAGAGCTTTGAAGCTTCTTTCTCTGCCTTCCAGAAAGACCAAAACATCATCAGCGAATAGTAGGTGAGAAAGCACCTTACAGTTTCGGATGGTGTATGTTCTGAGCTTTTTCTCTTCAATGGAGTTTTCAATTCTTTTCGTGAGACCTTCCATTGCTATAGTGAAGAGCAAGGGTGAAAGTGGATCACCCTGCCTTAGTCCATTTGTGCTTCTAAACAGACCTGTGGAGGAGCCATTAATCAGCGGCGAAAAGGAAGGGGTTGAAACGCATTGTTTCACCATATCAATCCAACGTTGGCTAAAGCCAAGACCATCTAAGCATCTCCAGAGATAGTCCCAACGGACAGAATCGAAAGCTTTTGTGATGTCTAGCTTGAGGCAGGCAGATGGAGAGCTTCTCTGTACATTGAAGTTCAGAGTGAATTCAGCAGCGAGGAGTGAGCAGTCTTCTATGTGACGTCCTTGAACAAAAGCGCCTTGATTATTGGATATGATCTTAGGCATAATTGTTGAGAGACATCTAGTGCATATCTTGGTGATGATCTTATATAGCATGGAGCAACAGGCGATGGGCCTGAAGTCACTGGGAGAAGACACTATATCCTTCTTAGGTATAAGAGCCACAAAGACATGGTTTACCTGGCGAACCATATTGCCACCAGCATAAAACCATTTAATTGCTTGAATAAGGTCTGTTTTAATAAGATCCCAGTTGTTTCTGTAGAAGAATCCATTGAAGCCATCTGGTCCTAGACTTTTATTGGGACCAATTGACCAAACCGCGTCTTTGATTTCATTCTCAGTCGGACTACTGAGGAGGTAGTCGTTATCTTCATCAGTAATGAGTTTATCCCAGATCGTGTCATCCTGAAGTTCAGTGTTGTCCTGGTTGTACAGTCCTTCAAAGTAATTGACAGTATCAGCTTTAATGGCATCTTCATCGTCTATGAAATTACCTTGACTATCATATATCTCAGTAATAGTGTTGATTGCATCCCTACGTTTGACAGTGGAATGATACAGCTTCGTATTCCTGTCACCGTTTTCAATCCATTGAACACGGCTACGTTGCCAGAAGTATTTCTCTTCAGCTAGTTCAAGATATTTCATTATTTCCTTTATTGTTTTCTCTGCGTCAATGAGTTGCTCATCAAGAGGGGATCTACGAAGAGCTGCAGAGATATCCTTCAGCTGTAGATATTCTTTCTCAAGAAGATTCTTGATGTTAACGACTTTCTTAGCCCAAGGTTTAAGCTCCATATTTACATTGCGGAGTTTCTGATGGAAACAGTAAAGAGGATTTCCATAAAAAGGAATGGACCACGCATGTTCCAGGAGTTCCTTGAACCCGTACCAGTCTTGCCAAAAATTAAGAAAACGAAAGGGTCTGGGAGACCTACTAATATCTTTAAGATTCACATTAATCGAAGAGTGATCAGTGAAGTTATAAGTCAGTAGCTTTGTTTTTGTGCCAAGGAACTTGACTAACCATTTTTCGTTTACCAAGGCTCGATACATTTTACATGCAATCCTTTTGGATTTGGCAAGATGGTAGTTCCATGTGAAGATTTCGCCACCCACTGTAGGTAATTCTGTGAGGCCGGCATTGTCAATGGCAGCATTAAAGGAGCTTAAAACAGCATTAGGGACTTCACGGCCACCTGCTTTTTCTTCTCTTTTCTTGATATTGTTAAAATCTCCAATTACGATCCAAGGATCATGTATGTTAGGAGATAGATCTTCAAGGTTGTCCCACAGACTCATTCTGTCTTGCATAAGGTTGTGGGCATAGATGGCGGATAAGATGATACGCAGACCACCTTTATTTATACATGTACATGAGATGATTTTATCACTCATTTTGATGGTGTCTATGTTCCAGGATTTAGGGTTCCACCCAACACAAATTCTCCCGTTGGGATTGTAATCGTGATTTGTAAGGTATTTCCATCCAGGAGGAAACATCTTACTCATAGAATTTACGTTGTAGGTTTTGATTTTAGTCTCAACCAGAACAGCAATAGATGCATGAACAGAGCGAATAGAATCCCTCACCTCCCTCTTTTTCCGTGGTTTCCCAGAACCACGGACGTTGGTCATGAAGATGGTCATCTACCACGGCCAGAGGACTGGGTTTTGCGTGTCCCGGACACTCCAGATGAGGAAGACAAAGTACCAGCATCGTTCTTTTTTCCTTTCTCAGAACCATTGGTTCCCTGAGACTTTTCTTGATTGGGAGGAACAGAAGACTTCCATGTGTCCTTCTCACCAGGCTGTGTCGTGACACCCACCTCATCTGTTCCAGAATTGGCAACAGATTCCTCGCAAGGTTTGGGGACTTCAACAGCTTCCGTAGAAGACTTATTGGTTTCCAACGCGTCTGCGTCAATAGTAGTAGGTTCTTTAGTTGAAACTTCTACAGGATCAGTTCTATTCTCAGAGATAGTTTCCACCTCATCTGCTCCGGTAGTAGCAGAATCTTCACAAGGTTTAGAAACCTCATCAGCAGCATCCTTCTTCTCTGGACAATCGGAGTCGTCATGGCCAAAGATCTTACAGTTGCAGCATCGTTTAGGAAGGTACTCGTATTGAATGTCAACCGGAGATGCTTCCCGCCCTGGCATGTTAACCCAAATTTCCTTGGGAGGATCTTCAGATGCCTCAATTTCAACCAAGGCCCTAGCTTCGCCCAAGGATTCATTGCTAATGGAGCGTAAGTCCACCCTAAGGAGTTTTCCGACACCGCTCGCAACTATCCCAACAGCACGTTGAGACCAGTTCCTACCCATACTGGGAATCTTGATCCATACAGGCATCGTGTTGAACAGATCCTTATGGAGGTCATCACCCACCTTGAATTCTTTAACAATCACCAGTCTGTTGTCAAACCAACGTGGACCCATGCCGATGACGTTCTTCTTATCATCAGCGTTATTAAATCTGACGAGAAAGAACTTGTCAGGCTTGGATAGAAGATCGAATCCACCTTTAGGTTTCCACATCCTCTTTATCCAAGCAAGGAGATGCGAATAGTAGGGTCTTTTCCCCATAACATAGAGCATCAGAGTGTGATCCCAAGATTTCTCCATGCTAATAAAAGTCGGTTCATCAATGGTGACATATCATCTGCCGTCGATGATCTCCGCCGGTTTGAACGGTTGTTCTTTGTAGGTGTCAGCGCCTACTACCACTTGGTTCCATGCTTTGCCCGGAGGCATTGTGGATGGCAAGGGAAAGGAAAGTCCTCCCCCCGGCCAGTTGTTCCACGCGTTATTTCTTCTTCGTCTTCCTTATCGCGTCGTGATCGCCAGAGCGCTATCTGTATGTATGTATGTATGTATCGGAATTAGGTAATTTTATTCCGAAACCCTCAAGAAAAAAGCCTTTGGGACAAACTACAATGTAGTCCTTACCACTACATTACACCACTTTAAAAAACAAAGAGATTGTTACTTTCTATCTATACATTTGATACTATTGTATAGAACTTTACTGATTTTGTTTGCTAGGCTTTCCACGTCTCTCTTCTTTGCCATGTGCTTCCTGTTGTTCCTCTCCTTCCAGATATGGAAGTAAAAGGCCGATAGGACCAACTTCTCAGTCCATTCTTTAGTTGCGATCATCCTCTCCACAGTGATTAGCTGCTTCATCCTGAGCTTTCTCTGCTGCCGCACCTTCCTCCAGACCTCTTCAGTGTACTTACAAGATTCAAATATGTGCTCCCTCGTTTCCTTTTTCTCATCACATAGCATGCAGGTATCATCCACTCCTGGGTACCACTTAGCAACCTTGTCTAAGGTTGCAAGTGAGTTATGTACTGCCCTATACACGCACATGTTCCACTTTGGAATTCCATGATCAAACCAGACAAGTCTCGATATGTGTTGGTTGTCCTTCAAACGAACGAGCTCCCATAATCTATCCCTTTTCTCCTTCAAGGTCCAGGACCTTCTTTCGTCATCTATGTTCTTGATATCCTTCCATACCTCCGTCATCCTGTTAATGACCCTCGAGTAACCCTCTCTGGTCCTTGGTTTGAAGTCCAAACCTTTTAGATATCGAGTCCTCATCCATTTTGCCCATAGAGAGTCGTCCATCAGGTATTTGAACACCCGCCTTGATGTACCCCAATCTGCAATGGATCTCGGGGATTTCAATCCAACTCCTCCTTCTTCCTTCGGCCTCGCCAGTCTGCTATACCTCATAGGATGGACTTTGTTTGCCCAGACAAAATTCGAGATAGTGTTCTCCATTCTGTCTAAGACTGCTCCCGGTATTTCGCCCTGCTGTACCCAAAAGATCAGTAAACCTTCAATCGCAGCTTTTGTTAAGGTAATCCTTCCTGCCATGGACGTTCTTGATATGGGCCACCTGCTTATCAGCTCATCTAGCCTATCTGAGCATTCCGTAAAGTCTGCAACTCTCAGATTGCCTCCTGCCAAAGGGAATCTGAGGTATTTGGTGGGCAATTCGCTGACAGTGATGCCCATTGCCTCCTCTATTGCTGTTGCGTTCGTGCCACAGTTCTTTGACAAGAAAAGATGCGTCTTCTGTAGATTTTTCTTCAAACCAGTGTCCTCCCCAAACTTTCCCAGAAGCTCCTTCAACTGGACCATGTATGTTTCCTTTGCTTGCATAAAGACCAGGACATCGTCGGCGAAGATGAGATGACTAAGAACTTTGGTACCATGCACTGTGTACGTAGCTATCTTCTTCATTCTTTCCTTTCTTTCCATTAACCTGGTGAAGTACTCCATAACAATGGTGAAAAGCAGCGGAGAGAGGGGGTCTCCCTGTCTCAGTCCATTGCCCCCTTTAAAAATGCCACAAGGGGAACCATTTACCAAGACCGAAAAGCTTGTTGTGGTGACGCATTGCTTCATCAAATTGATCCATCTTTCCTGGAACCCCATTTCAGACATGATCCACCACAGCGAGCTCCAATTGACACTGTCATAAGCCTTCGAGACGTCCAACTTCAAGCATGCCTTCTTGTGTCCCCTCATCACATTGAAATCCAAGAGGAATTCCCCTACAAGCAATGCGCAATCGCTGATGCTCCTGTTAGATATAAATGCCCCTTGATTATCTGAGACTATCAAAGGAAGGACCATCTTCAACCTCTCTACCAATAGCTTAGCTATCACTTTGTATTGGACATTACAGCATGCTATTGGTCAGAAATCAGCTAGAGATGAAGTTGTTTTCTTCTTCGGTATCAACACTAAGAATACATGGTTGACCTGTCGGAGCATGCACCCCCCCTCCATGTATGTATGTATGTATGTATGTATGTATGTATGTATATATAAAGTCTTTAATAAAGGAAAATAGGAAATAAGTCAAGAAAAAGAAATAAAATATCTAATATCATCAAATTGGGCAACTAATGCCAAATTTGTAATCTAGACATAAAAATATGCCTTTGGGCAAGTTTTCAATTAATTTGGATGATATTTGAACAATGAGTAAAAGTAGGAGAGAGAAAGTGTGTAGAACCTTCATTTTGATTATTAATTAAACAAATAACATCAACATGATCAATTAATGGCAAAATCATATCTAAGACATTAATTGGGACACGTGGGAGAAATTTCATCATATTTGGATAATCTTAGAGTCATAAATGAAGGAAGAGAGAAAACAAAGAATTGTCTAATTATCTAGTTAAAGTTTCTCAAAACAAAAAATAAACTCCAAATTCAGATTCTACACCTTGAAAATAGCCAGGGTGTCAAGTTTCATCAAATTTTGGAATTTTTTGGGCACCCAATTGTGGAAAGAGAAAAACATTAAATAATATCATCACACTTCATTCGAATTAGAAAAGGAATCAAAAAATAAAATGTCACGCGATATATTAACCATGCACGTGATCTAACGGCTAGGAGTGCCCCATGGACCCGTGCCCACTGATAGGACGGTCTGGGTCGTCTCCTACCTCGAATCAGCTTGGAAAACATAAATAGTTTTTATGATTTTTCAAACTGCTTTATCTCTCTCATTACTCAACCAAGTCTCGAAATTTTTGGTTCATTGAACTCCTCTTTTGATTCCGCACCACACTATCCCAAATTTTTGTGGAATGTTTAAGAAAGCTCTAAATCTCCCGAAACTCCTCTCTCATCCCAAACTCATAAACCCTGGTTTACACCCCCCTCGCCTATAAATAACCCTACCATTGGCTTCCTGGGAGCCTTTGCAACTGAACGCACCCCTCAATTTCTTGTTCCATCGTCATTTGACCCCTTGACGAGCAGCCGAAGGATCTAGATTTGTAGCGCTTCTCTCTCTCCCCTCTTCATCTCCGGTCAAATTGCAGGTACCAATAGATTCAGTTTCTTGTGCTCTTTCATTTGATTACTCGCACGTTGGTTTTCATCGCGCATAGAGATTTTGCCCAAAACCCGGCCTCGGCCTAGCCAGACATGGTGCAGGAGAGTGGGGAAGAAACCCCATGGTCAAATGACCATTTTACCCCTCCGCTATCCCTTCTTCTCATCTCTGACTCGCGCGAGGGTACGCTCATCCTTTTCTGTGTTTTAACCTAGTGTTGACCGGCCTTGGCTAGGCGCCAACTTGGTCGCCAGCAAGGTGGGCTACTGACTTGGCTCGCGGCTATTGGGCCAAGAAGCGGGCCGACATCCTCTCTCTATCTCTCTCTCTCTGCATATTCAAACAAAATTCAATTTTCTAATTTTCTTATTGGTCTGAACTAAATAAATCATAACAATTAACTCCTTGGTTGAAAAATAAAAGTAAGGTATGTTTTGGAATCGAAAAAATCACATCTATCTAATAAAAAATAATTTTTACACTTGATTCTGAGTTTTTCGCAAAAGTGTTTTTTGGAATGATTTAATTAAGTAAAAATCAATAAAAATACCTCTAAAAGTCCATATCTTCAAAATACATAAAATTATATATTATTTTGATCATAAAAACCTAACTAAGATAGTAGTGATGGTTTCAGGTGCTAAACCGATGGATTGTAGAAAAAGTTGGCAACTTTGGGGTTTTAAGTCTTTAATGAATGAATATAGTTCTAATGTATGAACATGGTAATGATGTTAGGACAAGTGGACCCTAATCTTGTTTAAAGGTTCTGAAAAGTGGTTTCTAGGACTCTAAGGAAAAGGTATGTGCATCTAACACCTTAGTTGGGAAATTTCATGCCTTAACCTACTTTTTCGTTAATGAGGCTTAATTGAACCTAATTCCCTATTCTTGAAACCTAATATATCTATGCCTCAAATCAGTTTATGAATCCATCTTGTTTGGGTCTTATACCCCACTACCATGCTTGTTGATTATTTTTATTACTCTTGCCATGACTACTTTTCTAGCATGTAGATTTATGTTCTATTTAATTTAAAGTAGCAGTACTTATGTACAACCACCCATAGGGGGCATGTGTTTAATCACCCTGGTGAATGTTTTTATTCTCCCCATATTATTGTGCAGGTGATTGGGAATGTCTTATTCTCCCCTCACCTACATGCTAGAGGTTTGGTAAGTGCCTCAGCCCTACTTAGTTAGGTAGACATAATTATCTTACATGCAAATCCTTTTTAATATATTTGTTAATGGCAAGCTTCTTGTATATATTGCCTCATTCTCTTGTTATCTTCATCATATGATGAACCCTAGCCTATTTTTACTTGATTTACTTGTTATCCTAGACTTATTTTGTGACACATACTTTTCTTCCCTTTCCCTTTTGCTGGGTGCCTTCCCAACCACCCATGTACTTAACAAGGTGATGGATAAGACAAGGAGAACATAGCTTTGGATTGGACCTAGGTGATGGAGATGTTGCTTGGAGACAATATTGTAGTAGTTAGACTTCCCTCTATCTAGATACTAATTGTTGTATCTTGATGTAAACCTTAACGGGAGAACGATGTATTTTTGTAATCTTTTATGTGAAATTGAATATTGTTAGAAATTTTATTCTGATGCTTCACTATTCGTCTTTTGTATACCATATAAATAAAAATTTGAAAATTGTACACCCCTTTCAACATACCTTTTGAGTATGTTAGGAATGGAGGTTTGATTTTTCAAATTTTTAGTAAAGGGGTGATTTCACTCTTTTATACATATTTTATTAAGTATAAAATACCATATTTAATATTTAATTTATGTCTTCCTTAAATGAGACACATGCAGGTAGACTTGTGTGACCCACCTGATAAATGGGTTGGGTGAGGTTTGACCCAAAATTAGACGAGTGGCAAAACTCTCACCCAAACTATATTATGAATGTCGACCCATGAATATCCACGAGTTAATGACCCATTTTGACTGGTTTATTTAATGCCTCTCTTGTATATTTTCTCTTATATGTGGGCTCCTCAATAGATAAACTTGTCGTGCATTTGTGCGATAGGAAGAAGTTGTGACTTCTCACTCCACACCAATGTAATAAATGGTGCACATGAATTTTAATGTGATTATGAAGCTCTATGCCTCATATATTTATATTAAAATTACTGGGTGGACTGGACTTGAAAGAATTGGCTTCATTACGGGTTACTTGGACTCTGATATTTTGATAATGATTCCAAACTTAATGGTTTTTATAGATGAATGTGGAAACTAGTGATCAAAATCCATATCTAGATGTCATGTGTTGAATGTCTATTTAAGAGGGCTTCAACTATTTTTTGTAAAGGATTTATATTGATGGATAGAAACTGAGATCACAGTCGTGAAATCAAATACAAATTAAGCCAGATACATATAGTGTGTTACTAAGTTACCAGAGGTAAATGGTGATACAAATGAATATGTAAGTCATCTAGGATAAGGAAAAGGACGGGCCTAAATAAAGAGGGAGGCACCTCTATGACAAGCCTCAACCCAAAATATATAAAATGCTAGTCAAGAAAAGTACTAGATAAACTCAATCTGGCTCTGGATATTATTCATTCATAATATTGTCCATGATAAAGTTTCAACAATATATGTCCCCTTCTCTAAAACTTAGCATGTGTATAGCCTTGGCTTCTTTGGTAGTGCCTCCAATGTTTGCATCAGTTGTAAGATAACATAATGTTGTGATAAATATCATAAATATAGTCATTGACAAAAGTTAGAATGTGATTTTTGTCGTCAAAAAATCTATAATTTCTTTCTTTTGAGATCAATCACATAATAATAGTAGTTAGGACATTTGTTTTTAATTGTATGGGGTGATGTGGGTGTTGCTTTGATGGTCCAACTGATGTTGTCTACCTCTATATCATTTCTTGTGGTGTGGGAACTGAATGTAGTTTTACAAAATTTGTCAAAGAAATCACAGTGGAAAATATGTGTTCATTACTTTTGTTGTCTTTTCTATATAAAATATATATGATTGATCTATGGAACCCCATAACTACTAGTTTTGTCCAGTTAGAATTTATTATGTCCTATGAGGCAAGTTTGGATAATGTATTTAGTGGGGCATTTGATTTTCAATAATAATTTGTGTAAACTATTTATTCCATTGTTGTTGAAAAACTCATATGTGGATTTGGGTGTAGTTATGTACCAATTTTCATATCACCTTGTGTTGAATGTCTTGCTCCAAAGTATTACTATTTTCGTCAATTTCATCGTCGGTGTATGACAAGGGAAGGAATATATTGATAGTGTTGCTTCTGTGAGAGTTAAGGAAGATCAGAGCAGGATCTATTGAAATTGATAGGATGTTTTTGGGGATATGAAGTACAATTTTCATGTGATGGATCATGTTGTTCATTCTCTAGGGCTCAAACCAAAATCATATGCAGTGAGCAAAAAAGGTGGGATCATGATGCTTTGTTTGATGATTTGAAGTGTGTTTTTAATATGTTTCCAGGGGGTCAGATCTTATATCAAGTGATGTTTTGCCATAGATTATGTTGTTTGTGGTATTTCTCAGTGACATGTTTGCTCCATAGAGTATTTTTATCACAAAGTTATGTTGTAATATTATGGATAAAGATAAGGATGTATAGTTTCAAGTCAATGATGCCCCATCCACTAAGTTTTTTAGGTTTACATGTGTGTTCCCAGTGGACGAGATGTGTTTTATACCATTCAATGGTGCCTCCCTAGATAGATATTCTTTTGATTCTATCAATATAAGCCAGGGATTTTCAAGGTAATGGGATGTCACCGAGGTAATAGGTTACAAGAGGGGTGAAATAGGTGTCGAGAAGAGCGAGACATCTGGCAATATTAAGGTGATACATTTTCTAAAGACTAAGCTTTCTCTCCTGGTTAGTGATTACCTAGTTCCAACAAGAAGGCAGAGGATAAGGGTAGAGAGGTAAACCAATATATTTTATGGAGAAGGTCTCCTTTTGGCATTTGATCATGTGTGTATCTATGTAATTGTTTTATGCTCATACAAGTTCCCATAATAGAATATTTGTGTAGATTGGCTTTGAGACTCGAAAGGTGTAAGAAAATGTCAAGGATGCAAATTATGTTGATAGTCTGAGAGTCATCGAGTTGAAGAAAATGTTGGTGTCATCTGCATGTTGTATGATATGTTCTAACCTAGATAAAGGACTCATCAAGAGGTGATTCATGGAGGCTAGGGAGATCATATGGGTAATATGGAGGTGGCAATGATGAAGAGGTAGGGAGAGAGCGGGTCACCTTGTCTGAGACCATTTGAGTTGGTCAAGTAACCAAAGGCCAAACCATTTAAAGGGTCAAAAAAATGCAAGCACTAATGTAAGATTTGATCCAATGGGTCCATTTGGAAGAAAAATCATATCCATTTAAACATATAAGGAAGAAACTCCAGTTGATGTTGTCAAAAGTTTTCCTAAAGTCTGGTTTCAAGGAAAATAAGGTAATATTTCTAGTTTTGCAGGTGTGTATGGTTTCACTCATCATGACGTAAGCATCATGTATGCTCCTACGTCTAATGAAGGCGCCTTGCTACAAAGTAATAATATATGTGAGGGTAGGTTTCATACAAGTATTGTGTGTTTTGGTTACTATCTCATATGAAGTATTGGTCAAACTAATGGGTCTAAACTAGTGACTAGGGTAGGTTGTTTCACTTTTTTTATCAAAGAAATGAATGTTTTATTTAGGGGTATAATCTATGAAGTGGCGTTTTCATGTAAGTGTATATAATTGAAAAGCTGATAGAAGGATGGTTTGATGTGATGCCACATGTTTCGTTAAAATTCTTTATCAATACTATAAAGACCACATGCTTTCTCATCACCAAGAGAAGTCCTAGCAAGCTTGATCTTGATGTTTGTGAAGGTTTCTATAATAGATGAAGCACATCTAATTTTGTTGGGGCAAAGGATATCTCAGTTAATATTCATAGGGGTGGATCATGTTCTACCATGATTGAAGAGTTGCTCAAAGAAGTCAAAAGATTTGATAATGAGGTTTTTGTTAATAGTGTGTATCACGTTTATCAAAAGGTTGTGGATAAGATAATTATGCTTATGTTGAATACAAGTAGAGTGGAAGAATTTAGTGTTTTTCTCTCTATCCTGAATTTAGCTTATTTTGGCTCGTTGTTTCCACATGATAGAATTGATAGAGTCTAGCTATACCCATGTGTCCATGACAAGTTATAACAAGGTTGGGTCAATTTTGGGCTCTTTATCCATAGAGAAAGGTAGATCTTGTAAGATTCTTGGTGATCCGCTAAAGTTTGCTTGATTCCAAAGGATTAGTTTGTGTCTAACGGTGTTCAAGTTGAGGTGAAGGTGTAACCCAAGAGTCATCGTCAAGGTATATTTTCAATATATTATTGATGAAGCTGGTGAAGGATGGATGCTTAGTCTAGAAAAGCTCTAAATAAAATGCTTTAGAACCCATGAAGAAACTGTGGTGTTGAGAGTAATGGGGAAGTTATTGGATGTGGGTCTATGATATGCAAGAGCTTGAGAGATAGTGTATATGGCATCCAAAGACTATGAATAAAGAAAACACTCTAGTCTAGTCCAGGTGTGACCACGGTTCCAAGTGGAATTTACATTTGTGGACGATAGATCGATGAGAAGATTTTCTTGTATGGAAGTTTTGTAACATTTGTTGTTTCATTGATGTGTGTATAAGAGAGATTAGGGTAAGGTGTGTATCCCTCTTGAACATTCCTGGTGAGGTTGAAATCTCCACCAATCATCCAAGGATGAGTGTCGAAAGAATTGGCTAGTTGGTTTATTTCTACTATGAACAACTCTTTATTGTGGCCTGGTTCACCATATAGACCAATGGAGTGTCATTATAGATCATCTAGTAAGTTTTTGAAGTGTATGGTGATGGTGTAAGTGTCTGTCTGATGACAAACACATTTGAGAGAGAGAAGGTCCCATCCAATAATCACCCCATGCTAAGTCCATTGGGTGGTATTTCCATCCATTCCTAGATGTGTCTCCCTCCCATTGTGTATAATTGGAAGGAGTATAGTTGTGTTTTGGGTTCTTGTATAGTAATAAGATTAACTGCATTGTTTTGGCAGATTTCTTGGTATGTCTACATCTGTCAGCCCTAGATGCTCCACTCCACATACATTCCATGTAGCGATAAAACATATGAGGATGGTAGGCAACACAAAAAGAGAATAGAAAAACAAATAAAAGTAGTGTCACTAGCTATTAAGGGAATGGGTGCACAATCTAGTCCATTGCAAGTGAACGAGGTCTATGGTTCTACTGTCCATGTTCCTTTACAAGTTGAATGAGTACTATGTTGGTACCAAGTTGTGAATCAAAATGATTTGGAAAAAACTTACAAAACATGTGTGACCATGGTAAGTGTAATTAATTAGTTGATATTTCAATTATGTATACGACGTGTGAACAATGACTACATATGTCCTCATTTGGTTGAAGCTAGATAGTTTTACCCAACAAACTATAGCACACAGCAAACATCACCAACCTTACACGAATGGCAAGCATATTATACATAACTTTTTTCCTAAAACCCCCTCAATTTTATTGAATTCAGTATAACTGCCCAAGTTTTCAGTAATCCTAATAAACCCCATGTCGCTAACTCTTGTATGCAGCATTAAATTAGGTAATGGCCTTGATTTTCTTACTTTTATATTTGCATTTCTTAGTCTTGCAGTCAATCAGTCCCTCTCCTAGTTTTTATATTGTTGTTTTGTGTATCTACAATTAAGACATATTAACATTTTAAATGAATTTGTTTTGTGAACATAGTCAAATCTAAGAGTGACCATCAGTCTAGGACCAAACTAGAATGAAGACTGAATTCACAAATATGATGGACAAAAGAACAAACTAAACGTGAATCATACATGATCATAGATAATCGTTTTAGAGTAAAATTTGCTCAGACATGGACTGTATTGATCTAGGAACGTTAAAAATGCCCAAACCAGCTCAAAATTATGGCTTGGTAGTAGCGTACTTAGGTTTCAAGTTAGGTCAAATTTTAGTTTGGATTGCTTCGGTCGGGTCATGCCTATTCTGGATAGGATTGTTTCTAGCACAGGTAGGGTCAAGTTTCAAGATTATTGCATTGGGAATCATATGTTTTGTTTATATTTATAATAGAATACTTAATGATGTTTGAATCATGTCAGATCGATTTAGGTCATGTATAATACTTTTTACAATATTTGTTTGGGGCGGCCTAGGTTCAGGTTGTATATGTTATGGTAGATTAAAACAAAATATATTGCCTAGTCTGATCAAATTAGGTGAGCATATTATTTTCTCACGATTATCACTACTACTTAGCTATTAAATTAATTTTATTTTCACTTTTTCTACCGCTTTTATTATATGACACTAATGTTGTTATTAATTTATTTTATTTTATTTTATGCATGATCTACATCATCATCTTTTACCTTGGCCTTATTATTAGAAAAAACACATATAACATATACATACATATATATATATAATATTTGTGAAAAAAAAATATATGTTCACTTATGTTGATCCGACTTGGCATGGGAGTTGCGAAGATTTATCAAAACCAACCCGAACATGTAAAATATGAACCTAGGTCACCCCGAATTGAAGTCGAAAAAATATGTGACATAAACTCAACCTAAAGTTTCGACTCAACATGCTCTCAACACAATAGAAAAATGGCTTACAACATATATTAGCAAAACATAAAATTAACAATGTTATATACTCGAAGCTTGGCCAACCCAACACATAATAGGCATGATCCGAGCGAAAGTGATCTAAATTGAATTTGACATGACCAAAAACCCAAACATGCTGCTAAAACCCTAGAATTTTCAGACTGGGTTGAAATTGAATTGGGTTGATCGGCTTTTTTCCATCCCTAAATCCAAGCATACTGGTTCTAGGTGAAGCCTACTTTTAAATGGTTTGCTCTTAACCTGGCCGGTTTATTTTTAGTCTAATTTTGGTCCATCACCTTTGTGAATTTGATCTTCATTCTGATATGGTTCTACTAGACTAATGTTCACCCCCAGATTCGAGTGGATTCATAAAAAGGAAAAAATTTACAATGTTAATACTCTTAATTGTATACTCCTAAAAGGAAAGAAAGAAAAAGGAAACATATAAAAACAAGAAATAGAGGTAAGAGACGGATTGTTGAAGGCAAGATGGAGAAAGGCAAACAGAGAAACAAATGGCTTGAAGGTGCGAACAAAAATTGACAGCCAGGGGGGCTTATTAGGATCAGTTAAAACCCAGGAGTTTACTTAGAATTTCAGAAGGGGGTTCTAAGGCTCCGATTGGTTTGTCGTAACTGGTCCAAAAAACTTATGAACTAGAGTTTGAGCGGTTTAAAGTAAGTGTTGAAATTTAAGTTCTGTTACTTACATACTTACATACAAAACACAGTTCCTGAATTCCCTTTTAAAAAGAGCGGAAAATAAATTTCGAGACAACTAACAACATTTCTTGTACAATTATATTCTTCATTCGTCATAAGAACACATGTAAAATATCTGTGACTAGAAATGTTAGCGGTGTGGATATCGTTTTTTGCTAACACCATAACATAATATGACAAAATATCATACATTATAATCACACTAACACTACAAAAAATGTTTTACATTACAACCACCTTTATCAATGCAATTTACAAAATAAAAAAATACAAACATCATTAAAAAACACACTATACCATGTGAAAACAATGTGATTTATCTAATATTTTTTTATTCTTCATGTTTAAATAATGTGATGCAAAAAATGATAACTACCATGTATGAATAATGTAGTAAAAAAATCCAAGAAAAATAATGTACAAATTAATATCCTACATTGTATTAACCAAAATATATATTTACAAGTACATGAAATGTGGAAAGTATTACAATATTGCGTACATGCAAAATGAAATAAAAATATTGTGGTGTGATTTTGATCATAATATTTTAATTAAGATTATAATTGTACCATAATAAAATATTTTTAAAAGATAAATATCTGCACCATAACTACTTGTTGACATTATTATGATTTAAAATATGATAATTTTTTACGGATATGATTTTTTTAATGTCTTTATCATCATTACTTATTTATATTATATAGTAAAAATTACAGTATTTTTAATAATTTATATATTTACACTTACAACAAATCAATCACATGGAAGTGAATGGAACTCAAATTCTAAAAACTAAACTACCGGTACCAGAAAATGAGTTCCACGAAACATACGACTTACACCAAACCAATAGGAGCCTAGAGAGAAAATTAAATCCTCCATTTATCTTTCCTAGGGTCAAGAAGGTGAACATCTATAACTAGAGAGACAGGTACAGTAATTTATTAGACTTGTGTTTAGTCCTTTCATAGCAGGGCGTGTACATAAATTATGTCTATGGTTCATCCTTCCATTTCATTTTAAAAGAGTATTGACTATTGTATTGAGACATGCAACGGGTTCTATTTTACTTTGGACGTTGGAGTGAATTAATTTATGAACAACAATAGTCTATTTCTTCACAAGAGATGTTGAGATGGCAAATATCAAGGTGCCACCCATACACACGCACTCTTCGAAAGGCTCACCAGCAGATACCCAGGATTCACAATTATGCATGTGTGTACTAAAGTCAGAGCTCGACACCACATCTAGATCAATAGTTTATCTTGTGTTGGGAAAAATTAAAGAAGCGCAAATCCTATCCCATAAAACAATAGTCAAATCTCAACGGCCCAAGAAAAGACTCGGCTGAAACAGTAAACGCAGTCCTAGCCGGGGGTACCAGCTAAAAGGCCAAACACAAATGCCTTGAGGACATTAGTTTGTCCTGAGCTAAACCCTTACCATTTATCTATATCTTCTCTCCCTCTTTCTATCAATTTATCGTAATAACAAATAACAAGAACGCATAGAAGGAAACAAAAACAAAAGATACATGTCCAAGAAAACCACATGCAATAGAGGTAACACCTCGAGACAGGGGCGTAGTTAGAGGGGGGGCTGTCGGGGCTGAAGCCCCCCTCCAAAAAATATGTTTATTTTTATTATGATACCATGTACATATTTGTATTTTGTAAAAAAAAATTATTACATCGTACAAAATGTGACTTTTAATCTTATGATTTCAGTCAATCCTATCATATGAACTTCTTAATGGTTAAACTTAATATATTTGTGGATTATGTGTCTTATATACTCACAAATTATAAAATTTACCGTCCTAATATGCATGTCATCAATTATGAGCTTAAAAAATCATATATTTCATTTCTATCCTACTAATGTTTTTAATAGTTTCATATTAATTGTGTTAAGAGTTACACAAATTGTCTCCCCTATTTGAATGTCAATAATATCTATAAGACTAGGGGTATGTACACATAAAAGATGAAAATAATTATACAAAATGAAGTTTATAAAAATATATCATGCATCATGTTGACCTATTAACTAAAATTTGATGTAATATAGTTGACTTATTAATTAACATATATTATTAGCTATAAATTGAATAAGTTCACTCAATTATAATTATACAACATTGGGAAAAATAATAACCATACTTGCACAACTATCACCTTCTATTTACATTTTCTTTTCAAACTTTTATTAGTCAATCACTCTCAAATAAGAAAAGATCTATGTTACTATATAGAAATAGATCCAAATAATATTTACTGTTACATGGTATTTCACAAACTTTTTTAGTTATATAATATTTAGATATTATAAGTTTTAAACCAAGTAATAAATATTGCAAATTTACAAGAACTTGAGAAGATAATGACAATATTTCTATCTATAAAAGAAAATAAGACAATTGAATTGGCATAAGGTAAAAAATGTAGAGAAAATTATATAAAATGTGGGGTAAGAAGGAGAAGAAAATGTGAAAAAATCTACCTAGTAAATATAATTTTAATCAAATAGAGACAGAAAAATAAGGATGACATGTAAAATGAAAGTCAATAAAAATATATAATATTTCTTTCATATCCTCTCTTTTTCAACTTTTAAATAAAAAATACGCATGGATCTTTCCTCTTCATTCTCTTCAAATTTTATTTCCCAATGTGCTTCTCCATCATATGTTGTTCATACAACCGCATTAAATATTTTTCTTCTTTTTTTTCTCTAAAGTTTCCTTCAACTGAACATTGTGTCAAGATCTTATAATATACCAAGTACACTATACTTATATCCTTTATAGTATAAGATTTGACTGCTATAATTTTTTAGTTCTTTTAGTATTACACCATCCACGAAATGATGTCATATTATATTTTAATGTTTTTTCTCCACTCAAAAGATGATTTTGTTCTCATTTTTAATATAACTATTATTTTTCTTACGCATTGTCAATTGTATGCACATTGTACAGATCAAGTGATCATGAATTATGATTATATTGTTGATCTTCTAGTTGTTTAATCTAAAGGTATGTCAAATAATGTGTTAGTTATGACTTTAGACATTTAAACAAATTCATTATTTTGAATAGTGAATTTATCATTTCATTTATGTTAGATTTTTTTTACAAATAGCTTATTTTATATGTTGGAGGCAATGAGACATTTATTAGGTATATTTTTCTTTATTTTTTTTAAATAAGTATTATTTTCCTTATCATCACTACTCATATCACTGCTCATAGTAATTCAGCCCCCTATGGTAGATTTCTAGATCTGACACTGCATCGAGATCAATTGCACAATCGGGGGTGACTCGTCCTGAGCCCTCCTGTGAGGACTTCTTATTCCCCAGCAAGGGAGATAGGTCGCTAGTGTGACTGGAAATGAACGGAACATAAGTATCTTTCATCAGCATGTCCCATAGATTCTGTGAAGTCGCATGTAAAGTTAATATGCAAAGCTATCCTCTGTGATGAGGTAATGAGAAGATACATAACACAGCAGGACTTAACAAGAATGAAATTGCAACCGACGCACTGTATGGGTTCCAGATTGCCAAATTCAGGCCGCCGAGAGCACAACCCCCCTTTAAGCAGTTCAGCTCCAAGCAGTTCCAAAGTCCACCTCATGTAGCCACCTGAATTGATAACGCCTTGATCCAGTGAGGGTTTTAACCTGGTAGTCATATGTGCTTGCCAACTGTCCAACGCCCTGAAAGCAGGAGCGCGGCAGTTCTCATCTTTTGATTAGAACGCTGATGTGGCAGACTAGTGCCCACCCTAATATGTAGAACGACACCAAAGCCACCAGCGTTTTCTAAAGTAAATAAAGGAGATCAAAGGCATGATTTGATGTTTTCCACATTCAATAAGATGTTTGCAGTGAAAAAATTTGCGGAAGTTTCAAAGCCTAAAAAAACATCAAATGAGATATAGCCCAAGCATTCACAATAAAAGCTACGACTGTCTGTGTCGACAAAGTCAATAACCACCGAATAAATAACCAAACACAGAATATGATTGGCGAAGAAAATCGCAGAATTCTATTAAACAACCTCAAAAAGATTACAAAGATTGTCGCTCTCTCACAATCTTGTGCTCACAATCGAATCTCATAACTCACTCTCGTTCTCTCCCCTTTGGTTATCATTTGTGGTTTCTGATTTTGACACACGATGTTGCCCTACGTTGACACACAAGTTACCACACGTTAAAACTCCCACACATCGACGCACTGTATTCCAACGGTGTCTACCCTTATTTATATAGATAGGGACTCCTAGTTAGACAATACGAGAGGATACGACAATTTTATAGGGATTAGGAAATAACAAACAAAAGGATAAGGAAAAAATGTCTTGGACTCCAAACCTAACATTAATTACACTTTTTAGATATTATTTCTTATCCAATTAGGATAAGAGACAAAATTCTAACAATATCCACCTTGAATCTTATCTGTTGAAGTTGCTCCTCCAAGAAGTCTGTTCATGTTCGTCTTTTGTGTTACCGCCCTCGAAAGTTGCTCATGTTTCCAAAAGCGCTTTACCATGCACGCCTGCATGGTGTGTCCAAACATAATTGTTTGAACTCTTCATGTAAGAGCTCATCATGTTGTACAGTTTGAGAAACTGCACCACCTCCATCTGTAGTTGGAAGAACTGCATCATTCGCACCTTTGGCCCCTATGTCATAGGATTGTATCTTTTTTTATTCACACCCACTTGAAGACACTATGTGGTCGGTCCAACCACGATTTTCTCTTTCCAACAGTTGACAGATTTACCTCTGCATCAGTTGAAATTTACAGCCGAATTTGCAATCCCGCACCAGACTGCCCGTGAGAGATGAATATATGTAACAATCTTCGGGTTCATGACACCCACCACCCATGTTATTGTTTCATCTACACCTTCTGAGTCGGTAGACCTCTCATTAGTCGCTCATCTTTTGGTTAGAAAATTTTAACCAGTCCATAGAACCAGGTAGCCTCTGTAGTCACTTGTCCCTTACAAATAAATAACATGATTCCATCTCGCATTAATATTTCACAATCAATAGATGCACGCCCACCTAATTCCATGATGTTGTCATCAAAATTTTCTACCGGATGGCCTCCAACGGTAGTTGTCGACGTCATCATGTTTTTTGGTGTCTCCCACGCTTTCTGATCGTCTCGCATGAACCCTACTCTGATACCACTTGAAAAGATTTGCGGAAGCCCTCCAAGTCCAAGAAAACACCACACGAGATACAGCTCTAGTTTGCTCAATAAAAGCGACAACAGTCTCCCAATCGACAGGCCAAACCGATAAACAAACAACCAATGAGAGAACTGAGTTGGCAAAAAAGGCCGCAAAATTTTATTAAACAACTCCACAAATATTACAAGGATTGTTGCTCTCCCACAATCTCGTACCCACAATAGAATTGTATACTCCTCGCTCTCTTCTTCTTGGATGTTCGTATGCCTTCCTCTGTATTGGCACACACAATGCTTAGCACTATTCAACATACGATTACCACACGTTGGAACCTCACCCATCAGTGTTCTGTATCCAACGGTGTCTATCCTTATTTATAGATAGGGACTCTCGATTAGACAAGATACGACAATTATATAAGGATTAGAAAACGACAATACAAAAACATAAGAAAATAATGTCTTAAACTCCAAGTCTAACATTAATTGTACTTTCATAATATTGTCAGATATTATTTCTTTCTTATCCAATTAGGATAAGAGAAAATCCTAACATGGAGGGTGCTAACCCTCCAGGAGAGAGCTCCTTAATATAGCACCGCGGGTCAATATGGCCTACAGACTCTCCAAGGAGTAGCAGTGCTCCATGTGTTCTTGGTAAGATCTGCAATCCGTCAGTTCCTGGCAAGATCTGCAGGTATCTGCTTCCCGAAAACATGGACCTTCCTTTCGTGGGAAGACACTCCATGCAAGAAATGGTATGTGTGCTGGTGTATAGTTTTCCTTCGTCTGTGTCCCCAGAAAAGAAAGAGCCAGAATTTGTTGTTACTGGTTTTGTTAGAAACAGGTTGTTCCTTTCCTAATCTTTTTGCACGTGTCCCTGCTCATTAAAGAGTAGGGTGTGGATTTTGTTTACTTAACATGTGGCATCATCCAACATAACGAGCAGCCTGCTCCTTGTTTAATTAGTAACAGCAAATCCTGAGGTGAAAAGAAATTATGGCAATTCTCGAGTAGGCAAAGTAGCTGACTTATAGATGTGCTGGGAAAATATAGTGGACGGTAATAGATGAGGACTTGCATGTCCGGCTGTCAGGCTTCACATGTCAACAAAAGTCGAGCACATATCCAGATCGGGATGCTCTGTAAATCAAACAAACCCAATCTAGTCGAAATAGTACAGAACATGAGACGAGATTATTTGCACCAAATATAAGTGATTACAGTACAGCTATTTTTACAACACGGCGTTTAGAGTAAGATTCATCAAACCCCCAAACAAACCCAATCTAGTCGAAATATTACAGAACATGAGGCGAGATTACTTGCACCAAATATACGTAGATTACAGTAGAGCTATTTTACAACACGGAGTGTACGTTTAAAGATTCATCAAACCGCCCATGTTTTGGACCCAGCAGTCAGTATCTTACGAATAGCTGATTTTCCCAAAATAAAAAATATATATACAAGAATTAGAAACAAACTTATCGAGTCCAGAACAGCTAAAGGGCTCCTCAAAATCAAAAATTTCTTTCAACAGTAGTGTTAAAATTACAAATGATTGGTGATACATCAAATTGTTCATGATGTTAAGAGCATGGATTTAACAACAGAAATATCAACCTTCTCACCAGCTCCACGTACCACTTGGCACAGAAGATGGTACATAATCACACCTTAAACTCACTCCACCAAATAAACATTTCACCAGCTAACTATCATGCTAATCATAAAACCATGTACTTAGATCCGATTTGCAACTCATGCCAAGACCTTCTGGTGCTCTAGGTACCAACACGAGTTTCAAACATGTAAATATTGAAGTCGAGCTCAGGAGAACAATATGAAAGATTTTCGTGATATTCAAAGCTCCAGAAACTTGGTGTGGAATGTCAAATGGCTTATAGATACAATGTAAAACCTGCTAAAGATCTGATATCATGTTAATGAATGCTGCCAAATATATCAACTAAAGATATACAAGCTAAGATCTCTCTTTAGCTCAACCTCCACTCAGAGAAACTATTAACAGTGACAACTAGCCAAATAGCATCAAAAAAACAAAGCACATTAGATATTGTTGAACAATGGTAAGATAGATAGCGACCAATTGGAATAGACTACTACACTCCCTTTGATGTTTATACGGAAATTGGCAAGCTTGGATACTAGTCAATCCGCTCTCATCATGGTATTGGTGAGAGGAATCCAGGACTGATTATAGTTACCATTATCCCTTTCAGATCGAATAAGAATTTCCTTGGAATTAAATTATCACTTTCTAGAACTGACTTTACCTAGACTGTTTTTTTATGCTTGTAATTTTGAAAATAAGCATTTTATTAGTAGATATGTGGATCCAAAATCCAGTGTATCTTGGCATGTTAGGCCAGATATATTGTTCCATTCAGTGCATTGTATGTATATTTTTGTAATCATCTTTTTTGGTTTAAGTACAACATCTTAGGCAGCATAAAGAGGGAGGCAGGCCCGAGGAGGCATTTCCCAGAAATGCAAGCAAATAATGTGCGTGTTTGTGTAAAGTTAGTTACTATAAGACTAACATAGGAAAAACCTTCGTGGTATAGTAAGTTACCATCTAACAATCTAATGCTGTTAGAATATGCGGTAGTGTATTTTGTGCAAGTATCATAACTACTTAAATAAAAACTGATAACTAACAATATCAATTACAAACTCGCCATGCAGTACATATCACTAAGTATATTGTGTGCAACAGTATGTTTCATATAGCAGTAAGTACAGAACATAAATACATAGGCATATAACTGAAGTATATGACACACATACATAGATATATGAAAGTAAATATATTTCATATATACTAGTACGTTATTATAGAGATTGGTAAGTATAATGTAGATAAGAGTAAGTATATGGGATCAATAAGCACAATACATATAACAGTTGACCAGTTAGAATATAAATAGTAGGTAGACAGGTAAGTAATAGTAATTATAGTATAAATATGATCCAAACTACTATAAAAGAATAGCAGGGCTTTCTTCAGAAACCTTTTGGCAGGTTGCTACGGGCTTGCGCCCCTTTTTGGCTTTTTTAAGCTTAAGTGGCTGGGTTGTAATTAAGTGGGCAGGCACTAGAGCGACTCAGGTGGGAGTTAAGTGGTTGTCTGTTGGAGGGCCATTCCAGTGCCACCTTTGTGCCTAACTAAGTGGCCAGGCTACAGGACCGCTTCGAACACTTTCTAAGACATTGGAGTATATTTCAAACTACTAATATCAGATTTAACAGTAATCACCACTGAATCTATTAAACATTTACAATAATATTTTTAGTTCATATGATATTTTTGAAGTTTCATGTTGTAGTTTTGGATAGCATGTTTGTTATTTGCTTCAACATTTTCATGTCTGCTTATTTCATCCAATTTTTAAGTTTAATTCATGTTTGGAATCACATTAAATGGGATGTTTCCTTAATGTTCTTCCTGTAAGAATGCACTTATTGAAGGTAATATGTAGATAAATTTGTATATTTAGATGATTAAACAACTTGTATATACTAAATTATATATCAACGATTTAGCATGTGTGGTGATCTAATAAATTGTTCAAACCACCAACGCATGTGCGATCGATACCACATATACTCTATTCAGTAGCCTGCATAAGTGCATATTGCATGCCTCTTTTTGGATTAGGAAGATTAAATCGGCAATGTGTCTGAGTAAGTGTGATCGTTACACCAAAAGTAGCGCAGATTGATTCTCTAATATTTCGGAAGCATGGACATTGTTCTAGACACAGACATAAGACACAAATACGGCCACATGACATGGCAATTTCTACAAACATGGGACACATGCACCACGACAGGATAAAAAAGGCATATGTTCGATGAGGAAAATCATGTAGACATGTGCAAACATGTGACATACATGTATTAATCTGTGAATGGCATATTTAACTCAATTATAATTTTCTAACTCATTGATCTTGCCATTTTGTCTTGTTGCGATACTAGGTGATATAAAACCTTTTAGTACACTTAATTAAAATCTAACAGCCAAAAATGGCTTTCAAGCCATGGTCATCATCATCAACTAAGCCTCAATCCCAACTATGTTGGGGGCTTTCAAGCCATGGTCCAGACAAAAAATTAGAATGGCCATGTTTGCCAACGTTGAATAACCCTCCAATTGTACATCCTAGTTATCATATGGGTGAAGCTATTATGTAACATGTTTTAAACTAATAGATATAAAACATAGTAGGTGATCAAGAAAAGAAAAAAGAATTGCAAGAGAACTCATGGTTGTCAGAATCAAACTGAACCGGTCGGTCGAATCGGAAACTGATGACTAGAAAATGACCTCAAACCGGCAAAAACCGGTCAACTAACCAATTGACTGGTCATGGTTTTCTCCAACCGGCTTTTTGCCATGTGTATACCTTGACCCGCGAACCCAATTTTATACTTATTTTCACTTGTTGCTTCCATGTTCTCAAACCCCTTTGCTCTTCCATTATAATTTGGCATAGGGAATGTAGTGTTTGATTGAATTATTGTCATTTATATGCTATTTTATGATATTCTCCTTAATATGGTTACCTTTCCTTGATTTTTCATATATTATAAGTTTTTTTAAGAAATTTATGGTGTCATGTTGACGAGTCGGTTGAAACAATCTAACAACTGGTTGAACCAGTGAACCACAAACTGGAAAGCTCACTGATTCACTCATTGGTTTGGTTCTGCCAACCTTGGACTAAAATCTTCACCTTTAAGTAGTCAAAAAAAATCAAAAAAATTGCAAATCATTTTTTGTCATTCTCCACCAAAGTAGGATATTGTTAAATAGTATCTTATTTAGTTCTTTATATTCACTTGTTATTTTTCTATTCTATGTGGACCTATATGTAATTGTTCTTTTTATAAATATACGGGGTACACACATTGTGCACCCTAACCCTTACAGTAAAACCCTATTAGGATGGTACCAGAGCAGGCTTCCTAGCTACCGCCCACCCCCTGCGCCGCCGCCCACCCCTTCCTTTCCTCTTCCAGCTGCCCCGCCCACCCTTTCCTCTCCTCTTCCCGCTGCCCCTCTCCCAGCGGCCACCGGCAGACCCTGTCGCTGCAGGCGTAAGGGCTGCTAACAGGGCTCCTTGCCGCTGCCAGCCGCACGTCTTGAGGGTCTCCGGAGCCTTCTTCTCCCCTCCACCCACGTCGGCCTTTCAGGTTATTTGTTGTGCCTCAGCGTAGTCTTCATGTAAACTGGTCCATCCAGTTCCTGGTTGTCTACTGCCGCCTAGAAGAAGGATCTAGGTGGTTCTTTCTTTGTTGTCGTTTTCTGTTATTGGACTCGGCTTCTGTCATGGTTTCCTCCCATGATGATTTCCGTCGTCAAGTGACTACCGTGAAGTTGGATGGGCGCAACTATCAACACTGGGTCTGCTCCATGGAGATTTTTACAAAATCCCCAGGCAAGCACTCCCATCTGACTCAGGATCTGCTTCCTGCTGTGCCCAGTACTGCCAAGTCTAAGGATAAAAAAGTCCACAATGATTTGGTCAAAGATGACTCTACTGTGATGATAATGTGGATCCTGAACAGCAGTGAAACTCGCATCAGTGTTACTCTTCTTTGTTTCCCGACTGCCAAGATGATGTGGGATCAACTGGTCAGTACCTACAGTCACAGTAAGAATCCGAAGGTGTTTGACTTGAACAAACAATTGACCCGTCTTACATTTTTCTGGGCCCGATATTGCTGACTATTTTTCGTCTTTCAAAGGCTTCTAGGCGGAACTTGAGAATTTCCATTCTCTTTCTACTGACTTAGCCACTAAGCAGCGACAACGGAAGGAACTTCAGGTTGCTCAGTTCTTATGCGAACTTCCTGACTCATACACTGGAGTGGTTGATCAAATCATTCTCAGTGATCCACTCCCGACGTTGGAGAGTGCATTTCAGCGTCTTCAACGTATGTCGGCTTCTTCATCTGACCCGACTTCTGACACTGATGACACTACTGCTCGTACTGCCATGGTTGGCCGAGGCCGTGGTAGGGGTCGAGGTCGGCCTCAGGACAACCATCCTCTCGGTTGGGGTAGAGGATGTGGGTCCCTTAGTCGTAGCTCCCTTGGTCGTGGTTCATCTGTTGAAGTCTATGGAGGTACTGCGGCTCAGCGGTACTGACTGAGGATAGGTGCTGGAAGAAACATGGCACACCTGCGTGGGCCAATGTTGCGTCTGAGGGTGCTTCTCAGACTCCTACTACTGCTACCTCGAGTTCCTCCACGGCTGAGTTCATTCGCTCTGAATTGGAACACCTACTAGAGAAAACCGGTGCTTCCTCTTCTTCTATTGCTGAATCTAGAGCTCATGCTGCAACTTACACTAGTTGTGATTCTGCCTTTCTGAGTGCTTCCTCTTCTAGTGCTAGTAATACCAAATGGGTGATTGATTCTAGAGCTTCTTCAGATATCTCTGGCAATCTTTCTCTTTTTCTAAATTATCTAAACCTTGCCCTAAATCTGTTGTTATGCTTGTTGACGGATCCAAATGTGTTGTGTCTGGGATTGGTGATATTTATGCTCAAGTTCTTCTAAGATCTGCTCTATATGCACCCAATTTTCCGCTAAATCGGTTATCTGTCAGTAAAATTATATGTAACTTGAACTGCAATCTGACCTTTGTACCGGGTACTTGTGTTTTCAGGATCTTCACACGAGGATGAAGATAGGTGGGGACAGGTTGGACCTGACGGACTCTACTATTTGGATGATTTGAAACGGATCGACACTACATCTCTAACTTCACCATTGTCTTCTTCTGTTTCTGCATTACAGTGGCACTATAGACTTGGACATCCATCGGCTGATAAAATAAAACATGTTATTTCTGGGGTAGGAACGCACAGTTTTCAGTGTGAGTCATGTCAGTTAGGCAAACAATCCATAATTGTCTTTCGTAAAAAATCTCAAATTGGTAGTAAAAACATTTTTGATTTAGTTCATGTTGATGTATGGGGTCCTTGTCATGTTCCAAGTTTGTTAGGCAATAAATACTTTATTCAGTTCATTGATGATTACTCTCGCGCTACTTGGTTGTTTGATGAAAGACAGGTCACAAGTCTTGCCTACTATTAAGTTCTTTGCTGAAATTAAAACCCAGTTTTCTATGCCCATTAAAATTCTGCGTGTTGATAATACCTTGGAATTTGTTCAAAAAATGTTGGATTATTTTGTCGTTATGTAGATACCATTCATCAGACATCATGTGATTACACAACCCAACAGAACGGAGTTGTTGAAAGAAAAATAGGCATTTACTTGAAGTTACTAGAACTATCATGTTGCATTCTAATGTTCCAAAACATTTTTGGCCGAAAACGGTTCTCACTTCTTATTAATCGCATGCCCTCGTTCGTTATTGGGAATAAAATTCTTGTCTAAGTGCTACAACCCCACCTTCCTCTTTTTCCTGTCCCTCCAAGGATTTTTGGGTCAACTTGTTTTGTTCGTTTGCTTGGACTGACTCGGGACAAGTTGTCTCCTAGAACTTAAAAATGTATTTTTCTGGGATATTCACGTACTCAGAAAGGATATCATTGCTATAATCCTGTTACTAAGAAGTGGTTCACGAGCAGTGATGTGGTTTTCTTTGAGGACACTCCGTACTACTCTACTAAACGGAACACCTTGAGTTCAGATATTATTTCAGCACCTCAGACTGTTATCAGTGATTCCCCTTCTGTTTTGCAGCCTGCTGAGACTACATCTCCTCTTATTGTTTACCAACGCAGGAATCGGCAGTCGCAGTCTACTACTGCCCAAGACCGCCCCCAACAGAAAACCAATCTTCTCCTTCACGACGTCCTGCACCTACCGAGGTAACTTCTGATCTGGATTTACCTATTGCTCTCAGGAAAGACAATCGCTCATGTACCTCTCATAGTATTGCTAACTATGTTTCTACTGCACACCTTAGTGTCCATGTCAGTAATTTTTTTGCTGCCCTTTCTGCTGTTTCTATTCCCAAAAATATTCATGATGTTTTACAAAGTACGGCCTAGACACATGCCATGACTGAGGAGATGACTGCTCTTACTGACAAAGGTACTTGGGATTTGGTTGATCCTCCATCTGATTGCAAGCCTGTTGGATGTCGTTGGGTGTACACTGTAAAGTATCATCATGATGGGGACTATTGAACGCCTGAAGGCCCGCCTAATGGCCAAAGGGTACACTCAAACCTATGGTATTGATTACTTTGAAACCTTTTCTCCTATTGCAAGGCTAAATTCTGTGCGGGTTCTTCTCTTTGTGGCAATCAATCTGGATTGGCCCCTTATAAGGCTAGATGTCAAGAATGTCTTTCTTTATGGTGATCACCAAGAGGAAGTCTATATGGAGCAACCACCTAGGTTTGTTGCTTAGGGGGAGTCGCACAAAGTTTGTCACCTCAAAAAGTCTATTTACGGACTCAAGAAGAGCCCACGTGCCTGGTTTGATAAACTGAGCAAGATTTTGTCTACCTATGGCTTCCCCATATCACATGTTGATCACTCTGTCTTTATTAAGAAGACTTCCTCTGGTATTGTGGTTCTAATTGTGTATGTTGATGACATTATTTTATCTGGCAGTGTTCTTTCTGAAATTCATGCTATTAAAGCCTACTTACGCAAGCACTTTGTCACTAAAGATCTGGGAAAGTTGAGATACTTTCTGAGAATTGAAGTTTCCAGGACTGCTAATGCTCTTGTTTTATCTTAAAGGAAGTATGTTCTAGATCTTCTACAGGAAACTAGGATGCTTCGAGCTCGGACCACTGATACGTCCCTAGATCCTAATGTAAATTGGGATGATGATGAATCTCCCATGTATCCTGACAGTAAAAGATATAAGAGATTGGTTGGCAAACTAATCTATTTGACTATTACTAGAGCTGATATTTCTACTGTTGTTGGTCTTGTTAGCAGGTATCTTAACAAGCCTAGACAGTGTCACTGGGAAGCACTGTGTCATATCCTGAGATATCTGAAAAAATCTCCTGGTAAAGGCCTTTTCTATATAAAATATGGTCATTTCTCTCTTGAAGGCTACTATATTCTGATTATGCTGGAAGTAAGATAGACAGGAAATCTAATTCTGGTTACTGTACATTTGTTGGTGGAAATCTTGTCACCTGGACGAGCAAAAAGCATAATGTTGTTGTCAGATCTAGTGTTGAGGTCGAGTATCAGGCCATGGCTCACACAGCTTGTGAACTTCTGTGGGTACAGTCTCTTCTAAAAGAATTTGGTGTGGGGTCCTCTGCTCCTATTCCCATGCATTGCGATAAAAAAGCAGCTATCTTTATAGCAAATAATCTTATTTTTCATGAGTGGACCAAGCACATTGAAGTTGACTGCCATTCATCAGAGAAGTTATTCTGACAAGTTGTATCTACACTCCTTTTACTCACTCAGAGGATCAAGTTGCTGATATCTTCACAAAGTTGCTGGCCAAGAAACATTTCAGCTCTCTTGTGGACAAGTTGGGCATGATTGACATCTATAATCCAACTTGAGGGAGAATGTTAAATAGTACCTTATTTAGTTCTTTATATTCACTTGTTATTTTCCTATTCTATGTGGACCTATATGTAATTGTTCTTTTTATAAATATACAGCGTACACACATTGAGCACCCTAACCCTTACAGTAAACCCTGTCGCGAGATACAATTAGACATAGATGGGACACAACTTGGTGTATCATATACATGTTCCAAAACGATGATGGGAGATCCAAGGAAGTGTCTATACTTCCAAGCTTGGAACGACACGTACGGTCAGTTTTCTATATATATTATTGACATGACAATAAGTCAAATCACATGGGCTTTCCAAGAATTGATTCTTGCTTTTTCTTTCTTTCTTTATATATATATAGATATATATAGATATAGATATAGATATATAGACACAAATGGGACACAGCTTGGTGTATCCTATACATGTTCCAAAACGATGATGGGAGATCCAAGGCAGTGTCTATACTTCCAAGCTTGGAACGACACGTACGTTCAGTTTTCTATATATATTATTGACCTGACAATAACTCAAATCACATGGGCTTTCCAAGAATTGATTCTTGCTTTTTCTTATATATATATATATATATATATATATATATATATATATATATATATATATATACACACACACACACACACACACACATATATATATATATATATGTATGAGGGGGCCATGTGTAGTGATTGAACCATGCTACTAACTAGGAGGTCTCGAGTTGAATTCCTACTAAGGATAGATTATTATGGGATTTTGTTGTTGATATAATGGTCTTAACCATTTGCGCATTGTGCTAGTCCTTCACCTTCCTTATTCCCCTCATCCTTGACAAGGTTGTGGAACCCTTAGGAGGAGCTCATACCCCTCTGTATGTGTTCATGCATGTTAGGGTGATTAGGGTACGGAGTTCTTGAGAGAGCCAATTATTTTGAGAGCACGAGAACCATTTAAATAAACAAAGTTAGCATGTTTAGGAAAATCAATGAATGTGGAAATATCACTACTTTGTTATATCTTTGCACAGAAAGCCAACACAAGCATATATTGGTTCTTTATTCATTCATATAATCTACATATTTTAATTTGTCTAGAAACTAAACATGGAATGTTAACCCAAAAAAATATGGAATATCAACAGCTTTTCTGTTGTTGATGATGATATATAGGTATGATAAATAAAATGACATAGTTTCAATCCACATGGTTGGAATTCGAAAAGAAATTACTTGAAAGAGTTGTTAAAAAGGCACTCTCGCTCACTCTCTTGATCTATCTATCTGAGTTTTTGTGTGTAGAGAGAGAGAGAGAGAGGAGAGACATCACAGGAAGATTCTTCTAGGCATTTGTTCACGCTTATAATTGAAATATTCATTGATATGAAGTCAAGCGTGAAGCCTTCCCCACGTGACTGTCTTTTATGAGCTTAAAAATGTTAGAACAAAGCCATAAAAAATGATGAAGATACATGTGCTTCGACAATTTTCTCGATTTTAATCGTATCCTCACAAGAGGATATTCCTAAAGAATGCATGTCGTCTCATATTAAGGTTACAACAGAGAAGTCGTTTAACTCAGAGGGTTAACAAGGAAATAAAGTATAAATATCCAAAGCAAACATTCAGAGTATAAATACGGGGCATCCCACCAACACAGAATCTTGCTCAGTTTATCAAACCAAGCATGTGGACTCTGCTTGAGTCCATAAATAGACTTTTTGAGGCGACAGACTTTGTGTGACTCCCCCTGAGCAACAAACCCAGGTGGTTGCTCCATATAGACTTTCTTTTGGAGATCACCATAAATGAAGGCATTCTTGACGTCCAGCTAGATAAAGGGCCAATCCAGATTGATTGCCACACATAGCAGAATCCGCACAAAATTTAGCCTGGCAACAGTAGAAAAATTTCAAAGTAATCAATACCATAAGTCTGAGTGTACCCTTTCGCCACTAGGCGGGCCATCAGGCGTTCAACAGTTCCATCAAGATGATACTTGATAGTGTACACCCAACGGCATCTAACAGGTTTGCAATCAGACGGAGGATCAGCCAAATCCCAAGTAACTCTATCAGTAAGAGTAGTCATCTCCTCAGTCATGACATGTGTCCAGGCCGTACTTTGTAATGCATCATGAACATTTTTTGGGACAGAAACAGCAGAAGAGTAGCAACAAAATTACTAACATGGACACTCATGTGCGTAGTAGAATCATAGTTAGCAATATTATGAGATGTACATGATCAAGTGCCTATCCTGAAAGCAATAGGTAAATCTAGATCAGAAGTTACCTCGGCAGGTGCAGGACCTTCTGAAAGAAAAGATTGGTTGTTTGTGGTGGGGTGAGGGGGGGTCTTGAGCAGGAGTAGACTGCGGCGGTCGATTCCGGCTTTGGTAAACAATAAGAGGAGACGTAGTCTCAGCAGGCTGCAAAATAGAAGGGGAATCGCTAATAACAGGCAGAGCCGCTGAAATGAGATCTGAACTCAACGTGTTCCCCTTAGTAGAGTGGTACGGAGTGTCCTCAAAGAAAACCACACCACTACTCGTGAACCATTTCTTAGTAACAGGATTATAGCAACGATATCCTTTCCGAGTATGTGAATATCCCAAAAAATACATTTTTCATCTCGAGGAGACAACTTGTCCTGAGTCGGTCCAAGCAAACAAACAAACCAAGTCGACCTAGAAATCCTTAGAGGGACAGAAAAAAGAGGAAGATGGGGTTGTAGCACTTGTACAGGAATTTTATTCCCAATAACAGACGAAGGCATACAATTTATCAGAAAAAGGGCAGTGAGAACCGCTTCTGGCCAAAAATATTTTCGAACATTAGAGTGTAGCATAAGTGTTCTAGTAACTTCAAGTAAATGTCAATTTTTCCTTTCAGCAACATTGTTCCGTTGGGGTGTGTAAGCACAAGATGTCTGATGAATTGTACCCACAAAACGACAATAATTCAACATTTTTTTGAAAAAATTCCAAAGCATTATCAGTACGCAGGATTTTAATAGGCATAGAAAACTGGGTTTTAATTTCAGCAAAGAAGAACTTAATAGTAGGCAAGACTTGTGATCTATCTTTCATCAAAAACAACCAAGTAGCACGGGAGTAATCATCAATGAAAAAAATAAAGTATTTATTGCCCAACAAACTTGGAACCTGACAAGGACTCCATACATCAGCATGAACTAAATCAAAAATATTTTTGCTACCAATCTGAGATTTTTTGGGAAATACAGTTCTGGACTGTTTGCCTAATTGACATGACTCGCACTGAAAACTGTGTGTTCCTACACCAGAAATAACATGTTTTAATTTATCAGTTGATGGATGCCTAAGTCTATAATGCCACTGTAATGCAGAAACAGAAGAAGACAATGTTGAAGCTAGAGTTGTAGTGTCAATCCGTTTCAACTCATCCAAGTAGTAGAGTCCATTAGGTCCTTCATGCCCCCACTCGTCTTCATCCTCGTGCAAAGGTCCTGAAAAACACAAGTACCCGATACAAAGGTCAGACTGCAGTTCAGATTGCGTACAATTTTACTGACAGACAACAAGTTTAGCAGAAAATTGGGCACATATAAAGCAGATCTCAAAAGAAATTGAGCACAGATATCACCAATTCCAGACACAGCAGATTTTGATCCGACAGCAAGCATAACAACAGATTTAGAACAAGGTTTAGACGGTTTATAAAAAAGAGAACGATTGCCAGAGATATGGGAAGAAGCTCCAGAGTCAATCGCCCATTTGGTATTACCAACACTAGAAGAGGGAGCACTCAGAAAGGCAGAATCACAACCAGTGTAAGTTGTAGTGTGAGCTCCACATTCAGCAGCCAATGAGGAGGAAGCACCGGTCTTTTTCAACAGGAGACATTCCACCTTGAAGCGGATGAACTCAGGAGTGGAGGAGCTTGAGGTAGCAGCAGAGGAGTCTGAGAAGCGCCCTCAGACGCAGCAATGGCCCACGCAAGTGTGCCATGTTTCTTCCAACATCTGTCTTCAGTATAGACGGTGCGACCACAGAAGTCACAATACCGCTAAACTGCGGCCATGGTTTAAAATTTTGATTTCAACGCCGTTTCTGATGGCTCAGAAATAGAAATTTACAGAAATTTCGATGGAAATTTCGACATTTTACGCTTATTTCGACACAAGATTTCGACGACCAAATAAAGGAATTAAGTCACGAAATTTTACCATGATGATGTACATACATAAATACACCTATTTATACAATAAAATCATATATTGATCTTGGTGGGGGGGTCCTACATGTGTGAAAAGATCGAAAACTGTTTCGAACAGGATTTCAAAGACTTTTTAATATAATGAAGGAATTAGTTTATAGGTCATCACGTTAATAATGAATTTCAATTGATACTATCTAGCTTACACTATGGATCATCAGAGTAAAAATACTAAAAGTATTCTCCATCTAGGCCTGAAATTATTCATAAAATTGGAACAAATTACTAAAATTTGTTGATACTAATAGTCTAATTATAGAATATATCAATTGAATACATTTAACTATATATTATTCCCAGTAGTAATTGAAATTTGATGTATACAACGAAACATTATACACAACAATTCTAAATTGGTTTAGTTTTTTTATTTTAAAGGTCTAAATTACATATAATTAATATTCAAAGTATTACATAGTTGTAAATTATTGTTACAAAATTAATCTCTAATATAAGATATTTATTTATAAATTTAACATTTATTAAGTGTTACATAATATATATGAAAATAACGTTACAAAACTTCAAAAAAAATCTTATTTGAAAACTATTTTATCCATTGTTATGACAAATAGGATATATATATATAGTTAGTTAGTTAGTTAGTTAGATTTGCATAATCATTGTAGTTATGTGTAATTTATAGCATAATTTCATAAATCATCAAAGTATAAGTTGTAGACTATCACTTGTAACTTGCAATTCGGAGTAATCTTTTGATCAAATTGGGGCTAAAGTGGAAGAAATAGATGTAGATGGGAAGGAGAGAGTAAACTTACCATAGATCCAAAGAACAAAGCCTTTCAAAGCAAGAGAATGCAAAAAAAATCACCAAAGAAGTAACCCTCTAAGTACAACAGGCTTTGGGCCGTTGATTTTCGAAATTGTAAACCAATTTCGGTTGTGTTTCGCGAAATGCATGCCCAAACTGGCCTTTTTTCAATGAAATTGTTGTATTTTTCGAAATTTCGCCCCCCTTTGCGAAATTTCTATCGAAATTTTGAAATTTTACTTAACTATTCTGGATTGTTGCATTTCTATGTCTGATTCCCGTCGAAACTGAAATTTCGAGCGAAATTTCAAGATTTCGACCGAAATTTTGAACCATGGCTGCGGCACCTCCAGAGACATCAACAGATGAGCCACGATCAAGGGAGCCACGGCCAAGGGACCCACGTCCATGTCCAGAAGCAAGAGAAGGGTTGTCCGGAGGTCGACTGCGACCCCTACCACGACCACAGCCAGACATAACAGCAAGAGTAGTAGTGTCACTAGCATCAAAAGGCAGATTCGACGAGGCAGACAGCAGTCGTTGTAGACGCTGAAAAGCACTCTCCAACGTGGGTAGAGGATCACTGGCAAGGATATGGTCAACCACTCCAGCATATGAGTCAGGAATTCTGCACAAGAATTGGACAACCTGGAGTTCATGTCGTTGTCGTTGCATAGTGGCTAAGTCAGTAGATAGAGGATGAAGATTCTCAAGCTCAGCCCAGAAGCCTTTGAAGGTCAAAAAGTAATCAGCAATATCAGGCCCAGTGAAATGCAGGCGGGTCAGCTGTTTGTTCAGGTCAAACACCTTCTTCGGATTCTTACTGTGTGAGTAGGTGTTGGCCAGTTGATCCCACATCTCCTTGGCAGTCGGGAGACGAAGTAGAGTAACGCTAATGCGAGTTTCACTGTTGTTCAGAATCCACGCCATCACAATCGATTCATCCTTGACCCAATCATCGTAGATCTTTTTATCCTTGGACTCGGCAGTACTAGGCGGAGCAGGAGGCGGATACTGAGTCAGATGGGAGTGTTTGTCTTGGGACTTTGCAAAGATCTCCATGGAGCAGACCCAGTGTTGATAGTTGCGCCCATCCAACTTCACATTAGTCACCCGACGACGAAAATCATCATGGGAGGAAGCCATGATCGAGACCGAGTCCAAAAGTAGAAAACAACAGCAAAGTCAGAATCGCCTAGATCCTCCGACTAGGTGGCAGCAGGCAGATAAGAGGAACTGGAAGGACCAGTTTACATAAAGACTACGCCGAGACGCAGTAAAGAACCCGACGGCTCAAGGGCCGATGCGGGCAGAGAGGAGGGCTCCAAAGACCCTCAAGACGGACAGCCGATAGCGGCAAGGAATGGTGCGGGCAGCACTAGCAAGCCAGGCCCGTACGGGGAGGGCCGTCAGCGGCAGCGGATGGAGCAGCCCATACTTGTCAAGGCGCTCGCCTAGGCGGCCGCCTAAGCGGCAAGGCGTCCCAGGGCTGCGCCTAGGCGAGGACGCTTTATTTATAATGCTACAGTGACCTAGTTTTGTGGGTTTGGTTGTATATTCACTTATTTTAATGTTTGATATGGCCACACCAATGTTCAAAATTAATAGTGTTGCCTATTTATGTGCCAAATATCACTTTTAATTGGATTTAATACTCTTTTTTGGGTTTGACTTTGACTGGATCTAATACTCTTTTTTTGTTTGACTGGATCTAATACTCTTAGTACGCATTTGATTTTTCTTAGTTTGCACCTTCGATTCAGATTGTACTAAGTAGCTATGCTATGAAGGATAGTGATTACATTGCTTAATACTTGTAGCTATGTATGACAATAAATATATATTTATTTGTTGATCACTCTCTTACATTCTTTACAATAATTCTTTTCGTGTCCTTGACATTATTGTCAATGATAATATATTAGAAATGTAATTGGTTATTTTTTCATACAATAAAATATATATATGGGGAGATCGACTATAAATATGGAGATAACTACATATATAACTATACAATGTGTGTATATCAGTGGGGAAAAACCATGACACATGTATATATACATAAAATATATATATAAAATATTATTTTTAAAGGTCGCTTAGGCGACGCCTAGGCGCGCCTTGGCGCAAGGCGTCCAGCCCCAACGTCGTGTTGCCTTGCCGCCTTAACAAGTATGGAGCAGTCGGCCGCACAGCGACGGGCAGGAGTCGCGGTAGCAGTAGCCGGCCGCACAGCGACGGGCAGGAGCCGCGGTAGCAGCAGTCGGTCGGCAGGACTCCAGAGAGAGAGGGGCGGCGGCTAGAGCACCTACTCTAATACCATCTTGAATTGTCTGTAAGGAGGGGGGGTGTGTGTGTGTGTGTGTATAGGGTGCACAATGTGTGTATCCCGTTTATTTATAAAGCGAACAATTACATATAGATCCGCATAGAATAGGAAAATAACAAGTGAATATAAAGAACTTAAATGAAACACTATTTAACAAATAAATAACAATTTTGGAACAATTCTTCAAAACAGAATTTTGTTGAATATCACATAGAAATCCAAAAGGGAAATATGATTTTGGTTACAAAGTGCACACTAGACAGATCGCCATTTCTCTTGCTAGGTTGGGCCACTACATGTGCATGCACTACTGTAACTTCTGCCCTTCCTCACTCCTAGGTCAGCCCTCCTTTGTGGTCAAGTCTTTCCGTTACGGCCTTTTTCCGCTGTTATTTTAAGGGCTTCCTTGCAGCTCGAGGAAACAAAATGTGAGATGTCATTGCAGGTATCACCCCTGCCAGTATTGTGCCAAGTTGGATCCCAGTCATACAATTGATAAAAGAGGCTAGACTTTACATGAATAATAGGTTGAGAAAAAGCATTGGGAAGGGGAGGAATAAACTGAACTACACTTTATCAGCCGTAGAAGCATGTCTTTGTGAGAGGCATTGTTACTTATGGGAGCATGGCCAGATAAGATGCACCCTTGACCCTTTGTCCTCCGTCTATTAACAAGTGTTGGTGCAAGAAATGGGATTAGCAAGACCGGTCACAACATTGCACAAGAAGCAAGGTTGAGTGATGGACTCCAACCAAATAGGGTATAACTTTTTTTCCTAAAAACATCTTGGTCATTGGATCACAAGCGGAGCTATTTGGGGGATTCTTGATTCTTCCCCGTCAAAGTAGTCTGGTTTTAATTTTCAACCTAGCCAGGTCAGGCCGTGGCCTTACATAAGCATAGCAATGATCTGTTGTTGTCTAGTCTTGGACCACTTCCATGGCAATAAACACAGATTTAGTTGCTGAAACAACTAGAAAGTTAACAAGAATATTCAATACCTCCTAGGAGACTGAATAGTTGGCTAGTAAATGAATTGGTCCATAGATGCAAAGATCTATAGTGCAGGATAAAACATAATGACTAAGTCAAGAGGAAATCAAGGAACTAGAGAAAAAAGAGGGCAAGCAATATGAGTGTTGAAAAACTGTGAATAACTGGATTAGATCATGGCTTGTTATTTTTTGTAGGTTGGAGATTCCACCTGTCACCAAGAAGCAATTTACATGCCATGTAGCATACTGGCAAGGGGATATTGGTCAAGACTAAGGACTCCATTTGTATTTTCCTAACTTGTGAGATCGACAAACTCAGACATGGTGACCTTATTTGTTGCTTCTTACATTGGTTCTTTTAATTCTAAATGTGATAATTCGGATATCACATATTGAAGAATGAAGACTGGGAAACTCATGCATACAAAAAGACTGTCCAAAAATATGAAAACAGGAACACGATGATTTACTTGTAATATCAAATAGAAATCGCTAACGTAATTTGTTATGCTAAAGTAAGATCATCTTCCTCAAGCTAGGAATTTAGCATAATTTAATGTAAGGAGAGTAGGAAGAATGTGACGGATCTTAAATCGTTACGATCCGAGCAGAGTTCTACGTGGGAACCATCAGCCGTACTTCTCCAAGCCTAGGAACTCTATAAAGTATAGAAACCACAAGTTAAATATTCAGACAACCTCTTGCTCATTGTGGCAGTCCTAAAAATTGTACCAACTCTTTTTGGAAGCTATATACCAGAGGAAGGGTTAAAATGCTACCTCCAAACACAAGGTGCTGACCTAGAGAACGAAGTGCATATCAGTGTAGTGAACGAGTCTTTAGAGCAAAGGTTCGCATGAGTTTAGACAGTAAAAAGATATTCCATGTCAGTCCATCTGAAGAACAGATAAAAGCTGTCTCATTTTCAAGATTCAAATTTCTGCCTTTTATCCTTGCGGGCAAATTCTACAATTTAACAAAATTGAATTTCTTTCAGTCCTTAAATATGTGCAGCCATTGGTAAAATTTTGCTTTATAAAATCAAATTTCTACCTCCAAGCACTAAGCCTAAGGGCATAATGGACAGAGTGCTAAGGGGTCAATGTTTTCGATTATAGGCAGTCCCCTCAGCAGTACAAGGGGGCACTTCCTCCCAATAATGTTAATGCTGGAGTTGAAGGAAAGCTTGCAAATGGTATCACCTCCAGGAAGATAATTTTGTCACTAGTTTCTTCCCCTCGATCAAAGGCCCAGCTGCCTAAGTTCTTAGTTACTAAGCTAATCCACCCATATAACCTTCTACATACCTCTCTAGACCAACCTTTCCCTCTTTTCTTCCAGTTATCACATATAACTTTATTCATCCCATTGGCTTTATTCCCTTGGAGACCCTGAGCTCCTCACTAAATGTGTTCCCCCTCCTCCTGTCTCTTTTGATGTCTACCTCCCATTCCTTAACCCCTCCTACTTGCCTTGACTCCTTGAGACCCTCATCAGCTCCCCCCACCAATTTGTTTATATGGAAACTGTGAACCCGTATAGTTAAAAGCCTAAAGTGGGGGAACTACCCCAACAGGTCGACTTTACATCATTAGTGTCTAGTGAGTTAGAGAGGATTATATAAGCACGGTCTACTACTACCCATGTAACATGACATTAAGATTTTTATATAAATGGGCCAAGTTATTGGACCTTCATGTGGATTGGGGCCAGTAGGCATGCTTCACGACTAACCAAGCTAGCCATCAAGCCTTTGTTTTAGTTCCAAACATTCAAATGGTATCAAAGCTAGATCTTATCTTGTAGGCGGGTCTTACATGACATGGGCATGTGCACCTTAGTCGTGACTCATTTGGTCCAGGCATGACAAATAGACTATCTGCAGGTAGAGGCAAGACGAAGCCAACCTTGTGCTAACATGTGAGTACGTGAGTCAGTTCGGGCTTGCACTGAAGCACAAAGAAGGTTATGGGCCTAAATAGCCAGGGCTTGACAAGGACATCAAGCGGTCAAGTGGAAGAGATTTTAACACCATGTGTTATAAGGATAAAGTGGTGGGGAGGCTTCAAGAGGTTTAATCCCACCATAGTAACAAAAGTCTCCGAATTTTATGAAAAATTGGCAATTTTTCACGATTTTATAGGCTCCTGAGTCCTGAATGTTCACCACGATTAATATGTTGGTCGCTGATTTTCGCATCTTATCACGATTTTTCCTGCTTTTTCACGATTTATGCGATTTGTCACGATCCTTCATGACTTTTCACGTTTTTTCACGATTTTCTCTTTTAAGTCGCTTGCTCTCTTTTTTTATGAAACCATGTACAAAGAACTCTTGATATACACTAAACCTCCAAACCCTCACTCTCCCGATAGTCCATTATTACTATTCAACTATTCTTTAAATCTTCTTCTACTTTTTTCACTCAATAAGATTGAATGTCTAGTGACCTTAATAGTCATATTTGTATATATATATATATATACACACACACACACGTATGTGTGTGTGTGTGTGTATGTGTGTGTGTGTGTATGCATGTATATATACATATATGTAAGTATATGTGTATATATAAGTATATGTATACAGACGACTTATTCTCGATTATTTGCGAATAGTTGACCGAAATATATCATTTTTTTCACGAATTTTTCCGATTTTTTTTTTATTCCGACTTTTTTCGAACAGCCGAAAAGTTACCGAATCCCGAATTTGTCACTATGAATCCCACACTGCTAGAGAGAAAAGTTAAGCAAAGATGTATAAACATGAATCCCTATTACTAGCAATGTTCAAAATTTTGGCAAGATTGTCAAAATTTTGCTCAAAACTTCGGTAATTGTGACTATCAGATACCACAAAGCAAGTACATCAAATTTGCTAGGCCGTTTTGAGAAATGTCGATGGCGTTTAGACTAAATTTTGACATTTCGACGAATTTTTGCATTTTTGATGAAAAAGGGCGCATTTCCATGTTTCGGCAAACACAATAGAAACAAAAGTTATCATCGAGAAATAGGATACTATGTTTGTTTCTTTTAGTGATCTCAGTAGGCTTTATAGGGCAGGCTAAGTTAAGTTTCTTTTCTCCCTAGCCTAATTCTACCTCTCTCCTATTTCTCCCGCTTCTATAATAATCTAAGAAGAAAATATTCAAATGTGGGTTTGGGAGTTGTATCTATAACTATGATGACCCGCTATCTTTCATTTAAGAGGTCACAAGATTTGTAATGATGGTGCACAAAACTAGCATGACTACCGAGATAGTGTATGTATGCCATTACCAATCACACCTTTAACTATATTGTTGCCTCCTCTAGGCTCTAGCTGCAAAAGCACACAACCAAGAACAATGCTTCAGTTCATCCATGAGTATGCATTTTGTAACTAGTAGGCATATAGAGAACACTAAGGGACGTATATTATATATATGAGTAGGCATTTTGTAACTAGTAGGCATATAGAGAACACTAAGGGACGTATATATATGAGTATGCATTTTGTAACTAGTAGGCATATAGAGAACACTAAGGGATGTATATTTACTAGTATTAAACAATATCACTAAGGACAATATGTGGATAGAACTTTTCAACTCATGTATAACCGACAAGGAGGACAACAACCATCATGGCTCTGAAGCTTCAACTAAGTACACGAACCATAATTGTCTCAAGCTTCCTCAATATTCACTAATAGACCATTGCAACACTTTTATGTACTATGCCCCATCAACTTATCTAGAGGTCCTATCATCCTTGACCAGATTATGTTTGCACAAACTTATGTCTTTAAGTTTATATATTGTGCTTTACAACTATAATGACTTGATTCATTCATTTCACCATCAAAATCTCCATCAAGATACTCATCGAAAATGTTCAGCTAACTTCACTCACACACAAGGAGACCCTCCTTCCACAGATCCAATATGAAATATTATTGCATAAACAAGTAGACTACATTAGTAGATCTGTCTAGAAAATTTTCAGAAATTAATATGTTCATTTTGCCGTCGAAAACATTGGGTACGCATCCATTAAATTGACATAAATTTATGTTTTAGCGCCCAACGAAACAGCGTCAAAATCAGATATTTTCTTCCTTGATTGGCATGGGCTTAAGCATTTTATGTAAATGGGCCAAGTTGTTGAAACATCATGTAGATTGAGCTAGTAGGAGCTCATGATGAGTAACTAACCAAGTCAGAGTACTACGGCTTGAGTCTGGTTCATCATAAGAACTCCCACCCACCACCCTTAGGTAGCCACATGTAACAAGGTCCATAAGTGGCATTTTGGCTACTTCCTTCATGACTACCGCCAGCGGGACTCGAGAAACCCAACCAAAGATACCCATAACCCAACTTGCCTAAACCCAAAATCGATTGGGACTAATGCTTAAAACCCGGTATGACTCAAACATGTGAAACCTATATTTGACACAAAGTGACCAGAGATTGATCAACTCAATTAGACCATAACCTAGACTTTATAATGATCCAACCATGCATTAGCTCAACTGGAAGCAAAGACACTTCCTTGGGAGAATCGTCGTCGTCCTTGTCTCCTTGACACATATCGAACACAAACACACACCATGCATACGCCTAGACACGTGGTGCAGACGATCTAGATGTGTCCTCTTTGATTATATTTTTCTAAGTCAGACATACCAAAAAATGACTAGTCAAACCATATTATTTGGTGTCGAGGAAACCCACCTAGTTAAGGCCATAGTAACAAAAGTCTTGATCTTAGAAAGATCGATTTCGCGATTTTATAGGCTCCCGAATGTTCAGTGCGATTAATATATATGTTGCTGGTTTTTCGTGACTTTTTCAAGATTTTCCCGCTTTTTGCGAGTTTTACAAATTTTCATGATTGTTCATGACTTTTTAAGATTTTCTTTCTGTTAAGTCGCTTGCTCTTTTATTACCAGACCATGTACACAGAATTCCTGATATACACTAAACCTCCAACCCCCCACTCTCCCGAAAGTCCATTGCTATTGTTTAACCATACTTTAATTCTTTTCCTACTTTATTCACTAAATAAGATTGTATGTCTAGTGACCCTAATAAATACATGAGTATCTGATATATATATATATATATATATATATATATATATATATAGAGAGAGAGAGAGAGAGAGAGAGAGAGTCAGGTTAGAATACACTCGAGTGTACAGATCGCACGAATACACTCAAGTGTGTTTGCATATCAAGACTATTTTTTGCAAAATGTAAACCATTAATCTTCATTGTCATACTATAACTAGGCTACATACAAATTTGAGCCCATTTGGATGAGTGTAAGTCACTCATCCATGGGCAACAAAATCGACGCGCAAAACTAACTTGAGATGCATAATTTTTGCGGTCTTTATAGCATGACCTATAAATGTCCAAATGTGCTCAAATTTTGCGTATGAGATATTCACAAGATGTTTAAGAAGATCAACGAATTAGATTTTTGAAGAAAAAAAATATTGCATCATGAAAAACTACTTGAGTGTATTCTGCTCCGAATACACTCAAGTGTATTCTAGCCTGACTCTATATATATACGTATATATAGCCGACTTATTCTAGATGCAAATAGTTGACCAAACTTTGACCGAAATATATTGATTTATCACGATTTTTCCGATTTATTTCCAAATTCTGGTTTTCCCGACAAGCCGAAAATTGTCAAATCCTGAATCTGTCAACTATGGTTAAGGCACATTGGATCCACCCCAGAAAAGTAAAACCAGGGACCCATTGCGGCAAGTCACCCCACGCAACACCTAGTGGCGTGAAATGTCACAAGGGTAGCCCTAGCCTGTACGCCTGCCATGAGTTTCTTTTCCTAAAATTCGAGGGGATTTGAATCTAGGACCTCTTGTTTAAGGAAACACCATGCTCAACCATAGTATGTCTCCACTGTACTATTCCTCCAGCACACCAGTAGTACGTCTCCTCCCTCTACTATCTTATCATCCATACATATTAATTTATTATACATTTTCTTGTTTGTGATTATTACACTTTTTTATTATTTGTAATGTTAGACATCAATATGATTTTTATTCATCATCCTTGTAATTATTGCTCTGGGAAGGTATAAAACTATTATGGCTTATCATTATCCTATTCAACTGTATGATTTCATACAGCAGATGTAGTGTGGAATTCTTCATAGATATGTTTGATTTAATTATGTACGCAGTTCATCATTCTTAATATTATTTCTCTTGGAATGTACAAACTACAAAACTATTATAGTTTAACATTCTCTTATTAAACTATATGATTTCATACTCCACGTGTATTGTGGAATTCTTCATATATATGTTTCATTTCATTATGTACGCAATGTGATTTCATCATTTTTCATATCTGTATTATGATGCATGCTTTTATATTATAAACAAACTTTGGGTTTCTTACCCTTCTTTTGTGTTTGCTTCTATCAATTCTATGTTATGACCTACTTTAGAGCCTTGGATGGTTGCCTTTACCTGTGTTGCTCCATATAATTTACATATCTATGTCCAACGTTGTGTGTCCTATATTATTAAAAATCGTCATGTCTTGTGCCAATGTCCATGATGTGTCATGTGTCTATGCTTCGTAGTCATCAACACACATGAATACGATATTGCCCAAGTATTCCACCTAATCCTATGCATATGTATAGATATTTGTTCACTATATGTATATATCAAAATTTACAGGCCATTATAAACATTCACCAACATACACTCACCAAATTAATCAATATTACTATTGTTATCAAGGATCAGTTTATGTTTTTCCAATTCTTAATTTTGATGTTGTCATCCTCGCATCATTTCCAGTACAACCACCCCTGTCTAGCATTGCTCAAACTGGTCTGACTCAGTCATGATCCAACACAACCCTCAAGTCCGGAAAACATTGAATATTGAAAACAAAACCCATTAGTAAAAAACATGGCCCAAGAGCCGAATTTACTCGATGAGGACAGAACTTAACTGATAATTTACCTCAGATAATAATGACAACCCAACTTGAACCCCTATTAACCCCCGTAACATAAAATGGCCAAAAGCGACACGACCGATGCTAACCTAACCCAACTGGCCCAAAAGAAGTAGAACAACCAATATTAACCTGAGCGGAAATAAACAAAAAGCCACAAGTTTGCTGGCTCCATGTTCCTCTAGCTACCCCTCCGCTATTACCTCTCCACTAGCTTCCTCTCCACATCGATCATCCTCAGAAGCTCTTTTGCATGCCTAGCACTGACTTAGAGTGAGGTAAAAACTCCTCTGTGGTACAAGCAACAACTGCTTCCCAAAGAGTCACATTATTGTCAAAGTTAGAGATGGCCTTGCAAACAGTGTTACCACCTATGGCATAAATTTCTCACTAGCATCTTCACCTTGACTTTGGTCCTTCCTTGGCCCTCTAAGTTGATTGTGCCCAAGCAGCCTACAAGACATCCATTAGGCTTCCTTTCCTTGAGCATTCAAGCCCCCTTATCAGAAATTTTCTTCTCAATCCTTGCATCCTTCATGTAACCCAAAAGAATACTTCACTATCTCAAGTCCTAACAGTTATAAGAAGATAATAAGTACGCAGAACGCCTTCACTTGAATAGGAATACAAATTTGGGCCTTTAGAGCAAAATCTGATCTCCCTAGCAAATTCCAATTGAATACTTTCTTTTACAGGATTCTATATGTTTCAAGGTACTTAGTCCTTGTCTGTGAATTTACAAAACAGTAACAAGTTTCATGTTTTTATAAGAAGAAGAATCAAATGTTTTTCTAAAATTACAAAGAGGTTAACAACATCGTAGCAGGATTCCATGCTTAGCAACAATATCTGCTTAAGAAAAAAAGTTAAGCATATTCAGAAGATAGCATGACAGCAAGTTTATATGCACACAGAAGGCTGAACCTTAACAAATTCCATATACAAAGTATAGTGAATGCATATTTGACTTAAAATGATTTTCACATTTCATGGTTTTGCTAGCTTGTCAGATCATACTCGCATTCTTGGACGTTACTGCTTTGTTTATCTTTTGAATGCAAAATTTTACTACATTAAAACTCATATGTCCATGCGAAATATGAGGTTAATGTGCTCTCCCAAACTTTTTCAGCTTTAAATATTTAACGATGAGAACATAACCCAAATTAGAGCTGAATGGAAAAGCTGGATCCATGTATCCAACCCCAATATGATTGGTAGATTGTATAACATCTATAGCGAACACTGGTTTACTTAAAACATCGTATAAAATATGCAGGGGCAATTTCCAGAGGCTTCTGGGTGAAAATGACTTTCGTCCATTTTCCGGAACCAGTTATTATCCCAATTACAGCATTCATAAAGAAAAGAATATCTGTCATAAGGAAAAAGAAATAAACATCATCAGGTATTCCTTTACCTCAATTAAACAGTGTTACTGGGATTTGGGAGCACTAGAAGATTTCATGTAGTCCAACATCTCCATCCTATATCTCTCCACGTCCTCTAATCCTTTTCGTTGGTAAACCTACAAGCATGATAGTAGCATCATGTTCAAGAAAACAAGCACACTAACAGCAACATCAAGATTCCAAAATTCAAATCTATTTGCAACTTATGTCCCTGCTATAAATAAGCTATTTGATAATATACAGTAAATATTTGTTTTTCCAAACATGTTTGCCATAACAGATGGCTGTGAGATTATATACTGCCTCGATTTGATTTCGGTTCAAACTTCAATGAGGAAAACATCAAATAGCAAAACATTATATAAGCATAAAGTTGAACAAAAGGATCATATATTATTGTTCAAAAACAATTGTAGAAAAGGTGAAAAGATATGATCTTAGGTAGAAATGCAGTAGCAGTGGATGTTATGATATTATGTTTTTTTTTGTCTTATCAGTTGTCACAGACAAAATTTGTTGAAACTCGTGTGACACGAAGACAGAGGAGCAAATCTTACTTTACTGAGGAATCATTGACATCAAAGAGAGGGAGGTGGATAGCTAAATCCATCAAAGAATTTGAAGTAGCCATTTTGGTTCCAGTCGTAAAGAATATTCCAGAAGAGGCTCTACATATTCCTCGTAATCGTCCTCAAGTAACAATCTGATTGCTTTCATGACCAAGACATAATGATTACATGCAACTCTCTGATCTTGAGGAGTGTTTACAGTTGCTTCAGATACAGAAAATACTAATACTATTGTGACCCTTACTTGAAAGGGGGGTCCCACTACTTATTCCACTCAAAGGACACCCACTCCTGTCAACACTTCCTTACATCCTCAGTGCTGATTGAAATGTCATAATGACATTATGAGAATATTATATAAAACTTCATAAGTTCATCATCCAGCATTCCCAAGTGTCGGGATCACTAACAATGCATGATAAAGGAGAAAATATAAAAGGAGATGGTATAACTGTTCCTAGACATCTCTTGGTTTAGTTTTTAAAATTCCTAAATTTCCGTCTGATCTTTGTTTTCATTAGTTGACTAAATTTTTCACATAAAGATGCTCCAAAAGCAAACAAAACTACTTCGTAATTTTTGTGAGACGATAAGATGAGCAAGACATTTGGCAAAGCATAAGAGATTTGGTTAACTATCTTGTGAAAGCTCCAGGTCTGCTTGTCTGCTCTTTGTGTTCAAACCGCTAATCATTCTGTATCACTCAATAAGATCAACTTGTTCACTCCCATCTTTATAAGACCTATAGTTAGAGGATTAATTGTGTTTACCTGGTCAACATTTTCATTCTATTTCAAATCCTAAATTCCAACTCAAGCAGAATCAATCCAGATTAGGATTGGCTAAATTAAAATGGGAGTTAAAGGAAATTGTTATTATTGTGATCAAGTTAATACCAATGGCATCAAATTCAGCAGAGTTCAGGAAACCGGTCTATGCGGCCACATATGCTGCTGCTTATGCAGTCCCGCAGCCGCCTACCAAGAACGACATTTTCCTGAAAACATCAAATTTGATGGAAAATTCAATTTTGAAGAGGCCAAAAATGAAATCATGACTGTTTTATTCGACTCGCAAATATCAGTACAGCGATGATTATGCCGTCAATTTTGCCAAGTTTTGAGTGGTTCATGCATACAAGACATTGGAGGTCGTAAGTATAGTTGTTGGGGCGTCTACCTAGGCGGTTAGGTTCCAAAGGTGGGGTATGCCTATGTCATTTTAATATGATATTTGACATATACACATAAATTGTATGCATTTAATTTGACATATATATGCATACACATGTAGTATAAAATATACGCAACACTTCCACATATATATATATATATATAGAGAGAGAGAGAGAGAGTCAGGCTAGAATACACTCGAGTGTACAGATCGCACGGATACACTCAAGTGTGTTTGCATATCAAGACTATTTTTTGCAAGATGTAAACCATTGATCTTCTCCGTCATACTATAACTAGGCTACATACAATTTTTGAGCCCATTTGGATGAGTGTAAGTCACTCATCCGAGGTTAACAAAATCGACGCGCGAAACTAATTTGAAATGCATAATTTTTGCGGTCATTATAACATGACCGATAAATGTCCAAATGTGCTCAAATTCATGCTAGAATACACTCGAGTGTATTCGGTGCGGAATACACTCAAGTAGTTTTTCATGATGCAATATTTTTTTCAAAAATCTAATCCGTTGATCTTCTTAATCATCTTGTGAATAGCTCATACGCAAAATTTGAGCACATTTGGACATTTATAGGTCATGTTATAAAGACCGCAAAAATTATGCATTTCAAATTAGTTTCGCGCGTCGATTTTGTTGCCCTCGGATGAGTGACTTACACTCATCTAAATGGGCTCAAAATTTGTATGTAGCCTAGTTATAGTATGACGGTGAAGATCAATGGTTTACATCTTGCAAAAAATAGTCTTGATATGCAAACACACTTGAGTGTATCCGTGCGATCTGTACACTCGAGTGTATTCTAGCCTGACTCTATATATATATATATATATATATATATATAGATGGGGATGGGGATAGTTGAAATAGATGGGGATGTTCAAGATGATGTTTGTCACAGGATCACTGTAGAATGCTTGAAATGGATGAGTGCAATTGGAGTATTATGTGACCGAAATATCCCTCTCAGATTAAAAAGTACGTTCAATAGAACAACTATACGGACAGCCATGCTATATAAGAGTGAATGTTGGGTGGTGAAGAAACAAGATCTCAACAAAATGAATGTGGTCGAAAAGCGTATTTTGAGATGGACGTGTGGGAAGACAATAAAGTTTGCTTGAGAAATGACTATATCAGGATCAAAGTGGGGATGGCGAGCATTGAGGACAAGTTGCAAGTGGGCAAGGAATAAGGTTTCGCCGAAACCGGCGAAATTTCGCCCCCAAATACCGATTTCGACGTGACCTGATACGAAACCATGCAACTGTGTCGATACCGTCGCATTTCGCGAAATTTCGATGCAATTTCGCCAAAGTTTCGATGGTTTCGCTAATTTCGCCAAATTTCGAGGGGTCCAATGCAGTTTTTCCATCTTACTTATCGGTACGCAGCCGAAACCGGCGAAACCTGCCGGTTTTTCGAGCTGCTTTGCTGCTGTTGCTGTTCTTTGTGGAGACAAGGTGATTTTGAGGGGGATTTGCCATTTGGAGCCAAAGATCGACTACATTAAGGTAAATAAATATATTTTCTTCCATTTTCATTCATTTCCAACCTCTATTTCTCCTAATATCATCTATTTTGAACACATATTTCTCTATTTCACATAATTTCGTATTTTACACTAAAATATTAGATCTACTCCACTGTTCATCAAATTTGTGTGTTCTAAACATAGATCCACACATCTAAGCCATGGATCTATATATATCTTCAATAAATTTACACAAATAACTAATTTTTATATCTTTTTTAGATTATAAATACTAATAATAGTATAGATAATATATATTCATCATAACTAGTTATTTCACTTAGGTTTAGTAGAAGAAGTTGTTACAAACACTAATATGAACACAAGGAAAATAATTTTTGTAAAAAATAAGATATTTTTTATATATACACTATTTAAAAATCCGAAAATTAAAAAAAAAATCATAAAATATTCTTTTTTTTAGAAATAAGATATTTTTGTATTGTTTTAAATATCCTATTACAGTAGTACTCCTAATCACTTACATATACGCATAAATTATTTGTTAAATATGCATTTATCAATTTAAAAATATATTTTCAGACCTAAAAATACAAATAAAAAATAATTCTAAACCTTTTTTCATATTGATTGATATCCTATTACAGTAGTGTACCTAATCCATTACATATATGTACAAATTATTGATAAGTATGTGCATTTATCAATTAAAAAATAATTTTTAGACCTAAAAATACAAAAAAAAAATTCAGACCTAAAAATACAAAAAAAATAATTCTAAACCTTTTTTCTTCCTTGTTAATTTCCTATTTTAGTAGTGTACCTAATCAGTTACATATCTGTATGAATTTTTGCTTATGTCGTTTATTGTTTTGATTGCTAATGGCCTAATGCATTGCATATTCTATGTTGTTTTTGATTTATTTCAGCGTTGACAATGTCTTCTGATGGAAATTCGTCTGGGAATGAGGGTGCTAGGCAGAATGCACCCAAACCCAAGGAAGTAGATTTTGCTTGGAATTATTGTGCTCCTGTTCCCGGGGTCAAGGGAAAGGTGGTTTGTAACTTCTGCAAAAAGACAATTGGTGGAGGGGGCATCACCAGGTTTAAGCGTCATATTACTGGGGGAGACAAGAATGTTGCCTTATGCCAGAAGTGTCCGCAATCTGTTAGGGATGATTTCAGAAAGATCATAGCATCCAAAAGGGAGAAGAAAGACAAATGTATTGAGGCCAACAAATCTTACACTGATACTCTCTTCAATGTACAAGCCACAGGTTCATCTGCCGAGTCTGATGATGACATGGTGTATCCTCCAGGTTGTGGTGATACTGCTTACGGTCGGCATATGTATAGGCGGGCATATAGAGAATCAAGAAGAAGTGAGTGGGAAAGGGAGGAAGCTGCAAGAATACTACGGAGGTATGGGCCATCAGGAACTGGAGGAGGCAGTGGGACTGGAGTCACTGGACTAGGACTAGGTCGCAGCAGTCAACATGTTCCTCCTGTTGTTGATCTGGATGATGAAGATGATGTGTTTGCTCAAACAAAAAGGAAGAAAGGCACAGTTGATGTTCTGTTACGTTCTGCTAGTGCTAGATTGAAAAATATTGATGAACCAGGGGTTAGGAAGGCTGAACCTAGGCAAAAAACCCTTAAAGGCATGTTCAGTGGGGCAAAGGAGAAAGTGGGAAAGGCTGTAGGTAAATTCTTTTTTGCTCACGGAATCCCGGCACATGTTGCAACTGAACCCTATCTACAACATATGGTTGATGTGATAGGGGAGTCTGGTAGGGGAACTAAGGCCCCCACAGCTTATGAACTTATGCATAAATATCTTCCCGAGCAGAAAAAAGAGCTAGAACAGTGGGTTAAGGAGCAAAAGATATTGTGGGCTGAGTATGGGGTCACACTCATGTGTGATGGGTGGACCAGTGGCAACAGGAAACAAATTATAAACTTCCTTGCTCATTGTCGTGGATCTACTATCTTCCTTGATTCTGTTGATGCTTCTGGTGAGGTTAAAGAGTACACATATTTATACAAGCTGATGAAGAAATACATGAAAGTTGTTGGGCCTGAGAATATTGTGCAAATTGTTACTGATAATGGATCAAATTTTAAGAAGGCGGGGGGAAAGATAATGAAGAATTCTCCCGTGTACTGGACGCCGTGTGCTGCCCATTGTATAGATCTCATATTAAAAGATATGGGAAAACTTGAGTACATCAAATCTGTGACCATTGATGCAAAATTGATTACAGGTTTCATATATAATCATTCTTTTCTGTTGAATGCAATGAGACGCCCAGAATATTGTGGAGGCGATCTAGTTAGAGTGGGGGTAACAAGATTTGCTACCAACTACTTGGCTCTAGATTCACTGAAGAACAAAAGAGATGGACTGAGGAGGTTATTTAATGGAGTAGAGTGGACCTCCATGAAGGAGCACAATACCCCACTTGGTCGACGAATTGAAGAACTAATTGCTAATAGGGCTTTCTGGGACAAAGTTACCAAGGTACTTAAGGTAATGGCTCCTATAGTAAAAGTGTTGAGGTTAGTAGATGGTGACAAGGCTGCAACCATGCCTTGGTTATATGACGCAATGGAAACAATGGTGGAGAATGTGAAAAAAGCCGCTCCAACATCCAATGCACAATACACGAGCATCATAAAAAAGAGATGGACTGATATGCTTTTGCATCCACTACACAAAGTCGGTGAGCATCATAATCATTGTAATTGTATCATGTATATAATTATTTAACTGGTCTATGTTAAGAAATTAACAGGTTTTGTATTATTTATTTACAGCATACTATTTGAACCCAAGATACCATTACTCGCGGCAATTGGGTATGAAACCAGACTTGATGAATGCGGTTAGGGATGTGCTCAATAAGTTGCTTACATCCACAGAAGAACGGATGCAGGTTTTGGATCAGGTATACAAATAGTTGTATAATTGTATTTCATGTTTATCTAATATCTATAACCTAACAACTATTAATGTGGTCTTTCATGTTTGTTGGCTTTTTTGTAGCTACGACAATTCCGTGAAGGCCTTGGATGCTTTGGCCACCCCAATGCAGTAGCCGACCGTGCAGAGGGTGATCCTTGTGAATGGTGGGTGTGGAATGGGAACGGTGCCCCTCAACTTAGAAAAATAGCCATACGCATTCTTTCACAGACAACTTCTGCAGGGGGTGTGAAAGGAATTGGAGCACTTTTAATTTGATTCATTCAAAAAGAAGGAACAGATTGGGGGCTCTCAGGTTAAGGGATCTCGTGTATGTCCACTACAACATGCGTTTGAGAGCTAGAGCCATAAGAGAGGCCAACTACAAAGAAGTCCAATTTGCTGAAATGCATGATCCCATTGACACAGCATACACGTTCCAAGAAGATAGATTTCGGGGCCTTTATGATAGTGATGATGAGGGTACCGGTACAATAGAAGATCCCTTGGAAGAATGGATGAATGAAATAGGCCGTCCAGTTCTAGACAATATTTCTTCTGGCCGTCCAGATCCATATGTGGAGGAGCAATTTGAAGATGTTTCGGGTGTTGTACTTGAGGAAGAACGAAGAAACAGAAGCCCACCTGAAAGACTTGAGCCAGAGCCTGAGCATGTAGATCTTGATATGGAAATTGATAGAGCAGTGCAAGATGAATTGGGTGGAGCATCTAGTGCTTCAAAATCTATAACTGCTACATCATCTGGGTCCAAGTCTAAGAGTGATGACGACGACGATGATGGTGGTAATGCAAGTGGTGGTCAACGTTCTCCAGAGTATCCTCCAGCAGTTGATCCTCAGAATGATGATCGTCCATATATCACTAGGGATCCTATATATCCACAGGAAAGAAATGTCACAATGGCTGAAAAAACCTTTACGAGGAAGAAAACTCGAGGTGGAAAAGACTACAGTGGTGCACCACCACGGCCACATGAGGATACATGCTATAGGCTTCCTACAGCTACAGCTACACTTATAGGATTCCAATACTATCCTACTTCACAATATTATACTGATTCCACTTCTGATATTGCTGAATCCATGGGAAACATGAGGCTTTCTGATTCTCTATATCCTCAACAATCATTTGGTGATACGTTGTTTGGGCACCCACAAGCGTACTATGGGTATTCTGGATATCAAACTCAGCCACCACCACAACCAGAAGCAGAATTAGAGCATCATATTGGATATACATATAGTGCAAATGTCTCTGGCCCGCAAGGAACATATCAATACAACAATACTGTATTTTCTGATGATGGGGGGCAATCATGGAGCGGTGGTAGCTCAGTTATTCCTGTTGCTCGTCAACCTCCATCTGATTCTGAAAGCAGGAGTCGATATCTTAGAGATCTGGAAGATCACTTTCCAAGGTTTGGGATGATGATGTTCATTTCTGCTGATGTGCACGAGGAACATGTGATTTCATACAACAAACTTTACAGAATGTACATGACCTGGGAGCAATATGTCGACCATATCAACACTGTACAGTATGGTGAACAACCATCTCAATCAGCACGACACTCAACATACAATTGATTTGAGTTGGTAAGTTACTATATTATTCATATGTTGTAAGTTTGATATTATTGGAGAAGTGTGTGTACTTATGTTTATGGATTGTGCTAGTAAAATTGCATAACTTAATTCCTATATTTTGTCATCGAAATCCTTCATCGAAATCCTCAATAAACAGGACAGTTCCCTTACATCCCACATGAAGCCCCCCCCCAACCTACCCCCACATAAAATTTTATTGCATAAAACGATGCATTTAGGTGTAGAGATCACGCCTGTAAAATTTCATAAATTAATTCGTTCATTTTGGCGTCGAAACGGGCACCGTTGCATTTATCGAAATTTTTGTCGAAATTTCCATAAATTTCGGTTTCCATGCTGTCGAAACGGTATCGAAATCGGATACCTCGTTCCTTGCAAGTGGGTCGACTGAGATGGTATGGATATGTGCAACGCAAACCACTAACGTGCATGTGTGAAACAATGTTATTGAGTCTAGCACAATTAAAAGAATAAGAGGCACGCCTAAATTAACCTTGGAAGAGCTTATAAAGAGAGGTTTTGAATCTTTACATCTTGATCAAAATATGACCCATACCAGAGTTGGTTGGAAAAAAAGGATCCATGTAGCTTACCCTAAATTGGTTGGGATCGAGGATATATATATATATATATATATATAGAGAGAGAGAGAGAGAGAGGGAGATAGTCAGGCTAGAATACACTCAAGCGTATAGATCGCACGAACACAGTCAAGTGTGTTTGCATATCAAGACTATTTTTTGCAAAATGTAAACCATTGATCTTCATTGTCATACTATAACTAGGCTACATACAAATTTTGAGCCCATTTGGATGAGTGTAAGTCACTCATCCAAGGGCAACAAAATCAACACGCGAAACTAATTTGAAATGCATAATTTTTGTTGTCTTTATAACATGACCTAGAAATGTCTAAATGTGCTCAAATTTTGTGTATGAGCTATTCACAACATGTTTAAGAAGATCAACGGATTAGATTTTTCTTAAAAATATTGCATCATGAAAAATTACTTGAGTGTATTCTGCTTCGAATACACTCGAGTGTATTCTAGCCTGACTCTATATATATATAGAGAGAGAGAGTCAGGCTAGTGTACACTCAAGTGTACCGGAGGCACTGTACACCTCAGTCAATTTGAAGATGCAATAAATTTTTGAAAAATCTAAACCGTTGATCTTCTTAATTATCATAAGAACATACTGTATAATAAATTTTAGCTCATTTGGACACTTATAGGTCGTGCATCTAAAGGAGGCAAAAATCATGTATTTCAAATTAATTTTCGGCGTCGATTTTGTTGTCCTTGGATGAGTGTAAGACTTACACTCATCCAAATGAGTTCAAATTTTGTATGTGACCTATTATTATTGTAACCCTGAAGATCAATGGATTAGATTTTGGAAAAACATGGTCTAGATAGGCAAACACCATTGGGGTGTACGGCGTGATCTATACACTCGAGTGTATTCTAGCCTGACTCTATATGAGTCAGGCTAGTGTACACTCGAGTGTACCGGAGGCACCGCACACTATATATATATATATATATATATATATATATATATATATATATATATATATATAAATATATATATATATATAATCGGGTGAGCTTTTCAAGCTCTAGTCACTCTGACTAACTTTTTATATACCCTTTGAAAAAGGGTGTGCCTATCCAATACATTGACTTGATCAAAGACATGTATGATAGCTCTACTGCATGTGTCAAGACTCCTGGAGGAGAGACACCAACTTTTCCTATTACAGTTGGGGTACACCAAGGATCCACACTCAGCCCATATCTATTCGTTCTGGTTATGGATGAGTTAACAAAGAATGTTCAGGATGATATTCCTTGGTGTATGTTATTTGCTGATGATATTGTTTTGATTGACGAAACAAAAGATGGATTGAATGATAAAGTTGAATGTTGGAGAAAGGCATTGGAATCAAATGGATTGATGATTAGCAGGAGCAAAACTGAGTATATGCATTGCAATTTCAGCCAATCTCGCAGTGTGAATGATGGAGCCAAGTTGGACGGAGTATATATACCAAAATGTGACAAATTTCGTTACTTAGGTTCTATTATTCAAATAGACGGGGATGTCCAAAATGATGTTTGACACCGGATCACTGCAGGATGGTTGAAATGGAGGAGTGCAACTGGAGTTTTATGCGATCAGAAGATCCCTCTCAGGTTAAAAAGTAAGTTTTATAGAACAGCTATACGACCAGCCATGCTCTATGGGAGTGAATGTTGGGCGGTGAAGAAACAAGGTCTCAACAAGATGAACGTGGCTGAAATGCGTATGCTGAGATGGATGTGTGGGAAGACAAGAAAAGATCGTTTGAGAAATGACTATATCAGGAATAAAGTGGGGGTGGCGAGCATTGAGGACAAGTTGCGTGAGGGCCGACTCAGATGGTACGGACATGTGCAACGCAGACCTACTAGTGCGCCTATACGAAGCAATGCTATTGAGCCAAACACTATAAATAGAAGAAGAGGAAGGCCTAAATTAACATGGGATGAGCTTATAAAGAGAGATTTTGAATCTCTACATCTCAATCAGAATATGACCCATGATAGAGCTGAATGGAAACGAAGGATCCATGTAGCCGACCCCAACATAGTTGGGATTGAGGCTTAGATGATGATGATGATGATGATGATGATGATATATATGGGTATATATTCATTGCCCGCGCGGGTAACTAGCTTTTGTTACTCGTGGATCTGTTTTGTAATAGGAAGGCATCTAATTATAATTAGACAACCAAAATTGTAATACAAAGACTCATTTTGTAAATACAGCGTGAAATTTTTATTGTCCTCTAAAAACAGTATAAATGATATGTATGACAAAAGTTTACGTAGTATTACAAAACGAGTCTTTCTATTACAATTTTGATCATCTCATTACCAATTTGGCTGTCTATTACAAATATGTGTCTTACTATTACAAAACAAATGCACGCGTAACTCACCTTAGTTACTCGCACGGGTAGTGAATGAATGGCCTATATATATATATATATACACACACACACATATATATTATATATATACATATATGGCTAAAAGAATTGTGTACCTGAGTACATGTACCCCATCTTCATTTATGATGATTGTAAAATTCTACTGAATAATCCAACCTTATAGATGTAAAGTATGCCACTTAGATAAGATGTGTACAAAAAATCACCAAAATCTGATTTTCATAGATCATCCAACGAAAGAAAATGTATATTTTCTAATCAACGGTGAGTTACAGAAATTGTATGAACCATTGAATGATATATTGCTATATCTCATGATCTATATGAGATATGGTTATGATTTTTTAAACATATCTAATCTATATAGTGTTGAATCAATCCATGTGGTTGGATTTTATTAACATGCTCCACGTGCTATTTTAAAGGCCGATACACATAAGTTACATGTACCGGCCAGTACGCACTTCCTAACCTATATATATATATATATATATATATATATATATATATATATATATATGATAGTGATATATTGTGGTCTGCGGTCTGCGGACCGTGCTATTTCCTTGTATTCTCGTTCGCACATCCCGATCTCCCGTCTCTAGTCTACCGCAGGAAGGGATGAACCTTGTGTTGTACAAGTACACCGCGTGTCAAGAGCATTAACAAGGGCAGTAGCCTGATCATGGCTTCCAAGTTCATTAGCTGATCCCCGTCCTTAAGCGGCACGAATCACATGATCCCCAAGAACGTGAACGTATTGACGTCGGTGATAAGCTCGGAGATCTCGATGTCGGAGTCCGAGAAGTGGATGAGGCACCAGAAACAATACTTGTATGTGCACAGTGTGGCATATTGAGGTCGAAGCTTCAATCAGGACATGTAGTCGGTGCAGCGCCACTACCTGAAGCGGTGCTGGGGACGGGTTTGGGTGGGGGTTCCGTGTGGAAGCACTAGACCCGGCGTTCCGGCTTCTGTCGATGGAGCAGAACGTGATGTCGACCCGCTTAGGGATCAGTGGATAAATCGCCCAGCGCGGAGGTTGTGTTGGTGATGAACTCACTGTTTGAATATCTGTAGATCGTGGTGTTCTCGTGAGTGGTAGAGGGTGGGACTGGTGCGGTGGTTCGGAGACATGGCAAAGGCGGAGCAATGGTATTTGATAAGGTGTAGAGATGAGATGTGGCAGACTGGCGTTGTGCCAGAGTCGACGGCGGTGGTGGAGAATGCTGGTGGAGATGGGGAGCAGGTGTTCGAGTGGAAGAGTATTATGGAGATCAAGTTGTACATGGAGCTAGGCAACGGAAAAGAAGAGTGCTTTGGTGTGGCAAAGAGTTGCTTGACCACCAGTAGAACCTGCTTGCCAAGGAGCCCATTGTTGTGAAGAGAAACCAGCACATTATCGAAGTCAAGTGTCCAGATTGTGATTGGATTTGATTAACACAAATTTGATCTTTACTTCGTATTGGTTCGATCTGTTGCGGCGTTGATCATTATCTAGTACTTACGATAGGTTTGTTAATGTGTATCTTATCTCCTGCTAGACTATGGCCTGGGCGATACACGAAACTAGGATCTCATCGCCTAGAACTGCTCGACTTGTATGATTGATATGGATGTAGACGCCATCTTTTGAGACCGTAGAGACGGTGGTCAGTACGAAATGAAAGGCAAACAACACCATACGGGAGACGGTAGATCGGTAATTTAAGGCGTGCGAGAATACAAGGAAATAGCACAGTCCGCAATAGATCACTACCATATATATATATATATATATATATATATATATATATATAACAATATTAAGAAAAAATATTATGGGAGAAGATCTTATTGAAGAAGATCTAAACATGATAATATATATATATATATCGAAAGAGAGAGAGAAAGGCTAGAATACACTCGAGTGTACCGGAGACCGAATACACTCAAGTCGTTTTCCATCATGCAATGCAAACCATTGATCTTCTAAATATCATATCAACATATGACAAATAAAATTTGAGCTCATTTGGACACTTATATGTCATGCATCTAAAGGCGACAAAAATAATGTAATTCAAATTAGTTTTGTGCGTCGATTTTATTGGTCATGAAAGAGTGATTTTGAAAATTCCAAATGAGATCAAATTTTACAGGTAGCCTTTATTTGTCATGACAATGAATATTTACGGTTTAGATCTGTCAAAAAAATTGGTTAGATATGTAAACACCACTTGAGTGTACGGTGCGATCTGTACACTCGAGTGTATTTTATAGTGTGTGTGTGTATATAGATGGATAACTATATATTTATATTTAAATAGATATATTAATAATATTCCACATTATATAAAAGAGTAGGGAGGATTATCTTTGTAATTTTTTCTTTTTTCTTTTGGAATTACAAAGTAGTCCTAGTATTATGATTTATATATATATTATATAGGTTAGGGTGTGGGAGAAGTTGTATGTAATTGTTTTTTTTACTTACAAATTAGTCTTTTATTATAATTAGGTAGTTGTGCGAGAGCGTAGAAGGGTCTGTATTTTTTTATAATATCTTAAATTAAAAATCAGTCCTTGTGTGTTCCAATAAGACTATATGATAGCTTGGTGGGAGGGGTTGAACGCAATATTTGCCTTTCGTTTGTCAACAGATTATGGCCCTTGTCTTACTATATATGAAAAGTGGTGGAAAAGGTTGCACACAAATTTTTAACTTTAGTTTTTTCAATTACAAAATGACATTGTATATTATAGTAAGCCAGTAGGTACCAGGTACCGATGCAATGGGAGCTGACTCCAACCAGTCTCTGCACCGCATCACGTCTTTTTGCAACTCCTAGGGTTGGGAGTGTGTCAAAACCAAGGTCAGAGGAGGTCGAGAATGTGCTCACTCTATGTGACATTGGAAATGGACTCTGTGTACTGATGTTGTCGGCGCCAAAAAAGAGTCATTGTTCCTTTCATCCTTTGCTTCTCTTTTTAGTAATCTTCTTCTTCCTTAACAGTGTATTTGGTACAACATTAGTGGAAGCAAGTTTCAACATATGTATTCTTCTTCTACCTACCTTACAACATAATTTCCTATTTACCTCCAAATTCAAATTACCTTTTTTTCTTCAGCTAGATGAAGTGATGCAACATCGTGTCCATATTCTTCAAAGTAATCTAATATTCGTAAACATGTGCAATGCACATGACAGGTCCAGTATATACTTGATATGCATTGTATGCATGTATGATATGAGTACATTTTAAAAATCTTAAACCATCGGTATATATTCTCGAATACAGCATATAAGAGGTACCCTCTCTGCTAGACACCGCATACAACATTTTGGAACCGTGGATATTAGTATGCAAGTATTTCTGCCATGTAAGTCATTTTGTAAAAATATCAGGGCATTTCACACAAATCACATAATTGTGTTGGTATCAACATTTAAAAAATTAACTGGTAAGCGTGAGGTCAGCATCTTGTAACTGGTAAAGCGGTAAGCGAGTGATTCTTGAACAAATGGGTTTTAATTTCCTATATAATTTTATACAAAAGTACACAAACACACACACACACACATATATATAATACTACACTTTTTGGAACTTATATATATATCTAAACACTGTACCCATAATAATAAACACTCCAATAGTTTATAACACACATATAAACAATGATTATAGCTATAGTACAGTAAACAAATGACTTGTCATGGATAAAACATTGTACATACATGAGACAACGAAAATTTTGTATCCCATGTTTACATAACTTCAATATGTTTAGTCCTTTCATAAAAGAATGGAATCTGAGCAATGTAGACAGTTATTTGATTGCCACACTTCATATCCACGGGAACATCTTGGGCAAAACTAAGTTCCTGGATCGAGCTACTATTACCCGCTTCTTACTTTTCCGTTCTGAAATAATAACAGGCGGCTACTTGTTAATTTGAATAGAACAAACCATGCTCCTATATATAGGAGAACAAGGAAGCGTACAGACACAACCTGACCCTAATGGGCAAAGACATACTCGGGCCATATTACAAACCACTTAATAACATAAATAAATGGACTCTCTAATACTCCACCTCAAGCTGAAGTCAGGAAAATCCCAAATCAGCTTGCAAACAGAGAGTTGGACTAAAAACAAAAATAAAACGATAAACCAAGCTCGTACAAGAATTTTTCTCCCCCCTGAATATTACATTAAAGCACTCAAAACACTCATACACTCCCTCTAAAGTAGATACCCCAAGCAAGCAGGTTGCAGTCGCAGAAGCTTCATGATCATTTGGAGGGTAAATTAGCATAAACAACAGTGTTTGATGGTCTTCATCATAGTCACTAGCGTTGCAGCCCAGAGAGTGTTGGGTCACATCTACAATAGTAGTCAACGTACAAATAAAGTATGGACGGGTCAACGTGGTGGAAAGTCAGAAAAAATGGTAGAGGAAAGAAAATTTAGGTAGATATACGGAGGAGGATAATCGATAACTCGAGTCAAGATGCAAGATGACCCGATTGGGTAGATTCAGGTAAAAAATCAATGGATCATTCTCCGACCAGAAAGGGGATTTGCTTAGCCCGTAGGGCAACAAATCTAGGGGTGCAAGGCGGAGCCCCAGCAAAAACCGATTAGGTCAAATAGATCTGATTAACAATATGTATATAGATATATTTGGACGGGAGGACAGTAAAAAAATTGAGGGGACACAAAAAAATTATGCATGGAGGGTTATTTGGTAGCGGTAAGAAGTGGTGGGTAGCGGTAGAGAGTAGTGGGTGACCGCCCACTGTACAGCACGAGTAGAGATGGTTGGGAGTATGAGGGGCAGCGGAAGTGGGGGTTGCAATGAGTTGGTGTTGCTAGGCGGCAGCTAGCAGAGTCAGCATATGGTGGCATTAATTGTATAGGATGCCTGGCGAAGGCGGAATCAATAGCAGTGAAGTCGGTGGTTTGCAGTAATGGTAGTGACACGATGGAGGTGTTTCGGGTGATGGCAGATGGGAGCATGGAAGTGAGCAGCGTCTTCAGGCGGCGAGTAGTGGAGCACATGTGGGGGCCAGTGGCGGGCTGTGAGTGGACTGGTAGCAGGGGCCTGGGGTGGTTGGGCGGTGAGCAGCAACTTGGCGACAACAGTCGAAGGCATACAGGCAGCAGCGGCAAGAAGGGGGGCATCAGCAGTGGCTGGTGGCGTGACGGGTAGCAAAGTTGTGTGGCGGCAACACAGGGACAGGCAGTGATGGCAAAGGGTTGCAGCGACAGCAAAAGTGGCGGGGGTTGGTTGTTGTTGTGGCAGCGGCTGGGAGTAGGCAGTGACGGTTTTTGTGGGAGAAGCAGGAAGCAGCGACACAGGGAGATGAGGGCAGCAATGGGATTAACGTGGAGATTTTACCAAAATGGCTAGAGACGCCCGGCGGGCAGCCAAGCCAACAAACGGTTGCGGCCGTCCGCAGGCGGTGATAACTTTCCTTCTCTCTCTCACGTAGGGCATTGGTCCCTAAGACTGCTACTTTGATACCGTATGAAATAATAGTAGAAGGCTACTTGTTATATTGAATAGAACAAACCCTGCTCCTAGATATAAGAGAAAAGGGAAGTGTACAAACACAACCTAACCCTAATGAGCCAAGACATACTTGGCCCATATTACAAAACACTTAATAACATAAATAAACGGACTCTCTAATATCCATGATACAAGATTTTTCCCAGAATGACACTCCATGTTGGAGCCTACCCAGTCAACATTAGAAAAACCATGTACTTGTTGCAGATGTCCACAACTTTGATGTAGAAGTCCCTTGCCAGTAGACTTCTTCAAGTACCTCAGAATATGCATCATAGCTTCCAAGTGATATGCACAAGGATTTTCCATAAATTGACTCAAAACACTAGTGGCACATGCAATGTTAGGTCAAATAGTTCAATTTTCCAACCAACCACCTATACCACCAAGGATCATCAAGGAGCTCAACCCACTCCATTGAAAGATTGACTTTAGAATCCATTAGGCAACAGGTCTAGTCCCAAGCATCCATCATTCTATAAGTAGGTCGAGCAAAACTTTCTTTGTGAAATCACTATCCCAGATTTTGACTTGGCAACCTCAATTCCAGGAAGTTTTTGAGATTTGCATGTGTCTTTATTATGAGACTACCCTGCGGAAAGGTCTCCAGTTGTGCAATGACGTGTCTTATATCACTAATGATTATAATGTCATCAACATAGACCTCCAAAAAGATGCAACCACAATTGTGTTTGGATGTAGAAAACTTAATGATCTATAGTATATTTCAGTAGTCTAAACTCAAAAGGCGCATTGCGAAGTCTACCAAACTTGGTGTGAGGTAGTTGCTTCAACCCATATAAGGACTCCTCTAACTCCCCTGAGCAATAAATTCAAGTGGTTGTTGCATATAGGTCTCCTCAACCACTCACCATGTAGAAACGCATTCTTGATGTCAAGTTGATGTGGAAGGCACGAGTGAGTGGTTGCAGAAGACGAGAATATGCACATAATTTCTATCTTCGGGATAGGAGAGGAAGCCTCAGAAAAATCCTTTGCCCTCGCCATAGACCTGAGTGTAGCCTTTGGCTACCCATCGTGCCTTAGCTCGATCAATCTATACATATGCACCCAGCTTCACAGTGAAACCCAACAAAAACCAACCACAGACTTGGTCTACAGACGTTGAACAAGAGACCATGTTTGATTATGGTGTAAAAATGTTATCTCCCCTTCCATGGCACTACACCGACTTGGGTGATCCAGTGCAACCAAAACAAACGTAGGTATAGAGAAAAGATATAGAGGATATAAAAGCATAATATGAGGGTGAAATATGACTATATGAAACAAAGTTAGAAATAAGATGGAGAGTTCCCCAAGGCATAGGGCACTTATCAATACATGTTTCTGCCAAATTGTCTAACAAAGAAGCAGATGATGAAGAGTTGAACTAGTAGGGGCCTCTACACCACATTGCAGACTTATCACATACCATGTGCAATGAGTGTAGACCTGAGTAATTTGGAGGACAAGGATCTATAGATCTAATTGGTGTGATTGGGAAACTACTAATAGATGACTCAACAACCACAATAAGGGGTACAAGTTCATTAATAGCTATTGGTGTCGACGAAGAGTGGTCATCAAAGAATGACCTATCTCCAAAAAAGGTGACATCATATATATATATATATATATATATATATATATAGAGAGAGAGAGAGAGAGAAGTGGCATAGAATAGGGCTATAGCACTTATATCCCTTATGTATATAGAGTAACCAAAACACGCACACTTAGTGAACTTGGGACCCAACTTGTCCACTTCTGGACCAATACAATGAACAAAGCAAACACATCCAAACGCTTTTAGGAGGAACACAATACAATGGCTTCACATGATGGACCTGAACAGGTATGTCACATATGATTAAAGACAGATGATGGTATGTGGTTAATAAGGTTAAGTACCGGTGAGAATTGCATCTCCTAAAACTCTTTGTGAACATGCATGTGAAGAAGAGTGTGGGAAATCTCAACGATATGATGAATCTTTCTTTCAACCACTTCACTTTTTGTGGTGTGTGGGGAAAATGGCATGTCAATGATGTTGTGCGATGAGTTAAAGTGGGAGAAGTCATTGCTGAAATATTCTCTAGCATTATCTGATTGTAGAATACTCGTTCTTCTTGAATTGAGTTTCCACTCCCACATAAAAAGATAAAATAGATAATAGTTCAGATCTTTCCTTCATCAAATAAAGGGACGTATTATGTAGCACAAGAATAATTATCAACAAAAATAACAACATACTCATAACTAGGTTTGGAAGTTACACGACTTGGATCCCATACATTTAAATCAATTAACTAAAAAGAGTATGTTTCCTCCCTTTAGACCTAAAGTCAAACTGTATGCTCCCCTAACTGGCATGACTCGCATTGTAGACTCTAAAGGAGGGACGGACCTACACCAAAATCTTTGAGCATGTCGGATGACACATGACCAAGACGACTATGCACCAATACGAGAGAAGCAGCGACACTAGGACACCTCTTCAAGTAGTAGAGTCCAACCATTTCATACCCTATCAATCGTCGTCCCCTTCTTCAAGTATTGTAAAACACAAGTATCTAGTAAGAAAGTAAACGAGGCCTATAGAGAATTGAGTTTATATGCTAATAGATAACAAGTTGAAAGGAAACAGAGGGACCAACAAGGTGGTGGATGGAGGTGATATATGTGGACTAGGCAACACCATACTAGTTCCTTTAACAGATGTAATAGAGCCATCTGCAAGGTTAACGCTAGAAAGGTTGGACTTGTGTTTATAAATGATGAACATCTCAGGTTTCAATGTGATGCGATGATTTGCACCTGAATCGAGGACCCACTCTGACTTTGATTATGATGCTTCAGAAACTTGAGAGATGCACGTATATGCACTAGCTCACTATGCAAGAGAGGTTACTGAAGACATAGATGGTAGTAAAGCTCAAAGACGCATCAGCTATGAGTACTCTTCTCTAGATAGTGAAACCTAACGAGAAATCTCCTCTTAATTATCCTATACAGCTACCAAATTAACAGGCTTAACAGAAAACCCATGTAGCTCATAACATGTACCTTTAGTGTGCCTTTTTGTACTGCAGTTGGACGTCCGTAGAGGTGCCCCACGACCAATAGCAACACCTTCACCTCTAGTAAAACCTCTCCCACAGCCACAACCTCCACGTCCTGTATCCTTGTCAGATTGGATAGTAGGCTGACTTCGCTCCCTGGAACTAAGTGATAACAGCAGCATCTTGCTCTAATAAGGCATGTGATATTGTTGCTTTGGGTCTCTACTAGTGAAGGAAGTTAGGATCCTTGCAAGATCAGTCTACGGACCCCCTCATACTCACAACAAAGTCCTACCATAAACTTAATCATTGTCATCTAGTCACGTTGTTGCATCTTCGGAATATCCGTAGACAAAAGAAGTGATCAATGTAAATCATATTAGTCAGTTGTGTCACCTCGCCAAAGTATTGCTCAAATGATGTGTCTACCTATTGCCCATAAAGCTCGACAATCATATCATACATGTAGAGGACACTGTTTGAATGCATTAGATATAGGTGATCCCAAAATGGCTTGCACATCTTAATTGGTCATGTCAGCTACATTTGGCTTCATGTTACATATCATGCTCAACAAATTGGCATCATGTTGTTCCCATTGTCAAAATCCAATAGATCCTGATGTAGGAGGTTTATTAGTCAAGTGCTTGATACAACCTTAACCTTTGAAGAGGTTCTGCACGGTTCAACTCCATTGTCCAAAGTTTTTCCTTCAATTTCCTATTGATCATAATATGATTTTAGACAATCGTTGTTGCTTGATTAGTGACAGTTTCATATTTGTTATTTTTTGGCGTCTTCACTAGATAAGATCAAGAGGACTTCACTTCGCAATACGCAGGCCTTGCACACGCATGAAGACCGCAGAAGCATAGACAGAACTTGATGAGGACAATGGGTGATGCATGTAGTCTTTGGGACTGCACACCTATGCATGGTCACTATTGGTGCGGCTAGACAGGCATTACAAGTAGTTTAGCAGCTTTTGTAGCAAGAGGCTTGTGAGATTCTAGAAGATAATGCATTGTGCGGAAGGCAGAGCAACAACCTCCATGCGGAAAAGCGGTTGACGGGTTCGGTCTAGGCGGTCAGAAGCCCCTGACGAGGCCTAGACTTCGATGTGGCGTCCTCTATGTAGAGTAGTGTTGATAGGGCCTAGTAGATGGTCGAAGCCACTAATGGAGCATGGACCTTAGTGTAATGTCAATGTGTCGCACTTATTTAAAGCAAATGATGTTGGAAAAGGAGAGAAGGGTATTTACATAAATGGCGGCGCACTCTGGCGGCGCGACGGGGGCCCGACGCCCTCCTTCTCAGCAAGGAGGCAGGCGACCCCGAGATGAACAGGCCATTAGAGTGGCTGCCGCACCCAGAGAATGGACTGACCTCTGCAAAAACCAAATAGGCAATGTCAATACCAGGATCAAAGTAGAAGATCTAACTCTGGATGATGATACCATCATCATCCCGTAGCTGGAGGTTGACGAGAACGCGGCACTATGGAGGACCACCCTCGCCGGCTACATAATAGGATTCAATCCACACATTCCTATGCTCCAAGAGCACTTGATCAAGATCTGGAAACCTGCTGGTTCGCAGGAGGTTTTAGGGAGAAGCAAGGGATGTTTTATTATCAGATTCCAATCTAAAAGTGATATGAATACGGCATTGGAAGGAGGCCCATGGAGCATTAAGGGCAAACCTATGATTCTAAAAACCTGGGAGCAAGGGGAACCCCTTGAGCAGGAGAAGCTAACTTCCGTGCTTGTCTGGCTCAAGCTCCTAAACCTCCCTCTAGAGCTGTGGAGCGAAAGGATGATCGGCCGCATTGCGTCTTACTTAGGTAAACCACAATGTCTGGATCGCCAGACCAAGGCAAGGAAGCGAATCGACTTTGCGTGAGTGAATGTCCTGATGAACGCATCCTCCCCCTTCCCCAACCTGGTGAAGCTGAGAACTGATGGTGGTCATCCCTACTCTATTCAGATTGAATACGAGTGGATGCCTGAAAGATGCCCCCACTGCGGGACTTTCGGGCATGATAAGGCATTGTGCAAGCCTACGGAGAAGAGTCCTACAGCTGATCAAAGCAAGAACTCTGCTGAGAAGACAGTTGACAAAGAAAACACACCACATGTTCGACAAATTGCTCAACAAGTTGAACCCATTATCCCCCCTGTTAACCAGCCTGCTCAACAGGTTCAAGACAACCCGACACAGAGCAACACTGACGGGTTTACTCAACCCAGGAGAACGGCTAGTCCACAGGGCAGGAGATATACAAGAAGCCAGAATTCATCAAAGCACAAAGCAAGTGACAAACAGAGTAACGGATACCAACTGTTACAAAACCAAGTCGATGGCACTGCTGGGGAGGGAGGCAGGTTAATTCCCCTGCAAGTCAATGATTAATCTACCTAATGTGATAGTCTGGAATGTTAGAGGTTTATCACAATCTGATAAACAAGACATGATCCGGGCTGAACTGAAGAGGGCACAGGCAGGCATTGCCCTCCTCACTGAAGTCAAAATCAAGAGGAAAAAGATTAGAAAGATGATGATGAGAACTTGGCCTAATCACAAATGGTTGGACAACTCATCAAGCTATAGCAAGGTGCGGATTCTTATTCTTTGGGAGAATCCTAATTATAATATTTCTCTGATCAGACAATCAAAGCAATTTATACACTTCAAGCTGGTGGTGGAAGATAAATCTTACGAGTTCACAACAGTCTATGCATCAAACGATGATGGTAAGAGAGCTCTTCTATGGGATGATATTCGTTCCTTGCAGCCAACGGATACTTGGTTTGTGCTAGGTGACTGCAATGCAGTAAGAGCAGTAAATGAAAGGAAAGGTCGTTCTGCACCTTCAAATAGATCCATGGCAGACTTTAGTAGTATGATTCTGGACAACAATTTGATTGAGATCCCAAGAAAAGGGTCTTTTTTCACTTGGAATAACCAACAGTCTGGTGCAAATAACACTAGAAGCAAGATTGATAGAGCTTTTTGTCAACTCCAAGCTATGTATGATTTGCCTAACCTCTGGCTTGAGATCATGCCTACCATATATAGTGATCACCACGTCCTAATCCTTCATTTGGACGAGGCTGTCCCCAAACATAAATACCCCACTAGGTACTTCAATGCCTGGGCAGAGTTTGAAGGGTTCCAAGAAACTGTAAAGAAAGCTTGGAGTACCCAAGTCGAAGGAAAACCTACGTATAAACTATTAATATATAGACTTTCCTGCGTTTTTACTTAGTCTGTTTTTTCTCTTTTCTTTGTTATTCCTATGTCTTGTTTTATCCCACATGGGTTATATCTAAACCATGTGCCTTTCTCTTGTCTTATAAAAGAGAACCATGTACTCTGTTTTTAATCATCTCAATAATAAGACAATTAGCCGCAACTTCTAGATGGTATCAGAGCCTCCCGATCCTCCCTAACCCTAATCCTTCTTTCCCTCCCATCTACCCTAGCCGCCACCCTTCCCCTTTCCTCCCTGCTGCGCCGCACAGCAGCCTCCCTTGGTCTGCCGCCGCCGCCTTGCACCCTCCCTGGTGCCGCCTCCACCACAACCCCACCACTGCCCATTTCCGCCACCCCGAGCACCCACCCTATCCTCCCTTCTCCTCTTCACATCTTCTCTAATCCTTTGCTCACCATCTCGTCCGGCTAAAGGCTCCTTTTCCGGCCTCCGTACAGTTTCCGACAACGCTACGTACAGCCCGGTCTTTTCCAGTTCTGGCACGTTGAAGGAGTAAATCTTTTTTTCGCATCTGACTGCCTGCGCCTCATGGTGGAATGATCTTTCCTCCATGTTGGCGTAGGTCCTGCTCTTCCTTTCTGCCCCGTGAGGGTCTTCTGAGGTCCATGATTGGATCTCCTACCTACTACTACTGCTAGTCCATGTTTTGGACTTCTGTTGCTGCCCTCTGCTGACGCCTGTTGTTATCTGCGCCCGTGCTCCTGCTTTTTTCTACTTGGTCCGATGGCGACTTCAGATCTTCCTCGCACTCTCTGTGTTACTACGGTGAAGTTGGATAGTTCCAACTATCACCTATGGGCTGTCTCCTTTGAGTTGTATGTTAAATCTCAAGGTCGCTACTATCATCTGACTACAAAGGGCCCGTCTCTTCCTGCTCATGATGCTGACGAGAAGACGAAACAAGCCTATGATCTCTGGTCCAAGGAGGCTATGGGGTCATGACATGGATGGTCAACAGCATTGAAGCAAAGATCAGCCAGTCCCTTCTCCGTCTTCATACTGCCAAAGAAATGTGGGAGCAACTCTCCCAGGTTTACTCGCACCAACAGAATCCTAAGAAGGTCTTTGAGATCTTCAAACAACTTGCCAAATTGGAGTATTCTACTATTGATTCGGTCGAGGATTACTACAACTCCTGTTGTGCCCTCTGGGATGAGTTCCAGGTGTATCATCCCCTTTCTACTGACATAGATGAACTTAATCGACAGCGGAACGAACTTATGTTAGTTCAGTTCCTCGCGGGCCTACCTGCTTCCTTTACTGGTGTTGTGGACCAGATTCTCTCCAGCGACCCTTTACCCACTCTCCGCGATGTACTCAAAAGGGTCCAGCGTCTACCTTCTGTGTCCCAGCCCGTACCTGACTCTTCTGATGGTGCAGCTCTCGTTGTCCGCTCTGGTGATTCCTTTCGTGGTCGCGGTCGTGGCAGAGGTCGTGGCCGCGGAGGACGTTCTTCTACTCCTGGTCGTGGCTCTAGAGCTGATCTTGTTGAGTCCCGCTACTGCACTCACTGCAAGCGCACCAACCATACTGAAGATCGTTGTTGGATCAAATATGGCAAACCTGACTGGGCCAATAAAGTGACTTCTGATCAGACTGAACCTGCTCCGCCAACAGCTGACTGGATCCGCTCGGAATTTGAAAAGCTGCTACAAGCTCGTCTGGCGTCTTCTACTGAGGATTCAAATGTTGGTAGTGCCGCACTTCTGACTACGAATGGTAAAAACTCCTGGGTGATTGACTCTGGTGCGACTTCTCATATATCTGGCAATCCTGATTTATTCTCTAAACTGCACAAGACTTCTTTTATACCTCCTGTTACTTTAGCTGATGGTTCTTAATCACCTGTTACTGGCATTGGTGATATTTTCTCTACTGGTAGTCTGCAACTGCGCTCCACGCTTTATGTCCCGAAATTTCCTCTTAATTTACTCTCTGTCAGTAAAATTGTGAAGAGCCTTCGTTGCGCAATTACGTTTGATCTGGATGGTGTTTTGTTTCAGGATCTGCGTACGAGGATGACGATTGGTTCAGGCCATGAGGGACCGGATGGACTCTACTACTTGGACGAGCCAAAGACAGCTGCATATTTGACAACATCCGTGGCAGACATCCAGTGGCATTATAGATTGGGACATCCTTCTGTTGCGAAGTTAAAAGTCATGTTACCAGATATAGTTAGTTCTGATTTTCATTGTGAGACATGTCAGCTTGGCAAGCAGACTCGTGCTACCTTTTCCAAAAAAAATTTGTATCAGTTCTAAAGCACCTTTTGATATTATACATGTTGACGTTTGGGGTCCATGTTCTGTGGCGAGCACTTCTGGTTTTAAATATTTTCTGAGCTTCATTGATGATTTTTCTAGAACAACATGGCTATTTTTGCTTAAAGATAGATCTACTATCCTTGAAAAAATTACTGACTTTTTAGCTGAGATCCGCACTCAATTTGCTAAGCCTATCAAAATTTTTCGCACTGATAATGCGTTGGAATTCATGCAAGCCTTTGTTAGCTCCCTTTGTCATTGTCAGGGCACCATCCACCAAACTTCTTGTGCTTATACCCCACAACAAAACGGTGTCGTTGAACGCAAGAATCGTCATCTTCTCGAAGTTGCTCGTACCCTTCTTTTTCACTACCATGTTCCTCAGGCTTTTTGGCCCGAGGCGATAGCCACTGCCTGTTATCTTATTAACCGCATGCCATCCTCTGTGCTCGGCAATCAGATTCCTTTTCAGATTCTGTTTCCCGATGCATCTCTTTTTTCTGTCCCGCCTCGCATATTTGGGAGCACATGTTTTGTTAAGAATCTTCGGCCAGGCCTTACTAAATTGGATCCTAGAGCGACTAAGTGTGTTTTCCTAGGGTACTCTCGCACTCAAAAGGGGTACCGATGCTATGATCCTATTTCTAAAAAGTGGTTTGTATCTGCGGATGTGGTATTTTTTGAGCATATGCCTTTCTATTCTTCGGCTGGTTCTGCGCTCACTTCGGATTTACTAGTAGACACACCTTTACCTGTGGTGGATGATTTGCCTGATAATTCTGATGCTCCGATTGAAAAGCCACCTCTGAAAGTTTATCACAGAAGACCGAAGCCGACAGCTCCCTCTATGGCCTCTCCATCGTCCTCATCCTCTGTGCCAGATCAAACACCTCCACAGGTATTTTCTGATCTTGATATTCCTATTAGTTTGAGGAAAGGGACAAGAACGTGCACTATGCATCCGATTGGGAATTTTTGCTCTACTGCTAATCTGGGTGCTAATTTTGCTAACTTCACTGCCGCTCTTTCTGCTATATCTGTTCCTAAAAATGCTGCTCAGGCTCTTAGACATCCTGCATGGCGTCAGGCTATGGAAAAAGAAATGAAGGCCCTTACAGAACGTAATACATGGGCCCTTGTTTATCCACCTGCTGCTTGCTCTCCAGTTGGTTGTCGATGGGTCTTCACAGTCAAATACCAGCCAGACGGTATTGTTGAACGGCTTAAGGCGAGACTTGTGGCAAAGGGGTATACACAGACCTATGGGGTCGACTACTTCGAGACTTTTTCTCCAGTAGCGCGCTTGAACTCTGTGAGAATTCTGATTTTTGTTGCTATAAATTCTGACTGGCCTCTGTATCAGCTTGATGTCAAGAATGCTTTCCTGTATGGTGACCTTCATGAAGAAGTATACATGTCACAACCCCCCGGTTTTGTGTGTCAGGGGGAGTCTTCTAAAGTCTGCAGGCTGAAAAAGGCTATTTATGGCTTGAAATAGAGCCCCAGAGCTTGGTTTGACAAGCTCAGCAATATTCTTCAGAAATTTTCTTTCCGGCGCTCCCAGTCTGATCATTCTATTTTTGTGAAAAATACTACTGCGGGTATTGTTGTCCTTATTGTTTATGTTGACGACATTATTCTTTCCGGAAGTGATCTTGCTGGTATTCAGTCAACAAAGTGCTATCTGGAAAAACACTTTGTCACCAAGGATCTCGGCTCGCTACGGTATTTTCTTGGGATAGAGGTGTCCCGGTCTTCTTCTGGTCTCTGCTTATCTCAGCGGAAGTATGTTCTGGACCTCCTATCTGAAACTGGTCTTCTAGGTGCTAAACCTGCTAGCACACCTCTGGATCCAAACACCGACTGGGATGATGAGGATTCTCCTGCTTATCCTGACAATCAGCAGTATCGAAGAATGGTTGGTAAACTCATCTATCTTACTGTTACACGGGCTGATATTACTGCTGCGGTTGGGCTGGTTAGTCGCTACTTGGATAAACCTCGGCAATGCCATTGGGATGCTGTCTGCCATATTCTGAAATATCTGAAAAGTTCTCCTGGAAAAGGTCTACTTTACAAGAAACATGGGCATTGCAAACTCCTTGGCTATTCTGACTCTGATTATGCTGGCAGCAAGGTTGACCGTCGCTCTACTTCTGGCTACTGTACCTTTGTGGGAGGTAACCTTGTCACTTGGCGAAGCAAGAAGCAGTTTGTAGTTGCTCGATCTAGTGCTGAAGCTGAGTATCGTGTCATGGCATACACTACCTGTGAACTGTTCTGGATTAGGAGCTTGCTGAAGGACTTTGGCGTTTCTGATTCGTCTCCTATTCCAATGTATTGTGACAACAAAGCAGCTACCTTCATTGCTAGTAATCCTACTTTCCATGAGCGGACCAAGCACATTGAGGTGGATTGTCATTTCGTTCGCGAAGCTGTTCTATCGGGACAAATCTCTACTCCCTACATTCATACATCTGATCAGGTGGCTGACATCTTCACAAAGATTCTACCAAAGACGAGGTTCATTGCTATGACATCCAAGCTGGGCATGCTAGACATCTACGCTCCAGCTTGAGGGGGATTATTAGTATATAGACTTGCCTGCGTTTTTACTTAGTCTATTTTTTCTCTTTTCTTTGTTATTCCTATGTCTTGTTTTATCCCACATGGGTTATATCTAAACCATGTGCCTTTCTCTTGTCTTATAAAAGAGAACCATGTACTCTGTTTTTAATCATCTCAATAATAAGACAATTAGCCGCAACTTCTAGATAAACTATGCCAGTGTTTTAAAAAACGGTATGCATTATGCGTTCGGAGAGGTCACCTTGTAGAGTATATGCGGTATGCGGGAGTATATGCGAGTGGATTTTTTTTAAATAAATTAATTATTATATATAAATTATTCACACAATTGCATATTTAATTTGTACAATCACATATTTAGACCTTAAAAACTTGAGATAGATTCAAATTTTCAGTTATAAAGTTTCAAATAAAACTACACCATTTAGAATGCATTCTAGAATCATTTAAACATAAACTCCAATGAAGTCAGACATGAAATGGTTTAGCACAACAAGTATATTACATAATAACAAAGAGTTAAAGACCAACTAAGACATACAAAAAGATGCCAACATGTCTTAAAGATCCAAAACTACAAAGCTAAATAAGCATGTGATTCATGTCCACGACATACAACAAAATAGTACATGAAAAAGAATCTATCAATAAAAATCTAATCTTCTTCTTCATCTTCCAAAAAAACGGGCACATCTCCATCATCATCAGTAGACACTACATCTGGAAGTTCATCTTCCTCAAATGGAGGGAGTGATGTAGAAGCATGTGCAGCACGTGTTTGTGAACGGGTAGCAAAAGGACAGAACATCATCAACTCCTGCTGCCTCTGCTACATCTCCCCAAGAAAGTCCTTCACCAGGGAAGACATCATCATCCTTATGAAAGACAAAGCAGTTTTGAGAAGCGTAAGGTTGCACAATGTGTGCACCCTCATATATATAACACTGAAACATTTACAGAGAGGTCCACATATAATATGGAAATAACAAAACAACTAACAGAATATATAAAACAGGAATATATGTTAACACTCCCCCTCAAGTTGGAGCATAGATATCAATCATGCCCAACTTGTCCGTCAACGTGCAGAATTGCTTCTTTGCCAGCAGCTTGGTGAAGATGTCAGCAACTTGGTCTTCAGAACGAGTGAAGGGAGTGCAGATCTTGCCAGTAAGAATAGATTCCTGAATAAAATGACAATCTACTTCAATGTGTTTAGTGCGCTCATGATAAACTGGATTATTCGCAATGAAGATAGCAGCTTTATTATCACAGTGCATAGGTATAGCAGAAGAAGAGTCAACCCCGAACTCTTTTAACAGAGAGCGCACCCACAACAATTCACAGGCGGTATGGACCATGGCCCTATATTCAGCTTCAGCACTGGACCTGGCCACAACGTTTTGTTTTTTACTCCTCCAGGTAACAAGATTACCTCCAACATACGTACAATACCCAGAAGTAGATTTTCTGTCAACCCTGCTGCCTGCATAGTCAGAATCAGAGTACCCTTCAAGAGAACAGTGTCCATGCTTCCTGTAGTGAAGTCCCTTGCCAGGAGACTTCTTCAAATATCGTAAAATCTGACAAAGAGCATCCCAGTGACATTGTCTGGGTTTATCAAGGTACCTGCTAAGAAGACCCACTGCAGTAGAAATGTCAGCTCTGGTGACAGTCAAATAAATGAGTTTACCAATCAGCCTCCTGTACTTTTTATGATCAGCAAAGAGAGGAGAAGAATCATCATCCCAATTTACATTAGGATCTAGAGGAATATCAGCAGGTCTCGCCCCCAGCATACCTGTCTCCTGCAGTATATCTAGGACATATTTTCGCTGAGACAGCACAAGAGCATTAGAGTTTCTAGAAACTTCTATGCCCAGAAAATATCTAAGTTTGTCCAAATCTTTGGTAGCAAAGTGCTTGCCTAGATGAGATTTAGTAGCCTGAATACCAAGTAAATCATTGCCAGATATGATAATATCATCAACATAGACAATCAGAATAATAATACCAGCTGAAGTCTTCTTGGTGAAAACAGAATGATCCACCTGAGATCGCAGAAACCCAAAATCAATCATAATTTTGCTCAATTTATCAAACCAGGCACGGGGACTCTGCTTAAGCCCATAAATAGACTTCTTTAACCTGCAAACTTTGTGAGACTCCCCCTGAGCAACAAACCTAGGAGGTTGCTCCATATAGACTTCTTCTTGTAAATCACCATACAAGAAGGCATTTTTCACATCTAGTTGTAACAGTGGCCAGTCAAGATTAACAGCAACAGACAGAAGAATTATGACAGAATTAAGACGAGCAACAGGAGAGAAAGTCTCAAAATAGTCAATACCATAGGTTTGAGTGTAGCCTTTAGCAACTAACCGTGCCTTCAGCCTTTCAACAGTGCCGTCAGGTTGATATTTCACAGCATACACCCATCTGCAACCTACAGGTTTACACTGAGGAGGTGGATCCACCAACTCCCAAGTATCTCGTTCAGCAAGAGCCAACATCTCCTCCTTCATAGCAGACAACCATCCAGTACTCTGTAGAGCATCCTGGATATTCTTTGGAACAACAACAGCAGATAAGGCATATACAAAATTGCTAGAATGAACATTCAGATGATCAGTAGAAACAAACTGAGCAATACTGTGTGATGTGCAGGAACGAGTACCCTTTCTAAGAGCAATGGGTAAATCAAGATCAGAGTGTACCTCAGGTGTAGTAGAACCTTCTGGAGGTGAAGATTGGTTTTCATGGGGGGTTTCTTGAGTAGAAGGTGCTTTGTTCCTGCGTTGATAAACTATAAGAGGAGGCTTAGCAGCTTCAGTAGTGACTTTATCAGTAGTATCAGGCACACAATCAGTAGTAACAGGTAGAGGAGAAGCAATAAGATCAGACTGTAAACTGTCACCACGAGTAGAATAGTAAGGGGTATCCTCAAAGAAAACTACATCACTGCTAGTATACCATTTTCTTGCAGTAGGACTGTAACACCTGTATCCCTTCTGGGTACGAGAATATCCCAAAAAAATGCACTTCTCAGCACGAGGAGACAGTTTATCAGAGGTAGGTCCAAGTAACCTTACAAAACAAGTACAGCCAAAGATCCGAGGAGGCACAGTAAATAGCTAAAATATCGGGTTGAAGAACTTGAATAGGTATTTTGTTTCCAATTACAGATGATGGCATTCTATTTATCAGAAAACAAGCAGTCAATATAGCCTCAGGCCAAAACGAGCGAGGAACATGTGCATGCATCATAATAGTTCTGGCCACCTCTAACACATGTCTATTTTTACGCTCAGCCACACCATTTTGCTGAGGTGTATAAGCACAGGAGGTCTGATGTATTGTACCCACAGATTTACAAAAAACATCCACATCTTTTTTAACAAATTCCAATGCATTATCAGTACGAAAAATTTTGACAGGCACACCATATTGTGTTTTTATTTCAGCAAAAAAGAACTTGATAATAGACAAAACTTTGGACCTACTTTTCATCATAAACAACCAAGTAGTCCTTGAAAAATCATCAATAAACAGAATAAAATACTTATGACCAGATAGACTCGGCACATGACAAGGTCCCCATACATCAGAATGCACTATATCAAACATATTTTTACTGCTAATCTGACTGCGTCTAGGATAAACAACTCTAGTCTGCTTTCCAAGTTGACATGACTCGCACTGAAAACTACAAATGCCAAGATCAGAAACTAAGTGTCGAAGCTTTTCAGATGATGGATGGCCCAGCCGGTAGTGCCACTGTAATGCAGAAACTGAGGTAGATAATGCAGGAGTCACAGTTGCTTTAGCTGCTTTTGGCAAATGATCCAGATAGAAAAGTCCATCAGCACCTTCATACCCCCCACCAATCTTCATCCTCGTGCGAAGGTCCTGAAAAACACATGAACCAGGAATAAAAGTCAGACTACACTGTAGGCTTCGCAATATCTTGCTGACAGACAACAGATTCAAAGGAAATCTAGGCACATATAAGGCAGATTTCAGCAGAAAGTCAGAAACAATATCCCCTACTCCAGACACCGCAGACTTGGAACCATCAGCCAGCATAACAGATGAGGGTCGAGCAGGTTTATATAATTTGTGAAACAGTGATCGATTTCCAGAAATATGTGAAGAGACACCGGAGTCGATGACCCACTTAGTATTACCAGGAGTAGAAGAAGAGCTCAGGAAGGCAGTGTCATAACCAGAATAAGCTGCAGCATGAGCTCCACTAGTCGAAGCTTGAGACGACGCACCAGCTCGCTCAAGAAGAAGACGCTCCACCTCAGCACGGATGTAGTCAGCAGTCGCACCCGAAGAGGCAGAGTCAGTAGGCTGAGTCGTTCCTTCCGATGCAGTAGTAGTGGAGTCAGCAGCTGCATTGACCCACGCCGGCTCTGATACCATGTGAAAGACAAAGCAGTTTTGGGAAGCGTAAGGTTGCACAATGTGTGCACCCTCATATATATAACACTGAAACATTTACAGAGAGGTCCACATATAATATGGAAATAACAAAACAACTAACAGAATATATAAAACAGGAATATATGTTAACACTCCCCCTCAAGTTGGAGCATAGATATCAAACATGCCCAACTTGTCCGTCAGTGTGCAGAATTGCTTCTTTGCCAGCAGCTTGGTGAAGATGTCAGCAACTTGGTCTTCAGAACGAGTGAAGGGAGTGCAGATCTTGCCAGTAAGAATAGATTCCCGAATAAAATGACAATCTACTTCAATGTGTTTAGTGCGCTCATGATAAACTGGATTATTCGCAATGAAGATAGCAGCTTTATTATCACAGTGCATAGGTATAGCAGAAGAAGAGTCAACCCCGAACTCTTTTAACAGAGAGCGCACCCACAACAATTCACAGACAGTATGGGCCATGGCCCTATATTCAGCTTCAGCACTGGACCTGGCCACAGCATTTTGTTTTTTACTCCTCCAGGTAACAAGATTACCTCCAACATACGTACAATACCCAGAAGTAGATTTTCTGTCAACTCTGCTGCCTGCATAGTCAGAATCAGAGTACCCTTCAAGAGAACAGTGTCCATGCTTCCTGTAGTGAAGTCCCTTGCCAGGAGACTTCTTCAAATATCGTAAAATCTGACAAAGAGCATCCCAGTGACATTGTCTGGGTTTATCACCAAGAAGACCCACTGCAGTAGAAATGTCAGCTCTGGTGACAGTCAAATAAATGAGTTTACCAATCAGCCTCCTGTACTTTTTATGATCAGCAAAGAGAGGAGAAGAATCATCATCCCAATTTATATTAGGATCTAGAGGAATATCAGCAGGTCTCGCCCCCAGCATACCTGTCTCCTGCAGTATATCTAGGACATATTTTCGCTGAGACAGCACAAGAGCATTAGAGTTTCTAGAAACTTCTATGCCCAGAAAATATCTAAGTTTGCCCAAATCTTTGGTAGCAAAGTGCTTGCCTAGATGAGATTTAGTAGCCTGAATACCAAGTGAATCACTGCCAGATATGATAATATCATCAACATAGACAATCAGAATAATAATACCAGCTGAAGTCTTCTTGGTGAAAACAGAATGATCCACCTGAGATCGCAGAAACCCAAAATCAATCATAATTTTGCTCAATTTATCAAACCAGGCACGGGGACTCTGCTTAAGCCCATAAATAGACTTCTTTAACCTGCAAACTTTGTGAGACTCCCCATGAGCAACAAACCCAGGAGGTTGCTCCATATAGACTTTTCTTGTAAATCACCATACAAAAAGGCATTTTTCACATCTAGTTGCAACAGTGGCCAGTCAAGATTAACAGCAACAGACAGAAGAATTATGACAGAATTAAGACGAGCAACAGGAGAGAAAGTCTCAAAATAGTCAATACCATAGGTTTGAGTGTAGCCTTTAGCAACTAACTGTGCCTTCAGCCTTTCAACAGTGCCGTCAGGTTGATATTTCACAGCATACACCCATCTGCAACCTACAGGTTTACACTGAGGAGGTGGATCCACCAACTCCCAAGTATCTCGTTCAGCAAGAGCCAACATCTCCTCCTTCATAGCAGACAACCATCCAGTACTTTGTAGAGCATCCTGGATATTCTTTGGAACAACAACAGCAGATAAGGCATATACAAAATTGCTAGAATGAACATTCAGATGATCAGTAGAAACAAACTGAGCAATACTGTGTGATGTGCAGGAACGAGTACCCTTTCTAAGAGCAATGGGTAAATCAAGATCAGAGTGTACCTCAGGTGTAGTAGAACCTTCTTGAGGTGAAGATTGGTTTTCATGGGGGGTTTCTTGAGTAGAAGGTGCTCTGTTCCTGCGTTGATAAACTATAAGAGGAGGCTTAGCAGCTTCAGTAGTGACTTTATCAGTAGTATCAGGCACACAATCAGTAGTAACAGGTAGAGGAGAAGCAATAAGATCAGACTGTAAACTGTCACCACGAGTAGAATAGTAAGGGGTATCCTCAAAGAAAACTACATCACTGCTAGTATACCATTTTCTTGCAGTAGGACTGTAACACCTGTATCCCTTCTGGGTACGAGAATATCCCAAAAAAATGCACTTCTCAGCACGAGGAGACAGTTTATCAGAGGTAGGTCCAAGTAACCTTACAAAACAAGTACAGCCAAAGATCCGAGGAGGCACAGTAAATAATTGAATATAGGGTTGAAGAACTTGAATAGGTATTTTGTTTCCAATCACAGATGATGACATTCTATTTATCAGAAAACAAGCAGTCAATATAGCCTCAGGCCAAAACGAGCGAGGAACATGTGCATGCATCATAATAGTTCTAGCCACCTCTAACACATGTCTATTTTTACGCTCAGCCACACCATTTTGCTGAGGTGTATAAGCACAGGAGGTCTGATGTATTGTACCCACAGATTTACAAAAAACATCCACATCTTTTTTAACAAATTCCAATGCATTATCAGTACGAAAAATTTTGACAGGCACACCATATTGTGTTTTTATTTCAGCAAAAAAGAACTTGATAATAGACAAAACTTCGGACCTACTTTTCATCATAAACAACCAAGTAGTCCTTGAAAAATCATCAATAAACAGAATAAAATACTTATGACCAGATAGACTCGGCACATGACAAGGTCCCCATACATCAGAATGCACTATATCAAACATATTTTTACTGCTAATCTGACTGCGTCTAGGATAAACAACTCTAGTCTGCTTTCCAAGTTGACATGACTCGCACTGAAAACTACAAATGCCAAGATCAGAAACTAAGTGTCGAAGCTTTTCAGATGATGGATGGCCCAGCCGGTAGTGCCACTGTAATGCAGAAACTGAGGTAGATAATGCAGGAGTCACAGTTGCTTTAGCTGCTTTTGGCAAATGATCCAGATAGAAAAGTCCATCAGCACCTTCATACCCCCCACCAATCTTCATCCTCGTGCGAAGGTCCTGAAAAACACATGAACCAGGAATAAAAGTCAGACTACACTGTAGGCTTCGCAATATCTTGCTGACAGACAACAGATTCAAAGGAAATCTAGGCACATATAAGGCAGATTTCAGCAGAAAGTCAGAAACAATATCCCCTACTCCAGACACCGCAGACTTGGAACCATCAGCCAGCATAACAGATGAGGGTCGAGCAGGTTTATATAATTTGTGAAACAGTGATCGATTTCCAGAAATATGTGAAGAGACACCGGAGTCGATGACCCACTTAGTATTACCAGGAGTAGAAGAAGAGCTCAGGAAGGCAGTGTCATAACCAGAATAAGCTGCAGCATGAGCTCCACTAGTCGAAGCTTGAGACGACGCACCAGCTCGCTCAAGAAGAAGACGCTCCACCTCAGCACGGATGTAGTCAGCAGTCGCACCCGAAGAGGCAGAGTCAGTAGGCTGAGTCGTTCCTTCCAATGCAGTAGTAGTGGAGTCAGCAGCTGCATTGACCCACGCCGGCTCTGATACCATGTGAAAGACAAAGCAGTTTTGGGAAGCGTAAGGTTGCACAATGTGTGCACCCTCATATATATAACACTGAAACATTTACAGAGAGGTCCACATATAATATGGAAATAACAAAACAGCTAACAGAATATATAAAACAGGAATATATGTTAACAATCCTCTGTTGTGTCTATAATGTCATCTTCTGTTATCCACTCCATAGCATAAGTTCTATCAGTAGTGACAAGAGGATCTTTTCCCTTCCTTTCTCGTTGTTCATGCAGTTTAGCATTAAAGTTGACATAGACTAGGTCATTCGTCTTCTTAACCTCAAGTCTATTTTCTCTTCTTAGTGTGGACCTAGCATTTGAAAATGTGTAGGGATAATGGATTAGATTGAAATATTCACAAAATTTAAACCTCATCATTTCATCTAGCATAGAGAATCAAAGATACCCTACCCCTTCAAAGGTACTCCAGTTCCTCTCACATCCAAATGCAGAAGAGGTTAGGCTAAGGATCTTGATTGCCATTTCTTGCAAATGGGGTGCTACTCCTCCATGCAAATGCCACCAATCAGCTACATAATATAGATTGAATATTAGATACATATAATCCAATCTCAATAGTTACAAGATAAATTAAGTATACATGGTATATAGTCATCATCATTCACCAAACACTGCCTCAATGCTAATGGCTTTCCAAATTTGCCACGCTTCATCATGTAGGATGTGAGTTCCTTCTTTGTGATCAGATCTTGGATTGCAATGTCAGGAAAGAACACATCGAAACACTTCATCACCCCATCCATCAACTCATGTTGTTTTTCAATTTCAGCTTGATCCTTGTATAAATAGTAAGGATTCAGATAATAAGCAGCCAAATGAAGGGGACTATCTAATCTATTCTTAGTTTTAGAAGTGATGGCATTGATAAATGGCCTATAATGAACCTCCACTCCCCTAAGAATTGCCATTATCACTTTTTTTGCATCTTGTAGTCCACCATACACAAACCCCATAGAAGGCTTCTTCTCACCATCAACAACCCTCAATAAATAGATCAAGGGAGTAAAGATTTTCACAGCTAAGGAGATTTGGCTCCAAAAAGATGGAGATATTACAATGGTTGTGGATTTATCCCCTACCTTGGTCTTAGCCCATTTGCATTGCGCCCATTCTGCAGAAGTGAGCATAAGCCTCAACTTCTTTTTTTTCAAGCAAACTCTGTAATGTCAGAAAAGAAGTGGCAAATCTAGTGACTCTAGGCCTCATAATCTCCCCTTTTTCTGTAAACTTGCGCATTAAACTAAGGGTCTTATGATGTGAATCGATGAATGAAATGAGCTCCTTAGCCTTCTTGATGGTGTTTTTTATTCTTGAGTCTTTGCCAAACTCCTCAAAAATCAAATCAACAACATGAGCAGCACATGAGGTCCAAAAAATGTGAGGATATTTCTCATTCAACAACCGCCCAGCTAAAACATTTGCAGCAGCATTATCAGTGACAATTTGGATGACATTCGGAGCCCCAACCTCCTCAACACAACCATCAATAAAGCCCATGATGTAGTCACCTGTATGAGTCTCTGATGAAGCATCAATTGCCCTAAGAAAGCATGTGCCCAACTCACAATTCACAAGCAAATTCATCAAGCTCTTGTTTCTTCTATCACTCCAAGCATCTGTCATTATTGTGCACCCATATCTTTTCCACATATCTCTATGTGTTTCAAGTCCTACTTTTGTGATCTCCACCTTTTTTAGTATAGGCTCACTCAACTCATAGTGAGACAGGGGCTTATAATTTTTACCATATTGCCCAATAGCTTGACACATCTCTACAAATGCAGTGTTAGATATAGCATTGAAAGGAACTATAGAGCGATAAATCCACCTACCAACAAATTGATTCACCCTTTCTCTTTGGCTCTTGTCTATGGCCTCCTTTATCCCCACCTGCCGCATAGACAAGTCATTGCTAGAAGTGTGATGAGCCTCAGTTCTTTCAACCACCTTCGCCATGCCCATGATATCATCAACTCCTTGTCGAGCACTTGCCATGGCTTTTGACTTCTCTTCCTTCTTCCCCCGTATTTCCTTCATTGAATGCCTAATTCTCATCTTGATCTCTTAGTCAACTTTAGGGCATGCAGTCACATTGCCCTTGATGTGAGCCAGATGTTGCTTTAGGCGATTCACTCCCCCTTTCAATTCTTTGCCGCACAATTTACAAGTGACAAGACTGTAATTGGATAGATCCCTGAGGGTGCCATAGTCCCACGCTGGATCAGTAGAACATGGTGGCCTAAGATCTGATTGTGGTGTGCCTTGTGACTGGGTGTTACTAGCACCAGTTGGCACCCCTGACCCATGACTCTCCATAAAAAAATTGATAAGACAAAATAAAACATATTAAACAAACCAAACCACACATACATACATATCAACACCATACAAAAATAATATATGAAGTCGTGCATTTCAGTTATTAGACATTAACAGATAAGGATGAGACCAACCAAACCAAACCACATGTGCAAGAATAATAAGCAAACATGGAAATTAGGAATTAAGGGGCGACATCTAGTAGATGGGTATTTGGGAAAGAGGAAAATAGAAAAGAAGAGAAGTAGAGAACAGAAAATGAGGGGATTAAATAAAAAATATGAAGAACAGTAAGTAGATGAAGAAAGGAGATGACAGGAGAATTGGAAATTGGGGGGCGACATCAAGTAGATGGGTATTTGGGAAAGAGGAAAATAGAAAAGAAGAGAAGTAGAGAACAAAAAATGAGGGGATTAAATAAAAAATAAGAACAGTAAGTAGATGAAGAAAGGAGATGATAGGAGAATTGGAAATTGGGGGATAGACACTCAACAATGAGTTGGGGACAGTGAAATTGTCACTGGAAAAGAGGAATCCGGAAATGAAAAGAAGATAAGGGAGATAGAATCAAATGGAGATAGAAGAAGAAAGAATGAATCGCAACAACAACAAAAAATACTGGAAAGAACGGAACCAAGCAGCAGCAGCCAGCAGGAAAATCCAATCGAAAAAAAAACTGAAGAAGATGGGTGGAGGAGATGAAGAACCTGCGGCTTTGGAAGTGGAGTGAGCCGCCGAGTCCTAGTGCCTCTCGAGCCACCGAGTCCTTGAGCAGCCGCGGGAGTAGGCGAAGCTGTCGTCGCCGCCGGCTGGAGATTAAGGCGTCGCCCCCGTTGGGGAGAAGAATAGCGGCCGTCGTCGCCTCTGAAAACAGGGGAAGCCGTTGGTGCCTCCTCCGTTTGGGGGAGAAATCGCCAAAGCTAGGGAAGAGTTCGCTGGAGCGGGGGCCTGTTTCTCGACTCGCGACTTTTTCCGGGGTGGGTCGGGGGGTGAGGGTGAGGGGAGTTGGGTTACTGTACAGCGAGGGTTTGGATTTAAGTGAGAAAAAAAATTCTCCAATTGAAAATCGGCGCTTAAAAGGTCGTATATGCGCCCGTACTACCGATTAAAAGGGTTGGGCCCGCTTTGAGGTCCGCTTTACTCTATGCGGATTTTCCATAGGCCGCACCGCTTATAAGGCCGATTATAAGGCCGCATACTCCGATTTTTAAAACACTGGACTCTGCTGCAGACTGAGAATAACAAAGAGAGCACTCCAGACTTGGAACTGGGAAAGACTGGGGGACCTAACTGATTCAGCAAAGAATAAAGAAAAGGATGCACTTATGGCTCAAATGGCAGCAGACAACAACCCAAATGATGATCTCCTATGGGATATTGCTAAATCCAAGAAGGAAGAAGCTATCCAAGCCAGGTCAGTAGAAGAATCTACTATAGACAAAAGTCTCGCATTCAATGGTTAAAGCAAGGAAACAGCAACACAAAAAATTTCTACGCTTCCATGAAAACAAGAAAAATAAGAAATCAGATTAAAACCATCTCCAATGGAGTTTACCAGGTTTCTGGAATTGAAAATATTAAGCTCGAGTTTGAAAAGCACTACTCTTTGCCATTCCAAAGGAGCTGCGAGAAATAGGCATGTCCATAAATGGTTCAACATACCAAAACCGGATGAAAACCAAATTACCCGTATGTGTGAGCCGGTTTCAAACAAGGAAATATATGATGTGATCAGAAACGCATAAGATGATAAATCACCTGGACCCGATGGGTTCAATGCCCACTTCTTTAAGAAGAGTTGGGACATTGTAGGAAGGGATGTTTGCACAGCAATAAAGGACTTCTTCTACAAGGGTAAACTACTCAAAGAAATGAATAAAACCTTTGTTGCTCTTATACCAAAGGTTCCCCAACCGGAGAAGACTAGTGAGTGGAGACCACTTTCTTTATGTAACTTCGTCTATAAGGTTATATCAAAGATTATGGCTAATCGTTTGCACAATATTCTTCCTGCTCTCATAAGCCTCAACCAGTATACCTTTGTTAAAGGTAGACGGATTTCTGATGCTATTCTGCTAGCAAATGAAGTGATGCAAGACTTCAAGAATAGAGATTCAAAGGGTAAATTATGTCTTAAAGCTGACCTAAGCAAGGCTTAAGACACCATTGATAGGGATTATATCATTGAAGTGATGAAAGAGATGAGATTCCTAGATTGTTGGCAACACTGGATTGAAGAATGCATGGATACAGCTTCCTTTCAGATTCTGGTCAATGGGGCTCCTACAAATATCATTCAAGCTTCAAGGGGCATCCGACAGGGTGACCCCCTTGAACCCTACCTCTTTGTTATAAGAATGCAAGGCCTAACTTCTATCTTGGACAAAGTGGTTGATAACAACATTATCTCTCCTCTCTGTGCAGATGATACTACTCTCACACATTTTGTTTGCAGATGATTTGCTCATCTTCACAGAAGCATCAAAGAAGGATGTTGAAGGTATAAAGCATTGTATGAAGCAATTTAGTTCTTTATCTAGTCTAGAACAATCCGAGTAAGAGCCAGCTATTCTTGAGCTCCAATGCAGATCCGGAAATCTCTGAATTCTTGGGTATTGCTACAAATGAGCTACATGTTCGTTACTTAGGTCTGCCACTCTTCACAGGCAGACTAACTAAAAGTCTATGTTCCCCTTTGGTGGATAAAATCAAAGTGAAACTTGACTCATGGAAAACTAAACTTTTGTCTATGGATGGACGTGTTGAGCTTGTTGTCTCCACACTTACTTCCTACCATTTGTACTGGACTGGTGTGTTCCCTCTGCCCAAAGCTACCATAAATGAAATTGAGAGCCTCTGCAGAGCCTTCATCTGGGGTGATAATGAGAGCAATAAACACTTTCATATCGTTTCATGGGAGTCAGTCTGCAAACCCAAGCTAGAAGGAGGCTTGGGGATCCGTAGGGTGGAAGAATGGATCGATGCAGGGATGACCAGATTACTCTGGGATATAGCTAATGGCAAAAACAACTTATGGATCCGTTGGATTCATAGCAGATACATTAAAAAGGAGTCAATCTGGACCTGCACCTACAGACAGCAGCATAGTTGGATGTGGAGAAATATTCTGAAGCATAGAGATGACTTGCGAGACCTTGTCAGATTCAATAGTGGCGAAGGCAGCATGGTTTCTTTGTGGAATGATCCATGGCTGGATGGTAAATTCCTGCAGGATATTATTGGTACCCAATTGAAGTACAGAACTGGCTTTGATAGCTCGACAAAACTCAATAATATTATCTCTGAAGGTCTTTGGAACCTGCCAACTGTTAGAGGCATTGAGGACCTAGCTAAGTTATGTAACAAAATACCCATTGCCAAGGCTGATCTATGTTATTTTGATGGCCTCCAAAATTTTTCAATGAAAGGTGCTTGGAACCTGCGAAGAGTCAAAGCCCCTACTGCAATGTGGGCCAAATGGTTGTTGCGTGGCAAAGCTCCCAACCAGATTAAGTTTTTTGGTTGGAAAATGTTCCACACTAAACTGATCACTGAAGACTATCTTCAGAGACGTGGATTTTATTTGGCTTCAAGATGTAGCCTATGTCAGAGCAATACTGAAGACATGAACCACATTTTGTGGGGCTGCGCCTTAACTGAAGTTCTCTGGAGAAAGGCCTACAGGCTTATTCTGTTTATTCCGAACAGCCTAGAAGCTATGCTGAATCTAAAAGAAGAAAAGCAAAGACTACTAAGTCTTCTTATCTGCTACCACACCTGGAGCTCCAGAAACTCTTTCATTTTTGATGAAAATCTACCAACCACAAATAGGGTCTGGAACAGAGTAATGCTAGACTACTCCAACCTAATGCATTGATAGTTTTCCTTCTTCTTTATGCATACTCATTACACTTGTACAGCTGATTACTAGTTTACTACAATAAAATGGTAGCACGCTTAATGATCAAAAAAAAAAATGTTGGGAAGGAATAAGTAGCTTCCTTACTAGAACAGTTGTAGGAATGGAAAATATGTCTTCCGTGCAAGAGAAACTAGAGCGAGGTGTTTGTGATGCCCTTGCATGGGGTACAACATGAGCCATTAATAGAGCTAGGTTAGGGTTGGCAATAGGATCCGGGTTTAGTGAGGCCTAGTTTGGATCAGATCAAATATACTCGACCCGAACCCTGACCCGAAAAAAATTTCAAGCCATACATGTTTGGCACGAACTCGAAATTCATATTTGCGGGTTAAACCTGATGGACCCGAAAATACCATATTATATACAAACCCAAAAAACCCGAAAATGCAAACTCGACAAACCCAAAAAACTCAAAAATATAACACTTTGACTGGTAGGACACATCTTAAGTGGCCGAGTGTAAGTGTAGTAGAAGTGGACGTAGAAACTAGCATAGGAAAGCAGGCACACTCTCACGCAAACACAAAGGCACGGGAAGGCATGGGGCCATGTGCAGTTGACCCAAACACTCATATTAAAGACAACCCTCCCCATCAACCCCTTGAAAAAATCCTCTAGGTGGATAGCAAGAGGAAAATGTCAAAAGTAGGAACAAAAGGTGTCCGCTCACAATTGAGCCAGACCAATAGGATTAGATAACCCTAGGAAAAGAAAGATCAACCATTGATGGTCAACCAGGAGCAGTCTAGCATGATGATCACTAGTACTCCAAGAAACTACAGACGGAGGGTGAGATAGTCTTGGTGGAAGCACGATCGTTGGAGTTGGCCTCGAAGAGAGCCACAATGAGTGACCTTCTTTGGTTCATAGTGGAACCCTTAAGGGCAACAAGAGGGGGCTACCTCCCCTCTAGTTGTTGGTTATAGTCTCGTACTCACCCCTTCAAGTGTTGTTAGCAAAAGGAGGGAGAGGTTACCCACCTAGGCAATGGTTGTGTGAGAAGGGGCCACCAGCATTAGAGGACAGAGGGAGAAAGGTTGGTAGCCATGGCAATGAGTGGCAGGTGACAGTTAAAAGAAGGCGCGAGGGTGAATGGTGTTGAAAATTTTGTCAAATATGTTTTTGAAGTTCACACAATGATTGTCATGTAGAACCAAAAAGATGTCTTATTCACTAAATATACATTAATGCATGTCATCTATAGTAGGGAATGTAAAGCATACATTGCAGAAGGACAAAAGCACAATCAAACATAAAATGCATGACAAGAAATATATTTACAATAGTTTTTATAAGAAGTATCTTGACAGGGTTTACTATAAGGGTTAGGGTGCACAATGTGTGTACCCCGTATATTTATAATAAAAAAACAATTACATATAGGTCCACATAGAATAGAAAATTAACAAGTGAATATAAAGAACTAAATAAGACACTATTTAACACTCCCCCTCAAGTTGGAGCATAGATATCAATCATGCCCAACTTGTCCAAAAGAGAGCTGAAATATTTCTTGGCCAGCAGCTTTGTGAAGATATCAGCAACTTGATCCTCTTAGCGAGTACAAGGAGTGCAAATACAACCAGTCAGAATAGCTTCTCTGATGAAGTGGCAGTCAACTTCAATGTGCTTTGTCTGCTCATAAAAAACAGGATTATTTACAATAAAGATAGTTGCTTTATTATCACAATGCATGGGAATAGGAACAGAAGACCCCACACCAAATTCTTCTAGAAGAGACTGTACCCACAGAAGTTCACAAGATATGTGAGCCATGGCACGGTACTCGGTCTCGGACTCTCGGCACTAGATCTAACAACAACATTCTGCTTCTTGCTCCTCCAGGTGATAAGATTTCCACCAACAAATGTACAGTAACCAGAAGTAGATTGTCTGTCTATCTTACTTCCAGCATAGTGAGAATCACAGTAGCCTTCAAAAGAGCAATGAGCATGTTTTCTATAGAAAAGGACTTTACCAGGAGATATCTCAGGATATGACACAGTGCTTCCCAGTGACACTGTTTAGGTTTGTCAAGATACATGCTAACAAGACCAACAGCAGTAGAACTATCAGCTCCAGTAACAGTCAAATAGATTAGTTTGTCAACCAGTCTCCTATATCTTTTACTGTCACGATACATGGGAGATTCATCATCATCCCAATTTACATTAGGATCTAGGGGCGTATCAGTGGTCCGAGCTCCAAGCATCCTAGTCTCTTGTAGAAGATATAGAACATACTTCCTTTAAGATAAAACAAGAGCATTAGCAGTCCTGGAAACTTCAATTTCCGAAAAGTATCTCAGCTTTCCCAGATCTTTAGTGACAAAGTGCTTGCATAAGTAGGCTTTAGTAGCATGAATTTCAGAAAGATCACTGTCAGATAAAATAATATCAACATACACAAATAGAACCACAATACCAGAGGAAGTCTTCTTAATAAAGACAAGAGTGATCAACATGAGATCTGAGAAAGCCACATGTAGACAAAATCTTGCTCAGTTTATCAAACCAGGCACGTGGACTCTGCTTGAGTCTGTAAATAGACTTTTTGAGGCGACAGACTTTGTGCGACTCCCCCTGAGCAACAAATCCAGGTGGTTGCTCCATACAGACTTCTTTTTGGAGATCACCATAAGGAAAGGCATTCTTGACATCTAGTTGTGTAAGGGGCCAACCCAAATTGATTGCCACAGAGAGGAGAACCCACACGGAATTTAACCTGACAACAGGAGAAAAAGTTTCAAAGTAATTAATACCATAGGTTTGAGTGTACCCTTTGGCCACTAGGCGGGCCTTCAAGCGTTCAACAGTCCCATTAGGATGATACTTTACAGTGTACACCCAACGGCATCCAACAAGCTTGCAATCAAATGGAGGATCAACCAAATCCCAAATACCTTTGTCAGTAAGAGCAGTCATCTCCTCAGTCATGGCATGTGTCCAGGTCGTACTTTGTAAAGCATCATAAACATTTTTGGGAACAGAAACAGCAGAAAGGGCAGCAACAAAATTACTAACATGGACACTAAGGTATGCAGTAGAAACATAGTTAGCAATACTATGAGAGGTACATGAGCAAGTGTCTTTCCTGAGAGCAATAGGTAAATCCAGATCAGAAGTTACCTAGACAGGTGCAGGACCTTCTGAAGGAGAAGATTGGTTTTGCGAGGGGGGGAAGGGGTCTTAGGCAGGAGTAAACTGCGGCGGCCGATTCCTGCGTTGGTAAACAATAAGAGGAGGAGATGTCATCTTAGCAGGCTGCAAAGCAGAAGGGGAACCGCTGATAACAGGCAGAGGTGCTGAAATAATATCTGAACTCAAGGTGTTCCCTTTAGTAGAGTAGTACGGAGTGTCCTCAAAGAAAACCACACCACTGCTCGTGAACCACTTCTTAGTAACAGGATTATAGCAACGATATCATTTCTAAGTACGTGAATATCCCAGAAAAATATATTTTTCAGCTCTAGGAGACTTGTCCTGAGTCGGTCCAAGCAAACGAACAAAACAAACTGACCCAAAAATCCTTGGGAGGGACAGAAAAAAGAGGAAGTTGGGGTTGTAGCACTTGGATAGGAATTTTATTCCTAATAATAGACGAGGGCATGCGATTAATCAGAAAATAGGCAGTGAGAACTGCTTCCGGCCAAAAATGTTTTGGAACATTAGAATGCAACATGATAGTTCTAGTAACTTCAAGTAAATGCCTATTTTTCCTTTCAGCAACTTCGTTCTATAGGGGTGTGTAAGCACAGGATGATTGATGAATGGTAACACAGAACGACAAAATAATTCAACATTTTTTTGAAAAAATTCCAAGGCATTATCAGTGCGCAAAATTTTAATGGGCATAGAAAACTGGGTTTTAATTTCAGCAAAAAAGAACTTAATAGTAGGCAAGATTTGTGACATGTCTTTCATCCAAAACAACCAAATAGCACGGGAGTAATCATCAATGAACAGAATAAAGTATTTATTGCCTGACAAACTTGGAACATGACAAGTATCTCATACATCAACATGAACTAAATTAAAAATGTTTTTACTACCAATCTCTAGATTTTTTGGGAAAGACAGTTATGGACTGTGTGCCTAACTGACATGACGCGCACTGAAAATTGTGTTCCTACCCCAGAATTAACAAGTTTATTTTATCAGTCGATGGATGCCCAAGTCTACAGTGCCATTGTAATGCAGAAACAGAAGAAGACAATGTTGAAGCTAGAGTTCTAGTGTCGATCCGTTTCAAATCATCCAGATAGTAGAGTCTGTCAGGTCCTTCATGCCCCCCACCAATCTTCATCCTCGTGCTAAGGTCCTGAAAAACACAAGTATGCGGTACAAAGGTCAGACTGTAGTTCAAGTTACGTACATTTTTACTGACTAGATAACAGATTTAGCAGAAAATTGGGCACATATAGAGCAGATCTCAGAAGAACTTGAGCATAAATATCGTCAATCCCAGACACAACAGATTTGGATTCGTCAACAAGCATAACAGCAGATTTAGGACAAGGTTTAGATAATTTAGAAAAAAAGAATGATTGCTAGAGATATGTGAAGAAGCTCCATAATCAATCACCCATTTGGTATTACTAGCACTAGAAGCGGAAGCACTCAGAAAAGTAGAATCACGACCAGTATAAGTTGCAGCATGAGCTCCAGATTCAGCAGCAGAAGAAGAGGAAGCACCGGTTTTCTCTAGCAGGAGGTGTTCCACTTCAGAGCGAATGAACTCAGCAGTGGAGGAACTCGAGGTAGCAGCAGTAGGAATCTGAGAAGCATCCTCAGACACAGTATTGACCCACGCAGGTGTGCCATGTTTCTTCCAGTACCTGTCCTCAGTGTGGTTGGTGCGACCACAAAAGTCACAGTACCGCTGAGCCGCGGTATCTCCAAAGACGTCAACAGATGAACCACGGCCAAGGAAGCCACGGCCAAGGGACCCATGTCCTCTACCCAAACTAGGAGGACGGTTGTCCTGAGGCCGACCTCGACCCCTACCACAACCTCGGCCAGTCATGGAAGCAAGAGCAGTAGTGTCACCAGTGTCAAAAGTCGGGTCAGATGAAGAACTTGGCAGGCGTTAAAGACGCTGAAATGCACTCTCTAACGTCGGCAGTGGATCACTGGCAAGGATTTGATCAACCACTCCAGTGTATGAGTCAGGAAGTCCGCATAAGAACTGAACAACTTGAAGTTCCTGCCGTTGTCGCTGCATAGTGGCTAAGTCAGTAAAAAGGGGATGGAGGTTCTCAAGTTCCGCCCAGAAGCCTTTGAAAGACAAAAAATAGTTAGCAATATCAGGCCCAGAAAAATGTAGACGGGTCAACAATTTGTTCAAGTCAAACACTTCCGGATTCTTGCTGTAAGAGTAGGTAATGGCCAGTTGATCCCACATCTCCTTGGCAGTCGGGAGACGAAGAAGAGTAACACTGATGCGAGTGTTACTGTTGTTCAGGCTCCACGTCATCACAGTAGTCATCTTTGACCCAATAATCATAGACCCTTTTATCCTTGGACTCGGCAGTACTGGGCGGAGCAGGAGGCGGATCCTGAGTCAGATGGGAGTGCTTGACTTGGAATTTTACAAAAATCTCCATGAAACAGACCCAGTGTTGATAGTTGCGCCCATCCAACTTCACGGTAGTCACTTGACGACGAAAATCATCATAGGAGTAAGCCATGACAGAAACTGAGTCAAATAGCAAAAAACAGCAGCAAAGAAAGAACCGCCTAGATCCTCCTAGGCGGCAGTAGACAACCAGGAACTGGATGGACCAGTTTACATGAAGACTACGCCGAGGCACAGCAGATAACCTGGTAGCTCAAAGGTCGACGCGGGCAGAAGAGAAGAAGGCTCCGGAGACCCTCAAGACGTGCAGCCGACGGTGGCAAGCAGTCCTGCTAGCTGCTGCTAGCGGCCCAGCGCTCGCAGCGGCAAGAGCTGTCGGTGGGCGGCGGCCGCTGGAAGAGGGGCGGCGGCGGCTAGGAAGCCTGCTCTGATACCATCTTGACAAGGTTTACTGTAAGGGTTAGGGTGCACAATGTGTGTACCCGTATCTTTATAAAAAGAACAATTACATGTACGTTCACATAGAATAGGAAAATAACAAGTGAATATAAAGAACTAAATAAGACACTATTTAACAAAGTATATAGGACAAGACATTTGCAGCATAAATATATGATGCTTGCCAAAAAAAATTACCTTACCTAGCAAGTAGCAAGATGTGTTGATGACAATATGATGTTTCATTAGTATTGTTATAACAGTGTTGTGAATATGCATAAGGGCATATATATTTTTTAGTGGACCGTACTTTAGCTGTATTTGTGTATACCTCAAGATATGAATATGCAATTACCAAAATCTACAGTTAATGTGTTTGTTCTTACCTCACACACATTTTGCTGAATTGTAGCTTTGAATTGTTTCAGATTCAGCTTTTTCCTCAATTATGTAATTCTGGACGAAACTGTCTATCCCCCCTGATATGGGAACACCTGACTTTGGAAACTGAAATTCAAATTAGTCTAGCTGTTCATGCTTTCTGTTTGAGGTTAGAATGGGCTTGTTTATAGCTTGATCTATAATCTAACATCTCTATCATTTCCAAGATGTCATTCATGCACAAATTTGTCTTTCTTCAGTACACGTTTCATGGTGATTTAGCTCTTTGACTTTAAAATGCTTTCAACCACCCGATATTTGGTTGTCCACAGATCTTACAAGGAGGCTACATGTGATGTACATGGGGGAATCTTCATGGTATCTTATTCCAGGTGGCAGTGGAGGGGTAGAGGAGTACATCATCATCATCATCATCATCTAAGCCTCAATCCCAACTATGTTGGGGTCGGCTACATGGATCCTTCGTTTCCATTCAGCTCTATCATGGGTCATATTCTGATTGAGATGTAGAGATTCAAAATCTCTCTTTATAAGCTCATCCCATGTTAATTTAGGCCTTCCTCTTCTTCTATTTATAGTGTTTGGCTCAATAGCATTGCTTCGTATAGGCGCACTAGTAGGTCTGCGTTGCACATGTCCGTACCATCTGAGTCGGCCCTCACGCAACTTGTCCTCAATGCTCGCCACCCCCACTTTATTCCTGATATAGTCATTTCTCAAACGATCTTTTCTTGTCTTCCCACACATCCATCTCAGCATACGCATTTCGGCCACGTTCATCTTGTTGAGACCTTGTTTCTTCACCGCCCAACATTCACTCCCATAGAGCATGGCTGGTCGTATAGCTGTTCTATAAAACTTACTTTTTAACCTGAGAGGGATCTTCTGATCGCATAAAACTCCAGTTGCACTCCTCCATTTCAACCATCCTGCAGTGATCCGGTGACAAACATCATTTTGGACCTCCCCGTCTATTTGAATAATAGAACCTAAGTAACGAAATTTGTCACATTTTGGTATATCTACTCCGTCCAACTTGGCTCCATCATTCACACTGCGAGATTGGCTGAAATTGCAATGCATATACTCAGTTTTGCTCCTGCTAATCATCAATCCATTTGATTCTAATGCCTTTCTCCAACATTCAACTTTATCATTCAATCCATCTTTTGTTTCGTCAATCAAAACAATATCATCAGCAAATAACATACACCAAGGAATATCATCCTGAACATTCTTTGTTAACTCATCCATAACCAGAACGAATAGATATGGGCTGAGTGTGGATCCTTGGTGTACCCCAACTGTAATAGGAAAAGTTGGTGTCTCTCCTCCAGGAGTCTTCACACTTGCAGTAGAGCTATCATACATGTCTTTGATCAAGTCAATGTATTGGATAGGCACACCCTTTTTCTTCAAAACCATCCATAACACTTCTCTGGGTACTCGATCATAAGCCTTCTCTAGATCGATAAACACCATATGAAGATCTCTTTTGCTTTGTCTATACTTCTCCATAAGCCTCCTTATCAGAAAAATAGGGTAGAGGAGTACATGTGGATTTAAAATTTATATTGTTCTGTGCTTCAAAATGGTATCATAGGATGTGTCTTGTGTCTTGAAAACTTCCATGTTCTCTGGTTACTTTTGCTTGGACATGATTTAATTCACTGTTTCCATTTGTTGGGCAGTTGAGCCTCATTGCAGGCTCGTTTTATACTTCCTTATTTAAGAGCTTGGTCAGATAATCTCTTATATGTTGGACCAATAAATCATATAAATAAGTAATCCTTTTTTCTATATCATAAGTAAACATTTGGGGAAGCAAATTTCCTTTTTCTGAAACGAAGTTGGTCAAGAAGAGAGACACTATAAATACGTGATAAGCATTTTTATTTAGAATTGTTGAATTAATGACTAGTGGATATGCTTTAATCTAACTAAATAGTAACAACTACAAGTAGAGCACCTAAAAGAGATTAAGAAATGAAATCAAAATGATACCTCCTTCTCATCTACACTAAGCTTGTTCCACATGTCCCCAATCTTTATGGCTCTTTCATCTCGTGAATAAAGAGGTTTCAGTTTCACACATTGCTCAGCGAAAAAGAAGTTATAGCCACTCCTGTGAGATTTTGGACGAGACGGATCTTTCATAGCCTTTCGAGATCTTTTCTTTTCACAGTGCTGGAGACCAAAAGAAGAAACTGATGGCGGCTCCACCGAGTGGAGAGGAACATGATACAGGACACCCTTCAATTTCTCAGAACCAACATTTACTGTTATTATATATCCATTTTCGAATTTCCCTTTGATTTCACCAGCCAAACGGCAGCCAGGATGCAAAGTTAAGCTTTCTGTCAACCACAAACGACAGAGATTAATAGGATAATACACGATGTGACTTCCATAAAAATCTATATGTCATTTACACACGTGGTTCTATGATTGTAAACTGCAAATATGTAGGCCAATTTTACTAAGAAAAATATGATCACAGTTTCTATACCAAATAGTGCACATAGGAGTCGATGCACAAGGCAATAACATATTCTCTATGGGACCAAGTTAACTTCAAAAAAAAGGATCAGCCAACTTATAATGTCGACTAAAAATGAAGTTATTTTTTGAGATGAAAAGCCATTTCATTAACACTGAAGCGTGTTGAAACCAGACCAATACTATGCATAGACAAAAACAGATTTTGCTTGTTATTTTATATGTCCATATCTTGTGCAAAGCATACACACAGTAATAAATATCATAAAATCTCACGACTGTATGAATGTTTTTTATGATTTCTACGACTCGGGTTCTAGATCTTGAATGATATGATCCAAATTGATGCAAAGAAAGCTTATGGAATTTCAAAATTCAACGCCTATTAAATGCTTCATAGTTTATGTAAAGGTTGAATCCATAAATTTGGAATGAACAAGACGAGCTTTTAAAAAAAAATTGCATGATAAAAAAAAATAGAAATCAATCAAAACCTCCTAAACAACAAATATCAAAGCTCTGTATTTGGATCTTAAAAGAGTGTCCAAATTCAGGAAGGAAGAAGCACTGGAATATATGATTCAGGATATTTACTTAGTCATAACTATGTCAAAAAGCAAAAACAATGTCTTTGCCAATTTATTTGCATAATAGTCGATTTTACTCCATCACGGTCCCTAAACTAAAAGAGAGTAAAATGAATTCACAAGAAATTGAATAATTTGTGTGTCTCTATGTTTTAGAAAGGGAAAAGCAAACAGCCAGCCCTCGCTGGGAGCTTAAGCGTGAAGTGAATGCTTAAGCAGCCACTCTTTGAAGAAAAAATGGACGTGTAGAAAAATATATGCCATAGTCATATCTATTAGAAGCTTAACATTAACAACTTACACTATTCGATATACTAGTGCTCACTTAATACAACAGGGTGGATTAAGTTCATAGAAACAATTTACTTATACCTAATAACTGACATCAAAGAACTGTTCAATAATAATCTACTAATAATTACTGCTCAGGACTAGATTACTAATAAAAACTACTCTTAATAGAGAACTTGATTATTAGTGATAACTAGAAGATATAAGCATAGTTATCAAGGCTCCCGCTTAGGCGCGCCTAGGCCCCCCAGGCTATACTGAGTCACCTTAAACTGGGTACCTAGGTTTTCAGATAACTAAAGTGGATGCATAAGGCTTTTTAGGCCCAAATTAAGACACTTAAAAACCAAATTAGCATGAACTAGGTCTAAATTTGGTCAAATAAGATCAAGTTTAGTCATTTTAGGGAAGAAATGTGTATAATTTTGGCCAATCAGATCAAATTTGGGCATATTAGGACTGATTTGAGTGGAAATAGGTCTGACTTGGGGGATACATGTCTTATTTAGATTAAAAAAAATTGTGATATCATTAAATTAGGGCACCTTTAGGTCAATGTAGGACAAACTAGGGGAAATTAAGTCTCATTAGGTCATGTTATGCCACAATAGGTCTAACTTGTGCCAAATTAGAGCAGATTAAGTTAAATCAGGTCCAATTTCGAGCATGTTTAGGTCAAATTAAGGCCGAAAAGGTCTAGCTTTGACCGTGAAAGGTGCTATGTGGGTGAAGTTAAGATTAATTAAGCTTAAGGATAAACAATACAAGTAATGTATATATTTGAATATAGCTAAATCTATATGCAAAATCATTTTTATATATATGTAAAAAATAAACAAATATGAAGAACGTCTGGAAATACCTGGGCTCCCGCCTAGGCCCCCTAGGCTCCCCTTTGGGTGGGAAGGACCGCCTAGCCACCTAGACAAGTATGTATTAACACGTTGTGGTACTTAGAGATTTAAAATAGTTTGATGGGGCACAATGTGGTAGTTACCATGTGAAATATTTCAAATGTAAGGTAGTGTTGTAGCTGAAAAGTAAAATATTATCATTTTATGTGTCACGGTGACATTCTAGTAGACTAACTATTAACACTACTATAATTACTATAACTTATAACAGATTTCAATACTTTGAAGAGACATAAAAAGTTAGACACTAGAGAAGAGGAAAAGATATATATATAAAATGTACTCATATAAGAGAAAGGAAAGGAAGAGACTTGGGTCAAGTATAATGCAACAAGAATGAAGATGGTAGAGTGTTGGTAAAGAATGATGGTATCAAGAACCAATGGAAGAACTACTTCCATAAACTTTTCGATGACGATAATTTAAATAATGTAAAAGACTTGTTTGCCATGAATACAAGAGATATCGCCTACATAATTGAGTTTCACTGTCTAAGGTCAATAATGCTTCCAAAAACTGATAATATGAAAGGCAACTTAGACATGCAGGCCGACGGAATTCCTATCGATGTATGAAAGAGTATTGGGGATGAAGGAGCTATGTGGTTAACAACTTTCCTCAATAAGAAAATGAATACCAAGAAAATGTTGATTGCTGAATGAGTGATGAAACAAAACCAGGAGCCCCATCTACAAGTACATTGGAGGTGTTTAAAGCTTCACAAACTACATAAGTGTCGCGTTGATGAGTACACACTATGAAGCTTAAGAAGAGGATTATTGAGCAGAAGCTAAGATCTCTAATACAAACTAATGGGAAACCTAATGATTAAAATTGAAACTAATTTAAAATAACTAATCAAAGAGAATATAATTTTATCTCAAGATTCCAATCATCAAGTTTGCCTTCTAAAGAGGATTACAAAACCTATATATTAATTAATCAAAGCGAATATAACAGTATCAAAAGATTTCAATCTTTAAGTTTGCCTTCTAAAGAGGCTTACAAAGCCTATATGTATGTGTTCAAATCCAACTAACTAGATAGGTAGCAATGTGGGACTAAACCACAGGCTTGACAAAACCAAACTGGAAATATAACGAATAACACCTAAAACAAATGTAAACTAAAAGAAGATGATAAATACTACCCAAATGACCATGCCGAGGGCTATGGTCGTCCCTTATCACAAAAATCAAAGCAACCAATTTGATTTCATGCCTAGAAGATCCATAATAGATTTTCTTTTTCTATTAAGGAGGCTTATCAAGAAGTACAAGACAAAAGAAAAGATATTGCCATAGGATTTTAATTGAATTGGAGAAAACTATGATCGAGTACCTAGAGAAGTGTTGTGGTCTTATTTGCTTGATTATTTAAGTTGATGGTCTTCTAACTGGCTAGGCCGCCTTTATATCTTGCTATTTGTCAGTGCTCTTATTGGAGAATTGACTACGTTTGTGCCTTACACGGGCCGACTTTCTACTGTTGTGAGTCAGCACTCTCTGGCTTGTCCGTCCCATCCGCATGTTGACTCTTTTCTTGTATGTGCTTGTAAGCATGTCGATTGTTGTTGTTGTGACCCAATACACTCTGGGAACTGCGATCCAACATTCTCTGGGGTCTAGACTATGACAATAGCGACTATGATGAAGACCATGATGCTTACCTACTGTTGTTAATTGCTCCAAATGCCACTTTTAGACCGAGAAGATCCCGCTTGCCTATTATGGACTATCTACTTGAGAGGGAGATTTGAGTGTTGAGTGCTTTATTGTAATATTTAGGGGGGAAATATTCTTGTATGGGCGCAGATTATCTTTTTTATCTCCTTTGTGTTTAGTTTGTCTTTCTTTTGCAAGCTGACTTGGCATTCTCCCAAGCTCCGGGTTGAGGGGGAGAGTTAAGAAGTCTAGGTATTTAGTTAATTAAGTTATTGATTTGATTTGTAATATGTGCCCAATAGTGTCTGCTTCCCTGTATCTCTTCCTATTTATAGGAGCATGTTTTTCTAATACAATACAACAACTCGTTGTCGTTTACTTTGTCCCTACATAAACAAAACATAAATTTTATGTCTCCTACCTACCTCCTCTGCCTCATGTACGTCACTACCACCCGTATGTCCCCTCTCCCTCCTACTCATCTGATAGTAATCTATCATATACCATCATTGTAACTATAGTTTCATCATTCTTATAAAAGCTGCTCCAAAAATTTGAAAAAAATATTATTATTTAACATTCTCTATTTACACTTATTTATTTTTTATATTGCAAATGTAGTGTGGAATAGTTGTTCTCACTAGACAATGTTCAATTCATAATGTAAAAATGCTTGTGCTTTCGTTATTTTTCATATTATCTCCACATCGTAAATAAACTTTGGGTTTGCTTCTATCCTTCTTTTTTGTTTGTTTTTGTAAATCTCTTGTTATGACTTACTTTATAGCTTTGGAGGATAGACGTTATTGAAATCAATTCCATGTTGCATATGTACATGTATGTGTATGTGTATATCTGTGTATGATGTGTCCAACGTCGTATTCGTGTCCTATACTTTTGAAAATCGTCGTGGTTCTGTCCATGCCGTGTCCCGTGTCCATGTTCATGCTTCATAGACAATAACTATACACCAGATAGGATCTGACACTCCCTCTTACTCTCGCTGAAGCCAAACAAAAACTTGACTAGAGTCCTCTGATCTAGCTACTTTTACATCTTTTGGACATAATTGGTGAGAGGTAATAGACCATGTAGATTAGGACAAGGGCTTCTAGACATCACTAGTAAGAGAGTATAGGACATTACTAGTAAGACAGGTTACTGCTCCAATATATTAGGACATGGAGTAATCCCCATATTGAATACCATACATTTCTAATGTCATATCATACATGTGGGGCATATTGTTAGAATGCATCAGACTAAGATGGCCTCAAACTTCCTTACAAGTTTTAAAGTGATCAACCATATCAGCAAGTTATGGTTCTATATAGTTCAACATCAGAGATAGGAGGTTGTCAGCTTGTTGTTCCTGTGGTTCTGAAAATTCATCGGTAGGACCATAAGTCAAGTATTAATATTTTATGTCCCTCCAAGAAGATGTTGACAATGTGGCTCCATTGACAATAGTTCTTCTCATTAAGATTTTGTTTGTTGAAGATCTGGTTGAGGATGGTGACTGTACGTCCATCACGGATTTAGTTGAAGTGAATCATGCCCTAAGAGGGGAGGAAAGCCTTGGAGATACTGGAGGAAGAAACAGAGTAGTGGATGTCGGACGATAGCAACAGGCAACAAGAGAAACAACCAGGCCTTCCAACGTGAATGGTATTTCCAGCACGAAAATTACCTCTTTGTTATTGTTGTACTACTACTTGAGAAACCGTAGTGATTAGGAGAAAGAGAGGTATCGATGGTTGCCTCTGCTTTGGGACCAACTCTCTAATACCATGTAGCAAACATGAGTAGGGAACAAAACGACCTAATTATTTGTGTGTATCATGACCTGTATAATATTATTTATAGGAGATAACATACAATGTACAGTTTAGATGTAGGCCCTTATTCTATATAGCTACAAGTATGCCCTTTCTACAGTAAATTTGCATTACTGCTTGAATCTACATGTCTAACTACTCACATAGCAATGAATGTTAGGTTGACGAGAAATAAGGTGCTGACAAGATGTGCAGATGAAATGAAAATGCAAATAAGGATTGGGGAATACAAATAAAAGATCTCGTTTGAAGCTATTATACACGAAATAAAATGCATGTCGCTATACTTAGGGCAAACTACAAAAAGATCATCTTTAATAGATTTAGCTACTTGACTATGTACAGTATAGATGCTATGGACGGCTAGTTTTTTTTTTTTTTTTTTTTTGGGTCTTTTGGCTGGGTTGGCTGAGCTTATCCTTCTTGGAGTGGCAGAGCTCACCCATTGCTGGATGCGGGTTGTTTTTGCTGCAGTAGGCTTGATCCCCTCCGGGCTGAGGTGGCGGTTTCTGTAGATGGTAGTCTGGCGCTGTGATTGCTTGCAGAGGTCTTTTGAGAGGTCGTGCTGATCCTGGTATGGGAGTGGCAGAGATCACTTAATCTTATCTCCTGAGGATGTGGCTGTTTGGTGTGTTGCTGGTGCTTGTTGAGTGGTTGAGCTGATCCTGGTTGGGAGTAGCAGAGCTCACTCAACTCTCTTTCTTGAGTGTTTTGAGGTTCTTTTTTCCTGTGTGGTGGCAGGAGTGCTGTTGGACCTTGTTCTGTTGTTGAGGCTGGTTTTCTTGATGCTCTGTTCAAGCTGTTTTGACGCTATGAGCTGATCTTTGTGCTTGGATGCTGTTCTTCTTGCTGGTTTTCTTGTCTTGTCCTTTGTTTGGGACTTCTTTCTGGTTTTTTTCCTTTCCTGGGGGAAGTTCTTCACTTTGTGTATTTCTTCCTTCCCTCAGGGGCTATAGTTGTAGAGATAGATTTCTCCTTTTCTTCTTTTTTAGTTGGTTTCTCGCTTTGAGAACTAACAAGTTTTGTATTTTTTATACAAAAAAGAAAAAAAGCAACAGGAGTTTTGACCGACCAAAAAAAAAAGACTATGTACAGTATAGGCCGACCATTGATAGTGCGACAATATAATTTGATGTTATGGAGCTACATGGAGTTAGAAGGGGAAGAGCAACACCCAAATAACATTGAAAGAGCTAATAAGGAGGGATGCATCCACATCAAATTCCAGTGAGAATGTGACCCAAAACAAAGCTGAGTGGAAAAGGATCCATATAGTCAAACACGAGCATAAATGGGATTGAGGCTTAGACAACGACAAATGATGATGACGATGACGATGACGATGATGATGTATACCCTCACAGTTTCAAGTTTTCAACTACCATCAGATTAGGTTACGACATACCATTCAGGACAACTTCATTGTTAATTAAATTCTATGCCACATTGCTACCTAAGTTATTGCGGAGGAAGATTAAAAGGTGGATGATATGCAGTGAAAGTTCCAACCTGGTGGAAGATCATCATTTGATTTAGCTGCAACTGGTGCTGGTTGGCATTCTGTGGATAAGATCCTCAAGACAGTTAAAGCTTATTCCTCAACCTCTCAGAAATATTGCAATATATTAAAAACAAAGTACCTGAAATTTCATTGTCTTTTGGCTGAGCTGCCACCATACTAGGTGGGAGTCCACCACCATTTTGGCTAGAGTCTGGTCATAACAAATTTAAATATTTTATGAAAATAGATTGTAAATAAATATTGGCAGAAGTAATTGATTCTTTTGAAGTACCATTCTTCACTATGTTAGTATCTTTGTTCTGAAAATAGTATATTTGCTCATATGGATGAAGCAAGGAAAGATAGTACTTCCTTAGTACAAAAGATGCACTTGTGATGGTCGATGGAAATGAGAAAGTCGCAACCACATCCCTCCATCTCCTCTCATTGATAGCCTGAAATAAAAAAAGATTGATAGACATATTAATAGACATACATGCATTTCTATATAAAGATAATTACATAGCAGAGAACAAACAAGCACAGAATCTAGCTTATATATATAAGAATGAGATAGCATCTCTCTTTGAAAAGTAGAAGATAGAAAATGCATCCCTTAAGAAATTATAGGAAACCAAAGAAAATATATATAAACTGCGAGCCTGAGTAAAACTACCAACATTTTGTTCTGCTGCATATAATATTGAGTCAAGATGTGGGGATGTCCTAGTGAATGTGGTTGAATGGTTTAAAAATTACAAGACCCTCTCAGAAGTCCGAAAGTTAAGGTGTTTGCACCTTTTCGATTCCACCACGAGAAGTAACCTCCACAAATAAGTGATGTAAATCAAGAACCTTACCACCTATAGTGGGCACCCTGCAATATTGAAGAAACAAAGATGCAACATTAAAATATCAGTTGTGATTAGTAAATAGTTGCAGTTCTGATACGAAGATACAATAAAAGGAAACTAAAATAGAAGTGAATGCTCTTCATCATTATTACAACGAAATTGCAATGAAAGGATAGGTACACTAAAAATAATGCCATCAACTTTAGATGATCACTGTGAAAATTCTTTACCTTAAACCAAACAAATTCGGGTAGGACGCTTATAAACATACAGAAACCTAAAGAATGATGGCCATCCAAAAAATAATTAAAAATAAGGCTGGAGTTTTTGTCATCATAAGGGAAGAAACGCAATACCTGCTGTTACGTGCATCTATGAGATCCATTTTAAACATGTTAAACATCAAACCTCGTAGATACTAAATTACTAATGCAAATGTTAATGTATCTTTCACTGGCCATACTCCAATGGCAACCCCTAGGAATTTGCTAACAAAGAGTCAAAAAAGCAACGACATTATAACCTTAAGAATTCAGTCTAGAGCATTATCCACAAAGGCAAATGAAGAAAGGGCTGCAGGTAAAATCATGGAAAGCATGCTAAAGCCAGTTATCAGGCAGCAGTATAACCAGAAGTACTTCTCATATTTTATGTTCATCATCATCGTCATCATCATCATCATCTAAGTCCAATCTTCTTTCCCTGTTGGGATCGGCTACATGGATCCTTCTTTTTCGATCAGCTTTTGTTACGGGTCATATTCTGATCAAGATGTAAAGATCTAAAACCTCTCTTTATAAGATCTTCCCATTTTAATTTAGACATGTCTTTTCTTTCATAAATTGCGCTTGACTCAATAGCATTGCTTCGTATTTGTGCGTTAGTCGGTCTGCGTTGCACATGTCCATACTTCTCAGTCGACCCTGGCACAACTTGTCCTCAATGCTCGCCACCCCACTTTGTTCCTGATATAGTCATTATATAAGAGATCTTTTCTTGTCTTCCCACACATCCATCGCAGTATACGCATTTCAGCCACATTCATCATGTTGAGACCTTCTTTCTTCACCGTTGAACATTCAGTCACATAGCATAGATGGTTGTATATTTGTTCTATAAAACTTGTTAATCTCAGAGGGATCTTCTGGTCACATAATACCCAGTTGCACTACGGTGATCCCACGACAAACATCATCTTGAACATCCCAATCTATTTGAATAATAGGATCTAAGTAACGGAAATTATCACATTTTGGTGGATCCACTCCATCCAACTTGGCCCGCCATTCACAATTCTAGATTGGTTGAAATTGCAATGCATATACTTAGTTTTGCTCCTACTAATCATTCGTCCATTTGATTTCAATGCATTCCTCCAAAGTTCAACTTCATCATTCAATCCATCTTTAGTTTTGTCGATCAACACAATATCATCCTAAACACGCTTTGTCAACTCATCCATAACAAGAACCAATAGATATGGGTTGAGTGTTGATCCTTGATGTACCCCAACTATAATAGGAAATGTTGGCGTCTCTACTCCCGGAGTTTTCACCCTTGCAGTCGAGCTATTATACATGTCTTTAATCAAGTCAGTGTATTGGATCAGCACGTGCTTTTTCTCCAAACCCATCCACAACACTTCACTGGGTACTAGATCATAAGCCTTTTCAAATCAATAAAAACCGTATGAAAAAAAATTTGCTTTGTCTATACTTCTCCATAAGCCTCCTTAACATAAAAGTGGCATACGTTGTTGATCTTCCAAGAATGAAACAAAATTGGTTCTCTCATATGTGTGTTATAGATCTTTAGCATATGCTCAATAATCCTCTCCCAAAGCATCATAGTGTGGCTCATCAACTTGACAACTTTGCGGCTTGTGCAACTCTAAACATCTCCTTTGTTCTTGCAAATGGGGAGTATAGTATTATTTCTCCACTTATTCAGCATCTTCTTAGTCTTGATTGTTAAAGAACTTCATTAACCACATATCTCCTTCATCATCCATACTCTTCCATACATCAATGGGAATATTGTCTGGTCCGCATGCCTTTCTTATATTTTATGTTACATGCATGGTAATAAAAAACCCGCCTTGAGGCTCTCGAGGCTTACGCCTCTTGGTGAGGCTATCCCAAATGCGCCTCGAGGCTTACGCCTCGGTGTGCTAGACTGAGGCTTACGCCTCGCATTGTCTGAGGCCCGCCTCAAAGCACTGAGGCTCTGAGGCTTAGTTGAGGCGTATGCCTCAATTCTAGATGATAAAGTCTGATGTTAACCATCAAATTGTGTACTTTTAAGATTATTACGAACACTTTCTTTAAAAAAATCTTTTAGATCTTATAGTTAATTGTTATTTCTTATTAATGAACATTTAATCATCAATCTCTAAGTTACAGTTTTCAATCTTCTTTGTCAAATTTATCATTGTTTGCTTCCCTTCTTATTCAGTATCTTGTTGAATTTCGTATCATTGTTAATTAACTTTGGTTTCTTGTTCCTACTAATTCGAAATTCTATCTCCTTTAGTTTTTCTGCCATTGTCATCTTTTATTCTAATAGTATAAAAAATTGATATCTCGTTATTTTTACATATTTATTTTGGTATTGTGGTGGGTCCTTAGTCTATATTATTACTATTAAGTTTCACAATTAATTTCTATTTCATTTTTTTATGTTTGTATATACCTATTTCTGTTATACACATGCACATACATAACACACACACATATATATGTAATTACATGTATAAATTTATTTTTGTTACCGCCTCATACATATTTTGAGGCTTACGCCTCGCCTCACTGAGACAAAAACGCCTCATTACGCCTCACGCATTTTTCAACCTTGGTTACATGGTAAAATACTAAAATATAACTTAATGGCATAAATTAGTCAGTATTCATAAAAGAACAGTCTTTCTATATAGAATTTAATTGAAACCAAGTAAAACAAGGTAGGACTATCCCAATAACTAAAGTTGAGAATAGTACATTACAAAACATACACAATAGGGTTCACTTTACATGCTATTGTTCTAGTACGGGAACCAACTAAAAGATTATTTGTATTTCTCTAATACATCCTAGTTGTTTTGTAGCAGACAGCACTACGAAAGTGCTTAATGCCATGATGCCAAAACCTTTGGGGGCTTCACAAGGCAGGCTATATTATGTGCATCAAGGGATGTATACTAATTCACTAGAGCTACTATAGTGTAATTGTGTCATTGTGTCGATATTAAGACACAAATTTGTAGAATCGGCACAACCTTTTACAAGTTACTTAAATATATCAAAGTTAAATAAAAATCGTCAAGCAATTACAAACATGCCATTTTTTTTTTTGAAAAAATATCCACGGCCAACCAAATTGCTACATTCTCAAAAGGTTGCATCCTCTTTGATTCTCTCTCCTCACGCAACTTATTCTCCTAGAAAGACAATAAAAACATATTTTAACCACCTTCTACAATCCCAACTACCATACACTATGTTCTTCCACAGCTGTGACAGCGACAATCAACTGAGCTCTTGGTTCTTCTCTCTTATAATAGTTTCCTTGCATGTTAATCCACTCTTTTTTTCTGCTAGAAAAAACTAAATCGTGATTCATCTAATGAGTGGAGATAGCCCAAAAATGATAAGAGTGCATAGTCATTGAAGCACCCACAAAGCTCCAATCAGGCACCTACGGATGGGAAGCCTAGAGAGCTAGTAGGAGTTGAGAAAGAAGTGTTTAGGGGCTTGTTCGGGTCATTAGAAATATCATCCCCCTGTATAAAAATCGGGTAATGAGTCCTTGAAGTCTACTTTTGTGTAGGAGTGTGGTATGTTGGAGGCAGAGAGGATGTAGAGGTGGACAATCATCCTACTAGGCATGGGCTTGTTTCTGGGGTTCCAAAGATTGACATATCTTTAGAAATTTCCTAGTCATAAGTCCTTTGGCATAATCGATTAATGGGTCATTGAAGTCATTTTCCAAAAAGTTTGGTATGTTGGTGAGTAGCAAAGAGGGTGTGGATATGTACAATCATCCTACTAAGCATGGACCTAATTCTAGGCTGGTGATTAATGAAGACTGAAACGTTTTTCATAAGTGTGGAGGGTGAACAGAGTTTTCTTGAATGGTTATGAGAATGAAACTGTCATTTCTTGATGGCTTCCACCTTCTCTGTGGATGCGCATCTCAAGAAGCAGGGATTTAACATCTGCATAAGGGAATTGACATGGTTCAAGGTGATTCTAATTGGTAACATGTGATGTGTGGCTTTTAGGGATCCCTAATGGAGGGATGGGGGCATCATTCATGCTTTGTGCTTTTAATATTCATTCTCCCTCTTGAAGAACTTTAAGAGACACATTGCTTAAATCGAAAAGGTGATTGAGAGTAAGGTTCAGTTTCTCAAGACATGCGTCAAGTTTTGTTCTCTTCTTAGTAGATTCTGGAATGATGGTTTCTTGTGCTTTAGAAACGAAGAGATGCCAAATCATGTCAAACCCCAGAACTAGTGCATCCGACCAAAGGGAGGGCCTGTCATAGCATACACATCCAGGCATTAGACTGAAGTGGTAGTGAAAGGCGGGTGCATGTAAGTAACATGAAAATTCGTGATCTAGCGCGTCAAACTCAGGTGGACAAGTGTTGTTTTCTGAAACATTTCAAAGCTCACTGCTCTTACCCTTTTTTAACAGCACATTCAGGTTGCATTGGAGGTGGTGAAATGGGGGGATACATCAGGACAGATACCAAAAGCATTGCAGGATGATCAGAATATACTTTCCTCAGCTATTCTGTTCATAAACCTCTGGAACCATAAGATTTTAGCAAACCTATAAGAAGGATGAATCTTCCCATAAAGAGTCGCGGCATGCAAGTCTATTCTGAGAACTACAAATTTAAATTCAGTTTCGGCTTCTGAACTAAACTTGATTGGAACAAACTAAAAGCCTAGTAAAACACACGTATTTGCAAGACCCTATAGGAGTCGTGACTATCAGAGAGTTGTGATCCTAAGTTCCAAGTGACACCCATGAAACCAAACCGGCTATCACGACGGGGGGCGTTTGGGGAGTGCGGCTGAGGCGCAAAACCTGACTTACAATGTAAATGGACTTCGCCTAGTTAAGCAAACAGCAACGGGACAGTAACGGCGTTTTGAGTGTGGAGGAGAGGGGGAGTTTGCGGCGCCTTACATGAATTTAGTACCGAGGGACTTGTGCAGACACTCGAGGGTTCTCAGGAACAGCGCTGGGTCGGCGGCAACTTGTTCGTATGTGGCCAGTGGCGGCGGGTAGGGCTTGTCCGGCGCACTCCCCCCACCGACGCCGGCACATCCTCCCGGAGCGATGGCGACGTCAGACGAGCTGTTGGCGGCATTTTCCATGATGCTTTGACTCTTTTTTTAGGACCAAGCGCGAAGAGACGGAGGACGAGTGGGTTTGGGTTTAGTTGATTAAAAATAAATTGAACCCAGAGATAAGAACGAAGAAGGGTAAAGTGAAGTGCTGAAGGGTGATGAGAGAGCTAGAAGATGAAGAAGATGCAAAACCACATTAGGCACTATACTGGTCCTTTTTCATTATGTGCCTTTACAAAAGCAAGACGCATCCACCAAGGCCAACAGAGCGGCGTGATTATTATTATATCACGTTACTCATCGAGTCCAAAGCAGAGTGGGAGGCGGTGTGTTAGTAAACTGCACAGTCAGTCGTGGTATTTACGGTGGAAATCATCACCGGTGTCCTTCCGGGTCGGTCTCGGACAAACGGCCGGGATTAGCGGAAGAGTTAAAACGAAATTAAAAACCAGAGCGTTTTTATCTACTCTTTTATGACTCGACTCAATTTCACAAATTTTGTTGTTGCTGTTTGGTGCAACTCAGCTGACCTAACTTTCAGAATCGGTGCAAATCGGCACATCGAATTATATAGTGTCCTATATAATTTTGAGAGACATGAGACTCGTGCTTGTTGTCTGGGTTGAGGTAGGAGAGACGTTTGGAAGTATTTACTTTCTTTGGCTTGTGACAATTGGTATTAACCTATTCATTCATCTATGAATAACATCATGATGTATGTTGGAGGTCACTTTTTGAAGTATGAAAAAAGAAACATGTCATACAGCAATTGTAAGAGATTTTAAACACACATGAATGCAACTTCGATGGAATCAAAAGAACCCATTCTTGAAGAAAAAGACAGTTATGTGTCGGCGATCTTATATTCTTTTCTAAGAAAGATGGTCTAACATGTCTTCTATTGTTATATCTCACTATACAAACTCAAGTAGAACTAGAGAAACTACATATCTAGGAAGTCAACCTCGCCTAAAAAATAAAAGACTCAAGATTGAACAAAGTGGAAAACGTATATCCCTACGAGTAGATAATTATTGATATCCTAAAGCCTCAATAGAGGAAGGGTAAGCAATTAAACAGATTGGAGATCAGAGGCAAAGGCCTTGGGACACTTCTTTTGTTTATATCAAATCTTATGTGAGGGTGATAAATCATTACACAAGTTGAGATTAATTAGATCAAATTTGGGTTGGTACATAATTTTAACGACCCAAATGATGAATTTTTACTCCGGATAAAAGAATAAGAATACATTCATTTATAAGTTTGTCTTCATTGCAACTGTGGTAGAGATGTAGTTATTGTAACATAAATATATGTTTGAGGCATGTGTTTGGATACCTGCTAAATAATTGTATTAGAGGAGACATGTATATATGTAAAACTTCATAGTCATATGTAATATGATGGATGGTCAATGATCCCTCTTGTATGTTAGCAATTCATGTTAAATTGTTATTGTGCAAAAAGAAAATGATCCCTCTTGTCCCTAGAATAAGGTTGATTGGAGGGTTGAAACCCTTCTTGTTAAGGCGCTCTCCTAGGAGAGCCTAGGCGATCGCCTATGCAGAAAGGTAGCCCAAGGGGGTATGCTTTGCCTTGTGCTTTGTCTAATTTGCCACCAAAAGTCATTCTTGCAAAATACTATTTTTGTTATAAACAGCTTTGCTAACAAATATTTTTGGATTTTCTTTTTTGCCTTGTTGCCTCAAATTTTGTTTATGTATGGTTGTTGTATTATTAAAAATAGTCAATACTTTGTAATATATTAATATTTATTTGTGTACTAAACCTCAATCTCTTACATATTTTGAATTATCTTCTTCTTATTTTGGCAATGCTAAGTATTTTTTCTAGCAAATGTAGTTTTTTGTGCTCATTTAACAAAATACATTTCATTGAGTCAACATAAATTTATGTACTTACTCATATATAGAATTGTGAAATAAAGCTATATGAAGCGATAATTTTTTTTAATCTCTAAATATATGTATACATATATGATGAATGTAGTAATATTTGAGCTTTTCTAAAGTTGCCTAAGCAACGCTTAGTCGTGACTAGTTGCAAGGCGCTCAGCTGGATTGTTGTGTCGCCTTAACATGTATGGTTGGAATATCATTACAAATGTTGACTCTACTACTTTACATGATGTTATCACGTATATAATACACCTTATTGGTTAAAAATTATAGATGATTAGAATTTTTTTTATTATACTAGAATTTTCAAGTTATTATATGGATATTGTGTGAGTGAGACAAATAGTAGAAATAACTAAAAAATCAAAAGAGTGAGAGACAAACATAGAACTAGGGTCATCTTGTGGTAACTTACGCATTGAGACCTCCACTAAACTTTTACCAGACTCTTAATTCCTAAAAGGTTGTGATTTGTATATTTGTGCAGAAGAAGCTACCACCTAATTATTAAGAGATAGAAACAAATAAATTTCATATGTGATAAGGAATAAAAAAATTGCTTGCGCCACCATGATTGAGCAAGATTCTAGCTATGAAGGTGTTAGTGAAAGTTCTAGAGAGAGGTTGAGTAGAGCAATTTTGATTTATGCAACTTAATACACAAGTAAGGTAATTGTATCTTGCTTAAATAATGTATACAATGGAAAGTGAATTAAGTATTTGACAAGTGAAAGCAACCATAAATGTATAAGATGTATGGTGGTTATGGCTTGAAATGACCTAACTTCAGTACCCACTCATTTCTAACCAGGATTTCCTAACCTATAATTTATTCCTTTTCCAGACCAAAATAAATTATAAATATCGGTGTCTTTTGTGACTTAAGACCAACATCTGGACAACTAGGATAGCTAGGTGAGACTAAAATGGCTAACTCCACACTAACATATTTTTTTTTAGAATTTCACTCCATTCGAATTATAATTAGACTTAAGCATCTCTGGTTAAATTATAATTCAACTACAATACTGTTAGGACTTCCCTTTATCTGACAGTTATATCCCTTTCAATTTCTAGTTCGATTGGAATGTATTTTAATCAAATTGTGGTTCAACTGAAAACACTCTATCCAAATTGGTCCTAAAATTTAGAAATGATGCAAACCAATTTGGAAAATATTAAAATATCCCAAAGGGGTATACAAGTATCAAACTAGGTCTAAGATGACTTTAAACCTTTCATCACTTGTTATTACATCATTCCTATCAAGTTGCACATTAGAACCTATGCAAAGCATGAAACTAAGTACAACTTGTTACACAAACATCCAAACATATATGTAATTGCATAATTTTTTATGTTGGATCTTATCTAAGCTCCTTAATCATCTGAAACACTTAATTCTGACATTTGTAAAACAAATTAAAAATATTTACATCATTGAATTAGAATGTGACATATAAAAAAAATAAAACAATATCCCCCTTACTAATTGACAAACATTTTCAAAAGATATATTTTAGATAGTCGAAGTAAGAGCATTGTCACATAATCGTTTATTACCCAAATACTAACTCCAAATGACTATAAGGTCAATGGCAATAGGACCTAGGTGTATGTCCCTAGCATGGTATTAATAAAGCGTGAATGCGTAAGCGTAAAGCTTAGCATAGATGAACAAATAACAAGATAAAAGCACCAATCATCATTTCAACATTCAACAACTATTATTAAGCAACACCCTTTTATTACAGGATTTTGATTATAGATTAAAGAGTACAATTTTACAAGTCTGCTCATGTACACTAGGGGCCTTACAACAAGCACACCTGGCATAGGTTACCAATCCCATCAACGTCTAGCCATCTTTGAACCTATAAAATATGTGAAACAAGTTGGGCTAACACACTAGGTGTTGAGTACAGGGCTAAAAGATACATATACATAAGATTTTCATAATTTGGAACGAGTTGCAGAAGTAGACAAACAAGAATAAAAAAGATAAGTATTTAGCAAAATGAGAGCCCATGTTTTGTATCATTTTACTCAAATTATACCAACTAATCATATATTATAAGGCCTTTGACTAACTTCCAATAGGAAGAATATGTAAGGGTGCTCAAGATTAGCTGACCCTTTTATACGTGAGGCACCTCAAGGCCATAGCCAAGAGCTAACCCTTTTATCGACATGGTCCACTCAATCTTGACAACTCAAGTAGGACGCCCAACCTCATGTCCTTACCCTGAGAATACATGCAGGTGCAAACAATTTGTATAATTGAGTTTCTATCTTATATTTGCAAGTTATAAAATAAGGATGAGACAAATATTGAGTACAATACTAGAATACTACATGACAATATTTGAGCAAGTAAACAAGCATACATGTGTATCACATTTCAAACAAGAAAGCCATAGTCATATAATTGTTAAATCTTGTACCACATTCAGAGATTCATAACCTATCCTTGACCGTCTAGTTTACAAGCCAAACCAAATCAATAACAAGATTACATGCATGCATTAGGTTCTCATCATTAATCCTAATTAGCTTCATTCTAGGCTTTTGGTCAATTTATTTTAAAATGTTGCTTATTAGTTCATTGTATAATATTTTACAATTTAGATGTCATCAAGGAGGTTTGGATCAAGTTTCAAGTCATTTTGACGTTCCATTCATTCTATATGGACATTATTGGATTTGAATCACTTATGTACATAACTAGGTCATAAGACTCACAATAGGGCAAGAAGGGTCGTAAGCTTGTCAAGTCAAGGTGTCCAAGCATAATAGGTGATTTAGATCAGGAAGGTATGGACACAAATAGCATAATAAAATATATGTGGATGCCCTCAAGGATCAAAATCCAACATTGGTATAAACATATTCACATACATTCAATCATCATCATAGTTCACATATGCCATCAAGATTCCACCGGTGACTTAGGTAGGACATCCACATCCAATGAGAAGTAGAGTCAACTATGATTTAAGAGAGATCTAAAAGAGTTGGATTCATAAGTTATTTCAACATGCATTGGTTCAAGGTATAACCAAACATTCACATAATAGGGGTAAATTTATGCATTTAGGGCCATATAAGGGGAACAAGCAAGAACTAATGTGACCTTGGACATACATGTAAGTTAGCATCAAAGGTTATTGATGTACAGGTTAGGGTGAGGTCCAAGGTCATTGGATCTCAATATTGCTACTTCGAATCATGATTCATCATTTATATCCAAAATAAGGCACATGAGTACAATTAGGGTCATTCATGAGGAATAGAGGTAATTAGGACCCTCTTACAGATCAAAGATGCACAAAGTTATTGATCTTGTGATTATGAGTGTGGATAGACATTAAAGGTCCACTCTTCATCAAAATGATGCATTAAAAATGTTCAATATAACTAATGTTAGCATATTTCAAGAAATCACATAACAAGAAGTGGAACTAGGGTCTGAAACGATGTTCAAATGGTAGGTCTCATTGGGCTAATGAATTTGATATATAATTTTTCCCAATTTGGCCAAAGGAGTTGGGGGATATGCATTTCAGAATGTATTCATTGAAACTATATGTAAACTTGCATTAGAAACTTAGGGCACATTACCTTGACATTATGCATGTCATGGAAGTAGTTGGATCTTCATCCTCTGGCTACAGGCGGGTGTGTGCCATGTGGAAGAAGAGAGGGCATGAGAGAGGTGAGGGACCCACCATGTGCTAGCTACTGGTTCGTTGGAACCCTCCAACTGGGTCAGGCGCGGGCCACAATCATCATGACCGATTGACTAGGCTTGAAACACCGACTTGAATCAAAGACTGTCCACTACGGTCGCCCTAGATCTGAGGGTATCCCTCTTCCATCCTTGTGTGGCGCAACCATGCAATACAATGGCAGCCTGTGGTGCTTGGAGCTCATCGGAGCTTGGGGAAAGGACACCCCAATGCTTGTGCAACCCGTCAAAAAGGCCGCCTTGGCCCTAAAACACCCGACAAAGGTGACCATGGGGTCTCTCAGGGCTAAGAGTAACTAGGGGTGAGCCCTCAAGGTTCCATTTGGTTCCAGTGCCACCTAGACATGGGAAGAAGAAAGAGGCGCAGGGAGCGAGCTAGAGGGTGAGAACCAAGGGGAAAGAAGGCACATATGAATGAATGGGGAGAAATGGGAAGAATGGGGCCTTCAATTTGACTAAAGATGTGAGGAAGAGTGTGATTGGCTGAGTGGTTTTGTGGCTACTGTGGTAAAACTCCATTATCGCGTACAGAGGTGGGAGATGAGTCTCCAACCCTTGGATCTTTGACCCAACATCCAACGACTTAGATAGAGTACATGTTAGGGTTTGAAAGTGAGATAGACGGAAGATGGGCCGTGCACCCTCTCGTTGGCTTTGTTGGGCAGCCCCAAAGTAGAAACAAAGATCAAATTGGCACTAAATCAACATAAATTGAAGCATTTTCAAAATATTATAACTTGGATACAAAAGTCTGCTTGAGGTGATTCTTGGACCGTTGGAAAGACAATTGAGCCATCTCCAACATGAAATATATTGGAGAACATAAAGATCATAGGGATAAGGTTCAATCTAATTTTTAAGATGGTGACATATATAAAAATGGTACTTCAAAATCACAAATTAATGTCACCTATTATAGAATTGATCATTGGAGTGACCAAAAAGGAGTATCCCAATACTCAAACTATGAGTTTAATATTAAATTGAGTATGAGGCAACTTGATGAGAGAGAATAGTACAATAAATTCAGGTTGTCACATACTTCACTCCTTAAAAGAAATGTTACCCTGAAAATTCATCCAAGATCATAATCGTCAAAGTTCGAGATCAAAAGTCCAAGTCAAAATTACATCATGTTTAATTAACCACCCATAGGCACCATAGGTTGCAATCATTAAGGTTGTGTCCATCCCTATTTATACATATTTTTGGTGTTCCAACATATTATGATCACATCTTGACATTAGGGATATCCATCTCTTATTTTCCCTAGACTATTTTGTTCATGTCTTCATACGAGTCCAAGTTGTAGGGAAATATGGCGATAGAGTGGGCAGCATAAACAAAAAGCCACATTCCCCTTATAGTAGTATATCACATCATTAACTATGTAATGAGAAGGATGGTTTAAAGGATATATCTAGTCCTGCAACAAGTCCAATGACAATCTCCTCTTCATAGTGCACGTTCTTTCTTCAAGTCATGCTCAAACTAGGTCTGCAGTAGCTCATGATTGATCACCACATACATAAGTTTGACGTTGTCCTCTGAGCAGGAAAAGCTCCACACCTCTATAGTGGTCCACACGATCCACCAAGAACTCTTGTCATTCTAGAAGAACAGACAAGAAGGAGTTGTCCCTTCATGTCGATGTACTAGTCACCAACTTGCTCTCCCACAATTGATCTCCCTTACTATCTGTGACGACCGTCTCACGAAAACAAGATTAACTAATGTGAAGCGTTCGTCAAGCAGCGGATTAGAGAAAATCACTAAAAATTAAAACTTTTTGCAAAGAGATCCACACATAGGAAATTTTTTCCAACAAATGCCATTGTATATCATATACATTCTGTTTCAAACGTACATATCATGTACCATCTCTTTCCAGAGACTACATCATCAGCTGCCTTATAAACATATATGCAGGCAGCATACAAATCTCGAGGCATCAAGCCAAAACCTCAGACTGATATATCAAAAACACTGACTAAAAACTCCGAGGACCTGAGAGTACAGAGACGACACATAGGACTACTATCTATATGACTAGACAGACAATATCTCCACCTGAGATCTTATTGATGTCCCTGCTGTTGCTGTTGCTGCTGCTCTTTCCCTGTTCTAGGGTTTCTGCTCTGCCTTTCATGCATACCTAAAAATGTTTCCCACGGGGGTGAGACAATTGTAAATTGCCCCAGCGAGATATATAACTCTCCGCCAGAAACATTGTTATAGCAGATTATGAAATTAAACTGAGCAGGGGTTACTTTTACATTATTAGGCAAAATTATTCTTCATAGAACAGAATAAGAAAATCTCCATTTTCAATAAGAGCATTGCATCTACCCATGGTAGACTCATAGTTCATCCATCTACTTGTAATGAATACAACATATATGAATAATCATCAATGAACTATAGATATATAACAGAAATGTAACATCAGCCAAGTTCTCTAGCATAACTTATTAACACAAATGCTACAAAGAAACATGATACTTGTTACCCAAGCATCACACATGGCTCACAAGGCCATTCATATCTTGTCACCTCTCACTAGGCAACAACTTATTCACATGGCTCACAAGGCCATTCACATCTTGTCACCTCTCACTAGGCAACAACTTATTCACATGGCTCACAAGGCCATTCACATCTTGTCACCTCTCACTAGGCAACAACTTATTCACATGGTTCATAAGGCCATTCACATCTTGTCACCTCTCACTAGGCAACAACTTATTCACATGGTTCATAAAATCCGTACACATTGTTACTTTTATTAAGCAACAACAACATCAATGCACAAAAAGCCAATCAACATTTATTATATAAATGTCACAGCCCAAACTTGGCTATATTCATCATCTCATCATACCTGCATGGTTATTAGGCATGATAATAGTCATACAAGATATTCATCACATCATGTGATACAATAGTAACACCATCATTCCTTAACCAGGAATTAGGGTTCACTATCAAACAGGGCTTATCATTCCCTTTTCCCCAAATTAGGGTTAGGGTTCCCCATTTCTCATTAATTCAGACCCTCTTGAGTTAACCAACTTTATCTTGTATTAAGGTATTTCCCCTCTTAATACATTCCATCGCAGAATACTCACCCTTAGCATATAATGCATAGGCCACACATTAGAATTGTCCAGCTATCTCACATGATATGGACTTATCTTAGTTTAAGGCATAACTTTATTATAAAGTTGCCTATAAACAATCGCAATGATACACCCTCAACTAGGGTTTCACAAGGATACACCCTCAACCAGGGTTCACAATGATACACCCTCCACTAGGGTTTCACAAGGTTACACCCTCAACCAGGGTTCACAATGATACACCCTCCACTAGGGTTTCACAAGGATACACCCTCAACCAGGGTTTATAAGGATACACCCTCAACTAGGGTTTCACAAGGATACACCCTCAACCAGGGTTCATAAGGATACACCCTCAACTAGGGTTTCACAAGGATACACCCTCAACCAGGGTTCATAAGGATACATCCTCAACTAGGGTTTCACAAGGATACATCCTCAACCAGGGTTCATAAGGATACACCCTCAACTAGGGTTTCACAAGGATACACCCTCAACCAGTGTTCATAAGGATACACCCTCAACTAGGGTTTACTAATCATGTATTGGATCCATGCATTTGTTATGCATTATTGATTAGTACCATTAAGGGTATCTCTCACCTAATTAAATTAGGTTTCCAAAAAGGTTTGATCAATCGGACCTTCAATAACATGGGGTATCCAATTGAATTAGGGTTTCCAATGTTGATTCCTTCAATCATTGAATTCATGGAACCAATCATCAATTGGACCTATACTCATACTTCAATTGAGTTTAATAGGTCAACCTTAAACTTATTTTACCCTCAATTGATCATAAATTAGGGTTTGATTCAATTGAATTAGGGTTTGGAATCGATGATCCTTCAATACTAATCAATGTAAGACTAGTTGCTTTGAAACCATTGAACCATCAACCAAATTGGATATGACCTGACCCCAAACGGTCTTGAGGTCGTTTGGATGACCTCCAAACGGTCTTGAGACCGTTTTCCCATCATATCACTCAAATCCAATCCATCCAATTAAGGTTTGGATCATTGAATTGATCACCAAATCAGCAATTGATTACACTTCAACTTAGTGACATTGGATCTTCAATTGCTTAACCATACTCAACCCTAGACCTCCAAACGGTCTTGGGTGACCCCCAAACGGTCTTGAGACCATTTGGATGATCTCCAAACGGTCTTGAGACCGTTTGGACCATCCATCCTTTGGATTCTAGTGAAAAATCATCAAGGATTGGTCTATCGAGTTGATCAACAATTCAACACTTAACTGCAATATGATTGGTACCTTTGGACCTTCAATTGATCAACTATACTTGACCCCAGACCTCCAAACGGTCTTGGGGTGACCCCCAAACGGTCTTGAGACCGTTTGGGTGATCCCCAAAAATCAACCCAAAATCTCCAATTAACTCATTGGAATTTCAGCACTGTTTTCAATTAGGGTTTTCCCAATTGAATAGCCTTAAATTCGCGATTCCTTGGGAGTTAATCCCTCAATTTTGGTGAGTCATTATACCAAATCATTAGGAACAGTAATCCAAAACGTTCAACCCTTGGTCAACGCACTCAAACGGTCTTGAGACCGTTTGCCCAAAAAGTTCAATTAAATCAGATTGAAAATCAGCACTTAATCCAATTAGGTTTCCCTAATTGATTAGGCTTCAACTCACGATTACTTTAGAGTTAATCCCTCAAATTTGGAGGGTTATTAATAAACATAATTATGAACAGGAATCCCAAACTGTCAACGCTTGGTTAACCATCTCAAACGGTCTTGAAACCGTTTTCTCAACCAGGTCAAGTTAATCAGGTTGAAAATCAGCACATAATTCAATTCGATTGCCTAATTTATTGGCCTTCAACTCTCGATTCATTTGGAGTTAATCCCTAAAATTTGGAGTATTATCAGCCTACATAATTAGGAACAAAATTCCCAAATGGTCAACGATTGGTCAACCATCTAAAATGGTCTTGAAACCGTTTTCTCCCAAACGGTTTCAAACTGTTTGCCCTTAAACGGTTTGCTGAAACCGCATAGCCAATCAAATTAAAATGATTTGGAGTAGCTATCAAAACGGTTTTGCTTGGTAATTTTCTTTGTATAAGCATCTAGGATGATTTCATCATCCCCTTCCTTCGAACAACCAAGAACAGCAACCGTTCTTGATGGAAATTGCAGCAAAGAAACAAGAGTGTATCAAATTGAAGATATCAATCAACAAAGCATAGAGAATTGATGCAATAGCAATGTTTAAGGGTTTGAGTTATAAAACCCGCTTCCAATTGAGCTCCAAAGCTCCAAGCTCACTCCATTAATGGTGGATGAAGCTCTAGAAACTCCCCCTAGGCTCGCCCTCAAGCTTTTGATTGCAAAAGTTGGCTAGGGTTGAAGAGGAGATCGAAATAAGAAGGAATCCATAATTTATTTTCGATTTCCACCATGAAATCAAATAGAACGAAGGTCAAGGGCTTACCCACATGTTGGGGACGTGCTCCCTACTCCTCCCTAGCTCCTTGGTCGGTTTTGCAAGCAAGGGAAAGAAGAAAATCCGAAAAAGGCCTTGGTTTGGGCTTGGAAATGGCACTTTTATAAAGAAATTGATGAGAGAGAATATGCCTTATAAAAATCCAATTAATCCAAAAATTATGGCCGCCTCTTCCCCCTCAACTCCATGGATACGAGGCATATCCCTTTTCCTTTAATTCTCCTTCATTATCCTCAATTTAAAGAAAAGCAAATTAAGCACCTTAATGCTTATTATATTAATATCCCATATGTGAGTGGAAATTACTTTTCTTTATAATAAGGTGAGTGGAATTTCACCTACTTAAGATATTTTCATTACTTATCTTGGCAAAGGAACGTACATACTTATTCAAAATCAACCCAAAACATTTTGGTTGAAATCCCTTCAATTATTTTTATTCATTTTTGCCCTAAATTGAATTAGGGTTTCAATTAGGATTAAATCTTGATTATTTTAATATCAAGATTCTCTCTCCTCCATCTTAATTCAAATGAGAAGTAACTCTCATTTTCTTTGCTCTACATGATGCCAAGAAACATTAGGGACTTTATTGAAGTGATAATTTGCATATTGAACCCTAGATTTGGGGTAAATTGCACTTTTCACCAAAACTAGGTTTTAATGCACAGCATTGCTTTACAAGCTTAATCTTGGTGCCCAAGCTTGTGGAAACCATACCACTACATCACATTAATTATTATGATGTCTTAACATCATAGGAACATCTTATCATGCAACATTTGCAAGTTAACCCCTCGACTTGGGTAATTTGCACTTTAGTCCAAAATAAGCAAACATTGCTTCAACATTGCTCAAACAGGACCAAAATTGAAACATAAGTTTCTTATGAGGCCTAATTACTTTTCCCAAGATAAGATTAAGAATCTACTCAACCTTATTAGACAAAACATCTAGGGTTAATTCATAACCTAGGTCAGGAATGTTACAAATTATAAACCCCTAACAAGGATTTCGTCCTCGAAATCCCAGGAAAAGGAGGAACATATTGTTCATTAATCATGCCCTCAAGTCTCCACATATCATCTTAATATCCTGGAGATATTATGAACTCTGTGATTCCACACAAAGCTCCTTTCATTAATTCCTCCATATCACTATTTATGTTTATGCAAAGCATAAACCCCTAACATATGATGTCCATGTCATTGAAAGGAAGAAGCATAAAAGAACATACTTCAATAATCACTCAAGAATACTTATCAAAAGGAAAAACATATATATCTAACATAGATAATTCACTTAGAAAACTCTATGTAATTGGGAATGTTCACATAGTTCTTCCTATTAGTTAGGAATGTCACATAGCTTTTCCCTTTTTGTTTAGGGTTGGAATTGCACAAAGCATCTTCCTTTATTGGAATTGCACAAAGCATCTTCCTTTATTGGAATTGCACAAAGCATCTTCCTTTATTGGAATTGCACAAAGCATCTTCCTTTATTGGAATTGCACAAAGCATCTTCCTTTATTGGAATTGCACAAAGCATCTTCCTTTATTGGAATTGCACAAAGCATCTTCCTTTATTGGAATTGCACAAAGCATCTTCCTTTATTGATTCCATATTTCTTATTTCATGATACTCATTAGATTGTATCAGAATGACTGCTTGATCAGAGCAATAAAAAAGATAACAATCTAAGAGTTTCACACTTGCCTTATCTACAATAATCATATACCTGGCCAGGGTATACAAGTATTGTAAGATCAAGTAGTATGTACCTTATTTACTATCATATTCCTCACTTTTCATACCATTATACATATAGGATTTTCCATTCCTAGATTTCCTCCAGGCATCATTTTCTAAATCTCATCTTATGGCCCCTCCTTGGGCACTACCATCACAGATATACTGTTTGTCTAAACTCATGGCAGAGTCTACTTTCTTGCCATAAGTTAATCTTTTCCATAGTTTCCCTTGTTCCAACATGACTATGTCATTCATGAATCCTTTCAAAGCCCAAAGCTTATGTATTAAGGACTGGTGACCTAGGATGTAACACCAATATCCAGTCTTCTTTATGCATCACTGTTTCCCTGATTTGCCCAATAAGAGCATGATCCTAGGATTCTCTATCCTGATCAGGTCTTAATGGGGATTTTCAGGCACTCATTCTATTCTTGCATGATCCTTGCACCACTTCTTGGTGCAACAACATTGCCCTAAGCAATGTGTTCCTTGTGCTCTCCGGTCATTTTAAAACTTTACCCTTTCTCTGCACAAGCAGAAATCATTATAGGGTATACTGGAGGACACTAACACAGACTCGATACCTTAGTCCTATGTCTCTGTAGACTCAGTGAACCTAGAGCTCTGATACCACTAAATTGTGACGACCGTCTCGTGAAAACAAGATTAACTAATGCGGAAGCGTTCATCAAGCAGCGGATTAGCAAAAATCACTAAAAATTAAAACTTTTTGCAAAGTGATCCACACATAGGAAATATTTTCCAACAAATGCCATTGTATATCATATACATTCTGTTTCAAACGTACATATCATGTACCATCTCTTTCTAGAGACTACATCATCAGCTACCTTATAAACATATATGCAGGCAACATACAAATATCGAGGCATCAAGCCAAAACCTCAGACTGATATATCAAAAACACTGACTAAAAACTCCGAGGACCTGAGAGTACAGAGACGACACATAGGACTACTATCTATATGACTAGACAAACAATATCTCCACCTGAGATCTTATTGCTGTCCCTGATGTTGCTGTTGCTGTTGCTCTTTCCCTGTTCTAGGGTTTCTGCTCTGCCTTTCATGCATACCTAAAAATGTTTCCCACGGGGGTGAGATAATTGTAAATTGCCCCAGCGAGAGATATAACTCTCCGCCAGAAACATTGTTATAGCAGATTATGAAATTAAACTGAGCAGGGGTTACTTTTACATTATTAGGCAGAATTATTCTTCATAGAACAGAATAAGAAAATCTCCATTTTCAATAAGAGCATTGCATCTACCCATGGTAGACTCATAGTTCATCCATCTACTTGTAATGAATACAACAGATATGAATAATCATCAATGAACTATAGATATATAACAGAAATGTAACATCAGCCAAGTTCTCTAGCATAACTTATTAACACAAATGCTACAAAGAAACATGATACTTGTTACCCAAGCATCACACATGGCTCACAAGGCCATTCATATCTTGTCACCTCTCACTAGGAAACAACTTATTCACATGGCTCACAAGGCCATTCACATCTTGTCACCTCTCACTAGGCAACAACTTATTCACATGGCTCACAAGGCCATTCACATCTTGTCACCTCTCACTAGGCAACAACTTATTCACATGGTTCATAAGGCCATTCACATCTTGTCACCTCTCACTAGGCAACAACTTATTCACATGGTTCATAAAATCCGTACACATTGTTACTTTTATTAAGCAACAACAACATCAACGCACAAAAATCCAATCAACATTTATTATATAAATGTCACAGCCCAAACTTGGCTATATTCATCATCTCATCATACCTGCATGGTTATTAGGCATGATAACAGTCATACAAGATATTCATCACATCATGTGATACAATAGTAACACCATCATTCCTTAACCAGGAATTAGGGTTCACTATCAAACAAGGCTTATCATTCCCTTTTCCCCAAATTAGGGTTAGGGTTCCCCATTTCTCATTAATTCAAACCCTCTTGAGTTAACCAACTTTATCTTGTATTAAGGTATTTCCCCTCTTAATACATTCCATCGCAGAATACTCACCCTTAGCATATAATGCATAGGCCACACATTAGAATTGTCCAGCTATCTCACATGATATGGACTTATCTTAGTTTAAGGCATAACTTTATTATAAAGTTGCCTATAAACAATCGCAATGATACACCCTCAACTAGGGTTTCACAAGGATACACCCTCAACCAGGGTTCACAATGATACACCCTCCACTAGGGTTTCACAAGGTTACACCCTCAACCAGGGTTCACAATGATACACCCTCCACTAGGGTTTCACAAGGATACACCCTCAACCAGGGTTTATAAGGATACACCCTCAACTAGGGTTTCACAAGGATACACCCTCAACCAGGGTTCATAAGGATACACCCTCAACTAGGGTTTCACAAGGATACACCCTCAACCAGGGTTCATAAGGATACATCCTCAACTAGGGTTTCACAAGGATACACCCTCAACCAGGGTTCATAAGGATACACCCTCAACTAGGGTTTCACAAGGATACACCCTCAACCAGGGTTCATAAGGATACACCCTCAACTAGGGTTTACTAATCATGTATTGGATCCATGCATTTGTTATGCATTATTGATTAGTACCATTAAGGGTATCTCTCACCTAATTACATTAGGTTTCCAAAAAGGTTTGATCAATCAGACCTTCAATAACATGGGGTATCCAATTGAATTAGGGTTTCCAATGTTGATTCCTTCAATCATTGAATTCATGGAACCAATCATCAATTGGACCTATACTCATACTTCAATTGAGTTTAATAGATCAACCTTAAACTGATTTGACCCTCAATTGATCATCAATTAGGGTTTGATTCAATTGAATTAGGGTTTGGAATCGATGATCCTTCAATACTAATCAATGTAAGACTAGTTGCTTTGAAACCATTGAACCATCAACCAAATTGGGTATGACCTGACCCCAAACGGTCTTGAGGTCGTTTGGATGACCTCCAAACGGTCTTGAGACCGTTTTCCCATCATATCACTCAAATCCAATCCATCCAATTAAGGTTTGGATCATTGAATTGATCACCAAATCAACAATTGATTACACTTCAACTTAGTGACATTGGATCTTCAATTGCTTAACCATACTCAACCCTAGACCTCCAAACGGTCTCGGGTGACCCCCAAACGGTCTTGAGACCATTTGGATGATCTCCAAACGGTCTTGAGACCGTTTGGCCCATCCATCCTTTGGATTCTAGTGAAAAATCATCAAGGATTGGTCTATCGAGTTGATCAACAATTCAGCACTTAACTGCAATATGATTGGTACCTTTAGACCTTCAATTGATCAACTATACTTGACCCCAGACCTCCAAACGGTCTTGGGGTGACCCCCAAACGGTCTTGATACCGTTTGGGTGATCCCCAAACGGTCTTGAAACCGTTTGGGCTAATCAACCCAAAATCTCCAATTAACTCATTGGAATTTCAGCACTGTTTTCAATTAGGGTTTTCCCAATTGAATAGCCTTAAACTCACGATTCCTTGGGAGTTAATCCCTCAATATTGGTGATTCATTAGAACACATCATTAGGAACAGTAATCCCAAATGGTCAACCCTTGGTAAACGCACTCAAATGGTCTTGAGACCGTTTGCCCAAAAAGTTCAATTAAATCAGATTGAAAATCAGCACTTAATCCAATTAGGTTTCCCTAATTGATTAGGCTTCAACTCACGATTCCTTTGGAGTTAATCCCTCAAATTTGGATGGTTATTAATAAACATAATTATGAACAGGAATATCAAAAGGTCAACGCTTGGTCAACCATCTCAAACGGTCTTGAAACAGTTTTCTCAACCAGGTCAAGTTAATCAGGTTGAAAATCAGCACATAATTCAATTCGATTGCCTAATTGATTGGCTTTCATATCTCGATTCCTTTGGAGTTAATCCCTCAAATTTGGAGGGTTATCAGACTACATAATTAGGAACAAAATTCCCAAACGGTCAACGCTTGTTCAACCATCTCAAACGGTCTTGAAACCGTTTTCTCCCAAACGGTTTCAAACCGTTTGCCCTTAAACGGTTTGCTGAAACCGCATAGCCAATCAAATTAAAACGATTTGGAGTAGCTATCAAAACGGTTTTGCTTGGTAATTTTCTTTGGATAAGAATCTAGGATGATTTCATCATCCCCTTCCTTTGAACAACCAAGAACAGCAACCGTTCTTGATGGAAATTGCAGCAAAGAAACAAGAGTGTATCAAATTGAAGAAATCAATCAACAAAGCATAGAGAATTGATGCAATAGCAATGTTTAAGGGTTTGAGTTATAAAACCCGCCTCCAATTGAGCTCCAAAGCTCCAAGCTCACGCCATTAATGGTGGATGAAGCTCTAGCAACTCCCCCTAGGCTCGTCCTCAAGCTTTTGATTGCAAAAGTTGGCTAGGGTTGAAGAGGAGATCGAAATAAGAAGGAATCCATAATTTATTTTCGATTTCCACCATGAAATCAAGGAGAACGAAGGTCAAGGGCTTACCCACAGGTTGGGGACGTGCTCCCTGCTCCTCCCTAGCTCCTTGGTAGGTTTTTCAAGCAAGGGGAAGAAGAAAATCCGAAAAAGGCCTTGGTTTGGGCTTGGAAATGGCACTTTTATAAAGAAATTGATGAGAGAGAATATGCCTTATAAAAATCCAATTAATCCAAATATTATGGCCGCCTCTTCCCCCTAAACTCCATGGATACGAGGCATATCCCTTTGAATTTAATTATCCTTCATTATCCTCAATTTAAAGAAAAGCAAATTAAGCACCTTAATGCTTATTATATTAATATCCCATATGTGAGTGAAAATTACTTTTCTTTATAATAAGGTGAGTGGAATTTCACCTACTTAAGATATTTTCGTTCCTTATATTGTAAAAGGAACGTACATACTTATTCAAAATCAACCCAAAACATTTTGGTTGAAAGCCCTTCAATTATTTTTATTCATTTTTGCCCTAAATTGAATTAGGGTTTCAATTAGGATTAAATCTTGATTATTTTAATATCAAGATTCTCTCTCCTCCATCTTAATTTAAATGAGAAGTAACTCTCATTTTCTTTGCTCTACATGATGCCAAGAAACATTAGGGACTTTATTGAAGTGGTAATTTGCATATTGAACCCTAGATTTTGGGTAAATTGCACTTTTCACCAAAACTAGGTTTTAATGCACAACATTACTTTACAAGCTTAATCTTGGTGCCCAAGCTTGTGGAAACCATACCACTACATCACATTCATTATTATGATGTCTTAACATCAGAGGAACATCTTATCATGCAACATTTTCAAGTTAACCCCTCGAATTGGGTAATTTGCACTTTAGTCCAAAATAAGCAAACATTGCTCAAACATGACCAAAATTGAAACATAAGTTTCTTATGAGGCCTAATTACTTTTCCCAAGATAAGATTAAGAATCTACTCAACCTTATTAGACAAAACATCTAGGGTTAATTCATAACCCAGGTCAGGAATGTTACACTATCCCTCCCTTTATCAAGTTGGACTTACTTGCATTCTCTCGATTACCACAACTAGAGAAGACAAAAAATTGTAAGAAGCAATTGAGTTGTATCTCTCAGAAGCCCCCAGTACCCTTCTGTTTATAGGAGGGTTAGGGTCAGGGTTTCCAGTCTGTGTAGGAGTGGAAAGGACCAAATTTTACAAATTTTCACAACATGCGAGTGGTAAAATGATTGGTTCACAAGTGAATTGATCGGTTGGCATGTGAGTCGATTTGTTCACCCAATGAACAAGTCATTTCATCATGTTTCTTAATCGCAATTTATTAGCAATTCTAGTCCAATTAATACACAACATGACGTCATCACTAATCCTTGATGCAATCAAATTGATCCATGAACCGGTCGCCTAGCGACCTTGAGCCGATCGGTTCATGCCCTAGTATCTAGAATTCAGCCAATGAAATCTCCAATCAATCTAACACTCTAACCGATCAGTTCAACACTTCAGTCAGACGGTTCAGAGTCCAATCAGTCAATTGTTGTTTAAATTGAATACCTAAACACTTTAGTAATTTATTTAAATACCATTCATGAATAAACTCCTTTTCTAATTGAATCCTTTGTGTGTGACCCTATAAGTTCCATATTACATTGCAAATGAGTGTCCATAACCATTTTATGACATCATAAGCAAAGAGCAGAGTCTAGTAACACATCATTGCTACCCAAGTAAGTGGAAAGTTGGAGAACAACTTCAACCTACAATCTGTTATTGGTGTTATAGTGTTTGTATAGTTCCTTTGTCACTGATATCCGGATTGAACTCGAGGCATTGAATTGGCATCCTCTTCAATCATTCAATCCATGTTCCTAGAACTACAGTAGACTGTGTGAGATATATGTAAGCTCAATATCACATATTGACTACATGAGCATGGCCATGCATTTCTCAGTCTCACTTATCAAGTGGTCGAGATATCATAATCCCGTAAGAGGGACAAATCCCATCTACATTACTCACAGTCATCCCCATGTGTCACAGTGTATCCGATCACCACCTTGATGGCAATCCTTATTTAGAATCATGGTGGATGATGTCAAAGTACATCAAACAACATGTGATGAATGTAATGATTTCAGGTCTAAGAACCAGAATCACCACCAACACTATAAGAGATGATTATGACTACCAATTATGGTTTCCAAGAATCACTCTTATGATGGGTCTATCTTATACACTATTCTCTAACAAGTATCTATGTGTTTGGTTTGATATCACATATCATTATTGATGAGATTATATCATCATTCAACACACACTCTAGTCTTTAGTGTTGTTTCTATTTATCTACCTTCCATAATAACATTCGACTAGGGACATACCAAGAATGTATATACTCTTAACATTTGTATGATCTCATTGTTTAGGTCATCAACCTAAAGACATGCATCATTGAGTAATATCATTCTTTAGACATTTATTATGTTACTTCATTATCTCATAATTGAATAAAATAGAATAAATTGGAAGATTGTGTTTATTATTTATTAAATAATTTACAAGTTATGCCATTACAATCATCATATGCATGACTGGCTGTCTGGATATACATACCAATAGACTCCCACTTGCACTTAGATCCAATCACCCATGAATCTTATTCTAAGTGATCTAACATGACCATCATGCTTCTGTTGTGAAAGTTCTTTTGTTAAGGGGTTATCAATATTGTTCTTGGTTGGTACTCTACAAATCTTCACATCTTCTTGTTGTACGATCTCTCGTATGAGATGGAAATGCCTTTGTATGTGCTTGGAAAGTTGATGTGATATGGGTTTCTTAGCTTGTGCGATAGCTCCATTATTGTCACAATACAACTCAATTGTGTCGTTGATGCTTGGAACAACCCTAAATTTTGAGATGAACTTCATGATCATGATAGCTTCCTTTGTTGCATTTCATGTAGCAATATACTTGGCCTTTATTGTAGAATCAACAATTGTCTCTTGCTTGGAACTCTTCCAACTCACAGCTCCGTCATTAAGGAAAAATATGAATCCAAATTGTGATTTGTAATCATCTTTGTCAGTTTGGAAGCATGCATCGGTTAACCATTTACCACAAACTATTCTTCTCTGTCGTAGACAAAGAATTGATCCTTAGTTCTTCTCAAGTACTTAAGGATGTTCTTCATAGATGTCCAGTGAGCATCACCTGGATCTAACTGATATCTACTCATTATGCTCAAGGCATATGAGACATTGAGACATGTACATAACATTGTGTACATGATGGATCCAATTGCATACGCATATGGAGTCATACTCATGTGTTCCCTTTCTTCACAAGAACTGGGACATTGAGATTTAGAGATGGTAACTCCATGCACCATGGGTAGGTTTCCTCTCTTTAAGCTCTCCATGCTAAACCTATTCAACACTTTATCAATGTATGTGCTCTGACTTAGTCCAAGAAGCCTTCTGGGTCTATTTCTATAGATCTTGATGCCTAAAATATAGGATGCTTTGCCCAAGTCTTTCACAGAAAACATATTTCCTAGCCATGTGTTTACCTTTTATAAAGTAGGGATGTCATTCCCCATCAATAGTATGTCATCCACATACAATATGAGAACTACATTCATGCTCCCACTAACATTCTTGTACACACAATGTTTATCTTCATTTTGAATAAAGCCAAACGCTTTGAGTGTTTCGTCAAAACAAATATTATAGCTCCACCCATCAATAGTATGTCATCCACATACAATATGAGAACTACATTCATGCTCCCACTAACATTCTTGTACACACAATGTTTATCTTCATTTTGAGTAAAGCCAAACTCTTTGAGTGTTTTGTCAAAACAAATATTATAGCTCCAAGATGATTGCTTCAATCCATAGATTGACCTTTCTAGATTATATACTTTATTTGCATATTTTGGATTTATAAAACCCTCAAGTTGTGTCATGTATGCATCATCAAGAAGATTCCTATTAAGGAGTGCAGTTTTAACATCAGTCTACCAAATTTCATAGTCATGATAAGCTGCAATGGCAAGCACGGTCCTAATGGACTTAACCATGGAAACTGGAGAAAATGTTTCGTCATAGTCAACACCTTGAACTTGTCTGAAACCCATCGCAACCAATCTGCCTTTGTAAGTTTGTACTTTACCATCCATGTCAGTCTTCTTCTTGAAGATCCACTTGCACCCCATGGGTTTTACCCCTTCAGGTGGATCCACCAAGGTCCAAACCTTGTTGGTGTATATGGATTCCATCTCAGATCTCATGGCTTCAAGCCATTTCTCAGACTCTGGTCCCTTAATAGCTTATAGATAGGTTGTTGGTTCATCATCTATGACCAACTCACCTCCTTCCCGAGTCACAAGATATCCAAATTCTTCAGGTTTAAGGTTTTTCCTACTAGATCTACGAGGCACTTGTGTTACTTGAGGAATTTGAGATTCCACAACATTTTGTGATTCTCTTTATTCCTCTTGTTCATCTATTGGTTATCTTTTTCTAGGAATGCAACATCTGTGGAAACTAACACTTTATTGTTGTATAAGGAATAAAAGCAATATCCTTTGGTCACCTTAGGATATCCAACAAAATAACATTTATCAGATTTGAGTCCAAGCTTTTTGGGAAACAATTTTCTCACATAAGCTTTAGATCCCCTAATTATCACAAAAGACACATTGGGAAACTTCCCATACCATATCTCATATGGTGTCTTTTGAACTGATTTAGATGGTACTCAGTTTAGTGTAAACGTAGCGGTTTCTAGAGAATAACCTGATAAGGTTGTTGGAAGCTCAACTAAACTAATCATTGATCGCACCATATCTAACAATGTGTGATTCCTCCTTTCTGATACACCATTATGATGTGGTGTTCCCAGTGGAGTCCACTGTGATACGATACCATAGGCTCGCAGAAGGTCCTTAAGCTCTTGGCTTAAGTATTCTAAGTGTCTTAATACTTTTGCAAGTTGGTTTTATACTTCATTCATGAACTCCTTAAACTTTTCAAGAGTTTCTAAATTATGTTTCATCAAGTAAACATAACTATACATACTGAAGTCATCAATGAAGATGATGAGGTACTGATACCCACCTCTAGCCATTGTTCTAAAAGGGCCACATACATCAATATGTATGAGTCCTAATAGACCACTAGCCCTCTCATTGTTACTAGTGAAAGGAGTCTTAGTCATCTTGCCCAACAAACAAGATAACCATCTTTATGGAGTCTAGCTATGTGACTCTCATTTATGTGCCCTAGATGACAATGCCAAAGATATATTTTGCTTGAGTTGTTGAGTTTTAGTCTTTTGGTATTTATGTTATAAATATATGTCTTTAGATATAGAAAATAAAGACCATAAAACATTTGGGCATTGCCATAAAAGATCCCATCTTTTGAAATATAACATCGACCATTCTTAATATGAAATGCATATGCATCCTTGTCCATACAAGATACATAAATAATGTTTCTATTTATGGTAGGTACATAATAGAAGTTCGTTAACTCTATTACAAGCCATGTGGGGAAAGACAAATTATAGGTTCCAACTACAATGGCAACAACTCTTGCTCCATTGACTCGAAGTTCAACCTCACCCTTTCTTAAAGGCCTACTTCTTTTCAGATCCTACATATTCCGAGCATATGTGAGATCCACATCAGGTATCAAGTACCCAAGATGAAGAAGTAGATAAATTTATCTCAATAATGTATATACCTGAAGTGGAGATCACCATCCCCATATTCTTCTTCCTGAATGCCTTAAAGCACAAAGGATATATTCATCTTGTACTTTTCTTTCTCCTTATCTTGAGTGTTGAAGATTTGGATTTACGCTCAGCTTCTGAACTTTTCATGGCCTTGTTTTCATCCTTCGACTCGACTCCACTGATTTCCATCACAGATTTGTTCTCTTCATTCTTACTTCAGCATTAATCAGCATGCCAAGCAAATATGACAATAGTCTAGCCATGATATTCAAGTCATAACACACAATAAAATGGCTATACGATTCAAGCAATGATTGCATAATCATATTCGTGGAAACTCTTGTCTCAAAAAGAATCCCAATTCTTCTAGATGTTCCACATGTCCAATCATATTGAGCATATGGGTCTCTACTGAGTCTACCTCTATTATCTTACACTCAAAGAGTGCCTTAGAGATGTTGTACCTTTCTTTCTTTGTGTGATTATGGTCCAAGTTCTTAAGATGTGTTACCATCTCAAGTATCCCCATGTCTTCACATTGCTCATGCGACTCATAGTTTTTGCAGCTTAGTATAAGGTGTTTTATATCCAAGGCATCATTGGCATGCTTCTAGTAAGAATCCACCTCAGACCAAGACACATTAAGAGCAGGTATTTCTGGCACTGGTGTTTCCAGGACAGAGTTTGTGCTCTTCATTGAGAATCCTTCTCATAGTCTAAAACCAATCATGGAAATTTGTCCTGTTAAATCTATCCTTACTGAGGACCAATCACAATGATGATTCAAATACCATTTGATTCTACAAGAGAGAAAAAATTACATTTGTCAAGACCCTTTCGATTTGATTTGATTGGATTGGAAAATTTTGACATCATTCAATTAGGCCTTAAATTAATTATGCTCCCACTATTTTATTCAAATTGATAGCACTCAGATATCAATTTAGAAGATTGCAGCGTATAGCCTTCTAGTGAGTCAAGATCCAAAATAATTCAATTATTACCCAACTAACTCTAACGCCCATAATCAGTTATTAAGGTAGACAACTTTTACCAATTGCATCTTATGCAATTTTTGGATAAATGATATGCACAACTCTTTTCCATAGTCATATGCATGCTTCTACGTGCTAAATCTCATTAAGGACACCCAGCTAAGACTGACCCAAAAGCCAACATGATAATAATGCACTCCGCTTGGCAGGCCTACATTATTACCATCACACTTCCACGAGATAGACAACACACCACACTTAGTGTAAAGACACAATCTCTACTAAAAACTCATGGTAAATAAAAACACCAACGTGTAGCAGCGAAATTTTAAACTTTGACTATATTCAATTGTATAGCGAGTACTTTACAAAATTTCCCAAAAGGGTGTACAACTCCATACAAACAATAGGATCTAGGTAGAGTAAGACTAAAACCAAATCAATATTGTCTCCAAAGAAAAACAACTTTATATATATATATATGTATGTATGTATATATATATATATATATATATATATATATATATATATATATATATATATATATATATATATATATATATATATAGGAAGCTATGTCCAAGATACAAGGTTGATCTCCTTATCCTATCCTCATCCTTAGGCAGGTTCACCATGCTTATAATGCACACTCTGATCCTATAAATGGGTGGTTGGGATCACCAAACAAGAGAGAGATAAAAGTATGTGTTAATTAAAAGGAATGTGAACAATGATAAAGCACAACATTGCATAATAAAATGATTCACTATACTAAGGGAGTCAAAAGTATGAGTCAAGTATAATAATTAAGATTTAAGAACTTATGCCAAGATGCATATACTACAATAATAATCAACAAGCATGAATGATAATTTGACAACACATATTCTAATGTAGGGTGAGGCACCTACTGGACCTCAACTAAGAGGAGAGGGGAAAATGCACATCCCAAACCTCAAAAGTATATATAATATGGGGAGAAAATGCACATTTCCCAGGGTGAAATTACACATGCCCTCTATGGGTGGTTTGTACTCATGTACACTATTTAGTTATTTGGTCAACAATTCCTCATGCTGAGTAATCTACTTGGCATTAGTGGAATATAAATAATATTCCATCATAGCAAATGGGGATAAAACCCAATAAATAATCTCAATAAATGGGCCAACATAGACAACAACATGATCAAAATAAACCAATCAGATGATCCATAACTTCAATAGAGGAATCAACTAAATAAAGAGCTAATAAAGGCAAAAGAGAGAGATTCCAAGGCTAGCAATTGCTTCATTAGGAAATTAGGGTTTGGGTAAAAGCCCAACTGAAGGAATAGGGTACACATTGCACATTCATTCATTCATAATAGAATATGGATCACATACATAAATAGGGTCCACATACCTTATTGGAGATTCATATCCATCATTATCACTGATTAGATTATATCTAAGATCATTTTCCCTAATTACAAATATTTCATAAGAATTAGCATTTATTAAGCATAAAGTATAAAGGAAAAACCCATTTTAGACCTTATTCAAAAACCACTGATTTAGGACTCAAAATTAGGACCAAAAACTCACTTAGGTTTCACTGATTAGGAAAACATATTTTATTTCTCAATTTGGAGTTAAAATGCATTATTTATCATTTTTAGAACATTTAACATACTCAAAATGGCATTCAAAGTAAAATTCAAAAAAATGGTATAGAAATAGGACTCAAAAACCATAAAATTAGATTCTACATGAAAAATCCTTTCCAATGACTATTTATTTGCATTTTTCTGAGCAAGGACCAATTTACTATGAATTAAGTAAGCTGGACCAATCAGATTGTAAGAAAATGCCACATAGGCTGAGTGGCTTGAGCGAGAGAGGGGCGGCGAAAGAGGAAAATACCCCTGATGTAAAAATAGAGTGTGAGGTGCGTGTGAGGGAAAAATCATAAAAACTCCATGGGTCATCTTCCACCTTCAGCGCCAGCCATGGGCGCGACGGAGCAACTTGCCCATTTGGGCATTTTTGTTATACTTGACCAAAACGCGAGTTCAAATACTCTAAACAAAGAGAAAGAGAAATCGAACTCACCTATCCCATTAATTTTCTTACTGGTGTAGCTGATTTCTATGGAGAGCTACCATAAGGTGAGGAGAGAGGCAGAGTTGTCGGGGGCTACTTGTGGGTGTTTCAGACCAATTGACTGGAGAGAAAGCTTGCGCTGGTGCCGGTGGAGGTGAGGGTGGTTCCATTTATAGGTGAGGAAGATCTTTGAGATGAAACACCGTGGGAGAGGAGAGGCCATGGCCGTCGCCTTCGAGCATTTTGTCCATGGTGCATAAGAGCGGGTCGTTCCATAGCTTAAACTATGCGGCTCTGGGAGACGAACTCAAAGAAGGTGAAATATCGGGAAATGGTTGAGAGGCGAGAGAGAACGGGTCGAAGGATCGAGGAGGCGCAGTTGTTTGGGTGGCCAGAGGAAGAAGATGAGATCATGGCTGTCTTATTAGATCCAAAACAAAATATAATCGTCATATTGCGGCCCATCGTGGTCCACGCACGTGACACATCGATCTAAATGAAATCAATGAAATTAATTGAAAATCGATTGATATTATATGGTTACACTATATTGAAACTTGTAAAATCTATTTGGAAGGTCAAATAAAGTCCAAAAGCCACCAAAATTTAACCATAGGTTAATTACGACTCGTAGAACAATGCTATGCCATTAGTTTCTCGTTTTACACAAGATTTGGCCCTTACTAAATATATAGTCTATTAATGTATAAAATGAGTGATTAATGTGAAAAGAGTCTTTTAATGACATAATTGAGTGAAATTCGAGACATATCAACATTAAGATTCATATCTCATCATAATACCATATTTTCATGTATTAATATCATTTTTGAGGAGAGAGAAAGACAAAGGGTTAATTACACTCATAACTAATTCAAATACACATAATTACTCATATCTTACCCAAAAAGAGATAAAAGCTCCAATGAACATTATCCACTAATTATCTATCATTAATCATCATATTGCATCATTAATCCCCAATTAACACATTAAGTGGGTTATTTGTGCAAAACCCCCTACATTATCATAAATGTGGGTAGATTGTTAATTACATCCTCAAGAAAGGCTCAATTTCAATATTAATTGAGGCCAAAGAAGACTCAAAGGATGGGAGATTTATGAAATTGGTCCAAAAGGACTAGAAAGCAAAGGAGAGCTCAAAAGTGGGTAAATTGCAAAGAGGACCTTGAGATTTAGTCTGTTACAATACTCCACCACTTAAAGAGGATTTCGTCCCCGAAATCACAACAAGAGGGAAGAGAGAGGGTGAGTGTGCAACATCCCAACATTGGGTAACTAAGTGTTACATCAAAACTATGGTACTTCACAAGCTCTAAACATAGGCCAAGTCTCACTAAGGTTTCCACCATACATATAACCTTTTATCAAATCTAATATAATTAACATGTTTGGCTACCAAGCATAAGCCCATCATGAAAAAGCATCATCTATATTATCCCATTACTTGTTCCATATTGTTCTCACATTGTTTTAACAAGGATTTTATCTCCACATTAAGTACTAAAATATATGTATTTCCCTTATAAGGGTTTTAAACACAATTAGGGTTTACTAAGCAAATCTCAACATCTATTAATGTATTAGGTCACAAACCCTGATAACTTGAATTCATTCTCCATTATTCTTATAAGAATTATCACATATTATTTTGTAAGAAAAGATAATATTATCAACAAATTATTAATTCTACAACAACTCCCAAAAATATCACATTAGTTTCTTAAAACTATATCACACTTGCCATATAACCTTTCATTCTCATATTAATCATTTTCTCTCCATTATATGAATTATCCATATTTAACATCACATTAGGCATTTATGTGTATACATGTGAATCCAATTACTCATAATCATATTGGAGTCATGATATGTATTTTAGTGAATAAGATGGGACACATTAAATATAAATAAATTGATTCATCAACCAAATTATGATAAGGTGATTAATGAGATGTATATTAGGGAACAAGGTGATATGGCTTATCTATATTGATAACTTGATCACAACTATAATTAGATGATCATAATCCACCTACATGAATCAAGGTATATTATGTGATGATGACACATAAGTCACTAATGTATCATGAAGGCATCAAAGATATGTATGTATTTATATGTTGTCAAGGCTTAGATGATTGCATATTAGGGTTTAGGTCATCATGATCATTACATGACATGCATTCCTAGCATGCACTAGTCCCTTAATCTTACTAACCATACTATTAGGGTGACATGGTCAACATTATGTGTATCCACAATTAGTGATGAGTAACTCACTATTATGTGCATTAAGAGTATGTTAAGGTTCAAGCATATGAACAATCCCTTAGATGACTTATTGTACATATATTCATTTGTGTATAGACAAACAAGATGAATTATAATTATAATTTGTTTGCCCAACACTAACCATATGAACATGCTAAACTCTTATCTAAGGAGTTAGGGTTTTCCAAAATATAGTAACTTGACTTCGAATGTATTAGGGGACTCCACCCCCTTAAAGAGGGTTTCATCCTCGAAATCAGAAACTCCAAAATCTATCAAGGTATAAGAAGCTTTACTACTATAGTCTACTTCTCAAAAGGGTTGAGGGAAAACTATGTATGATATCCAACACTTAGTTGTCTTACTAAGCACCATTATCAACTTCAAGACCTAACATAGGGTAGACTACTCCCAAACATGGAACTCTAAGGCTCCTATAAGGAACTTATGGAATCATAAGGTGATTCTACATGATTAACCAAAACATCATATACTAGGTTCAAAAGGTTACTCAACATTAAGATGATTTGTCCAAAGGTATGCTATTTTCAGACAATCAGTATCAGCTTAGGCCAGGCTGGTGTCATATGGATCTGGGAGTTGACACGATTTTACCGTGCATATAATGCAAGTGCACACATCAATGTAGTATAGGCCCTTGTGAGGCCCGAGTCGAACTCAGGGACACTAAATTATCGGTAGACTACTACTAACTACTCGCAATCAGCTAGACCAATAAAAAGGTTATGAGAGTTGTTTAAAAAGAAAATAAGAATAAAAGAAAGCAAAGTAATTGATTAAGTGTTTAGTTTAATCAATTCAAATGGAGATCTTTAGGATTGCGGTTTCACCGCTGGTTTTCATTGTATGAATTTCCATATAGTTACTCAGGTTCATCTCTCAATCCAAATAGTAGCCTATAGTCAGAATTGCCCACTGTCATGGTACAATTCACTACCTAAGTCTAGGTCGGTTCCACCGTCGTAGTAACCTATACCCTAAACTAGGTGCATTAGAATCAACCTCTAGGTGTCCACCATTAACCTTACATCACTTTGTTCAAGGGATTTGTTAATTAATGTGAATTTCGTCTCTTTTCAACCGTTAATCCTTCTTTCAAAGTAATCAAAGGTATTAGATTATTATTATGGTGATCAAGCATAATAATATAATTGAGAAAATGAAGTCATACCACGAATTTAAGAGATAAATTATGAATTACTATGATAAAAATGTCATACAATGCTTCCCCGGGATACTCCCGGTCTTAAAGATAAAGGGGATTACCCCGCATGTTCATCTCAGAGCAAAACATGGTAGAGAAAAGGGGAAACATGGAGAAAAATTTGAATAAGTAATGAAACCCTTGAACAGAGAAGATCCAAGCGTTCCTTGGCATAGAATACACGATCTACAACCTTTCGGCGGTGGAAAACGTCTTCTTCGGCTTTCGAAATGGCTGGGGCGTGCTTCTGGGCTCCGTTCTTTTCTCCACACCTTCTCGGGACGTGTGCAACAGCTAATGACGTGATAGATGGCTCTTGGCTGCCGTCATTAGGTATAATCACCGAGTTAGGTTGCAAAAATATCACATCCGTCGGATTTGGATTGATCTGAAACAAACTTGTATCTGACGGTGTCGATACCATCGACGCGGGTCGATGGTATTGACCCTGCGTGATATCGGCAAGTCTTCTTTTCTTTTCTTCGTTGCGCCTGATGCTGACTCAATACCATCAATGAGGGTCAATGGTATCGACACCCTTAGGTGTCGGTTTGATCCCTTTTCCGTCACTGAATCTTCAGGTGTCGATAGTATCGACTTTAGGGTCAATCGTTGTTATAACCCCAATTTTTTGGGTACAATTAGTGAGAAATGTGATTTCTCATATTAAGGATAATTGAACAAATAATTATGTGATTTGTTTTGAATAAATGGATTCCTTTCACAATAGCCTTGATAGGTTGCTTTGTGGGCTTTATTGGCTATTGGGCCCAAATAACAAAGAAAAATTCAATTAGTAATGAATAATTGAATATTTGAGGAAAGAATAATGTGGAAACCTCTAGAAGGCAAATCCAAAGAGGATTTCGTGCCTCCTGGTTCCTTGGGTACCAAGGAGTCCAAGGTTGCAAAAAGAAAGCAATAAGAAAAGAAAAGAGTAATTAAGTATTTCTTTATTAAGAAATAAATGGAAAATAATGAAAAGATGTGGAAAATGAGTAGAAAGAGGCATAAATGAAATTTCTTGGAGAAATTTCGTATCCATGAGATTTCTAATGATAAAAGGAATATTAATGAGGAAAATAAAAGAGGAATAAAGAGAAATCCTTAAAAAGAGATATTTAAATGAGAAATAAACAAGATAATGTGAAATAATGCATATTGATGCATGTAGAAGGATAATGAGTATTCCTTAAAATAGGATTTCGAGATAATAGGTTCCTTGGGGTTCAAGGAACTCAGAATCAAGAAATAATAATAAAAGAAAGAAAGAAGAGATAGGAAATATGATTAATATGATGATAACTTGCATATTAAGAAAAGGAATCGAATCCTTATGATAATGACACCAAATTTTGTAGGATGAAAGATAAGACTGTAATAGAGATTCCCTCAAAATTTGGGAAAGAAAAGAGTAACCAATTAAGAGATATGATTTTTCCAAAATCTCATTGGAATAGGAATAAAATTCATTTTATGTGGGAATTTACTTCCCTTTGATCTTGCGCGCTTGATGAGAGCCCTTGGATCTTAATCCAAGGGGCACGGCTCATCGTCCGAGTCCCAAAGGGACAAGGACTGTAGCCGCGTCAGAGAGGGATTTTAATCCCTGGTTTCCTTGATCTTTGATGCATGTGCATCTTTGGAAACTCTCCCATTGAATCTGGGAGTGCTAGGAGAGGTGATCTGACTCTGGTTTGCTAGGGTTTTGACTTGAATCTGAGAAACGCCCAATTGGGCTAGTTGTTCATATCGTGTGGGATTGGGATTCCTCACAGGGATGTCCCAAACCCTATATAAAGGGTACCACATGGTCCCTCACCTCATCGCGAACTCAGGCGGCTTGTTCCCGAAGACCCACTCCCTCTCCTGCTCCCGATTGGTTTGACTCCGGCGAGGAATCATCGCGGCGCCGCCGTGCCCTGAAGTGAAGAAGAAGAAAAGCAGCCTCCGTCCGATCAAGATCTAGCGGCCGGGCCAAATCTAGGCGGAGACCCTTAGATCCTGAGTCCAACGTGGACTCGGGGTGATCCGACAATCCGGGCTTCGAGGAGAGGCTGAGTGGAGGCACGTGGCGCGGACCGCTGGATCAGGAGACCACCGTGGACCGTGACGCATCCAACGATCCACATAATTGGTAAATTTGCCTCTCTGCTGGATATTCAGAAAAAGGGGTTTTTCTTGCGAAAATTATAAAAATAGCTAGGAGTGTCATATGACAAAACTTTATATATGAAAGTTGTGTAGAAAAATACGAGGAACATGATAAAAATACTTTGAGAATCTCGTTCTATCTAGTTTGGCAAAAGTTCTTTAATTGGCTAGAAAAGTGTATTGAAAAGTAATTAGAAACCCTATATGCATATAAACGATGATTCTGGAAAACTTAATAGGTTAAATTGAGGATTAACAACCTGATAAATAATAATATGAAGTTTCCATCTGTTTTGAATACAAAGATGGTTAATTTAGAGTTTATGTGCTTATTTATGCATGATTTTGAAAAGGGCATAAAGTTATCATCTTTAATGATTCAATCAAGGAAAAACCCTTAGATTTGATGATAGATGGATAATTCAAGATGATATTAACCTGTTGTTAATAAAATTGAAAATAGGATTTAAAAAGATGATCTTTTTATATAGTTGGTTTAATTTAGGGTTCTATGTACATGAATATGCCTTAATGGGATTAGAAACCCTAATTTATGTTGATATGAATTCTAATGGTTTTAATTGTACAAATCGAAGAATAAAATAGAGATATGATGATTTGAAGATAAATTGAGTATCAAAGATCTTTAATGTGAATTATTTGGATAATTAGTGTTTCCTAGTGTATAAAAGTGGAAGTAGTGATAAATAAGGTTCACGTATGTGAGTTGAACTATAATGAAATATGATTTTTCAATTTGAAAGAAATCGAAGATGATAATTAGCCTTAATGTTTTGGATATGACCAAAAAGGTTAAAGATAATAGTTTTAGTGTAAAAGAAACATATTAGACTTATTTGACATTCAATTGTGCCTATGATGCAGAAATTAGGGTTTATGAACTAAAAGAGCATTAAAAGTGATAAATGCATAATGAAGGCTAAAAACCTAATAAAACCCTAAGGTTGGCCTAGAAATTATAAGGTGGAATCCAAGTTGATCTTATGGATGTTTGAATAAAACAACGACACTTGAATGTTATGCATTATTTTCAGGATATTGTTGATTGCTTGATTAATTGTGTTGAATGTTAATGCATGGACATCAAGTTACTATGGATCAGGTATGTGGTTACGATTATGAATAACCACTTAGTTTCCCGATGGATTCCCGGATGTTTAATTGCATTGAATGCAACTAAACTGTTGAATGTTTATTTATTTCTTGCAATTATAAAGTGACTATGACTATCACATAATGTATATGCCTTCTAGCTCAATCATTAATCCCCCTCTGTGTCGTAATGGCTGACCAAGTACATGGCTACCTAGAGGGTAGGTCCATCAAGTCATGAAAGACTTTGGCTGCCTAGAGGGTAGGCCCATCAAGTCACCTTTATAGAGGTACCATATAAGTCCTTACAAGGACAACACAGAGTTGTGGATAGGTATGGATTGAGTAGTTTGGCTTAAAACGTAATCTTGGTTGTTAAATGACTAATTGAATGATTACATGGTTATCATAGTTGCATGATTATCTGTTTCCCCCACATACCAGCTTCGGCTGACCGACGTTTTGTTTGTCGGCGTTTTAGGTACAATGAAAAGAAAAAACAGTAAAGCTACACTTTGTGAATTCAAGAATTAAAGAACAAGGAGGAACTAGTTAGAATAGTTCAGCTGAGGTTAGAAGTTTAGTTTGTTCCAAACTTTTCAAAGGTATGCAAAGAAAAAATTTATTACCATTTTCAGTATAGTTTGTTAGAATTTAGTAATTGTTTATGGTTATATGTCGAACCTTTGATCCGGGATTAATGGGTGCGGCTTCAACCTCTTGGTCTCCCTTAATTGGGGGTTATCGGGAGGTGGGGTCGTAACATTTGGTATCAGAGCTTAGGTTCCTCAGTTAACCATTAATAATTATTAAATTTTACAAACTCCATAGAACCCAAGGGAGTTATTAGAGGAATATCCGAAAGGCAGAGGTGTCTAGAAAGGGATCACGACCGGGGGCTGACAAGATTTTCCTCCGCACCGCTAGTCAGAATACGAGGACTCCCAGACCCGTGTGACTGCCTGGCCAAAGTCTTAGGGTATGAATCAAAATAAGATACCTTTAGGACTTCTCATCTTATTCATCCCTTCTCATCACAAAATTCTGATAAGGACATAAAGGATTAGGGTTTCCTTTCTTCTCCTCACTCTCCTAAGGTATGGGTAAGGTTAATAAGGTTTAAGGAATCCTCCACTAAATTAATGAAAGGCATGTAAATAAGATGTCATGGACATAAGCTTAATAGATTAAGCACAAAATAAATAATAGATACATGCTTAGGTCGTATGACATAAGTTGTCATGTCCTCAGAAGAGACCTGAGGCTAGACCTTCTTGTCAGGAGGATGAGTTAGTCTTGGAGATAGAGATCTCCATTACAAGTAGAGACCTAGCACATCCTCTGAGGATGATGCTAACCCTAACCCTAAGTGAAGGTTAGAGAGAGATGAGTTGGACTAGGTGTTTAAAAGGACATGCCTTTGGGATGCCATTCGATCCATGGGTGACCTAGCACCTTTAGCAACCCAACCCTGGGAAGGGTCGTGCATGATAGGGCAAAGGATAGTTTCTTAGATGATGATGTTAGTGAAGGACCATAGAAACCCTATGGGCTTGTACCAGTAGGGCATAGCTGGAACCTAGGGCACGTCATAGTGCTGACGGTAGGATGAAACCCTGGATAAGGAATTATGATGGAGCATAAAGGGTTGTGGATGATCTTGAGCAACCATAAGTGCGAACCTAGGCTTCACCCATGTAGAGAATGCTTTGGAGGTTGATCCTTCATGAAGAGAGGACCTCTAATGGTAAGGTTGGTTGTAGGGTTAGCTCTAGAGAGAGCAAGAAACCCAGCAAGAAGGTTGGAAGCCTAAAACCCTAAACAATGGATGACAGTGGTTGCCTCATAAGTTGATGATATCTTGGTTGCCTTTATAGGGACCAACCCCTTGAGAAAAGATGAAGCTTCTGGTACCTACGTGCCTATGGTAGAGATGTTTACCTTCTGAGGTAGGAAGAAGAGTTCCTTAGACTTAGAAAGGTTTAGTAGCAGGTTATGAGGCCCTGTACCTTGTTGGTTGTCCTTAAGGAGGACCCAACTCTAAGTGTTGCTTGAGTTGACGGATGACCAGGAGTGCATGTCATGCCTTTTTCATGCTTGGTTCGTAGTTAAGAGACAGAGCATGCAGTGAACCTAGGGTTCCTAGACCTAAGAGGGGAAGTGGTGTACCTAAGGCTCATGATGAGAAGTTGGGTTCCTTTAGAAGCGAGCATGGTAATCCTCATGAATAGAGGAAAAGAGGAGCCCCTGAAGTTAAAGGTGTGTTTGATGAACCCCTCACAGCTAAGTTGATGATAAAGAAAGGTATGATCTTGATCCAACATTGAGGAAAGAGGACAAGTATGACCTAGCATGGTACAATAAGTGATCTGCTCGTGCCTTAATGGCTTGTTAGGGTTAAGTAGGCTCGTGTGGAGGTAAACCCTGGACCTAAGAGCTTTTGTGACCTTAGAGATAGTTTTCCTCCCATCCTGGGAGAGGGACCCCTTTAGAAGGGTATATATCAGTTTTGTCTCATAGGATCTTAAGAAGCTAAGTGAAAGGTACATGGTATGAGAATGAATCTACAGACCCATAGATATCCATCTCTATGGCATGTGAATGTGTTACCATGGGGGTAACCAGTATGGGGCTTGACAAGGTAGGCAGGTTGCCATGATGCCTATGAACGGATGAGAGCCAGCCCATGAATGCAGAAAGAGAGATGATGAAGACTTGGGTAAGGTTCTAAGTGAACATGTACTATTATGGAGAATCCTAAGTCTATCGTAGGGTCAGGTAGGGATAATACCGATGAAAGTAGGAGTAGCCTAATTCCCCAGTTGCACATGACCATAGGGTCGGGAGGTAACAACTATCATTGTCTGAGGGCCATGGGTTAGGAGATTGATCACCTTCATGAACTCATGGGACCCAAAGGGCAGATGAGCAGGGCACTCTCTTGACGCATGAGGGAAGAGGGATGACCCCAAAAGAGTCGGTACCCTATAGACCTAGAGGGGATGACCAAGGATATAAACCTCAGTAGGTTCAAGACTAGTTGGATATCATGATGGTTGTGATGAAGAGACATATGTGGCACGTTGCAACTTAGATTTAAAGGTGTACTGGCAAGGTGGGATGTACCATCTCTACTCTTGGAACATGAAGAACTCTGTATTTGGACTGCAGCCAAATGCTTATTTCCTCTTGTTATGTGGGTGAGAGATAGGATATTACGCATGCCATACACCAAGGATAAGAGATGAGGTAGGTTAAAACGTTGCCATGAGAAATGGGGATAGAGAAGATAACCTACCATGGTAAAGTGATGATACATGGATGGTTTACTAGCACTTAGAGAAATGAGGTAGTCACCTTATGATGATGTGGAGCTTACAAGTTATACCAGGATGAGTTTGGTCACCATGATGATGAAATCAGAGAGTGTTCTTAATGGATATAGACATGGAGTTGGAGGTAATATGATAAGTGAAATACATGGAAGTGTATGGCTTCAACGTTACCTTATACCTAAGGATGTAAAGTGTTAATGGATGCTCTGGTTGAGATACATCTGACTTGTTTGATTAGAAGCTAGAAGAGGTTGTTTGGCTAACTCTAAGTCTGAAAAGGAGAGGTGTTTGGATAACACTCAGATGTAACAAGATGCGTTGAAAAGTTAAGAGTTGTTTGGTTAGCCAGCCTAGTTTTTGATACAATGAAAGGATGGTGGTAGAACCTCAAGTGGACTTCTTTGGAAGAGAAGGTGATGAAACCCCAACTAGAGTGGTTTAGGGTTTCAGAGGAATCGATCTTGGAAGAATCATGACATACAGGAAATCATGATACACCATGAAAGATGGTAATAGCACGTTAGATGCTTAAGATGAGGTTGCATGTGGTTTATGGCCATGCAAGCCAGGAGGTAAAGGACGAACCCCAGTAACCCAATGTATCGATATGGACCTGTGTAGTAATTAAGAGGTTTTTCTCTCTTATTTCAAATTAAAATATCATTATCATTTGGTCAGTTTAGGCTCAAACAACCAATTCCGTCCACTTTTCATGAACCATAGGAATGTCCAGTTGTGATGTCCTATTTTAGAGTTGACAAACCCAATTATCTCCTTAAGTGATGTGCTCAAAATTAAACAACACAAGCTTAAAAATTTTAAAATTTCCCTTAATTACCAAGTACAAGCAACGAGATGACACATGACTTAAGATATCCACAATTACACTAGATAGAGTGTGGATCCTACAAATAACTAAGAACAACAAGAAATAAATGACAAAAGACAAAACAATAAAAACTTTAAAACTGAGAAAACTAAAGGATAGAGTTGTTCCAACTCCCCCCAAGCTTGAATTCGACTATGGCCTCATAGTAAAAAACAACCTTAAAAGGTGGAACAGTGATACCGATCATTCTTCCAGAGGAGGCGAGTACTGCGGGGCCGTGGGGTCCCAAGATGGGTACTGCCCCTGAAAGCTCAGATCATATGGGGGCATGGGCGGAGGTTGTGGATACCCCCCCAAAGTAATTCTGGCTCCAATAATGATCGTAGAAGGGTTGCTGCTGCATCTCCATCCTATGCAACCTATCGTGGATGTGTTGTTGGTTGTCGAGGAGGAGGCACTCATATTCAAAAATGGCCCTCTGATTATCTAACAGTCGGTTCGTCGTATCCTGAATACTGGCAAATGCAGTTGTATGCTGCAGTTGGGTGTGCTGGATCTCTTGTAGCATGGTATACATCCCCTGCATGGAGTAGACATCCTCTCCTTGAGGAGAGGATTGAAGTGGCGGAGGCTGCGAAGAAGAAGATGCACCTGGATGCATACGGGGATGCTTCCTGGGTGCCACTCGTGCACGAAGAGGAGTGAAAGCCTCCTCTTCCTCTTCATGCTCGTCGCCGTCATTGTCGTTGTCTTCGTTGCCGCCGTCTTCATCAGAGTCATCAATGGCTATGATGGGCCATCAGAAATGCTACGCACCCTCGATGTGGAAGATGGGGTCGGGAAGTGCACATTCTTGATAAGCGTGATTAACATGGCAATGTGCATATGGCAAGCCATCACGAAGCAGGATGAGGTTGGAGCGGTGCAGATGTTGGAGGTTGACCTTGCTCCTGTTAGATAGGGGAGTAAGCTAGGAAATATCCAGCCCAAGATAGACGGCCAATGGTGTGATTAGCCCTCCAAAATGGATAGGAGCTTTCCTCGTACTCCTTTTCACAGCCACCACGGACGTCAAGAAGAATGCGCCCCAATTGCACTCCTTGCGCTTCAACAATTTGTGCAGGAAGAACAAGTCTGTCTCTTGAAACTTGCTGAGAGACAGGTCACCACGAGCAAACAGGGTGGTGCAGAGCATGCGGTGAAGAACCCGCACAAACGGATGCTCGAAATCCGCAACCGCCGCATTGTGGTAGCTCACAGATTTTCCGGGTGGCGTAGTCACTAGCTCGGCGAAAATAGCATCATAGTCAGTCTGGTTGTCTGGCCTCCGGTATTGGTCTCTCCCATGATTCCAATTGTAGATGGAATTGAAATGCCTGAGGGTGAGAGTGTAATCGTTGTTGTAAAGCCGGAAAGAAACGCGGCCCTTGATCCATTCCCGATCAATGACGATGACGTCGTTTGGCACGACGCATATGTCCAGCGACGCCATGAATTCCACCACTAGCTCCTTGTATGTGGGCCATTCACCGAAGAATGGCTGGCCATCGGCATGAAATTCCATCTAATCGGGCCTCCTGCCCGTATGCCTTGCTTGCCCCTTGAGAACGTGGGCAATATTGGCCTCAAAACCAAGATTGCGGATCATGTCCCGGTCGACGTAGCGGGTCGGCTCAATCTTGTGCTTCACCAGTTCCTTGTAGACCTTTCGGACCTCTGCGGAAGGATGGACGATCCGATGGCGCGGAATAGATGCAGTGGGTGGAGGAATGAACTCAGGGATCTCCATTGGAGCCGCATGTGAAGAAGAAGCACCGGATGTATGCATCATCGTTGCCGAGAAAGAAGAAGGAATAGAAGGCAGAGCTCGGTGAAGGTCAGAGAAGACAATCTCCGCTCGGTGAAGACTCGGGGAAGAATGCGCTCCTTGGATGCTTGTAGCCGGGCTCCGATTGCTCAAAAAGACGCACAACACAAGTGGAGGAGGAAATCTCTGAAGGTGTAATGTCATATGACAACAATCCATTCCTTTTATAGTCGTGGCCGTCGCTGTTGTGTGCCCGTCGATGGTATCGACACATGTAGCATAATTCGGTCTTCCGCTAGTATCGACGGTTGTTGATAGCCTAATTTGGGGCCCCGGATCGATGGTGCGTCGATGGTATCGACCCATCCCATAGATCGACTCTCTTGGTGCAACGATCTCCGTTGATCTCCTCTCACAGATCGGTGACATGTCGCGTCGATACCATCGACGCAAGTCGATAGTATCGACTTTTGCTTAGGGCAAACACCCTTGCGAGGCCCGGCCGCCGCTTCCTGTCTGTAATCGGTTGAGACCATCGACATGTTTCTATGGTATTGACTTCACTAAGACACATTTCGTCTGAATATCTGCAGAGATCTCGCGAGTATCGACACCGATGTCGATACTATTGACCTCATTTTTGCGATCAACCTGATGGTGTGTCGATACCGTTGACGAGGCCGTCGATAGTATCGACGCAGAGAGATTGTTGCAGTCGCCTAACTGTGCCCATCTCGATACCATAGACACAAGGGTCGATGGAATCGACCCTGCCTCAGTCCTGCACATTAAACAAATGATCAAGTTATCATTTTTACATTAAAAACAAAATCAAATCAAACCAAAGTACAAATGTGAAAGAAACTAAACGAAGCTACCGATGGCTGGGTTGCCTCCCAACAAGCGTCCTTATTTAACGTCTTAGGCTAGACGAAATCAAGCTTCTCATCTTGGATCTTTGGAGAGTGTGCATAAGGGATAATGTGGCAGTTTGAACTCAACTTGATCCTAGCCAATCCCCAATGTCAAAGTATCTCTCCCAATGGCAGTGACAACATCATCCGTTGCTTGAAACGGCCTACCCAATAGCATCTCGCAACTTTTAAGCCGTGGCATGTCCATGACGATGAAATCCACCGGGAAGATAAACCTGTCTACTTTGACAAGTACATCCTCGTACACTCCGTATGGCTTCACAATGGACCCATCCGCCAACTCAATAGTCACAGCAGATTTCTTTAATTTCTTCAGCCCAAGCTTTTGAAATGTGGACAGTGGCATAAGATTAATGCTAGCGCCTGAATCACATTGTGCTTGTGGAAAATATTGACCGCCTATAGAACATGAAATGTAGATGCCTCCTGGGTCTGTCCTCTTCTGTGGTAAAATCCCATGGATAATTGAGATCACTGTCTCATTCACCCAGCAAACATCTGTGTCTTTGATCCGCCTCTTCTTGGTGATGATTTCCTTGATAAACCTTCCATATCCTGGAATCTGCTCTATTATTTCCACTAAAGGAATATTGATATGGAGTTTCCTGAACATCTCCAAGAACTTCATGTAGTGTCGATGCTCTTTCTTCGGCCTCGGGATGTCCGGAAAAGACACAAATGCCTCATCTAAATGGTTATGAGGTGGCACATATGGGCCTTGCAGGGTCTCCTCCCCTAAACTTGCTTCAATGTCACCTCCTGATGTAAGCTTTGGCACGTTATTTCCAACAGGTGTAACTTGTGATGAATCTTCTCTCGCAGTGGATGTAGCTTCACCTTGACGCAAGGCCTTCACCTGCTCTTCTTACCTAGGTGCAGGCGCGACCGTGATGGGCTCTTGGCGGGTTTTTGTGAATGGACAATATCCGCATGGTAGTCCATAATGACTGCGAGGATACGTTATTTTTGGTGTAGCCTCCGTATCAAAAATCATTTTGCTTTTGTCCTGGACTTCCACCACTGGGGGCTCTGTCGTAGTAATTACAAATATGTACTTTACTTGATGATGTGCTTGAACAACATCTGCATTCCCAGCCTGTCTTTGTTGGTTGGCATGCTTCAGGGCTGCCACTTCATTGGAAATCTGGGTCACAGTCGTCTCTAGTGCCCTCATCTGTGCTCCATGGCTTTGCAATGTTTGCCCAAATTTAGTCAAGATCTCACCCTGGGACTGCAGCTACTTGCTAAACATACTCATCATCTCTTGATTTTGTTGCACCACTTGACTAAGCAACTCGGTGCTTTTGTCCTCAGTCCTTGCTTGTGGCTTTGCATCTGGATCTTATAGGAAGTTGTTTGGATCTTTCCACGAGAATTTTCTATCCTTCCTCCAAGTATAATCATTATTTCTATAGCCCTGTTGTTGCATAAATTTGACATGGGCTTCCTCCTCGGATTCTGTATCCTCTTTGGCAAGCAATTTCTTAGCTAGAAGGTCTAATTTATCATTCAGCTCCTTGATGGCCCTGGACTCACCTGCAACTTTAACTTGTTCTGGTGCATCTCTATCGCCCCAAGACTGCTTCTTTGCCATATTTTTCAAGATCTCCCAACACCTTGTGCATGTATTGTTCAAGAAAAATCCTGAACCTATTGAATCTAGGTTACTTCTATCATGCTCGGAAAGAGAAAAATAGAAGATTTTAACCTGTTTTTCCTTATCCAAACCATGGTGTGGGCACCTCCTCAGCATTATCTGAAATCGCTCCCAGGTTTCAGAATATGTTTCTCCCCCTTTCTGACTGAAATTATGATTTTTTCTGATCAGATGATTTATCTTCTCGGGTGGAAAGAATCTTTCAAAGAACACTTCAACCATGTGGTTCCACGATTCCACATATTCATCGTCAAGATTATGCAGCCATTCTCGTGCATTTCCTGCCAGAGAGCTCAGAAACAGCTTCAGGTACAGTGTCTCATGCGAAAACCTGTCTATCTTGATCATGTCGCAATTCTCCACGAACTGGCTAATGTGAGTCACCGGGTCTTCATTTTTGAGTCCATGAAATGCATTTGATTTGACCAGATTTATTAATGCAAGATCAATCTTGTAAGTTAGAATGTTGACCGTCTGCTTCTTTATTGGCCCCTTTAAAGCGGATGAGGAAGAAGCCTTTATCTTCTCCCATATCGTCTGCTCTTCTGCCATGGCTTCTGGTTCTGAATCAGAATCTATTTCATCTGGATGGTCTTGAATAGAGTTCTGCTCATCGTCTGGTCCCGGCAGTGGAACCTCTGGTGCTTGTTGCGTGTATTCAGTGCTACGCGTCTGCACCATGCACGGTACTTGCAAAATGATAATTTCGGTTCAATACCGTGCTAGATGATCACAAAATGTGAAAAATAGACTATGAATTTAAAAAAAATGAGTACAAAATAATAAAAATTTAAAAGTGGCCTAGAATGGCCGCTTGCAGCACTCGTAGTGCCGACAATTGCCGTGTCCCCAGAAACAGCGCCAAAAACTTGACACGATTTTACCGTGCGTATAACGCAAGTGCACGCGTCAATGTAGTATAGGCCCTTGTGAGGCCCGAGTCGAACTCAGGGACACTAAATTATCAGTAGACTACTACTAACTACTCGCAATCAGCTAGACCAATAAAAAGGTTATGAGAGTTGTTTAAAAAGAAAATAAGAATAAAAGAAAGTAAAGTAATTTATTAAGTATTTAGTTTAATCAATTCAAATGGAGATCTTTAGGATTGCGGTTTCACTGCGGGTTTTCATTGTATGAATTTCCATATAGTTACTCAGGTTCATCTCTCAATCCGGATAGTGGCATGTAGTCAGAATTGCCCACTGTCGTGGTACAATTCACTACCTAAGTCTAGGTCGGTTCCACCGTCATAGTAACCTATACCCTAAACTAGGTGTATTAGAATCGACCTCTGGGTGTCCACCATTAACCTTACATCACCTTGTTCAAGGGATTTGTTCATTAATGTGAATTTCATCTCTTTTCAACCGTTAATTCTTCTTTTAAAGTAATTAAAGGTATTAGATTATTATTATGGTGATCAAGCATAACAATATAATTCAGAAAACGAAGTCATACCATGGATTTAAGAGATAAATTATGAATTACTATGATAAAAATGTCATACAATACTTCCACGGGCTACTCCCGATCCTAAAGATAAAGGGGATTAGCCCCGCATGTTCATCTCAGAGCAAAACATGGTAGAGAAAAGGAGAAACATGGAGAAAAATGTGAATAAGTAATGAAACCCCTGAACGGAGAAGATCCAAGCGTTCCTTGGCGTAGAATACATGATCTACAACCTTTCGGCGGTGGAAAACGTCTTCTTCGACTTCCAAAATGGCTGGGGCGTGCTTCTAGGCTCCGTTCTTCTCTCCACACCTTCTTGGGACGTGTACAGCAGCTAATTACATGATAGATGGCTCTTGGCCGCCATCATTAGGTATAATCATCGAGTTAGGTTGCAAAAATATCACAGCCATCGGATTTGGATCGATCTGAAACAAACTTGTATCTGACGGTGTCGATACCATCGACGCGGGTCGATGGTATCGACCCTGCGCGATATCAGCAAGTCTTCTTTTCTTTTCTTCGTTGCGCCTGATGCAGACTCGATACCATCGACGAGGGTCGATGGTATCGACACCCTTAGGCGTCGGTTTGATCCCTTTTCCGTCGCTGAATCTTTAGGTGTCGATAGTATCGACTTTAGGGTCGATAGTATCGACTATCTAATCACCAACAACCTGATGAAATGTCACTACCATTGACTTTCCTGTCGATGGTATCGACTCTGTGCTGCTCCTTGTGGCTGGAAACCTGTGGCTGTGTCGATAGTATCGACAGCTGTCGATGGTATCGACAACTGCAAATACGTGTTTTTCCTGAAATTGCAACACAAAACCACATAAGCCGAGATAAAACATATTATTGTCATCATTTATGCTCAAAATAATAAAATAAGGGAGAATTGATGCTGAGAAAGATCATAGACTAAAGTAAGGGAATTATGCAATATTAACCACAAAAATGACCAATAAACGCATAAAATGCGAGTGAACCATGTCTATAAATGCGACTCAAAATCATCGCATCAGGAGTCCTCGTAAGCCAAGCTAGTGGTGCGGAGGAAAATATTGTCAGCCCCTAGACCCTGACCCTTTTTAGACACCTTTACTTTCAACTTATGCCCTAGTAGCAACCTAATTGACTAATCACCAAAAAGTTGATCCAATTATATTTCTAATATGAAATTATTATGATCCTAAATCAATCATTCATCATTGGCCAACTCTAAGGTGAAAATCTTACTAAAGGGAAACTATACAAGGTAAGTGTTTGTATCTAGGAGACAATTTGAATTAGTCGTCTGACTACCTTGATGCTCTGATACCATGTTGTAAAGACATAGTCTCTACTAAAAACTCATGGCAAACAAAAACACCGATGTGTAGCACCAGAATTTTAAACTTTGACTATATTCAATTGTATAGAGAGTACTTTACAAATTTTCCCAAAAGGGTGTACAACTCTATACAAACAATAGGATATAGGTAGTGGAAGACTAAAACCAAATCAATATTGTCTCCAAAGAAAAACAACTTAATATATATAGGCAGCTATATCCAAGATACAAGGTTGATCTCCTTATCCTATTCTCATCCTTAGGCAGGTTCACCATGCTTCTAATGCACACTCTGATCCTATAACTGGGTGGTTAGGATCACCTAACAAGAGAGAGATAAAAGTATGTGTTAATTAAAAGGAATAAGGACAATGATAAAGCACAAAATTGCATAATAAAATGATTCACTATACTAAGGGAGTCAAAAGTATGAGGCAAGTATAATAATTAAGATTTAAGAACTTATGCCAAGATGCATATACCACAATAATAATCAACAAGCATGAATGATATTTTGACAACAAATATTCTAATGCAGGGCGAGGCACCTACCAGACCTCAACCAAGAGGAGAGGGGAAAATGCACATCCTGAACCTCAAAAGTATATATAATATGGGGAGAGAATGCACATTCCCCAGGGCAAAATGACACATTCCCTCTATGGGTGGTTTGTACTCATGTACACTACATTATTTATTTGGTCACCAATTCCTAATGCTGAGTAATCCACTTGGCAGTAGTAGAAATATAAATAATATTGCATCATAGCAAATGGAGATAAAACACAATAAATAATCTCAACAAATGGGACAACATAGGCAACAACAAGATCCAAATAAACCAATTAGATGAGCCATAATGTCAAGAGGAACCAACTAAATAAAGATCCAGAGAGAGATTCCAAGGCTAGCAATTGCCTCATTAGGAAAGTAGGGTTTGGGTAAAAGCCCAACTGAAGGAATAGGGTACACATTGCACATTCATTCATTCATTCATTCATTCATTCATTCATAATAGAATAGGGATCACATACATAAATAAGGTCCACATACCTTATTGGAGATTCACATCCATCATTGTCACTGATTATATTGTATCCAAGATCATTTTCCCTAATTACAAATATTTCACAAGAATTAGCATTTATTAAGCATAAAGTATAAAGGAAAAACCCATTTTAAACCTTATTCAAAAACCACTGATTTAGGACTCAAAATTAGGACCAAAATCTCACTTAGGTTTCACTGATTAGGAAAAATATTTTATTTCTCAATTTGGAGTTAAAATGCATTATTTATCATTTTTAGAACATTTAGCATACTCAAAATGGCATTCAAAGAAAAATTCAAAAAAGGTATAGAAATAGGACTCAAAAACTATAAAATCAGATTCTACATGAAAAATCTTTTCAAACAACTATTTATTTGTATTTTTTTGAGCAAGGACCAATTTACTATGAATTAAGTAAGTTGGACCAATCAGATTGCAAGAAAATGTCACATAGGCTGAGTGGCTTGCACGAGAGAGGGTCGGCGAAAGATGAAAATACCCCTGACATAAAAATAGAGTGTGAAGTGTGTGTGAGGGAAAAATCATAAAAACTCCATGGGTCATCTTCCACCTTCAGCGCCAGCCATGGGCGCGACGGAGCAGCTTGCCCATTTGGGCGTTTTTGCTATACTTGACCAAAACGCGAGTTCAAATACTCCAAACGAAGAGAAAGAGAAACCAAACTCACCTATCCCATTAATTTTCTTGGTGGTGCAGACGAGTTCTAGGGATAGCTACCACAAGGTGAGGAGAGAGGCAGAGTTGTCGGGGGCTGCCCGTGGGTGTTTCAGACCAATTGACTGGAGAGAAAGCTTACGCGAGTGCCGGTGGAGATGAGGGTGGTTCCATTTATAGGTGAGGAAGATCTTTGAGCCGAAATGTCATGGGAGAGGAGAGGCCATGGCCGTCTCCATCAGGCATTTTGGCCATGGTGTACAAGAGTGGGTCATTCCATAGCTTAAACTATGCGGCTCTGGGAGACGAACTCAAAGAAGGTGAAATCTCGAGAAATAGTTGAGAGGCGAGAGAGAACGGGTCGAAGGATCAAGGAGGCACGAATGTTTGGGTGGCCAGAGGAAGAAGATGAGGTCGTGGCCATCTGATTAGATCTAGAACAAAATCTAAATGAAATTAATTGAAAATTGATAGGAAGAAGATGAGGTCGTGGCCCATTGTGGTCCACACGGGTGGCACATCGATCTGAATGAAATTAATTGAAAATCGATTGATATTCTATGGTTATACTATATTGAAACTTGTAAAATCCATTTGGAAGGTCAAATAAAGTCCAAAAGTCACCAAAATTTAACCATAGGTTAATTACGACTCCTAGAAAAATGTTATGCCATTTGTTTCTCATTTTACACAAGATTTGGCCCTTAATAAATATATAGTCTATTAATGCATATATTAATGTATAAAATGAGTGATTAATGTGAAAAGAGTCTTTTAATGACATAATTGAGTGAAATTCGAGACATATCAACATTGAGATTCATATCTCATCATAATACCACCTTTTCATGTATTAATATCATTTTTGAGGAGAGAGAAAGACAAAGGGTTAATTACACTCATAACTAATTCAAAGACACATAATTACGCATATCTTACCCAAAAAGAGATGAAAGCTCCAAATAAAAATTATCCACTAATTATCTATCATTAATGGTCATATTACATCATTAATCCCCAATTAACGCATTAAGTGGGTTATTTGTGCAAAACCTCCTATATTATCACAAATGTGGGTAGATTGTTAATTACATCCTCAAGAAAGGCTCAATTTCAATATTGAGGCCAAAGAAGACAAAGGATGTGAGATTTATGAAATTGGTCCAAAAGGACTAGAAATCAAAGGAGAGCTCGAAAGTGGGTAAATTGCAAAGAGGACCTTGAGATTCAGTCTGTTACACTTAGCATTGCCATGCATAGTCGATCAAGCTTTTCATGTGTCTTACTAATGGAAAACATCTTAGACTTAATATATTTGTAAGGGAGATTGTATTTGTAAATACATATACATTATCCATTCACCACATATATAATATGTATCCTATACATGATATATCCCACAATGAAAACATACAATAAACATAAGCGATAGTTATGGCCATTCTATTATAATTCCTTGGAGCCACAATGAATTAGCACCACATAGGGTCTACATCTCAAGTAGAAACCTATTGTTGATGATGAATTATTCTTGTCAATCTTGGTTTATCGGTTCAACCTTTGAACTAATCAGCTCGCCTCCTGGCCATTCGATTGGTCGTCACACTAGTTATCTAATTTTCAGTCCACCATCTTCTGGATCCTCCAGTTAATCGGTTGGGGCCACCAGCCAATCAGTTCGGCTCATCCTCCTCGGTCCTCCAGCCAGTTGGCTCACCTTTAATATGGTCAATTGATCTGGCATTGAGTGTCTTCTTCTTTGTCATCACAAGAAATTAAACTATCCTAATGTTTTTACATATTACATGATAAAAGGAGAAACCTCGAGTTACATTCGAGGGGAGCATAGGTAGAATAAAATAATACTTTTACAATTGGAAGATAAGGTAGAGGCTCAGTATGCAAACTAAGATAAAAGGAATAACCAACCACAACCATGCATAAATATATAGGGTTATTGGCCATAACCATGTTTCACATCCAACATCAAAACTCACTTTTAGGGAGACATGTGTAGATTGCATATATATCATTTCATATCATATATATTAATGGGGATCTTATGGGGTGTTTGATCAGATATGCACATTAATCAATTTAAGTATTCACATCATATGCAATAAATAAAGATGAAAACCAAAAAACTGACCATATCGATTATCCCAAAACATAGTAGATTGACGTGGCTCTGATACCACTGTAGGGAAATATGGCGACATAGCAGGCATGGGAAACAAAAAACTTAACTATCATATTCCCCTTATAACATTAGATCATATCAACAACTATGTATTGGGAAGGATGGTTTAGATGATATACCTGGTCCTAGAGAAAGTACATTGACAATCTCCTCATCGTAGTGCACATCCTTTCTTCAAGTCACACTCAAACAATGTCTGCAACAGCTCCTGGTTGATCACCACAAACAAAAGTTTGACGTTGTCCTCCTAGCAATAAAAGCTCCACACCTATGGAGTAGTCCACACATACCACCAATAACTCTTGTTGTTCTAGAAGAATGGACAAAAAGGAGTTGTCCCTTCACGTCGGTGTACTAGTCACCAACTTACTCTCCCACTATTGATCTCCCTTGCTATCCCTCCCTTTATCAGGTAGGAATTCTCTCGGTTACTACAACCAGAGAAGACAACCAATTATTAAAAACAATTGAGTTATGTCTCTCATAATCCCCCAATACCCCTCTATTTATAGGGGGGTTAGGGTCAGGTTCCTAGTCTGTGTGGGAGTGGAAGTGATCGGAATTTCACAAAATTTTGCAACCTGTGAGCGGCAAAATAATCAGCTCACAGGTGAACTGATCGGTTGGCATGTGAGCCGATCAGTTCACCTAGTGAACTGGTCGTTTCATCATGTTTCCCAATCACAATTGTATTTTCAATTCTAGAACATCTAGGTTCTAAACCCTAGAGGCTAGCTCAACATAGTCCATAAAGGACATCTTATTAAGTTTCTAGGATTGAGATGTAAGGTGACTTTAGTTTTTGTTTCATGTGAGAAATTTTGGTGTGTTTATTGTTCAAGCTCTAATACCATATGTCAAGGAACCATTTATTACCCAAATTCTAACTCCAAATGACTATAAAGTCAATGGCGACAGGATCTAGGCATCCGTCCTGATACAGTATTAGCAAAGCGTGTGTAACACCCCAATCTTATTATGCAAATTTTCTAAATTATTTTATTCCTTGCATGCTCTTTCCTAATTTAGATAATTGTTGTGGACTTAAATGCAATTTTACCCATAATTAGTTATGCAAAATCACTTATTATGCTCAATAGCTCTCTTATCCTTGTTTTATTTAAAGAAAATGTCTTCATGTATATCTATGCCCTTTTTGTTGAAGAAAACGGGAATAAATGTTTTATGTCCAAATTTCTCTCTCATATGATTATTAGTGATTTACATGTTTCATTTCTTGATTAATGGCCTCCATATTGTTAGTTGAAAATAAATAATGGTGAGTGCACGTTTTTATGTTTTATAAATCCTTATTTGAGAAATAAATGACTTTATATACACTATTTATACTCATTTAAGTGCACATGATAACTTTTGCTAAATTAGGCCTAAAACGTGTACCAGCATAAAATCCAATTGTATGAGAATATTCTAGACCCTCTAATACACCTATGGTTCAAATTTGAACTCATTTGGACCATGTTTGACCATTCAAATCGATTTATAAAGATTTGAATATTGTTTAGCAAAGAATTTATTTCAATGTCATTATTTGCCTTTATTTCCCTAAGGTTCCGGTTCATTTAATCGGTCACGCGTTACCTTCCTGGTGCGCGCGACAGCCACCGTTGGATCAAGATCCAACGGCGCTCACCTTCTCTTCTTCCTCCATTTTTCCCCGCGAGCAGAACCGTTTCACAGCAGTTTTTCCCTCCGACCGGTTACTCGCCCTTTTGTTAATCGTTTTCGAATATTTTTCCGGATTTGAACTCGCGAGGCTCCCCCGATTCAAACGAGCCATCACTCGCCTTCCCTCTCTCTCAGTTGAAGAAACGCCCAATCTAGGGCTTGGACTCCCAAGTTGCAGAGGGCACGACCGTGCCTCTTCTTCCTTTTTAAAGGCCCCGAGAGCACCACCGGACTGCAAGCTCTCTTCCTCCTCAGTCAATTGCAACTCACCTACCCCCAAGCATCCTGACCTACTCGGTTTCAGTTCTCCGGCAACCTTGAGTCTGTCTGACCTCCTCCGGTCATCTCGGCCTAAATTGGAGCGTCGGTGAGCATCCTCAGAGCTTCACCTTCGTTTTCCCTTTCTCAGTTTGTCTCGCGGTTGCCCCTTCTAGCGGGACCTGTACTCCGCCGCCTGGACCTGCCGGCACTCATCGCCATGGCGCTCCAGTGCCCGTCTTGCCCTCGTGAGGCATCGAACGAAATCGCCCGACCTCCTAGATTGTTTCTCCGATCGCAGGTTGATGTCATATTCCTTCAAGTCGTGGTTTTGGCCTCTGAGCCCTCTTCCTCTGTTCTCCGGTTCACACCATGACTTTGGGTGAGTTCGCCATCGTTTTACCCACATTTTAGGTTCGTTTTGATCGCCGGAGTTCGACGAAGGTAGCGCGATCATTTTCCTCTGTCGATCAGCCCTATAGTGCGATCGTTGCTCACCTGAGCTCCCTGGAGCGTTGCTCACTCGCACCTGATGCGAAGGAGCAGGACAGGAAGAAACCAGGTCAAGAAATGACCATGGTGCCCCCACGAGCACAATCAGTTAAACTGATCGCCCAAGGGTACTATCGGTATTTCGACTTTTGATTTGTTTCATCAGCCGTGAGTGATTTGCATGCCCAAATGACAATTTTACCCCCACTCGCCTGATTCATGTGTCACGCGTGCCTTGGTCATTACTGGCATTTCATATTTTATTTATATCAGCTTTAATCGAGTTTTCTAATTTCTGATTGGTTCAGAGTGCAAAATTCATAACGTTTGCATACGACCTCAGAAAAATATAAATAAATATGTTTTGGAAAGGATTTTCAATGAGGAATCCGATTTTCTAGTTTTTATCGACTGATTTTAATGCTTTCACATCTCAATAATTATATGACACAAATTAGGGTTTAATGATGTATGATGAAGGATATGTATGCTAATTTCAGGTGTTTAAAAGGATCCAATCAGTCAAACTAGGTTTGACTTAGGTGATTTAGTTCAATGTAAGCGGGCCATGCATATTTGGCACAAGTACTTTGGTTTATTGATTGTTACCTATAATTATGCACATATGGTGATTTCATGAATTATGAATGTCTATCAAGAATGCATTATGTATAATTATCATTGATTGCTTGCTTGTTTAATTATAGTCTATGCTATAAACCTAATTATGATTATGATTATGAAATTAAGGAATCATGTTCAAGAAGGGGAAAACCCTATTATGGTTTATGAGGGAGAAATCCCATTATGATTCAAGGGGAGAAATCCCATCATGTTAAAGTTCAATGATCATGTTTATGTTTAAGATAATGTTAATGCCATGTTAATGATCAAGTTAAATGGAAATTGAATTAGTTTTCATATGCTCCCGAATCATGGACCTCAAGGGGTCGTCAAGGGATTTCCTAGCATCAAGGACTTTCCTAGCAATCATGTGCTCCTTAGGGGGCGTCATAGAGGGATGCATATGTTCATTGTTCAATTCAGCATGCAAACTTATGAATCATGAATGCTTAAGAAAATCCATGTTAAAGTTTATGTCAAGTCATGTCAAGTAAATTCTATCATGTCAAGTTATAATTACTTTTATGTCATATAAGATGCCAAATACCGCTTACTGATGTGTTGTTTGTTTTGCATGGCTGGGGACGAGATGTCCGCAGAAGTTGGAGCTAAAGGGAAGGAGACAGCTTAAGGAGTTCTACGAATCCAAGGATCTAAGAGTTGTTGCCTGGTGGGACGTCCATCTATGGAGATCCTATCTTTCACATGTTATCTAGAACATGTATAACTTTAGAATCATGATGTAGTTTCTCTCCAAGAACTTATGTATGAATCTATGTTTCAATAATGCCAAGTGTTATTTGTTTCTTGAGATGAGATCATGCATGTGACAGTCCCTCCCTAAAATGCCAAGTACCCCACATTATGGATAATGTTGGGGATTAGGCTGTGCTTCTGCTGGTTACGTAAAAAAAAACCCTAGGGAGGGGTGTTACATTAATGGTATCAGAGCAAGAAATAGATGGCCACTAAGGCAACAATAAGGATTCATGCAAGTCACTCTAGGATGAAGGAATAGAAGTAGAGAACATGATTATGTATTCTAGTATGTCTAGAGAACCCTAAAGATGACTAGAGCCCTCACCTCAGTAGAGAAGTACATGTTAGCATGCTTAGGTAGTTGAAACCAAACCCTAGATGATGATATGTTTCTCCTTGTCTCAATGGTAAGGGCCACCCAATTGAGATTTGAGGAAAATGTCATTTAATGTGACTTTTTATGTGTCTTACCTTCTTAATTGTGTGTGTGGTATGGGACACATGTGCAAATGAATTGGTGAGATGTATCATAAAGAGATCCAACATTTCTAGATATGTGCTTGATCACCACATATAAAGAGATGAAGGATATATATGATCTAAGGTTAGACAACTATGAAAATGTAGTCATGGTAGGTAAGAGATAGATTCCCTAAGTATAATGAGTTAGGTGTAATGTTAAGGAGTACGTATGAGACTTAGTAAGGGTAGTTAGGTAATTTATGTTGAATCATAATACTTTGTTTATGCATGCTTCTTTTATGATAAAATTTGTATGGAAAATTGCAAGTTTATGTGAAAACCTTAAGGTGGGTAGAAACTCTAGGAAATTTCGAGGACAAAATTTATTTAAGGTGGGTAGTATTGTAACACCCCAATCTTATTATGCAAAATTTCCAAATTATTTTATTCCTTGCATGCTCTTTCCTAATTTAGATAATTGTTGAGGACTTAAATGCAATTTTCCCCATAATTAGTTTTGCAAAATCACTTATTATGCTCAATAGCTCTCTTATCCTTGTTTTATTTAAAGAAAATGTCTTCATGTATATCTATGCCCTTTTTGTTGAAGAAAATGGGAATAAATGTTTTATGTCCAAATTTCTCTCTCATATGATTATTAGTGATTTACATGTTTAATTTCTTGATTAATGGCCTCCATATTGTTAGTTGAAAATAAATAATGGTGAGTGCACGTTTTTATGTTTTATAAATCCTTATTTGAGAAATAAATGACTTTATATACACTATTTATACTCATTTAAGTGCACATGATAACTTTTGGTAAATTAGGCCTAAAACGTGTACCAGCATAAAATCCAATTGTATGAGAATATTCTAGACCCTATAATACACCTATGGTTCAAATTTGAACTCATTTGGACCATGTTTGACCATTCAAATCGATTTATAAAGATTTGAATATTGTTTAGCAAAGAATTTAATTCAATGTCATTATTTGCCTTTATTTCCCTAAGGTTCCGGTTCATTTAATCGGTCACGCGTTACCTTCCTGGCGCGCGCGACAACCACCGTTGGATCAAGATCCAACGGCGCTCACCTTCTCTTCTTCCTCCATTTTTCCCCGCGAGCAGAACTGTTTCACAACAGTTTTTCCCTCAGATCGGTTACTCGCCCTTTTGTTAATCGTTTTCGAATATTTTTCCGGATTTGAACTTGCAAGGCTCCCCCGATTCAAACGAGCCATCACTCACCTCCCCTCTCTCTCAGTTGAAGAAACACCCAATCTAGGGCTTGGACTCCCAAGTTGCAGAGGGCACGACCGTGCCTCTTCTTTCTTTTTAAAGGCCCCGAGAGCACCACCGGATTGCAAGCTCTCTTCCTCCTCAGTCAATTGCAACTCATCTACCCCCAAGCATCCTGACCTACTCGGTTTCAGTTCTCCGGCAACCTTGAGTCTGTCCGACCTCCTCCGGTCATCTCGGCCTAAATTGGAGCGTCGGTGAGCATCCTCAGAGCTTCACCTTCGTTTTCCCTTTCTCAGTTTGTCTCGCGGTCGCCCCTTCTAGCGGGACCTGTACTCCGCCGCCTGGACCTGCCGGCACTCATCGCCATGGCGCTCCAGTGCCCGTCTTGCCCTCGTGAGGCATCGAACGAAATTGCCCGACGTCCTAGATTGTTTCTCCGATCGCAGGTTGATGTCAGATTCCTTCAAGTCGTGGTTTTGGCCTTTGAGCCCTCTTCCTCTTTTCTCCGGTTCACACCATGACTTTGGGTGAGTTCGCCACCGTTTTACCCGCATTTCAGGTTCGTTTTGATCGCCGGAGTTCGACGAAGGTAGCGCGATCATTTTCCCCTGTCGATCAGCCCTATGGTGCGATCGTTGCTCACCTGAGCTCCCTGGAGCGTTGCTCACTCGCACCTGATGCGAAGGAGCAGGCCAGGAAGAAACCAGGTCAAGAAATGACCATGGTTCCCCCACGAGCACAATCAGTTAAACTGATCGCCCAAGGGTACTATCGGTATTTCGAATTTTGATTTGTTTCATCAGCCGCGAGTGATTTGCACACCCAAATGACAGTTTTACCCCCACTCACCTGATTCATATGTCACGCGTGCCTTGGTCATTACTGGCATTTCATATTTTATTTATATCAGCTTTAATCGAGTTTTCTAATTTCTGATTGGTCGAGAGTGCAAAATTCATAACTTTTGCATACGACCTCAGAAAAATATAAATAAATATGTTTTGGAAAGGATTTTCAATGAGGAATCCGATTTTCTAGTTTTTATCGACTGATTTTACTGCTTTCACATCTCAATAATTATATGACACAAATTAGGGTTTAATGATGTATGATGAAGGATATGTATGCTAATTTCAGGTGTTTAGAAGGATCCAATCAGTCAAACTAGGTTTGACTTAGGTGATTTAGTTCAATGTAAGCGGGCCATGCATATTTGGCACAAGTACTTTGGTTTATTGATTGTTACCTATAATTATGCACATATGGTGATTTCATGAATTATGAATGTCTATCAAGAATGCATTATGTATAATTATCATTGATTGCTTGCTTGTTTAATTATAGTCTATGCTATGAACCTAATTATGATTATGATTATGAAATTAAGGAATCATGTTCAAGAAGGGGAAAACCCTATTATGGTTTATGAGGGAGAAATCCCATTATGATTCAAGGGGAGAAATCCCATCATGTTAAAGTTCAATGATCATGTTTATGTTTAAGATAATGTTAATGCCATGTTAATGATCAAGTTAAATGGAAATTGAATTAGTTTTCATATGCTCCCGAATCATGGACCTCAAGGGGTCGTCAAGGGCTTTCCTAGCATCAAGGGCTTTCCTAGCAATCATGTGCTCCTTAGGGGGCGTCATAGAGGGATGCATATGTTCATTGTTCAATTCAGCATGCAAACTTATGAATCATGAATGCTTAAGAAAATCCATGTTAAAGTTTATGTCAAGTCATGTCAAGTAAATTCTATCATGTCAAGTTATAATTACTTTTATGTCATATAAGATGCCAAATACCGCTTACTGATGTGTTGTTTGTTTTGCATGGCTGGGGACGAGATGTCCGCAGAAGTTGGAGCTAAAGGGAAGGAGACAGCTTAAGGAGTTCTACGAATCCAAGGATCTAAGAGTTGTTGCCTGGTGGGACGTCCATCTATGGAGATCCTATCTTTCACATGTTATCTAGAACATGTATAACTTTAGAATCATGATGTAGTTTCTCTCCAAGAACTTATGTATGAATCTATGTTTCAATAATGCCAAGTGTTATTTGTTTCTTGAGATGAGATCATGCATGTGACAGTCCCTCCCTAAAATGCCAAGTACCTCACATTATGGATAATGTTGGGGATTAGGCTGTGCTTCTGCTGGTTACGTAAAAAAAAAAACCCTAGGGAGGGGTGTTACATTAATGGTATCAGAGCAAGAAATAGATGGCCACTAAGGCAACAATAAGGATTCATGCAAGTCACTCTAGGATGAAGGAATAGAAGTAGAGAACATGATTATGTATTCTAGTATGTCTAGAGAACCCTAAAGATGACTAGAGCCCTCACCTCAGTAGAGAAGTACATGTTAGCATGCTTAGGTAGTTGAAACCAAACCCTAGATGATGATATGTTTCTCCTTGTCTCAATGGTAAGGGCCACCCAATTGAGATTTGAGGAAAATGTCATTTAATGTGACTTTTTATGTGTCTTACCTTCTTAATTGTGTGTGTGGTATGGGACACATGTGCAAATGAATTGGTGAGATGTATCATAAAGAGATCCAACATTTCTAGATATGTGCTTGATCACCACATATAAAGAGATGAAGGATATATATGATCTAAGGTTAGACAACTATGAAAATGTAGTCATGGTAGGTAAGAGATAGATTCCCTAAGTATAATGAGTTAGGTGTAATGTTAAGGAGTACGTATGAGACTTAGTAAGGGTAGTTAGGTAATTTATGTTGAATCATAATACTTTGTTTATGCATGCTTCTTTTATGATAAAATTTGTATGGAAAATTGCAAGTTTATGTGAAAACCTTAAGGTGGGTAGAAACTCTAGGAAATTTCGAGGACAAAATTTATTTAAGGTGGGTAGTATTGTAACACCCCAATCTTATTATGCAAAATTTCCAAATTATTTTATTCCTTGCATGCTCTTTCCTAATTTAGATAATTGTTGAGGACTTAAATGCAATTTTCCCCATAATTAGTTTTGCAAAATCACTTATTATGCTCAATAGCTCTCTTATCCTTGTTTTATTTAAAGAAAATGTCTTCATGTATATCTATGCCCTTTTTGTTGAAGAAAATGGGAATAAATGTTTTATGTCCAAATTTCTCTCTCATATGATTATTAGTGATTTACATGTTTAATTTCTTGATTAATGGCCTCCATATTGTTAGTTGAAAATAAATAATGGTGAGTGCACGTTTTTATGTTTTATAAATCCTTATTTGAGAAATAAATGACTTTATATACACTATTTATACTCATTTAAGTGCACATGATAACTTTTGGTAAATTAGGCCTAAAACGTGTACCAGCATAAAATCCAATTGTATGAGAATATTCTAGACCCTATAATACACCTATGGTTCAAATTTGAACTCATTTGGACCATGTTTGACCATTCAAATCGATTTATAAAGATTTGAATATTGTTTAGCAAAGAATTTAATTCAATGTCATTATTTGCCTTTATTTCCCTAAGGTTCCGGTTCATTTAATCGGTCACGCGTTACCTTCCTGGCGCGCGCGACAACCACCGTTGGATCAAGATCCAACGGCGCTCACCTTCTCTTCTTCCTCCATTTTTCCCCGCGAGCAGAACTGTTTCACAACAGTTTTTCCCTCAGATCGGTTACTCGCCCTTTTGTTAATCGTTTTCGAATATTTTTCCGGATTTGAACTCGCAAGGCTCCCCCGATTCAAACGAGCCATCACTCACCTCCCCTCTCTCTCAGTTGAAGAAACACCCAATCTAGGGCTTGGACTCCCAAGTTGCAGAGGGCACGACCGTGCCTCTTCTTTCTTTTTAAAGGCCCCGAGAGCACCACCGGATTGCAAGCTCTCTTCCTCCTCAGTCAATTGCAACTCATCTACCCCCAAGCATCCTGACCTACTCGGTTTCAGTTCTCCGGCAACCTTGAGTCTGTCCGACCTCCTCCGGTCATCTCGGCCTAAATTGGAGCGTCGGTGAGCATCCTCAGAGCTTCACCTTCGTTTTCCCTTTCTCAGTTTGTCTCGCGGTCGCCCCTTCTAGCGGGACCTGTACTCCGCCGCCTGGACCTGCCGGCACTCATCGCCATGGCGCTCCAGTGCCCGTCTTGCCCTCGTGAGGCATCGAACGAAATTGCCCGACGTCCTAGATTGTTTCTCCGATCGCAGGTTGATGTCAGATTCCTTCAAGTCGTGGTTTTGGCCTTTGAGCCCTCTTCCTCTTTTCTCCGGTTCACACCATGACTTTGGGTGAGTTCGCCACCGTTTTACCCGCATTTCAGGTTCGTTTTGATCGCCGGAGTTCGACGAAGGTAGCGCGATCATTTTCCCCTGTCGATCAGCCCTATGGCGCGATCGTTGCTCACCTGAGCTCCCTGGAGCGTTGCTCACTCGCACCTGATGCGAAGGAGCAGGCCAGGAAGAAACCAGGTCAAGAAATGACCATGGTTCCCCCACGAGCACAATCAGTTAAACTGATCGCCCAAGGGTACTATCGGTATTTCGAATTTTGATTTGTTTCATCAGCCGCGAGTGATTTGCACACCCAAATGACAGTTTTACCCCCACTCACCTGATTCATATGTCACGCGTGCCTTGGTCATTACTGGCATTTCATATTTTATTTATATCAGCTTTAATCGAGTTTTCTAATTTCTGATTGGTCGAGAGTGCAAAATTCATAACTTTTGCATACGACCTCAGAAAAATATAAATAAATATGTTTTGGAAAGGATTTTCAATGAGGAATCCGATTTTCTAGTTTTTATCGACTGATTTTACTGCTTTCACATCTCAATAATTATATGACACAAATTAGGGTTTAATGATGTATGATGAAGGATATGTATGCTAATTTCAGGTGTTTAGAAGGATCCAATCAGTCAAACTAGGTTTGACTTAGGTGATTTAGTTCAATGTAAGCGGGCCATGCATATTTGGCACAAGTACTTTGGTTTATTGATTGTTACCTATAATTATGCACATATGGTGATTTCATGAATTATGAATGTCTATCAAGAATGCATTATGTATAATTATCATTGATTGCTTGCTTGTTTAATTATAGTCTATGCTATGAACCTAATTATGATTATGATTATGAAATTAAGGAATCATGTTCAAGAAGGGGAAAACCCTATTATGGTTTATGAGGGAGAAATCCCATTATGATTCAAGGGGAGAAATCCCATCATGTTAAAGTTCAATGATCATGTTTATGTTTAAGATAATGTTAATGCCATGTTAATGATCAAGTTAAATGGAAATTGAATTAGTTTTCATATGCTCCCGAATCATGGACCTCAAGGGGTCGTCAAGGGCTTTCCTAGCATCAAGGGCTTTCCTAGCAATCATGTGCTCCTTAGGGGGCGTCATAGAGGGATGCATATGTTCATTGTTCAATTCAGCATGCAAACTTATGAATCATGAATGCTTAAGAAAATCCATGTTAAAGTTTATGTCAAGTCATGTCAAGTAAATTCTATCATGTCAAGTTATAATTACTTTTATGTCATATAAGATGCCAAATACCGCTTACTGATGTGTTGTTTGTTTTGCATGGCTGGGGACGAGATGTCCGCAGAAGTTGGAGCTAAAGGGAAGGAGACAGCTTAAGGAGTTCTACGAATCCAAGGATCTAAGAGTTGTTGCCTGGTGGGACGTCCATCTATGGAGATCCTATCTTTCACATGTTATCTAGAACATGTATAACTTTAGAATCATGATGTAGTTTCTCTCCAAGAACTTATGTATGAATCTATGTTTCAATAATGCCAAGTGTTATTTGTTTCTTGAGATGAGATCATGCATGTGACAGTCCCTCCCTAAAATGCCAAGTACCTCACATTATGGATAATGTTGGGGATTAGGCTGTGCTTCTGCTGGTTACGTAAAAAAAAAAACCCTAGGGAGGGGTGTTACAGCGTGAATGTGGAAGTGTAAAGCTTAGCATACATGAAGGAATAACAAGATAAAAGCACTAATCATAATCTCAACATTAAATAAGTATTATTAAGAAAAATCATTTTATTACAAGATTTCAATTACATATTAAGGAGTATATTTTTACAAGTGTGCTCATGTACACTAGGGATCTTACAACAAGTACACCTGACATAGCTCACCAAGCCCATCAACTTCTAGACATCTTTGGACCTATAAAATATATGAAACAAGTTTGGTCAACACACGAGGTGTTGAGTATAGGGCTAAAAGATACATATACATAAGCTTTGCATAATTTGAAAAGAGTTATAGAAGCAGACAAACAAGAATAAACAAGTTAAGTATTTAGCAAAGTGAGAGCCTGTGTTTTATATCATTTTACTCCAATTATACCAAAAACATAATAAATCACAAGGAGTTTGACTAACCTCCCATAGGAAGAGTTTGTAAGGGTTCTCAAGATTAGCTAACCCTTTCATACTTGAGGGACCTCAAGGCCATCACCAAGAGTTAACCCTTTTATTGACATGGTCTATGTTATCTTGACAACTCAAGTAGGATGCCCATCCTCGTGTCCTTACCCTAAGAATATAGGCAAATGCACAAGGTTTGTATAATGGAGTTTCTATATTATGTTTGCAAGTTATAAACAACAACGAGACAAGCATCGAATACAACACTAGAATACTACATGGCAATATTTGAGCAAGTAAACAAGCATGCATATGTATCACATTTCAAACAAGAAAGTCATAGTCATATATTTATTAAATCACGTACATGATTTAGAGAGTCATAACCTATCCTTGACCATCTAGATCACAAGCCAAACCCAATCAAGAACAATATTACATGCATGCATTAGATTCTCATCATTAACCCTAATTAGCTTCATTTTAGGGTTTTGGTTGAGTTAGCTTACAAGGTTGATTATTAGTGCATTATACAATATTTACTAATTTAGGTGTCATGAAGGGGGTTTGGATAAAGTTTCAAGTCATTTCGACATTCCATTCATTCCATATGGACATTATATGATTTAAGTCACTTATGTACATAACTAGGTCTTAAGACTCACAATAGGGCAAGAAGAGTCATACCTTTTCAAGTCAAGATCTCCAAGCATAAGAGGTGATTTAGATCAACAAGGTATGGATATAGAGAGCATAATCAAATATAGGTGGATGTCCCCAAGGGTCAAGGCATCAAAGTCCAACATTGGTATCAACTTATTCACATAAATTCAATCATCTTCATAGTTCACATATGCCACCAAAATTCAACCAGTGACTTAGGTAGGACATGCACATACAATGAGAACAATAATAATAGAGTCAACTCTGATTTGAGAGGAATCTAAAAGCGTTGGATTCATAAGTTGTTTCAACATATCATTGGTTCAAGGTATAACTGAACATTCACATAATAGGGATACATTTATGGCCATATGAGGGGAACAAGCAAGAACTAATGTGACCTTGGACTTACATGTAATATATAATCAAATGGTTTCTTATTTAGAGGTTAGGGTGAGGTCCAAGGTCATTAGATTTCAAAATTTCTACTTTGAATCATGATTCATAATTTAAATTGAAAACAAGGCACATGAGTACAATTAGGGTCTTTCATGAGGAATAGAGGTGATCAGGACCCTATTTCAGATCAAAGATGCACAAAGCTACTGATTTTGTGATTATGAGTATGGATAAATATTAAAGGTCCACTCTTTATGTCGGGACCCACTCTTTTGATTATCATAAATACCAACCATTAGAGACAAGCCCAAAACCTAAAGCCAGATTATGAAATAAAATAATGAATTTTTGACAAAGGCGATTAAACAATTTATGAAAAACACAGAAATTTTCCCTTTTTCTTTCTTCACAAATTTTATAAATCAATGTCACATCAAGGACATCACATTTAGATATCACAAATATTATTCAACTTCATTAAAACCAGAATCAAATCTTGTTCTCATATGTAGTTCAGTTTACATCATATACATGTACATTAATGAACAGACATAGCCTACAACCCATCCCAGGAAAGAAAGAGTACATGAACATTTTAATCTATCTAGATTATGCTATTTATATCTTGTTTTTCATGACCTCTCCACTGGATAGCATTATACCTCAAAATTTTTGAAACAACCTCATGAGACTCATATAGATCCCCAGTGAGTGGATACCTCTCACTCAAGCTAGGTACATGCATCAACATTAGATTAAGTATAATAAACTTAACAAAAATATGCAAATACTGAAAAGTCTAGCAAATAGTTCTATCATAAGTCAAATCTATCTTACAATGGTAATCTAATCCAACAGATAAGGTAATCACTTAAACTAATTATAACATTAAAACATCTTTTAAAGCATATCTATGAACAAATCAGCAGATACTTCTTAGTTCAGATTAAGAATCCTACTGCATGAGTAATAAGTCAAGTTCTAAGCATTTTGAATCAATACATAACAATAGCATTATATTTGTGGAACTCCACCAGCTGGACCAGGAACACATCATGCAGTCCTAAAGCTGAAGTATACATAATACATATCTACCAAACAATACTATCAAATAACAAGCAATCCAACTCATATTCATAATGGATATAAATCCCATCATTTATAACTTGCCAATATGACATATCATGATATGAAAATGTCCACAGAAACATGATTACTTTCCATAACAAGAAGCATAATCAACAATGACAAATCATCAAGTAGCAATACAAAGAATGTAACAACCATTCAAATCATGTTCTACACGACTTATCATCTTTTATTCATTTTCCCTGAAACTACTTGGCTTGTACCTCACCAAGTAGAATTTGCCATGCCTGATTCTCATGTAAACGACTCACCGTCACTACCATAGGGTTTAGCCGGCCACCCTAAGATATCAACAACAGAACCTGGTCACCTCAGGGTTGCCTAAAGAGGCTCACGTCCTCATCTCGAGTACACGAGATAGGAACTAGAAAAATGGTATATCACATATCACAGTATTTCACATATTTTTCATTTCACATTTCACATATTTCATTTCAACAAAGTCTATTCCATCTGGACATATACTTTCATAGCAAGGATTCAGCGCCAGAGCCACTCTAGATGGCTCATTCCTAAATCCTGGTGGTCTAACCTTTAAGGTCTCGATCCACACTCCAGAAATCCTTCTCATAATTCATCAATTACTACAAGCAGATCTATTTTGTTTCCCCAATGTGGTCCTCAGGGGAAACTCATGGTGTTCAGGGCACCTAACTAGATGTTACATCATTTCACTTGTTATTAATCCCTTTTACTCATCTTAAAAGAATTCAAAACATCATATATCATATGTGTGTATTCTCGCGTAACTAGAATAACATGAAACAGATTAAGTTTATCAATAAGGACAATGATCAAAGCAAGAAGTACAATAAATCTGTATATTGTAACACATATGATTATTTCTATCTTCTACATCATCTCATAGTAATCATCAACAGTGGGCCTTCAGCCCAAGACATTATCTTATTGTACGCCATTTATCCCATCATGGTTTTATCATCATCAATGGGCTTTCAGTGCTAGACATAATCTCGTTATGCAACATTTACCCTTATTAGGGTTTCTCAATGTAAGGAGTGCATATTAAATTCAACTTCAACATAAATCTTATCACTTCATTGTATATCACAATTCTGAACAAATATTAGCAGAGGAATTAGAACTAGCAACAATAAAAGCATATAGATATCATGTATCATTCCTCATACCCAGAATAGATTTATCATACAACATATGCTTGTTCCATCCAATCTGAATAGATGCCAATAAATTTCATGCATATACATGCATAACAAACTTAGTTCTCTTCTTCTTTTATTTCACATTCTTCATATGGCGTTACTAATCAACACATGTTGATTATCATTTGAATTCCATCAAAATAGTTCATTCTCATAGTACAAGTATTCTATCAAACAATCACAATACAAGAACACATTCTTGTAAATCAATTCAATTGCTTGAACCTCATCTTTTAATTGAATTAAACTACAATTATGTACATTCCTTAATCCCTCGTTTGAGATTGTTATTCATTAGCACCATCTAGCTCAACATTTTAGGGTTAGAGTTTATTTCTTAAATTTTGTCTACTAATTCTCATCTTTTTCCTTCAATTCATATTCATTAATCTCAACTTCTCTCATGTCATGTTCATTAAATTACTGGAACCAATCATTTTTAACTCACTTGATATACAATACTTATCTTTTCATTGATATCCATCAAAGTCTAGTTTTAGCATGTTTCATTCAATTTGGCTTAAGCCACATGTAATTAAAACAAAGTATTAAAGACTTCATCATAATAACTTCACTAGTTTCATCTTTAACTTGCCATCACCATCAATACATTTTTTTCTTCATATCATTTCTTATATTTAGATAAGTGTACCATGTCAATGACTTATAATGTCATTCCTATAATAAAAAGTGATCATTCTTAATTATACTAAAACAAATTCATTAGACTTAGATGATATTAGTAAGACTCATCATATTCAATTGAAGTATTAATGCTTTCAACTTCAACATTTGATCACATTTACAACATCATATACAAGTTCTAGCTTTATCACTCATAATCATCTTAATAATAAACTTTTAGGGTTTTCAAGAAGTCATTCCTTAGCTCAACATATCATAAGAATCATATCATTCAGTAATCCAATCATGATTCAAGGGTTCAATAGGGTTATTCACAAACATGGAAACCCTAGTTTCCATTTTCACACATTTCATTCATCAATCATAATTATACATTGATTAATTGACTCATTTGATTCACTTCCTCAACACAAATCCTAATTAGGATATGTGGTCATTCAATTCCATTAACATTCCAAAATACACTTGTATAATACAATCTAATACAATTTAAATATGATTTTATGCATGTCAATTCAATTCCAAGCATATCGACCATTGAGCTTATTTTTAGGCAAAATTCACATGAAATAGCATAGTCATCTACCCATAAGATTACCCATGGATACTCAATCAATATATCAGGAACTAATGCAATATATCATGAACTAATGAAGTTCCAATCAACAAAAAAATCAAGTTCCAATCAATGAGAAATAATCAAATCAGTCGAATCAGATCCCCCAACATCTTTCCCAAATCAAATTCAATCACATACACATACAAACAAGGTTTTTGATTATTTTAACCGGATAAAATTAGGCTTTCAACATGAATACAAAGCTTAGGAGGGATAAAAACACTCACCTCAAGTGCCAAGCACCTTAAAAACGTAGGTCAACCTATGAAGTTTTAGAAACCCAATCAAACTCTAGTAAATGAATCCAATTCTTTCTCCTCTCAACTCGGAAACCCTAGAAATGTGGATCAGAAGAGAAAGAGTGAGAAATGGGGGAGATTTAATGTGATTTCAAATCAAATCAGAGAAGGGATGGAATCTTGACATGTGAGAGAAGATTCATCATGAAATTCTATGCAAAGAAGCTAAACTTACTTGATTTCATCATATCTTGGATAGAGAAACCCTAGGTCAACATCTCCACCACTTTCTCTTCTCAAAACCCTAGCTCTCTCTCTCTCTCAAGAATTTCATTTCTTTGACAGGAATGACGAGTTATGAGAGCTCCTTGTGTGTTAGGTTAGTCATATAGATGAATTGAGATGCTTAGAACAATTGCAAACAAGCCCTTCATTATATTTTTATTTTGCTCAGACTGGTTGGTCGGCTGAGTTATAAACTTGAACGACACCAAACTTTTCAGAACTCAAAAATCGTACAAAAATTATGAAATTTAACCCAATGTATGAGATTGAGTTTATAAGCAACAATAAAAAAATTTAGATCATTTGGAGTTATCAATAATAACTAAAAATCAAATACTACACTGCTATATTGTAGTCTGTAGCATGGTCGGTCGAGTTTGTCCTTCACAAAACTCGACCGACACCCGTCTCTGTGGAGATCAAAAATCATCAAAAAAATATTCCAATTTAACATTATGTCTATAATGGAGTTTATCAACTACAGATAAACTTTGTGATCAATTGGATATACCAATAAAAAGATAATATTAAATTACCACACTACTATATTAATATGAAAATATGGTCAGTCGAGTTTGAAACTCGACTAACAAATAGGTCAAAATTCTGATCTTTTTCAATAGTTCTCACATTTGAGATATCCAAATCATATCCCAATTTTAGTTAAATTAGATTTACACATAAAATACTAAAAATCATTTTGTAAGACACTATATTTATCAAATTATGTATGCATATGTCATCAAAACCCTAATTTGGGCCGGTTAGGGTTTCCAAATCTTAACCCTAATTATGTAAATTAAAGTATGATTAAACCTTCTCATTATATTTAAAACATAAAAACTTAACTACCATCACTAATCTAGCTTTAAATAATGATAAACTTAATTAAGCATACAATAATCCAAGTAAACCCTAATTAGATGACTAAATTGAAAACAAAAGTATTCAATATAACTAATGTTAGCATATTTTAAGAAATCAGGGAACACGAATTGGAACTAGGGTCTGAAACCATGCTCAAATTGTAGGTCTCATTGGTGAATTTGTATATAATTTTGTCCAATTTGGCCTTAGGAGTTGGGAGATATTCATTTTAAAATGTATGTATTGAAACTATATGAAAACTGACATTAGAAATTTAGGGTGCTTTACCTTGAAATTATGCGTGCGATGGTGGCCACTGGATCTTCATCCTCTGTCTTCAGGTGTGCACATGCCATGTGGGGGAATAGAGGGTACGAGAGAGGTGATGGGCCCACCATGTGTCATATGCGGGTTCACTGGACCCCTCCAGGTGGGTTAGGTGCGGGCCACAGTCGTCATGACCAGTTGACTGGGCTTGAAATGCCCAATCAAATCAAGACCGTCCAATGTGGTTGCCCTCAATTTGAGGGCACCCCTCTTTCGTCCTCGCGTGGTGCAGACATGTGATGTAGTGGTGGCCCATGATGCTTGGAGCTCGTCGGAGCTCGGGGAAAGGACACCCTAGTGTACGCACACCCATCAAGAAGGTCACGTTGGCCCTACAACACCCAACGGAGATGATCACGGGGTCTCTCAGGGCTAAGAGTAACTAGGGAGATCCCTTGAGGTTCCATTTAGCGGCGCTGCTGCCTAGACATGGGAAGAAGAAAGAGGTGTGGGGAGCGAGCTAGAGGGCGAGAACCAAGGGGAAAGAAGGTAGATATGAATGAGTGGGGAGAAACGGGAATATTGGGGCCTTCAATTTGACTAAAGCGGTAAGGAAGAATGTTATTGGATGAGTGGTTCTAGGGTTACAGTGATATTCTCACATATGGAGGTGGGAAATGAGTCTCCAACCCTTGGATCTCTGACACAACATCCAACGGTCCAGATAGAATGTGTATTAGGGTTTGAGAGTGACAGAGGCAGCGACTAAGCCGCACGCCCTCTAGTGGTCTTTGTTGGTCCGACCTAAAGCATAAACAAAGATCAAATTCACATTAAATCAAAGTTAATCAAAGCATTTTCAAAATGTTATAACTTGGGCTATAAAAGTCTGATTGAGGCAAATCTTGCACCTTTGGAGAGATAATTGAGCCATATCCAACATGAAATACATTGGAAGCATAAAGATCATAGGGAGAAGGTCCAATATAATTTGCAAGATGGTAACATATATAAAAATGTTACCTAGTTCAAAATTACAAATTAATGTTACCTATTATGGAATTGATCACTCAAGTGATAAAAAAGAGGTCCCAATACTCAAACTATGAGATTGACATTAAATTGAGTAAGATGAAACTTGATGAGAGAGAAATATGCAATAGAGGAGGGAGAAAAGTCAGGTTGTCACAAGCGTTGTACCTTTTATTTTTGCATACATTAAAAGTTATCATATAAAATTTTCTCCCCCTTTGTCACTGTCAAAAGGTGGGCATACTTACCAAGGGTCCCCCTCAAAGAGACACCCCCCCTTAACAAAGTAACCATTTTAGAGAGGGAACAACACACCCAACCAAGCAAATATATACCAACCAAAAAGAGATAATTTGCATAATGAGGCTTGCAGACAAAAATCCACAATTTGATCAAGGAACAAGTGTAAAGATATCCCAATGCCTATGAGAGGAATGTTAAGTCCTTCATGATAAAGAGATCCCATAAAGTAAACGAAAAACCAACAAAGAATCTCTAGACCAATATTAAGGGATGTTAAGACTACATTGATCTGAAGAAGACATTAAAATGTATAAATAACAAATGGCAAGATATATCACATTTTTCAGCTCCCCCTTGATTACATACTCAAGATAAACTGATCTCAACCCAAAGAAACATCAACCAAAATAAAAATATCCAATAAATAACCATGAACTAACTTGTAACATATTAGATAAATCATTTTAGGCATGTTTCATCAAATAAACATATAGGAAAATGAATCTAATTACCATTTTCAAAGATAGCCAAAGAAACCTTAGAATTAAGCATTTTGGTTGAATTTTATTTCAAACTGCTCATATATCGAAATACATTTCAACTAAGAGACACTCGGTTGGAAACCTTGATTCAATAGAAACGTAGACTTCTACATACGATTTCATATATAAACCAATTACAAAACCAACATTTTAATAGTAATCCAATTGAAAACTAAGAAACATGTCTTGATAAAAAAAATCCAATAAAGCTCATGATTATACAAATACTCCTATATAGAGAGGTTCTTGGTATCCAAACTGTGTTTGTATCACTCATCCTCTTAAATATGCATGAGAAAGCATAGTGACCAAATCTCACAGAAGAATAACAAGTACAATGATTAGTGCATAAAAAAATAACTAGCATTTCGTTCTACAAATATAGGTACTTGCTTCGTCTTCCTATTTTCATTTCTTAGAACATAACCAAGACTAGTGAACTTGCATGACCATTGATAGAATGTAATATATTTTTTAACATATTTCTACTATTAGAAAACTTACCTAAATATTTCTTCATATTTTCATTTTCCGTGGCAAGTATAAAAGAGTCTTTAGTGGTAGAAATTAAGATTTTCTAGTACTAATAATATTATCACCAGGGATAGAAATTTTAGCATTCAACTAATTATTCACTTGAAGAATAATAACATAACCAACCCGAGATCATAGAATGGGTTTTTCCTCCATATCACTCATGTTATCTAAAATTGTAGATATTTGAGTCTGTAAGAAAGTATTTTGGAAAAAAAGATCGTCTATTTTTCACTAGCATATGGATCATTTAGCTGACTAAGTTATATATGTAAGGAATCAACATTAATAGTCAAATACTTTCTCTTGATCTTATATTTTTAACCTTTTTATGTAAATCAACAAGTTCAATAAGTTCATTTATGGAAAAAGTTGAAAGGGGTACCTCACTATTATCACTTTTGGCACCTTCCTCCTTTTTTTCATCACTTACATTATGTTGGCGATTAGGCATTCAAATACATGGTTGCCCATTTCTTCCTCATCATTTAACCCTTGATTTCAAGATGAGTCTCAAGAAGCATTATATGCCTTCTTCTTTTACTTGGATTTCGTCATCTTGTTCTTATCCTTCTTTTGTTCCGGTCATTCATCCTTCCAATGTCCCTTTTCCCGGCAAACATGACATATAGTAGAAAAACAAAATCTAGATTTTTTTTAGAAGAGCAATTTGACTTCTTACCCTTGGGGTTCTTTTATTCCTCACTAATAGATGATATATTTTGTGAAGAATAATATTATTTTGAAACTCTTACTCTGAGGGTTGTTCTTGTAATGAGTGGAACCCAAGAGGGTATCCACTCACTAAATCAAATAAAAGGAAACATCCAATATGTCAAACATACAACTAAATTTTTGCAAAGGGATGATAATTCAATTTATTTAGAAGTATGTTTCAAGATACCAAAATATAGCAATGGAAGATAAAATATTTAACTATTATAATGTCTGCTTCTATCATAATCCTTCACTACATAGGATGATACAAAAAGAAAACTAATATAGAGCATAAGACCAGTAGAGAGTTATGTAACCACCTTGAATCTATCCTCAAGAAGGATCAGCTATACTTGTATGAGTGTTGGTCAACTTTGGTCAGGTCCTCCTTGGTCTCTACCTGGGGGTTGGAAGCATACCCTACAAGAGAAGACAAAGTTGAAATTATCATCATAAAAAGCAATATGCGCATATTAATAGGGATTGACACTAGGAAAAAGGACATCATATAAAAAGGCTTCCCTATCCAATAGGAAAGTACCATATAAGTGGATATCAAAAGAATATGAATTTCAAAAATATGATAATAAATGGTTACACTTGCCATTAGTCAAAATAATATGTGCCACAAAAGTGCACCTAATAATTTAGGGCACATAACCCATAAACAAAAATAGTCAACCTGCACGCAACTGAGATAAACATAAAACTAGTGAAATATAAATAAACAATGGGAGATAGGATCATAACTCATAACATGATAGAGTAAGGCACATAAATAAGCTTCCAAATATATAAGGTGGGCATAAAACTTAGGTATGGGGCACATCACCTCCTTCCCAAAATAACATAGACACATATCCCGGGCATGGGGTGCATAACCTCCAACTCAAACATAAATGGCACATAACTCGAGAACCAAAGTACTTATACAACTTTAGGGCTACTGAATCACAAAGCATGAAATAAATGTAGAGGCAAATGAAAGTATATTCACAAATATAGAATTGATGAGATTGCTATCTCATAAATGGAAAGTATGAACCATCCACCACAAAAGTGGGCAAAATTAGGACTCCATCCAACAATAAAGAACAACTTGGTTCAATTCCACAATTAGGGTTTCATCATGAATTAAAGTACAACTTTAGAGTCAAATATGAATTATACATAGTTCAAGAATATCAAGACTTGAGTTCATTAAGATTAGACCCATACAAGTCATAAAGTCAAGAAAGAGAAATTTCATTAATAAATACCTCAAAGAGGATCAAGAGAGAGATAAAGAAATTAATTACTCAATATGAATCGCAAGAGATGCATCATACCTCGAGACGTGTTTCAACTTGTCAAAATCCAAAACCTACATCCAAGTCAGGGTTCTCCTTCACCTAGAATTAAACTTTATATACAAACCATTAATTAGTATGAATATTATACACCCTCAATTAACATCTTTACTATATTGGTATTTAGGTTATCAAATATATTTATTTACATAGAGGATAGTATTTTGATTCCAATGAATATTTTTGAGTAATTTTCGACTATCTTAGAATTAATTATGTATTTTAGAAATATCGACCAATCAGAAAAATCATTTAAGCCACATAGTTAACTAATCTTGATGTGCCTCGTTGAGGTGTACCCTACTATAAAGATTAATAGTGAAATATCTCTTTGGATGTTAAGATCTAACTTTAGGGTGGATTTTGGTATGAGAGTGAGAAAATAGTTGATAAGGAGATCATATATGGAAAACTATGACTTGGTTTTTGCAATTGATTTTGAGCTTATCTTTGTTTTATGTCACATAAATTTCGCTACCAAAAAAATCTTGTTATACTACTATATGTAAAAAAGGAAATTTTATGGGTTTCATCGATGTTTTCTCAGACTAAGTCAAAATGAAGATGTACATGAAGTTTAGTATAGAAACCCTAGAATTAGTTAGAAAAAAAAATCTTAAACCCTATTTTTTGAGTTTGGAGTGATGACTAAGAAAATCATGGCTTGTGATAAAGGTTTAGTTGACCTACCCTTTTGTATCCTCTAAAACGTGGAGTGTCGTTGCTCTTGTGAACCCTAGGATTGTTAGGTTAAATACACAAGGACCTAAAGTTCAACCCTAGGTGGGTATGACATGTTAGTTGGATGCATGAACAACATAAGCATCCAAAGTGTTCACAACTAAAAGATCTTTGTATAACCCTAATATCCATAAGAGTTGTTTACTTTGGCTTATTAAGTTAAACCGTTTAAGGGGAGGAGAGTAGTTAGTTGATAATGTATGGGTGTTTATATTTTGAAGACAAAATTCTTTTAAGGGGTGGAGTGTTGTAATACACCGAAACCTAGCATCTTGTCTCTAGACACCCTAATCCCTTGGATGTATTGCTTATATGATTAGAGCTTTATATTTGACCAAACATGGAAGTAGTTATACCTTAGTATAGTTGTTTGTAACTCTAATGAATATTGTAGTTTTAGGACATGAATAACTCAATGGTGACACATAACATACATTATTGAAAACAAATATGACACATTAGATAGCATTAGGTTATATAATCAACATCACATACACTCATATTAGCATTATAACTTATATACGTGCTAACATGTATGTGATTTCATAAAATATGTGACATAAGCTTCCTTTGCTAACTAATATTCACATAATGGCTAAGATTTTTTCAATAAGAGGAATAATGTGATTAGTTGTGAATTGGAATAATAATTGGAGTTTTAATGTCCTTAAATATGAGTAATGTGTCATCATCTAAGATAATATTGAATTATGAACTTAATAGGTTAAATAAGTAAAACATAGAAATTCGTGCATGATAATATAAGGTAACTTTTTGGTAACAAAACTAAGACAATAGGACTCAATTTAATGAAGGTAATTAATAATGATGTACTATATTAAAATAAAAATACAATGGATATGAGCCTACACCATAATTGTACGACAACTCATTAAAGGAAACTTCAAAACCCAAATGTAATGGAAAAATCGTGATCCTCAAGTTTCACACTATTTGAACAATCCTAGATGCCTTAATTACACTAAGAAGAGAAAAATATAAGTTAATATCTAAAATATTAAAATAATATGCTTAATTACTCCAAAAGAAATTAATGGCAAAACATATTTTACATGTTGACATTAGGCTAGGTGCCAAATTTGGTAATTGTTTAGCAATGTTTCAGCAATCAATTGATCTGAGAAAGAATAGAAATTAACATTTACATTGCATTTCATTAAATAATTCAATTTGGTATAGTTTTCCAATTTGGTTGTGTCACACGATATTTTCCTATAGTTGCCTATTTCATTCTACACTTTTGGGGATTTTCAACCCTTTTGGTACATGTTCTTATTTTGGGGTCGTTCTATGTTTAATATGGTGAGTTTGCGGTCATCTTCTACCCTGAGTCAAAAAGGGAAACTTGACCAAACTGTGGTCCAATCTTCTCTCTGAGATTTCTCTCTGTGTGTTTAATCTCTTCTTGATTTTTTCTCCACTGCTCTCCTATCACTGTTCGACACATAGTGGTACTAGGTTTTCTTGGATTTCATCTCCTATAAATCTCAAACCATCTTTGCATCCCTCTTTTCCAAGTTTCACCCATGTCTTCCTCCACCTTCCCATATTCTAGCCACTCCAAAGCATTGGACCTCTACAAACCTTTCCCAAAACCATCACACAACTACCATAAACATATTTTCAAACTTATTTTCTAGCCAACTGATCTATCACTGGCCTCCCAAGATCTTCTTTCCTGTTTGTGTAGTCTGCTTTCTGTCTAAATGTTGTTTGACACTAGTTTAAGTTCACGAGTTAGTTCTTCATTTCATGAATTTTGGCGAAGATCTATGCACCCCAATTTTTCCCAAAAGAGGTGTACTCATGTTTACCCTAATTTAGTTTTTCCTATTTGTGGGTCAATCTTGATAGAAATTAGGCACTTTATGTGATCTTTTCTGCTCATTTTCATCATGGTCGAACTCACAGTGTTGGATTGAACCCTCGATACGAGTCATCAATAATTTACTCAAGTTTCTTGAGTGTTTCCCAATCCTCCTCTTCGAATCATATTGCAGTATTTGACCTGGCTTCTTGGGGCCATAAGAGGTTGGGGAAGAGAAGGGTTTTTTGTGTGATTCAGTTTGGGCTATGGATGCTGAGTTTGTCTACTTGCTAACTTCTTCTGCTAATGGCTTGAGTTTTACAGGTTGTGTCTACAAAGAGAAAAGATGGCCATTATGCATATTACAATTTTCCCCATGGAATCATCTATGGAGGTCATGCAATTTTTGAGTATTTTAGTAAATTCAACATGTTTCTACTATGCTAAGTTGTATGCCTAGCATGTTGTAGGCCTAGTCAATTTGGAAAGCGCTAATAGGGCCACATTGGTATATTTCCCCCTATGTATGATATCCTTTCACACCTGGAATTTCTCAATTTTTTGATTGGTCAATGATTCTGAAATTCATAATAATTATTCATATTTTGGAGAAATAAAGTAAAATATATTTTTGTATGTTACAATTTTCCTTCATACAATCATAATGATTCCATTGTATAACTCCAATACAATAAATATGCAATTTTTAATAATTTTTCTAATTGGTTAGACTTTCTAAAATCATAACTAATAACCTATAAGTCATAATATTAAAGTAAAATATTTATGAAATCACAAAAGGATAATCTAAATTATGGAGTGGTTTTGGCAACCTAAATTAGTAATAACAAAAATCCAAATTTTAGTTTTGAGTAATTAATGTGAACTTAACCCTAGTTTGATATATGCTTCTAATAGGTGGTTTACAACCCTGATGTGGATCTAAGGCTTGACCCCAACTTTGTGATAAATGTATGAGGAATGTTGCATCCCCTTGATAAAATTGAACAATTTATTAGATTTTCATCTCTTTTGGTGTATGATGCATTGTCTATGAGTCATATCGAGCAATTACTTTCTTTATCTCTCTCTTAAGCCATTTTGAGATATTTTGGTGATGAAATTCCTTTTTCATGTCTCATTGACCTATCTTGGTCTAATCTTAATGAATTTGAATTCTTGATATTCTTGGGCTATCTATATTTCATGTTGGACTCTAAAACTATACTTTTCTGGGTGACGAAACCCTAAGTGCAGTATTGATTTATATTGTTCCTTATTGTGAGATGGAACCCTAATGTTGCCCACAATTGTGGTGGATGTTTCATATTATTCATTTTGTGATAGAAATCTCATTAATTTTATTCATATGACAATACTTTCACTTTCTTGTACATTTATGCACATTGTGTGATTTTGAACCTAGAGTTTGTATAAGTACTTTGGATTTTGGGTTATGTACCTCTTATGTTTTGGGATGGAGTTTATGTGTCACATACCCAGGTTATATGCCCACACTAAATTTTGGGATGGAAGTTATGTGCTCCATACCCAACTTTTTTGCCCACTTTATATATTGAGGAGTTTGGTTATGTTCCTTACTCTATCAAGTTATTGGGTTTGCGTGCCATAACCACCACCGTTTATTTTTTTATTGCTAGTGCTATGTTTATATCACTTACATGCATGTTGATTATTGTTGTTGACGGTCTATGCACCCTAAAACATTTATATTTTATTTTGTGTCATACCTTATTTTGATTAATGGCAAGTATAATCGATTATCATCTTATTGAAATTCATGTTTTTTTTTATATCAACTTGGATGGTACTTTTCCTTCTTGATTTAGGAAGCCTTGATAATTATATTATGTTCTTTGTACCTTATATTTCTCAATCATATTTTTATGCACATATAGACTTTTATGATGATAAAATCTACTTTGTCTTCTCTTATGGGGTATGCTTCCAACCCCTAGGTGAAGGACATGGCGGAACCGACCTTGTGACTTGGAATAAATTTAGAGAAGCTGACTCTTGGGAGATAGACTTGAGATTGTTTGGGTTTTCCTCTACCTAGGTGTTTGTGTTGTATCTTTCATGTAGCCCCATGTGGGAGATTATTATATAATCTTGAATAATTTAATATAGTCATTACATTTATTTCTATTGTTATACTTGGTCTTGCATACCATTCATTTGAAAAAGAAAAAAAAATACACTATTCTAGCATACATTTTAATCTATTTGGTTTAGATGGTTTATTCTACAAATTAATTAGGAAGTGGATTTCATCTTGGGTCTCACTCCTTACATGAAGCTTAATTAATTTTAGTAGAACTGTTGATCTCTTGCTAGAAACCCCTTTAATTGGTTCCGTCATTTTATAGGAGGTGGGTCCATTCTACGCTCTTTGTTTCTCAGGAAGAAATATCTGAGTGGATCTTATGCCACTTGATATGCAAAAATTCAATGTTATCCTAGAGATGGAAACCTTGATAAAGTACAAGGTTGTTTTCAATTGTGGTTCCAAGGTTGCAAAATCATGTATGGTGATATCTCTTACACTCTCCAAGGAGATATGAGGATTCTTCCAAAGTGCCTTGTGACATCTCAAAGCCACACAAATGAGATAACTCAAAACAAACCACACGTTCAACAACTAAACAACCACATATCCATAAAAATAGGTAAATTAAAATCAATCTCATATAACCATCACTGTGTGGAACATATTACATCAAGGTTCACAACCTGTAACATCACATACCATTCCAGGTAGTCACATATGTACAATAGCCATATGCCACACACATGTTACAAAATATATGTTCACTTGTACAAGCCACATATATACAACCACGACACACTGCCAAAACACATATCAAGATACAACATCTACAAGAAAACACATCCCTCCCGGACCTGAGAGTACATGAATGACACTAGGACTCTACTACAAAACACTAGCATCTATACAACCTTTAACATCTACTGATATCCGAGATACTCTTCCTCAATAGCATGATCTCTAACTCTTAGCCAGCAGTTATTATTACAACAGATATATTACTATTAAAATGGATGAGTAGATTTAGCTAAATGAATAATTAAAACTGATTACATAGGTTAAGTAGATTGAACATCTATAATAATAAGCACAATATCATGATAATAAGGAATATGAAGAACATATATAATAGTTGATTTCTCTACCACATTTTATAACAACTAAGCAGTAACAAAAACAAGGCAAGGGTAAACATCCAATGTGAAGTGTGTTTAACCCTACACAATTAAACTACATGACTATATTATGTCTTTTATTAATGTCCTGAGGATTCAATTCGTACCACCCAAATCCAACTAACCACTACTAAGTTAAAATCAGTGCCATACAAGATTCAAGGTGAGTCAGAATCCAAGATCTTCTCCCCACTCAGTTAGTACGAATGAACACCACAGTGACATATCAGTCAAACTGCCATTCAGGGACATATAGTCAAGCTGAAAACACCTAGCCCACCTTAGTACATGTCATGATACTAGACACCAGGGTACGAAACCCTGTCACCGAGGTAAAATCACAGTTGTTCTCACTGTTGTCCTCACATATCACATATATAACATCAAGATACGGTCACAACCATTCTCAAACACCTTAGGATCTGGATGATAAGGATGTACTCTCCAAGCACCCCACATACTCAACAGTATGCACTTCGAGTTTCCCTCAAGAATACTCATTTCACCATCCAGCAAGTTCAGACGCTGGGATGGATCTATGGCCATGACAACTACATGATTAGGGTTCCACTTAATTAGTTAATGCCAATTGTTTTTTTTAATTGCATCAATCAAGTTACATGCAGACCCTAAAAAGATTTTATAAAACAAGGGTAGGTTGCAACTTTAGGAGATATAAACCATATGAAATATAAGGTTTATCACATCACCACATGATCTAGTTCCACTACCATACACAGGGCCATCACCATTATCACATTACCATGGGATGCTCATCCCTTGTCACATCTCACATAGTATATCACCTCAATTAGAGCATAGAGCCATTGTCAAGGTTATAAGACCATTCACATTATTCCAAACAAGAACATTATTATATCCTTATGACTCATCAATGCTCATAATCATCACCACACATGATACATATAAGTTCAGCATAATAATGCATTTTAGAACGATGATGCTCATAAGATAACAACTCAGGGTTATAATAGTTTAGGAGAGAGAAATTACTCTATCATCATGCTAATTACTCAAATAAGCTAAGAATTAACATTATGTACTTGTAATTAACATTATGGTTTAACAAGGTAAACTGAATCAGGGTTTCAAATCAGCAACTATAAGTAAACCCTAATTTCTATCATCTCCAACCTTCTTGGAAGCACATAGTTCAACTCTCATCATCATCAAATCAGCAAAACATGACAAACTATATAAGCCAAAAATCACCATCATTCACATAAGATAGGACACATCAACGACTGTTGAAAACAAAGACATAACATTCTTTGCGACCGAAGATACAAAGTACACTATTCCTTCATCGACCGCATAAGATTGACCACATTGGCGACCAAAGAAACTAGGTTTAACCCCTTCATTGACCACTGAGAATGATCACTTTTAGTGACTGCCTGGACCAAGGTTAACCACCCTCAACGACTGCATAGAAACCAAGGTTCGACGTCCACATATAGGTTCAAGTCTTGGTGACCAAAGACACATGGAAAAACTCATTGATTGCATAGGAAGAAAAATAGTGGCGACCAACTCATGAGGTCAAACTTGGTGATCAAAACATCAACATCAAGAGACCATCAAGAGAGAGAAATATTATTAACCTTATGATCAAAATAGGTTTCAACACCATGAACCCAAGAAATTCAATGAGAAAACTGTAGGGAAATATGGGCATAAAGTAGACATCAGAAATAAAAATTTATCTATCCATATTCCTCAGAACAGCAAGATCGCATCAACAATTATGTGATTGATGAGTTCATACCTGGTCCCAGAGCAAGTCTAATGATTATAACTCGTTGTAGTATATGCACAACTATCTTCTAGTTGCTCTTGGACGACGTATGTGTGGCTCTTGGTCTTCACCATGGACTGTAGGCTGACGTATTCCTCCTAGCTACATGCAAAGTCTACCTCACCTCTATGGAAATCCACACAGACCAACTAGAAATCATGTCGTTCAACTAGAACTGACAAGAAGGAGTTGTCCCTTCTGTTGGTGTACTAGTCACCAACTAGGGCTGTAAATGGGTACGGGTATACCCGTGTACCCGCAAAACCGTACCCGCCAAAACCCGTCATGGGTCCAGTTTTCTAGACCCGCGTACCCACGTACCCGCATACCCGTATTGTCACGGTTCCAATAATGGGTATAACTGTACTCATACCCGCTAACCCGTGTACCCGCCTTAGTAAATAAATAAATATATATTTTATATACACATGTATATTTGTCAGAATCTATGGTCAAAAGACCACCTAGACATCATCTAACGATCAATGTGCCTCTGCTTTCAGATTAGTCTATTCTTCTAAACATTTACCCCATCTCGGTTACTCGGTAACTCGATTCATATTTTCACAGTTCTCCACTCTCTCTGGTGTCAGCGGCGACGGCTACACAAGATAGGGTTTCTGGGTTAGCCGCAGCCGCTCAACGCTTGGTCTAGGGTTGCCGCTCTTAGGTCCCAGCCGATCCAGAGCATCGTCAGGCCATTGCGTTCTCTGCTCTCATAGTTATCTTCTCCGATCTTGCGGCTCACTGCCTCCAACCTCCGGCTCAGCAGCCTAGGACCTTGACTCCATCATCCCAGCGGACAATCTCCCTCCGTCTGGTCTGGTCGACCACGCCTTGATTCTGGCCGACTATCCTTCGGCTTCTAGCACTCCGGTGGGTAGCTGCAACTGGTCCATCAACATCAGCCACCAAAGCCGCCCCTGCAACCCTACCAACGCCGACATGAGCTCCAGAGTCTAGGCCGACCAGCTCCAGAGTCCAGCGCGCCCATGTTTGCCCACATTGTTGAGTCCCCTACGGCCGCCCAAGACTCAACTCTTGCTCGATCTGACGCTCAGATTCCACACATTATTACTCTAGACGGACATCCAACTCTTGCGGTCTTGCCTCCAGCCCCGCCACTCCGAATCAGACACCCACTGGAAATGCCACCCACGACACTAACAACACCTAGCCACCAGTGACAGTGCCCAACCGCCTCCGGATTCATCCGTCAACAGAAGCACAGAAGTCCCGCTACCGTCCCAGATCCTTCCGGCATCTAGTGCTTCCCGAGTAAAACCCAAAGTTCCAAAAAGGTCACTCCTTTAATTTATTTTGTCTCTGATTGTAGTTGATACTATCTTTTGCTTCATGTTTCTTGTATATCATATGGTTTCGAATGCTGTAAGGTTCAAGTTTCAATGAGATGTATGTTATCTTTGTGTGACGATCCAGTAACAAAATACTACTGAAGCAATGAAACATCATTTTTTTGATTAAACGATGGACATGATTTATTTATGACAGATACACAAACAATGATAACAGATGAACATATTAAATATAATGTTCGTATAACCATGACACTTTTGGTATTTTAGAATATAACAATCTATGTAGAACCGTATACCCATGGACCCACACCTTATACCCTCATGATATGCGGGTCCGGGTATGGTGCGGGTCTGATTTTTATTAATACGGGTCCAGACCCGTACCCATACCCGTAAAATTAAGTGGGTATGGTTCTGGGTATGATCATACCCGCACCGTACCCGCGCCGTTTACAGCCCTATCACCAACTTGCTCTCCCACAATTGTTTCTCCCTTTATATACCTCCCTCTATCTGGTAGGACTTGCTCGGGCTCTCTAGTGGTTATAACAACCAGAGAGGACAACAATTGTTAGTGGAAATTGATTTTGTGTTTTGAGAAGCCCCCAATACCCCTCTATTTATAGGAGGGGTTAGGGGTCTGGGCTCCAAGTATGTGTGGGAGTGGTAGGGATCAGAATTTCCATGAATTAATTGCCCTATGATAGGTGAACCAATCGGTTGGGATAGTGAGCCAATTAGTTCACTCAGTGACCTGATCATTTCACATGTTTCTTGATCACAATTTGAATTGACAATTCATTTCCAATTAATGTCATAAATTCCTTGTAACAATCAAATTGAATAAGTGAAACAATCAACTATTTTCATGAATTAGGAAAATCACCAGAAGCTTCAGTTGGCATGACAGAGTTGATCAGTTCACTCGGTGAACTGGTCGTCTCACCAACCTGAGTCAATCGGTTCACCCAGTGAGCCGATCGGTTTGTGTCTTGGCTCATGCAAAATTCAGCCAATTCAATTTCCAATCAACCTGACACCCTAACAAGTCAGTTCAACACTTGAACTTGATGGTTTTGAGTTTGATCAGTTAATTGGTTGTTTAATTGAATACCTAAACATCATTCATAATCAAGTTAGACATCATTCATGGATAAATTCCTCTTCTAGGTGAATTCCTATGTGTGTGATCATATAGGTCCCATATAATGTTGGCAGTGAATGTCCATAACTGGGTTATGACATCACAAGCAAAGAGTGGTGCCTAGTCGCACATCGGTGCTACCCTAGTGAATGGAAAGTTGGAACAACTTCAACCTACAAGCTATGTATGGTGTTAGAGTGATTATATAATTCCTCTATCTATGATATCTGAAATGAACTCGAGGCATGGAATCATCATCCTCTTCAACATTCAATCCATGTTCCTTAAACCCGGAGAAGATTATATAAGATATATGTGACCTTAATATCGTATATTGATTCACATGTGCATGCATATGCTTTTCTCTGTCTCACTTATCAAGTGGCTAGGATATCAACATCACTCACAGTCAGTCCCCATGTGTCACAACTACCCAATCATCACCATTATGGTAATCCTTATGCAGGGTTATGTGGGATGATGTCAAAGTATACCGAACAACATGTGATGAGTGTAGTGACTTCAAGTTTAAGAACCACAATCACCACCTTCACTATGAGAGATGACTATGCCCACCATTTATGGTTTCCATGTGTTACTCTCAAAGTAGGTCTGTCTGATACAGTGTTATCTAACAAGTATATGTGTGCTTGATTTGATATACCATATCATGACTAAAAGAGATTCTATCATCAACTAACACACACTCTAGTTTTATGGGTTTTGGCTGTCTATTTGCCTTCCACAGTAACAACTAATCAGGGAAATAATAAGAATGTACACACTCTTAACATTCGTATGATCTCATTGTTCAAGTCACGTACTTGAAGACATATGACATTGAGTATTGTCATTATTTAGACATTCATTATGTTTCCTCATTATCTCATAACTGAATGAAACATAATGAATTGGAAGCTTGCCTTTATTATTAATAATCAAATCCTTTATGCCATTTCAATCATCATATGATTGGCTCTCTAGGCATACATACCAACAGACTCCCTCTTGCACTTAGATCCAATCACCCACGAATCTTATTCTTAATGATCTAAACACATCCACATGTTTTTTCTACGCAAGTGCTAATCCAGTGGGTTAACAACATTTTTCTATTAGTTTGTATATTACATGTTCCTTATCTCTTCATTGTATGATTTCTCGTATTTGACGAAACTATTGTAATATGCTATCTGATATTCTTTTCCTAACCAGTAGCTCCATTGTTGTCATAGTATTTCTATAGTGTCATAAATGGTTGGAACATTGATGGGGCTGCAAATGTCACACCAATAAAAACCCTAAAAGAAATACTCTTAGGTTTAACCAAAAGCAATGCACTAATTCCCCACCCCACACAAGCAGAATTCTTATTACAGTATACTTAGGATTGAACCCAAAGGACAACCTTTTTAAGTAGTTATATAGATTTATAAGTATTAAGAGTAATATTTATCACCGAGTAGTTGAAAGAATTGGTTAACCTAAATTGTTTCCAAAAGCAACGAAGATTAAAGAAGTAAATAAAATGTAATAAAAAACACCACGACATGGGGTTTCACAATCTGAGACTGCATAATTATCCTAACTAGATCAAACTCTCAAATAGTCATTGCTAAATTGAGGCTTATTTGTTGCACCCTCAAGGGATACATGGTGTCACATAGTATAAACTCCCTTAGAACCGACCATCCTCGACACCCAAGTTCCCTGTCTATACCACTGAACTCCTTTACTTATAACTGACCATCATCGACACGTAGTAGATCAAAGTCCAATCACCTCACTATCCCTTGCTGATAGATCAGGGGACAATAAGATCATTATGGTGTTCTAATCACACTCACAACAACCTGCATATCCATGATTATAACATATATGCAAAACAAGTCATCAATTTGCAAAGCAAGGCATTGAGAAGAACGATACTTTATTTAGCAAATATATTGTCGAGTTTAGATATAAGCTAAGATAAAATACGAGCAATCGGGGCTAGTCCCCATGCCACAGAACAAGGCATCTACTCGCTCCTGGCAAGGTGCACCAACAAAGATATAGTAGGAACGATGGAGAAGGCAATGACGCCCGGTGCAAGAAGACCATTCTCTCCATTGCGGCCGCCGCCTCCTCACTCCTCAATAGGGTTTGTGATACATTATGCAACTTCTAATCTCCAATCAGATACCCTTTTGATGGATGATAAGGGTTCTCTTTTATAGATGCATTCCTTGCCTCCAAAATCCTAAGGTTGGATGCTTGTTGTCAAAGGCATCTGATTGCATGGCATGTAGTCGGTCCAACAGGAGACTCACATGAGTTTCTCAATTTAAACCTCACATTTGGTTATCTGGATGACCAGTATGGAGTGAACCGGAATGGACTACATGTTGGGAGCATGCGCCAAGTCATCAAAATTGGGAGGACTCTAGGTGAAGAGCGGCTCGAGTCAGACAAATGGCATAACTGGTTGCTTGACTAGGTGGTTGGAATGTGATCAAAAGGGAAGCTTTCGGGCCTTCCTTCCCTTGAGGCGTAGCATCATGAGGGTTTAATAGTCAATCTGGGCATTGTTACGCAACCTTGGCTGATTCTGCACTAAATATATGCAAAAATGCATTTCAGTATGGAAAAGGGAAGATAATTACATTTAAGTGAATATAAAGCTAAAATTAGGAAATAGAAACACAACAGACCCTAAAAATGAGTAAAACAATATGTAAAAATGGGTATAAATATACTCACCAAACATCTTTAAGTTCATACATATGAACATCTAGATCCATATAGTCTACATGGATTCCTCAATGGCCATCAAGCCTTTCTCAAATTTTGATTCTCAATAGCTTCTTGGCTCATCATCTTATGACCAACCTATCTGAGTTGTTGGATTCACAATCTTTCAATCTCAAATGTGTTATACTAGAACTATGAGGTTCTATGTTACCTGAGGAACTTGAGATTCCATAGTAATTTGTAATTCTCACTTGTTCTCATTGTAGCTTCTTGTTGACCTCGAAACTGTTGAGTTCTACTTTTACTCCCAATGATTCTTTTGGAACTCAGTTATCCTATCAACAAAACACTTTTGTTATGGGATCAGGGTTAAAGTAGTGTTAAAAAATTATGGTATGTGGATAAACCTTTTCAACAAACTACTTTCTTTATATAGGTTTTAATCCTTAAGACATATTGGGACATTCCCATATCATATCACATATGTTTTCTTTTAAACCATTTAAGACAATACATTTTTTTAGTGTAAAGTATGTATCTTTGAGGAGATTACAAGATTAGATTAAATGATAATCACACAATGGGGATGTAATTCCTTCTTTCTGACATATCATCATGTTTTGGGCGGATTTGACTTGTGATACACTATCACAATCTATCCAGAAGGTTCTCAAACTAATTATGTTAAGTATCCCAACATTTGATCACATCAAAGTTTCTTAATATTTTTATCAAAGTTATACTTCATTTGTGATCTCCTTGAATACTTCAAGAGATCATGGTTGTATTTCACCAAATACAAACCCTATATTAACTGAGATCGTCAGTAAATATAATGAAGTAATTGTAACTTTCTCTAACATATATTCTATAGGTCAATATACATCATTATGTATAAGTCCTATTAGAATGTATATCCTCCCACTACATTTAGTGAAGGATGTTTTATCATGTTGCGTATAAGTAAGACTTGCATGTCTCTTATTAGTTCATTAACTAGAGAGTCTAGATTATCATCAACATGAATTCTAGATACACACTTCATACATATGTGCTCTTGATGAGAATGCTATGGATACTGACTGTTTGAGTTATGAAATTATAATCCTTTTGGTATTTATGTTATAAATACTCATCTTTTGATCCTTTCATATAAACATAACTAGATGTTGGGACATTTCCATCCAAGATCACATCTTTGAAATAGAAACATTAACGACTCTTTATTGATTTAGCATCCTTGTCATACAAGATGCATAAAGTAAGATGTTTCTATTTTGGCATAATTAAATAGCATTTCAACTAAATCTATTACATGCTCATTGGGCTAAGATAAATTTAAATGTAGACTAAGGCTGCAACAACTCTTGCTCCACATAGTCCATCTTTGTCCTTTCATAAAGGCTTTACTTCTTGTCAGATCTTGCACATCATGTATGTCATATCTCTATCTAGTATCACATACCAAGATGAATAAGCAATCAAATTTATCTTATAATGTTTATACATAAAGTAGAGGCCTCCACCCCTTCCTTCTTCTTCTTTAGTTCCTCCAGAAAGAGAGGACAATTCCTTTTCCAATGTCTAGACTGGTGACAATTGTCTCTTTTTTTTACTCCTCTCTTTGCCTTGAGATCTAAAGACTTGGGCTTCTGGCTAGCTTTTGAACTCTTCTTAGTTTTGCCTTTGCCTTTAGACTTTTCCTTTGTCTTGCTGATCATCATCACAGACTTGGGCTTGCCTTTCTTCATTTGTGTCTAAGTTGTTCTCAACATGCCTAATAACTCTGCCAATGGCTTGCCAAAGTCATTCATGTTGTAGTTCATGACAAACTAACTGTATGATTCAGGAAGAGACTGCAGAATGACATCAGTGGCCAACTCTTGACCCAAGAGGAATCCCAGTCTAACCAGGTTCTCCACATACCCAATGGGATTGAGTACATGAGGACCTACTGGATCTCCTTCTGTCATGTTACATTTGAACAATGCCTTAAAGACATCAAACATCTCCTATCTTTCCTGATCTTGGAACATGTTCTTAAGATGTGCGACCATCTCAATAACATCCATGTTATCACGTTGCCTCTGCAATTTATAGTTCATGGAGCATAGCATCAGACACTTCACATCCATGACATCTTCAATATGCTTCTTGTAAGCATCCCTGTCAGCCTTAGGTTCATTGGGAAGGGGTTCATCTGGCTCTGGTGTCTCCAGGACATAGAGCTTGCGCTCCTATGTGAGAACAATTCTCAGCATCCTAAATCAGTCATGCAAGCTATTCCCATTTAGCCTGTCCTTCTCAAGGATTGATCATAGAGAAAAGTTGTTGTTGTGTGTTGTCATTTGATTCTACAAAAGAATTTGCAATTCTTTCAAAAGCTCTTTTTGATTTAATTTGATTTGATTAAAATTTGATGATGTTTATTAGGTCTTTAATTAACTATCACTCTTAATCAAATTGATAGCCCTCACATATCAATTCAGAAGATTGCAACGTACCATCTTCTAGTGAGCCAAGATCCAAAATAACTTAACTATTACCCGGCCAACACCAGCGTCCATAGTCAACTATTAAGGTAAACAATGTTTGTCAATTGCATCTTATGAAATTCTTGGATAGACGATATCCGCAACTCTTTACCACAAGGACACATAGTTAATCCTGACCCAAAAGCCAACACGATAGCTATGCACCCTACTTTGACAGAACCTACATATCTACCATCACACTTCTATGATAGTTATACTATAATTAGGCTACATGCAAATTTTGAGCTCATTTGGATGAGTATAAGTCACTCATCTGAGGGCAACAAAATCAACGCACAAAACTAATTTGAAATACATAATTTTTATGGTCTTCATAACAAGACCTATAAATGTCCAAATGGGCTCAAATTTTATATATGAGCTATTCACATGATGTTTAATAAGATCAAAAGATTAGATTTTTCAAAAAAATATTGCATCATGGAAAACTACATGAGTGTATTCTGCTCCGGATACACTCGAGTGTATTCTAGCCTGACTCTCTCTCTCTCTCTCTCTATATATATATATATATATATATATATATATATATATATATATTAGTTTGGGACTATATGTGGTCATTGATTGTATTTCAACAATAATCAGTTTAAGTATTCACATTGTATGCAATAAATAAATGATGAAAATGAAAATCTAATCATATCGATTATCCCAAAACATATTAAATTGACGTGGCTCTGATACCATTGTAGGGAAATATAGGCAAAGGCTAGCTTGACTCTATCAAAGTCCACACGAACCAAATATAGCTCTTATCCTTCAACTAGAACTAACAGGAAGGAGTTGTCCCTCCTGTTGGTGTACTATTCACCAACTTGCTCTCTCACAATTCTTTCTCCCTTGCTATCCCTCCCTTTATCGAGTAGGACTTTCTCAGGCTCTCTATTGGTTACCGCAACCAGAGAGGATAACAATTGTTAGAGGAAGTTGATTTGTGTTCTGAGAAGCTCCTAGTACCCCTTGATTTATTGGAGGGGTTAGGGTTTGGATTCCAAGTCTATGTGGGAGTGGAAGGGACCATAATTTCTATGAATTAATTGCCTTGTGACAGGTGAAGAAACTTGATGGTTCTGAGTCTAGTCAGTTAATTGGTTGTTTAATTGAATACCTAAACATCTTTAGTAATCAACATAAACATCATTCATGGATAAACTCCTCTTCTAGGTGAATTCCTATGTGTGTGACCCTATAGGTCCCATATCACATTGGCAGTGAATGTCTATAATTGGTTTATGACATCACAAGCAAAGAGTGGTGCCTAGTTGCACATCGGTGCTACCCAAGTGAATGGAAAGTTGGAGAACAACTTCAACCTACAATATGTGTAAGGTGTTATAGTGATTGTACAATTCCTTTGTCTCTGATATTTAGAATAAACTCGATGCATGGAATCGTCATCCTCTTCAACATTCAATCCATGTTCCTTGAACCTAGAGCAAACTGTCTAAAATATATGTGACCTCAATATCATATATTGATTAACGTTTGCATGTACATACTTTTTTCAGTCTCTCTTATCAAGTGGACAGGATATCAAACTCCAATAGGAGGGGAAAATCCCAACTCCATCACTCACAGTCAGTCCCCATGTGTTACAACTACCCAATCATCACCGTTATGGCGATCCTTATTCAGGGTTACGTTGGATGATGTTAAAGTATACCGAATGACATGTGATGAGTGTAGTGACTTTAGGTCTAAGAACCACAATCACCCCCTTCACTATGAGAGATGATTATGACCACCATTTATGGTTTTCATGTGTCACTCTCAAGGTGGGTCTGTCTGATACATTGTTCTCTAACAAGTATTTGTGTGCTTGGTTTGATATACCATATCATGACTAATGAGATTTTGTTATCAATAAACACACACTCCAATGTTATGTGTTACTGGTGTCTATCTACCTTCCACAGTAACATCTGACCATGGACATAATAAAAATGTACACACTCTTAACATCCGTATGATCTCATTGTTCAAGTCACGTACTTGAAGACATACATCATTGAGTATTGTCATTCTTTAGACATTCATTATGTTTCTTCATTATCACATAATTAGGTGAAACAAAATGAATTGGAAGCTTGCCTTTATTATTAATCAAATCCTTTATGCCATCTCAATCATCATATGATTGGATCTCTAGGCATACATACTGACAAAAACTTCAAGAAGGAAAATCAACCTCAAAACCCCAATTCGACGATCACCATGAAGGAACACCAAACTATGAAATAAGGGAGAGAAAACCAACGTCTCTATCATAATCCATGTATCCAAAACCTCCATCATCAAGCAAGAAAACAAACCACAGTTATGAGGAAGAAAACCAACATTTAACACACATTCATGTAAGGATCAACACTTCTACATCAACAAGATAACGTACACAAGATTAGGGTTAGCAAAAGGGAAATTATCTACTCAAGATCACCACATAAACATAAACCCTATCTCAATATATCATAACCATACTACTTGGAACCACGTTTTATAGATACGTTATTTGCATGTAAGATTAAGTGCAACAATAATCGAGGAGAATGTTATACAACTTGCCTTCACAAGGATGAAGCAACTCTAACGACAAGGAAGCTCCAAAGAAGAGAGAAAACCCTAGCTTTATCACCACTTCGCCAAGATAGCATGACCTCAAAGAAAGAATAACAAACCCTAGGTTAAAGGACAACAAGAATGAGGGAAAAACCCTAGACCGAATAGACAAGAAAGAGAGGACATCTTCAACTCAACTCAAGCATCATCACAGAGAACCATGAATTTGGACAAGAATAGAGAAGATCCTCAAGCTTAAATAAAAAAATCCATGGAGAACCATGGATTCGGCCAAGAAGAGGGAGAAGGAAGGTAGGGTAGCAAGAAAACGAACATCAAGAAGGGTATATCACTTACCAAGACCAAGGAACACCAACAATCACCAAAGAAGGATTGCTCCAAACCCTAGATCAACATGCAAAGGGGTTTGACCACCTTCTAGAAGGTCAAGCTCCTTCCTTCACCACCAAGAGCACAAGGGGAACGAGCTCCAAGGAGAATATAGAAAGAAGAGGATGCAAAAGGGATCACTTGCATGCAAAGAGAGGGGTATATATATCTAAGGGTAGAGAGAGGGAAGGGAGGTTAGGTGTCATGAAAACATGTGCCACTTGTCCACCATATCTCATCCATGCAAGAAATAAGCTCATGCATGCGTCAAGGGTGATAAAAACATGAAAACTCAGTGATATACTAACTCCAGGAAAATCCATCGGTCGAAGAAAACCTAGCGGCCAAATAAGGTCCAAGCATAGTGACATCATAGAATCCAAACACTAGGATTTCTTGGCTGATCTATCGCCAAGACTATTGGGCACACCTCAAAAATCATTGGCCAAAGAATCCAAGGTCGAAGAAATAACATGATGATAACTGAAAACCAAGGGAAATCATCAGTCAACACTCAACGTCAACATCAAACTAGGGCATCCAAGCAAACCATATAACATCAACACATGATGCCAACTCATCAAACCAAGGTGCAACAAAGCGACCTAAAGCACCGTTCTCTAAAAAATAATGCCAAAACATGTGAGGCACATCAATCATGTGACAAATTGCAAGATAAACCCTAAACATGGGTAAATTGCAATTAGGTCCAAAATAAGCACATAAAGGCATATCTAGCTCAAACATCATTCCAACTGTACCAAACTTGAAACCCAAGCATGCCACATGTTATCAAAGCACATCTCATGATTAGATTAAGGTTTTGATCATATTATTATGTTAAGCAAGCAATATCAACCAAACGGCTAGGTCAGATGTCTTACAACCCTAAACCCCTAACAAGGATTTCACCCCAAACTAAGTGAACAAAGATGGGTACTTCCTACGCATCTCATCCTATAATTTCTACATAGCTTCCTACATACCACAGTGATGTCACAAAACATTAACAAGAACTATATCATTCTTCTTCAACTACTTCACTGTCCTATCCAGGATCAATACGAGATCTTCAACATATGACACATCCTCCTCCAACTCAACCTCCACTGGCTGCAACACTTGCTTTGTATCTAGATGACACTTCCTCAACATGGAAACATGGAAGACAATGATGTAACATGTGCAACTCTGGTGGTAGATCCAACATATAAGCCACCTTCCCAACATGTGTCACCATAGGGTAAGGTCCCATAAACACGGGAATCAACTTACCCTTCTTACCAAACCTCAACACGCCCTTCCAAGGAGAGACCTTAAGGTACACATGATCTCCTACTTGGAACTCTAAGGGCCTCAGATGGTTATCAGCATAAGACTTTTGTCTATCATGGGCTACCTTCCACTGTTGTTGTATCACTTTAATCTTCTATGTAGTCTGTTGTACCAGCTCGGGACCTAAGAGATGATACTCACCTGTCTCATATCAATACAACAGAGACCGACAATGTCTCCATACAAAGCCTCATAAGGTGCCATGTCGATACTCCTCTGATAACTGTTGTTGTAGGCAAACTCTATCAAACTCAGGTGCACATCCCAACTACCCAAAAATTGCAAAACACAAGCTCTCAACAAATCTTTCAACATTCGAATGGTCCTTGTAGATTGACCATCTCTTTGTGGATGAAATGTTGTACTAAACTTCAACTATGTACCCATGGATGTGTGGAGTCATTCCCAAAAATGATTGGTAAATTGAGGACCTTCGTTCGACACTATTGTCACAGGGGTACCATGAAAACACACTATCTCATCCACATACATGTATGCCAACTTATATGTTGTATACATCATCTTCACTGGAAAGAAGTCGACTGACTTGGTCAAACTATCAACTATCACCCAAATGGAATTATGACCTTTGGCTATCCTAGGTAGACCAACCACAAAGTCTATAGTGATATGATCCCATTTCCAATGTGGTATAGGCAATGATTGCAACGTCCTTGTAGGCTTCTGATGCTCACCCTTGACCTGCTGATACATGTGACATCTTTCCACAAACTCTGCCACATCGGGCTTCAAGCCAGGCCACCAATACAAATCCTTCAGGTTATGGTACATCTTGGTACTATGTGGATGCATCACATACATCAAAGAGTGAGCCTCCTCAAGAACCATCTTCCTCAAACCATTAACATCTGGAACGACTATCTTGTCATGGAAACAAACTATCCCATCCTCAGTCTCATGGAAACCGTCATGCTTCTCGCTGAAAAACTCTGATCAGATCTTTTGTATCACTATATCACCCCATTGTGCATCTCTGATCTATTGCATCAACGTAGGCTTTACTTGCAACTGTGCTAACAAGCTTGCTAATAAGGTGACTTCTAGCTGGACATTCATCTGAAGTAACAACACCAACATGTTTCGCTTATAGCACACCAAAGAACATAATTGTGCATTATGGACAGATGATAATGAAGAAGATTTCTCAGCTCAACGTATCACCTACCACGTTCTCCTTCCCTAGATGATAGTCTATTGCACAATCATAGTCCTTGATCAACTCCATCCATTTTCTCTGCCACATGTTCAACTCCTTCTTTGAGAAGATATACTGAAGGCTCTTGTCATCGGTGAAGATTTGACACTTCTCCCCATAAAGATAGTGTCTCTAAATCTTCAAAGTATGGACCACAACTGCAATCTCCAATCACACATCGGGTAGTTATCCTTGTGTTTCTTAAGCTGTTGCAAAGCAAAAGAAATCATGTTCTTGTCCTGCATTAGCACACATCCCAAGCCATTCTTTCACACATCACAAAAGATGATATATCCTTTCCCTTGCTCTAGCAGAACCAACACCATTGCACTGGTCAACTTCTCCTTTAAAAGCTGAAAAAATTGCTGACACTTGTCATCTGAGACAAAAGGTACACCCTTCCTTGTTATCTTGGTTAGGCGTAATGCCACAACACTGAAGTTCTTGATAAACCTCACGTAGTATCCTTCCAAGCCTACGAAACTGCAAACCTCTTTCTGTGTATTAAGCCGTTCCCATTCCATCATGGACTCCATCTTCTTCGGATCCACACAAACACCCTTAGCAGATATCACATGCCCAAGAAAATACACCTCTATTAGCCAAAACTCACACTTGCTGAACTTGGCATACAACTTGTACTGCCTCAACAACGTTAGCACTTGTTGTAGGTTCTACTCATATTGATGGTTGTCTCTAGAGTATATCAAGATGTCATCGATGAACACCATTACAAACTAATCCATATACGACATGAACACCCAGTTCATCAAACCAAGAATGCTACTGGCATGTTGGTCAACTCAAACAGCATAACTACAAACTCATAGTGACCATACATGGTACTGAAAGATGACTTGGGTATGTCATTCACCTTGATCCTCAATTGATGGCATCTTGACCTCATATCTATCTTTGAGAACACATTTGCACCTCTCAACTGATAAAATATATTGTCTATCCTTGGCGACGTGTACTTGTTTTTGATAGTCACCTTGTTCAACTGTCGGTAATCTATACACAACCTCATAGAATTGTCCTTCTTCTTCACAAGCAACACAAGAGTACCCCAAGGGGAAGTGTGTTGGTATGTATGCCCATAGAGCCACCCCAAGTGATTGCATGGAGTCGAATCTTAATTAATCAATTGATACAATTAATTGGTTAACTAATTAATTCTAAAATATTCTAATTAATCAACGAGTGTTTTAATTAACACAGTCTTTCTGTTTATCAAAGGGTTTAGGAAAACCTACATCCTTTTGTCTCCTATTTAATGGGGCTTGACGGCCGATGTCTTTACAATACATTGAGAGAGGATTTTCAGTTTATGCTCACGTACGTAAACCCTAGCCGTCACCATCCTCTAGAGAGAAAGGAGAGCACCAGGATGCTAGCACATCATAGCACAGAGGCTACTCCTTCCTTCCATCTTAGGAAGTGTAATGTGGAGTTCCAATCCATCCGTATGGACAAAGTAGAAATGTAGACGCTGAGATGCATGCGTTCGGAGGACATCAATGGCCGTCCATACGCACTACGAGTGGCGTACATCACCACACAAAAGGAGCATCGCCAGATCTTCCTGCGGTGCATTCAGAGGACAGGAGAGAAGTCTCGTCCATGTCAGCCATGAGCGTTACATACCATCATGCAGCGGGACGTCGCCAGACTTGCTCTGCGATAAGGTATATCATGCGAACAATCTTTCTGAATATGTTGTTGTCAACGAGTACATGTTGCAGGTTGTGTGAAAATATATTTTATTTTGTTGCTTCTGCCGCGCACGTTTGATCCATAAAACCCAATAGTGGTATCAGAGCAACGTCGATCTACGGCATATTTGGATTTGTTTTGATATGATTGAATCACTATATACTGTTTTCTGTGGTTGCATATGATGCGAACTTAAAATTACTAATGTGCATATCTAAACTTAATTCCACATACGTTGCATGCTTATATTTTTGACGTTTCAGACAGGGTTGACTGTGGAAAATACTGATTTTCCTAAGTGCAAAGAAGTAAAATTTTGTAGACCTTTCAGGGGCTCTACTCTTGAGACCCCATGAGGGGCGACCTCCGCTCGACCCCCTCCCGCTGACCTAGCACATAGGGGCGTTGCCCCTGTGTACCCCGCATAGTCTGCGTGGGAGTCAAAAGTTTATTTAATGGGGAATGTCTTGCATTAAAAGGACTGCAATTTTAATATGTATATACATCTATGTAGATATATCTATGATATCATACACGTCACCTTAAAAATCTATTTTATGTGGTGAATGCATGCAAAGTTATGTCCTAGAATCCCCTTTTGTGAATGTTGTGAATGAATGTGGTGGATATGTTTGTTTGTGAATGCTATGGATGTATAATGGTTGTACGTGGATCCTTTGTATAAAGTATTCAGTGAGCATGCCGAGCCTCATCTCTTATTTCAAAGTGTAATTAATTCTTTCTCTTTATATTTGTACTCATATGATGTAATAGAGATAGGATTAGTTTTAATCTTTGTAAACTTGATACAAGGAGGCCACTTGAAGATCCAATTCCAAGGAGTGTCCATGGAGAAGCAACATGAAGATTCAATTCCAAGAAGCAACATGAAGATCCAACTTCAAGGAGAATTCGTGGAGAAACAACTTGAAGTTCCAACCTCATAGAGCATCCATGAAGTTGTTCATTGTAATGTTGATCCTTACAGGTTGATTCCCAGGTGTTGTTGCATGAGATACATACGACCTTAGGTGGATTGTAATCCTTTATGGCTCCAAAGGATTACAATAGTATGGCCATAACCGACATTTTTGTGTTAGTGATTGCATGTCTATTGTTTGTGGTTGTGGATATAATAGTATATGATACATACTACAAGTATGTGGTGTTTGGATATGTATATGTATTAATAAAACCTATCAATTAATAATATTAATTTTTAGTTGCCTGTATAATGCAACACACGTGAAAATCTTGGTTGACTATGTATGGGCACGCCTCCGCGTGGTACACTGTCTATCTCGTGGAAGTGTGATGGTGGGTGTGTGGGTCTGCCTCCGCAGGGTGCACACTCATCGTGTTGGCTTATGGGTTGGACTTAACTAGAGAACCTTGATAGGATCAAGTACCTAGAGGCACACAGATGCATCATGGCAAGGAGTTGTGCATGATCATCTATCTAAGAGTTGTATATGATGCAATTTTGCAAAAGTTGCCTACCTTAATATTTGGTCTTTGACGCCGATGTTGGTTGGGCATTGATCCAATTATTTTGGATGTTGGCTCACTAGAAGGTTGTATGTTGCAATCTTCCAAGTTGATAGTGAGTGCTATCAATTTGAATATATACTGGGAGCATAATTAATTAAAGGCCTAATTAGTCTCATTTATCAAATCTTTACAAGTCAAAATGTTTTGGCCTAAATGCAAACTTTTTCTTTTGTAGCAATCAAATGGCAAACAACACTCACACATTCTCGCTACGATCGGTCCTTGAGAAGGACAAACTTACTAGAATCAACTTTCAAAACTAGTTTAGGACGCATAGAATTGTTCTCATGCACGAGCGTAAGCTCTATGTCCTTGAAACATCAGAGCCAGCAGAACCCACCTTAAATGCGCCCAAGGCTGAAAAGGATGCTTACAAGAAGCACCTTGATGATGTCGTAGATGTCAAGTGCCTGATGTTGTTCTCAATGAACTATGAGTTGCAAGAGCAACATGAGAACATGAATGTCATGGAGATGGTAACACATCTCAAGAACATGTACCAGCATCAAGCAAGATAGGAGAGATATGATATCTCAAAGGCTTTGTTCAGAAGCAAGATGAAAGAGGGAGACTTAGTTGGCACCCATATGCTCACTTTTATTGGGTGCGTGGAAATCCTATCCAAGCTGGGATTTCCCCTAGGTCAAGAGTTGTCCACTGACGTGATTCTGCAATCATTTTTGGAATCATATAGTCATTTTGTCATGAACTACAACATGAACAATCTTGACAAGTCGTTGTGAGAATTGTTGGGCATGTTGAGGATAGCTTAAGCATAGATGAAGAAAGACAAGCCCAAGTCTGTGATGATGAACAGTAGGATAAAGGGAAATTCAAAAGGCAAAGGCAAGGATAAGAAAGGTTCTAAAGTTAGTCATAAGCCAAAGTCATCCGTGCTCAAAGCTAAAGGTGGGATGTCCAAAGAAGGCAGTTGTCACCAGTGTCACCAGGCTGGACATTGGAAAAGAAAGTGTCCTCTCTACTTGGAGGGACCGAGGAAGAAGAAGCAGGGGATAGAGATCACCACTTCAGGTATATACGTTATTGAGATAAACTTAAATACTTCTTCAATGTGGATATTGGATACCGGATGTGGATCTCACATATGTTCAAATATGTAGAATCTGATAAGAAGTAAGCCTTTACGAAAGGGCCAAATTGAGTTGCGGGTCGCTAATGGAGCAAGAGTTGCTGCCACTGCAGTTGGAGTTATTAGTTTATCTTTGCCTTCGGGCCTTGTAATAGAATTAGATAATTGCTATTATGTACTTACCATTAATAGAAATATTATTTATGTATCTTGTATGGACAAGAGTGGATTTGAATTTCACATTAAGAATGGAATGATTTCCATTTCTAAAGATAAGATCTTTTATGGCAATGCCCCTATGTCTTATGGTATCTACTTGTTAGAACTTGAGACTAGCATATACAACGTGAATACTAAAAGGTTAAAACTTAACAACTCAAACAGAACATACTTATGGCATTGTTGTCTTGGGTACACAAACGAGAAGTGCATATCTAGACTCTTTTGATTTTGAATCATTAGAGACATGTGAGGCTTGTTTATTAGGCAAGATGACCAAGACTCCTTTTTCTGGACATTGTGAGAGAGCTAGTGATCTGGTAGGGCTCGTACATACTGATGTATGTGGACCTTTTAGATCAAACTCTAAAGGAGGCTATCAATACTTCATTACCTTCACTGATGACCTCAATAGGCATGTCTATGTATATCTTATGAAACACAAGTCAGAAACTCTTGAAATGTTCAAGACTTTCATGAATGAAGTAGAGAAGAAACATGGTAAGAGTGTAAAAGCACTCCGATCCGATCGAGGTGGTGCATACTTAAGACAAGAGTTTGAAGACCTTCTAAAATATCGTGGTATTGTATCACAATGGACTTCATCTGGTACACCACAACATAATGATGTGTTAGAAAGAAGGAATCGTACATTATTAGACATGATAAGATCAATGATGAGTTCAGTCGAACTTCCAATATTGTTTTGGGGATATGCTCTTGAAATCGTAGCATTTACACTTAACTGCATACCTTTCAAACCGGTTCAAAAGACACCATATTAGATATGGAATGGGAATATCTTAATTTGTATATGTTAAATATTTGGGGATGTGAAGCTTATGTTAGGAAATAATTTCCTAAAAATCTTGGACCCAAATCTGACAAATGCTATTTTGTTGGATACACAAGGAAACTCGGAGATATTACTTCTACACACTAACTGAAAACAAAATGTTTGTTTCTAGGATTGTTATATTTCTTAAAAAGGAATTTATTTCCAAAGGAATCAGTGGGAGGAATGTAGAGCTTGAAGAAGTTCGAGATCAACAAGAAAGCAAAGAACCTGAGGAGGTACATAAAGAACATGAAGACACACAAACTATTGTGGAATTTCAAGTTACAAATGTAACACATGAACCTCATAGGTCTAGTAGGACATGACTTGAGATTGAGAGATTTAGATTTCTTGTGACTCAAGACAATGACAAATTGGGCATAGTAGATGAGCCAACTTCCTATCTAGAAGCTACTAAGGGACCATAATCTGAGAAATGGCTCGAAGCCATGAGATTGGAGATGGAATCCATGTACACCAATAAGGTATGGACCTTGGTCGATCCACCCGAAGGGGTAAAACCCATACGGTGAAAGTGGGTCTTCAAGAAGAAGGCCGACATGGATGGAAATGTTTAAACCTATAAAGGTAGATTGGTTGCGAAAGGATTCTGTCAAATTCAAGGTGTTGATTATGACGAGCCCTTCTCACCAGTTGCCATGGTTAAATCCATCAGGATCATGCTTGCCATTACAACTTATCATGACTATGAGATTTGGCAAATGGATGTTAAAACAATATTCCTTAGCGGGAATTTACTCGAGGATGTGTACATGACACAACCTGAGGGTTTTATCAATCCAAAGGAAGTCAATAAAGTATGTAAGCTACAAAGGTCAATCTATGGATTGAAGTAAGCATCTCGGAGCTGGAATCTATGTTTTGACAAAATAGTCAAAAAGTTTGACTTTAGTCAAAATGAAGATGAACCTTGTGTTTACAAAAAGGTTAGTGGGAGCATAGTCATATTTCTCATATTGTATGTGGATGACATACTATTGATGGGAAATGACATCCCTACTCTTCAGACAGTAAAATATTAACTGGGAAAGACCTTCTGTATGAAGGATTTAGATGAAGCATCATATATACTAAGAATCAATATCTATAGAGATACATCTAGAAGGCTTCTAGGACTAAGCTAGAGCACATACATTGAAAAGGTGCTAAAGAGGTTTAGCATGGAGGGTTCTAAGAGAGGTAACTTTCCCATTTCCTATGGAGTAACAATCTCTAAAGCCCAATGTCCTAGTTCATGTGATGAACGGGCATGCATGAGTAAGATTCCATATGCCTCAACAATTGGATCTATCATGTACGTGATGTTATGTACTCGTCCTAATGTGTCGTATGCTTTGAGCATGATGAGCCAGTATCAGCCAAGTGAATGTCACTAGACATATGTAAAGAACATCCTAAAGTACTTGAGAAGGACTAAGGATCAATTCTTGGTATACGGTAGTGAGGAAGAGCTTGTGGTAAAGGGTTACACCGATGCTAGATTCCAAACTAACAAAGATGACTATAGATCACAATCAGGATTTGTGTTTTGCCTGAACAACGGAGTTGTGAGCTAGAAGAGTTTCAAGTAAGAGACAGTTGCAGATTCTATAATAGAGGTCTAATATATTGCCGCATCTAATGCTGCAAAGGAAGTTGTATGGATCAGGAAGTTCATTTCTGAACTTGGAGTGGTTTCAAGCGCTAGTGATACAATTGAGTTGTTTTGTGTCCACAACGAAGCAATTTCACATGCTAAAGAACCAAGATCGCACCAACATTCCAAACATATTCTATGGTGGTTACATCTCATATGAGAGATCATACATCGAGGAGATGTGATGATTTGCAGAGTACCTATAGAAAGCAATGTGGCTGACCCACTCACAAAAGCACTTTCACAGTAGAAACATGACATACACGTTCGATCACTTGGATTGAGATTCATGAGTGATTGGGTATAAGTACAAGTGGGAGTTTGTTGGTATGTATGCCCATAGAGACTATCATTTGATGATTGTAATGAGATACTATGTAAATAATTTGTAATACTATATTGATCATATCAATAAGGCAAGTTTCCAGTCTATATATTTGTGTTTGATATTGTGAGGTGACCACAAAACTTATATATGTCTACAAAATAATATACTTAATGACATATGTCTTCGGGTTGATGACTTGAACAGTGAGATCATATGTATGCTAAGAGTATATATTCTTGTTTTGTCCCTAATCGGTTGTTATGGTGGAAATATCCATAGACATCAATAACACATAAGATTAGAACGTATGTTGGTTGATGGAAGAATCTCATTAGCCATGATATGGAGATATCAAACCAAATACATAGATACTTGTTAGAAAATAGTGTATCAGATAGCCCCACCTTGAGAGTGACACATGAATACCATGATTGATAGTTAGTCACATCTCATAGTGATGGTGGTGATTGTGGTTCTTAGACCTAAAGTCGCTACACTTATCACATGTCGTTTGGTGTACTTGACATCATCCACCATGGTCTCGAATAAGGATTACCATAAAGATGGTGTTTGGGTGCACTATGACATATGGGGATGACTGTGAGTGATGTAGATGTAATTTGTCCTTCCTACATGAGTTTGATATTCTGGCCACTTGATAAGCGAGACTGAGAAATGCATGGCCATGCTGATGTGAGTCAATATGTGATATTGACCTTACATATATCTCAGACAGTCTACTCTAGTTCAAGGAACATGGATTGAATGTTGAAGAGGGTGACGGTTCTGTGAATTGAGTTCAATCCGGATATTAGCAACAAAGGAACTATACAATCACTGTAACACCAGTCATGAATGATATTTTAATTGTTCTCCAACTTCTCCAATTACTTGGGTGACAATGAAGTCTTATTAGATACCAATCATTGCTTGTGAAATCATAATATGATTATGGATATCACTGCCAACGTAATTTGGAGCCTATCGGGTCACACACATAGAATGTGATGGAATAGGAGTATAATTGTGGATTTGATTGGAATTGTTCTGAATCACATTGATTACTAAAATGTCTATGTAATCCATTAGAATAATATTGGAATATGTTAAAATGTTTGAGCCAATTAATTAGAGTGACTGGATCTAAGTGTAAGTAAGAGTCGGTTGGTATGTATGCCCATAGATCCATACTGAGAGATTTCATGGAGTCAGATATTAATTGGTTAACTAATTAAATCTAGAATATTCTAATTAATCTATGAGTGTTTTAATTAATGCAGTATTTCTATTTACCGAAGGGTTGAGGGAAACCTGCTTCCTCTCATCTCCTATTTAAAGGGACTTGATGGTCGATGTCTTTACAAGACATTGAGAGATGCTTTTCAGTTTATGCTCACATACATAAACCCTAGCCGTCACCATCCTTAGGAGAGAAAGGAAAGCACCGCGACGCTAGCACATCATTGCACAGAGGCTACTCCTTCTTACCGGCTTAGGAAGCACGACGTGGAGTTCCAATCCATCTGCATGGATGAAGTAGAGACACAGATGTTGAGAGGCCTGCGTTCGAAGGACGTCAACGACTGTCCATACGTGCTACGAGCAGCTTCATCACTGTACGAAAGGAGCACCATCAGATCTTCCCGTGACACATTCTGAGGATGGGAGAGAAGTACCATCTGAGTAAGCTAGGAGCGTTGCACACCATCGTGCAACGAAACATTTCTAGACTTGCTCCGCGATAAGGTATATCCTGCAAACACTCTTTCTAAATACGCTATTGTCGACGAGATCCTATTGCAGGATGCGTGGAAATATATTTTATTTTTTACTTCCATCGCGCATGTTTGATCCACAAAACCCAACAAAGTGCTCGGTCTGATAAAGCCCTTCTCAAACAGCTCCTACAAGTGCTTCTTCAACTCCTACATCTCTACAAGTGCCATCCTGTAGGGTGATTGCGCTATAGGCTGTGTACTAGGAACAAGATTGATATCAAAGTTAGCTCTATAGGAGGGGGAACTCTGAGAAACTCTTTAGGGAACACATCCCCAAACTCTTGCACAACTGGAACCTCATGGATACTAGGACTGCTCACCTTGGTATCTACCACATGTGCCAAGAAAGCCTCACACCCCTACATCATCAACCTCTCTGATGTCGTCGCTGACACCAAGCACGTCGGAAGAATCTTCCTATCTCCTTGGAAGATCCACAAAACATCACAATCATGAAATGTCACCACCTTGGAACTACAGTCCAGGACCACCCAATACTTCTATAAGGTATCCATATCAAGGATCACATTGAATCCACACATATTAAGTTGCATAAGGTCCACTTGAATGCAGTGTCTTGAAAAAGAAAGAATGCAAGATGGACACACCTCCCACAACTTGACAGAACCAAATAGAGGGGTTTCTAACTGAAGACTATCAGATATATGACTAACAAGCGAAGAGAAACTACTTATCACCTCTCTAGTGATAAAAGAGTGTGTCACACCCAAGTCAACCAAAATAGATACAAAAGAAGAAGTAAAAAATCAGAATGAAAAGTTCCATCTGACATGTCATGACCCATGGATTGACTGCTCCCTCCGGCTGACTCATGGCATAGGATCGAGCTGTCGCCTATTGTCATCCACATCCTCTACTGTCCTATCCATAGTATCCTTCTTGTGATGCCTGACCGCATCCTCTGCCACTACCACTGCTAAATTTCTATCACTGGGAACCCTACTGCCTCTTCCTTGGTTGTTGTGTAACCTCTTCATCCTTCATAGCGCACACCCACTTCAAGTGTCATGGCTGCCCACACCTATAGCAGGTCTTACTCTCATACCATGCCTAGATGGCCCTTTGTCCCCTATCACTGACACTGATGTTGTACTACGGGCTCCAGCTAGTGGAAAAATACAACCTCTTCCCTTACTCGGGGACCACTGTGCCGACACCACTAACCTCTGCTCAAAGAAAGCTGATCGTTGCTGTGATTGAGGTGAAGAAAACCTAGGCTTCTTGAAGCCTCCAGATGATTGTCCCTAAAAATACGCTGGCTTGTTCTTAGCGTTGGCTTTACACTTTTCAACAGACAACCGCTCTATCCATTTCACAGACTCCACAAAGGTAGCAAACTGCTCCCTATTCTCCAGAACAAACACTGTTGTCATCAACTCTATACTCAACCCCTTCTCAAACCATCAGATCCTATCCTTATTTGTCACAACCATGTGAGGACAGAACCTCATAACTCCATGAATATCACCTCATACTCATTTATCATCATCGATCCCTACCAGATCTTCTCAAACTACGACATCTTCTCATCAATATATGTTTTCGAGAAGTATCAGCTCACAAGCTCTCACTAAAAATCCTCCTAACTGATCATGACTCTGGGTCTCTTCTCCTCATCAATGGCCCACTAATGTCCAACACTGCCCTTCTGCAGGCACACCGCGTGCTTCACCTTGTCCTCTTATGGGATCTTAAAGATCTTAAATGCCTTCTCCAACTGCGCCAGCCACATGTCCGCATCCACCTAGTCTGCCTTCCCAACATACTCGAGGGCTCCCACATGCCTCAACCTCTCAAAAGTCTTCCCAGGATCCTAGGATTCATCATTGGGGACAATTTCCCTAGCTTGAGGTATGGGCGCTCTATCCGCCATATGCAAAGTCGTGGTCATTAACTGTCTAAACATGGACTGAAAAGCGGTATTGGCCATATTTGTTGGGTCAAACTGAGGTTCTTCGGGCACTCCATCTACCCTTGACTACCTCCTAGCACCACCTCCTGGTGCAACAAATCTACTCTCAACATGTTTTTCATGCTCTCTAGACGTATTTGCATAAGTAGAAGTTATAATCAAATAGGTTGGATGATGCAAGAACAAACACAAGCCTAGTCCTATGTCCCTATAGACTCAACAAACCTAGAGCTCTGATATCAACCTATCATGTGACATCTAGATGCTACACGAACGAGATAACTCAAAACAAACAGCAAGACCAATAACTAAGAAACCACAGCCATAACAATAGGTAAATTAAAACTGATATCATATAACCATCACTCTGCATAACATATTACATCAAGGTTCACAACATGTAACATATCACATACCATACCAGGTAGTCACATATGTACATTGGTCATCTGCCACACACCTATTACAACATATCTGTTCACAAATACAAGACACATATATACAACCATGGCGTACTACCAAAACACGTATCGAGGTACAACACCTACAAGAAAGCACATCCCTCCCAGACCTGAGAGTCCATGGATGACACTAGGACTCTACTACAAAACACTAGCAACTATCCAACCTTCAACGACTATTGATATATGAACTGCTCTTCCTCAACAACACGATCTCTACCACGTCGCTAACGACCACCTAAAAAGATGTGAAAACCCACAAGGTGAGACCCATATCCCAGTGAGAGATATAACTCTCATCCAACAGTTATTGTTACCACAGATATATTACTATTAAACAAGATGAACATGCTCATCTAAATGAATAATTAAAATAGATTACATAGGTTAAGCATATTGAACAACTATAATTGATAAGCACAATATCATGATAAGAAGGAATATGAAGAGCATATATAACAATTGATTTCTCTTACCACATTTTATATCAACTCATCATCATCATCAACAACTAAGTCTCAATCCCAACTATGTTGGGATCAGCTACTTTTATAAGGATCCATGTCATAGAAAGAGTGACAAAGCTTTTATGGATGGCTATCAACCTACCACCAACCCCCCTCCTTTACCCGGGCTTGGGACCAGCTACATTTGCATAAAATATGAAAACATTTTATAACAACTAAGCAATAATAAAAACAAGGTAAGGGTAAACATCCAATGTGAAGCATGTTTAAACTTACATGGTTATACTACACGACTATATTATGTCTTTTATTAATGTTCTGAGGATTTAAGTCATACCACTCAAATCCAACCGACCATTTCTAAGTTGAAATTAGTGCCATACAAAACCTAGGAAGAACTGGAATCGAAGATCTTCTCCCCACTCGAACAGTACGAATGAACACCGTAGTGACATGTTAGTCAAACTGCCACCAATGACATATAGTCAAGCTGAAAACACCTAGCCCGCCTTGGTACAGGTCAGGATGCTAGACACTGGGGTACGAAACCCTACCACCAAGGTACAATTGTAGTCACTGATGTCCTCACCTATCACATATATAACATTGAGACATGACTGCAGCCATTCTCAAACACCTTGGGATCTGGATGACAAGGATATACTCTCCAAGAACCCTGCATACTCAACATTATGCGCTCTAAGTTTCCCGTAGGAGTACTTATTTCACCATATAGCAAGTTCTGATTTTGGGATGGATCTATGGCTTGGGCAACTACATGATTAGGGTTCCACTTAATTAGTTGATGCCAACTAGGAGTTTTTTTAACGACATCAATCAAGTTACATACAAACCCTAAAAAGATTCCACAAATATAAGGGTAGATTGGAGATATAAAATGTATGAAATATAAGGTTTATCACATCACCACATGGTACTGTCCCACTACCATACACAAGGCCATCACCATAATCACACTACCATGGGATACCCACCCCTTGTCACATCTCATAGAGGATATCACCTCAATTAGAGAACAAAGCCATTGCCAAGGTCATAAGACCATTCACATTGTTCCTTGCAAGAACACTATTATCTCTCCATGCCTCATCAAGGCTCATAATCATCACCACACATGATACACATAAGTTTGGCATAACCATGCATTTTAGAACGATGATGCTCATAAGACAACAACTTAGGGTTACAACATTTTAGGAGAGATAAAGTACTCTATCATCATGCTAATTACTCAAACAAGATAAGCATTAACATTATCTACTTGCAATTAGGATTAGGGTTTAATAAGGTAAATCGAATTAGGGTTTCAAATCAGCAACTATAAGTAAACACTAATTTCTATATCTCCAACCTTCTTGGAAGCACATAGTTCAACTGTCATAATCATCAAATCAGCATAACATGATAAACTATATAGGACAAAAATCACCACCAGTCGCATAGGATAGGACACATCAAGGACCGTTGAAAACAAAGTCATAACATTCTTGGCGACTAAAGATACAAGGTACTACTACTTTATTGACCACATAAGATTGAGCCACTTTGGCAACCAAAGAAACTAGGGTTAACCCCTTCATCGACCACTGAGAATGACCACTTTCAGCTACCATTGAACCATGGTTAACCACCCTCAACAATCGCATAGAAACCAAGGTTCAACGTCCACATATAGGTTCAAGTCTTGGCGACCAAAGACACATGGAAAAACTCATGGAACACAAATGAAGAAAAATCATGGCGACCAAGTCATGAGGTCAAACTTGGTGATCATCAAAACATCAACATTGAGAGACCATCAGAAGAGAGAAAGATTATTAACCTTATGATCAAAATAGGTGTTCAAAACCATGAAACTGAAAACTTCAAGGAGAAAACTTCAAGAAGGAAAATCAACCTCAAAACCCTAATTCGACCATCACCATGAAGGAACATCGAACTATGAAACAAGGGAGAGAAAACCAACATATCTATAATCATACATGTATCCAAACCTCCATCATCAAGCAATAAAACAAACCATGATTATGAATAAGAAAACCAACATCTAACACATGCATTTAAGGATCAACAATTCCATCATCAACAACATAACATGCACAAGATTAGGGTTTAGAAAAAGAGGAAGCTATCTACTCAAGATCACCACATAAACATAAACCCTATCTCAATATATCATCATCATACTACTTGGAACCACATTTTTGAGATAGGTTATTTGCATGCAAGATTAAGGCAAAAATAATCGAGGAGAAAGTTACATAACTTGCCTTCACAAGGATGAAGCAACTGCAATGGAAAGGAAGCTCCAAAGAAGAGAGAAAACCCTAGATTGATCACCACTTCGGACAAGCTAGCATCACTCAAAGAAAGAATAACAAACCCTAGGTTAAAGGAGCACAAGAAAGAGGGCAAAAACCCATCAACCCATGGATTTGTCCAAGAAGAGGCAGAAGAAAGGTAGGGTAGCAAGAAAACTAAGATCAATATGTGTAGGTCACTTAACAAGACTAAGGAATACCAAACGATCACCAAAGAAGGATCGCTCCAACCCCTAGATCAACATGCAAAGGGGTTCATCCACCTTCTACAAGGTCAAGCTCCTTCCTTCACCAACAAGAACACAAGGGGACGAGCTCCAAGGAGAATATATAAAGAAGAAGGTGCAAAAGGAATCACTTGCATGCAAAGAGAGGGGTATATATATTCAAGGGTAGAGAGAGAAGGGAGGTTAGGTGTCATGCATGTGTCACTTGTCCACCATATCTCACCCATGCAAGCACTAAGCTCATGCATGCATCAATGGTGATAAAAACAAGAATACTTAGTGATCTACTAACTCCAGGAAAAGCCATCGGTCGAAGAAAACCAAACGACCAAACAAGGTCCAAGCATAGAGACCACATAGAATCCAAACACTAGGGTTTCTTGGCTCATCGATCGCCAAGACTACTAGACACACATCAAACATCATCGATTAAAGAAACCAAGGTTGAAGAAACAACATGATGATCGCTAACAAAGGAACCCATTGGTCAACACTCAAGGTTAACATCAAACTAGGGCATCCAAGCAAACCTTAGAACATCAACACATGATGCCACCTCATCAAACCAAGGTGCAGCGAAGCACCCTAAAGCACCACTCTCTCCAACATGATGCCAAAACATGTGGGGCACATCAAGAATGTGACAAATTGCAAGATGAAGTATAAGCATGGTTAAATTGCAATTAGGTCCAAATAAGCACATAAAGACATATCTATCTCAAACAACATCCAAACTGGACCAAACTTGAAACCCAAGCATGTCACATGTCATCAAAACACATCACATGATTAGATTAAGGTTTAAAAAATCTTATTATGTTAAGCAAGCAAGATCAACAAAAAATCTAAGTCAGGGGTCTTACATGCCTAGTATCAACAATGATAGCAGATAAGTTGATGAGATAAGTTGTGAGGCTTTCTTAGCACACTTGGTAGATACCAAGGTAAGGAGTCCTAGTAACTAGGAGGTACTTGTGGTGTGTGATTTTGAGGATGTTTTCCTTGATGAGTTTATGGCGTTTTGACACTAAAAGAAATTGATTTTGAAATCAATCTAGTTCATGGTGTGAAACCCAGAGCAAATGTACCTTATGCAACGACTCTAACTAAAATGAAGGAGTAGAAGCAGTTACAAGAGTTGTTGGAGAAGGGTTTCATATGTATGAGCATGTCCCTTGGGGTGCTCCAATGTTGTTTGTTAAAAAGAAGGATATGTCTATGAGGCTTTTCATAAAATACTGACAGTTGAACAAGGTCATAGTGATGAAAATAAAGGTCAATTTGAAGCATGATTTAAAGATTGGCCATAGTTGAAAAAAGTCATAGTGAACAAATAAGTACAAAAACAAAGCAATCCTACCTACATAATGACTTACTTCTAATATTTCAGATAAAGGTGAAAATTTACATTTTACACTTCTCATGCTCTTTTATATACAGTATAAAAAGCCAAACCCTTCACATAATAAATTTGTGCACTACATGAACTTGAGAACTCTGTGATTGTACATATGACATTATTAGCAAACATGAGGACTGTATGATTGTACATTTGACCTAGAGCCCCTAATCACCCCCTTGAGCTTGATCATTTGCTACAATCATTAGAGTGAACATGTTACTTGTTAGAGAGATAGCCCTAGTTAATTTTGAAGCTCTCCTCCTTATTCCAAACTGTTTCTGCAAAAACATATTGATTAGAAGCTCTTCATTTGCTATGGAATCTAAAGAGTATGTGTCCTACACAAGGGAGGTAAGTCTTTCATAACATTTGGCTCCTTGTCCCCAAAAAGAAAGCTAGTTACTCTTGTACTTAAAATAGAGGTCGGTTGGCATATGCTCTAGTGAATAAAATACCCAAGGCACTATTAAGGGTTAAAAATCCTAGAGGTCAACCTCTCTAGGTAGCATAACTACGACCATGATAGTAAAAACAATGTAAACTATACACTTTCATCTCATGTATTGTCTAATGCCTTTATCTCTTACTTATAATACTGGCATTACTTATATAATTTGAAGATCTAACAAATTCAGTTTAAGTGTTCATATAGCTTTGATCAACACCTCTTTGAGTCCATAGATCCTACACACGTAACCCTTTTCTAATATTGAAAATAAAGGTGAAGATTTACATTTTATACCTCTTACACGCTTTTATGTACAGTGTAAAAGGCCAAAATTAGAACTAACCCTTTCACATAATAAACTGGCGTGGACTTGAGATCTTTACGGCATCATTAGAATGTACAAGGACGTTTTCATAATTTAAAAATGTAATGCCGAAACTTGCATTTTCCAATTCCTACATTCTTAAATCAATCCCTACATTACACAACCGTCTCACTAGAATTCAAGGACTAATTTGTAATTTAAAAAAAATAATACATCATATACAACTCATTCTTCTGACATGTGAGTTGCATGGGCTTAGTAACATTACAAAAGTGCATATAGTTTATGATCGAACACACAAAAATAAAAATTTAATTCTAAAAAATAAAGATAAAATTGTATTTTAACACATAAGTCAATGTGTACTTCCAAAAAATGAAGACAAAAATTGTGTTTGCCCCTCTTATGCACTTTTTAATATAGTATAGAAGATGATATAAAAAATATTGTTTGAAAATTTTATAACCAATATACCAAAAAAGAGGGTTCCAAAAGAGATTTTGTGGAGTGTTCCTACTCAACTAACCACAACTAACTAATGAACCTTCCGAGAAAAAGGAAAAACTAAAGTTTAAAGGATGTTTCGGTCAAGGCTCACCTAAGCTACAACGAGTCTGAAGCTTTTGAATTTTCTTTGAGAATCCACATCGCCCTAATAGCTTGGAGGAAGCCCTACTCCCCTACGCTTTTGAACGATAGGGGACATCACCACACCCGACTCTGCTACTTGGACTTTCACAACCAAACTTTCACTCTCTACAACGTTCCCATTCTGTCATACATTTATCCTCTAGAGTTATTACTCTGGATGACATCCCTACAGGTTCACAATACTCCCAAGAGATCCAACACCACTGGACATACTACAGACTCTATGCTGCCTACTGTCTACAGACACATACTGACGCATTTACACACCATTTACTTCACTAGATTGCCTTTACCACAACATTTATTCAGAGTGTAACATATTGACTCCTAAATAATCCCTGACTGACGCTTAGTATCTGAAACCCAGCACACCGAAAATTTCTTTCACCCAGGACACATATACACTCACTCTTTACTATACCATCACCAACCTCTTTATGAGACGAGAACATGTGTCTTACTCACACATAAACTCTCCAACACCCAAAGGCTTCCGAGTGTAGATCACTACACCTACCTAATCACCACACCCTCAGACCATATCCACACTACATACACTATGACCCATCTGGATGTTTATCTAAACAACAAAACCACCAGGATCCTCATCCTTCCTATATCACAGAGATACCTCATTTGGGACATCTCCAATGACACCATACTATTCCATGTGGATTAATCTCATTTTGCATAAACTTCTACATTAAGTGCAGAGGACAACTCCAATCTAGTAACGGATGGAGAGAAATGTCGATTACCCTCAACTCTACATGGATTGGCACCTTATCCTCTGCCCTAAGGGAGACATGAAGATCGATATTTGGCTCACCGACAACAACAATCAGATCCCCCACAACATCCACAGACTCCTCAGAATCTACCATATCCAAAACTATTATTCCTCTTTGGAGTTCACTAAGAATGCAGTAGAAGGCAATCAGATGCTCACAACACAAAACGATGGACAGAACAACCATACTGATGTCTCATCATAGATGGACAACCTAGAGGACACTACAACCTCCTTGTCCACACATATTAGAGAACCCATACACAATGAGGACCCCATCCCACCCAGATTCAAGTATGTACAACTCCAACCCTCTTCATACACTGAGGTCACACACCTTTGTTATCCCATAGAACATATCATAGACTCTGTAACTTTAGAACATGCTGAGAATCTATCATCGGAACTACACTCCTCTTGACAAGCAAAACTTATGGAGGATGATCAGAAGCACTCGTGGATTAGGGTTACCTAGAAAAAACCATATAAGACTAATCACATCAAATGTAGACAATGCCTCAGATTTGGTCATCATAGGCGATCTTGCCGATCACCCTTCAGATGTTTTGCATGCGCCAAATATGGCCATATCTCCAACTCCTATCCTAACCCCAAAGCCAGTTGGATCCCCACCACCGATCACTTCAACACCCTCTTTTCTCCATCCTCCATCACCATCACCAGACATCCTCTCATCGCAACCCTTTGCCTCCCATCCCACGGACCAATCAAATTTCATGCAACATTGTCCATCAAATCTTGCGTGCAAATCCCTTCCACCCACTTTGCTGTATATCCCCACTCGAAAATGGCCCCACTGTGACCCATCCATCATGCAACACCCCCACACCTGTCATCCTTTCCTACATCCACACTTTCATATATACCACGTACCATTAATGTGGCTCTTGCACCATCCAACCGGCTATCCCCTCTACCACTACAACATCCTCCACAACCTCTCTCCTCCTTCCCACCCCTTCCACCTCTGATGGACAAAAACCCCATTGAATGCTCCATCAACCTCCTTATTTATATCATGCATCTACTTAAATCTTTGACATCCCTCACCATTATGGTGGATATCCTTAACTGCCCCAACCTTACCGACATTGAATGCCTTAAGATCACCAAAGCAATGACATTCCTTATCCCTGAATGCGCCATTCTCATACCTAAGATCTTCTCCCATACCGGACTTCTCTACACCTTTCCTGAGAAATCCTCATTTAAACATATTTTGGGACATACCTTCACCTTTGCATGTGGCACCACTTTTACACAAGGTCGCATATCTCACTGGGCGATAGAGCACAGTGCATCACCTGTGGCTTTCAGTGCTTCAGGATGGTATTTGATCACAGATCTCCCACCTCACCTGTGGAGTGAAGAAGTCATGAAATCTATAGCTCATGTTGTTGGTGCCACACTACAATACATTAACCTCGACACGCTCTATTTCATGAATTTCTCCAAAGCCTTCTACGTCTTTATGGTTATGAAAGATACCACCATCCTGGGAGACATCAACATCAGATGCGGGGGGTTGGTCTATAACATGAAACTAAGAGTTGAACACCCATCCTTCCACACTACCCTCTTCAAAGACCATGCAAATCACCTTGCTACCTAGTTTCGAACCAAATCACTTGTCGAATCACCAAAATCCTCCTGCCTCAATTAAAATCGATATGGGCATTGAGAACTCCATGCATAACCCACCCGTCCAGTTTCAAACCTCTACAACTAGACACCTAAACCACACTTCAAGAAACCTAGATACCACAACAAAAATCAACCCCCAATTTTGCCTCATCGACCCTCAACACAACTCCACAAAATCCTCCATAAAACAACCATACATGAACCCTGACACCTTCCACAAATTGAAGAATGTGATCATAGAAGACCTCAGAGCATCTTCCAATCCACTCATATAGAACTCCAACCAATCTCTGAAGGAACATTAAGTTTTCAATCCTATGTCACCCTCCTATGTATCCCAGAGTCACATAAACGTAAGAACTTCTTAACCTAGGAGGATACTAGTACATCCCCTTTTGACTCTTTATATACTCATGACTTTTCCAGATCAACACCGATATCGTCCTATAATAATACCATACCAGCCTTGGTGGATACCCTAGAATACACCTCCAGAGATAACATATCTCATCTAGCTTCATGGAATGACAAGACCGAATTCATCAACTTTAGCGGTAATATAGGTCTATCCTTCTCAAAAAAACTCCATAGACAATACCTTCCTCCGGAAAATCCTTACCCACAATAAACGGGATGACCGGAGATACACACATGACATATAGAGGTACGCCCTAGCGCTATTGAGTATACATAGTAATTTTCATCCATGGTTCCCACCTACCATCATGATCATCTCCTCATGAAACGCTTATGGTGCATCTTCCCCAAAATACGCCACACCATTCGAAATATTATATACCAACAACACATCAATCTGATCATCATTCAAGAAACTAAAACCACTCTTACCAACTTTCAACTTAGGAATGTAGGTGGTCGACATATCAACCAATGCATGGAGATACCAGTACTAGGTTTTAGTGGTGGCATCCTCATAGGCTGGAATGATAGACTCTTTTAGGTTACAAATTCCATCCCGACAATCTAAAACAGCACTTTACAATTCCTTCATAACAAAACAACCTCTTCATGGTACTTCACGGGTGTTTATGGACCCCCGAGGCCAAATAAAGAACCCTTCTTGTCAGAACTAGAAGAACTTGCCAGCCTTCTTATGCCAACTCCATGGATGTCATGAAGAGATTTTAACCTGATCAAAACCAAAATCAACCTTTCTAGGAAAATACCTTCAACATTCCCCCACTTCCCCATCACTCCACTCTCTTTCACGATTTCATCTCTATGCACAACCTCAAAGACATGATCACTTTCAATGGCCCATGGACCTATCACAGAGGACAACATAAAGCCAGAATGGACAAATTTCTTTGCAACAACCTCTGGGTTGAGAAGAACCCTTAGCCTATGCTTTGATTGCCGCCTCTAGCATCTCCGACCACCTCCCCATTCTTCTAAATTTGAAACATCAAACCTGGGGACAAAAACCTTTTCTCTTTGAATGATTTCAGATTAGACACCAAAACTTCATCCCTATGGTTATGAGCACTTGGAAGTCATACCCTAACACCAAAAACTTAGGTTACACCATACATCACAAACTTAGACTTCTCAGACCTACCTTCAAGCTATGGAGCAAACAAAATTTTGGATCCATCCCTGACACCATCATGAAGAAGGAACAACTACTGTTGAACATCCTCCACTCAGAGGTAGATCTACAACCTCTTAAAGATGAAATCCAACACATGAAATCCATTGAGAAGATTCTATGGAAGCAATGGGCAAAAATCCGATGGCTTAGAGAAGGCAATAAAAACACAAAAATTTTCTATGCCTTCTACAATAGCAAATACAGTCGCCAGATTATCACCAGTCTTTATGGAATTGACTCCATCACCCACACCAGGCAGACCATCATCACACACATTGCCAACTACTACACAACCCTTTACAATGATGGTCATAGTTTGACAAACTCTTTGGATGTTCTTTGGGACCAAATCTTCCCTAGAAAATCCCATATGTCAACAATCTCCTCGGTCCTTTCATGCACATTGAGATTCTTGAGGCTATTATAAATCTTAGCTTGGACAAGTCACCTGGCCCATATGGATTTAATATGTCCTTCTACCAAACTACTTGGGAACCTATTCTCTTAGATACATCAAAACCAAAATATTGAATTCCTTTTCAAGAGAATCAACCATACACACATCACGCTCATTCACAAAACTGCTAACCCTAACTCCATCAAAGATTACTACCCTATTAGCCTCATCAAATCCTCCTACAAAATTATTGCAAAACTTTTCAATTTCCACACGAAACCTATTTTACAGATTGTTATTGACCAGTCCCGGTGTGCTTTTCTACCTGGTCGAAATATTCAAGATGCATACATCATTATACACGAAACTCTACACTCTTGTAGTGCACTAAATGAACAAACACTCACACATAAGCTTGATTTTGGAAAAGCTTTTGACAAGGTTAATTGAATGTATGCATGACTTAGATTTCCCATACCAATGGATTGCATGGATTTGCTCCTGCATCAACACTTGCACCTTTTCCACCCTTACAAATGGCTCTGCCTTTGGTTTCTTCAAAAACTCAAATGATCTGAGGCAAGGGGATCCACTATCCCTGTAAGGACCCTGACCTCGGTTTTGGGCTTACCCTATTTGCTTTGCCTAAACCCTGTGTTTCTGGGCTTGCCTAATCACCTGAGTTGTGATTAGGGTTTGTTCGTGTTTTGTTGAGAGGTTGAGGTGCAACTTGCAAATTACCCAAGTTCTAGGGTTGGTGTGCAAGTTTGTCACCTTGAGAGATATCTTTCTCTCTCCTTGCACCCTATAGGGTTGAGAGGATGGGTTGGGCGCCTTGCTTGGTTTGCTTTGAGACTTGTTTGAGATTGTTGAAGCTTAGGCTGGTTCTTGGGCTTTCTTGGGCCTTGTTTGAGCTTGGTTCCGCCTCCTTGCTTGGTGTGTCAGGTAGGGTGTGTCGGGTAGTGGTGTATCGACCATGACACCATGTTGGGCGATACACACCCTTCTTGACCTAGCTTCGTTTGTGTCACCCTTAGTGACACTTGGTGCTGTTTGCTAGCAAGGTGGCATAGCTTGGACAAGTGGTGGTTTGGGCGAGCACATGTGGAGCAACCCTCTAGTGGACGCCCACTTAACCCCCTTATATAAACAACCCTTCTTTCTTGCTAGTAGCTCCTTTAGTTCCCTTAGTTGCTCCCTTTTCTTTGGTGGCCGAGCTAGGAGAAGAGAAGAGGGAGTGGTGGTCGATACCCTCTCCTTGGTGAAGCTTGGAGGGCGACATTGTTACGACCCCACCTCCCAATAACCCCCAATTAAGGGAGACCGAGAGGTCGAAGCCGTACCCATGACTTCCGGATCAAAGGTTCGACAATTAACCAAAGATAATTATCTAATTTTAACATACTAAACTGAAAAGCTGTAAGAAAATAAACTTTGCATACCTTTTTAAATTTTGGATCTCTATATTTCTATCCATGCCGATACTAATCTATCTAATCCTCCTTTGTACTTTAATTCTCTTTTAGTATCACATGTGCCACTTTACTGTTTGTTCATTTCTTTGTACCTAAAACGCCGACAAACAAAACGTCGGTCAGCCGTAGCTGGTATGTGGGGGGAACCAATAATCATTCAATTATCTGTATCACATTCAATTATCATTTAACAAACAAGTTTACGTTTTAAGTATAACTACGCGATCCATGTGTACCCTATCCCCTGCGCTGTCCCTGCAGTGGACCTGGATACTACCTCCCATGTGGTAGATTCCCATTTTACCCCTCATGACTTCACCTCATAGGTGAATCAATTTCTAGGGCTGAGTCACATGGCACTACCCGTAGGTAGCCCACTCCTTAACTCATGGTATGCTAAGAGTCTCATGGAACTACTCATGTGTAGCCCAGTTTCTAACTCATGATACCCTAGACCTTGCTCTAGGTTATCCCTAGCCTTTGCATAGCCACAGGGGTGGACTCGGATCTAGCTAGTTATACATGTATACTCATAGTGATAGCCATAGTCACTTTACAATTGCATGAAATAAATAGACATCCAACAGTTATTCATGCATTGAGGGAAACATCGATAAAATCTTCGGGAAACTATTCGGTATAGTCATAAGCGTAACCACATACCTGATTTGATGAGTCATGCAGATTATTCAACATATACTTCATGTATATACAATCAAGCCAATCAACATATCCAAGCAAGTAATTCAATCATCACATATTTCCTGAAAAGAATATGTACTCTATTGTTACACTCTTCATCAAAATCTACTCTATTTACTTGGATTCACTTTCTAGGGTTTTGTGTCTATCTTAGGGTTTCATTATACAATTAGGGTTTCCCTTTATCTTTCACCGCATTAAACCCTAATTTTATGTGATTATTCAAAAACCCTAGTTATCTTATCTATTCTTCAATACTAAGGTTATCTCAACCCTATTTCCATATTTAAAAGCACATTAATCATCAATTAATTTCATTAAACTTCTTTTACATCAAAGATACTATTTTTATCCCTTTTAATTCATGACAAGATCATTATGTGCATCTATCATTAATTCAAAGCTCATTAGGGTCTAATTAACATATGAACTCATTTTTCCATCAATTCCATATTTTGTTCATGAAAAGACCCTAATTACTACTTTTAGGGTATTTATCCAGAATTAAGGACTCTCATATACCAAAACTTAGAATTACCATTTAACAATCATATATTCACATTTTCCAATTTAAATATGATCTTATCTTCTTTTACCCTAAATTAGGGTTTCTAAATTATTTAATCATTCTCATATGAGGTATAACCCTAAATCATGCAATTCTACATTTAAATCAGGTTCGAATCTAACATTATCATTCAACAGGTTATTAACAATTCAATTAACCCATTAAGCATCTAAGATTCAACCTTTAATTACAAATAGGGTTTTTAACTCAACTTTAATGCACTTTTCATCATCTTACAGTACTTTTACAATTATAAACGGAATCAATATTGGATAATATTTTTAATGGATTCCTCTCATTCTGAGGATCAATTTTCATATAAGATTCGTCTAAATCCGAGTTACGGTTTGCTAGATATGAATTTTGCAAATAAATCATAAGGTGTCCAATAGGAAGGTGCCACGTAGGCAACCAATTCCCAAGTTCATACCTTGTGCGCGCCCCATCTTAAATTATAACGAAATGTCGGTTCTGACCCTGCATAAGTTGCTCACCTCTATTTCCCGCGGAGGGCAAAAGGGTCCAAGGCCAGGGGCCTTCATCTTCTTCACGCGACGCAGCTGGATCCCGCGCCCTGTAGCCCTAGCGGCGCCATGCAGGATCTTCCCTCCCTCAGCTGGACCCCGGCGACCGCCCATCTCGGTTCCTCCTGGCCTGCCGGCCTCCGTCGCACCTCCAGGGCCTTTGGGCCATAGCCGAGGTGGCGGAAAAGAGGTCTGGACAGACCCTGTAGTACAGCTGCTGCATGCAGCCGCGCTGCTGCTGCTGCGGTTGGCTAGGGTAAGAGGACGCTCGCCAAATCGCCTCTTGTAGTCGTGGAAGCATCAAGACACCCTCACAACTCCTCCCAGCCCCTTGGTTTCACTAGAAAAAGGGTGCTTTTCGTAGCTAGGGTTTAAACGAGGTTGAAGAAGATGGAGAAGAGAGGATTTCATGGGATCTCTCTCTTGAACTGATCCAAAGGCTTTCCCCCCTTAAATAGGGGTGGCTAACCACGCCTAAGGTCGTTCATACAAAGGGAAACAAACCCCTTCCTAAAAGGAAGGTGATTCCTTCATGGAAAAGAAAACTCCCTCTCTTTCCTTTATCTTTTTGCTATTCCTTCCTCTTAAAATATTAGGATTTTCGAAAGTTATTTCCTCTTTATTCCTTGTACTTGCCTTTCACTCTAAAAGCACGAAATCCTATTTTCATTTAATAGGAAGAATCAATCTCACAAATTCACTAATAAAGTATCTCATTATCTTTTTATTTTGCAATTTGCTATTTTCTCTTTCCACTTTGCCATTATCTCATTATGTTAGGTCCCTTGGACCTTAAGAAACATTCAAGGCACGGATTCCCACATTGGGGAACATTCGTTTTCCTTTATCTTCCTTAAAAGTCACTTTCTCATATTTTATTTATTTCTTATTAAAATATCTCCTTTTTGAGGATTTCCCTTTATTTCTCTTTTATTCTCTACATTGGCATCCCTTTTATCTTTAGAAATCTCATGGATACGAAATTCCATAAAGGGAAACCCAATTATCCATCTCTTCACTTAATTTCCACATTTCATCAATGTTTTCAATTTCTTTCTTCATAAAGAAATACTTAATTAATCTTTTCTTTTCTTATTGCTTTATTTATGCAACTTTGTACTCCTTGGAGTCCAAGGAACCCAAGAGGCACGAAATCCTCTTTGGATTTGCCTTCTAGAGGTTTCCACATATTTCTTTTATCAATTATTCAATTATTCCTTCACTAATTGAATTTTCTTTACTATTGCTATGTTATTGGGCCCAATAGCCAATAAAGCCCACAATCAAACAATAAGGCTATTTCAAACGAAATCCAATATTCTCAACCCAATATATGATTATTTGTTCAAACATCTTTAATATGAGAAATTATATTTCTCACCACTTGAACCCAAAAATTGGGGTTATAACAGACATAGCTCTAGTCTTCTTCTTCCTCTAGTGGTGGCCGAAACCCTAGAGTGTCCCTTGCTACTTTCCTTCTCTCGTGGTAATTATCCTTCTCTCTTTCCTTGGCACCTTCTCCTTCTTGCTTGTTTTTCGGCCATGGTGGTTATGAGTTGTTCTTCTCTTCTTGAGGTGGCCGAAGGTAGTGCCCTGGAGTTGGGAGTTTGATGCTTGGAGCTTTAGAGCTTGAGGAGTGTGCTTGAGGTGGGTTACATAACTCCTAGCCTAGCTATATTACCTTCTCTTCATGTTCCTTATTTATATTCTATCTTGATCGCCATGCTTATCTTGTTAGTGATATCCTTTCTCTAGTATGTGCCCTTGACGTTGTGGGGTATGATAACATGGTTATGTTGTTTAGATGTGTTCTTGGACCTTGTTGGCCGAACCATTGGATTAGGGTTCTTTGGGCAAAACCCCTCTCTCTTAGTTGTTGAGAGGTGAGCCTAGGGTTTCCTAACTCCATGGTGCGTGTGGTGTTGTTGCATTGGGTGGTAAAATAGGTGGCTGTGGTGTTGTTGCGTTGGGCGGTATGGATGTTGACCTCCTTGACCGATATGGACCTTTACCCAAGATGTGCTATTGGGCGATATGTCCTTGACTGGTATGGTGTGATGACCAAGGTGTTGGTTGATGATCGACAGTAGCATGAGGTTTGGGCGGTACAGTAGGTGGTTGTGGTATTGTTGCGTTGCGCAGTACAGTAGGTGGTTGTGGTGTTGTTGCGTTGGGCGGTATGGGTGTTGCCTGCTGTAACGCATTGCTGTGAGGTGTTTCCTGGCACGGTGTTGCCCGTTATGTGACGTTACATGCTTCCTAGTATGGTGCTGCCCGACACGGCGTTACACCATATGGTTCTTCCCAATATGATGATACACGCTTGGGCGTTGCAGGTTGGTCCTTAGAAGTGTTTCCCGACAGGGGGTGCTGCTCATTAGTAGCCTTGTGGTGCTGCCCGACATGGTACCTTAGTGGCTTGGGCGATATGGTTGGATGCTGGCCAATACAGTAGAATGCTTAACCGATATAGTGCTGGGAGTCACACTCTTTGGAGAGAGACGCTATACCTTTAGTGAGGGTTGTACCTTGTGTTCGGTTGGTAACCCTAATGCTTGTTATGCTTTAGAATATGAGGCTGTTACGCTTGATATATATAAGAATGTTATGCTTTGATACACTCATCCATGTTGCATGGGTAACTCTCATAATAGCATAAGAGTGTCCCTTGCTACTTTCCTGCTCATAAGAGTGTCCCTTGCTACTTTCCTTCTCTCGTGGTGAGTATCCTTCTCTCTTTCCTTGGCACCTTCTCCTTCTTGCTTGTTTTTCAGCCTTGGTGGTTATGAGTTGTTCTTCTCTTCTTGAGGTGGCCGAAGGTAGTTCCCTGGAGTTGGGAGTTTGATGCTTGGAGCTTTAGAGCTTAAGGAGTGTGCTTGAGGCGGGTTACATAACTCCTAGCCTAGCTATATTACCTTCTCTTCATGTTGCTTGTTTATATTCTATCTTGATCGGCCATGCTTATCTTGTTAGTGATATCCTTGCTCTAGTATGTGCCCTTGACGTTGTGGGGTATGATAACATGGTTATGTTGTTTAGATGTGTTCTTGGACCTTGTTGGCCAAACCATTGGATTAGGGTTCTTTGGGCAAAACCCCTCTCTCTTAGTTGTTGAGAGGTGAGCCTAGGGTTTCCTAACTCCATGGTGCCTGTGGTGTTGTTGCATTGGGTGGTAAAATAGGTGGCTGTGGTGTTGTTGCGTTGGGCGGTATGGGTGTTGACCTCCTTGACCGATATGGACCTTTACCCAAGATGTGCTATTGGGCGATATGTCCTTGACTGGTATGGTGTGATGACCAAGGTGTTGGTTGATGATCGACAGTAGCATGAGGTTTGGGCGATACAGTAGGTGGCTGTGGTATTGTTGCGTTGCGCAGTACAGTAGGTGGTTGTGGTGTTGTTGCGTTGGGCGGTATGGGTGTTGCCTGCTGTAACGCGTTGCTGTGAGGCGTTTCCCGGCACGGTGTTGCCCGTTATGTGACGTTACATGCTGCCTGGTATGGTGCCACCCGACACGGCGTTACACCATATGGTTCTGCCCAGTATGATGATACACGCTTGGGCGTTGCAGGTTGGTCCTTAGAAGTGTTTCCCGACAGGGGGTGCTGCTCATTATCAGCCTTGTGGTGCTGCCCGACATGGTACCTTAGTGGCTTGGGCGATATGGTTGGATGCTGGCCAATACAGTAGAATGATTAACCGATATAGTGCTGGGAGTCATACTCTTTGGAGAGAGACGCTATACCTTTAGTGAGGGTTGTACCTTGTGTTCGGTTGGTAACCCTAATGCTTGTTATGCTTTAGAATATGAGGCTGTTACGCTTGATATATATAAGAATGTTATGCTTTGATACACTCATCCATGTTGCATGGGTAACTCTCATAATAAAGTAAGGAGTTGTAAATGTTCCTTGTCCAAGTATCATTGCTCCTTTGTGATTTCACTAACCATGCATGTAACATTTGCAAGATGAGGCCATGACGATGGCATGATAATGATATGATGTGGAATATCAAGGGTTGTGATGAACCCAGAGATGTATGATGGGTGTTACCCATGGAATGGCAATGTTTGCCTTGATGATGGGATTGCGTCCCTGTGATGTTGATCCTCGAGATAGATCTTGATGTTTGGTAAGAGACCAAGTGGTAACATGTGACGTTGGATCCCTGTGATGGATCATGATGATGTCAATGGCACTGAAGGCCTTAGTGACAATGTAACACAAGATTATGAGCTCTATGTTTATTCATTCTTGATATAGTTGCATGTTACATAACTTGGTTGAATATTGCAATCCACTTAAAATATGTTAATTAATTACAGATGAATCTTTCATGTAGTTTGCCGTAGCCATAGATCCATCATTGTCACGAGTTGGGTGATGGTGAAACAGGTTCTCCCAAGGGTTAACCTGGTACGCATATTGTTGAATATGCGGGGTGCGCCTACACCGTAAGTAGTAGTGCATGTTTATAGCACGGTTTCAAGCCCGTGGCTCAGTGTGGTTAGAGCATGGTGAACAAGCCCATGGCTCAGGATATGTGATGGAGCATGGTGAACAAGCCCATGGCTCAGGACATGTGATGGAGCACGATGAACATGCCCGTGGCTCAGTTTTCTAGCGCCGATACATGTACCAAGGTGGGTTAGGTAGAGGGTAGCCTGACCCTATGTGGCTGAGGCCACTTAAGCAAGAGACTGCGGTCCTGCTTTAGTTCTCGTGCACTAACCACGAGGAGGTGAGGTCGTGGAGTCTGACTCTTCCATTGACCTTGTATGGCACCGACTTTGGGTTTCACAAACGAAGGTTGGATTTGAGCGGTATGGCTCACTTCCTCAGGGCATAATAAATTGTAATCTAGCCGTATATTATATTTGCTTAGGGCAAACACGAAACATTGGTTGAGGCCTTATTTGTATAGTTGCCCTAGTTATATCTTGAAGTTAATTATGTGTTCCTCATATCTTATGATAAGTTCTTATATAACTCATCTTGTCAATCATGTTCCATAAGAAATATCTGGTTATATACCTCCCAGATATCTTGGTAAGATGCTATAATAAGTTAGTTCTGCTCAGTATGTTCTCATATATGATCTGCTTATATCAGTTACCTGTTTTATCTGTTATAGCTCCCTTTTGAGGTTTTATAGTTTCGGTGGGGGTTATGTTTCTCATTGGGACTGTGTGTCTCACCCCGTTGGTTTAAAACCTTTTTAGGTGATCGAGATAGACGTGGTGGTGGTCGTGAGGTTGCGGCCGAGCAGCAAGAAGATCAGTAGGAAGCGAAGGTTGGATATGTTGTTGCTGTTGTTGGATGTTTGGTAGTAGAGTCCTAGAGTCATCCCTGTACTCTCAGGTCCTTGGAGGTGTTTTGACGAGGTTTCACAATGTATAGTTGATGTAGCTTGTTTATCCCGCTGATGGCCTAATGTGACATGTTCTGTATTTAAACAGGTGGTGAACTCTTGTGCTTATGGGACAGCTAGATCCTACGAGATGTGGACACATATCAAGTTTATGTATATTTATATAATATATTTCATTGCAGGATATGGATCTGGATGTAATAGTTCCTTTCTTATCTGCTTTCCGCAATCGGTTTTAATTAATCTGTGTTTTTGGGAATACGATATTTATGACGGTTCTGTACGTTTTCATGTGACATTTCGTTGTCTGTGTGATAGCGGGATGTCACAATCCCCCTACCTCTTTATCATCGTTACCTTTGCCCTAAACTCTCACCCGCATAGCCTCCACTAAGCACATCCTAAACAAACCCAGGGGATGTATGCATAATATTATTCAATATGCTGATGACACAATCATTTTCATCAAACCGGCAGATTTTGAGATTATTAACAATGTCAGGATCCTGACTATATTCTCAACTTTTTGGCCTCAAAATCAGTTTCACCAAATCCACCATCATAGGATCCATGATCAGTGACTCAGGCATGAACAAATTCACTACCATGCTTGGTTGCAAACATGAAACCTTTCCTATTACATACTTAGGATTGCCTCTTTCACCATCTCAATATCCCAAACTCTGCATGGCACTCGGTCATTAACAAATATAAACGTGTGTGCTCTTGGAAAAATAATTTTCCTCTCTATAGCCGACACACTTATATTACTCAACTCTGCCCTCACACTCATCATTATTTACCACCCATCCTACATCCCCTTACCGGCCACGGTCCTCCATGAGATTGACAAAATTCATCACAAATTCCTATGGGAACACCATGGAAAAAAATTACACATGATTAGCTGGGATACGATTTGCAGCCCCAAGGAGGAGGGTGGATGATGCATCATTAACCTTAAACTCCAAGCCCTATGCCTCATCCATAAGATCACCGCCTCCATCTGTCAGAGAAAAGATTAACTCTGGACCAGCATGATCGAAGATAAGTATCTCAAGCACTAATCGCCATGGTCTTTCAAAGCTTACTGCTCAACATCGCCTCTATGGAAACATATAGCCCACACCCTTCACATCATACCCAATTACATACATGTCCCACCACACTATAGGGCCAACATAAAATTCTAGACTGACCCATGGTGGCATGAGCTCAGACCTATCCATCTCCAGTTATCCTCATCTATCATACCTAACTCCATCAAACATAACAACAATCAAGCTCTACAGAAGCTTGACACGCACCAAAAACAATCTCTTCGAAACTGTCCCGTCCAACTGCACCAACCCCACATTATATCAAGACATCTTGACACACTTAGATAGCAACACATCCAACCACATCACCTGGATATGGGGCAATACATACACTACCAAACATGCATACATGTTCTTCTCTTTCATAGGATTATATGGCATACACATTGTCTACCTAGGGTCCAGATCCTCATTTAGCTGACCACTCATGATAAAAACCCCACTAACCTCACCATGAGAAACAGAGGCATCCATGGTCCATCCAGATGCACACTTTGTCATAACCATGAGCAATCCATCCAACACTTCTGCTCCAGATGTTACTGGTCTAGACAGGTTTGGAATCACTACACCACTACCACCATTACTCTGGCTAGTCCACTACTAAATATCTCCCACAAACTTTACAACACAAGAAGTCGCGATGAGAGTTACACCAAACACACTACGTTGATTGCGCCGTCATATGGACATTATGGAACACACGTAACAAAAGCATCTTTGATAACTACAACTATACTCCACCATATATTATTCATCATGTAGACTACCACTATTTTTGATAACACCATAAATTTGACATCACCATGTTTTGCACAACTGTCGTGATAACCTGATATATATGGGGATTGTGGTTAGGATAGCCCACCCATTTTATTTATGTATTTAAACTCCCTACTTCGATCAGGCTTTCGGACTAACTGGCCTATGAGTCTAGGATTTATGGGGTGAACACCTCTGGTGTCTCGAGCCACTATCCTCTGCTGACCTACACCATCTCTTGGCTTTTATTCCTCGATGTACTTGCACAGCTAGCTCACCGCGGTTTGCGAAGAGCTTATTAATATATTAGAGACTGTTTTTATCAAAAAACATTATTGATATAATTCATCGAAGGACGTTCCGAAACTCATGTAGAGCATTGTACAAAGCTACACGTGGCAAGATTAAGCAGCCAAAAAGAAACCCATTATATGTACAGACATGTGGCTACTCATATAGCTAATGCGGGATTCACTATAGTTCCGAGTAGAAATGGCCGACTTCCTCAGCTTCAATAAGATGCTGGAGTCCTTTGGGAACTGGAGGCACAGAGAGATCTAGGAGCCCTTCCAGGACCTGGACAACCAACGCCATGGAAGGCCTGTGAGCCTCCCCATCTTGAATACACCAACAAGCAACCTTACAAGCCCTGTTGAGCTCCTCCACATCAACCTCTCCCATCATCTTGTCGTCCACCACTCTCAGGGACTCTCCGCCAGTGATCCTCTTGGCAGCCCAGATTGGGAAAAAGAAGAAATCCCCTTCTTCACGGAGCGCGATGTTTCTCTTCCCAGATATGATCTCAAACAGCATCATCCCGAATGCGTAGACGTCGGCCTTTGTAGTGATGGGGTTGCCGGAGAGCCACTCGGGGGCTAAGTAACCCACAGTCCCTCTCATTGTCGTCAACACCCTGCTGAATTCACGGCCGATGAGCTTGGCCATTCCCAGATCGGCCACTTTCGGGCAGAACTCCTCGTCCAACAAAATGTTCTCCGGCTTGATGTCACAGTGTATGATGCACTCGATGCACTTGTCGTGCAGGTAGGCTAACCCCCTGGCGACACCCAGAGCCACCTGGTACCTTGTTCTCCAATCCAGGGTGGATTTGGGATTCTCTTCATCGTCACCGCCGCCGCGGAAGAGGTGTTTGTCTAAAGAGCCGTTTGGAAAGTAGTCGTACACCAACAACCTCTGATCTCCTTCCGAACAGTACCCGAGCAGCTTCACGACGTTGACGTGCTGGATTGTGCCGACGGTGCTGACCTCTGTCCGGAATTGCTTCTCCCCCTGCCCCAGCCCTTCCAGCTTCTTCACGGCTATGGGTTTCGAGTTGGGCGGCGGTAGGAATCCTCTGAACACGGACCCGAACCCACCTCCCCCTAGCTTCTCGGAGAAGTTGTTCGTGGCTCGCTGGAGCGAGTCGTATCGGAACTGTAGGAGAGACCCGTCCATGAAACCCTTGAAATCTCTGCTCCTGTTCCTCCGCCGAACGAAAAAGACGCACGACGCTATCAGCAGGAGAACACCCGCGGCGGCCGCTACGCTGATCCCTGCAATTTTCCCCGCATTGCTACCGCGGCTACCAGCTGCAGATTCCGAGCCCTGTCGTGGCTGATCAGAGCCCACGCGGCGCAGATGAAGAACCACAGCAGCTTTGTCTCCCGACCGCAACTGCTGTACGCCTGTGAGATTGCCGCGCCATGTAGAACATCTCCCGTTGTCGTAAGTGTAGGCGGCGCAGGAGCAGTCATTCAGGCAAGCCGATTCGCATTCGGCCGTGTTGTTGGCTTTGACCATAGGTGAGATTGGGTTCAGAGGCGCCTTCACATTTGGCATCGTCAAAAATCCTACCTTTACTCCTTTAGCATCACCATTCACTGAGATGTCACATCCCGCTGCCGCCGAGCTCGGCCGGCAACCGCTCGTATGGTCATTCCCGTTCCATTCGTCCAAGGACGTCGGCTCATACCCCACCAGACACTTGCAAGCAGCACCGCCAGACTGATCGCATACGCTGGACACCCCACAGTAGGAGTAGATGTCGCACAGGGCGGTCGGCTGCAACCAGATTGACATCCACTGCGAGCTCCTGTTGAGCCACGCGTACTGCATCCCCTGACCGGACCTCTCCGCAACGAACCTCGTCACGATGGAGGTGTCCTTCAGGTAGTAGTACAGCGTCTTCTCGGTCGTGTTGTACACGTAGTGGAATACCGCGTTCCTCGTCATCTCCGGGACGCGGCTGAAGATCTCGCCGTTCCATTCCCCTGATCTCCAGTACACGACGGACCGGTTCCACGTCTGGACCAGCTCATCTTTCCCGCCCGGATCAAGCCCGTAGTAGTACCAACCTGGCGACGGGTCCATCGGGCTCTTCCACGAAGTGAGCCCCTTCAGCGACTTCTGACTGCTCCAACCGAGCTTCTGGCCGGGGAGCCATGTGTCTGTAGGCTCATCGAAACTCTGCCACAGAACGACGCCGCCAGCCCCGCCGCTCCTCAAGATCAGGTTCCCGGTGTCCAGAAGCGTAGCGACGAGGGCGGCGCTGGCGTTTGGAGTTCCCTGACCTGGTCCCGACGACGCCCAGACTTGCGCGTTTTGGTGGTTCAGTAAGACCATGCTGCCCTGGTTGGAGATCCTGAATTGAGAGGTTTGGGGAGAGGATACCGGCGACGCCCTGTTTGCCACCCATATGACAGGGCGGCCAGGAGCTGCCTTGTACCATATCCCGATGTAGTAGTGGTTTTCGGTTCCGTTTGGGGCAAAGAAGCCAAGCTCGAATTCCCCTTTCTTTGACACTATGGTCTGGTTTCCGGATAGTGGCGTGTCCAGGGATATGGTGTCGCTAATCGAACATATCCGTTGGGGAAGAAGCATGCATGAACAGCAAAGAAGCCACGGGAAAACAAAGAGCCAGTTCATGATTTTGTCTCTGCTCTGTTTTTACCCCTCACGCCGTCTCTCTGTTCATGAAACAATGCTGTTGTTAAAATCTGTACTAACAAACGTCATCAATAGAGATACGTTGGTCTTCCAAATAAGTTACTATCTGTCTTCTAAGTTGTTGTGTTGTGTTGCTATTAGTGATAAATACAGGAGTTTCTCATTGAATAATATTAATACAACTCAAATAAAAAATCATGGACCTTAAATTCGAAATACACGAAAAATCTTGTTACAATCTTGTTATTTGCAGTTCTAATAGAAATATTGGAGATCATGTCTGCCCTTAACATCCATAGATGACGTGTCGGCAATTTATCAAAAACAACATGCCCCATCACTTATCAGCGTTATGTTTGTAAAGTAAATGACAATTTAATTGCAGGATTCACATTGCTATAAATGACAGTGTATAATTGCAGAATTCAACTTTAAAAACCGTAATACATGAAAAATCTAGTTGTAATCTAATTTGCAGGTCCAATACAAACATTGGAGATGTCTACAATAAGCTTGGGATATATGAATAATTGCGTTCTGTTTTCTTCCCTTAATATCCATAGATTGATCTATCAGCAACCAATCATAGACAGCATGTCCTATCCATTATCAACATTCACGTTTGTAAAGCAAATAACAATTTGATTGCAAAATTGGCCTTAAATAAATATTTGGAAATGGGTGAAAATCAATTTGAAAAATACCATATTCTTCAAATTAAATTTCTCTTATGCTTTTACAGAAGTATCAAGAAGCAGTGAAGCAGCTACCCTTACACAAAAGATGAGAATTCAATTATCAATTTATACAACTTTATCAGAAATATGGTAGCAGTAATCGTACTCATTATACGGGCTAGTAATATGAGTTAGAAAAAAATCAAAATAACACAAATAATTCCGAAAATAACACCTCCGCTAAAATAACTTCCAAAATAGCCTATTTTTTTGAAAAATGTCACTTAAATTGACGTTTTAATAGTCAAAGTCGTGAAAACGTTACTGCATTTTCAGCTGAAAAGAAAAATATGAAAAAAAAATCAAAGTAAAAGCACCAAGTGAGTTGGCGTTCCAAACACAATGACGTTTTCACAAGTTGGTTAGGAAAACACTAATTTAAGTGGCGTTTTCAAAAAAATAGGCTATATTGGACATTATTTTCAAAGGAGTAATTCTCAGAATTATTTTTGTTGTTTTGCTTTTGTTTTTTCCTATGACCTATGGAAGAGATGCGCGCTTGCCAGTGGTCCACAATGAAAAGAAGAGAGGAAATAGTTAGTTCTTTAGGCTGTGTTTGGTACGTGTGTGTGGTGAAAAAAATGAGGATAATGAGGATGAGGATAGTGATAGTGATGGGGAAGGGAACAACGACATTGATTGGAAAATTGTTAAAATGTGTTCTTTGGCAACATGTGTATAGTGATAGGGATGGGAAAAAACTTATAAAATGTTATTTGCTACATTGTTATAGGACGGAGAAGGAAAAATTCTTTATAAAAAACACTCTACATAAGTCAGAATCATATTTATTAATTTTTTATATATATGCGTCTAAATAAATAATGAATCTTGAATTTTTTTTTTTCACCATATAGCACCATGCCTTTCACTACGGATTCACCATGGATCGACTAAGATTCCCTATTACCATAACAGACAAACAAACATTCTTTATTTCACCATCATTTCCCTCCTCATCATTCACCCCATAACAAACCCAAGCTTAGTGTTGTTGATAATATTTTATTATTTTAATTTTATATCTACTTCAGCCAAGTTCGACCATAGTTTCCATTTTATCTCTACCTACTGCGAAATTTTCCTGGCTATGAAAAACCATGAAAACAGAAGCGATAGCTCTAGCTATGGCCGGATATAACAATATCAAAATAAGGGGTCGTATCTGGTTTGCTGTACCAGCTAGACGAACTTCTCAGCTTCGTGGGTTTTTCACTGGAGCGGTGTGTTCAAGTAGCTGACAGACGGAACAGCAAGCTGAAACTAAGCTACCTGCTACAGAAGCTAAGAATGGGAAGGGCGGTGGATAGACGATGAATAAACCGACTTGGGTAGGAAACAAGATATGAAACAGATGATCACTTGAAGGAAACGCAAGTGATTACTTAGACAAGTTGGAAAAGCTTACCTGCCAAGCGATACCAGGCGGCTTCCAACTATAAAGCGAGAAGCAACCAAGGGAGAAGCCGATTCAGACGGCGTTATGTAAGAGGAAAGGAAAGGGGTGTGTGTGGATGGTGGTTGATGAAGGAGAGCTGGAGGGCTAAGGTATGCTGGAGGTGGAATGAACGAAACCTTTATAGGCACAACCTCAGCTAAGCGGCAAGATCGCTATTAATTGAACACCTGCTCACTGTCTACTCGGGGACCAGATTCATTCAACTGTCAACTGCAATAGTCAAGGCAGAAGAAAGAAACGGAGTCGGCTTGCTCGCTCTTCTAGTCTACTAAGACCAGCAGACGTGTGTGTGTGTGTTATAACCACTGCAGTTGCTGTCTGTAGATAAGACGGAAGTAACGGCAGGGTAGATGGAATTTCACCGCCTCAATCTTTCGATGCAGATTTGACGATGTAAGCTGAGAGGACGTTCAGACCTTTAGATGCAGCTTACTTCCGTTTTTCCACGCTGCTACCGTAGGTAGGTGAGGTTCAAAGCATTTGAAGTGATCGTGTGCCTTTCAGAAAGGGTAATTGACACTTGTGATTCGGAAATGTTTAAATGTTTCTTAGGGGAAAGTCTGATGGCAGTGTTTTGATGGGTTGGTAGAGGTTGTCTAATATTTAAATAAATTTGTTTTGTTTATAACTTTTGAACCGTGATAAATTTTTTAACGAAACACAAATTATAATAAGATTCGTTACAAAAAATGCATTCCAATAAGACTAATATTGATATATTTTTAACAAAAAAATATAAAAATGATATGAATAAGTTATTCTGGATGTCAATGAATCATTTTGGGCATCGATTAACCATCTTTGGGTGTCATTAGTCATTTATGGACGTCGTTATAATTCTATGTGTCAATGAACCATTTTGGACGTCATTAAGTTGTTCTTAGGTGTCACACAGACCTATTTGAGTGTCGTTATGTTGTTTTGGTTGTCAATTCCATATTTGAGCGTCATTTTAAACTTTTGGGTGTCAATGAACCATTTTAGGCGTCAATTACCTTATTTGGGCGTCATCTTTATACTTTTGGGTGTCAATGAACCATTTTAGGCGTCAATCAACTATTTTTGAATGTCAATAACCATTTATGGGCGCCATAGTATCCAAAAATACCTTATTTGGGCGTCATTTTAAACTTATGGGTGTTAGTGAACCATTTCGGGTGTCAATTACCTTATTTGGGCGTCATCTTTATATTTTGAGTGTCAATGCACCATTTTGAGTGTCAATTAACCATTTTTTAGTGTCAATAGCCATTTATGGGCGTCATAGCATCTAAAAATGACTAATTAACGCCCAAAAATAGTTAAATAATTGTTTTGGTTGTCAATACCTTATTTGAGCGTCATCTTTATACTTCTGGGTGTCAATGAATCATTTTTGGCGTCAACTAACTATTTTTGGGTGTCAATAACAATTTATGGGCGCTATAGTTGGTTGTCAATTAAACTATATATATCATTTTTATATTTTCTCTCTAAAAAATATGTCAATATTAGGCTTGTTAGATTGTATTTTTCATAACGAAACCAACGATTTTTGTTTTATTAAAAAATTATATACAGTTCAAAAGTTATAAGCGAAATAAATTTATTTGCCTATTACATAATTTCAAAAAAATACCCAATCACCATCTGCCACGTGGTGTGGTTTGGGGGCTGACTTGAGGTTGGTTTCCCCCGCGTGTGAAACCGGGCGTGACCCGGCGTGAGCGTCCCGAAAGCTTATTATTTTAAAACCAACATCTTTGCATTAAGTAATAAGCACACATACCTATGTACATCATATTCGGTTTATTTAGATTAATACTATGTATTCAAATAAATTACTAAATATGTTAATGGAATACAAAATTATATGAATACTAGAATGTCCCGATACATTATTGTTAATAATATTATACTATTTTTAAAAAGCATAACATCTAATCAATTAGAGAAATTTTGGGAGGAGGATCCAACGACCATTTGAAAATCATAACATTTAATCAATTACAAGACATGTTTGATTTTCCATGTAAAGTTTATTGGACAAAGAGAGACATTCTCTTCCCTTCTCCCACGTTTGTGGCGGAAGCCGAATGCTTACAAAGGTGGTAAATCAAGGCGACAATTGGGATTCGACCCAATTTCCTTTGTTAAGGGACTACGTGTTTGGCCACTTGGACCAGTCTTGGCGGCAAAGTGCCCATAATAAAAGCACTCACTTGCTCCTTCAATACCATGACCTCAGTGTCGGGTATCTTCCTCTTCTTGGTGATTACATCTTTGAGAAACTTCCCATAAGACGTGATTTGTTCAATCGCCTCTAGCAAAGGAATATTCACTGATAATTTCCTAAAGCTGTCCAGAAATTTCTTAAACTGTGCATCCACCTTTCTTGCTTTTGCACTATTGGGATAGGGGACCGGAACGGTATGTGCCCTTTGGTGAGGTGGCACATAGGGAGTTAATTTCTGTGGTTCCTCCTCAGTGGCTTGTTCTTCCTTACCATCTTCAGCTATGTCCTCAGTTTGCTCTATGACAGGTGCGGGCTGCTCTTTGACTATTGCTTCTTCAACTGTGTCCTGCGGTGTGCTTGTGTCATCCGCCCTTGGATTTAACACTTTCTTACCTCTCCTCAATAAGATGGCCTTGGCCTGTTGGTTTCCCCCGGGAACATTGGTGTTCCCCGGAAAACCCGGATGTGCCGGCTTCTTCAAGCTTGCAATCTCGGCTGCAATCTGCGCCATGGAAGTCTCTATAGTTCTCATTTGAGTCCCGTGGCTCTGCAAAGTCTGCCCAAACTGGTTCATAAATTCACCCTGTTGCTTTATTTGCTGCCCAAAAGTGTTCATCAACTCTTGATTTTGCTTTATGACTTGATTGAGCAACTCCGTGCTCTTATCCTCCGTGACCGATGCAGGCTTGGCGTCCGGATCCTGCAGAAAGTTATTTGGATCCTTCCATGAAAATTTCTTGTCCTTTCGCCATGAATAATCGTTATTCCTATACCCTTGTTGTTGCCTCATATACTTGACCTGAGCCTCATCCTCAGACTCATTGTCTTCCTTCTGCAGCAACCTCTTTGCGAGAAGATCCATCTTCTCGTTCAGCTCTCTCATTGCCTTTGACTCACTGGCAACTCTTGCTTGCTCAACTGGGCCTCTTTCTCTTTCTCCCCAAGATTGCTTTCGTGCCATATTCTTCAGTATTTCCCAGCATCTTGTATCAGTGTTATTTAAGAAAAATCCGGAACCAGCCGAGTCCAAATTGCTTCTATCATGCTCGGAGAGAGCAAAGTAGAAGATCTTCACTTGGGTTTCCTTGTCCAGTCCATGGTGTGGACATCTCCTCAACATGACTTGGAATCGCTCCCAAGTCTCAGAATAAGTTTCACCCACCTGTTGGGTGAAATTGTGGATCTTCTGGATCATATCATTGGTCTTCTCAGGAGGGAAGAACCTCTCAAAGAAAACCTCCACCATGTGATCCCATGATTCAACAAACTTGTCGTCGAGGTTATGAAGCCACTCTCTTGCCACTCCAGCCAAGGAACTCGGGAATAACTTGAGGTAGAGCACATCCTGTGGAAATCGATCTATCTTCACCATATCACAGTTCTCCACGAACTGGCTGATGTGGGCCACTGGATCTTCATTTTTTAATCCGTGAAATACGTTTGATTTAACCAGGTTAATCAATGCTGGATCGATCTTGTAGGTTGGAATGTTTAGCCCCTATTTCTTTATAGGCCCCTTTGATGCCGAGGAAGAAGACGCCTTGATCTTCTCCCATATTGTCTGTGCTTCAGCCATTGCTTCTTCTTGTTCTTGCTCAGATTCAGAATTTATATCACTGTGGTGCTCCTGCTCGTAGTAGTCCTCGTCCTATGGTCCCGCAGATGGAACCTCAGGTGTGCGATTCGCGTAGTCGGTACTACGCGTATGCACCATGCAAAGTACCTGAAATATGAAAATCGGGATTCAGTACAATGCTTTGAACGAGTAAACACAATTATAGAGAAATATAGGAATTTTTAAAATTGTTTTAGAAGAAAAAAAAAATAAAAAAATGTGGCCTAGAGTGGCCGCTCTTAGCACTCAAAGTGCCAATAATTCGCCGTGTCCCCGGCAACGGCGCCAAAAACTTGACGTGTATTTTACTACGCGCTTAAACACAAGTATACGCGTCGAGTAATATAGGCCTTGTGAGGCCCGAGTCGAACTCAGGGATACGTGAATTATTGGGGACTTTTACTAACGAATCGCGATCAGCTAGACCGATTAACAAAGTAGGGTTTTGTTGTTCAAATTAAAAAGAAAATAAAAATCAAACAAAGAAAACAATCGATTAAAGGTTAATTTAATCAATTCAAAGGGATATCTTTAGGATGGCGGTTTCACCGCGGGTCAACATTGTATTAGGTTTCATATAATTCCTCACACTTCTCTCTCTATCCGGGTAGTGGCCTGAAATGAGAATTACCCACTGTCGTGGTGTAATTCACTACTTAGGTTTAGGTTGATTCCACCGTCGTAGTAATCATTCCCCTAAACTAAGCGCATTAAAAACGGTCTCTCAGTTCCCACCATTAATTTTACAACTCCTTTGTCAAGGGTTTTATTAATTAATGTAGAATTCGTCTCTTTTCAACCGTTAATCCTTCTGTCGAAGTGATTAAGGGTGTTAAATTATTATTATGGTGATCAAGCATAACAATAGAAATGGAGAAAACGAATCTATACCACAGATTTGAGAGAAAAATATGAATTATTGATATAAAAATGTCATACAATGCATTCCCGGGCTACTCCCGGTCCTAAAGATTGAGGGTTTTAGCCTCTCATGTTCATCTCACATGAATACATGGTAGAAATTGGGGAATTCATAAGAAAAACGGGAAATAAATGGGAAAACCCCTGAACGGAGAAGAACCGGCGGATCCTTGGCATAGAACACGAGCTTCCCCGCCTGTCGGTGGTGGAAATCGTCTTCGGCAGCGTCCGAATCACCCGGGATGAGCTTCTGGCCTCCGTTCTCCTTTCTCTCCTTTCTCGGCACTCGTGCAATGCGATATGAGAGATCCTCCGTCTCGGCGGCCGTCATTAGGTATAAGTCCCTAATTAGGTCGTCAAATAACAATAGCCGTCCGATCGAGATCAAAACAGATCCAACGCATATCTGCCGGCGTCGATACCATCGACGCGGGTCGATGGTATCGACCCAGCGGATTAGCGGCAACTTTCCTTTCTTTTAGTCTGAGCGCCTGTGGTGATCTCGATACCATCGACTTGGGTGTCGATGGTATCGACTCCTTTAGCGTCGGTTTTTGTCTTCTAGCGACGCTGTAGCTCTCCTTGTGTCGATGGCATCGACTTTCGTCGATGGTATCGACTGCATCCTCGCCAGCAACTTGAAGGGATCTCGATACCATCGACTTGGGTGTCGATGGTATCGACTCTGTATTGCTCTTCTCGGCTGACAACCTGTGGCTTGGTCGATGGTATCGATGGAAGCAGATACTTGTTTTTCCTGAAATTTCACAACAAGACCAAGTAAATCCACACAATTTATAATAAGATGATAAATGATGCTCAAAATAGTAAAACAAAGGGGATTTGATATAATATGATGGCAAAGACCAAATTAAGTGAATTATGCAATATTATCCATAAAAATGAGTAATTGGAGCACAAAACACATATGAAATAGGTCTATAAATGCGACTCAAAATCATCGCATCAAACCCATAGATCGATCTTCAAGAATACTGTAGCCCCATGCAACTGATCAAACAGATCGTCCATCCTCGGCAAAGGGTACTTGTTCTTAATCGTAACTTTGTTCAACTGTCGGTAATCTATGCACAGACACATTGATCCATCCTTCTTTTTCATGAACATAATTGGAGAACCCCACGGTGATGTGCTCAGTCTGATGAAACCATTATCCAACAACTCATGTAACTGCTTCTTCATCTCTGCCATCTCAGTTGGAGCCATCATGTACGATGTCTAAGCAACTGGTTGTGTCCCTGACACTAGATTGATCTCAAAGTCAATCTCTTGTGGTGGAGGAATACCAGGAAACTCATCGGGAAACACATCCTCAAACTCTTTAACAACATGAACATCCTCAAGGCTAGGACCTTCTACCTTGGTATCCACGACATGAGCCAAAAATGCTCTACAACCTTGCCGCAATAACTTTTCTACCATCATAGATGATACCAAATATGTCAGAAGAATCTTCCTATCTCCCTGGAAGATCTACTTCTCGCCATCATCAACAAACACTGCTTGCTTGGAACCACAGCCTAGCACAACCTTATACCTCTCTAGGGTATCCATCCCAAGGATTATATCAAATCCATGCATATCAAGTGGTAGGAGATCCACTTGTATGTTGTGTCCCGAAAAAGATAGAACACAAGATGGACACACTTCTTGAAGCATCGAGGAACCATCAAGAGGGGCTTCTAACAACAAGCTATCTTTCTTACAACTAATAGGTAAAATACAATTATCAAGCATACTATGAGCGATAAAAGAGTGTGTAGCACCCGGGTCAACTAGAACATATACAAACCAAGAAGAAGACAAATCAGAATAAAATAACTCCACCTGACCTGCCACCACTCGCGGGTTGACTATCGCCTCCAGATGACTTATAGCATAGAATCGAACTGTTGCTTGCTGTCCATGTCCTCAACTTCCTTGAGTAGACAATCCAACTTGTGATGCTTGGCTGCATCCTCATCCTCTAGCGCCACTAAACTGCTGTCTATCTGACCCTTATTGATTCTGTTTTGGTTGTTGCGTCACTTCGACGTCTCTCCTTGGGCAGTTCCACCTGATATTCCCGACTTGTCCATAGAGAAAACATGATGGGTCTCTCGGCTGTGACCTAGACGGTTCTGTCACTGCCACTGAAGTTGTGTTGTACACCTTTGATGGCAAAAAAACCATGCCCTCTGCCTTTACTTGGTGACCACTGAGATGGTGCACTAGAACCTTGCATCACAGAAGGTGCAAAAAACCTCAGCTTCTTGTGGCTGTCAAACCTATGTTTATGAAACTGAGCATATCTTTTCTTAGACATGGTGTCTCTCTTCTCCTTTACTGACCGTTCAATCCTTCAAACATACTCCACAAACGTGGAAAACCACTCTCAAATCTCTAAAGCAGCAGCAGGTGTCAAAAACTCAGCACTCAAACCTTTCTCAAACCGTATGATCCTCTCATCATCCGTTGCCGCCATGTGATGACAAAACCTCAGTAGCTCCATAAACTTGGCTTCAGACTCGGTGATGCTAAGAGAACCTTGGCGCAAATGATCGAACTGGTTGATCTTCTCATCCGGATACGTCTTCGGGAAGTATTGACTCATGAACTCCCGCCGAAATACGTCCTAACAGATCACCTCACTGGGTCTCTTCTCTTCCTCGATGACCCACCAGTGGCCAGCACTACCTTTCAGAAGGTAGAAAGCATGCTTGACTTTGTCTGCTTCGGGGATGTCAAGGATCCAGAAGGCTTTCTCAAGACATGTCAGCCACATATCTGCATCCACTGGATCAGCCATTCCGGCATAATCCGAAACTCTGACTTGACAAAGCCATTCAAAGGTCTTCCCAATACGCGATGATTCTTCACAGGGAACCGATGCTCTTGGCAGAGGCATAGGTAATCTCTCCACCATGAGATTCATCGTTACCATTATCTGTCCCATAAGGTGTTGGTAGACAGGATTCTCAAGAATTGCTGGTTCGATTTGGGGGACCTCAGGCACCCGATCTTCATGTGCCTGCACACTCGCTCCATCAACTGATGCAGTTGCACTGCTCTCGGCATCGTGTTCTTCGTGACTTCCAGACATCTTTTAGCTTTATCTTCTGCTGGGGGCAGAAGGTTATTATGAGAAAATATGGAAAAATCACAAGAACAGACACAAAACCTAGTCCTAGATCCTTGTAGACTCAGCGAACCTAGAGCTCTGATACCAACCTAATATGTGACATCCTTCTATCACACAGACAACGAAATGACTCACAAAAACGTGTGGAACTGTCATAAACATCGTATTACCAAAAACACAGGTTAATTAAAACTGATTGCAGAAAGCAAATAAGAAAGGAAATATTACAACCAGATCCACATCCTGCAAAGAATCATGTTATGTAAATATACATAAACTTGATACATGTCCACGGTTCATAGGATCCATCAATCCCATAAGCACAAGAGTTCATCACATGTTTACATACATAATAGACCTAGCCAAGTCAACAACATGATAAGAAAGCCATATCAACTATACATCATGAAACCTCATCAAAACACCTCCAAGGACCCAAGAGTACAGGGATGACTCTAGGACTCTACTACAAAACCTCTAAAAGACAGCAACATAACCACCTCTTTCCTTCTACTATTCTTCTTGCTGCTCAGCTGCAGCACCGCGATCACCACCACGTCTAGCTCGATCACCGAAAAAGGGTTTAAACCAATGGGGTGAGACACATAGTCCTAGCGAGAAACATAACCCCCGCCGAAACTATAAAACCTCAAAGGAGATCTAGAATAGATAAAATAGGTAACTGATATAAGAAGACCGTATATGAGCAACATACTGAGTAGAGCTAACTTGTTATAAATTCGTATCGAGATATTTAGGAAGCATACACACAGATAATAATATGGAACATGATTGACAAGACAAGTATAATAAGAACTTATCATAACATCTGAGGAACATGTAATTAGCTGCAAGATGTAACTAGGGCAACTATACAAACAAGGCCTCAACTAATGTTTTGTGTTTGCCCTAAGAAGATATGCTATACAGTTGGATTACAATTTATTATGCCCTGAGGAAGTGAGTCGTACCGCTCAAATCCAACCTTCGGTTGCGAAACCCAAATACGATGCCATACAAGGTCAATGGAAGAGTTAGAATCCATGACCTCACCTCCTCGTGGTTAGTGCATGAGAACCAAAATAGGACCGCAATCTCTTGCTTAAGTGGCCTCAGCCACACAGGGTCAGGCTACCCTCTGCCTATCCCACCTTGGTACAGGTAGCGGTGCTAGAAAACTGAGCCACGAGCCTATTCACCGTGCTCCGTCATCATTGAGCCATGGGCTTATTCACCGTGTTCTGTCACATATCCTGAGCCATGGGCATGTTCACCATGCTCTAACCACACGGAGCCACGAGACTAAAAACCGTGCTCTAAACATACACTACTACTTAGGGTGTAGGCGCACCCCGTATATTCAACAATATGTGTTCCAAGTTAACCCTTAGGAGAACTTGTTTCACCATCACCAAACTCCTGATGATGATGGATCTATGGCCAGAGCAAACTACATGAAAAGTTCCTCTATAATTAATTATTGCATTTTAAGTGGATTGCAAGATTCAACCAAGTTATGTAACATGCAACTATAATAAGAATGAATAAACATAAAACACATTATCTTGTGTTACATTGTCACTAAGGCCTTTAGTGCCATCAACATCATCCCGATCCATCACAAGGATCCAACATCACATGTTACCATTTGGCCTCTTGCCAATCATCTAGATTCATCACAAGGATTAACATCATAGGGATTCAATCCCATCATCGAGGCACACATTGCCATTCCATGGGTAACACCCATCATATATCACTGGGTTCATCATAACCCTTGATGTTCCACATCATATCATTGTCATGCCATCATCATGGCCTCATCATACAACTGGTACCTGCATGGTTAGCATGAGCATAGAGGTACAACTGTACTCATACAAGGAACATCTTAAACTTATTGCATATATCAAGAGAGATATAATTACACAATTGGATGAGCATATCTATGCATGACATTATCTTATATGACTTTTTGATCAAGCATTAGGGTTTCCAACCAATCACAAGGTACAACCCTCACTATAGATATATCGGGTAAGGGACAACCCTCAGCAAAGGAATCTCAGGTAAGGGATAGCCCTCACCAAAGGTACATCATCTCTCACTATATCAGTTAAGCATGCAACTCTTCACCACCTACAGTATCGACCAGCACCCATCTCAGGCTGCAACAATATCGGCCAACCACCATCACCTTGGTATCGGGCTGCACACAACCTGTGACGCCCAAGGCATGTAATGCCCCATGACGGGCAACGTGTTGCAACAGACTATCGGGAAGCACCATAACAACCACCTAGGTCGTCCAAACGACACACCCCTATCGCCCATGAATCATCGTGTTGGGAAACACACCATAATGCTCAAGTGGATCACTTCACATGGGGTAAAACGGCCAAGGGATATGACCCTATCAACAACGTCATCACAACATAAGCATCTGTATCGGGAAAGGCATCATCCAGCAAGGTGTCAGGCAGCACCATCCAAGAGGATGTCATGCAAGGCACCGACATGCCATGACACCCAACACAGACCACCTAAAGCCCAAGGGACCAACACAACAACTAATACCCTTCCCGAGTTATCACTCATAAAGGGCTACCTCTCCCAAAGACAATGGCTAACGTTGCATCACCTCATCAAGCCGATAACGACCACAAGGCATATCAGCCAGCCCATCATATCGGGCAGCAAGACATCTAGGGGTAAAGACTTATAACGGTCAAAGTGGTCAATAAGACACCCATCTAACATATCAACCAAGCTCAACCCTAGGAGAGGGATATTGGGCACCACCCTACACAGAACGATATCAGTAGGACATCTTGGGTTGTCAAAGATATTGGGTAGTAAAGGATATTGGGTAAGGGTCCGAAGGCCATATCGGGTTGGTCGTATTCAACCTCAAGACAACCACCAAACCCTAAAAGATCAAGAGTGTTGGCTCACCTCTCAACAACTAAGTGAGAAGGGTATTACACAACCTCTATCACATAACGGGTAGCAAGGTGGGTCATCACCAGCCAAAGGCTCACCTCTCAAGTCCATGGTAAGAGAGGGGTATTGCCCAAGCAACTAGAGTGTAGACTCACCTCTCAACAACTAAGTGAGAGAGGGGTTTTTCCCACACAACTAGAGCTTAAGCTCACCTCTCAAGACCAAAGAGAGAAAGGGGTTTTTCCCTAAGAACACACCACACATACCATGGAATTAGGAACCTTAGGTTCATCTCTCAACAACTAAGAGAGAGGGGTTTTGCCCAAAGAACCCTAATCCAATGGTTCGGCCAACAATGTCCAAGAACACATCTAAACGTCATAACCCTGTCACCACATCCAGCAAGAACAAGGGTGCATACTAGAGCAAGAACATTACTAACATGGTATGCATGGACGATCAAGATAACATGGAAACAAGTAGTATATAAAGAAGGTAGTATAGCTAGGGTTAGGAGTTATGTAACCCACCTCAAGAACACTCCTCAAGCTCCAAAGCTCCAAGCTCCAAGGCACCACCTTCGGTAAATCCTAGGAGAGAAGAGAACTCCATAACCACCATGGAAAAAAAGAAAGAGAGAAGAAGAAGAAGGTGCCAAGGATAGGGAGAAATACTTACCACAAGAGGAGAAAGAGCAAGGCACATCTAGGGTTTCGACCACCACTCGAGGAAGAAGAAGACTCCACCAAGGAGATCGGCCACCAAGCTCTATCAAGTGGAGATATCGGCTACCAAGAAAGAAGGGAAGCACTAAGGAGCTAAAGGGATCCCAAGCTATCAAAGAAGGGGGTATGTATGCAAGGGGGTTAAGTGGGCGTCCACTAGGGGATTGCTCCACATGTGCTTGCCCAAACCACCACTTGTCCAAACTATGCCACCTACTAGCAAAGCAACAACCACTTGTCCAAAGAATGGTGACACAAATGAGGTTAGGTCAAGAGGGTGTGTATCGCCGAACATGGTGCCATGGTCAATACACCACTTGGCCGATACAACCCTGGACGATACACACATGCCTGGTACACTCTTTTCTGATACATCAAGTAAACAAGGCTCAAGAAAGCCTAACAACAAGCCCAAGCTTCACAATCTTAAACGAGGCCCAAAAACAACTCAAGCAAGGCGCCCAACTCATCCTCTCAACCCTAGAGGATGCAAGGAGAGAGAAAGATATCTCTCAAGGTGGCAAACTTGCACACAAACCCTAAAACTTGGGTAAATTGCAAGTTGCACCTCAACCTCCTAACAAAGCACAAACAGAACCCTAATCACAACTCAGGTGATTAGCAAACATCTAAGCACAAGGTTTAGGCAAAGCAAACAGGGTAAGCCCAAAACGGAGGTCAGGGTCCTTGCAATTACCTTTCTGAGGTGGAGTTTGGTAAGTATGCCCAACTTTTTGATTTTGACATATGAGATAAATTTACTTTACATTGAAAATCAAAGGTGTGGTGCTCTTACTCCGATTATCTCAAATTTATCTTATGGAAATATCTGTCATCATCAAAAGGGGGAGATTGTTGGCTTTGTAGATATGATACACTTTAATTTTTATGATACAAATACTTCCTATTTGTGTTAATAATTTGTGCAATAAATATTTCAAGTGATCAAGGAAATTAGACAAGATCAAATGTTGAAAGAATGAGAAATCATATGTGTTTGGATACTTGTACATCAAGTTGTATCGAGATGATGCTTTGTATAGGTGCAAATTGTACAACTTGGCAGGAATGATGTAAGAGCAAAGGCTGATCGAATCAAAACCATCATAAACTTAGTTTTGTACTTATATACACCCTTTAATATAGGTACATCTTTTTTTCTATATTTGTTTGAGCCATTTTCAGAAATTTAGGACTTAACCGGATAGAATGTTTGTTGGTTGAACTTCTATTCAAACGAAATGCATTCTAATTGAAGTTCAAATTGAAATGACATTATCATTAGACCAAAGAGGTCTCAATAGTGTTTTAGTTGAACTTATTTTCAACCAAGATGCATCTCGATCAAACTTTTTTTTGACCGAGGGCAGTTCTACAGTACAACTCAGCTAGTGCACAATTAGCCAATTTAATCCCACTAGCTATCTTATAATGTCTAGTTTCCCACTTAACTCATCCTAAGCACTCCCCAACAACTACCTTACCTATTCTTAAGTATTACCTATATCTAGGAGTGATATATGGACACCCACAGTACACTTGAGCAAGACAATTACATTCTATCCTTCTAAGCTCAAATCATCATCATCATATATATATATATATATATCTTCACTTGCCTTCAAGGTAGCCTAAGCTTTAGCTCAACATTAGTGTCCTACTCCACCAAATATAGACTTACCTATACCTATGTGGAGTTTATCATCACTTGTTTATTACTGCTTCAAATGCATATCTTGTTAGATTGAGTTGCAATTTCTTTCTTCCCTTCTTGTTCCCTATTTCATTTAGTGCTTCATGTTACTTCTTACGAGAATGTTGCAGTGAAGTTCTTTGAAGCTACTTAGAGTGAGAAGGTTGTATCCAAAGGTGGTGGGGCTATATTGCAATCTTCTCAAAAGAAGGTAGTCTTATGGTGTTCCACAAAAAAGATGGTAGTTATTCTTGAGTTGAAAAGGAGGTTGGCCTTTAACCACAAAAGGCAACACTCATTGTACTTTGTATCTATATGGAAAATGTAGAAATATACATGTTGAGAAATTTTGGTTGGAAACAACAAGGTAGTGCACCGATGAAATTTAGGCCGGAACCACTCTGAATTTTGTGTCTCTTGTGTTTGCCTATCTTGTCCATTACTTGCTTTTCTCTTTCTACAACAATATCATTAAGCAAGTTGTAATTAACTAACCTTGTGTTTTAAAGTTGCATGAAATTTAGATTTGCTCCAATCATCCCCCTATAGAGCTTTAAAAAATTATAGAAACTATTATAAAACTATGAAATTAAGTGACTCAAACTAATTGATGTTCTATTCATAGAACAAGGTTTGAGTATATATGGAAGAATATATAAGTGTAGGACTTGTTGGATACCAACTTGCTGAAAACTGCTATTAGGTTCTTTGTCATAGCAAAGATGAATAAGAAAATGTTGGTAGTATGTCGTGATTACCAATCATATGATGATTGTAATGACACACTTTGTAATTTGTTTGACTATTAATAAAAGAAATTATGATTATTATTTTTTCCTTTAATATCATATTATAAATAAATATAAAAATGTCTTAAGAATGTATAACTCAATGACATTCAATTTTGGGTTGAGGACCCGAACATGAGATGATGTGTATGCTAAGGTGTCCAAGTCTATAGTTGGATATCATTATGCAAACTAGGACAACAATAATACATTAAGGCTAGTATGTGTGTTTACCGAAGACTACATCTTATTAATCATGACATTGGATACCAAGTTAAAGAAATTGGTAACTATTATGAAGAAGTGTACTGGATACACCCAAGTTAATTAGGGCACATCGAAGCCCTAACAAGAGTTAGAATCATATCTTTATGTGACAGTGGTAATTGTGGTCATTAGACATGAAGTCATTACAATCATCACATGTTGATCAGTATAATAACACTATTCAACATGACCTTGAATAAGGGCTCACATACATGTAGTACTTGGGTGTACTATGGCACACGTGGATTACTATGAGTTATGTATGACTATGCTTGATGAGTGATACTATGACATGCATGGCCATGCTCATGTGAATTAACAAGTGATGTTGGGATCCTATGTATCTTAGATAGTCTACTCTAGATTAAGGACTAATTGTTTAACATTAAGAGGATGACATTTATATACCTGAGATTCAATCCAGATATTAGTAATAAAGTGATTATATGATTGTTGTCACTATAGTCATAATATCATAATACTAGGTTGAAGTTGGTCTCCAATTTCTCCAATTAGTTGGGCGGTAATGATGTTTTTCTAGATACACCATTGTCAATGAAATCATAATATGATTATGGATTTCATTGCCAATGTAATTTGAAGCCTATGGGGTCACAACAGATAAGATGCATATAAAAGAGGAGTATGACACATACACATGAATATTTGGTTTGGATAATTAATGAAATTATTCATGGATAGACTGGAATCCCAATTAGCCAATCGAAAAGTGTAGTCACTTGACTAGAAGGTCTAGTTGATTGACTAGGCCCAGATCCATCCAATCAATTGACTGGATATCCTCATCGTTTGACAAACTAGATTAGCCAATCAATCACTAGATGGACCAACCACCCAATTAGACGATCAATGTTTTGGTTGATTGGATATAAAACATTTTTAACCAGTCCATCGCGACTAGAAATCTCATATAGATCACTAAAAAGAATCCCAACCCAGCAAGTCACTCAAAGAATAGTGGTTGTTTTCTTTCCATTTCCCAAGATTTATTGGAAATCATGCTTCCCTGCCTTCCATATAGATGGGGGACAGGGTTTTAGTTACACCTTTCAACTAGTCATCATTACCCACTCAGAGTGAGGAGATAGAGAAGGTGAGATTTTGCAATCCTGGCATGTTGCCAATGAGAAGGTTGCTCCTTCCCGTCAATTCATGGAGCAGGATGTGGATTGTCATCGTTCACATGGAATAAGTAGAGATGCTGACATCTGGCAACTACATAGGGAGGTATCTTCACTGTGCCTATAATTAGTTGTGAGAAAAGCCACTAGATCTACTCCATTACAAGGTATAACTCAGATCCCTTCCTTCCTATTGTATCATTGTTGACATATCTTCTTGTGGGGTCCTGGATTTTATTTGAATTGTATTGCTTCTGATGTTCCTATCACTCTCCATGAATCCTTATAGTGTTATCCAAGCCATATCACTCTACGATATATCTGGATTTATAATTGATATGATTGGATGTGTTTCATATTGTTAGTGTTGTTACATATGATGTGAACAATAAATCAATATGAATATCCTTTTTAAGTTCCACAAAAATCCCAAATCAACTTTTTAATATGTCAGACAGGGTTTGTTGGTAATGCGCCCTGAGTTTCTATCATATGATGGTTGTAATGGCACACTTTATATTTGTTTAAATATTAATAAATACAATTCCAATTATTGTATATTCTTCAATATTGGTATAATAAATAAATATAATAATGTCCTAAGAATGCCTTGACTTGATGAAATATGGTTTGGGTTGAGAACCTAAATAGGATATCATAGATAGACTAAAGAGTACACATTCTTTTTATGCCCCTATTCAGTTATTATTGTGGAAATTATGAGACAACAATAATACATAATACTAGTGTGCATGACGAATGATGACTATATCTCTTGAATCAATGACATTGGATATCAACTTAGACACATAGCTATTTGTTATAAACAATTGTACTGGGAAGACCTCAACCTCCTTGAAGTAACTTTAACTCCTTGGAGCAGCCTTCACAACCTTTAAGTAGCTCCACCACCTTGAGATAGGCTTCACCTAGAAGTAGCTCCAACCTCCTTTGAAACAACCTTCTTAAAGTAACCTCAAGCAACCTTGGAGTAGCCTTAACCACCTTGAAGTAGCTCCACCTCCTTGAGATAGCCTTCACCTAGAAGTAGATCCAACCTCCTTTGAGGAAGACTTCTTGAAGTAACCTCAAGCAACCTCCCTCAGATATCCTCCTACACTTCAAGTAGTCAAGGAGAACAAATAAAGTATGAAGGAAATAGATTGGAAGAAAGAAATACTTAACCAATGAAGTGCAACACTTTGATACTATATCAAGCGTATAGATCTCCTATCCACTTAAGATGGACGTGGCTATATGTGGTAGCTAGGAGATTGTAGCTATAGGACACAACTTTAGAGTACAAGGAAGAAGATAGCAAGTGAATCTCAGCTTTGTTTCTCTCTATAATGGATGCTCAAGAGTAGCTTGTGTGCTTTAGGTGTCCTAAGGCCTCTCCTATTTATAGGAATGGTTTGGAAGTGTTTAGGGACGTTTTAGGGAGTGTCTAGAGTATTCTTAGTACTTAAATAGGTGTTAGGTAGAAAGTAGTTGGGTTGTAACAACTAAAATGTTCGTTAAAAGTGAAGTTTCCAGAACTTTTCTCGGCCAAAAATATTGTTGACCGAATGACTCACAATCCACAAACTTAACGACCTAATGACTGTCTGGGTTCAACTGGCTCTAATGGCTATATGTCTATTTCTCTCTTGTTTAAACCTTAAAAATGACTATATCTCAGTCGACAATATTGCCTATCAAAACTGAATCAGAACTAAACTAAAGATTTGCAAAGTTATTTTTTGGTCGTCTGAGTCTTCGACCGAGTGATTCTTATTCGACAATTTTGTTGATCGAGAAGGACTTTTGTAAGGATTTGTGTTGTATGTGAGGTCCTATTGATGACTCATATAAAACCTATCAACCCTAAAGTCTTCATGTAAGTGTAAGATAGGGTTTTGGGTGGATAGGGAAGATCTAACACTTGAATTACATGAAGTACTTGTACATTATATTCTTGTACAATTTTTTACATTGAGTACAATTATGAAAATATTAAATATTTAAGCGCATTGATCTTTAACTATCCACTTAGTATGATCTCCTCATTTTCTTAAACCCTAAAATACTCAAATAGCACATTAGATCCACAAGAATGAAATGTTTGTCATCATCAAAACAAAGGGTATGTTAATGTCCAATTTATCCAACAAGACTCACTTAAGTATGATACATGGATCCCATTATGGTATTTAGAATCATATCTCTATGTGAAAATGGTGATTTTGGTCCTTAGACCTGAAGTCACTACAATTATCACATGTTGTTTCTTATAAGTTAACACTACTCTATGTGACCTTTAATAAGGGTTTCCATACATTTAGTGTTTGGGTGCATTGTGACACATATGGATTACTATGAATGGTGTAGACACAGTTTGTCCCTCCTATTGGAGTGATATCTACAACCACTTGATGAATGATATTATGAATGCTTGACCATTCTCATGTGAGTCAACATGTGATGGTGAGATCATACCTATCTCAAATAGTATACTCTAGATCAAGGAACAACAATTGAACACTAATAGGGTGATGTTTCCCTACCCCAGATTCAATCCAGTTATATGAAACAAAGGGATTATGAGATCACTATTACACTGGTCATAATATTAGTTTGAAGTTGTTCTCCAACTTGTTTAATTATTTGGGTGGCAATAAATTCTTGCTATATAACAATCATTGTCTATGAAGTCATAATATGATTATGTATATGACGGCCAATGTAATTTAGAGAGTATATGATCACACTCATAGGGTGCATAGGGAAGAGGAGTATAATAATGGGGACATGGTTAAATGGTTTTGGTAAGGTTTAAGAAGTCAACTGAATCATTTATGGACTGGTTGGAAGCCAAATCAATTGATTGTACATGCCAAGATCCACCTAATCAATCGAATGGCTAGCTAATCACTCGACTGGACTAGATCAGCCAATCAACTGAATAATGGACAAGTTGCCCGACTAGGCTGGATTAGTATATCGATCAAGTATGTATGCCCCAGTCTATTCATTGACTGAACTAAGATATTCACCTGACTGGAAGGCAACCTGACTTGGACAGTTGTTTGATTGGACTGATCCAGTCGTTAGACTAGCTGTCTACAAACAACAAGTTGAATAGTGGTAGTTGTCATTTGTTTCCTGGGTTTTATTAAAAACCATACTTCCCCACCTTTCCTATATATAAGGGAATGATGGTCAGGGTTTTATGATATAAAAAGACACATTTTGAGTGGCATTTGACCAACCATCATTACCCATAAGGAAAGAGGTTGTGCAATACTAGCACATTATCAATGGAAGGTTGCTCCTTTCATGCTGATTTTTGGAGTGCAAAGTGGAATTTCCTTAGTCTATCTAGACTGCATTGAGATGTAGATTCCTTTGGAACCACATTATGAGAATGTCAATGATATCTTGCTCCACCTTTATGCTTTTGATATCCATTGCTGGATCTACTTCACGACAAAGGTATAATCTCAAAAACCTTCCTTCCTGATATATCCTTGTTGATGTGATTTGCTTGTGGATATGTGAAGAAATATATATAGTTATTTTTCTTCTTCTGATGCGTCTGTCACTTTCTCTCCTTGGATTCCTACAAGGTTGAATATGTAAAATGTGATTTTCCTAGAGTACAGAAGTAAAATTCTATAGATGTCAAATATCTAATCATGGGGATTATTTCACATGAAAAAAGATGCAATCTTGAATATATTTTTGGATCTAAGGTAAGGTTTCTTCTCCCTCTATCTGACTTAGACAATAGAGCTAAGATGCTCATGAGATGGGTAAATCAACATTAAAGCTAGGGTTTTAACCTAGGATGCTTCATCAGGCACTGTCGGACTTGACCTGGTGGGCTATCGACTGGTGTATAAGATATGATATATCCATAAATCATACATGTCGCTTCCAAAATATGTTTTGTTTGGTGGATGTGTGCATGGTTATGGCCAAAGACCCCTTTGTGCTTGCATGATGTGGATGTGCATGGAGCTATTGACAAGTAATTGGCATGCATGTCGAACCTGATCTTTTACTCCATATGTAATGATTTCTATTACTTGTTATTCCCCTCAAACATAACTTGAGTTCTTTTACATACCAAGTAAATATTAGATAGGAATATAATAAGTTTTAGAGGACTTGGCGTGGCAAGGAAACCATGAAGATCCTAGAAGTGTCCATGGTTCCATTGATGTGATGCAATAGAAATGTAGGTTCATAGGTTGATAATGCATGCGATGCAATGGACCTTAGGAGGATAATAATCTTGTGTAGCTCCAAATGATTATTAATATGGGCATAATTAATTTGTTCTTGTGTAGATTGTGGATATAATGTGTATATGATACATATTTTAAGTATGTAGTGCTTGGATATGTGCATGCACACACACACATATAATGAGATGACCAATTTTGTAATATAAACACTCATTTTGTATTACACGTCTGATTATAGTAAAAATGATATTTATGAAAATAGTTTACACTGTAATACAAAATGAGTGTTTGTATTACAAATTTGGTCATCTCATTACAAACATTATATGTCTCATTACAAACGGGTACCTTTCTATTACAAAATAAGATCCATAGGTAACTACAGTTAGTTACCCACATGGGTAACAAATGAATCGCCTATATATATATCCCTCAAACAAAATATTATGTCCTAGATGCTTTCCAATGAGCAAGACACATGAAAACCTTGATCGACAAACTATGGGCATGCCAAAGTGTGGCACAATGTCTACCTTAGGGAAGTGTAAGAACAAGTATGTGGTTCTACCAAAGCATGGTGCATATTCAATTGTGTTAGCCTTTTTTTCAGACTTAACTAGATGATCCTAAACTTAGAGTCATATATTGTTGACAAAAGGTTGTGCATTCATCTATCAAGTGTTGCATTAGATGCATTTAGAAAAAGTTGCCTACCTAAATAGGCATGTTGCGGGTGATCAATAGATACAAAGTCATGACTTGATGGAATACATATCTTGTCTCTCTAGAAGACTTTATGATGAAAATCTTCCAATTTAGTAGAGAAGAATTTGAAATAAAATAGTGTGATGACATTTAATGAAAGACCAAATTAATACCTATAAAACTTTTTCAAGTCAAATACAAACTTTTTCTTCTTATAGATCAAATGCCAATGAATAACAATAATTTTTCATTGTGATCGGTACTTGAGAAGCAAAAATAAATGAGAATAAATTTGATGACTAGTTTGTGATATTAGGAATTGTTCTCACACAAAAACTTAAGCTTTATGTCTTGGATACAATAATACCAAATGAACAAGCTCTGAATGCACCTAGGGCAGAAAGGGGATCCTATAAGAGGCATCCTAACGGTAACATAGACATCAAGTGCTTTATGCTATTATTAATGAATCATGAGGTTTAAAATCAACATGAGAACATGGGAATTTTTGAGATGATAACACATCTCAGTAACATGTACCTAGAACAAGCAAGCCAAGAGAGGTATGATGTATCCTAGACATTTTTAAGTGCAAAATGGGAGGGTGATCCTGTTGAACCCCATTTTCTCAAGCTATTTGGGTATGTAGAAATTCTAACTAGGCCATTTTCATTTAGAATAAGAGTTTGCCACATGTGTGATCCTACAATTGTTGTCATATTCATTAAAACAATTTGTCTTGAATTACAACAAGAAGAATTTTGTTAAACTATTTGTAGAGCTACTTGGCATGTTAACAAAAGCTAAGGGGCAAATAAAAGACAAGCCCAAATATGTATTGAAGGTCAACAGAGGAAAAGGAAAGTCGAAGTGTAAAAGAAAAGTCAAGAAAGGTTCTATGGATGGCCAAAAATATAAGTCTTCTACACTTAAGGCAAAAGGAAGAGTGGGTAAAGTAGGCAATTATCACCATTATTTATGTTGGAAATTGAAAGAGAAATTGTCCTCTCTACCTAGAGGAACTGAAGAAAAAGAAGTAGGGGATGGAGTTCTCCACTTCAGGTGTATATGTTATATAAATAAACTTATCTACTTATTCAACATTGGTATAGATACCACATGTATATATCACATATGTTCAAATATTAAAGATCTAAAAAGAAGTAGACCCCTAAAGAAAGAGGGTAAAACTACTTGTTGCAAATGGAGTAACATATGTTGCCACTACTATAGGATCCTATTGTTTATCAATGCCCAATAGGCTTGTAATAGAGTTAGAGAGATACTGTTATGTATTTGCCATATATAGGAACATCATTTTGTTTCATGTTTGGATAAGAATGGTTTTGATTTTCATATTAAGAATGGCTGATGTTATATTCCTAAAGATGATATCATTTATGGTAGTTCTCTTATGTCATATGGTCTTTATTTGTTAGATCCTGAGGCAAATGTTTATAACATAAAAACTTTAAAGCTCAGTCTTGATGATGTTAACAAAACTGATTTGTGGCATTTTTGTGGCCCCATAAATGAGAAGTTCATTTCTAGACTCTGTAATGATGGATATCTAGATTCATTCAATTTTGAATCAATTGAGACGTGCAAAATATTATTTATTAGGCAAGATGAAAAAAACAACCTTTACAAGAAATAGTGAAATGGAAAGTGACTTATTAGAACTCATACATACTTATGTATATAAACCTTTTAGCATAAATTCTAGAGGCGGTTATCAATACTTCATCACATTTACTAAATCTTAGTAGATGCAGATATGTGTATCTAAATAGACACAAGTTAGAATGCATTATACATTTCTAAAAAATTATGAATGAAGTACAAAATCACCTTGGTAAAACATTAAAAAACTTTGATCAGATCAAGGTGGTGAATACTTAAGCCAAGATTTTAAGGCCCTTATGAGGGATTGTGGTATTTATCACAATGGACTCCACCTGGAACACCACAAACTAATAGTGTTTTAGAAATAAGTAATCATACCTCGTTGGACATGGTATGATCTACGATGAGTTTTCTTATTCTTCTATAACATCCCATGATTTGAGGACTCAGATAAAATGATCTTAAAAGGAATGATTTGACTATCCATATCACCAAGGTGCATCTCCTTTTCAAGGAGTCCTTCAGTAAGAACTTTGTGGGTTAGCGTCCTCAACCCAAAGTAGTATTAGGATAAGAGACCTATTGGGAAGTTAATCATGGGATGTGCAGTGAGTGAGGACAAAGCAAGCAACTGAGCTTAGTTGTGATGTATGGGGCTAGTTGTCATTCTTGAAACTCTATGAGAGACTTAGATAGTTGGCTCGGGTGTTACAAATGATATCGAATATAGCTCCCATGCAGTAGGTGGGGCCTGCATTAACATGTTGCATGTCAGTCTTTGGCCATGCAATTAACGAATGTTGGAAAGGGCTATCCTAGTTGATGGATCCACCCTTGCACCGGTAGCCATGAATTGGAGTTGGGTGTGTATAAACCATTCCGGGTCTATAGTGAAACATGGAAGATATTACGATTCCATAGTTGGGCCTTAATGAGGATGTCAAGAGTCTAAGTAGGGAAAATTGCAACATCTCAGGACTTGAGTATTTAGATAAAATGGTATGAAAAGGACTGATTGGACTAGCCATATCACCAAAAGAGAACCTTCTTTTTAGGGAGATCATCACTAAGAACTCTACAGTTAACTCTACTTAGCCAAGACTAGTACGAGATGAGTGACCTCTTTAGAAGTTAATCACAAACAAAATGTGAGTGAGGACAAAGCATGTAGCTAAGGCTACTGGTGATTTATGGGGCCAGTTGTCATTACTGGAATTCTACTAAAGCCTTAGATAGTGGGTCCAGGCGTTACAATTTCCAACTTCCTTATAGGCATATGGTTTAGAAACCACATCATTTACACTTAACTATGTACCTTCTAAATCAGTTCAACTGACTCCATATGAGATATGGATTAGGAACATTCGAATATATCTTTTATGAAGATTATCAGATGTGAAGCTTATGTCAAGAAACACTTTTATGATAATCTTGCATCCAAATCTAAAAAATGTCATGTTGTTGGATATCCTAAAGAAACCGAGCCATGTTACTTCTATATTTCATACGAAAACAAGGCAGTTGTTGTTGGAATTATTGTATTCCTCGATAAGGAAATTATTCTTAGAGGAAGAAGTGAGAGGAAAATATAACTTGAAGAAGTTCAATACCAATAGGACAATATTGAACCTATGGAGGTCAACAAGGAACAAGAGAAAAAAAAATGTTGTGGAATCTCAAGTTCCTCCTCTGACAATGGAAACTTCAAGGTGTAGTAGGGCATGTATTGAGATAAAGTGATATGGATTTTTTATGATTCAAAAAGATGATTAGTTTGACATTCATGATTATGATCTAACAACCTAAAATGAGAATATTGAGGGACCAAATGTTGAGAAGTCGCTAGAATGAGATTTGAGATAGACGTCATGTGTACCAACAAGGTATGGACCTTACTGGATCCACCTGAAGGGGTAAAACTCAAATGGTACAAATGGGTCTCAAGAAGAAGACCTAAATGGATGGTAATGTACAATCCTACAAATGTTTTCAAAAAAAAATTCAAGCTGTTGAATATGATGAAACTTTTTCAATAGTTACCATGGTTTTATCCATTAGGATCATGCTTGTCATTATAGCTTACCATGACTGTGAAATCTGGCAAATGGACATTAAAACCACATTCCTTAATGATATGTACATGATACAACTTGAATTTTTTGTCACTCTAAAAGAAGTCAAACAATTATGTAAGATACAAAGGTCAATCTATAGATTGAAGCAAGCATCTTGACTTGTAATCTTCATTTTGATGAGACAGTCCAACAGTTTGGCTTTATCCAAAATAAAGATGAACCTTTTGTTTGCAAGAAGGTTAGTGGAATCAAAATTGCATTCCTTGTATTAGATAGAGGGCATGCTACTATATAGTTGTTTAAACATGGTTGGGAAACATCTTCTCCTTGAAGCACCTTGGCGAAGGATCATATATACTTGGAATCAAAAGATTCATAGAGATAGGTCTAGAATGCTTTTGGTCTAAGTCAAAGTACATACATTGACAAAGTATTGAAAAGGTTTAGCATACAAGATTATAATAGAGGAAACTTACCATTCCTCATGGAATAAGTCTCTCTATATATAGCTCAATGTCCTAGCTCTTCAGGAGTGACGACACACATAAATAAGATTTCATATGCATTTTTAACTGGATCAATCTTGTATGCAATATTATTTACACATCCCAATGTCTTGTATTCTTTGAGCATGATGAAGGTCATTGGAATTTTGTAAAGAACATACTTAAGTACTTGAGTTGAAATAAGGATCAGTTTCTTTTTTATAGTGGTGAGGAAGAGTTGGTTGTAAAAGGTTACATTGACACAAGATTCCAAATTGATAGGGACAATTATGGATTGCAATTAGGTTTTGTGATTTTCCTCAATGATAGAGCTATGAGCTGTAAATGTTCCAAGAAAGAGACAATACTTGATTCTATAATAGAGGTCGAGTAAATTGATTCTTCCAGCACAATAAAGGAAGTTGTATTGATCAAGAAGTTCATTATAAACTAGGAGTGGTTTCATCTATTAACAATGCAATAGAGATATACTATGACATAAATGGAGCCATTTCCCAACCTAAGGAACCAAAATCACATTGACTTTCCAAGCATATACTACAACTCTGCCAACTCATATGAGAGATCACACATTGAGGAGATGTAAAGGTTTGCATAGTACCAATCTTAAGCAATTTTGTTGAGCCTCTAACAAAAGCATTGTCATAGAAAAAATATGATATTCATGTTACATCACTTGGACTTAGGTTCGTGAGTGATTGTCTCTAACGTAAGTGGAGATTTTCCGTATGTTGTGAAAACCAATCATATGTTGGAGATTGAACCTTGTGTTGACTGTTGTGTGGTTGTTTCAGAAATCATGTAGAGGTTGTGAAGAAGAGAGAGTATATCAAGTGATGATGAAACCCAATAGAGTTGGAGAGGGGGTGAAGTTGCAACTGTAGGGAGAGAATGAAGGAGTGGTAGCGGGTGTCAATTACTGGTGTGTCAAGCCAGAGGTGTACACACTAGCCAACAAGGGGTGACTAGATGAACTCCACGGGACTTGAACACACATGTGGAGCTTTCAAAATTTATATTAACCCTAACACAATCAATCACAATACCAAATAGGTCACCCGCAAGCACACAAGGTACTATTGTGGCATAGGTGAAGGGTAAGTGTCGGGGTCGATCCTCAGGGAGAAAAAGGGGCACTAGAGCTAGGTGAGTTTGGCTAGGTTCCTACTGCGGAGACTAGGGTCAAGGGTTTAAAGGTGATATGATTGTTAAACTAGGTGAGCAAGAAAGCAATTAAAGGTGAGAATGAAATCTAAGTTAACCCTAGACTAGATTAAGACTAAGTAAGAAAGAAAAGACTAAGCTAGGTATGAAAAGGCAATTTACACCAAGGCATGCAAAACAAAAGCACAAGAAAGAGTAAAGAACTAAACTAGCAAGAACAAGGTAAAAACAAGGCAAGAAGCTAACTAAGCAAGAAAAGAGCTAACTAAGCTAACACTAGCTAGGCAGGATGAAAACTAGGGTTTTAAAGCAATTAATGAAGGTGTGGGATGTTTAGGGGATGCACTTATCACTTAAGTTGGGGGGTGACATATGAACATTATGATTCCATTTATATTATCCAAACCAAACAATAAGTTAGAGTCTAATGAATTAACCTAAGCTACAAACTGGCCATGGATATGCTAGGTTGTGTATAGGGGAACTAGTCCCTAACACCCCCTACTACCCTTGTGAGGCTCAGTTGGGTTAGGGATTAGGTTTAATTCAATTAGAGTCTATCCAAGTCTAGGTTTCTAGATTATACATTCCTAGGGCAATTAGGGGTCGAGGGTAGTAATGGGGAGGTGAAATTAGGGTTTTGGACCCCAATTTCCCCATACTCTAGCCTTGAGAAGGCTCCATGCTAATTGCATTAGAATCATATAATCTAGCTACTTAGATCTCTCACTTAAGTTTAGGGAGATTGATTAGGATGTAGGAATATGGGAGGCAACCTAGGGATCCAAGAATTGGATCTAGGGGCAAATCCTAAAATTCACATATATAAGCAATTTCCTTAAATTCCTAAGTGATTTCACACACAAACCAACAAGCAATTCATGGAGAATAAGATGCAAATAGAATAGAATAATTAGCAAATGGAATTACAAAGCTTACATGTCATTTCCCCCAACATGGTATCAAAGTAACATAATTTCTCCCAAACAACCCACCAACAGGGGCCTAGCTACTCATGGAAATGGAAAATACAAAAAGAAAGGAGAAAGAGGTAGAAGAAGCCATGGAGCTCAGTGTAGATGAAGAAACCCTCCTCTCGAGCTACTGCAAGATGTCCTCCTCTATCCTCCAAGGTGCAAGGGTATGGAATGAAAGGGAATATGGGTAGGAACTAGGATAAACTAGTGTTTTGGTGGTGGAAATGGTGAAATGGAGTGGAATGGAGGTGGAAATGGAGAGGAATGGCTAAGGGGTGAAAATGGGGAGCACGGCCGTGGTGGATCACCATGGCCATGGTGGGTAGGGGTGAGCACAGTCATGGTGGGGTACAACTATCATGGGAATTGAAATGTCAAAATCATAGGTTGATGGTCGTTTTTGCACAGAAACTGGCACGACTGTGGTGGGGGAAGGGTAGTACGACCGTGATGGGTAGCACAGCCGTGGTGAGCAAGGTGGTGGTAGCTGTGGTGATGCACCACGCCCATTCTTCAGCTATGTAGCACGGTCGTGCTAGGTGGCACGGTCGTGGTAGCTGTCCCTTGCATGACCATTCTTTGCTGCACAACCGTGGCATTGTCTGCTACTGCACTTGGGCTTGATTCTTCAGATTTCCTTGGACATATTTGCTTCTATGGGTCTTTGTCCACTAGGGGTAGGTTGAGGGAGCATCAGACTTCACTTTGGGCTTCTCCAAGGGTATATAAACCCACTAGTACATAAATGACCTTTAGTGTCAGTTACTTAAGGCCTTTAGTGTCGCTTTCTAAGCGACACCTATGTGGGCGACGCTAAAAGCCCAGCTGTTACACGTCGGTTCAAAAACCGACGCCACAATCCTTCGCGCGCCACCGAAAACACGCCAGCAGGGCACTATAAGCGTCGGTTTTTAGATAAGAAACTGACGCCATATACTTTTACGCCACAGAAAGGGTGCCATGTTGTGCACTATTAGCGTCGGTTATTAGATAAAAACCGACGTCATATCACTCCCAACACGGCCGTGCTGGCCAGCACGACCGTGGTGTCTGGTCCGCTGCCACGGTCGTTCTGACCAGCACGGCCGTGGTGTCTTGTCCGCTGCCACGGCCGTGCTGGTTGTCTGGTCCGCTGCCACAGCCATGCTGGCCAGCACGGCCATGGTGTTAAGTACATAGACGTCGGTTATTAGATAAAAACCGACACTGTAATGATGTGGCGTCGGTTTTATACAAATAACCGACGCCTATTTTTTGTTTTTTTTCTGTCAGTCTGCAGACCTGCTGTATGGCTGGTCGCAGGATGAAAAACATGCAGTTCAGTTATGAACTGCATGTTTTATGACATCCATTGATATCAGCCAACAACAGGCCACAAACCTGCAAAATTAACAAGAAAGATATTCACACATTTAGCAATGCAACCTGCAGTTCCATTTGATTTTCACACATTTAGAAACATTCATGTAGCTAGCAATCTGTAGTTCCATTCATTTTCACATTCACATATAGAAACATTCATATAGCAACCAACAGTTTCATTCATTTTCACTCAGACACATGTAGAAACATCCAGACATGTAGAAACATTCACACATATATTATAATTTAGAAATTCATTTACAAAATATCATTCTTTAGTCATTATTCGTTATCAACATCCCAATTATATCTTAAATCCCCCACTACTTGTATGGCTGTTGCCCATTCTCCTCTTACTTCATTTAATTCTCCCGTCGTATAGGGAGCATGTACATCTGGTAAGGCATTTCCTGTAGTGTGGTCAGTTGTAAACACCTGTAAAGAGAATGATGTATATACATAATTAATGAGCTATAAATAAGATTGATATATTTCATATTATCTAGTGAGACTATATAATACCTCAGCAATACAATCGATGTCCATTGCGACATATTTGATAATCATGTGCATAAATCACATCACGTAGTATCCACATGCCCGTCCGTTGTCTTGTGTGGCACACTATAAATTTAAACATACAAAATATTAAAAAATACAACTAATTAAGCACTGTTCACATAAATAATATATACATATATTGCAGTCGGGAACTTACTTTCACGTTCTTCCAAATTATTGGCTAGTTCTTTTTCGTGGGGACCTTTCCTCCAGCCTTTTTGAACTCATCAAAACCCCTACATGTTAATGTAACACAGTACATTGCATAATTAAATAGTAATGTAATAACATATGTTAACGGATATGAAAATGAAATATTTCTCACCGAAATAATGCCATTTTCATTATGTGTCAAAATATTGTATTCAATTTACTCCCCTTAGGATCTAGATAATAGACAGTGAATGTCTCGGGGACAATAACCAGTAACTCCCAATGCATACCACTAGAGGTAAAAAAGTTAAAAATTAATAACTCAAAATCCACAATAAAAATGTAATTTTCTTAATAAGCAAAGTAAACTTACTCTACATTGAATGGAGCCATTATCATCGTCTTCTTTTTTTGAGCAAAAATTAAAAAAGCCTCACAGCAGTATTGTTGAACTGACGGATGGTCTCTAGCTACTAGACTAATCAAAGATGGAATCAAAAATCCTACATGTTCGAATGCAAAATCTGCACATATCTTGTCTAAGTAGCTGCAAAATATGTATTAATTACACATGCATTAATAAATAAGAAACCAGATCACCAGATCCTACACATGGTATATGGATGTATAAAGAAGATCTCACCTTATCCATAGCTCTATCACAGATGTATTTAGCCAATCATATCGAACCAACTCCAAAATATCTTATATAAATAGTTTGCTTTCGTATGATTGACCTGCAGCATCTGAATCTATAGAAACAGTTATAGGGCAGTTTATATCATGTTCGCCTAACCATATTGCCATACCCCTACAGTTAGGACCTAACGGGACAGTTAGGTCTTATGGAACCCAACTGGGTAATGTAGGAGGTGGAAGTGGAGGCATAGATGTTGTGGGTGTCTTCTTTTTAACCTGTATATATATATAATAATTTCAAATCAACTGACATCATATACACACACTAACAATTTAACGTAATGTAAATTTACCATACAATTTTAGTAAAGATGACATCCGCTTTTAGCCACAATATCACTCCGCCTAAAGCCTCACCAAGTGTTTCACAATCTGGGTGGGCATATGGCAATGGAAGATCCATCCACTTGGGGAATATATGTACCAGGCTCACACGAATCCAACCAGCTGGTAATGGAGGTCCGTGAAACATTTCCCCTGGTAGGGATGGGTAAGCCGACGCCTCTGCAATGACATATTCATTAACTTTTAGACGGCATGGCTTCAATCCCTACAAATTTTTGTGTAAAGAATGTTATATACATATATACATATCATCTTGAAAACATATCATCTTGAATTAAAAAACTAGTTACTATGTCATAAAAATACTTACAGTGGATGTGCTAGGTGGTGGGTCTATAGGATTACTCCCAACCTCTACAGTAGGAGTAGAGCGGGATGCTATGATAGGTATTGTCTGCTGAGTGGCAGTCTGAGATGCCTGCTGAGTGGCAGTCTGAGATGCCTGCCACTTTTTCAGTGCTTCTTCCAGTTTCCTATCAACTAGCTTATCTACCTATACATGGATAAAAGAAACGTTAGCTTCTAATTATTGAATTCTCTTTTTACAGTAACATTATAAAGAAAGAATATGTTACCTCTTCTTGTGAAAGTCCCACTTTTGGGACATGTTTGCGCTGGGATGGCCCAAAAAAAGATTTGATGCCCACACTAGCGCCTGCAGCCCTAACACATCCAGGATGCTCTGGGTTACCCAGAGCAACTGTCAATTCATCCCTTGTGCCCTCAAGGATGAACTTGCCTTGTTTCCTCAGCTCGTGCAGCTCCCACTAATCACCAAAACAAAAATTTGTAATTAAGTAAACACCACAAATAATCAATATTTGAACGATTGCTGTAAGAGTTGTATTTTACCATTTTTGCAGCCGCCTCAGCAGTTGTGGGCTTCCTTATTTCTCCCTTCTTATTTTGCCTCCCAGCTATCCAGATATCATGGCGAGGCAGAGGTGTGCTACCTACAGTGGAGGACTCCTGAGTAGCAGCAGACTGAGCAGTAGCCTCAGACTGTAGTCTTTGGCGAATGCCTGCATACCCCTTTGGACCCATTGTGTGGTCATGCACATTCAGTGCACTCCTTGATCTTTGTGCCTCACTGAGGGCCTAGTTAGTATGCACATTAATGATTTGGTTAGTAACAGTAAATGTTAATCTTGAATAGGTGAATACAACATATATTAATGAGATTGGGACTGACGCCTAATACCTTGAATTCATCCGTTTGTCTTGAAGCAACAAACACGTCCCATTCTTCTTTGTCGAGGAAGTTCCACTGTTCAGTGGTTGTCTTCTTCTTCTTGTCAGCTTCTTTTATGTATTCTTGAGTGATATTTGTCCTATAGTTCCTTAGGACTCTCCCACAGCGTTGCATCACACATTTACGATGCAGCTTTTCATCCAATTCAAATATACTCTACAAATTAGAATTGCTATTAACTAGTATCCAAAAAATTAGTAATATACAAAATATAATTGCAAATTAATAATAACTCACGCATAAATCCTTCCATATTACGTCTTTCTTCTCCTTAGAAACTTTATGCCAAGAATCTATCTTACAACCGCAATGGCTACGAGTAACGTACCCAAGATATGAAACAAATGAATTGTGATTCACACCAGATGCATTTCCTGCATTATCAAAATCCACAACAAGTTTGGGTCCATTGCCCTTTTACGCTATTAACTTCTTCATCATAGTGATGCCCCTTCTCCTATCAACTTTTTGGTGTTGCTGATCAAGTGCCTCAAGTGCTTCAGATGGTACATGTGCATCATCAACCTAAAATTTGACAAAATAAACACATTTACAAGATATAACTATAAATGGACATATAGATATAAATATATGATATATTTTTAAAACTTACATTGTGAGGCGGCGCATGGATGTCCTCACCCTCACGGTAATCATCAGCACGGTCATCAGGAGAATGCTCAACCATCTGAAAATTCACATTCACATTGTAAAGTTTACATTGTAAAGTAATTCAATTGTAAAGCTCACATTGTAAAGTTCACATTCACATTGTAAAGTAATTCACATTGTAAAGTTCACATTATAAAGTAATTCACATTGTAAAATTCATATTGTAAAGTTCACATTCACATTGTAAAGTTCACATTATAAAGTAATTCACATTGTAAAATTCACATTGTAAAGTTCACATTCACATTGTAAAGTTCACATTCACATTGTAAAGTTCACATTCAGAAAAATAAAACATATAAAAAACATTGTATAAACATGCCTCTAATATTGCGATTTTTTATCAATTAACAATCCTTCATTGTGATCTTCGCGCACATACAAGTCATCATTAGCTTCAATATTTGCTGGTGTTGGCAACCCAACTGAGAATGGACTGGAGTCATCATACTTATCATAGTACTGTTCTTCATCTATAGGATCTTCAATGAACTATCTTTTACCATGAAGAACAACCGACCATTTATCATTTGTAGGATCATCGATATAAAATACTTGTTTCGCATGTGATGCCAATATGAATGGTTCATCCTTCTCGCCATTCTTTTCAAAGTTCACTAAAGTGAAACCCAATTCATCCACTATAACTCCTTTGGTGTCATCAACCCAATTACATTTGAAGAGCGGAATTCTGAAATCTATGTAGTCAAACTCCCATATGTATTCAATGACACCGTAATATGACATTTTAGATTCACGTGGACTCTTATCCTTTGCACTTGCAAAAAACATAGTCGATGCTTGAAGGGTGACCCCACTGTTTTGGACGACACTCTTATCATCTTGGCGCTTTGTGTAATATGTGAATCCATTAATGTCATACCCTTCATAAGACATAACAGTCAATTTTGGTTTAAAGGCGAGGCATTTGATAGTTTCAGTAATATCATCTGGTGTTTGAGATAGTTGATGTAAGACTTTATTTTCAAACCACTTAATAAATGTCTTGTTATGCTCTCTAGCAAGCCACATTGTATTGGCTCGAGGATATTGTCTCTTGATGAAGTTGGTATGTTCCTCGATATAAACGTTCACTTCGTCCATGTTGTGTAAAATATACAAGTGACCTTGTTCCAACTGCTCACGGCTGATTACTTTCACACGTGATCCCAAAATTCCTTTGCCAAATTGCTCGTCAATATTCTTGTCATTATCAGGAGTGTCATTACCACTGAGAAAGTCATTGCAAAAATCCATAACCTCTCTCGCCACATAACCCTCGATAATACTCCCTTCAGGCCGATAACGGTTTTGAACATCACTTTTAAAAATGCTCATGTATCGTTCAAAGGGATACATCCAATGCAAGAAAACTGGTCCCAACATTTTCACTTCCCTAGTCAAGTGGACAACAAGATGTACCATGATATCAAAGAACGACAGAGGAAAATACATCTCAAGTTGACATAGGGTAACAACCACTTTTCTTTGCAATTTATCGAGAGTATCAGGGTCAATAACTTTGCTGCACAGACTGTTGAAAAAGAAACAAAGTCTGGTGATTGCAAACCTTACATGCTTCGGCAATATAGATCTAATTTCCACATGCAATATTTGTTGCATTAGAGTGTGACAATCATGAGATTTAAGACCTATCAACTTCAGATCTTTCATTGATACCAATCTACGGATGTTGGATGAGTAACCCTGTGGCACCTTAACATTTACCAAACATTCAAAAAAAGCTTTCTTCTCCTTTCTAGACAATGTGTAACAAGCGGGAGGTAAGTATGTTCTCCGATTTCCCATTTCACGAAATTCTGTTAATTCTGACCTTATTCCCATTTCACGTAGGTCCAGTCTGGATTTTATCCCATCTTTAGTCTTACCTGGTATATTCAACAAAGTACCAATGACACTATCACATACATTTTTCTCAACGTGCATGACATCGATACAATGCCTGACTGTCAAAGAACTCCAATAAGGAAGATCCCAAAATATTGACTTCTTCTTGAATAAAGATTTGTCACTCCGTGTGGCCATAGTACATTGTGATCTCTTACCAAATTCATTGACAAAGTCTTTTACTCTTTCATAAACAACCTCCCCCGGTATAGGTTTAGGTGTACTCCGTTCCTCATTCAATCCATTGAATGCTTTGCACTTCCTACAATACAGATGGAATTTTGGAAGAAACCTTCGATGACTGAGATATACAGTCTTACCGCCATGTTTTAGTCTTGTTGAATCAGTGTTCTCTTCACATATAGGACACGCTTTAGCTCCTTTGACACTATATCCAGACAAATTCCCATATGCTGGAAAGTCATTAATAGTGCAAAACAACATAGCATGCAAACGAAATGTCTCTCTTCGTGAAGAATCATAGGTCATCACACCTTTACTCCAGAGTTTCTTTAAGTCATCAATCAGAGGTTCAAGATAAACATCGATGTCATTTCCAGGTTGTTTAGGGCCCGATATCAACAACGACAGCATTACATACTTATTTTTCATACACAGCCAGAGAGGAAGATTGTATATAACAAGCATGACTGGCCAAGTGCTATGTTGGTTGCTCAATGTCCCGTACGGATTCATCCCATCTGTACAAAGCCCAAGTCTTAGATTCCTGACTTCTTCACCAAATTCAGGGTACAATAGATCAATCTTCTTCCACTATGGGGAATCAGACACATGTCGTAGGATCCCATCATTATTTTTCTTAACATCTGCATGCCACCTCAAATTCTTCGCATCTATCGGATTGGCAAACAAGCATTGAAACCGTGATATTATAGGTAGATACCACATCACCTTGGCAGGAGAACCAGTTTTGGACTCCCCCGAAGTCATCAATTTATACCGTGACACACCACATTTTGGACAATCTTTCAAATCCACATAGTCCTTTTGAAATAATACACAATCATTCGGGCATGCGTGTATCTTCTTGGCATCCAATCCCATTGGGCACAACAATTTCTTTACCTGGTATGTTGAGATTGGCAGCTTGTTTCCTTCAGGAAGCATTTCTTTCAACAAAGACAACAATGACGTGAAGCTTTTGTCGCTCCATCTATTGTTAGCTTTCAGCTTATACAATCTCAACACAGCGCTAAGCTTCGTAAACTTAGTACAACCTGTGTATAACGATATCTCAGCATCATGCACAATGTTTCTAAAAATGGGAGGTGGATCGGTGTGCTCTACCCCACAACTATCCAGCATCACATCAACGATGTCTACTGCAACTGGTTCATTCACATCTACGTCATCGTAGGCAATTTCTTCTTCCACACAAGCACTACTATCGACATCCACTGGTTTCGGGTTTGAAATCTCTCCATGCCAGTGTCATTCTGTATAGCCTTGTACAATCCTGTTGCACATGACATGACTTTCGATTTCGTCACCAGTACTGCTGACTTTCAAGTTGTTACCGCAATGCCTACATGGACAGTAGAACCTATCTCCAGATTGTTTCCTATGTTCCTCGGCAAATCTAATAAACTGGTCAAGACCAGAAATATACTCTGGGGTGCAGCGATTAAGAATGGACATCCATGATCTATCCATTCTATGATCAAAGAGAAAACAAGTATATATTACAACAAGATTAGGGTCTAGGGTTAACAGATTAGAGTTTTTGCATGGTTAAAACTTCGGCCAACAAATACATGTGCTGTCATTCTTATATATAATAAATGTGTACCACCTATCCCATTCTTGAACACCTAATCTCACTAGTAAGTGTATAATGTGTATTGGGTTTTCGAGAAAATTTCGGCACCATTTCCCTGCTGTTCTCTAAGTACATATGTACTTAGAGAATAAACGGGGAAATGCTACCAAAATTTTCTCGAAAACCCAATACACATTATACACTTACATCCTAAGTGAGATTAGGGATTCAAGAACAGTCCCAAACCGGGGACTATCCAAGATTTACTCCTAATGAGTAAATCTTAGATGGGTTTCTAGGCCAACAAATACATGTGCTGTCATTCTTATATATAATAAATGTGTACCACCTATCCCATTCTTGAACACCTAATCTCACTAGTAAGTGTATAATGTGTATTGGGTTTTCGAGAAAATTTCGGCAGCATTTTCCTGCTATTCTCTAAGTACATATGTACTTAGAGAACAAACGGGGAAATGCTACCAAAATTTTCTCAAAAACCCAATACACATTATACACTTACATCCTAAGTGAGATTAGGTGTTCAAGAACAAACCGGGAACTATCCAAGATTTACTCCTAATGAGTAAATTTTGGACGGGTTTCTAGGCCAACAAATTAATACATGTGCTGTCATTCTTATACCTACAATCCTAGTTTCATCATTCATATCCTAAGTTTTGTGTAACATCATTTAATCATGCTTGTCAGTAAATAATAAACAGTAAATAAATCATGATTCCATATATCAAAGATTTGAACAGTAAGTCAACAACACCTACAACAACACAAATACACGATTCAATTCTGTTATAATGTATTAATTAGGGTCACATAATCAATTTAGAAATAGAAGACCCACATGTGACCCTAAACCCTAAACACAAATATATGCAAGCACAAAATAGAACAAAATAGCACAAAATAGTAAATACACAAATATACACACATAATTGAGCAATATAGCACAAAATCAGCCACCACGACCGTGCTGCCCAGCACGGCCGTGCTGACCTACGATTTTACAACATGGCGAAGAAGAGGAGGAAAAGGATATACCTGTAGGAGCAGCGAGCAGGAAAGAGGGCGGCGGCGACAGCGAGCGAGAGGGTGGGTTTCCGGAGCAGCAAGCAACAAACGGGCGGCGGCGGTGAGCAGACGACCAGGAGCAGATACCTAGAAGGAGAGGAGAGGAGCAGACGGGCGACCAAAGCAACCACCGGAGGGGGCGGTGGTCAGGAGAGGAGAGGAGATGAGCAGTGAGCGATGGTGGCACCAACAGAGAAGCAATCGAGCGGCGGCGGCACCAGCAGAGAAGAAATCGCCGGACCTAGTTACACGAACTGAAGAATCTGGAATGAAACAGAGAAAGGGGAAGAGTCCCTCGCGCGGGTGGAGTTAAGTTAACCTTAAGCATCAGTTCTTTAACAAACCGACGCTACAACATAACAGTGTCGGTCACTAAGAAAAAACCGACGCCATAGGGGTGTATAAATTTTGGAGCGGACAGCACAGGTAAACAAATCGGCGTCGGTTTTGGGAATATAACCGACGATAAAAATGTCCCGCGCGAAAAGGTTTTTGTCGTCGGTTATGTATTTAATAATCGACGCTGTTAGTTAAATTTTGGACCTAATTTTTTTCGTTGGATAAATTGGATTTGGCGGGTGTTTATAGGCGTCGTTTGTTTATTCTTGAACCGACGCTAAATAGAAAGCGATATCCGTGTCTGGCCACTCCTATCCGATATATGTCAGTTTGTGTTTTAAACCGACGCTGTAGGTTTTAGGCATCAGTACTTAGTTAATAACCGACACCTGGAAAGTGACTTCATAAGCCATTTCTGTAGTAGTGACCCTAGGATCACTCCTTCTCTCTCTCTTCCATCAAACATGGTCCAAATGCATGAAAACATGCAAACAATGTCCATAAGTGCATTTTACACAAATATGCATATTGAGGGAAATAACATGGGATCTAACAAGTATAGATGTGATTGAAATGCAAAATGACACAAGATGAAGCCCTAGAACAGGGATGAATCACCACCCCAAACTTAAAACATACTTGTCCTCAAGTATGCTCCAACTCAATCTCTCTGCAAAATTTTCACAAGCAAGAAATGACAAATGCAATGTAAAGGATGATTATTGTTGAATAGGATCAATAGTGACTAAGTACATGCATTCCACCTCTCTCCTCTCTTGCTTTCAAAAACCAATCATGGAAAGAGCATAAACATATGAACTTCAAATATAGTGCATAAAACACACAAGCTATCCATATTTCTTTCATGTAGTTCCGGGTAAACCGTTTCAAGATGGTGTTAATCAAGGATGACTAGGAGTGATGTTTCACCTTCATCCTTTCAACCTTATGTTTCAAATCACACCAAATGACCCACGTGTCTGCGGAAAAGGAAAAAATGAGCTAGGTTTGATGTTTCCTAGCTCAATGGGTATAAAGATGGAAGAAAGGGTTGCAATAAGATTTTGGAGTGTTATTACATAGAGCACTCATATTTTCTTTATTTGAATGCTCTTAAATAGGAGCATCCTTTTATTTTCTTTTTGCATTTTTTTTCTTTTTCTTTGCCCATTGAGTAGATAGAGCATATGGTGATGATAGTGAAGCAGTGAGATGTAGATGTGGCCACCCCAAACTTTTGGAGGTGGCCACGGCTGATATTTGCACTTTGGCATCCTTTCATGAGGTAGAGGGGTAAGAAGATGATGAGTGAAGAGTTGGGTGAAAGAGGGGTCATTGGTGTGATTCTCAACATAAGGTATCCTACATGAAAATTAATCCAACACTTCATCCAATAATGTCACACCACATGAATGAACAACCTAAAATTGATATTTTAATCAAGTGATTTCATAGGCACTAAGCGCTCATAGCTTGCTCAAATCACAATTCAACCAAATCATCCATAAAAACAAGAGAGGTGATGCACATGTAAAAAGTCAAGAATTGATACCATTTAGCAACAAACAATGATAATTCACTTGCATTTGTCAAAGGTCATCATTTTTAATCCAAAATGTAGAGATTGGGTTGAAACACACTTTTAGACTAGAAATCTCAAATTTGGGCAAAATTGGCCAAAATGGTGCCAAGTTTCCTTCAATCACATCTAATCCTATATTATTGAACTTAAAGTAATAAACAAGCAAATCCTAGCGAAAACATGCAAAAATTACAAAAAATCTACATGATATGCAATGCATGGAAAAAAGGCAATTTTTTTGAAAATTATGCAATAATGACAAGAAAGCAACCTACATGGCATGCAAGTATGCAAAGTAGGTAAACTCTAAGATAAAGAAATCAAAAGCAAAAGCAAACAAATAAAAGTAAATGGCAGGTGAAATGCAAAATAAGAATGAAAATGAGATAGGGCATATCGCCCTACCACCCCAAACTTTTGAATCATGCTATCCTCAACATGACACTAAAGTCTGGGAATGATAGGGTAGATGACCACTGCGGTGGCAGTGGTCCTCCCTGTGGTGGAGGATGTTGGTAGTAGGAACCCCAATAGTCTGAATGTGGAGGCAGGTAGTTGTCCTAATATGCTGACAGTGAACTCCACCAATCTTCCCCCCACTAGGGGTTCCTCTGTGCCTGGGCATGTCGGAGCTGGTATAAGTGGTTGACCTAATAATGCATCTATTGATGGTCCAACCACAAGGCATCCTGAGTATGCTGAAAACCCTCCTGTGCCTGCAGTATCCTATCCTATGTCGCTTGAATGTCCTCTAGTTGTGCATGAATGGTGGACATGTCATATGCATTCACTAAAGGTTGTTGTGGCTCTGACGCTCCTGTCCTTTCCTCTCGCTATCTCACCCGTTGTGCCACTCGTCTCTTCTCAACTGCCTGTGAGGGCTCTCCTAGACCCTCTATCAATATCACCTCAGGGAAGTCTCCCCTCTAGGATGCTCCTCCTCATATCTCCTCAATCTGTCTAGAAAATCCTGAGTAGGTCCATATTGTTCCATGAGAGGTGGAATATGGTAGGGCAACTCCAAGGAGACTCCTGGGTATGGTGGGTTGACTTGGTAAATGACCTTCTGCTCCACAATGGTGATCATGGTAGAGCGGGCTAAGTAGTGCAAGTCAACCAGTTTCCCTCCATTTGCCTCTATGTATCCTGTCATATCATGTCCCATGGCAATGGCTATAGATGTCACAATCCCTCCCATTACAAATGGATTTGTGCTCTTGGAAGGGACTGTCCTAGATGTTCAATAATTAATGCTCCAAGGTTCATATGCTTCCCCTTAATCAACCAACCAAGTACAAATAGATCCTTCTTTGTATAGCTGCCTTAGTTTTCATACCTGCCAAAGATTGTGTTCACCAACACCTTCTGATAGGGGAGGAAAGGATTGTGAATGACACTGGTCTTTGATTTCCCAGCTACAAAAATGCTATGGCTGGTGAAATGTTTCCACATTGCAGGATATGTGGAATTGGAGTCATTCTCTATCCTCCCTCTGTTTAGGAGGTATAGCATCTCTTCACCATGGGCAAATATCACATTCAACATCTTTGAGGTTATCACCCACCTCTTATCCCCAATCATCACTCTAATTGCATTTTTTCCATCATCAATCACTTTCTCTAAAGTGGCAAAAAATTGTCATGTTAGCTCAATGTATGACTCCTACTATAGCTTCAGAATCTCAAATAACCCCATCTTCTCCATCACGCCCTAGAAAAAGGCATAGAAGCCCATAGCTTCCATCGTCACTTGACATGCATAGCGGGTTGCTATCACTTTGCGTGTCAAGCACTCCAGGTGCTTGACTTTCCTCGCCCTACCGGTAGTGACCTCGGGCTGTGGACTGGGGCACTGTTGTGGTATCTCATTATGTTGTGCATCTGGCATATGGCATCTCTTCATACTCTTCTTCATCGAGTAGGAGCTTCCTACGTGCTCGTGGCTGCGGCTCTGGTTGTGGTGTCGAAGAAGTAGACGATCGTGATGCTGAAACCGATGGCCGTACAGTAGAAACTGATGGTCTCTCCGATAAGATGGAGGGCTAGGTAGGATACGACGGTGTTTGTGATGCTATGGACAATGACAGTGTCTCCTGTCGTGGCTGTGTGGAGGTTCCATCCACAATTGGATCCACCAATGCATCCAATTCTGCCTCTATCAATCGGGGGTTGGTGTTCTTTGATTTCCTTTGATAGGAGATGACACCCCTAGTCTTCTCCACTACTTTCTTTGCGAATTGCTTCATCCTTGCTCGAAATCGGAGGAGAAATGAACAAAATTTGAGATTCTCTAAAGAACGGGGTTGTTGGGGTGGAATGGAGAGAAATATGAGATTTTGTGGATGGAAAATAGTAGAATCTAGAGATTGAGGTAGTGGAAATGGTAGGGAATTGATTTGGGATGGTTTGGGGGTGATTTGGTGGAGATTCGATGGTTGGAGAGGGAGCACGAAGTGATGCACGGTCGCTAGGGCATGGAGCATGACTGTTCTATTCTTCAGAGAAGTGAGCAAGTGATTTTTGATTTTTGCAAAATCTAACTTAAGTTGTTGGGGTCGGGTTGCAGCACGGCCATGCTACACAGCATGACCATGGTGGCTTCAGGCTGCATAGCCGTGCAATCTATTCTTCAGAGAAGTGAGCAAGTGATTTTTGATTTTTTCAAAATCTAACTTAAGTTGTTGGGGTCGGGCTGCAACACGGTCATGCTACATAACACGACCGTGGTGGCTTCAGGATATACGGTCGTGCTGCCTTGCACGGCCGTGGTGCATCCCTTGTCAAAAAAAATTCTCAAACTTTAGCCATGTTCCCTGTGATCACTTGTGGATTTAATTCACATGACCGTGGTGGATCACCACAGGTGTGTTGGTATCTGTAGCTGCTATTCCCAACTTGAAGAACATCAAACACTCAAAATTTTGATCCAAAATGATTTTTCATGGGTCACTTTGCCAACGTCTCATCTATTTTTTCTCATTTCACTCTATTTTCACCTGCACATCTTAAAACTAAACAAAAACTATTAGAAACAAGTGTGTGTGTGTGTTTTCTTAGAAAAGTGTAAAAATAAAGCAAAAGTATAAAAAATGGAAGGTTCGGTGAAAAGTTCTCAAACCTAGGTGGGTTGCCTCCAACAAGTGCTGAGTTTCTTGCCTTCAGCTTGGCTTCTTGGCGATTCTTTAGTAGATAATCCATTTGGTATCCTCATGTGCCCATTCTTGCAAAACATGCATCCCTCATTTGCACTCAATTTGTTTTCCTCATCCCTTTGATCACAATAATCATCATCAATTGTTCCATCTTGACCTCCTTTTCTCAAATGATCATTCAGACTTGTGAAGTGATCATTTCCAATATCCCTATCTTGGACCTGCCGGGTTGGGGTTTTGTACATGTTGATCTTGATCTTCATGTCCATGAATGAAACTGTCATGGTGTCACTGCGTACATGAATCTCAACATCAGTTGTAGATAAGAACAACCTTCCCAAGATGATGGGAATCTTCCTATCCTCCGGCTCCATATCAAGTACGATGAAATCTGCCGGGAACACTATGCCTTTGTCTTTATCTATCATCACCAAGACATCATCCACTCTTCCCCTAGGCACTTTTATGGATCTATCTGCCAATTGGAGAGTGCAATGTGTCGGCTTCAACTTGCCTAAACCCAGCTCAACCTAGACATTGTATGGCATCAAATTCACACTAGATCCCAAATCAAGTAAGGACATGTCTATGTGACGTCCCCCTATGTAACTAGGTATGAGTGGGGCTCCTGAGTCTTTTCTCTTCATGCGAAGTGAGTGTTGTATGATGGAGCTCACTTGTTCAGTTAACTTTACTTTCTTTGGAATCCTCCCCGTTGACCTTCTCTTCAAAGTGCATAGGTTCTTGAGGAACTTGGCATATGATGGGATTTTCTTGATAGCATCCAAGAGTGGAATGTTCACCTTCACTTGGTGAAACACCTCAAGAATATCCACATTGTGCTTTTGTCTCCTCTTCATTTCTGGTGGCTTGTCTAGTGATTCAATGAATGGAGGATCATTGGCTTTTGCCTTACTTGCATCAATGTGAGGTGGAACATTAGGGATGGTGGAAATTGCACATGGAGTATGAGGTGGAGCACATGGTATCCCAAAATCAGCAATATGTATCACTGAATCATCTTCAACAATTTTAATCACAGTATCACCACTTGGCTGCCTTTTCTTTGCTTTGTCAACCTTTCTTTGACTTGCAGGCTGCTCAAGAGATTTCCCACTCCTTATAACTATCACAATACTTCCTTGCTCATGGTGGAGAGGGGGAGCTAGTCGTGGTTGTGGAGGAGGTGGAGGTGACACTTGGGGTTGAAATTGAGGTGGAGGGGAGAATTGAGGTTGGAAGGTGAATTGTTGGGAAAATGGTGGTGATGGAGGGGGAGTTGAGTATAAGGCTTGGGATTCCCTTGGAAATGGTAGATGGGTTTCACTTGCATGGGAGGTGGATTGTAGAAAACTTGAGAAGAGGGCATGGGTCCACTTGGTTCATGGTAGCTCATGATGGATTTTGAAGATAACTTTTCTTCTTGGAGAGAAATTATGGAAGATATCTTCTCTACTTTCTCTTCTAACCTTGTAACATCTTTTTGAACATCATCAAATATTTTCAATCTAGAGAGAACCTCTTCCTCAAACCTTAAACCATATTTTGGACTTTGTGGCTCTTGATAGCTATAGGAATGAGGTGTCTTCTTTTCCTCACCATAGAACTCAATAGAATTGACAGGGTGGCAAGGAACATTTGTCACCTGGTTCTTCATGAAGCTCACCATGTCACCAAAAATCTTCATCACTTGTAGGCTTAAGTCATCATGAGTAGGAGGTGTCACAGCAAAGGCATACCCTATTTTATTCATCATGCTAGAAGCTCAAATTCTTGATCATTCAGCCAACTGCTCAAACAAAGGCCATATCTCCTCAGGTGGCCTAGCCATGAAAACTCCTCCATAAGATGAATCCACTGTGTCTTGGTCCTTTAGAGACAAACCAGAGTAGGATGATTGAACTATCTGCCACAAAGGGATCTCATGGTGTGGGCACTCTCTCAAAAGCTTCTTAAATCTCTCCCATGCATTATGAAACTACTCATTGCCCATTTGACTAAAACTTGTCACGATACGCCACATTTGTGTTAACCTTGCTATAGAGTAGAATTGTCTCAAGAAGGCATTCTTTATTGTTTCCCAACTCATGATGTCCCTTCTTGAGTCATACCAATCTTTAGCTCTATCTTTGAGGGGAAAATAGAACAAGGTCAACCAGATTGTATCATCACTAGTCGTCGGCGTCCTGAAGGTGGAGCATACTTCAAGGAAGGAGTCCAAGTGCTTGTTGGGGTTCTCACTCTCTGAGCCATAGAAGATGGGCAGGAGCCCAAGAAGACCAGGAGGAATAGAGAATTTATCGCCTGGCATTTGATCAACCCTGCTAGCAATTGGTGATTTGTAGTTGCTAGGAATGAAGTAGTCTTGAAGAGGCTTGTGGGGTGCATTTTGGCCTTCCATCTTGTTTCCTCCTGAATGGCTTGTCACGTACACAAAGCACAACCAAACAAAAGAAAGCAAGTTAGTAAACCAATATACACAAAGAATGCAAAGAATAATGAATAAAGAATAGCAATGATGAGGGCAGTAGGAAAAGTCAAAGCAAAACTAACTAGCTAGGTCGAGCGCCTTTCTCCCCAGTAACGGCACCAGAAAGCTTGGTGTGTCAAGCCAGAGGTGTACACACTAGCCAATAAGGGGTGACTAGATGCACTCCACGAGACTTGAACACACGTGTGGATCTTTCAAAATTTATATTAACCCTAACACAATCGATTACAATACCAAATAGGTCACCCGCAAGCGCACGTGGTACTATTATAGCATAGGTGAAGGGTAAGTGTAGGGGTTGATCCTCAGGGAGAAAAGGGGGCACTAGAGCTAGGTCAGTTTGGCTAGGTTCCTACTGCGGAGACTAGGGTCAAGGGTTTGAAGGTGATATGATTGTTAAACTAGGTGAGCAAGAATGTAATTAAAGGTGAGAATGAAATCTAAGTTAACCCTAGACTAGATTAAGACTAAGTATGCAAGAAAAGACTAAGTTAGGTATGAAAAGGCAATTTACACTAAGGCAGACAAAAGAAAAGCACAAGAGCGAGTAAAGAACTAAACTAGCAAGAACAATGTAAAAATGGGTCAAGAAGCTAACTGAGTAGGAAAAGAGATAACTAAGCTAACACTAGCTAGGCAAGATGAAAACTAGGGTTGTAAATCAATTAATGAAGGTGTGGGCTGTTTAGGGGATGCACTTATCACATAAGTTGAGGGGGTGACATATGAACATTATGATTCCATTTAGATTATCGAAACCAAACAACAAGTTAGAGTCTAATGAATTAACCTAAGCTACTAACTAGCCATGGATATGCTTGGTTGTGTATAGGGGAACTAGTCCCTGACACACTTTTTACGTGTGTAGAAATGCAAGTGTACACGTCAATTTAATATAGGCCTTTGTGAGGCCCGAGTCGAACTCAGGGACACGTGAATTATCGGAGACTACTACTAACTACTCACAATCAGCTAGACCGATTAAATAGTTGGAAGTTGTTGTAAAATTAAAAGAAAATGAAATAAAACAAAGAAAAGCGATCGATTAAATGTTTAGTTTAATCAATTCAAGATGAGATCTTTAGGATTGCGGTTTCACCGCGGGTTTTCATTGTATTAAATTCTATGTAGTTACTCAAGTTCATCTCTCAATCCGGGTAGTGGCCTGTAGTCAGAATTGTCCACTGTCGTGGTATAATTCACTACCTAATTCTAGGTCGGTTCCACTGTCGTAGTAACTTATACCCTAAACTAGGTGCATTAAAAACGATCTCTCAGTATCCACCATTAACCTTACACCACCTTGTTCAAGGTATTTGTCAATCAATGTAAATTCCGTTTCTTTTCAACCATTAACTCTTCTTTCAAAGTAATTAAGGGCATTAGATTATTATTATGGTGATCAAGCATAACAATATAATTGAGAAAACGAAATTATACCACAGATTTAAGAGATAAAGATGAATTACTATGGTAAAATTGTCATACAATGAATTCCTGGGCTACTCCCGGTCCTAAAGACAAAGGAAAATAGCCCCGCATGTTCATCTCAAAGTAAAACATGGTAGAGAAAAGGGAAAACATGAGAAAAACGTGATTGAATGGTGAAACCCCTAAACGGAGAAGATCCAATCGCTCCTTGGCATAGAATACGCATTCTCCCGCCTTTCGGTGGTGGAAATCGTCTTCTTCGGCGTCTGGATCGGCTGGGGCATGCTTCTAGGCTCCGTTCTTCTCTCCACACCTTCTCGGGATGTGTGCAACGGCTAATGACGTGATCCCTTACTCTTGGCCGCCGTAATTAGGTATAATCACTGAGTTAGGTTGCCAAAATATCACAACCGTCGGATTTAGATCGATCTGAAGCAAACTTGTATCTGACGGTGTCGATACCATCGACGCGGGTCGATGGTATCGACCTTGCATGGTATCGACAATTCTTCTTTCCCTTTATTGCTGCGCCTGATGCTATCTCGATACCATCGACGTGGGTCGATGGTATCGAAAAACCTGTAGAGATAGTTTTTTCTTTTTGTGTCATTGTAGCTCCACCAGTCGATGGTATCGACTTTTGTGTCGATAGTATCGACTCTCTTTTCTCCAACAACCTGATGATATCTCGATACCATCGACTCTCCTGTCGATCGTATCAAGATTTTGCTGCTCCTTGTGGCTGGCTGCCTGTGGTGGTGTCGATGGTATCAACCACTATCGATGGTATCGACAGTAGTAGATACTTGTTTTTCCTGAAATTGCAACACAAAACCACATAAGCCGAAACAAAACATATTCTTGTAATAATTTATGCTCAAAATACTGAAATAAGGGAGATTTGACATAGAGAAAGATCATAGACCAAAGTAGATGCATTATGCAATATTAACCACCAAAATGACTAATAAATGCATAAAACACAAATAAAACAAGTCTATAAATGCGACTCAAAATCATCGCATCAAACTCCCCTAAGCTTGAACATTGCTCGCCCTCAAGCAACTAAACCTTAGAATAGAATTGCTAGAGTCAACTAAAGAACAAATCATCACAACAAACATCCCATATGATCCCCATCGGACATTCACATTCTGGCCCTCACTAACCACAGAATGATAATTACCCTAAAGGCGACAGTAATCATCCATGAAAGATATCTACTTCAAAACTGAAGAACACTATCATATATGGCAGTTAACATTATAAAATTCGCCGGTCCAGACTCGGTGCATCTTGTGATCTCCTATACTACGTTGCTCGCCCGAACTACCATTTAAATGGAAGCAGCTCTCGTGATATTCACAAGTGAGGAGAAAATCGCGGTGGCCTACCAATTCGAGCAACTGATGGATGGAATGGGTGGCTAATTGAAGAATTGGAAGCATTATACGGTTTCAACATGCATAAAACAAAAATGCCCTAAATGATGCATTTGCACATATACATGCCCTAATGCCTAAGATTGGGTGGAATGATGCATGCACTAACATCCCGTCTCAAAATGAGATGGAATATCTAACTGATCTACATCATGTACTTACTCATCTTAAAATGCAGGTGAGATTATGTTCCTTTCTCCCTCTTATTCTACTTGCTTCTTAATAACTTTTTTTTCATTTTTCATTTTTTTTCAGGCCCTTATATCCACAAATGACAATGAATAATTTGTTGGGCTCACTTTTTCTGCATAGCTCAAATATTTGAATTATTTAGAAGGTATGGAACAAGTTACTCACCTTTAAAGAAGAAATAAGATACATGATGTACTCTATGCATAAAAATTATGAATGCAACTGAATGACATGCACCTAAGGATAATGTGCATGTATCACTATTATATTTTTTTGTTTATGCAAAACATGTGAAAGTGGTTGCAATGCAAGACCTATCTACATGAGATGCAATCAAAGAGATTAAAACCGTAATGTACTTCCAATTCTTATGGTGGATTGTGAAAAATAATGAGGTGGAAAGATCACAAGACTAATTGACTGAACCTTTGAAAAGTATTATGTGTCCCTCCTTACTGACCTATGTAGTAGTTAAGAGGTTTCTCTCTCTTACTTCAAATTAGAGTCTCATTATCATTTGGTCAGTTTAGGCTCAAACAACCAATTCCATCCACTTTTCATGAATCATTAGGAATGTACAATTGTGATTTTCTATTTTAGAGTTGACAAAACCAATCATTTTCTTAAATTATGTGCTCAAAGTTGAACAACACAAGCTTGCGAACCCTCAATTTTTTTTATTTTCCCTTAATTCCCATGTACAAGAAAATGAGATGACACGTGACTTAAGACATCCACAATTACACTGGATAGAATGTGGATCCTACAAACAAACTAAGATTGCAAGAAATAAATGACAAGAACAAACAAAATAAAACTAAAAATGGAGAAAATAAAAGATAGAGTAGTTCCAACTCCCCCCCTAAGCTTGAATTCGACTATGGCCTCATAGTAAAAAAAAATCTTAAAGGTTGGAACAGAGATACCGATTTACTCTTCTGGCGGAGGCGGGTACTGTGAGGCCGTGGGGTCCCAGGATGGGTACTACCCCTGAAAGCTAGGATCATACTGGGGCATGGGTGGAGGTTGTGGATACCCCCCAAAGTAATTCTGGCTCCAGTAGTGATCATAGAAGGACTGCTACTGCATCTCCATCCTATGCAACCTGTCATGAATCTGTTGTTGGTTGCCAAGGAGGAGGCGCTCATTCTCGAAGATCACCCTCTGATTGTCAAGTAACCGGTTCATAGTCTCCTGAACACCGGTATACACCGCAGTGTGATGCTTCTGCGTCTGCTGTATATCCTACAACATAGCATACATTCCTTGCATCGAATAGACATCCTCACTTGGCTGCGAGGGCGGTGGTGGTGGCGGAGGCTGTGAAGATGAAGACGCACCCGGATGCATGCGGGGACTCTTCCTAGGTGCTACTCGTGCCCGAAGAGGAGTGTAGGCCTCCTCTTCATCTTCAACCTCGTCGTCATTATTGTTGTCGTCGCCGCCATCTTCATCAGAGTCAACAATGGCTATGATGGGCCATCAAAAATGTTGAGCACCCTCAATATGGAAGACAGGACCGGGAAGCGAACATTCTTGGTATGCGTGGTTTACATGGCAATGAGCATAAGGTAAACCATCCCGAAGCAAGATAAGGTTTGATCAGTGAAGATGTTGCAAATTGACCTTGCTTCTGTTGGAGAGTGGAGTCAAGGTTGAGAAGTTCAACCCAAGGTAGTGTGCAAGTGGAGTGATGAGTCCTCCAAAGTGAATTGGAGCCTTCCACGCACTCTGCTTTACCGCCAACACTCGCTGCAGAAAGAAAGCTCCCCAGTTGCACTCTTGAAGCTTCAGTAACTTATGCAAGAAAAATAAGTCCGTCTCCTGGAATTTGCTAAGAGACAGATCACCCCTAGCAAATAGGGTGGAACATAGCATCCGATGAAGAATCTGCACGAACGGATGCTCGAAGTCTGCTACCGCTGCGTTGTGGTAGCTCACACATTTTCCTGGCGGCACCGTCACAAGCTCGACGAAGATGGCATCGTAGTCGGTCCGGTTGTCTGGCCGCCGGTAGTCAGTCCGCCCATGATTCCAGTTGTAGATCTCATTGAACTGGCAGAGTGTGAGATTGTAGTCAATGTTGTACAGCCGAAAAGACACACGGCCCTTGATCCACTCGCGGTCTGTGGCGATGATGTCGTTTGGCACGGCAAAAACGTCCAATGACGCCATGAATTCCGCCACCAGCTCCTTGTAAGTGGGCCATTCATTGAAGAACGATTGGCCATCAGCATGGTATTCCAGCTCATCGGGTGTCCTACTCGTGTGTCTCACCTGCCCTTTTAGAATGTAGGCCAGATTTGCATCGAACCCCAAGTTGCGGATCATCTCCCGCTCAACATAGCGGGTGGCTCGATTTTCCTCTTCATGATCTCCTCGTAGATCTTCTTGACCTTCGCGGATGGATGAACAATCCACGGGCGTGAAATCGATGCAGTCGGTGGAGGCACGAACTCTGGGATGTCCATCGGGTTGGCACGTGAAGAAGATGCACTGACAACATGCACCATGGTTGCGGAAGAAGGAGAAGTAGAGAAAGAGCTCGGTGAAGATCGGAGAAGGAAATCTCTGCTCAATGAAGAACGTGCTCCTGGATGCTCGTCGTTGAGCTCGGATTGCTCTAGAAGATGCTCGACGCAAGTAGAGGAAGAACTCGTTGAAGGTGTAACATCATATGACGACAAGCCCTCCCTTATATAACTGACGCTGGTGCTGCTGTGTGCCCGTCGATACCATCGACGCGGGTCAATGGTATCGACACGCATAGCACAATCCGTACTGCCGTTGGTATCGATGATCGTCAATGGCGGGATTTGCGGGGCCCGGATCGCTGACGTGTCGATACTATCGACAGGTGTCGATGGTATCGACCCGTCCCCCAGATCGACTATCTGGTTGCAGTGATCGTCGTTGATCTCCTCTCGCGGATCGGTGACGTGTCGCGTCGATACTATAGACGCAAGTCGATAGTAGCAACTTTTAATTAGGGCAACTCCCTCATGAGGCCGGCCGCCACCTTCTTTTTGAAACTGGGGCCGATACCATCGTCAGTCCCGTCGATGGTATCGACTTTACTGAGATGATTTCTTCTGAATATCTCTAGAGATCTCGCGAGTATCGACACCCATGTCGATACTATCAACCTCTGCTTGCGATCAGCCTGTTGGTATGTCGATACCATCGATGAGGCCATCGATGGTATCGACACAATGTGATTTCTACAGTCACCAACCTGTACCCTGGTCGATACCATCGACACAAGGGTCGATGGTATCGACTCTGCCTTAGTCCTGCACAATGAGCAAACAATCACTGTATCTTTTTTACACAAAAGACAAAGTCAAAACAAATCAAACTACGAATGTGAAAGAAACTAAACTAAAGTACCGATGGCTGGGTTGCCTCCCAACAAGTGCCCTTATTTAACGTCTTAGGCTAGACGACATGAAGCTCCTCAAGCATCTGGAAGTGCAATGAGTTTGACCTCATTCACTTTCCTTGTGTAATATTCACCAAAATACAATTTCAACCTTTGCCCATTGACCAGAAATGTGGTCTCGCCATCACGCACCATAATTGCGCCATGTGGTCTGACCTCCTCTACTATGAATGGTCCACTCCATCGGGATTTCAACTTCTTGGGATGCATCTTCAGCCTAGAGTTGAATAAAAGGACACAATATCCTTTCTTGAAAATGCGCATTTGAATATGGTGATCGTGAATCAACTTTGTGCGCTCCTTGTAGATCCACGAGCTTTCATATGCATTCATTCGCAGCTCATCAAGTTCATTGAGTTCAAGTAACCTCTTCTTTCCCGCTTCATCATAACTCAAATTTAGCTTCCTCAGCGCCCAATGTGCTTTATGCTCTAATTCCACCGGTAAGTGACATGCCCGACCATAAGCCAACCTAAAAGGCGTAGTGCTTATATGTGTCTTGTACTCCGTCCTATATGCCCACAACGCATCCGGCAGTAGAGTACTCCAATTCTTCCTCGTGGAAGCCATAGTACGCTCCAAGATCTTCTTAATCTCCCGATTGGAGACCTCCACTTGTCCTTGAGTTTGTAGATGGTACGGGGTACCAATGTTATGTTTGAACCCATACTTTCTCAACAGTGCCGTGAACTTTTGATTCCGAAAGTGTGTACCCCCATCACTAATGATCATTTTGGGCACACTGAACCTGTAGAAAATATATTCCTTAACAAACCTACACACTACAGCGGAATCATTAGTCCTTGTGGGTATTGCCTCTACCCACTTCGACACATAATCAACAACCAAAAGAATATACAAATTAGAATTTGAGGACACAAAGGGTCCCATAAAATCTATACCCCATAAGTAAAATACCTCAACCTCCTGGAATACATTAAGGGACATCTCTTGTCTTTTCAAAATGTTACCCGCCCTTTGGCAGGAATCACATTGCCGCACAAACTCATAAGCATCCTGAAATAAGGTAGGCCAATATAGGCCACTTTCCAATACTTTGGCTGCAGTGCGAGAGCTTGCATGGTGTCCGCCCGTCAGTAGTGTGTGGCAATGGCGAAGAACGCTCTCGTATTCCACCTCAGGTACACACCTACGTACAACACCATCCCTGCATTGCTTCAAGAGAATAGGGTCATCCCAGAAATAATATCGTAAAGAATGGAAATTTTTTTTCTTCTCTTGATACGTCCAATCACCCGAGATGATTTTGCAGGCAAGATAGTTCACAATATAAGAAAACCATGGGTCTTTCGATTTCACTTTCAAAAGCTGCTCGTCCAGAAATGTCTCGGTAATGGGTATGTGTAAATCCTTTTCATCTACCCTCTCTAACCTAGACAAATGGTCCGCGACCACATTTTCAATCCCCGCCTTGTCTTTGATTTCGATATCAAATTCCTGTAAAAGCAAGATCCACCTAATCAATCTAGGTTTGGCATCCTTTTTCTCCATCAAATACTTGATGGCGACGTGGTCCGTCCATACCACGACTTTCGATCCAACTAGATATTGCCAAAATTTTTCAAAAGAGAAAACAACGACAAGCAATTCTTTCTCGGTATTCATGTAATTGAGTTGGGCGTCATTCAAAGTTTTAGATGCATAAAAAATCACAGCGGGTTTATTGTCCACCCGTTGTCCCAAGACAGCCCCAACCGCGAAATCAGATGCATCACACATTAGTTCAAACGGCTTGGTCCAATTCGGTGTTTGCACAACCGGTGCGGAAATCAATTTTTCCTTAAGCACATTGAACACATGTAGAAATTTTTCATTAAAGTAAAAAATAACATCCTTTTCTAAAAGCTCCGATAAAGGTTTGGTGATTTTAGAAAAATCTTTTATAAAACAACGATAGAAACCGGCGTGACCTAAGAAGCTCCGTACCCCTTTAACTGAATTCGGTGGGGGCAATTTGGAAATCACTTCGATTTTTACCGGGTCTACCTCCAAACCTTTGCTAGACACTTTATGTCCTAGCACTATTCCTTCACTCACCATCATGTAACATTTCTCCCAATTGAGGACCAAATGAGTGTCCTCACAACATTGCAAGACCTTATCCAGATTGTAAAGGCACTCATCAAAGGATGCACCATAAACAGAGAAATCATCCATAAAAACCTCTAGACAACGTTCTACCATATCATAAAAAATGGCAAGCATACAACGCTGAAAGGTTGCCGGTGCATTACATAACCCAAAAGGCATACGGCGGTACGCAAACGTTCCATAAGGACAAGTGAACGTGGACTTCTCTTGGTCCTTAGGATCAATCGAAATCTGATTGTACCCCGAATAACCATCTAGAAAACAAAAATGTGATCGGCTGGCTAAGCGCTCTAAAATTTGATCAATAAACGGAAGAGGAAAGTGATCCTTTAGCGTAGAGGCATTCAATCGACAGTAATCTATGCAAACACGCCACCCGGTTACCAAGCGGGTGGTGATAGGTTCATTTAAAAGATTATGGGTAACAGTGATTCCCCCCTTTTTAGGGACTACCTGCGTAGGACTCACCCACGTCGAGTCAGAAATAGTATAGATGATACCTACAGAAAGAAGCTTAATCACCTCCTTCTTAACAACCTCCATCATGCTCGAATTTAGTCGACGTTGCGGCTGAATCACCGACTTGGCTCCCTTTTCGAGCTGAATTTTGTGCTGGCACAAAGTAGGGGAGATCCCCTTGATGTCTGCAACCGACCACCCGAATGCTCCTCGGTGGTTCTTCAACACAATAAGCAGCTGGTCCTCCTCCTCGACACTCAAATACACCGATATAACCACAGGCAGCTTTTCTTTCTCAGCCAGAAATGCGTACTTCAGGTGCGGTGGCAATGGCTTCAACTCCAATTATGGCGGGCTGATTAAGGATGATTGAAGTGGTGGTGGGAGTTCGCCTAAGTCTTCATAGTACCTCGCATAGAAGCACAACAACATCTGAAGCATCTTGGCACACTCCTTTAGTGACTTGCTTCTCATCCAATCATGTGTGATATTGACTAAGCAGGCTTCAAGTGGTAATTCTGGATGTGCATCAAAAACCGAATTTGCTATAGCCTCATCTTCAGTAGAGGGAGGAATGTCCTCCTCTTCATCATTCGGAAAACCTACAGCCTTGCTAAGGGATACCACCTTGGTCTACTCCATGATGTCTATAACCAATGTCCCTTTTTCCACCTTGGTCATTACATGAGCCATATCTAAAAATGGCTTCCCTAGACAAAGTGAGATATTTTGATCAAAATGCTTTACCATGTGGCACTGCTCCTTGGCTTTAAGTGACGTGGTGCTGGAAGTCATGACCATCTCGAAGCGATCATCAGCTATACCCAAGGTCAAATGACCTCTCCCCATCTCAAGTATCATGTCAGCTGTAGCTTGGAAGGGTCGTCCGAGTAGTAACTCATTGCCTTGTTCATCTTGCATCTCCATGATGACAAAATATGCTGGAAATACAAATCGATCTACTTTCACTAGCACGTCTTCACAAATACCGTATGGCTTTACCAGAGAATTGTCCACCAATTGGATTGTCATGTTGCTAGGTCGTGACTCTTTTAATCCCATATTCTTGAATGTAGAGAGGGGCATCAAGTTCATGCTCGCCCCGGAGTCACATAGTGCTTCACCAAACTTCACTTTCCCAATGTAGCATGAGATGTTGAAGCAGCTCAGATCCTGCCTCTTTGGTGGCAATGTGCCCATGATGAAGGCACTCACCTGCTCCTTAAGCACTACAACCTATGTGTCTGGGATTTTCCTCTTCTTGGTAATGATGTCTTTCAGAAATTTGCCGTAAGAAGGGATTTGCTCAATTTCTTCCAATAATGGGATGTTGACTGAAAGCTTTCTGAAACTGTCTAGAAACTTTTTAAACTGGGCATCCACTTTCCTTGCCTTTGCACTGTTCGGATATGGGACCGGGATAGCCTGTGCCCTTTGATGAGGTGGCACATATGGTGTCCTTTTCTGTGTCTCCTCCTCATCTGTAATAGGATCTTCAATAGCATCCACTGCTATATCCGTAACTGGTTCTGTGACCGGTATGGGCAGCTCCTCAGTGGCCTCACCTTCAATTTCTTCTTGGGGTTTGCTTGGTTCATCGGCTCTGGGGTTTAAAAGCTTCTTGCCACTCCTTAGCAGGATGGCCTTCGCCTGTTGGTTTCCTACTGGAATATTAGTGTTACCCAAAAAACCTTGGTGCGTCAGCTTTTTCAGATTGGCTATCTCGGCTGCCATTTGCGCCATGGACGTCTCTATTGTCCTCATCTGAGCTCCATGGCTCTGTAGTGTCTGCCCGAACTGGTTCATAAATTCCCCCTGTTGCTTTATCTGCTGGCCAAAAGTAGTCATTAATTCTTGATTTTTCTTTATCACTTGGTTGAGCAACTCCATGCTCTTGTCCTCTGCTACTGGCTGGGGTTTTGCATCTGGGTCCTGCAAAAAGTTGTTTGGATCCTTCCAAGAGAACTTCTTGTCCTTCCTCCATGAGTAATCATTATTTCTGTAACCTTACTGCCGCCTCATGAATTTGACTTGTGCCTCATCCTCGGATTCAGTATCCTCCTTTGCAAGCAGTTTCTTTGCGAGAAGGTCCATCTTCTCATTCAGCTCCTTGATTTCTTTTGACTCCCCTGCTACTCGAACATGCTCAACAACATCCCTGTCACCCCACGATTGCTTCTTGGCCATGTTCTTAAGGATTTCCCAACACCTCGTATCTGTGTTGTTCAAAAAGAATCCTGAGCCTGCTGAATCGAGGTTACTTCTATCATGCTCGGAGAGAGAAAAATAGAAGATCTTGACCTGTGTCTCCTTGTCAAGCCCGTGATGCGGGCACCGCTTAAGCATGATCTGAAACCTTTCCCATGTCTCAGAGTAGGTCTCTCCTGCTTTCTAAGTGAAGTTGTGGATCTTCCTGATCATGTCATTGGTCTTCTCGGGTGGGAAGAACCTTTCAAAGAAAACCTCCACCATGTAGTTCCAGGATTCCACATATTCATCATCCAGATTGTGCAACCACTCACATGCAGTTCCTGCTAGAGAACTCGGGAACAACTTTAAGTAAAGCGTCTCTTGTGGAAATCTGTCAATTTTTATCATGTCACAATTCTCCACAAATTGGCTTATATGCGTGACTGGATCTTCATTCTTAAGCCCATGGAATGCGTTTGATTTGACCAAGTTGATTAATACAGGATCAATCTTGTAAGTCAGAATGTTGATAGCCTGCTTCTTGATTGGCCCCTTCATCGTAGATGAAGAAGAAGCCTTGGTCTTCTCCCATATTGTCTGTGGCTCTGCCATCTCTTCTTGCTCGGATTCTGAGTTTATTTCTTCCAGATGGTCTTGATTGTGATCCTCCTCATCTTCCGGTCCTTGCAATGGAACCTCTGGTGCGTGGTGCGTGTAGTCAGTGCTACGCGTCTGCACCATGCACAGTACCTGCAAAGTGAAAATTTAAGTTCACTACAGTGCTTGATGATTACAAAAATTAGAAAATAGACTATGAATTTTTTAAATGATTTCAAACTAATAATAAAAAAAACTAAAAAGTGGTCTAGAGTGGCCGCTTGCAGCACTCGTAGTGCCGACAATTGCCGTGTCCCCGGCAACGCCGCCAAAAACTTGACACACTTTTTATGTGTGTAGAAACACAAGTGTACGCGTCAATGTAATATAGGCCTTTGTGAGGCCCGAGTCGAACTCAGGGACACGTGAATTATCAGAGACTACTACTAACTACTCGCAATCAACTAGACCGATTAAATAGTTGGAAGTTGTAAAATTAAAAGAAAATGAAATAAAACAAAGCAAAGCGATCGATTAAATGTTTAGTTTAATCAATTCAAGATGAGATCTTTAGGATTGTGGTTTCACCGTGAGTTTTCATTGTATTAAATTCTATGTAGCTACTCAAGTTCATTTCTCAATCCAGGTAGTGGCGTGTAGTCAGAATTGTCCACTGTCGTGGTACAATTCACTACCTAAGTCTAGGTCGGTTCCACCATCGTAGTAACCTATACCCTAAACTAGGTGCATTAAAAATGATCTCTCGGTAACCACCATTAACCTTACACCACCTTGTTCAAGGTATTTGTCAATCAATGTAAATTCCGTTTCTTTTCAACCATTAACTCTTCTTTCAAATTAATTAAGGGCATTAGATTATTATTATGGTGATCAAGCATAACAATATAATTGAGAAAATGAAATTATACCACCGATTTAAGAGATAAAGATGAATTACTATGGTAAAATTGTCATACAATGAATTCCCGGGCTACTCCCGGTCCTAAAGACAAAGGGGATTATCCCCGCATGTTCATCTCAAAGTAAAACATGGTAGAGAAAAGGGAAAACATGAGAAAAACGTGATTGAATGGTGAAACCCCTGAACGGAGAAGATCCAATCGCTCCTTGGCGTATAATACGCGTTCTCCCGCCTTTCGGTGGTGGAAATCGTCTTCTTCGGTGTCCGGATCGGCTGGGGCGTGCTTCTGGGCTCCGTTCTTCCCTCCACACCTTCTCGGGATGTGTGCAGTGGCTAATGACGTGATCCCTTACTCTTGGCCGCCGTCATTAGGTATAATCACCGAGTTAGGTCGCCAAAATATCACAACCGTCGGATTTAGATCGATCTAAAGCAAACTTGTATCTGACGGTGTCGATACCATCGACGCGGGTCGATGGTATCGACCTTGCGTGGTATCGGCAATTCTTCTTTCCCTTTATTGCTGCGCCTGATGCTATCTCGATACCATCAACGTGGGTCGATGGTATCGACAAACCTGTAGCGAAAGTTTTGTCTTTTTGTGTCGCTGTAGCTCCACCAGTTGATGGTATCGACTTTTGTGTCGATAGTATCGACTCTCTTTTCTCCAGCAACCTGATGGTATCTTGATACCATCAACTCTCCTATCGATAGTATCGAGATTTTGCTGCTCCTTGCGGCTGGCTGCCTGTGGTGGTGTCGATGGTATCGACCACTGTCGATGGTATCGACAACAGTAGATACTTGTTTTTCCTGAAATTGCAACACAAAACCACATAAGACAAAACAAAACATATTCTTGTAATAATTTATGCTCAAAATACTGAAATAAGGGAGATTTGACATAGAGAAAGTTTATAGACCAAAGTAGATGAATTATGCAATATTAACTACCAAAATGACTAATAAATGCATAAAACACAAATAAAACCAGTCTATAAATGCGACTCAAAATCATCACATCAGTCCCTAACACCCCCTACTACCCTTGCGAAGTTCAATTGGGTTAGGGATTAGGTTCAATTCAATTAGAGTCTAGCCAAGTCTAGGTTTCTAGATTAGACATTCCTAGGGCAATTAGGGGTTGAGGGTAGTAATGGGGAGGTGAAATTAGGGTTTTGGACCCCAATTCCTCCACACTCTAGCCTTGAGAAGGCTCCATTCTAATTGCACTAGAATCATCTAATCTAGATACTTATATCTCTCACTTAGGTTTAGGGATATTGATTAGGATGTAGGAAGATGGGAGGCAAAGGGATCCAATAATTGGACCTAGGGGCAAATCCTAAAATTCACATATATAAGCAATTTCCCTAAATTCCTAAGTGATTTCACACACAAACCAACAAGCAATTCATGGGGAATAAGATGCAAATAGAATAGAATAATTATTAAATGGAATTACAAAGCTTACATGTCATTTCCCTCCAACATGGTATCAAAGTAACACAATTTCTCCCAAACATCCCACCAACAGGGGCCTAGCTACTCATGAAAATGGAAAATACAAAAAGAAAGGAGAAAGAGGTATAAGAAGCCATGGGGCTCATTGTAGATGAAGAAATCCTCCTCTCCAGCTATTGTAAGACATCCTCCTCTCTCCTCCAAGGTGCAAGGGTATGGAATGAAGGGGATTATGGGTAGGAACTAGGATAAACTAGTGTTTTGGTGGTGGAAATGGTGAAATGGAGTGGAATGGAGGTGGAAATGGAGAGGAATGGCTAAGGGGAGAAAATGGGGAGCTAGGAGGTGGTGGAAGGTAGCTAACCTCGACCTACAGCTGCCACCCCCTATATATAGCCGCGGGGGAAGCAATAGGTCAAGTAGGGGCAAAGTGGGAAATGTAGTGGAAAAAGTAGATAGGTTTTATGAGTAGCATGGCCGTGGTGGATCACCAAGGCATGGTGGGTAGGGGTGTGCATGGTCGTGGTGAGGTACAACGATCGTGTGAATTAAAATTTCAAAACCACATGTTGATGGTTTTTTTTGCACTAAAACTTACACGACCGTGGTGGTCACCACGGTCGTGGTGGGGTAAAGGGTAATACGACCATGGTGAGCAAGGTGATGTTGGTCGTCGTGCTGTACCACACCCATTCTTCAATTATGTAGCATGGCCGTGCAAGGTGGCACGACCGTGGTGGCTATCCCTTGCATGGCCATTCTTTGTTGCACGTCCGTGGCACTGTCTTCTACTACACTTGGGCTTGATTCTTCTGATTTCCTTGGACATCTTTACTTTTATGGGTTTTTGGCCACTAGGGGTAGGTTGAGGGAGCATCAGACTTAACTTTGGGCTCCTCCAAGGGTAGAGAAACCCTAGGATCACTCCTCTCTCTCTTCCATAAAATGTGGTCCAGATGCCTGAAACATGCAAATAGTCCATAGGTACATTTTACACATAACATGTAATCTAACACGTATGGATGTGATTGAAATGCAAAATGACACAAGACGAAGCCCTAAAATAGGGCTGAATCAATTACCACTGGAGTAGATAGATGAAGGAGGTCAATCTGTTGGTTCTAGCAAGGGGTGTTGTCATGGAGGCTAAGTGATTATTACAAGTTTTCATTGTAGGTTTGTTGGATAGGATTAACTGGAGGTCAAGCTTCTGGGTAGTCAGAAGAAGATGACATGCTTCTGAATTGTAGGACACCCTCCTCTTGGTCGAGGGATCTGAGTTTGTAGGTTCTATATTGTAGGTGTGTAAAGAGGCGAGATCACCTCCTTACTAAAATTTAAAGGAAGTACAAAACATCCATCTTTTTAGAAAGACAAAAGATATTTAGGGATGCATGTATAATATTCCAAGTAAATAAGCATGCACTAGATACATTACAAAATGTCAATAGCAGTGAAAATAAAAGTACTAAGCCTATTATATGACTTTCATTGTTCATTACATGATTGTTCTCAAAATAAAAAGATAAGAGAAAAGGATCTAACTATAGCAACCTAGACATCCTTTCAGATAGCTTGAGATCTACTCCTGAGATGAATTCCTTCAAACTTGTCCTTCTCCTTGCTCAACACCATCACATGGGTGGTTGGGAAAACACCCAACAAAAGGGGAAAGAAAACAAGGTATGTGTCACAAAACTAATCTAGGATATCAAGATAAGTACAACATAAAAAAACATGCTAGGGTTCATCATATGATGAAGATAAAAAGAGTATGAGGCTATATAATAAAGAAGCTTGCCATTAACAAATATAATAAAAAGGATTTGCATGTAAGATAATTATGCCTACCTAACTAAGTAGGGTTGAGGCACCTACTGTACCTCTAACCTTAGGTGAGGGGAGAATAAGACATTCCCAGTCACCTACAATATTATGGGGAGAATAAGACATTCCCCAGGGTGATTATTTACATGCCCTCTGTGGGTGGTTGTACATAAGTACCGCTACTTTAAATTAAATAGAACATAAATCCACATGATAGAAAAATAGTCATGGCAAGAGTAGTCATAATTTTCAATAAGCATGGCAGTGGGGTATAAGACCCAAACAAGAAGAAATTATAATCTAATTTGAGGCATGAACAACATTAGGATTCAAGAATAGAATATTTAGGGTTCATTTAAGCCTCATTAGGGAAATATAGGGTTTGTCTGCAATTATCCCAACATAGGGTGTAAGGAATGCACATACCTCTTTTACTGATATCAATTACTAACTTTCACCACTTTAATTGAGTCCAAGTTCCACTTTGGCTATTTTCAATGTATTAACATGTATTAGAGTACATAGTGCACATTAATATATAGAAACCCTAATTTCAGAACTTTTTAGAAAAAATTCAGATTTAGCTTTTGAAAATATCACTAATGAACTTATTAGATTCTCCTGATGAAGAAAACATATTCTTACGTTAATTTTGGAGTTATGATGATTAAAATGTAATTTTTATGGATTTTATGCATTAAATTCGTTTTACAAAAATCACCCTTCGTCAAACCATGAAATAAGACCTTGAAAATATTTTTATTAGATAGAGATCAGTTTTCCAATTCTAAAACATATTTATTTGTCAAATTTGGATAAGCGGTTTAGAAGATATGAATTTTTCAATACTGACCAATAGGAAATTACCACATCATCAAACTGATCGAGATAATTAAAGTGTGAGAGGGAGAAAACACCATTTGACCCAAGATCAGGTTTGAAGTTTCTTATATAACCAAACTAGAGATTGTAGAGAAGATAAAATAGCAAGAAACCAAAACCTTAAAAGAACATGGTAAAAAGAGATGGAAATCATCGATTATCAACATAGAAGCATGGGTTTTAAGTATGTACTAAGAAATATATGAGAAGGGGGTTAACAAAACTTCCCTCTATGAATTTAAGAAGGTCCAAACAGAAATTATCCTGAGATTTTAAGGTATGGTTGCTCCAAACTAAGCTCCTTTCTTGAGCAAAGATCACCTTCTCCACTTTAGAGGTGCAAACCCTAGCAAAAGAGCATGGAGATGAGATGTTTTAGGGTTTTAGGTGGAGTTTTACCATGTATGGTCATGGTTCCGACCTAGAAGAAGGTCTAAGGAAGACAAAGTATGAAAATAGGGAAGGAAGGGAGGAAAATTACTAGTTTTGGTCGAAATTACCAAGGAGGATCTTTAGAAACCCAATAGAGCAATTTGGAAGTCCTAGGAGCCTTCTTCACCAAGGTAGGCTCCCTCTATTACCTTGGGATAGATACTTCATGGAAAAATATAGAAGGAACTATTATATAAGTAAGAGGAAAGAAAAGTAGAGCAATATTTTTTAAATTGTGAGTTGGGAAGGGGTATACATGGTTATATAAAGAAAGAGGTGAAGCATGAGGTGTCTTAAGGGACTTTCCATGTGTCTTTAGCCTAGGGCTTGATGGCCATGCAAGAGGACAGCTCATGGACTCTTCTTGGATATCAAAATTCGGTCCTAAGATCCCACATATCCTTCTAGGCCATCCCCATCGTTTTTCAAGAAAGAAATAACCTCATTGGTTGATAGCTTTTAAAGATAAGCACCTTTATAAAGAGGGTAATCCCTATAATGCCCTTGGAAAGAAATACCATCAAACTAAGGTGAAACTAGATTCTCCAATGGTTTAAAATCTCGTTAATGGTAATGGAATATCTAAGGATTAAAATTCAGTTGATAATTTGCAAAGAAAACCTCCCAATTGGGTAAATTGCATAAAAGTCCAGAATGTACATAAAATTGCATAACTTGCACAAACAACATCCAAATCAAACCAAATTTAAAACTTAGCCTCATTTTATGTTTTCAAATCATATAAAAAAGTTATATTAAGGTTTAGAGCACTTGATTATGGTAATTAAGCTTTCACTGAGGTATTTCTGCATAAACCCTTATATTGGTACAATTAGTGAATAAATGTTCACTAAACCACTATAAATTCCACTAATTAAACATAAATGACATAAAGGATAGAAATGAGAGGGAAACTTGGGAAAAAGGTTTGCATGGATATTACATCTAAGATTCATTATGTTACAACACTCCATCACTTTAAAAGGATTTCATCCTCGAAATCTTAAGCAAAAAGAGAAGGCTGAGTACGTAACATTTCATCTCTCAACTCCCAAGTGGTTTCTTCCGGACCATGATATTTCCACAAAAAATTTACCAGCTCAATCTCTTTGTTCTTCAGCTGCTTTACTTGGGAGTCAAGAATCTTCACAGGTAGCTCTTCATAGGTCAGATTCTCATGTATCTCTAAAGGCTCAACAGTAAGCACATGAGAAGATTCCTTCACATACTTCTTCAACACAGAGACATGGAACACATTATGAATCTTATCATAGGAAGGAGGTAAGGCTAAGCAGTATGCACAATCTCCAACCTTATCTAAGATTTCAAATGGTCCAACATAGCGGGGACTCAACTTGCCTTTAACTTTAGATCTAGCAATAGAACGGATAGGCTTGATCTTCAGAAATGCATAGTCACCCACTAGGAAGATAACATCGAACCTCTTCTTGTCAGCATACATCTTTTGTCAGTCTTGAGCAGCTTTCATGCATTTCTTTATCAACTGCACCTTTTCTATCATCATTTGCATGTCATCGGTGTTCACTAGAGAACGTTCACTGGCATCATCCCAATGCAAAGGTGAACGACATGGTCTACCATAGAGAGATTCAAAAGGTGGCATACCAATACTATCTTGGTAGCTATTGTTGTAAGCAAACTCAGCTAATGGAAGATACCGATCCCATGTACCACCCCAATCCATCACACAAGCACGAAGCAAGTCCTCTAGAATCTGAACTGTTCTCTCAGATTGACCATCAGTCTGCGGGTGGTAAGCAGTATTAAAATGCAAGTCAGTACCCATCTCCTCCTGAATCTGACCCCATAAATGAGAAGTAAACTTTGGGTCACAATCAGAAACTATTACCTCAAGTACTCCATGCAGGCGTACGATCCACTCAACGTACAACTGAGCCATATCCACAACTTTGTAATTGGTTTTAAAAGGCAAGAAATGAGCAAATTTTGTAAGCTGATCAATAACCACCCAAACAACATCATAACCTTTCTTAGACTTGAGGAAACCAGTAACGAAGTCCGTTGTGATTTTCTCCCACTTCCATTCAGGAATTTCAAGGGGGTGAAGAAGACCACCAGGTCATTGATGTTCGATCTTGACTTGCTGACATGTCAAGCACTTCACGACGAATAGAGCTATATCATTCTTCATGTTCTTCCACCAGAAGCTTCATTGTAAGTCCTTATACATCTTTGTTGTGCCAGGATGAATAGTGTACTTAGACCCATGAGCTTCACTCAAAGCCTTCTGTCTCAGATCACCAACATTAGGAATCCACAACCTTTGTTTGAAGCATACAATACCATCCACTCCGACAGAGAAGTCTTATTGTGGTTTCTCAGTTAAAGCTTTCATCTCCTCAAGCTCATAACTCTCCAACTGTTCAACCACAACTTTCGAGATCCAGGTTGGTGTAATGATCAAGCTGGAAATATGAAAACACAACTTGTCTTCATCCACTGATTCAACAGGCTGAGGTCTCCAACTAGCCACATGTTCAAGGTTTTCCCATACTGAACATCTCAGATCAGCACAAACAACATCCTTCTTGCAACTTAAAGCATCAGCGACGACATTTGCTTTACCCGGATGATAGGTAATGGTGAAGTCATAGTCTTTAAGATATTCCATCCACCTACGTTGTCGCAAGTTCAGATCCTTCTGAGTCAATAGATATCTCAGACTCTTGTGATCAGAAATGACTTCAAACTTTTCACCATAGAGATAGTGTCGCCAGATCTTCAAAGCATGAACTATGGCAGCAAGCTCCAAATTATGTGTAGGCCGATTAGGTTCATTAGGTTTCAACTGTCGAGAGGTATAGGTGATCACCTTTCCATCTTGCATCAAAACACACCCTAAGCCTTGTCTGTATGTGTCGGTGTAGATGACATAGGGTATGCCCTCAACAGGCAAAGCAAGCACGGGAGCAGAAGTCAGGCTCTTCTTCAACTTCTGAAAACTATTCTCACATTCTGGTGTCCAAGTGAACTTGAACTCCTTTTGCATCAGCTTGGTTAAAGGCAAGGCCAACTCAGAGAAGTTCTTTTATAAACCTTCAATAGTAACCTGCTAAGCCAAGGAAACTAAGGATCTCTGAGGGATTCTTTGGAGCTTTCCACTTGGTCACAACTTCTACCTTTGTAGGATCAACAACTATATGTCCGGTAGAAATCACATGACCCAAAAACATCACTTCCTTTATCTAGAACTCACACTTTGAGAATTTTTCATAGAGTTAATTTTCTCATAGTGTGTTGAGTACAATCCGAAAATGCTCGCGATATTGTTCTAACGTCTCAGAATAAACCAAAACGTCATCGATAAACACCACCATGAACTTGTCAAGGTATGGGCATAACACTCGGTTCATCAAGTCCATGAAGGCAGTAGGGGCATTTGTCAAGCCGAAAGGCATGACCATGAATTCGTTATGCCCATAGTGAGTTCTGAACGCCGTCTTTGGTACATCATTATCCTTCACACACATTTGGTAGTAGCCACTTTGCAGATCCATCTTGGAGAACACAGTGGCTAACTTTAGCTGGTCAAACAAGTCATCGATGCGAGGCAAAGGATAATAGTTCTTCACTATCACTTGGTTAAGCATGCGGTAGTCCATACACATCCGCATCGAACCATCCTTCTTCTTCACAAATAGGATAGGGGCTCCCCAGGGTGAAACACTGGGGCAGATGAAGCTCATGTTGAGAAGATCTTCTAGCTGCTTCTTCAGTTTGACAAGCTCGGCAGGGGCCAAGTGGTAAGGCGGCTTTGATATTAGTGAAGTTCAGGGTACAAGCTCGATGGAGAACTCCACCTCCCGAGTTGGTGGCAAACCAGGTAACTCATCGGGAAAGACATCTGGGAAGTCCTTCACCACTTCTATGTGGTCGAGAGAAGGAAGTGTAGTCTCGAGGACTATAGAGGCTAAGAATGCTCTACACCCTTGCGAGACTAGCTTTTCAGCTTTGATGACAGAGATAAAAAATTGTCGATCTTCTCGCTTCCTACCCTTGACACACAATCTTCCCTCAACAGGATGTGATAAACTAACCTTTGATTCTTCACAAAACAAAACAGCTTTGTACCTCTTCAAACAATCCATTCCCAGGTTGAAATTAAAGGCGATCATGTTGAGCAAGATGAAATCTGAGGGAAACATTATACCAGATATACATAGGTCCATGGTCGGAGTTTGGAGATACGAAGAACAAATCTTACCACTAGGGGTTTTTACATCTAATATATGATCCATATACTCAAATTCTATTTCTGACATAGAAGCAAGCTGACATGATATGAAGGTATTGGATGAGCCAGAATCAAACAATGCCTTTATAGGATGCATATTAAGATATAAGGCACCTTCAATAACTTCATTATCTTTGCCTGCTTCCTCAGCATTGAGAGAAAACACTCTCCCATTCCTCCTCTCCACTGGTGGTCGTCTCGGGTTCTGGTTGTTGTTGTTATTATTATTCTGCAGAGGAAGCTTCTACCTTGGCTGCTGCAGCTGCTAGGCATTATTCTGTCCTTGTTGGAAATGGGGGCAGATTGGTCGGATATGCCCAACTTGGCCACACTCGTGGCAGGTCAGAGGAGGTCAGTTGTCTCTATGAGTAGGTGCATTGTTGGCAGGACATCTCCCTGGAGGATGGTGGTGAGAGCACCTATTGCACCGATCACATCCACAATTCTCATTATGGGTAGAGTTCTTCCTCTTGTTGTTGTTGTAGCCATTACTGTGTCTATAGGATTGGAATCTTGGGTAGGACTCGATGGCCAGGGACTTATCCACCATCTGCTGGAAGGTGAGTGGAAGTTGTGGAACAAGACTTCAACCCACTTGGTAGTTTAGGCCCTCTAAGAACAATGTTGCCCTTCTCTCGGCTCCAAGGTCGGTGGCATAGCGTTCCAGAAGTAGGAACCATTGGATCTAGTCGGCCACACTCATGCTTCCCTACTTGAGGCTATAGAACTCGACTTCCTTCTTCCTCAAGAAGGAATGACAGATGTACTTCTCCCTGAAGAGATTCAGGAACTGGTCCCACTCCATGGTAGAGGTGTCTCGAGTGCGAGCGACACCATTCCACCAGACACGTGTCGGCCTGTCTAGCACATACGTCGCGAACTAAACTTTTTGGTAAGGAGGGCATGCCATACCCTCGAAGGTCCGATCCAAAGCCAACACCCAGTCATCAACTTTATCCACCATGTTGTGTTCACTTTCACCCTTGAAGTAGGGTGGCTGCATCTTTATGAAGTCAGTGAGGGTGAACTCCCTCAGCTTGTTGGCATTGGCAACCACTATGTGGAGCTGCCCCATCATGGTGGAGAGCACCTGGTGCAACATTGCCAGCTCTTGCTCTAGTGTGAAGGAGGGGGTGCCCAGAGTAGCAGGGTTGACCACACTATGGCTGACAGGAGTCACAGGAGTGTTTTCCACATTTGAGTCATTAGGGTTTGACTCCTTTCCCTTATTCCTACTGTCGAACAAGTCACCTATCCTGAAAGGTAGGTTTAACATATTAAGTTCCTAGGATTATTTGAATCATAGATGAAAAAGAATAGAAGCATAGATGAGAAAAGAATATCTAGAATGATATTGCCTAAAAGCATACTATTTTGGGCAATTCGTATCAGCTCAGGCCAGGCCAGTATCATATGGGCACAGGAGTCCCTGTAAACTAAGCTAGTGGTGCAGAGGAAAATATTGCCAGCCCCCGAAACCCTGATCCATTCTAGACACCTTTGCTTCAACTTCATGTCCTAATAGTTGTCTAAAGGCTCTGATACCATGTTGTAAAGAGGCGATATCACCTCCTTACTAAAATTTAAAGGAAGTACATAACATCCATCTTTTTAGAAATACAAAAGATATTGAGGGATGCATGTATAATATTCCAAGTAAATAGGCATGCACCAGATACATTACAAAATGTCAATAGTAGCAGAAATAAAAGTACTAAGACTATTACATGGCTTTCATTGTTCATTACATGATTGTTCTCAAAAGAAAAAGATAAGAGAAAAGGATCTAACTATAGAAACCTAGACATCCTTTCAGATAGCTTGAGATCTACTCCTGAGATGAATTCCTTCAAACTTGTCCTTCTCCTTGCTCAGCACCAGCACCTGGGTGGTTGGGAAAGCACCCAGCAAAAGGGGAAAGAAAACAAGGTATGTGTCACAAAACTAATCTAGGATATCAAGATAAGTACAACAAATAAAAATAGGCTAGGGTTCATCATATGATGAAGATAACAAGAGTATGAGGCTATATAATAAAGAAGCTTGCCATTAACAAATATAATAAAAAGGATTTGCATGTATGACAATTATTCCTACCTAACTAAGTAGGGTTGAGGCACCTACCAGACCTCTAACCTTAGGTGAGGGGAGAATAAGACATTCCCAGTCACCTATAATATTATGGGGAGAATAAGACATTCCCCAGGGCGATTATTTACATGCCCTCTGTGGGTGGTTGTACATAAGTACCACTACTTTAAATTAAATAGAACATAAATCCACATGCTAGAAAAGTAGTCATGGCAAGAGTAGTCATAATATTAAATAAGCATGGTAGTGGGGTATAAGACCCAAACAAGAAGAAATTATAATCTAATTTGAGGCATGAACAACATTAGGATTCAAGAATAGAATATTTAGGGTTCATTTAAGCCTCATTAGGGAAATATAGGGTTTGGCTGCAATTATCCCAACATAGGGTGTAAGGAATGCACATACCTATTTTACTGATATCAATTACTAACTTTCACCACTTTAATTGAGTCCAAGTTCCACTTTTCCTATTTTCAATGTATTAACATGTATTAGAGTACATAGTGCACATTAATATATATAAACCCTAATTTTAGAACATTTTACAAAAATTCGGATTTATCTTTTGAAAATATCACCAATGAACTTATTAGGTTCTCCTGATGAAGAAAACATATTCTTATGTTAATTTTGGAGTTATGATGATTAAGATGTAATTTTTACGGATTTTATGCATTAAATTCGTTTTACAAAAATCACCCTTCGTCAAACCATGAAATCAGACCTTGAAATTATTTTTATTAGATATAGATTAATTTTTCAATTCCAAAACATATTTATTTGTCAAATTTGGATAAGCGGTTTAGAAGATATGAATTTTTCAATACTGACCAATAGGAAATTGCCACATCATCAAACCGATCGTCATAATTAAAGAAGGAGAGGGAGAAAACACCATTTGACCCAAGAACAGGTTTGAAGTTTCTTATATAACAAAACTGGATATTATAGAGAAGATAAAATAGCAAGAAACCAAAACCTTATAAGAACATGGTAAAAAGAGATAGAAATCATCTATTATCAACATAGAAGCATGGGTTTTAAGTATGTACTAACCAATATATGAGAAGGGGGTTAACAAAACTTCCCTATAGGAATTTAATAAGTTACAAACAGAAATTATCTCGAGATTATAAGGTATGGTTGCTTCAAGATAAGCTCCTTTCTTGAGCAAAGATCACCTTCTCCACTTTGGAGGTGCAAACCCTAGCAAAAGAGCATGGAGATGAGATGTTTTAGGGGTTTAGGTGGAGTTTTACCATGTATGGTCATGGCTCCGACCTAGAAGAATGTGTAAGTAAGACTAACAGTATGAAAATAGGGAAGGAAGGGAGGAAACTTACTAGTTTTGGTCAAAATTACCAAGGAGGGGCTTTAGAAACCCAATAGAGCAATTTGGAAGTCCTAGGAGCCTTCTTCACCAAGGTAGGCTCCCTCTATTACCTTGGGATAGATACTTCATGGAAAAATATAGAAGGAACTATTATATAAGTAAGATGAAAGAAAAGGAGAGCAAGAGTTTTCGAATTGTGAGTTGGGAAGGGTTATACATGGCTATATAAAGAAAGAGGTGAAGCATGAGGTGTCTTAAGGGACTTTCCATGTGTCTTTAGCCTAGGGCTTGATGGCCATGCAAGAGGACAGATCATGGACTCTTCTTGGATATAAAAATTTGGTCTTAAGAGCCTATATATCCATCTAGGCCATCCCCACCATTTTTCAAGAAAGAAATAACCTCATTGGTTGATAGCTTTTAAAGATAAGCACCTTTATAAAGAGGGTAATCCCTATAATGCCCTTGGAAAGAAGTACCATCAAACTAAGGTGAAAATAGGTTCTCCAATGGTTTAAAATATCGTTAATGGTAAGTGAATATCTAAGGATTAAAATTCAGTTGATAATTTGCAAAGAAAACCTCCCAATTGAGTAAATTGCATAAAAGTCCAGAATGTACCTAAAATTGCATAACTTGCACAAACAACATCCAAATCAAACCAAATTTAAAACTTAACCTCATTTTATGTTTTCAAATAATATCAAAAAGTTAGATTAAGGTTTATAGCACTTAATTATGGTAATTAATCTTTTATTGAGATATTTGTGCATAAACCCTTATATTGGTACAATTAGTGAATAAATGTTCACTAAACCACTATAAATTCCACTAATTAAACATAAATGACATAAAGGATAGAAATGAGAGGGAAACTTGGGAAAAAAGGTTTACATGGAGATTACATCTAAGATTCATTATGTTACAAGGTGGTTAGCCAGTGTTGCAGATCATTGTCGGTGGTTTAATGGAGGTGAGGACAAGGATCAAGATCTAGGATTTAATAATTTCTACCACCGGGTCACCATAGTGATGTTGGTATTTCTAGTCAGTGTCAATGGGATGTTATGGTTGCAGGTTCATTGTAGGTCTAAGTTGCGTCTAGGTTTCTGCATCAATGCACTTATAAATATGGGAGGATACTAGGGTTTCGGTAATAGTCGAATGAAGGGGGCGAGGGAAAGAAAGGAAGAGGAAAGGGGGAAGAAAACCTCCAGCGGCCATTTTGTATGCGTCAGAGCAATCAGACAATGCTAGCCATCACGCTTGGTCATTTTTACTTGACATTTTTGTTCTTAAACCCTATTTAATAAGTGCTAACATATTTACTCCATTCATATAAAAAATTATAACTCCTTAAATGCAAGTCCATTTGCTCAAAAAATTTATGCATTAATATGATTTTTGTGAAGATTAAAAAATTGTAACACCTTTAGTTATGGTTCTATAGGGAAAATTTAATTACTGTCACAAATATTTAAATATTTGATACTTAATAATATGATTAATTCCATGCATCCGTTCTAAAGCCTTTAATTCAAACCAGGAGTATATGATTCATGGAAGGAAAAGACAAACATATGTAGACCTAAAAAATTCAATTGTACTAATTGGTAACAGGATGACTCATTAAATACTAATGAAAGACTTATCTGCAAATATTTCTCTCAAGGGGAGAGTCAACTCAATCAGAAAAAAGATACACAATGAAGGGCTAATTACATCAAAGAACATGATGATGGATCAAAATAGTTAAATGAGACTTCAAATGAGGGCCTAATTTGTAAGTGGGATCAAGTTAGGCAAATATTGTGAATTATATCTCAAAGTATATTTAGTACCTAAAATTTTGGTATGTTACACATATGGATGCTCAAGTGAAGAGAAGCTTGTAATCACATTCATCACTTGAATGGTTATGAATTATGGAAAGACTGAATAATAATCCAATTGATCAACTGAATAAGTAAATCGATCAACTCAATGATTATCAAGTCAATAGATAGATTAATTGTCAATCAATTTACTAAGTAACCAGTCGATTGGCTGAAAAAGTTGGCCAATAAAGTAGGTGTTTAGATTAGGAAAGAAAAACTAGGAATGTAGGTCAACTAGGATTCCAATTTATCATCTGACCTAAAATTTGATAGTTCTAGAATAGTGGAGACAATTGGCTAGACTCCCAACCAATAAAATGGAGTAATGTATGAGTAATTCCTATTTTGAGTCTTATTAAAAATAACAACTAGGAAAAGGATTTAGGTTTTAGAAAAACCTAACCCATAAATTTCCTATATACAGGGGTGGAATTCCATGGGTTTCAATACAAAAGTGGATCACAAACTTTTCTCTTTCTGAGAGAGAAAGAAATCCCAAGTATGACATTCCATGATAGGAGGATGAAAGGCATGAGTGACAATCTAGTTCTACTTGCTCTTGAAGGAAAGGGTGGCACCCCAAGAGTTTCCTTCATCCATGTGGATGTGTAGAGCTTGAGGAAGTTGTTTTAAGGCTTCAAGGACTAGTTCTATCATTGAGAAGGACAAGTTATCTTTCTTATACTACTACAAGAACAACTGTGTTGTTTCACTACACTAATGTCAGGAAGATCTAGAAGTGAGATAGATCGAGTTAGATGTGTCTTGTTGTTGAAATGCAAGATCACATTAAGGTAAATTTGATATCCCTTCTTAATCTTTAATATTGATGTTTTATGGGTATGATGTGTCAGTGGCTTTGGGTTTCTTCTATAAAAAGTGTTATTCTAATATGGCCTCTTTATGAAAACCCTACACTTTTTTAGCTTTTCTATTAGGTGATTATTCATAATTATGTTTTACATATTATATTTGATAAGGTTCCATTTTGTAATACCCAATATTGGGGCAGTAGTGTCCTTTACATGCTATCATCATGTGTGTGACCCAAGAGGAACATCAACCATTACTCAATCAAATAAATGGAAACATCCCCCATGGAAAACACCATAATATTTTTTCAAAGGCATAGATGGTGAAACATATTCTATATGTTTAAAATACCAAAAGTATAAGAATGTAACAAATAAACTATTGCATATTTCTAAAGTTAACAAAGTCCATCACCCACCATGGGTGGATAAATAAAGGAAAAAATATCACCAATACTATCCTGACTGGATGTAGAGGACATCCTACCATCTCAATTATATATAAAAAAAGATGCATTCGGTCATGTAGATTCAAGAAAATAGGTTATACCATTACAAAGTTTCTTCACCTAAGGGATTGTGAGAAAAAAAAACTCACAAAATAAGAAAAAATAGATAACAATAAGACAAGTTGGTAGGTGCATATAAATCAATACATTAGGAAGTAATAAGATGAAAAGACAATGAGTCAGATAAGAAGGGTCCCACCAAAGAAAGAGAAGATAAATTATTCAAGAGGACGTTAAAAAAATTCCAATAGGATGACTTCTAATATTTGAAGAAGCAAACTCATACCTTGCCTTTAGTAAAAAATTAGTTTAAAACTATGAGAAAACATGCAGATTAATATGAGAATTAAAATAAAAGGTTTAGGTAATTACCACCACAACTAAAAGAGAGGAGGTGCATGTAGAACCCTCCCTAAGAACACACATGCACATAACGGAAGAAACATAGAGTTATCCATAACTCATGCACTTAAAGGGGCATTACATAAAATTGGCATTCATAACAACAACATAATCAATGACAGAAATTGAAGTATTAAAACATTCTCATGAATATTCTTACAAAAGGAACATAATGATTATCATATGGAAAACTAACTTAACATCTTGAAGCATAATTTGTACTCTAAAGTTCTAAACATGGAAATATATAACCGATATTATAACCTGAGGATCATCTTATAGTTGGCACCCCACCAGATCTTATCATGCTTTATCCTTGTACTTAAGTCTTTGGGATCTACTCTGATCCTTCTCTCACCTATAGACATCTCATCCCCAGCAACGCGTTGGAAAAATAGTTGTTAGCGTAAGTGGCATGAGTATTCTAATACATGAATTACTATAGAAATAGGATATTATAAAATATTACTGAACATTATAAACATAAAACTATCATTAAACTCTATGTAATCTAAAACATTATTAATTCTTATTTCTCTATCTTAGCTCTTTTCTTTTATTTATTTTTCTCTGGATACATGTACTCTGGTACTTGGGTCTCATGAGTTGCACTAAGGTGCCTGAGTCACCTAACCTGCACTCTGGGCCTAGGTTATGTATCTGAATCGGCCTTCACTCTGGTGCCTGGGCCACATGACTTGCACAAAGTGCCTGAGTCATGTCTCTTTTATCTTAGTTGATTTTTTATACTTATATATGAGATTGTGTACATGCTCTGAATTAAGATATCTTTTATTTACAACTTTTATCTGATTTTGGTTACCATTATACGATAAGTCCTCCTCTATGACACTGATGTGTCTTCTATGGTGCAACACACCCTCTGTTAGCACAATGTTCCCTCTGTGACAACAAAGTGTCCTCTATGGTGAAACACACCCTCTATTGGCACAATGTGCCCTATATTAACACCAAAGTGTCCTATATGGTGCAACACACCTTCTGTTGGCACAACGTGCCCTCTGTGACACCCACAATGTCTGGCACAGTGTGCCCTCTGAATCGTCATGGGACTCTCTTGTGAGGACTTATCCTATAATGTAATTAGTTAATGTCCTGATGTCATTTTCTATCTTTGTTCTTAATTTCCTATTTTGAATCTTAATATCTTATCTCTGAGTCTTTTCTTAATTTTTGTCCCTGGATCTGATCTATTATCTCTATATATGTATATATGTTCTTGAATTCTAACTTTGATTCTAAAATATGATAATCTTATTATCTAATAAATCTTAATCTAAAGCTCTACTTTAACATGAGGACCTAACAAGATTATATATCATATTTTTGACAACTGAGTTAAAAGTTTTCTGATCTGAATATGGAAATACAAATTATATGAAAATAACTTAATAATTAGATATCTCAAATATGATTTCTGACAAGATAACTCAATCTCTTAGAAGTTTCTTAAAATCTGATCATACATGAATCTTAATACATTCATGCGAGCTTAAATTTCAAATCTTAAAACATGAATCTTATAAAATCTTATCTTACAAACTTAATCATAACTTAATACATTCTACTCTTATAATCTTATCATGTACTTAATTCTTAGATCTTAATCATTCTAGGAAATCTAAATAGCACTTAGTTCTTAGATCTTAATATATCTAAGATTTCTTAATAACATATTTCTACTTTCTTAAATGGAACATTATTTCATATTATCAAGTATGACCATATTGTTTACATATCTTATCTTGTAGTCTTATTCATTAATATAAATTATTATTAAGAAATCTTACAGGAATGTGGTCCTTTAATTTACTCATGAACTTGGTTCATGAATCTCAATCATTTTAAGAGACATATCTCTACTTGAGATATTGGGTATAAGTGAGAAAACTATCATGGACATATGAAAACTTTAATTATATATCTTACTTAAATCTAAAATATTAGGACACATAAATCATATTGTCTTATCCAAGAAACATGTAAATGTACTCAACTAAATAAATATGAATACTCACGGGCATGAACCACTTACCTGGGTTAGTAGGAAAAACTAATCGTAGATCCCTGATCTCAATTGTCTTGATCAACATGTGATGATCACCCAAATAATATTAATTAGGTTTCTAAACCCTAATTGTGCTAACTCTACAACCTCTTGAAAACCAAGGAAAATCATGTCTTGTGGCCTATTCCATTGTCTAGATCTCAAAAAATAGATCAAAATACATATATAATTTGACCCTATTGGATATACCAATTAATTGTTACGATTTATGCAACATAGAGGCCTTATATGAGTAAATCAAATTATTAATTCCATTATGTGGATGCTAGACAGGTTGCAAGCAGGATCCATCTTGGGCGGACTCTACTTGACCAGTGGCCCCTTCTCTCTCAGCAACTCATGGATGAGGCTTTCCCTCTTTGTTTTCTCTATTTTACATAGTACAACAAGGAGGCTCCCATGGTGGCATGACTCAACATGCTTCAGGTCTAAAAAATCACCCCCTTCCTCCTTCACTCTGATGAACCCCAAGGGAGATCTAGTTGAGAGGCCAAAGCGAAGACAACCACATGTCCTGGAGATGATAACGACAAGACATGAGGAGATTGGGGGGGGGTGAAGAAAGCCAATTGATGGGCAGGAAGCTTTCCAGGGCTTCAATGAACTTTTTCCAATGCTTGTAGAACAATAGGTTTTCTTATCTTCCATCAGCAAGATGGCACTCAGACTGGAGTTGATGACAAGGTTGGGTCATAGGCATGGAATACATAACTTTTATTGTAGACTGTCGGGAGAAGAATCTAGTAAATTGGACCAGAGGAGGAGACTAGGGATGGGTTTGTGACACCCTCAGGTTTGTTTGAATGCATGAAACTGGATGGTGGCATTGTGCTTGGAGAAGATCCATGACGACATAGGAGGAGATTGAGGAAGAAAATATGACACTCCTTGATGGGTGGGAACTATGACTCGAATTGGGGTTTAAAATGATCACACTCCAGTCATGAAACCAACATAACCCTCTCTTTCCAAGATTATAGGCGCATCACAACAATTTCAGAGGGAATCCATAGTCCTGACACTTGGGATTTCTATTACCTCCAAATCACACTACTGCAGGAGGTAGTGGATGAGGGACCTACCCTTCAATCAAGATCTAGTGGCTCAACATGAGCTCGTGAGAGATGTGATAGCCAGGCCAAAGAGTTATCAAGACATTAAATGATAAATTGGACTATAATCAAATACTTATTTTTCTTCCTAAAATAAATTAGGATAGTTAGCGTTATCCAACCTTGACTAAAAATTAACCATATGTGTACTATTGTGTCTAGATAATGGTCTTGCCAATGTATTCTTGTCATGATCACTCCAAAATTTCTAAATAAATTAATATCATGCAAGTTCTAACAATTCTAACTAAATCATATAAACCTCATTTGCTTATCAAATCTGATAGCTCAGTCTAAATCCTTAATATGTTTAATCCTTTAAAATCTCAAATCTATCAAACTTCCATATCTCTCAAGATATAATTAAAACTTACTTAATTTAATATTCTCAGTATTACAAATTCTTCTTCTTTGAACTAAGAGTAACTATATTCAAATGCCTTGGGGAAGGAGGCACTGACATGTCATATAGTAAGAAGGCCGATCAATCTCTTAAATACACACCTCTATCATGTTGTATGGAAAATTGTCATAATAGGTCCTTGAGTTTTATATATTTGCATTTGAGTACATACTATAATATTATTTTAAGTTGAGTCATTTTCTTGAAATTTGGGATGTTACAAGTCTACCTACCTTAAATAAATTTCGTCCTTGAAATTTCAACTCACTGCCCACCCTAGGGCTTTACTTATTTTGTGTACCTTAATTATCTGATATCATCTTAAAGCCTCATTATAATACTTATGACATTACCTTCTTATGGTAAAAAGAAATATAAATCAGACTTATAGGTGGATAATGAAGCATGAAGTCCATCTCATAATGTTATCTTCTGACATGACAAGGAACCTTGATTGCCCCTCTCTAGAAGGAGTTAAATTAGGATTTTGGTTCCATGCAAAATCTAACTAACTTATCTATGTCAAATTACCTACCCTTAGTATTCATGCTTGGTCTCTTTATGTATCTGATTAGGTTTCAATGATTATATGTCTCAAACTTTAATGCCAACTCATATTTTCTTTATCACCTTTGGATACATGTCGACCGATCATATATTCAGAGGTGACATGTCTTATCACACTTATTGTAGTAGTCCCCCATACATATGTCCCATACCACATGCACTTGAAAGGACAACACAAGCATGATTATGCACATAACATTCTCTCTGTAAAACCCCATAAGCATGTGTCCCATACCACAAACATATGGGAAAAAGAGAGAGAATGTTATATACAATTCTAAAGTTAACATAAAAGTCCAAAACATCTAGACACATAACCCTAGTTCTTATCTAAGCTATTGTCTCATATCTAGAGCTATACTTTGATTCCTAATATCTTTCACTTTCTCCCTTAATACATAGGGTTGCTACTACTTATATTTATGAATATGCATTCTACTCTCACATACTTCTAATAGGATGATCTTAAGTAAGAACATGAGAATTCATCTGGTGGCCAATTATAATGTTGTTCAGATACCATATTGCAACACCCTCCCTAAGAGCACACATGCTCACAATGGAAGCAACATAGAGTTATTCATAACTCATGCACTTAAAGGGGCATTACATAAAACTGGCATTCATAACAATGATATAATCAATCATAGAGACTAAAGTATTAGAACATTCTCATGACTATTCTGTTGGTATGTATACCCAGAGAGCCAATCATGTGATGACTGGAATGAGGCATTAGATACTTGATTTGATAATTATAAAGGTAATTTCATTTATTGTGTTTGTCTTAGTCATGAGATGATGACACATACGTAAGTAGATGTCTAAAGAATGATGCTACGTGATGACATATGCCTTTAAGGTGAGGAACTGAACAATGAGATCTTATGTATGATAAGAGTACATACATTCTTGTTATGTCCCTAGTCAGATATTACTGTGGAAGCAAAATAGACAACAGTAATACATAAGATTTGAGTGTGTGTTGACTGATGATAGAGTCTCATTAGTCATCATATGTGATATCAAGTCAAGCACATAGATACATGTTAGTGAATAGTGTATCAGACATACCCACCATGAGAGTGATACATAGAAGCCATGGAATGGTAGTCAAAATCATATCTCATAGTGATGCTGGTGATTGTGGTTCTTAGACCTAAAATCACTGCACTCATCACATGTCGTTGGGTACACTTTGATATCATCAAACATAGTCCTAAAACATGGGTTGTTATAACTGTGATGATTGGGTGACTTTGACACATGGACATCAACTGTGAGTGATAGAATGGGATTTGTCCCTGCTACTAGAGTTTGAAATCCAGGCCCCCTTGATAAGAGAGACTGAGAGTTTACGGCCGTACTCATGTGATTCAATATATGATATGTGAACTCACATGCATCTCAGACAGTCTGCTCTAGTTCAAGGAACATATATTGAACGTTGAGAGGATGACGATTCCATGCCTCAAGTTCAATCTGGATATCAGAGACAAAGGAACTATACGATCATGGTAACACTATTCACAGATTATATGCTGAGGTTGTTCCCCAACTTTTCGAATTACTAGGATAGCAATGATGTGTGACTAGGCACCACTCTTTGCTTTTGATGTCATAAGTTGTTATGGACATTCACTGCCAACGTAATTCTAGACCTATAGGGTCACACACATAGGATACACTTGAATTAAAGAAGTATATTCATGAATGATGTGTAGATCCAATGCTAAAGGTGTTTAGGTATTCAATTAAACAATAGATTAATTGACTGGACTTAGAATCTTCAATTTCAAGTGTTGGACTGACTGATTGGAGTCTCAGGCTAATTGGAATTGATTACTAAAGTGTTTAGTTATTCAATTCACATACCAACAACTCATTACACTACCAAACAGCCGTATCAAGTGTTGAGACAGGCATTTGGGGTGTTAAACGGCCGTCTCAAGTGTTGAGATGGGCATCTAGTTTGTCACACTGGTTGGAACAAAGTTGGTTGCCCAAACTGAGGTGAACCGATCGGTTCATACTGATGAACCAACTGGCTCGACTTGTCTCACCAGACGACCATTTGGGTGAGAGAGACGATTGTATCGCATGTGCAAGATCACTTGGTTAGGCTGGGGAAGGATCTAGATACTTTCTCAAATTTGTTTTGATTGCACAATACTTGTTGTTTAAGAAAAATTGATGTTTAACTTTGATTAGAAGTGAATTGCCAAGTCTATGTGCAAATAGGAAACTGCAGAAGCATGAGACGACCGTTTCACACTGTGAAATGACCATCTCATGCATGAGATGACTATTTCATAGTGCGAGACGACTGTCTCTCTGTCTTAAGATTCTAAAACATTCATGTTTTTGGACCCTTCTACTCCCACATCAACTAGGAACCCTGACCCTGCCCTCTACTATAAATAGAGGGGTACTTGTGGCTTCCTAACACACACAATTGGGATCAGTGACCCTGACAATTGTTTTCCTCCCTGGTTGTGGTAACGACGAGAGCTCAAGCAAGTCCTACCCAACTAGAGAGGGATAGCGAGGGAGGAGCAACTGCGATGAGTTGTTGTGGGAGACCATGTCAGTGACTAGTATGTTGATAGAAGGGGAAAACTCCTTCCCGTTGGCTCTAGCAATGCAACATGGAGTTCTCGATGGTCCGCATGGACTACTCTAGATGCATGAGTCCTTTGGATGATTCTAGGAGGACGACGTCAGCCTGCAATCTATGGTGAGTCCACAGGAGCCATTGTAGGAGATGTTCAAGTCTATTGTCTATGGTGAAGACCAGGAGCTGCACAGACACCGTCCAAGATTATAATTACATGTTTATTTCACTGGACTTGCTCTAAAATCTGGTATAACCTTGCAACCCTTCCTTCCTAGACACATTTTTGTTGTTGAGATTCTGTGGTTTCTGAGAAATGGGCAAATAAAATTTTTGTTTCTGCTGCCTAAATTTGCACCTAATTTCCCTACAGTAGTATCAGAGCCCCATCCATCTATGGTGTATTTGGGATCTAAGTCGATGCGATTTGATTTAGTTTTTCATTTATTATTGTATATGATGCGAATACTAAAATCATTAATGTGCATATCCAACTAAATACCACATACGATCACAACAAATAAATATATGATATGATATAATATGCATTCCATACGCTTCACCATAAAAATGTTTTGATGGTGGATGTTAGCATGGTTATGGCCAAAACCCCATATCTGTGTGTGCATGGTTGTGGTTTATTCCTATTATCAATTGGTCTGTGCACCGATCCCCTCTCTCCTTTCCAAATGTAAATTAATGCTCTTCTTCATATTTCCACTCAAATATAACTTGAGGTTTCTGTGACACCTCGTCACGCTAAATGAGATTACTCAAAACACAAAACACCATCAATTACTAATTAATCACATAGTCAAAAATATGGAATAATTAAAACCAATTTTAACAATGTAAATAAACTCCAAAACATTTACATAAAGGTCCATCATTCCATTCTCATATACTACAACAAATATTCACATAGGGGTCCAAATACCTCATTCACATCATGTATACAAAAGATATTTCACATGTACATGCCATATATTCTCAAACATTGGCATACTACCAAAATCTCGTGTCAATACACGTATATCATCTAGAAAGCACATCCCATACCTGGACCTAAGAGTACATGGACGACACTAGGACTCTACTACTAACATTTACAACTGACCAACCTTCTGAATCTATTGATCACCAGGTTGGTTCTCTTCCACAACACTACCTCGACCTCGTTGCCCGCGACCACCTAAAAATATGTGGTGACCCACATGTGAGACCCGATCCCAGTGAGAGATATAACTCTCTCCAACATATATTGATTACAATAGATTGATTGATAGTAAATGAACTGAGCAGATATAGTAATGAATAAGAAATTTCAGTAGATTGAATAGGTTAAGCATACCAAGAAACTAAGAAGATTAACTTGACAAGAAGTATAATTACTCAAAGGTCATATGATAGCATCTTGTAAACACTGAGTAGCATAAAGACAAGTTAAAGATAAATCAAACAATGTGAGATGTATTTAACCATAGCCAGTGTAAAACACAGCTTATATAACTTCTTTTATTACATTTCCCTGAGGGATTTGAGGAATACCACTCAAGTCCCAACTGACCACTACTAAGTCAAAATCAGTTCCATACAAGATCTAGGAAGAGCCGGAGTCCTAAGATCTTCTCTGCCCCCGGTCAGTATGGGTCTGCCACAGCTGCACATAAGGCCAAGCTGCTAACAACCTAGTCCATCCTTGGTATAGGTCACGATACTAGTAAAAGGAGGTAGGTACACATACCCTACCATCCGAGGTAAAACCACAGTTGTCCTCCAATGTCATCATATATATAATCACCGAGACACGACGACATCCATTCTCAAACTGAGGGCTGGGTATGACCAATGTCATCCTCCCTAACACTTGAATTCAGGATGAAAAGCACCCCGCATACTCATCAATATGTACTCAGAGTTTCCCTTAGGAATACTCATTTCACTATTTGGCAAGTTCTGACACTTAGATAGATCTATGGCACATGGCATTACATGATTAGAGTTTCACTTGGTTAGTTTTGCCAATTGGGTGAATTAAGGCTAAATCATACAAATGGACATATAAACCCTATTCCATTTCTATCAAGTGTATAAGAATTGCAACTTCATAAGATATAAAACATTTGAGGTATAAATCTTAATCACATTACCACATGCTATCATCCATTGCATTGTAATGAACCACATTACATTATACTATTTTTTTCAAGATACCCGTTTCTTATCAGAAGTTCCAGGGTTTCAACCCTTATTGGAACATGAAGAGGATTTCACCTCAATTAGGTCTCAAACATGACCAAAGTTCATTATGACCACCTCATCAATTCCTGCATAATCATCATTGTCTTTCAATGCCTTAAAACAAGGCTCAACGGATCATCAATCACTCATGTGACATATAAGATTAGCATAGCACAAACTATGATGCTCAACTATCATCATATTATGGTTTCAACACAAGAAGAGAGTATTTCATAATCACATTTAATCACTTTAAGAAGGATGATTACAATCAATCCCTAGCACTTAGTCATAGTAGAGTTGGTGTAACAAGTCATATTTCATTAGGGGTACACATTCACTTGTTATGATGATTTATCAAATATATTCATACAAGGGAAAAGGTAATACTACAAGTTCAAAGGTGTTTTACCATCAAATTTCATTACTAGAACCAACATATAATATTATTGGATTTATTCTAATCAATTGGATGTTAAAGCATCCAATCTCATCCATTAAATCGGGTTCATTATTCAAAATCATTAAATTGAGTATGGTTTAACCATTGAATTCATTGAACCAAGAAACCATTGGTTACAAGATGAAAAGAAGATACATTTAAAACCTTGACTCACCATTGGTTGCTAGGATCAACACTATATTCATTCAACACCATCAAATATTAAGCTAATGTCATCAATGATTGATAACATCATTAGGGTACTTAATGGTTGATCATTAAACTTCTAATTGAGCCAAAACATGACCTAAGGGGGGGTGACCATAGGTTTTCACCATCATTTGACACCCTTGATCATGAACATCAGTTCCCAAGATAGCAAAACCATTGATTGTTGAATGGTATCACCATCAGTTGTGTGGTAGGGAAGAAAATAGCTTGAAAACTCTAATTTGGACCATCAATTATTTTGTGCTTAGCACCATAGGTTGTTAATATCGACATGTCCCAGATCATATTATACCTTAGAAATGTCGTACACATATTTACTATTCCATATAGAATTGGAACAAAATAGGGAACACCATAAAAATTTGTAACCCTGAACAAGCATGGTTTCTCTATGCTTAGATCATCGCATTAAAGTGTAAACATGAACTAACAAGCAATATAAGTGAAGAATGTTATATAACTTGCCTCTATAGAGTAGGTCAGACCCAAACAGAAAGAATATTGAGAAAATAAGACAAGAAAAACCAATATTCAGATCTGAACTTGGCCAAGTAGGCACTTCTCTCCACAAAGAAGCAAAACCCTAGAAGAAGAAGAAAGATAGATAGATGCTTGAGTTCTAGAGCCACTTCCATCATGGAAAAATAAGGTTATGACCTTGAGGAATATAGGAAGAAGAAAAAAAGAGAAATAAATGGAGGAAATAAGGGAATACTTACACTTTTAGGTCAAGATCACTAGGAAGGAGCTTTGGAAACCCTTAAAGGAGGTCAATTGCAACCCTAAATGCTTTTTCCCCAAGAAGATCCCCACTTTCTTCTTCCTTGGACAGAAACTTCACAGAAGCATAGAGAGAGAACAAGTTTCGTAGGAGGAGGGAAGTGGTGGAGAGAAAATGGTTCTTTTGGGTGCTTAGGGATAAGTATATAAAACTTTAAGATAAAGAAAAAGAAAAATTTGAAGTTCTAGTATCTTTCCAAGTGTCCATGGTCTTAAACTATTAAGAATATACAAGAAACTACATAAGAATTTGCCCCACATATAATAGAGACATGCTTATCCCTAGTTTCTTTAATTTCCAAGAAAAACAAATTAATCATTAGTTGATAGCTCTTAAAGGTAGCTCATCCATAAATGGGTAAACCCTAAAATACCCTTGGAGAAAACACCTTCAAACCAAGGTTTAACTAGGAACCCCATGGCTAAAAAAGATAAAGAATGATAAGATAACACTAAGAAATATAATTCATGTGAAAAATGGCAAATAAAACCCCTTGATTGGGTAAATTGCAGAAAAGTTCAAAATATACATAAAATTGCATAACTTACTCAAACAGTGTCCAAATTGGACCAAATTTGAAATTTAAGCTTGTATTATGATTTCAAAGCATATTAAAAGGTTATATTAGTATTCTAAACACTCAATTATGATAATTAATCTTATTCAACTCTTTAAGCAAGTTCAAGGGCCTTACAACTATAAACCCCTAACAAGGATTTCACCCCAAAATCCTACACAAAGAGAGATGGATACTTTCTACGCATCTCATTATATAGTTCCCATGTGGATTCCTCTATGACATGGTGATGACACAAAACTTTCACTAGTACTATATCTTTTCTCTTCAACTTTTTCACCCTACTGTCTAGGATCAACCCAAGACCCTCAACATAGGAGATATCCTCATCTAACTCAACCTCTACTGGTTGGATTGTCTGCTTAGTATCTGGATGGTGTTTCCTCAGCATAGAGATGTGAAAGACATTATGCAATCTATGTAGCTTTGGTGGTAACTCCAACTTATATGCTACCTTTCCAACATGAGCTAGGATAGGGTATGGTCTCATAAATCTAGGAACCAACTTACCCTTCTTTCCAAATCTCAGCACACCCTTTCAAGGAGAAACCTTAAGATATACTCTATCTCCCACTTGGAACTCAAGTGGTATGCGTCAGTTATCTACATAATATTTCTGCCTGTCCTAGGCTGCCTTCAATTGTTGTTGTATCACTTTAATCGTTTATGTAGTCTGTTGTACTAACTCAAGACTCAAAAGTTGATATTCACCTGTCTCATACCAATAAAGTGGAGGCTAACATCGTCTCCCATACAAATCCTCATAAGGAACCATATCTATACTTCTTTGATAGCTATTGTTGTAAGGAAACTCTACTAGAGTCAGATGTGCATCCCAACTATTAAGAAATTACAACACACATGCCCTCAAGAGATCCTCTAAAGTCTGAATAGTCCTTTCAGACTGGCCATCAGTATGCGGATGAAAAGCTATGTTGTATCTCAATTGTGTTCCCATTGCTAAATGCATATGCTCCTCAAAATGACTTGTGAACTATGATCCTTTGTTAGAAACTATAGTCATAGGAATGCCATGTAGGTAGATTATCTCATCAACATATACTTGTACCGATTTCTCTATTGTAAAATTCATTTTGACTGGAAGAAAATGAGCTGACTTAGTCAATATGTCTACTGTCACCCATATGGAATCATGACCCTTTATTGTCCTAGTAAGACCAACCACAAATTCCATAGTAATATGATTTCCATTGTGGTATTGGCAAGGGTTGTAATGTCCCTGTAGGATATGGTACTCAACCTTCACCTGTTGACAAACTGGATATTTGGCAACGAACTCTGCTACATCATTCTTTAAACCTGGACACCAATACATGTCTTTCAAGTTTTGGTACATCTTGGTACTTCTAGGATGCATTGCATACATGGATGAGTGAGCCTCCTCAAGTACCATCTTCCTCAACCCATCAACATCGAGAACTACTGTCCTATTGTGGTAACAAACTATATCATCATCTTCCTCGTAGAAGCCATCATACTTTTCACTGCCAATCCCTGATCAGATATTCTGTATCGAAGTATCATTTTGTTGTGCATCATGAATCTGCTGTCTCAAGGTAGGTTTAACTTGTAACTTTGCCAACAAGGAAACTTATAACTGTACATTCATCTGGCAAAGAGACACTAGCATATCTCTCTTATGTCACATCAAGGAATTTAATTATGCATTATCTACCATTGATAATGAAGATGACTTTCTACTCAATGCATCAGCTACCACATTCACTTTCCCTAGATGGTAGTCTATTATGCAATCATAATCCTTATTAAGCTCCATCCATCTCCTTTTCCTCATATTTAGATCATGTTTTGAGAAGATATACTGTAGATTCTTTTTGTCAGTGAAGATCTGAAACTTTTCTCCATAAAGATAGTGTATCTAGATCTTTAAGGCATGGACCACTACTGTAAGCTTCAGATCATGTGTTGGGTAATTCTCCTCATGTTTCTTAATCTATCGTGAAGCAAAAGAAATTACATTTTATCCTGCATGAACACACACCCCAACCCATTCTTTGAAGCATCACAAAAGACAATATAGCCTTTCCCTTGCTCTGGCAATACTAACACTGGTGCACTGGTCAACTTTTCTTTTAATAGCTAGAAAGAAAGTTAACACTTGTCATTCCAAACAAAAGTAACATCCTTCCTGATTAACCTAGTTAGGGGTAATGATATAGAACTGAAGTCCTTGATGAACCTCCTATAGTAGCCTACCAAACCTAGGAAACTATGGATCTCTATCGGTGTCTTGGGTTGTTCCCATTCTAGTATAGATTCCACTTTTTTGGGGTCAACACAAATGCCTTTTGTAGATATAACATGGCCCAGAAAAGACACTTCAAATAACCAGAATTCACACTTGCTGAACTTAGCATATAGTTGATGCTTCCTCAACAAAGTCAATGCCCAGAGAATGTATTTCTCATGTTGCTGACTATCCTTGGAGTATATCAAGATATCATCTATGAACATGACCACACACTGATCAAGATAAGGTCTAAACACCCTATTCATCAGATCCATAAAAGTTGTAGGTGCATTGGTTATCCCAAATGGCATAACCACAAACTCATAATGACCATACCTAGTCCTAAAAGCTGACTTGGGTATGCCATCAGCCTTAATTCTCAACTGATGGTAACCTGACCTCAGGTGTATCTTTGAAAACATAGTGGCATCTCTCAACTGATCAAAAAGATCATAAATCCTCAGCAAAGGATACTTATTCTTTATTGTCACCTTATTCAATCGTCTGTAGTCTATACACAACCTCATTGAACCATCCTTCTTTTTAACAAACAACACGGGAGTACCCCAAGGGGAAGTGCTCGGCCTAATAAAACCCTTCTATAACATTTCTTGTAACTGTTTCTTCAACTCTTGCATCTCTGTTGGTGCCATTTTGTATGCTGACTGTGCTATGGGTTGTGTTCCTGGAACAAGATTGATCTCAAACTCAATCTCTCTAGGAGGGGGAACACTAGGAAATTCCTCAAGAAAGACATCCTCAAATTCTCACACCACTAGTACCTCTTGGATACTAGGACCTCCCGCCTTGATATCCACAACATGAGCTAAGAAATCCTCACATCCTTGTCTCATCAACAACTCAGTTATCATAGCTGACATCAAACATGTAGGAAGAACCTTCCTATCACCCTGAAAAATCCACTGTACATCTCCATCATGAAACGTCTCCACCTTAGTACTACAGTCCAAGACTACCTTGTATTTTTCCAAGGTATCCATTGCTTGGATTACATCAAACCATGCATGTCAAGTGGCAATAGATCCACTTGAATGTTGTATCCAAAAAAAGAAAGAACACAATAAGGGCACACTTCCCACAACTCAACGGAACCAACCAAAGGAGTTTAGCCGCAGACTATCAGATCTAAGACTAATAGGTAGATAACAACTACCTATCACCTCTCTGGTGATAAAAGAGTGTGTTGCACCCGGGTCTACTAGCACATATACAAAACAATAAGCAGATAAATCAGAATGAAATAATTCCATCTGACCTGTCACAACTCATGGATTGCCCACTACTTCTGGCTAGGTCATGGCATAAAACCTAGCTGTCTCCTGCTTCCATCCATATCCTCTGCTCATCTATCCAGAGGATTCTATCTACGATGCTTGACTGCATCCTCTACCACTACCAGTATCAAATTGTCATTGTTGTGATCCTTGTTGATTCTACCTTGGCTGCTGAGTCACCTCATCAACCTTCATAGGGCAATTCTATCTAATATGCCATGTCTATCCACATTGATGACACACTCAGTTATCACTCTGTGGTCTAAACGGCCCTGTAACTGAGACTGATGATGAACTGTGAGCTCCTGTCAGCAAAAAACTACGACCTCTACCCCTACTCGGGGTCCATTGTGACAGTGCATGTGATCTTGGTTTAGTGAAGGTTGACCTCGGTTGCGACGGCGGTGGGAAAAACCTTGGCTTCTCGAATCTTTGGATCCTTTCCTTGTCTGTTGCTGCCACGTGCGGGCAGAATCTCAGAAGTTCCATAAAATTTGATTCATACTCATTGATAGTCATAGCTCCCTGATGAATCTTCTCGAAATGAGATATTTTCTCATCTAGGTATGTCTCTGGAAAGTATCGGCTGACAAAATCCCACCAAAATTCCTCCCATCCAATCATAACTCCTAGCCTTTTCTCCTCTTCTATGGCCCACCAGTGTCCAACACTACCCTTCAATATATAGACAACATGCTTTACTTTATCTTCTTCAGGGATGTTCAGGATTTATTTGTTCATGATTGTAGGATTCTTTATTAGGAAAGAATGTTTGTAAATGATTTTCTTCTTTAAATGCATTTCCTCCTTGGAATCATTATTATTTATGATATTCACTTGGATAATTTCATGTCTCTCTTTTATTGGTGATATTTTCAAAAGATAAATCCTAATTTTGCTAAAAAAAATTAAATTAGGGTTTCTATACATTAATGTGCACTATGTACTCTAATGTATGTTAATACATTGAAAATAGGCAAAGTGGAACTTGGACTCAATTAAAGTGGTGAAAGTTAGTAATTGATATCAGTAAGAGAGGTATGTGCATTCCTTACACCCTATGTTGGGATAATTGCAGCCAAACCCTATATTTCCCTAATGAGGCTTAAATGAACCCTAAATCTTATATTCTTGAATCCTAATGTTGTTCATGCCTCAAATAAGATTATAATTTCTTCTTGTTTGGGTCTTATACCCCACTACCATGCTTATTGAATATTATGACTACTCTTGCCATGACTACTTTTCTAGCATGTAGATTTATGTTCTATTTAATTTAAAGTAGTGGTACTTATGTACAACCGCCCATAGAGGGCATGTATTTAATCTCGCTGGGGAATGTTTTTATTCTCCCCTGTATAATTGTGTAGGTGACTGGGAATGTATTATTCTCCCCTCACCTATAGGTTAGAGGTCCGGTAGGTGCCTCAACCCTACTTAGTTAGGTAGACATAATTATCTTACATGCAAATCTTTTTAATATAATTGTTAATGGAAAGTTTCTTTTGAATATAGCCTCATACTCTTGTTATCTTCATCTTATGATGAACCCTAGCCTGTTCTTATTTGCTTTACTTATCTTGTTATCCTAGACTAGTTTTGTGACACATACCTTGTTTTCTTTCCCCTTTTGCTGGGTGTTTTCCCAACCACCCACCTCTGCATATGGGCTTATGTGTATATAGATGTATATGTATATATATATGTATGTATGTATGTATATATATGTGTATATGTATATATATGTATGTATGTATATATATACATGTATATGCATATATATATGTTTTTGTATATATACATATATGCATACATATATATACATATATATACATATATTTGCATACATATATATACATATATATGCATACATATATATATGTATATGTATATTACTTTACTCAGACCCTTCTTGAATCTTCAGATCCTTTCCTTGTTCGTTGCTGCCATGTGCAGGAAGAACCTCAGAAGTTCCATAAAATTTGATTCATACTCATTGATAGTCATAGCTCCGTGACTAATCTTCTCGAACTGAGACATTTTCTCGTCTAGGTATGTCTCTGGGAAGTACCGGCTGACAAACTCCCACCAAAATTCCTCCCATCCAATCACAACTCTTGGCCTTTTGTCCTCTTCTATGGCCCACCAGTGTCCAACACTACCCTTTAATAGATAGGCAACATGCTTTACTTTATCTTCTTCAGGGATGTTCAGGATTTTAAACACCTTTTCCAACTCAATCAACCACATGTCAGCATCTGCTTGATTAGAAGTACCAGCATATTCAATCACCCCAACACATTTAAGACGTTCAAACGTCTTCCTGACACCATGGGACCACACTAGGGATGGCTACCCTAGCTTGAGGTATTGGTGTTCTATCCTCTATATGTGTAATTGTGGCCATCATTTGTCTAAACATAAACTGAAACTCATGATTGACCATCATTGTCGGGTCTAGCTGAGGCATTGTGGGCTACTCTAGACCTCTTTCTGGCACTCTCTCATCCCATGCCTGCCTCCCAGCACCTCCTCCTAGTGCAACATAGCTACTCTCAATGTGTTCTTCATGTCCTCTAGACATATTTGCATAAGCATAAACTATGATCAGATATGTTGGATACATGAGAACAGACTCAAAACCTAAGTCCTATGACCCTGTAGACTCAACAAACCTAAAGCTCTGATACCAACTTAACTGTGACACCTCGTCACGCTAAACGAGATTACTCAAAACACAAAACATGATCAACTACTAATTAATCACATAGTCAAAAATACAAAATAATTAAAACCAATTTCAACAATGTAAATAAACTCCAGAACATTTACATAAAGGTCCATCATTCCATTCTCATATAGTGTAACAAATATTCACATAGGGGTCCAAAGACCTTAGTCACATCCTGTATACAAAAGATATTTCACATGTACATGACATATATTCTCAAACATTGGCATACTACCAAAATCTTGTGTTGATACACATATATCATCTAGAAAGCACATCCCATACCCAGACTTGAGAGTACATGAACGACACTAGGACTCTACTCTAACATTTACAACTGACCAACCTTCTGAATCTATTGATCACCAGGTTGGTTCTCTTTCATAGCACGACCTCGACCTCATTGACCGCGATCACCTAAAAAGATGTGGTGACCCATGGGTGAGACCCAGTCCCAGTGAGAGATATAACTCTCTCTAACATATATTGATTACAACAGATTGATTGACAGTAAATGAACTGAGTATATATAGTAATGAATACGAAATTTAAGCAGATTAAATAGGTTAAGCATACCAAGCAATTAATCAAATTAACTTTACAAGAAATATAATTACTCAAAGGTCATATGATAGCATCTTGTAAACATTGAGTAGTATAAAGACAAGTTAAAGACTAATCATACAATGTGAGACATCACAAAGGGACCCACGTTTGAATCCCAGCTACCGCCTTAGTTTACCACCCTCCCAGACATTCGACCTCCATCACAGATGTGGGAGAGGGGGAGAGAATGCTTCTCTTTATCCCAAACAATGTGAGACATATTTAACCATAGCCAATATACTACACAACTTATATTAATTATTTTATTACATTGCCCTGAGGGATTTGAGGAATACCACTCAAGTCCCAACTGACCACTACTAAGTTGAAATCAGTTCCATACAAGATCTAGGAAGAGTCGGACTCCTAAGATCTTCTCCGCCCCCGGTAAATACGGGTCCACCACAGCGACACATAAGGTCAAGCTTATAACAACCTAGTTCATCCTTGGTACAGGTCACGAAACTAGTGAAAGGAGGCAGGTACACATACCCTACCATACGAGGTACAACCACAATGTCCTCCAATCTCATCATATATATATAATCACCGAGACACTACCACAGCCATTATCAAACTGAGGGCTAGGTATGACCACTGTCATCCTCCCTAACACTTGAATTCACGATGACAAGAACCCCACATACTCATCAGTATGTCATTCAAGTTTCCCTTAGGAATACTCCTTTCACTATCTGGCAAGTTCTGACACTCAGATAGATCTATGGCACATGACACTACATGATTAGAGTTTCACTTGATTAGTTATGCCAATTGGGTGAATTAAGGCTAAATCATACAAATGGACATACAAACCCTATTCCATTTCTATCAACTGTATAATAATTGCAACTTCATAAGATATAAAACATTTGAGGTATAAATCTTAATCGCATTACGACATGCTATCATCCATTGCATTGTAATGAACCACATTACGTCATACTATTTCAAGATACTCATTTCTTATTATAAGTTCTAGGGTTTCAACCCTTATTGGAACATGAAGAGGATTTCAAATCAATCATGGCGCAAACATGCCCAAAATTCATTATGAACACCTCATCAATTCATGCATAATCATCATTGTCTTTCAATGCCTTAAAACAAGGCTCAAAGGAACATCAATCACACATGTGACATATAACATTAGCATAGCACAAACTATGATGCACAACTATCATCATATTATGGTTTTAACACAAGAAGAGATTATTTCATAATCACATTTAATCACTTTAAGAAGGATGATTACAATCAATCCCTAGCACTTAGTCATATTAGAGTCGGTGTAACAAGTCATATTTCATTAGGGGTACACATTCACTTGTTATGATGATTTATCAAATATATTCATACGAGGGAAAAGGTAATACTACAAGTTCAAAGGTGTTGTACCATCAAATTTCATTACTAGAACAAACATATAATATTATTGGATTTATTCTAATCCATTGGATGTTAAAGCATCCGATCTCATCCATTAAATCGAGTTCATTATTCAAAATCATTAAATTGAGTATGGTTTAACCATTGAATTCATTGAACCAAGAAACCATTGGTTAGGGGTTGAAAAGAAGACACATTTCAAACCTTGACTCACTGTTGGTTTCTAGCATCAACACTATATTCATTCAACACCATCAAATATTAAGCTAATGTCATCATTGATTGATAACATCATTAGGGTACTTAATGGTTGATCATTAAACTTCTAATTGAGCCAAAAACTAACCTGGGGGAGTGACCATAGGTTGTCACCATCATTTGACACCCTTGATCATGAACATCATTTGCCAAGATAGCAACACCATTTATAGTTGATTGGTATCACCATCGGTTGTGTGGTAGGGAAGAAAATAGCTTGAATACTCTGATTTGGACAATCAATTGTTTTGTGCTTAGCACCATTGGTTGTTACTATCAACTTGTCCCAGATCATATTATACCTTATAAAGGTCATACAGATATTTACATGTTCATATAGAATTGGAACAGAATAGGGAACACCATAAAAATTCATAACCCTAAACAAGCATGGTTTCTCAATGCTTAAATCATCACATTAAAGCATAAACATGAACTAACAAGCTTCTAGCAAGCAATATAAGTGAAGAATGTTATATAACTCACCTCTATAGTGTAGGTCAAACCCCAAACAGCAAGAATCTCTAGAAAATAAGGCAAGAAAAACCAATTTTTAGATCTGAACTTGGCCAAGTAGGCACTTCTCTCCACAAAGAAGCAAACCCCTAGAAGAAGAAGAAAGAAAGATAGATGCTTGAGTTCTAGAGCCACTTCCACCATGGAACAACAAGGTTCCGACCTGGAGAAATATAGGAGGAAGAAAAATAGAGAAATAAACAGAGTAAATAAGGGAATACTTACACTTTTAGGTCAAGATCACTAGGAAGGAGCATTAGAAACCCCTAAAGGAGGTCAATTGCAACCCTAGATGCTTTTTCCCCAAGAAGATCCCCACTTTATTCTTCCTTGGACATGAACTTCACAGTAGCATAGAGGGAGAACGAGTTTTGTAGGAGTAGGGAAGTGGTGGAGATAAAATGGTTCATTTGGGTGCTTAGGGATAAGTATATAAAACTTTAAGATAAAGAAAAAGAAAAAGTTGGAGTTCTAGTATCTTTCCAAATGTCTGTGGCCTTAAACTATTAAGAATATACAAGCACACACAAGTAGATGACCCACATATTATAGAGACATGTTTATCCCTCATTTCTTGAATTTCCAAGCAAAACAAATAAATAATTAGTTGATAGCTCCTAAAGGTAGTTCATCCATATAGGGGTAAACCCTAAAATACCCTTGGAGAAAACACCTTCAAACCAAGGTTTAAGTAGGAGCCCCATGGATCAAAAAGATCAGTAATGATAACATAACATATAAGAAACATAATTCACGTGACAAATTGCAAATAAAACCCATCGATTGGGTAAATTGTAGAAAAGCCCAAAATGTCATTAAAATTGCAAAACTTTCTCAAACAATGTCCAAATTGGACCAAATTTGAAACTTAATCTTGTATTATGATTTCAAAGTATATAAAAAGGTTATATTAGGGTTCTAAGAACTCAATTATGGTAATTAAGCTTATTCAACTCTTTAATCAAGTTTAGAGGCCTTACAATTTCCTTTTTACAATGTAAAAAATAGGATAGTTTTAATTTATGCATCATCGTGAGAAGCTAGTCTGCATTGGATGAAATGACTATTTGGAGGAATGAGGAGGCCATATGATAGGAGGTGAACCAATTGATTGGTTTCCCAACCAACCAGCTAGAGGAGACTAGATGACTATTTTAGGATCCCAACTGAGCAACCAAGAGGCGAGCCGGTCGGTTCAAGTATTGAACTGATGAACCCAGATTGGATCAAGCACATATCTTCATCAACATGTTGCATGTGTTGTGGACCTTATATGGTGTCAATTCCTTGTGGCTCCAAAGAAATGCATTAGACTGGACATAACCATCGCTCGTATATTTTTGATTGCATGTTCACGTTGTAGTTATAGAATGTATCTGATACGCACTACAATATGTGATGATTGTTTATGTATATGTATTTATATACAATCCCTCAATTAAAATATCAAGGTCTTAGATGCTTTATAAAAGTGACACACATGAAAATCTTGATCAACCAAGCGTAGGTGACACCAAAGCGTGGTACAACATCTATATGATGGAAGTGTGATGGTAATAATGTAGGTGCCACCAAAGCGGGGTACATTATTATTGTGTCGGCTTTTGGGTTAGGCTTGACTAGTGATTCTTAGAGTGTCTAGACCCAGAAGCATGCAAATGATTATGTCAAGGAGTTGTGCATATCATCTATCCAAGAGTTACATATGATGCAATTGACATGATTGCCTACCTTTATAATTGACTGTGGACGCTGGTGTAGGTCGGGTAACGGTTGAATTATTTTGGATCTTGGCCTACTAGAATATTGTACGTTGCAATATTCTGAATTGATCATGAGGGCTAACAATTTGAGAAAAATAGTAGGAGCGATAATTAATTAAAAACGTAATTAATATCATCAAATTTATCAAATCAAATCATTTTTTTTAGAAGTTGCAATATTCTTATGTAGACAAACACAAATACGGTATAGTTGTGATTAGTTCTCAAATAGGACAAACCAAATGGGATTAACTTTTGAATCTAGTTTAGGACTTTGAGAAATGTTCTCAATGAGCGAAAGATCTATGTCCTTGAGAGACCAAAGCCAGAGGAACCCGCTCCAAATGCGCCTAAGGAATAAATTGGATGCTTACTTGAAGCATGCTAATGAAGTCATAGACATTAAGCACCTTAAGCTATGTTGTATGAAGTATGAGTTGCATGAACAACATGATAACATGGACATTCTTGATATGGTAACACATCTTAAGAATCATGTAAAACAAATAAGGAATAATGTTTATAAAGCATTGTTTGAGTGTAAACTGACAAAAGGAGTTCCAATAGAACCCCATATGCTCAATATGATTGGACATATGGAATGATTGAAATTATTTTAGGTCAAGAGTTTGCCATGAATATGATTATGCAAGCATTGTATGAATCATATAGTCAGTTTATATAATGCTTGGCATGTTGATGCCAAAGTAAGGAAGAAAATGGACAAATCCATGACGATGATCAGCGAAAGTGAGTCCTAGGGTAAAGGCAAGTCCAAGAAGTGTTCTGAGGCTGAGCTAAAGTCCAATTCTTCTACACTCAATATATGGAGAAGAGTAAGTGTAAAAGGAATATGTCCTTTTCACTTAAAGGATAAAGTGACACCGTTGTTACTTGTCTGGACATTGGAAAAGAATTATCCTCTTCACAGAGGATCTCAGGAAGAAGATTGAGATAGAGATCTCTACTTCAGAACCTGAGAAGAAATAAGCTAGAACTATGCAGGGCAAGGGTTGCTGCCACTACAATTGAGAGATGTCATTTAAGGGAACATGATAGAATTAGTGAATTGCTATTATGTACTTGCCATTAATGAAAAACATCATATGTCTTGTATGACAAGGTCATTATGTTTCAATTTAAAATATATGATCTTTTATGGAAATGCCCTATGTCTCATAAACTATACTTGATAGTTATAGATACATATGTGTATGACACATATAACGAATGACTTGATAACTCAAACAATGTATACCTATAGCATTGTCATATAATACACATAAATGAGAAATGCACTTCTAGATTCCAAAATGGTGTTGGTCTAGACCTCTTTTGGTTATTGAACCAATATAGACATGCAAGTCTTATTTATTAAGCAAAATGACAAAATCATCTCCACTAGATTCAGTGGGAGAACAAGTGTTCTATTAGGCCTAGTACATGTTGATGTACAACAGATCCTTTAGAATAAATGCTAAAGGTGGTTACTAGTACCTCACTATATTTACTGATGTGATCAACATATAAGGAAAATTATATTTAATGAAATACAAGTATGCATCTCTTGAAGTGTTCAAGGAGATCATAAATGAAGTACGTAACTAACTTGGTCAAAGAATTAAGATACTTCAATGTGATCGATGTTGAAATATTTTAAACTGAGAGTTTGAGGACCATCTGGAGATATGTGATAGTGTATCACAATGAACTCCACCTGAACATGATGATGTGTTAGAAGGAAGGAATCACCCCTTGTTAAGGTATGATTATCAGTAAAACTAGCTAAAATTCCAATTTCCTTTGGGCACATGCTAAACACTAAAAGAATGTACCGTCTAAAATGGTTCAAAAGACACCATATGTGATATGTTATGGAAGTGTACCTATATGTCTTTGATAGTGATTAATGATGAATGCCTATATAAGAAAGTTGTTTCTTAAAAGGGGCATTGTACACAAATCACACAAATGTTATTTTCTTAAATACTACTCTTATCCCAATCCTACAACAAAGTTGTTTGTTGATTTGGATGGATGTATTCCTATTGAGGAACCTAGTTCCAAAGGAATCAGTGGGAGTAAAAACAGAAATCAAAATGTTCGATATAAATAAGAAAACATTAAACCTAAATAAGGTACATTGGGAACAATGAGAATCACAAAGTGTTGTGGAATCTCAAGTTCCTTATGTAACACAAAACCTTATAGGTCTGGTGGATAATGCCTTGAGTTTGAAGGATATATGATATCTTATAACTTAGAAAGGCAATGAGTTGATCATAATGATGAGTCAAACAAACTGACTTGAAGCTATTGAGGGACCAGAGTCTGAAATGTGGCTTTATGCCATAAGATCAAAGATGGACTCCATGTACACCAACAAGGTATGACCTTGATGGATCTACCTAAAGGGGTAAAACCCATAGGGTACATTTGGGTCTTTGAGAGAAGACAAACATGAAAGGGTAGATTGGCTGTGATGAGCTTCAAATAAGTTCAAGTTGTTGAACATGTTTAAGTCTTTCACCAATTACCAAGGTTAAATCCATCAGGATCATGTTTGCAATTACAGCTTAGTAAGAGTGTGAGATTTGGCATATGGATGTTAAAACCACATTCTGTAACTGGAATAATTGTTTAAGATGTGTACATGACACAACCTAATGGATTTATAAATCCATTAATGCAAATAAAGTTTTCCAGCTAAAAAGGTCAATCTCCTTATTCAAGCAAGCATCTTAGAGCTGGAATCTTCTATTTTGGCAAGAAAGTCAAAGTGTTGGACTTGAGTCAAAATAAAATTTGTGATTACATGATATTTAGTGGGAGCATATTGATATTCCACATAATGATCGGGAATAATGTCCTTATTCTATAAATATTAAAACAAGGCAAGGAAAGTACCTTCTATATGAAGGGTTTAGACCAAACATCCTATGTGATAGGGATTGAAGTCTATAGAGATAGATCTAGAAAGTTTCTTGACCTAAGTAAAAGCATATACATTGATAAGATGTTGAAGGGTTCATCATGCAAGACTCAATGAGAGAAAACTTGTCCATGTTCCATGGAGTTCGTCTCTCTTATGAAGAATAGGGACACATGGGTAGATCTTGAATGCAATGTTATGTACTTATCTTGTTATCTCGTATGTATTGGACATGATGAGAAGATATCTTGTAATCTCATATGTATTGGATATGACGAGAGGATATCCAATCATATGATATGTATTAGACATGATGAGAGGATACACATATATACATGTCTAGTAATCTCGTATGTATTGGATATGATGAGAAAGTATATGTCAGATGCCAGTGAGAGTCACTGGACTGCCATAAAAGAACATCTTTAGGTTCTTGTGAAGCACCAAAAGGGCTAGTTCCTTGGTCATGGTAATAAGGAAAAGTTGGGTGTAAAGATTTACACTGATGCAAGCTTCCTAACTAATAAATAAATAAATCACAACTATTTTTGTGTTTGACCTTAAAATAAGAACTGTAAGTTGGAAGAGTTCCAAGCTAATGATGGTTGTTTAAATCACAATAAAATCTGAGTATCTCAGTGTTATGAGAACAACAGAAGATATTGTATGAAGTTCATGTGGGTGAACCTATGAGAGGTTCCAACCATTGATGACTCAGTAGAAATACTATGATAGAAATGGAGCTAGATGATAAGCAAGGAATCTCATATAGCATACTATAACACTTCCATCTCATAAGAGATGTCGTATAATGAAGAGATGTGAAAATTGCAAAATACCAACTAAAAGCAAACGTTGCTAAACCTACTAGAGTGCTTGCATAGTAGAAACATGATGGACATCTTAAGATCACTCAGAATATGATTCATGGGTGATTGTCTCTAAGTGCAAGTGGGAGTCTATTAGTATGTATGCACAGAGAGCCAATCATATGATGATTGGAGTGAGGCATTAGATACTTGAGTTAATAATTATGAAGGTAATTTCATCTATTGTGTTTGTCTCAGTCATGAGATGATGAAACAGATGTAAGTAGATGTATAAAGAATGATGTTAATCAATGGCATATGCCTTCAGGTTGAGGACTTGAACGATGAGATCATATGTATGATAAGAGTACATACATTCTTGTTATGTCCCTAGTTGGATATTACTTTGGAAGAAAAATAGATAAATGTAATACATAAGACTAGAGTGTGTGTTAACTGATGACAGAGTCTCATTAGTCATGATGTGAGATATCAAGTCAAGCACAGAGATACATGTTAGTGAACATTGTATGTGACAAACCCACCATGAGAGTGATATGTGGAAATCATGGAATGGTAGTCAGAATCATCTCTCATAGTGATGGTGGTGATTGCGGTTCTTAGACCTAAAATCACTGCACTCATCACATGTCATTGGGTACACTTTGACATCATCAAATGCAGTCCTGAAACATGAGTTGTTATAACGGTGATGATTGGGTGACTTTGACACATGGGGATAGACTACGAGTGATAGAGATGATATTTGTCCCTCCTACTCAATATTAATATCCAGGGCTCCTTGATAAGCGAGATTGAGAGTGTACGACTGTACCCATGTGATTCAATATATGATATGTGGACTCACATGCATCTCAGACAGTCTATTCTAGTTCAAGGAACATGGATTGAACGTTGAGAGGATGATGATTCCATGCCTCGAGTTCAATCTAGATATTAGAGACAAAGGAACTATACAATCATGGTAACACTATTCATAGATTATAGGTTGAGGTTGTTCCCCAACTTTTCGAATTACTTGGATAGAAATGATGTGCAACTAGGCACCACTCTTTGCTTGTGATGTCATAAGTTGTTATGGACATCCACTTCCAACGTAATTATGGACCTATAGGGTCACACACATAGGATACACTTAGATTAAAGGAGTATATTCATGAATGATGTTTAGATTGAATGCTAAAGGTGTTTAGGTATTCAGTTAAATAATAGATCAACTGATTGGACTCAGAATCATCAATTTCAAGTGTTGGACTAACTGATTGGAGCGTCAGGTTGATTGGAATTGATTACTAATGTGTTTAGTTATTCAATTCACACACCAAAAGTTGACTACACTGTCAAACGGTTGTCTCAAGTGTTGAGATGGGTTTCTAGGGTGCCAAACGTCCATCTCAAGTGTTGAGACAGGCGTCTGGTTTGCCAAGCTAGTTGGAACAAAGTTGGCTGCCTAAACTGAGGTGAACCGATCAGTTCATACTGATGAACCGATTGGCTCGAATCGGTTCACCACACAATCATATGGGTGAGTAAGACAGACGTCTTGCATGTGAGAGTTCACTCAGTTAGACTGGGGAAGGTTCTAGATACTTTCTAAATTTGTTTGGATTGCACAATACTTATTGTGCAAGAAAAATAAATGTTTAACATTGATTAGTAGCGAATTGCCAATTCTGTGTGCAAAAAGGAAACTGCAAAAGCATGAGACGACAGTTTTGCACTATGAAATGACTATTTCACACATGAGACTATCATTTTGCAGTGTGAGATGACCGTCTCATGGTCCAAAAATTCCATAACATTCATGTTTTTGGACCCTTCTACTCCCACATCAATTGGGAACCTTGATCCTGCCCTCTACTATAAATAGAGGATACTTGGGTTTCCCAACACACACAATTGGGATCAATGGCCCTGACAATTGTTTTCCTCTCTGGTTCTGGTAACCACAAGAGCCCAAGCAAGTCCTACCCGACTAGGGAGGGATATCAAGGGAGGAGCAACTGAGATCAGTTGTTGTGGGAGAGCATGTCGGTGACTAGTAGTACGTTGACAGAAGTGGACAACTCCTTCACGTTGGATCTAGCAGTGTAAAATGGAGTTCTCAATGGTCTTCATGGACTTCTCTAGAGGCATGCGTCCTTTGGCTGCCGCCAGGAGGACGACGTCAGCCTACACTCTATGGTGAGTCCACAGGAGACGTTGTAGGAGATGTTTGAGTCTGTTGTCTGTGGTGAAGACCAGGAGCTGCATAGATACCGTCCAAGATTGTAATTGTAGGGTGATGTCGCTGGACTTTCTCCAGGACTAGGTATAACCTTGCAACCCTTCCTTCCTAGATACATTGTTGTTGACAAGATTTTGGTGGTTTTGGGAAACATGCAAATAAAATTTTTGTTTCCTTTGCATATATTTGTGCCCGATTTCCCTACATGTTTTTACAAAAGGAACATAATGGCTATCATATGGAAAACTAACTTAACATCTTGAGGCATAATTTGTACTCTAAAGTTCTAAAAATGAAAATATATAGTTCATACTATAACCTGAGGATCATCTTATAGTTGGAACCCCACCGGTTCTTATCATGCTCTATCCTTGTACTTGACTCTTTGGGATCTACTCTGCTCCTTCTATCACCTGTGGACATCTGATCCCTAGCAATGCATTATAAAAATGATTGTTAGCATAAGTAGAATGAGTATTCTAATACATGAATTACTGAAGAACTAAGATATTACAAAATATTATTGAACATCATAAACATAAAACTATCATTAAACTCTGTGTAATCTGAAACATAAATAATTCTTCTGTCTCTATCTTAGATCTTGTACTTTATTTATCTTTCTCTAGATACATATACTCTGGTACTTGGGTCTCATGAGTTGCACTAAGGTGACTGAGTCACCTAACCTACACTCTGGGCCTAGGTTATGTATCTGAATCGGTCTACACTCTGGTGCCTGGGCCACATGACTTGCACAAAGTGTTTGAGTCATGTCTCTTTTATCTTAGTTTCTTTCTAATAATTATATATGAGATTATGTACATTGTCTAAATTAACATATCTTTTATTTATGACTTTTATCTGATTGTTGCCACCATTATAAGATAAGTCTTCCTTTGTGACACTGATGTGCACTCTGTGGTGCAACACACCCTCTGTTGGCACAATGTGCCTTCTATGACACTGAAGTGTCCTCTATGGTGCAACACACCCTCTGTTGGCACAATGTGTCCTATGTTGACACTGAAGTGTCCTATATGATGCAACACACCTTCTGTTCACACAACATGCCCTCTGTGACACTCGCAATGTCTGGTGTAGTATGCCCTTTGAATCGTCCCAGGACTCTCTAGTGAGGACTTATCCTATAATGTTATTAGTTAAAGTCCTAATGTCATTTTCTATATTTGTTCTTAATTTCTTATTTTGAATCTAAATCTCTTATCTCTACGTCTATTCTTAATTTCTATCTTTGAATCTGATCTATTATCTATATATATGTATATCTGTTCTTTAATTTTAACTCTGATTCTAAATATCATATCTTATTATTTAATAAATCTTAATCTGAAGCTTTTCTTTAACATGAGGACCTAACAAGATTATATATCATGCTTTTGACATCTAAGTTAAAGTTTAAGAAAATAATCTGATCTAAATATGGAAATATGAATTATATGAAAATAACTTAATAATCAAATATCTCAAATATGATTTTTGATAAGATAACTCAATCTCTTGTAAGTCTCATTAGATTGGATCTTACATGAATCTTAATACATTCATGCAAGCTTGAATCTCAAATCCTAAAACATGAATCTTTTATAAGATCTTATCTTACAAACTTAATTATAACTTAATACATTCTACTCTTATAATCTTATCATGTACTTAATTCTCAGATCTTAATCATTCTAGGAAATATAAATAACACTTAGTTCTTAGATCTTAATCTATCTAAGATTAATGAATTTCATATTTTTATTTTCTTAAATAGAACATTATTTCATATTATCAAGTATGACCATATTTATTACATATCTTATCTTGTAGTCTTATTCACTAATATAAACTATTATTAAGAAATCTTATAGGAATGTGGTCCTTTAATTTACTCATGAACCTGGTTCATGACAATCATTTTAAGAGACATATATACTTGAGATATTGGATATAAGTGAGAAAGCTATCATGGACAAATGAAAACTTTAATTGTATATCTTACTTAAATCTAAAATATTAGGACACATAAATCATATTGTCTTGTTTGAAAAATATGTAAATGTACAGAACTAAATAAATATGAATACTCATGGGAATGAACCACTTACCTGGGTTAGTAGGAAAATCCAATCGTAGATCCATGATCTCAATTCTCTTGATCAACCTATGATGATCACCCAAATAATATTAATTAGGTTTCTAAACCCTAATTGTGATAACTCTACAACCTCTTGAAAACCAAGGCAAATCATGTCTTGTGGCCTATTCCATTGTCTATATCTCAAAAAATAGATCAAAATACATATATAACTTCACCCTATTGGATATACCAATTAATTGCTACGATTTATGGAACATAGAGGCCTTATTTGAATAAATCAAATTATTAATATGTGGATGCTAGACGGGCCGCAAGCAAGATCCATCTTGGGCAAACTCCGCTTGACCCATGGGCCCCTTCTCTCACATCAACTCGGACAGAGGGTTTCCCCCCTCTGTTTTGTATGTTTTATAGAGTACAACAAGGAGGCTCCCATGGTGGCTTGACTCATCATGCTTCAGGAGAGATTGGATCATGGAAGGCCAGTCCTCCTACTCTTGACCACACTCCACAACCAGGTCACCCTAATCTACTCGATCCCTCTTCGACCAGCAAAGGGCAGAGGCCATTGCCTTGGTGTCAAGACACTAGCGCCTGATCTGGAGTTGCGGTCGAAGAACATAAGCATTTTGGGGGCAAGGCACATGTCCACCACTTCTCAGAACTTGCTCCATCCTTTCCTCCACTCTGATGAACCTCGGGGGAGAGGCTGGGGGTTTCATCAGTGGTCACCTAGTGATCTAGTCGAGAGGCCAAAGCAAATATGGCCACATGTCCTTGGAGATGTGTCTATTTTGTAGAATTTTCCGCAATATGTACAAGAGCAACTGAGTGGTCGCGTCTTAATAGGAATAGGATTAGTAGAGTGTGTAAGGCTATAAATAGGCCTCCAGTCATTAGGGTTAAACACATCTTTTTTAACATAGCCATCAGCCATTCATGCGAGTGTTTTGCTAGCCCTAATCCCAGAGTCTACCGCCGTTGCTCCTACTTTATGCTTGGAGATCTCTCTCTTGGAAGTGACAAGGACGTTCACCTTCTTCCTTCAAGACACAACCTGTCAAGTGGTGGTTCCACTGGTTGCTGGGATGTACTGGTGGTGGTGCATCTGTTCGTCTGCAATGTTCATCATCTACAAAAACGTGATGCTTCTCTTCAGGTTCGTGACCGGGTAGACTGGGAGAATGAAGCCTGTCCTAGAGGACTATGTAGTGTTGATTTCTTTAAGTAAAATATGTTCATTTTTCAAAGAACGATCTGGTCAGGTTCCTAACTCAGTTTTCTTTCTCTTGCATTGTTTATTCTTCTACTTCTTATTTGGATCTGGTCTGTAATCGTTAATTCATTGCATCTATCATTGTTGCATGTAACGACGTAAAAACCTAAATTTTATTCAGCACTTCACCCCTAATCACCTCAACTCTTTCCATTGTCCAGTTAGGATTAATAAATCTAAATATAAAAGAAACAATTAATTAAATGAGTAAGTAATTACGTAGTTGTATCCTAGTGCAAAAAGAAGATGGAAGACAGAAGACATTCTCCACAATCCACAATCCACAAGCTACAAGCCACAAGCCCGAGCCTGCGCCCATCCCGGTCCGGCCCGGCCCGGCCAGGCGAGACGTGGTGTGGTGCGCGCGTGCGTGCATGCATGTGTGTTGTGGTTACCCCACCCACTAAGGAGGTGAGCATACCCTCCTCCTAGGACCCCCTGGACACTAGTGCCCCATGTGATCCTACATATAAGGACCATAAAAGTTCTAGGAGTGAACAATATGGGATAAAACTTCTTTGCCATTTGCACTAGAGACAAAACTACATTACTCACATGTATTAGCTACACTACATTGGGCTTAAACCATGCTATATACATGGCTGCTATAGCCATATATCTAACAATCCCCCACAAAGGCCAATGTGTAGTGTGCTCTACCATTCAGTCCTCCATAATGTGCTTTCAGCAGATACCTTTCAGTTTGAATCTACCTGAGTTATCCAACTGTGACCCTCACAGGAACTAGGTCAACAAAAGTTTGAACATGAACCTTGGGTACAAGAGTATAGGTCGGTAACACCACAATAAAGACATGATAGAAAATAAAACAATGCATTAAGGCCATGCATACAAAAAAGTATATCATGATTGATATTAGAGAACAACCCAAATCTCCTATTGCGGCCTAAACAACATCAATCACTTAGTTAGAGTCTCCAAGGATGTACTACTAACATCTTGTCCTAAGACTTGAAACCATTCATAAACTGATCTCTTACTAACTTGCATTCATGACACTAACATGTTTCTAGGAGACAGACACACATATGCTAGAAGCATCAAACAAGAATACATAGTGTCATCTGATTCACTTGACAGCTTTTTATTACCAATTGAACCCAATTTGTGGGATCTCCAGTTTTTTGGGTTGGGTTTCTACTGCCTGCAAATCTATAGGGGTTTCAGTCCCATCCCCAACCTAGATTTTTCCACTAAAGCAAAGGTAACTCCTTTAGTGAAAGGATCAGATGTATTATATTTGGTACCGATGTAGTCCACAACCACGACCCCATTAGACACTAACTCCCTTACAGATTTCAATATGACTTGGATGTGTCTACGCTATTTTTGATTATACTTGGAACTCTTTATCTTAGCAATAGTTGTAGTGCTATCACAGTGAATTGAAATTGCAGGAAGCGGCTTCGTTACCATAGGTAAACTGGACATAAATCCATGTAGCCATTCAGCTTCCAATCTAGTTTCATCTAAAGCACACAACTCTGCTTCAAAAGTGGATGAAGACAATATGGTTTGTTTCTTAGACCTCTAGGAAATAGCTCCTTCTCCCAACAGGAATACATATCCTGAGACACAATTACTCCCAAAATTCATGGTAATCTAGCTTGCATCACTATATCCTTTGACTACAGAAGGATGTTTACCACAATGCATCCCAAGGGAATAAGTTCCCTTGATATACCTCAGAACTCTGTCAAGAGCTTCCCAATGGGTCTTGTCGGGACAACTAGTGTACCTACTTAACTTGCTCATGGCAAACGCAATGTATGGACATGTGCAGTTCATAAGATACATCAAACGTTTGATAATCTAAGAGTATCGTAATTGAGACACTGGAACCCCAGTCTCATTCTTGAACTAGGCCTTGGATGAATCATATGGAGTCTTAACAGGTTTACATGATGTATACTCAGACCTCTCCAGTATCTTCTCAACATAGTGAGACTGTGAGAGAGTTATACCATCAGTAGACCTAATGATTTTAAGCACTAAAATCACATCAGCGACACCCATATCCTTCATCTCAAACTTGCTACACAAGAATGACTTTGTCTCATTTACTACTTTCATATCGGAACCAAAAAAACAGGATATCATCGACGTATAAGCATAACAAAATCAATCCATCATTGACAATTTTGTTGTAGAGACACTTATCAAATTCATTATAAACAAAGCTGAATGATGATATCACAGAATCAAACTTCCCATGCCAATGCTTAGGGGCTTATTTCAATCCATATAATGGCTTAACAAGTTTACACACTTTGGACTCATTCCCACAACCCACAAATCCCTCAGGTTATTCCATATATATCTCTTCCTGAAGATCTTCATGTAAGAATGCAGTCTTTACATCCATCTGATGGATATAAATATTATAAATGGAAGCCAATGTTATATGCACTCCGATTGTGGTCATGTGGGAAACATGTGAATAGGTATCAAAATAATCGATTCCTTCCCTTTATGTGTAACCCTTAGCAACTAACTCAGGCTTATACTTATTGATTGTCCCATTTGCATTAAGTTTCTTCTTAAAGATCCATTTGCAACCAACTGCAGAACAACCAAGAGGCAAATCCACCAATTCCCAAGTTCCATTTGAGAGAATTGATTGGATCTCATCATTAACGACTTCTTTCCAAAACTTAGCTTCTGGAGATTCCATAGCTTGTTTGAAAGTGAAAGGATCATCCTCAACATTGTAAATGAGAAACTCACTTCCAAAGTCCTTGGATGTCCTACATCGTTTACTTCTCCTTGGTTTAACTATTATTTCAGAATCATCAGATTTAGAAATAACTTGTTTTGAGTCACTCCCCACATTTGTCATCCTTTCCATGTGCTCGGGAATGGAACATGTGGCGAATGAATCCTCTTGAGATACTTCATTAGGCACACTGGATTTCATGAGAAACACATCCTCAAAGAATGTAGAATCACGTAATTCCACAATTTTATTGACCTCAATGCCAGAGATATCATATTTTACAATTAAGAATATGTAGACATAACTTGTCTCTACATACCCCAAGAATATGGCATCAACCATTTTTGGTCCCAATTTATTCCTTTTGTGTTCAGGGACAAGTACCTTAGTAAGGCACCCCCACACTCGAAGACATTTGAGACTCGATTTTCTTCCTCTCCATAACTAAAACAAACTACTCTCTACATGTTTATGAGGAACTCTATTCAGAATATGACAAGCTATATTCAAAGCTTCCCCCCACATGAAGCTGGGTAGACCCGAGGTCTGGATTAAAAAATTAACCATATCTATTAGGGTTCGATTTTTACATTCATCTATCCCATTAGACTGTGGTGGATAAGGGGCAGTAACCTCATGAACTATACCATGTGATTGGCAAAATTCCAAAAACAAGTTTGAGGTGTATTCTCCTCCCCTATCATACCTTAATCATTTAAGTATTTTTCCAGTTTGAGTTTCAACTTATTTCTTATAAATTCTAAATTTATCCAATGCCTCATCTTTACTTCTAAGTAAAAATACATAACAATATCTACTCGCGTCGTCAATAAAAGTTATAAAATAACATTTTATCCCTAGTAGCAATTCCATTAAATTCACATATATCCATATGCACTAAATCCAAAATTTCTAAATTCCTATTCACATAATGAAAGGGCTTCCTAGGAAGTTTAGCTTGCACACAGATTTCACATTTATTATTGCTAATTTTAGATTTAGGGATTAAATTTAGATTTATCATACGCTTCATTGAGGCAACATTAACATGTCCCAAATGTGAATGCCAAACGTCGGATGATACAAGATTCATGCATATAGAACTATAATAATTCAAATTTAAATGGAATTTGAAATAGGTTCAACATGAATCTTAAATAAGTTCTCCACATCACATAAATACCCCTTGCCAAAAAATAAAGAATAAAAAATGCGTGTAATAATAGCCTTATTACATTTGCAGTCTACTCTATAACCTTCCCTAACTAAAATTACACCACTAAGGATATTACGTCGAATGGTTGGAACATGTCTGACCCTGTGAAGAGTCAACACCTTCCCCGAAGGGAACTTCAAGTCCACCTGTCCTTCGCCTTTGACTTCTACAGAGCTGGAATCGCCCAAAGTCACGGACCGACCTCGAGAGGCTTGGTAAGACACGAATAGGGACTTATCAGCACACACATATACATTAGCCCCAATGTTAATTATCCAATAAAGTGGTTCAAAAATAGAAAGGATTTCAGGTTTAATAGACACATACCCATCATTGAGGTTCAATGATGTAGTCATCATGTTGACCACAACCTCATCAGTTGTAGATGTTGTAGCTTTCTCTGCCTTCTTAGAAGGACAATCCTTGTTCCAGTGGCCAACCTGTCTACAAGTCCAATAAGGTTTGTTCTTCAGTCTCTTTTGGATCTTGGCCATAGGTTTATGTGCATTCTTAGTTTTCTTATCTTTGGTGGTTTTAGTAGTAGTAAAATTAACAATATGGTTTGCATCAGTAGGCACCTTGAATGTCTTCTCCTTTAAGTGTTCTTCTTGTATGCTTATATCCATCATTAGTTCTTCCATTGAATGTGTCCCTTTGCGGTGCTTCAGAGACATACCAAACGATTCCCATGACTTAGGGAACATTTCTATGATATACATAACAACGAACTTCTTAGACAATACATCTTGGCATCTGAGAGTTCATGAATTAGGATTTGAAGATTGTGTGTTTGATCAGAAACATACTTACCCTCTACCATCTGAAACTTAAGAAATTTAGACATGCAATACTTTTCAGCACCTTGGTTTTCAGTACTCAAATTCTTAATTAATGATTCCCACAAAACTTTGGATGTAGTGACAGGTGGCTTTGAGTAAGAGTCATACAACTTGTTATTTGAACCAAACAGAATCAAACTGTGACATGTTTTGTCACCCTTCTTCCAATTAGCAATTATATTTGCATATCAAGAATAGAATCATCAGATTTAGGCTCAATCTCTTCTAATTACTTATCAAAACCTGCAATATTCTGCCAAATTTGCATCTGACTCTGCCAACGGGAAAAGTTGGTACCAGTAAATTTTTTAGGCATATTGCTGGCATCAATTTTATTTCCAGAACCACCCTGACCGGCCATTGTTAATTAATGACATATATTGATTTCTTTAAGACTGTTGAATAAAATTTAAGTTTTTACACCGTTACATGCAATAGTGACAAATGCAATGAATTAACGATTACACGCCAGATCTAGATAAAAAGCAGAAGAATAAACAATGTAGGAGAAAGAAAACTGAGTTAGGAACCTGACTAGATCATTCGTTGAAAAATGAACACGTATTACTTAAAGAAATTAGCGCCGCATGGTCCTCCAGGACAGGCGTTGTTCTCCCAGTCGACCCGGTCATGAACCTAAAAAGAAGTGTCACGTTTGCATAGATGATGAACGTTGTAGATGAACAAATGCACCACCACCAGTGTATCCCAACAACCGCAGGAACCATCCATTCTCAAACTGAGGGCTAGGTATGACCACTTTCATCCTCCCTAACACTTGAATTCAGGATGACAAGCACCCCGCATACTCATCAATATGCTCTTCGAGTATCCCTTAGGAATACTCGTTTCACTATCTAGCAATTTCTGACACTCTGATACATCTATGGCACAGGGCACTACATGATTATAGTTTCACTTAATTAGTTATGCCAATTGGGTGAATTAAGGCTAAATCATACAAATGGACATTCAAACCCTAATTCTTTTCTAAAAAGAGTATATGTATACCAACCTCAAAAGATATAAAACATTTGAGATATAGATCTTAATCACATTACCACATGCTATCATTCATTACAAATTAATGGACCACACTTATCATCATACTTTTACAAGATACCAATATCTTATCACAAGTTTTAGGGTTTTGACCCTTATTGGAACATGAAGAGGATTTCACCTCAATCATGGCTTCAAACATGCCCAAAGGTTGTTAAAGGTTATCATCATCCTTCCATGCCTTAAACAAGGCTTAAAAGATCATTAGAACATTTGTGTCCATAGATATTAACATGGCAAGGCACTATGATATACAAATAGTACTACATTGTGGTTTCAACACAAGAAGAGTGTAATTCATTATCACATTAATCAATCCAGAGGTATGATTATAACCAATTAACATCATATAACTACATTAAGGTTAGGTATAACAAGCTAGATCACATGGGAGTTACACATCCACTTATAATAGTGATTTATCAAATATAACTATATAATGGAAAAGGTAAGACTAAAAATTAATGGTATTGGACCATCAAATTATCATCACTAGGACCCACATATAATACCATGTGATTTATTCTAATCCATTGGATGTTTAAGCATCCAATAATATTCATTGGATCAGGTTCATTGTTCAAGGTAATCAATTGAAGTATAGGTCTAACCATTAGATCAATCGAACCAAGGAACCATTAGTTTAAGGTTTAGTCAAATCTACAATTATATTCTTAACTCATCATATATGATGATGACCTGATCCACCATTAATTGTGATCATTAGGTCACCATTGGTTGTTATATCAGTAATACATTCAATTAACACTATCAAATATTAAGCTAATGTCATCATCGATTGATAGCATTATTAGAATACTTAGTAGATGATAATTAAACGTCAAATTGAGCCAAAACCTGACCTAAGGGGGTGACCATAGGTTTTACACATAAATTTGACACCCTTGATCATGAAAACTAGTTTCCAAGATAGCAACACCATTGGTTATTGAATGGTATGACCATCGGTTGTGTGATAGGGAAGGAAATAGCTTGAAACCCCTAATTTGAACCATTAATTATTTTGTGTTTAGCACCATAGGTTGATGCTATCGACCTGTCCCAGATCATGTTACACCTTATAAAGGTCATACACATGTTTACAAGTTCATATAGAACTGGAACAAAATAGGGAACACCACAACAATTCATAACTCTAAACAAGCATGGTTTCTTTATGCTTAGATCATCACATTAAAGCATAAACATGAACTAACAAGCTTCTAGTAAGCAATATAAGTGAAGAATGTTATATAACTCACCTCTATAGAGTAGGTCAGATCCCAAACAGAATGAATCTCGAGCAAATAGGGCAATAAAAACTTGGATTCAGATTTGAACTTGGCCAAATAGTCACTTCTCTCCATAAAGAAGCAAAACCCTAGAAAAAGAAACAAGAAGGATAGATTTTTGAGTAATAGAGCCACTTTCACCATGGAACAACAAGGTTTCAACCTGGAGGAAGGTCTAAGGAAGTCGAAGAGCAATAGAAATAGAGAAGGAAGGAAAAAAACAACTTGCCTTGGTCAAAATCCCTAGAAGATGACCTCAGAAACCCTAGATAGGGCTAGATGGAGCTCTAGGAGACCTTCATCTCCAAAAAGAGGTTGTTTTCTACCTTAGAGCACTTGGTTCCGTAGAAAAACAGAGTGGAGTCTTTTCTCCAGGTTAGAGGAAAGAGAAAGCAAGTATAGTTTCGTACTTGGGCAAGGAAGAGGTAAACATAGCCCATGGATAAAGACGGAAGCAAGCATGAGGTGTAAAAGTAGCTTCCCCATGTGTCTATGGCCTTAAACTATTAAGAATATACAAGAACACACACAAGAAGCTCCCCCACCATACATATATACCTGCTTATATTTCCTTTGTTGAATTTCCTAGCCAGTCACATAATTCATTAGTTGGTAGCTACTAAAGGTAGCTCATCCATGAAGGGGTAAACCCTAAAATACCCTGGAGGAAAACACCTTCAAACCATGGCTCAACTAGGAGACCCATGGCTAAAAATACTCAATAATGATAATATAACATATAAGGAACATAATTTATGTGAAAAAATTCAAAGAAAATCCCTCAATTGGGTAAATTACATAAAAGTCCAAATGTACACAAAATTGCATAACTTGCTCAAACAGTGTCCAAATTGGACCAAATTTGAAAATTAAGCTTATATTATGATTTCAAAGAATATCACAAGGTTATATTAGGGTTATAAGTATTCAATTATGCTAATTAATCTTATTAAACTCATTAAGAAAGTTCAGGGACCTTACAAGAACCATGACTATGTTGTGGTATCCAACTTCTGCCTTGTAGAAGTCATCATGCTTCTCGTTGCCAAACTCTGATCGTATATGTTGTATCATAGGATCAACCTGCTGCACCTCTCTAATCTACTACCTCAACATGGGCTTCACATGTAGCTATGCAAGCTATCAAGGAAACATCTAGCTTCATGTTCATCTGACACAAGGAGACCAACATGTCTCTCTTATGGTACACCAAGAAACACAATTGTTCTATATCTGTAGATGATGACTAAGAATAATTTCTTCTAAAATCATTTGCCATGACATTTGCTTTTCTTGTATGGTAATCAACCATGCAATCATAATCCTTTATTAGCTCCATCCATCATTGCCGCCTCATATTGAGCTCCTATTGTGAAAATATGTATTATAGGTTCTTGTGATGTGTGAAAATATAACACTTCTCATTGTAAAGGTAGTGCCTCCAGATCTTCAAGGTATGGACCACTTCAGCTAGCTCCAGGTCATGGGTTGGGTAATTCTCCTCATATTTCTTCAATTGTCGTGAAGCAAAACAAATCACGTTCTTGTCTTGCATCAACACACAACCCAAACCATTCCTTAATGCATCATAGAAGACTATGTATCCTTTGCCTTACTTAGGAAGAACTAGTACTAGTGCACTAGTCAGTTTCTCTTTAATAATTGGAAGGCACGCTGACACTTGTCATCCCAGACGAAAGGCACATCTTTCCTTGTCAGCTTCATTAGGGGTAACGCCACTGAACTAAAGTTCTTAATGAACCTCCTGTAATATCCTACCAAACCTTAAAAACTACAAACTTCATTCGGAATCTCGATATGCTCCCACTCTATCACATATTCAACTTTCTTGGGGTCCACATAAACATCTTCAACATATATCACATGTCCTGGGAAGGATGCCTCCTTTATCCATAACTCACACTTGCTAAACTTAGCATACAATTGATGTTGCCTCAATGTGGTCAACGCCTGACGCAAATGTTGCTCATGCTGCTAGTTGTCCCTGGAGTAGATCAAGATATCATCCATAAACACTACCACAAACTAGTCCAGATAGGACCTAAACACCATGTTCATTAGATCCATAAATGTTGTCGGCTCATTGGTTAGCCCAAATGGCATAACCACAAACTCATAATGACCATATCGAGTCCTGAACACTGAATTAGGTATGTCATCTACCTTGATCTACAACTGGTGATATCCTAATCTCAAATCTATCTTGGATAACACTACGACTCCTCAAAACTGGTCAAACATGTCATCAATCTGTGGCAAGGGATACTTATTCTTTATCATCACCTTGTTCATTTGTCTATAGTCTATGCACAGCCTCATAGATCCAACTTTCTTTTTCACAAATAGTATTGGAGCAGCCCTTGGTGACGTACTCGATCTAATGAAACCCTTCTCAAGTAGCTCTTGCAACTATTTCTTCAACTCAACCATCTCAACTGGCGCCATCATGTACAGTATCTGAGGTATCGGCTGGGTACCCAGGACTAGATTGATCTCAAAACCAATCTTTCAAGATGGGGGAGCACCTGGAAACACGTCCTCAAACTCATAGAAAATTGGTACCTCCTATATACTAGGACTCCTCACCTTAGTGTCCATCACATGTGCCAAAAACACCTTACAACCTTGCCTCATCAGCTTCTTTGCCACCATTTTTTATACCAGACACGTTTGAAGGATCTTCTTATTTCCTTGGAAGATCTACGTCTCATCACCATCCTGAAATGTTACCACCTTGGCACTACAGTCCAAGACCACATGATACTTCTCCAAGGTATCCATTCAAAGGATCACATTGAATCCATGCATTTAAGAAGTATGAGATCCACTTGAATTATATGTCACAAAAAAGAAAGGACACGGGAAGGACACACCTCCTGCAACTCTATGGAAACAACCGACAAGGTTTTGAAATAAAGGTTGTCACGTCTACATCTAACGGGCAAAGAGCTACTACAAATCACTGGGTCGCATCCAGATCAACCAAAATAGATATAAAACAATAAGAAGATGAATCATAATGAAATATTTCTGCCTTACATGTCACTACTCATGATTTAACCACTCCTTCTGGTTGACTCATAACATAGAATCTAGCCATTTCCTGTTGATGTCCCTGTCCCCTATTGGTTTGTATATAAGAACCATCTTGTGATGCATGTCCATGTCCTCATCCTCCTCCATTGATATATAGTTGTCTCTACGAGCCCTGCTGACTCTACCTCAACTGCTGGGTCACCTCATCATCCTTCATGGAATAAAGCTGCATGGTATGTCAGACTTGGCCACACTTGTAGCATGTTATGTTCTCATACCATGGCCTCAACGGCCCTGTCACTGATAGTGATGTTGTGCTGGGGGCTCTTGTTGGTGGAAAATTGTGGCCTCTACCTTTTCTGGGTGACCACTGAGTCTATGCACTAGACCTCTACTGAGATGGCAGAGTAGAAAACCTAGGCTTCTTAAATCCTCCTGACAACTGCCCCTGGTATTGTGCATGCCTCTTCTTGGCACTCTTCTCCCACTTCTCAACCACATACCATTCAATCCACCTGATAGATTCCACGAACGTTGCAAACTTCTCATGATTCTCAAGCGCTGCCATAACTATGCTCAACTCATTGTTCAGACCCTTCTCAAAATGTTTGATCCTATCCTCATCTGTCACAACCATGTGAGGACATAACCTCAAAAACTCTATGAACCTCACCTCATACTCATTGATCATCATGGGTCCTTGCCTGATCTTCTCGAACTGAGAGATCTTCTCATAAAGATAAGTATGCGAGAAGTACTTGCTGACAAACTCTCGTATGAACTCCTCCCGACCGATACTAATACCTGGTCGTTTCTCTTCCTCAATGGCCAACACTTCCCTTTAGAAAGTACATTGTGTACTTCACCTTATCAGCCTAGGGGATGCTAAGGATCTTGAAAGTCTTCTTCAACTTTGTCAACCAAAGATCGGCATCCGCTGGATCTACCGTACTAACATACTCCATAGCTCCGACACACCTCAACCTCTCAAATATCTTCCCTGTGCTTAAGGATTCCACATTGGGGACTTTTGCCTTGCTTGAGGAATGGGCATTCTGTCCGCCATATGTGTAATCATGGCCATAAACTTCCCAAACATAGACCAATAGGCAGGGTTTTCTAGCACGGCCATGTCAAACTGGGGCACTTCAGGCACCCTCTTATCAACAACCTGCCTCCATGCACCTCCCCCTAGTGCAACGACACCACTCTCAACAACATGTTCTTCATATTATCTTTCCATCTTTTCAACTCTTCTTCTTCTTCTTATATATAAGCAGAAGTGACCATAAGATCAATTGGAGGACACTAGAACATACACAATCTTAGTACTATGTCACTGTAGACTCAGCAAACCTAAAGCTCTGATACCAACCAAACTGTGCCACCCTGACGCGCCAAAAATGAGATTACTCAAAATCAAACTACAGAAATAAAACTAAACATCCAGGTTACCATAAAACATGGGAAATTAAAACCGATTTCACATAACCATAAGAGTCATAACATATTGCGCATGAGTCCCCAGAAACCACATGTATTGTATATCACCTGCCCAAAGCATTATACAAGATATTGTTCACTGGCTCTCAAGCCACATCTGGTTTTGCATGATAACCTACTCATATACATATATCATAGCTCTATGCAATGAGTGTAACGTCCCCAGATTCTACCGCCTTGAGACTTAGAAGGCTCGAGAGGACAAATCTGAAAACGTTAGACAATCATTTTAGAGAGCGATGCAGAAGCATAATTCGCATATATGAACATTCAATATAACAACACCATAACATTTCTCAGCATTCAACATGTAAATTACAACATGAATTACAATTGCATATTGAAAGAGAATTTTACACAAGTCTAAACATGTATGTTAATAATGATCTTAGACAATAGGTGTAACCTGTACAACTTGCTCACATCATAATCCTTTATTCCATTCTAGCTCTGGACCTAGAAAATACGAGAAACAAAAACATCAACAAAAGTTGGTATGTGGAATTAAAGAGCTATACTATGTTGGCATATTGAAAATACTTGATAAAAAGAAGAAAGAGAGAAAGAAACATTATTTAATGGAAGAAAATCAGGTAATCCCAAGTTATTAATCACATTTCAAACGAATATGCATTACTATGGTGGACTTAGCACAAAGATATGTTATTGGGCCCTATCCCTGCGTACCATGTACCATTAAGGATCTCCCCACGTACCTTGTACCATTAGGGAGGTGCTAGTCAACATTAATACTTTCCCTCTCTAATAGGGAGATTAACGAACCATCAATAACTACATTTCATTTTCTTTTCTTAGTGTTCTTATTGTTCCAGGCGGAAATGACAATACATATAGATGTACATCCAACAAGATATTCAAATACAAGCAAGCACGTACATATATTTAACATCCATCAAATCTAGTCATATATTTATATCCATGTACCTGAGTTCAGAGATTCTTATCACATCCATGATCATCTAGATAATCTGGTCATCACCTGATTAATAACATTTAATCATCATTAATACAAGGTTCATCATAATTAATGGTATTTAGGTCCAAATCAGGGTTTTGGTCAAACCTAGATCAATCTGATGTAAGAGAGGGTTAATATTATTTTTAGTCTGATATATATGTCATTATTAAGGTTTGGTATGAGTTTCGTATTTTTTCTGAGGCTTTTCCTATTTTCTACAATTAATATGAGGATTAAACATGTAATTAGGAAATAATGAGAAAAGGCCTAAAATTGTTCAATAATATCAAGATAGGAGTTCACATATATATTCTAAGTGATTCTGGGGTTCAAAATATTTTTCTCGTATTTTATATCCATCATTTGCTATTTATACAAATTAAATGAACCCTAAAAGAAGCATTTCACCCTAAATTGAATATCATTAATAGGTGTGCTTAAAAAGCTTGATCTATGGGTCCAGTAATGTAGAGTATATTTTTCTGAGTCTACAAGTATTTTTGGGGAATTTATAGGATAAGGGGTCTATTTATTAGGCATTTTACCTTGCCATTGGCTGAGGTGGTGACACTTCATTGCTCCATACTGGCAGGGTCAGCTCCTTGACTCGCACCACAGGCTAGTTTTCTTGTGATTAGATCGGCCATTTTGGAAGGGAAGATATCCAAATGAACCGGTTAGCTCAGTTTGGTTGGAAGTCTGAACCGCCAACCTCTCGTGACTCTAGCATCCTCAACCTCAACTCTACGTGTGAGTCCTCAACAGCGGTACCTCTGTGGCCACGAGCTCCAACCAAGTTTGTAGCGAGGAGCCTCGTGAGTGGCAGTGTCTTCCTCAGAGAAGTAGTACCCTAGCTCCGTCAAGGATCTAGGATAGTCATCGGCATCTCAGCTCAGTGGGCATATCTGCTAGATGGGTCTCCTACTGGAAGAGCTACCCGCTCCCAGCACCTCCGCAAGGGTGGTCTTCACTCAACAAAAGTTGACCCTCCCTGCTTCCTCAGGAAAAAGCACCGCCATTCCTAGATGTGGTGGTTCTCCTCTACATCTTCGACTGCTAAGAGGTCTCCAAGGTGTCCCAGATCTCCTCATCACATGGATCTCCGGTTGCCTCGCCGCCATGGAAGGGGTAGAGAAGGGGAAGGTGCTTTCGGCATCTCACATTCAGTTGATGGTGGAAAAGACTCTGCCTAAGAAATGAGAAATTTGAGGCCGCCATGATTTCTAGGTACTGAAGTTCGGTCACCTTCCTAAACCCTGACCAAGAGGGGGTCCGTCATCCTACCGGTAGCCACCCCTGACCTCCTTCTACTCAAAGTTGAATCTTGGCGTACTGTTGAAGATCCGTCAGGACTTGGTGAGGAAAGATATGACTCTAATGTTGGTTTTTTGTGCAAAGCCTACTCCTTGAGCCCTTCTCCAGTCCCTCCATGTGCCCTGCAACTGGCAGTGGAGAGGAGAAATGAAGTGAGAGCTTGTAATCCTCCATCGCCCCACTATTTGACACAGATAAGGGGTCGATATGCTTAGGCTTTTGCAGAGATTGTGATAAGCGAGAAAACTATCATGTGATTGCCCCGCATGCATCAGATCTAAGTGGCACCTCAACCAAGTTCAGTTCCTCCATTTTCAGAGATAGGTGGAGACTTCAAAGTCATCAGATCCCTAGGAAAAGGATGGATGGGATAGTGGCACATCTAAGATCCTCGGTGCCTACTCAAGACTGGGTAGCGTTGCATGCAAAACCACGAACCTAAATTGATAATGATTAATGATAAGGTTTCTTTATGTTATTTGGATGAATCATTCATATTTTTCTAACACTTACATCTCCTATAAGAAACCTCAATATATGGTCATCTAGATATATTCGTCAAGTACCCTCATAATTAAGTATATAAACCTTGAATACAAGTCAATTAATCCTCAAACCATAATGGCAAATTCACTCCACTTTGTTTAATTATGAAGCATACAAAGGTTCATCATTCCACCCTTTGGGTCCATGTGTATCCCTAATGATAAATGAAGTCATAACTATCCAACTTGATATTTAAGGGAATCCAACTCAAAGTATACATATCAATATAACTTCTAGCATCATCAACACAAGATCAACTTACTCAAATTAACCATATAAGACCTCAACTTCCACAATTATATCATTTTATTCCAATTATGTACTCAAGTACTAGTTTAAATATCAACCTAAAATCAGGGTTATCACATTCACCCCACCTTAAAAAGGAATTTCGCCCTCGAAATTCAGCTAACATCATACTTAATTTGATATATATAGGTTTCACTTCATAGAGGTCACCATTTCTAGCTTCCAAAGTTCACATACTTCTAGGTGTACCCTAAGCTCTCATCTTAGGGTTTAGAACATCTAGGGTGTACCCACCCCACCATAAAAAGGTTGAAGCATCATATAAGGGCTTAGTCAGAACTTGACATTCTATTATTCTAGAATTTGCATCCCTTATTACCTTAATAATTAGGTATTTACTTACTCATATAAAGTAGGGAAGGTATTACTAAGGGTTTCACCTTTACATGCTTGAAAATATAGTCTCACCCTAAGGTGTGAGAGTTTTCATCAAAGTATAAGATAATAGATTTAGAAGCATTGAGGTTAGGTACTATACTTTGTGATCATATAATCTAAGATACAAGGAAATCTTTATTTCAATTTCATGATTTTATACTTATATGTTTCATGTATGATATGAAGGGAAAGAGAATATATTAAATCGAGCTTATCATGATTTCAAACTTGGATATCAAATGTATGATATAGAGAGTGGATGTAGAATATGTCAAGCTTATATGAGTGGCTCTTCATACATAATTCATCTTTATAGCTCAAGTGAGGTTTCTAACATCATATATAAGAAAGAGAAGTGAAAGGAATGATATTTATGAGTATCATATGCACAAAGCATTTTACTCTCATAACCAGAGTTTAATAGATTACCTCACTTACAATTGATGATCGGCTTCACAAGATTAAGTCACTCAAGCTAAGACATCACTCAGTCAAAGGATTAACTTTCTCCTTATGAGTCACCTACCCATTTTTTTTCAACTCTCACATATAGGATTGAATCATACAAAAGGACTCAACTCATATACTCAGGAGTAACCCAGCTTAGGACACATCATTCACATATATCTTATAATTTTCATATATTGTGGGGTAGGTCCTATAACCGTCTCCCTATGGGTCTCACTCTCTCTGGAGTTCACCACATATCTTGCCCTAACATGGGAGTCCTCCTTTGTAAAAGATCTTGAGGCTTATGAATATTCAACCTTATCTTAACTTAAATTGCCTTAATAAGAAAGGAGTATGTCTTTCGTCATCAAGACTTAGCTTAGATTTTCTAAAATTGGACTCATCTCATATGCAACTCAAATCTTTATAAGGAAACTTATACCATCATAGATCAAACTTAGATAAGATTGCACATGCTTATTTCAACCATCATTCTATCATCTACTCTATGTATCACCTATCTTGATAAGGCTCTAGACATCTAATCTAGACTACTCCCTCTTCTAGACTGATGTCACTCCCTTTCACTTAGGTTGCATGAACACTAACTACTCTACAGTGTGAGGGACACATTTTATATGTACATATATATAATAAAATATTATATAGTTTTTCTCCGAGAGGGAAGACGTCAGAGAAAACCGTCAAGGCTCAAGCCGATTGGAAAACAAAACCAAATCAGTAAAATCGAGTGTCCCACACACAATAGATAGTCTAGTGCCATGTCACCTAATGAAATGGTGAGAACGAGATGTAGACTAGTGTAGCTACCCAATACATATGAGCTCTATTTGGAAAGGGTTTCACACACTTGTCTAAACCTAGTTCTCAAATATCTAGGTTCTAACCTAGAGGCTAAGTCAAACCTAGTCCCTTTTTTTAACAACTTACTAAGTTTCTAGGATTTAAGGTGAAAGGTGAAAATTAGTTTAATGTTTCATGGTGAGAAATTGTTAGGTGTAGCTATTGTTCATGCTCTGATACCAACTGTAACATCCCCATATTCTGCCGCCTTGAGACTTAGAAGGCTCGAGAGGGAAAATCCAAAAACATTAGACAATCATTTCAGAGAGTGATGTGGAAGCATAACTCGCATACATGAACATTCAATATAACAACACAATAACATTTCTCAGCATTCAACATGTAAATTACAACATGAATTAAAAATGGTATATTGAAAGAGAATTTTACACAAGTCTAAACATGTATGCTAACTAGGATCTTAGACAATAGGTGCAACCTGAAAAACACTAGAGGGGGGGTGAATAGAGTTTTTAAATAATTTTAACAATTTATTGAACTCAAACAACCACAATTAAAAATTAGAAGAAGGAGACAGGTGTTTAGAGTGGTTCCAACTTTAGCAAATACTAAATTTGTCAGTCCACTACCCGGTTGCTTACCCAACCGGGATTTTGAAAGTATTTATTTTATTACCTTCTCAAGGATTTATAAAAAATACAATACTTTCCTTTACACCCTTTGAGCAGCCTTCACTTGAAGTAGGTGCACCAACTTTGAGGTAGCCTTCTTGAAGTAACTCCAAGCTCCCCCTTGAAGTAGCCTTCCTCTCTAGAAGTAACCTCCCGTTGCACCAGCCTTCTGAAGTAGCTCAAAGTCACCTTCTTCGCCAAGAAGAACTCCACCCTCTCCAATCAGCAGCCTCCAACCTAGGAGTAGCAAGGAGAGTACAAACGGTAATAGAGAACAAGAAAGAAAAAGGAAATTACAACTTATCATTTGTAGCCCAAGGCTTGATTTGCCTAGATCAAGCGTATAGATCTCCTAACCAAGTGTGTGAACTTGTGATTGTAGTGGGTAGGAGATACTAGCCTATAGGACACAAATTATGAGCTAAGGAAGGAAGTAGCCAATGTTCACAATGCTCAATTTTCTCACAAACAGATTGCTCAAAGTATGCTCAAAGAATTCTCAAGTGTAACTAGTGAGTTTGAGTGTCCTATGGCTTGTCCTATTTATAGGAATGGCCTAAGGATGCTTAAGGACGTTCTAGACAACTTCTAGGGGTTTCTAAGTGCTTAACTAGCCGTTAGGTACAAAGTTGTTGCTTTAACAACGGCTAAATAATTAATTCTGCAGTTGCTGTCAGAGACAATCTCGGTCGAGGAATGGTCGACCGAGACACCTACTCGGTCGAACTTTTGTCGACCGACAGGCACTCTGGAACAAGTGATTTGCAACGTCTTTCTCCAACTTCCAACTAACTTGTCTGTTGTGTCTAACGGCTACTTTGGATCTTTCTCAGTCGAGAAGATTGTCGACCGAGAGTGTCTCGGTCGAGGAGTTTGTCGACCGAGATTGATCCTGTTTCAATGTTGCAATTTAGGCACTAATTATATGTATGAGTGTGCATATGTGATCCTATTTGAAGTGGATGACTTATCTAAATGTGATGTTTAGCTAGGGAAGATCTAACGCTTGATTTACATGCAATCTAAGTACTTGTACATTATATATTTGTACAAGTTTTTACAAAGCGATTACATTGCATGAAAACATAAACATGTAAGCATATGGATTTCCCTAGTTGCTTTGGCATCCACCTTAATCCTGCACACTCAAGTAGCTCATTAGATCAATAAGAATGAAATGTTTGTCATAATCAAAACAAAGGGATTTATAGATGTCCATTTAGCCAACAATCTCCCCCTTTTTGAAGATGACAAACATTTCCAAAAATATAAATAAGGAAATATAAAACATGTGAGTTTCATACCTGAAATTTACCCTTGTAGCCATCTTTGATTTTGTAAGTGACTGCTGGCCAAGATTTATGAAACTCATTTTAATTTTATGTTTGTGATTTTATATTATTTCTCCCCCTTTGTCATTTCAAAAAGATATCCAATATAATCATGTAGTATGACTTTGTGTCTTCCTTTTTAAGCTTTGCTCCCCCTTAAAGAGATATCCAATCAAGGGATTTTTATTGTCAAAATTAGCCACAATTTGTTTCTCAATCATTTGCAAAGTATGTTAAGCCTTGAAATGATATGAGTTTCTTTTAAGTTTATGGCCTATGTGTATTGATTCTCACCCATTTTACAAGGGATGTTAAGCCTTAAAAAATGAAATGAGAATCCTTTAGTTTTAGAGTGCATAAAACTGTCTCTTAACTAAATGCATGGGATGTTAAGCCCTGATTTGTTTAGAGAGTTCCTTTAAGAACAAGATATATCACTTTTATGAAATTCAAAGATTTCTTCATAACCAAGAGTAAAAATACTAAGGTTGTAACAAGCTCCAAATGATGTTTTACAATGTTTTTGTAAGCTTCTTAATCAAATAATCAAATTTGTTTCTATGAGCTCCCCCTTAATATTATACTATGCTCCCCAAGGTATAAGTGTTTTGCAATAGATGTCATTTTAGCCATAACTTTAACTTTTAGGTATTTGCAAAGATGTTCATCCTTTTTGATTTACTTGTATTTATTACTCCCCTTATTTTGTATGCTCTACAATAGTCTTATAATCCAAATTCAAATGATGCCAAAAAGATATCCATTATAAAGATAACCAATGTCATTACAAGCATGAAAAGATAGCCAAAACATGTAACGATAACCCATTTATTACAATTTTGCAAAGATTCCATTACAACTAATACAACTCCAAATCTCACTGGAAAGACTTAAGAATTACATCAATATCAGGGTCTTTCCCAAGAAAAGGCTCAGCTCCATAATACTGGACCAAAGTTTGCCACTCCAGAGCACCTGTCTTGGTTAAGGTATATGCCTCCAAGAAGGTTGGAACACGATCAAATCGGAAATGAGCAGCAATATCTTGTAGTTGCATTGATGAAAACTGAGTATGCGTGAGATCTGTAGATGGTGGAGGTGGAGGTTGATAGTAGTTGTAAGATGGGTTATATGGATTGAGCATGCCAGGATTTAAAGAATAAGTATATTCATCTGGTTGGTTTGGAGAAAGAGTTTGCATTCTTTGGTTTAGATAAGTCATGGCATGATGGTTATAATCTAGTTGTTTACTAAGATGATATTGTGACCCAGCAACATAGGTTAGAGTGTTTTGGATGGGGTCATAGGGTAGGCTGGTAGGAGGAGGTGGAGGTGGTATGTCTTGTGTAGATGTTTCTCCTTCTACCCTAGCCCTCTTATGATCGAAATCAATCCCCATTTTTTCTACAGTATTCTTACTTATTTTTTGTGGTCTACGCTCCCATGTATATCCCATATCCTCAAGTTGAGTCTTAAGGAAATGTTGAGTAATTTGGCATACAAAATCAGCATATGGAGGATTGCCAGAAAACTCAAGCATGTTTTTAAGAATGATGCAGATAAAATTTGTGGGAATACGTTGGATAATGGCATATATTAGACACATACGAAAAATAGGAACTTCAGACTTATTGGCTCTAGGATGTATGTTTGTTGAAACAATAAGGTTTACAATCCTAGCAGCTGGTTTGAGATTTATAGCATAGTATGTGCCTCTATCTTCGTGACAGGTTGTATTGGATTGAAAAATGGTCCTTTTGATGTCACTAAGACTAACGGTATGGTCATCTTGGGAAAATTGATTAAGTGGGTTTCCAGAAGTAAGGTCAAGGGTGTCTTGATATTCATCTATGTCAATATCTAGCATGTCAAGAATATCCCCTTCAGTAAATCGGAAGCTATGCCCATTGACCATAGTATAAAAGAATATGGTTTCATTTTCAGAGTGGGAGATGAGGTTAGCATAGAATTCATTCACTACCTTGATGGAATAGGAAGGAAAAGAAGGGTTGATGAATTCTTTTAACTTTTGCACCTCGAAAAGGTCCTCCAAGTCGACGATGTTGAGGAAGTCCATAACTTCAACTGGTCATCGTGGGAGAGGAGCTTTGGAGGAGAGCCGTAGATCACGATCACCAGCATCTCTGTCGACGAAGGCAATGTCGTTGATGATCGTCAATGGTGGAGTAGCCTCCCTTTGTTTCCTGCCAGCGACCTTCTTCTTTCCACGAGCAGAGGATGATGCCATTGTGTTGTTTGAAGGTGGAGAAGAAGCAAGGAAGTCTTGGGGATGAGGATGCTAAAGTTTTGCACAAGAATTCACTAGAGAGAGCCTAAGGAAACAAGAATAAGAAGGTGTGAAGAAATGACCCATTTTTGCTCCTTTTATAGCAATCCAGTGACCGGGTCGGTCGACAATTTGTCGACCGAGCGTCCGCAACGGTCATATTCCAGACGCGCCACTTCGTCCGTCCAACGGTCGACTTGCAACGGTCGGCCGTTAACGGTAACGGTCGGATTGCAACGGTCATATCCCAACGGCTCTTTCTCGGTCGAGCAATTGTCGACCGACACTGTCTCGGTCGAACAATTGTCGACCGGAAGTGTGTCCGATGCTAGGTCTGTCGAGATTCTGTCGGTCGAGAGAAGGGGGCAGACCGAGAGGTTTTCGGTCGAAGATTTGTCGACCGACAGACGTACTGGGTACGAATTTTTTAAGCTGATTTTTAATGCAAATGATAGACTGAATTTGTAGAGCATATATATATTTTCTAAGGGAGTAATATTTTGTTTTATTATTGACAATATTGGGACAATTTTGTGATCATAAATTGATTTTGCTTTTAATAAAATGATATTCAATTAATTATTGTGTCAAAACTTATTTTAGGTCGATTTTGACTACGAACATAGCGCCCCTTGGTCAAATTTCATTTTAACCAAGAGGCAGATTTGTAGATTTTTCAATTTGAACATTATGAAGTATAATATCTGCATAAGATTTGATTAAGTATTAAGTTGAAGCATAATACTTAATATGAAAACATTTGTCCTTTTCTTAAAATATAGGCTTTGTTGTAGTAATATGAATATCAAATTTCACGTCGTTTAGTATCCTCATAAAATTCTTTAATGAAGGCACACTAAATATCTCAATTGAAAAACACTAAATATCTCAAGTCTTTTTGAGAGATTTTATCTTATGTGTTGCAAGCATAACATATTACCAATAAAGCATTTGCTTGCCTATGTAGACAATTATCTATCAAGCTAATCTCAGTACCAAATAGTGAAAGCATATCCATGATGTAATAATAACAGTAAATAATCACATGATTTTAATCACATGATTTCTATATGGATAGACCAGAAAATAAGGAAATCATGTGAATAATGATAGAAATTTTCTAAGCATAATTTGGTTTAAACTTAAATCATTTAGGGAATAAACTAATATTAATTTAAATTTGTATGGATGATTTCCAAAATAAATATCCAATCATTAATCATGAATAGATAGCAATTTCATCAATTTCAAAGAAATTTAGCAATTTTTTGCAACAGACTGGAAATCAGTGACATGCTCGGTCGACTATTTCTCGACCGACAGTGTCTCGGTCGACAGTCTCTCGACCGACAATATTTCTGAAACTGTTAATTGCTTCCAAATAAAACATAACTATGCAAGTTAAATATTTAGATACTTAAATTTATTGGTTATCCCATTATGTTGAGTTGAGATAGACATAGAAATATGCAACTAAGGTCCTTGGTCATATCTCAACTTGATTCTGTTTATTTAGTTTGGAGGTTTTGGAACCCAAACTAACTCGACATATTTTCTCTTGTAAGGGCATGAAAAATAATAGTGGCCAAGGCGCAAACAATAATGACAGCATATCGAGTCAACCTCATATCTTTTTCTATGGTTGTGTTCTGTGTTGTCCTTGGGTGAAGATGTTCCTTTAGGCACATATATAGATTGATGGGTTTGTGACTTTCTCCAACTAGGTTGTTGATAGGATTTCCCTTTAGGCTTGTAACCTAGTCCTCTTCTCCCAATTTGATGATAGGAATTATCTAAGATTTGATCAAGAATGCCATTATTATTTAAATTACTAACTTTTTGTTGTAACTTGGCAATCTCTTCCATTCTCTTCTTGATATCTAGTTTTGCTTGATCTAGATTAGATGACAATGAATTTCTTTCTTTGACAATAGAATCATAATATAGATGGTTGCATAAAATGGGTCGTTTTTGAAGATCATTCACTTGACTTTGCAAATTATTCTTCTCTAAAGAAAGTAGATTACAATTTGCTTCTATAGATTTTATCTCAATATCATGATCTTCAATGATCTTTTTAAGATCTTCATTTTCAGATGTAATAGCAAGAAGCTTAGCATGTAATTCATCATTTGCTTTATTTGATTTCTTTAATTTCTTCTTGCATTCAACATACTTAATATGTGTTTCTTCAAGGCTAGCAACTAGTTCTTCTTTAGATAAATCAAAAAGACTTACCTCTTCTTCTTCTTCCTCGCTAGTTGTAGCAATGAGACAATCTTTGTTCTCATCTTCCTTCTTTGATCTCCATGGGCATCTAGTTGTTGTGTGGCTTGTTCCTAAGCACCAATTGCAACATGTTGTAGTTTTGTCCAAGCAGCACCTTTTGTTGTGATTGTAATCACCATTACCCTCCATTCTTCAAGACCTGATTAGGGTTCCTTGAAGCCTGCTCTGATACCAATTGAAAAACACTAGAGGGGGGTGAATAGAGTTTTTAAATAATTTTAACAATTTATTGAACTCAAACAACCACAATTAAAAATTAGAAGAAGGAGACAGGTGTTTAGAGTGGTTCCAACTTTAGCAAATACTAAAGTTGTCAGTCCACTACCCGGTTGCTTACCCAACTGGGATTTTGAAAGTATTTATTTTATTACCTTCTCAAGGATTTATACAAAATACAATACTTTCCTTTACACCCTTTGAGCAGCCTTCACTTGAAGTAGGTGCACCAACTTTGAGGTAGCCTTCTTGAAGTAACTCCAAGCTCCCCCTTGAAGTAGCCTTCCTCTCTAGAAGTAACCTCCCGTTGCACCAGCCTTCTGAAGTAGCTCAAAGTCACCTTCTTCGCCAAGAAGAACTCCACCCTCTCCAATCAGCAGCCTCCAACCTAGGAGTAGCAAGGAGAGTACAAACGGTAATAGAGAATAAGAAAAAAAAAGGAAATTACAACTTATCCTTTGTAGCCCAAGGCTTGATTTGCCTAGATCAAGCGTATAAATCTCCTAACCAAGTGTGTGAACTTGTGATTGCAGTGGGTAGGAGATACTAGCCTATAGGACAAAAATTATGAGCTAAGGAAGGAAGTAGCCAATGTTCACAATGCTCAATTTTCTCACAAACAGATTGCTCAAAGTATGCTCAAAGAATTCTCAAGTGTAACTAGTGAGTTTGAGTGTCCTATGTCTTGTCCTATTTATAGGAATGGCCTAAGGATGCTTAAGGACGTTCTAGACAACTTCTAGGGGTTTCTAAGTGCTTAACTAGCCGTTAGGTACAAAGTTGTTGCTTTAACAATGGCTAAATAATTAATTCTGCAGTTGCTGTCAGAGACAATCTCGGTCGAGGAATGGTCGACCGAGACACCTACTCGGTCGAACTTTTGTCGACCGACAGGCACTCTGGAACAAGTGATTTGCAACGTCCTTCTCCAACTGCCAACTAACTTGTCTGTTGTGTCTAACGGCTACTTTGGATCTTTCTCGGTCGAGAAGATTGTCGACCGAGAGTGTCTCGGTCGAGGAGTTTGTCGACCGAGATTGATCCTGTTTCAATGTTGTAATTTAGGCACTAATTATATGTATGAGTGTGCATATGTGATCCTATTTGAAGTGGATGACTTATCTAAATGTGATGTTTAGCTAGGGAAGATATAACGCTTGATTTACATGCAATCTAAGTACTTGTACATTATATATTTGTACAAGTTTTTACAAAGCGATTACATTGCATGAAAACATAAACATGTAAGCATATGGATTTCCCTAGTTGCTTTGGCATCCACCTTAATCCTGCACACTCAAGTAGCTCATTAGATCAATAAGAATGAAATGTTTGTCATAATCAAAACAAAGGGATTTATAGATGTCCATTTAGCCAACACAACCTATACAACTTGCTCACATCCTAATCCTTTATTCCATTCTAGCTCTGGACCTAGAAAATACGATAAACAAAAACATCAACAAAAGTTGGTACATGGAATTAAAGAGCTATACTATGATGGCATATTGAAAATACTTGATAAAAAGAAGAAAGAGAGAAAGAAACATTATTTAATGGAAGAAAATTAGGTAATCCCAAGTTATTAATCACATTTCAAATGAATATGCATTACTATGGTGGACTTAGCACAAACATATATTATTGGGCCCTATCCATGCGTACCTTATACCATTAGGGATCTCCCCGCATACCTTGTACCATTAGGGAGGTGCTAGTCAACATTAATACTTTCCCACTCTAATAGGGAGATTAATGAACCATCAGTAACTACATTTCATTTTCTTTTCTTAGTGTTCTTATTGTTCCAGGCAGAAATGACAATACATATAGATGTACATCCAACAAGATATTCAAATACAAGCAAGCAAGTACATATATTTAACATCCATCAAATATAATCATATAATTATATCCACATACATGAGTTCAGAGATTCTTATCACATCCATGATCATCTAGATAATCTGGTCATCACCTGATTAATAACATTTAATCATCATTAATACAAGGTTCATCATAATTAATGGTATTTAGGTCTAAATCAGGGTTTTGGTCAAACCTAGATCAATCTGATGTAAGAGAGGGTTAATATTATTTTTAGTCTGATATATATGTCATTATTAAGGTCTGGTACAAATTTCATATTTTTCTGAGGATTTTCCTATTTTCTACAATTAATATGAGGATTAAACATGTAATTAGGAAATAATGAGAAAAAGCCTAAAATTGTTCAATTATATCAAGATAGGAGTTCACATATAGATTCTAAGTGATTTTGGGGTTCAAAATATTTTTCTCATATTTTATATCCATCATTTGCTATTTATACAAATTAAATGAACCCTAAAAGAAGCATTTCACCCTAAATTGAATATCATTAATAGGTGTGCTTAAAAAGCCTGATCTAAGGGTCCAGTAATGTAGAGTATATTTTTCTGAGTCTACGAGTATTTTTGGGGAATTTATAGGATAAGGGGTCTATTTATTAGGCATTTTCTAAGAAAATGTCATTTTTTGGATATTATGAGTATTTTTACCTTGCCATTGGCTGAGGTGGTGATGCTTCATTGCTCCATACTGGCAGGGTCAACTCCTTGGCTCGCACCACGGGCTAGTTTTCTTGTGATCAGACCGGCCATTTTGGAAGGGCATATATCCAAATGAACTGGTTAGCTCGGTTTGGTTGGAAGTCTAAACCGCTAACCTCCCGTGACTCTAGCATCCTCAACCTCAACTCTACGCGTGAGTCCTCAGCAGCGGCGCCTCTGTGGCCATGAGCTCCGACCAAGTTTGTAGTGAGGAGCCTCTTGAGTGGCAGTGTCTTCCTCAGAGAAGTAGTACCCTAGCTCCATCAAGGATCTAGGATAGTCATCAGCATCTCAGCTCAGTGAGCATATCTACTGGATGGGTCTCCTACTGGAAGAGCTACCCGCTCCCAGCACCTCCGTAAGGGAGGTCTTCACTCAGCAAAAGTTGACCCTCCCTGCTTCCTCAGGTAAAAGCACTGCCATTCCTAGATGTGGTGGTTCTCCTCTACATCTCCGACTGCTAAGAGGTCTCCAAGGTGACCCAGATCTCCTCATCACATGGATCTCCGGTTGCCTCTCCGCCATGGAAGGGGTAGAGCAGGGGAAGGTGCTTTTGGCATCTCACATTCAGTTGATGGTGGAAAAGACTCCTCCTAAGAGATGAGAAATTTGAGGGTGCCATGATTTCTAGGTACTGAAGTCCGGTCACCTTCCTAAAACCCGACCAAGAGGGGGTCCGTCAGCCTGCCGGTAACCGCCCCTGACCTCCTTCTACTCAAAGTTGAATGTTGGCAGACTGTTGAAGATCCGTCAAGACTTGGTGAGGAAAGATATGACTCTAATGTTGTTTTTTTGTGCAAAGCTTGCTCCTTGAGCCCTTCTCCAGTCCCTCCATGTGCCCTGCAACTGGCAGTGGAGAGGAGAAATGAAGTGAGAGCTTTTAATCCTCTGTCGCCCCACTATTTGACACAGATAAGGGGTCGATATGCTTAGGCTTTTGTAGAGATTGTGATAAGCGAGAAAACTATCATTTGATTGCCACGCTTGCATCAGATCTAAGTGACACCTCAACCAAGTTCAGTTCCTCCATTTTCGGAGGTAGGTGGAGACTTCAAAGTCATCAGATCCCTAGGAAAAGGATGGATGGGATAGTGGCACATCTAAGATCCTCGATGCCCACTCAAGGCTGGGTAGTGTTGCATACAAAACCACAAACCTAAATTGATAATGATTAATGACAAGGTTTCTCTATGTTATTTGGATGAATCATTCATATTTTTCCAACACTTACATCTCCTATAAGAAACCTCATTATATGATCATCTAGATATATTCGTCAAGTACCCTCATAATTAAGTATATAAACCTTGAATACAAGTCAATTAATCCTCAAACCATAATGGAAAATTCAATCCACTTTGTTTGATTATGAATCATACAAAGGTTCATCATTCCACCCTTTGGGTCCATGTGTATCCCTAATGATAAATGAAGTCATAACTATCCAACTTGATATTTAAGGGCATCCAACTCAAAGTATACATATCAATATAACTTCTAGCATCATCAACACAAGATCAACTTACTCAAATTAACCATATAAGACCTCAACTTCCACAATTATATCATTTTATTCCAATTATGTACTCAAGTACTAGTCTAAATATCAACAACCTAAAATCAGGGTTATCACAACGAGCATAAATCCAAAACCTTGTATAAATACATACAACAAAAACCTCCCTAAGGACGTGAGTGTACAGGGATGACAGATATGACTCTACTTCTATACACAAGCAACATGCCCAACCTTTAAGAAACTAATGGTCCTCTTGATGCTCAATACCAATAGCACGATCTTTACTTTCTTGTGCTCGACCACCTAAAAGATGTGGAAACCCACGGGGTGGGACCAAGCATCCTATAGAGAGATATAACTCTCCACCAATGTTTATTAAAGCAAACATAAGCTAAGTAGTAGATTACATACTAAGCAGGTTGAGAAAATTCAACTAAATGATATGAATTCAACAGATAGAGCACATTAAGCAAGACTAAGCAGTTATCATTGAATAGTAGATCAAGTTATTTTCTAAAAAGGAATATGAAGAATGTGTATAACAATTGACTTCTCTTAGCATATTATAATTCAAGAAATTGGTATAAGGATAAGGCAAAGGGCTCAACCAATGTTATTTGTATTTGACCCTAAATAATATACACTACACGGATGTGTTACATCTTTTATTATTGCCCTGAGGATTTGAGTCATACCACCCAAATCCAACTGAACGCTGCTATGTCCAAATTGGTGCCATACAAGGTCAAATGGAAGAGTTGGAATTCACAACCTCTCCATACCTCTTAATCAGCACAAGAGAAAACACCGTAAAGACATATCAGTCAACTACAAAAAATGACATATAATCATCAGAAGGATCGGCTCACGCATGGTCGTTCATATACATAAACACCTAGCCCACCTTGGTACTGGTAATAGCTTGACTTGCACCCCTACATATTCAAAAATATGCACTTCGAGTTATACTCATTTCACCGATCCAGTAATTAAAGCTGACACTGGAAAGGATCTACGACACATGCCACCCACATGATTAGGGTCCCACTTGATTAGTTAACTAATTGAGTTACTTTAGCATCAATCAAGTTACAATGTATAAAACCATAACAAATATAACAAGAGCAAGGGAAATAGAACAACTATAGAAGACATAAAACGTATAAAGTGTGAACTTGTAATACTATCACCACATGATACTTGTAATGCTGCCATTCACAAGGCCAACACCAATGTCACATCATTATGGGACATAGATCCCTCTTTCACATAATTGGAGGTTACCACCTCATAAAAAGGCATTAAGCCCTCACTAGGTCATACGACCCAATCACATAAACCCTACACGCACATCATCACATTATGTCTCAACAATATGCATAATCACCATGATGTATCATATGATCATCACCATAGAATATGCAAGCCATTGCATACTTATCACCTGCAAGGTTAGAGGTTTTATATGTCGTTAAAAGAAACCAACAAAACATAATAGCCACTCCACATAAGATAAGTAAACATATTGCATTGTCCATATATAGAGTTAGGGTTCCCATTCATAGTTGATTAGGTTTTTAGAGTTGTATCCAACCACCAAACTCTAGATACACAATTTCCCACTTTCTTGGAGTATATTAGAGTTAGGGAACATGATTAGGGTTGATTAAGCAACCACCCAAACAACACCAAACATGGCTAATATATGTGTGTTCAAGTACATGTCTCAACCATCCATCATACATGTGTCGCGACCACCCACCATACATGGGTCGCGACCACCCACTCTTCAAGGTGTCATGACTACGATCACCCATGGTGTCTTGTCCGCTACCAACACCCATGATGTCACGACTGTGACACACCAAGGGAAGACTTTTGTTGTTCCACTAGGGTTTTGACCACCCACAAGTCGCGACCTCAAGAAACAAGGACCCATGTCGACCTCAAACCAAGAACATCTTGATTGAAACCAGACCTAGGTCGTGACTAACCTAAAGCTAGGTGTCATGACCATCATGGAGGTAGATGTCTCGACCAAAACACCAAGCACAAGGACGTCACAACCACCTCCAAAACATGGTGCAACAACCACATAGGTCAAGCCACCACAAAAATAAGAGAACAACACCAAAAGTGGGATTAATCATGATCATAATAGGATATTTCCACAGCCAAACAGAAAGCAAAACAAATGAAAACCATCATGTGCATGGAGAAGAAACCTCATATCAAACGGTCACCAAAACCCTAGAGTATATATCATGAAACCACCATGAAAACACATCATGCAAGGGGGATAAAAATGCATTTAACACCTCCAAAATAGAACATATACTCCATAGGACATAAAAGCACATGAGTGCCATGCATGAAACCAAAACCAAGGTCAAAAGATAGGAGAAAACCACCAAGACACAACAATCACTAAAATTGGGTCCCATCAATTAGGGTTTCAGATTCCAAGCTAACCAAGCATGCTAATTACCATCAAAAAATATCTAGAGCATGGCATTATCTCTTAGAACATTAGAGGTATGTTTTAGGTAGAAAAAAAAGTAGCATGCATCTATGAAATGTGCAAATAATAGAGAGGGAAAAGTGTTATATAACCCACCTATTTTGGAGAGGGAACAAGCTCCAAACTCAAGCTCCAAAAGAGGGAAGGAAGCTCCAACAAGGATCACCACTTCAGCCATAAGATCACCTCCAAAAAGAAGAACACCTCGGTTAAAGGACAATCCAAGAAAAGAGCATGAAAAACCCTAGACCAAACCAAAGAAAGGAGGAGGAAAAGAGAGAAGAAGCTTCGTCTCACTTGGGTGTCACTTGTCAAAAGATGTCCTATAACCCATGTGATGAGGAGCTTACTCTCAAGAATGACCACCATGTCAAAACATGGTCTAAGGCTGAGAAAAGAGAAGAAGATGGGGTAGAGGGTAAAAAATAAACTGTATCAAGGAAAGGTAAACACTTATTAAGGTTTAAGATGACCAAGGATCACCACTTGCAAAGGATCAGATCATCAAAGCTCCAAGGATCAACCCCTTCTAGCTCCTGAAGGTTCCAAGGATGACCAAGCAAGAAAGGAAGAAGAAGATAGCTGAGAAGAGTTGCTTGCATGGAGAGAAGAGGGTTTATAAAGCAAAGGAGGAGAGAAGTAGGGTGAGTGATGAGGTGTCAATAAGATAGGGCTCCAAAGGGACACTATATGTAAAGGTGTGGTCAACTAATTTGATTTTCATGCATGTTTTCACCATATCCATCAAACCAAGCCTTTGTGCTAGAGTCAATGGCATAAGACTAATGATCGCTCCCAAATCGGCTAATCCCTTCCTTTCCACATTGTCTCTGAAATAGAAAGGTAAGTTGAATGCCCCTGGATCCCTCTTCTTGGTTGGTAACTCAGCTTGAACAAAGGCGCTTGACATTTTTACCAATTGCACAGTTTCGATATGGTCTCCTCTCCTTCTCTTTGTGACTAGGTCCTTAAAGAATTTTGCATATGATGACATATCTTCAATTGCATCGATAAATGGGACATCTAGGTGAAACTTCTTTACTGCTTCCATAAATTTCTTATACCTCTTCTTTAAATGTGCCTCGATCAGTTTGTAGAGAAAGGGAACTCTTGGGGCATATGGATTTTTGTTCAAAAGGACTTCTCTAATAGGATCCAAGTTCTTAACCTCTTTGTCCTTCTTCCTTCCTCCATTTCCTATTTCATGGCCGTCTTCAGCTGATCCTTGTCCTTTGGACTCTTCTGTTGCAATCACCTTTTCAGATTGTTGCTCACCACGGCTTCCTTCTTCTGTAGTGTTGTTAGTGTAAAGGTTTTCCAACATCCTCCCTAATTGGAAAGTGTCCATCTTCACGGTCTTCATATTTTATGGGATCTTACCTGAAGGATTTTTCATAAGTTCTACTAGTTGTGCAAGTTGTTGATCAATATGCCTTTGATGGGTTTGCATGTCTACCATCTAAGTTTGCATTGTAGTTAACACTCCTGAATTGGTGATAACACTTTGAGCAAGTTGGTCATTTACTGAAGCTTGCCTTTTTGTGAAGTTAAACAATTGAGTAATCACAAACAATTGAGTAATCATGTCAGTTTGGTTGCCATCTTTGGCTTGGCTCAACCCTTGGCCTTGTCCTTGGCCCTGTCGACTCACATTTTTATTTTAACTCTGGTAGCTATTTTTGTTCATCTGATAATTAGTAGCTCTAGTATATTGATTCGGTCCTCCTTTCTTCTCGAATCCTGGAGGCAGTTTAGATGAATTACTCTGTTGATGAGCATTTTCAGTAGCTTCTTTATTGTCGTAGTTAAACCCAGGATGATATGGTCGTTTGAATTTGGCATAAGAGACATTCTATGTTTCTTCTTCTCTTTCACTTTCTTCACTCTCTTCTATTTGTGTATAGATACATTTGTCAACTCCATGCCCTCATTCTTTGCATGTAACACATTTCATGATTTTTTTGTGTGTTTCTTGCCTTTGCCCCCAGTGTCTTTTGAATGTTTGACATCGGTAGTGATTTTTTGAATCTGAGATGTAATAATTTCCAAGGCCTTATCTTCGATTGACGGTCCTTCCGATCCTACCTTCTTGGTTGATCCTCTATCGTTTCTATCATAGAACATGCCTTCTTACAGTACAAGCATGTTATAAATTATCTTCATGGTTCTACTCAGTTTCAGTGAATTTCTTTCGGTGGGAGTTAGCCCGTTGTAAAAAGTGGTTACCGGGAATCCCTTATGGTAGTTATGGTGGGGGAAATCTCTTTAGTATTCTTGAAAGCATTCACATGCCTTGTGAAGGTTTTCTCCTGATTTTTGCATGAAAGAAGTGAACTTTTTCATATTACGAATAGTTCTTTCAATGGGATAAACTTTAGTGACAAAATCATCTACAAGGGGTCTCCATCCATCTATGGACTAGTGGGGCAAGTTGAGGTACCAGAATAGAGATTTATCTTCAAGGGATAAATTTAATCCTTTGTAATATATCACTTCTTGGGGCACTCCCCTCATCTTGATGGTATCACATATGTTTTTAAAGGCATCAAGATGATGGTATGGATTTTCACTCCTTGAATTTCCACGGAAGGGCTTGTTCTGGATCATCGAGATTACAGCCGATTTCAACTCAAAATTCACTACATTGAAGTGTGGGATGATAATTGAGCATCCAGACTCATTGGCTCTAGTCGTAGCCAACTCTCTAAGAGTTTTTCCTTCCTCATCATCTTCACTCTCACTATTTCGGTCATCAAATTCATTTTCACGGTGATTTTGATGACGCCTTCTACGGCGATTGTGACGTCATTCTTCCTCACGGTGATGACCATCTGAGTGACGGTCATCACTCTCTTCATCCATCTCATGCGGTGTTGGGTCGTGTTGTACTCTTACATTTTGATCATCCCCAAGGAGATTTTTGTCCACACGAGCACTAGTACAGAACCAACCTTTAGTGTCAGTTATTTAAGGCCTTTGGTGTCGGTTTCAAAGTGACACCCAAGTGGGCACCGCTAAAAGTTAAAACTTTCAGCGTCAGTTTTAACAGCGACGCCATAACCCTTCCCGCCACCAAAAATGTGCCAGCAATGGCACTATAGGCATCTGTTATTTAATAAAACTGAAACTATATCCAGGACAAAGACGTCGACATTTCAAAAAAATTGACACTATATAACCCTTCTGGCCACCAATAAAATGCGCCAGCAAGGGCACCATCGGCGTCGATTTTTATAAATAACCGACACCCATATAAAAAAAAGACATCGGGTTTTTGCTAATAATTGGCGTTGTATGTCTTTGTTGTCGGATTTATACTAATAAACGATGCCTATTTTATGATTTTTTTTCTTATCAGTTTGCAGGCCTACTGTATGGCTGGTCAGTAGGATGCAGAACCTACAGTTCAGTTCTGAATTGCAGGTTTCCAACATCCATTGATATCAGCCAACAACAGGCCACAAACCTACAAAATTAACAAGATGTAGAAACCAATAGTTCCATTTCAAATTTCCTCCATTTTCACACACATTTAGCAACCTACAGTTCCATTCATTTCATCTCTTTTCACATTCAGACACATGCAGAAACATTCATGTATTGATCATCTTCACATTCACACATATGACAATTCAAAAAATTCATTCACATTCACACAAAAATAATTATGAGAACAAAGTTTAGAAATATCATTCTTTATTCATCATCATCATTATCGCCATTAGTATCCCAATTATATTTAAAAATTCCTACTACTTGTAGGGTTTTTTCCCATTCTTCTCTTACATCATCTAATTCTTCCCTTGTATAGGGAGTATGTACATCTAATAACTTTCCACCTGTAGTCAAGTCAATTTTAAACACCTTTAAAGAGAATGACGTATATATATAATTAATAATATATAATAAGATTGATATATTTCATATTATCTAATGGGACTATATATAATACCACATAGTGTCGAATTCCATTGCAGCATATTTGATGATTAGGTCCATAAATCACATCACATAGAATGCACATGCCTAGTCGTTATCTTGTGTAGCGCACTATAAATTGAAACATACACAATATTCAAAAATACAAATAAGCATAGTTCACATAAATAATATATACATTGGAGTCGGGAAATTACTTTCACATTCTCCCAAATTAGTGGTTGATTCTTTTTCTTGGGGACCTTTCCTCCAGCTCTTTTGAACTCATATAAAGCCCTACATGTTAATGTAATACATTAAATTGCATAATTAAATAGTAATGTAATAACAGATGTTAACGGATATAAAAATATGAAATATTTCTCACAGGAATAATGGCTTTTCATTGTGTGTCCATATAATGTATTCAATTCATTCCCCACAGGATTTAGATAATGACAGTGAACGTCTTGGGGACAATAACTAGTAACTCCAAATTCCTACCACTATAGGTAAGAAAGTTAAAAATTAATAACTCAAAATCCACAATAGAAATGTAATTTTCTTAAGTCCAAATTATAAGCAAAGTAAACTTACTCGTCATTGAATGGAGCTATTATCACTGTCTTCTTTTTTTGCCAAAATATTTAAAAGCAGCACAACATTTGAAGTAGCTGAAGAAGGGGTTTTATCTACAAGACTAATCAAAGATGGAACCAAAAATCCCACATGGGAAAATGAAAAATATGTACATATCGTGTGTAAGTGGTTGTAAAACATGTATTATGTATGCATTAATATATAAAAAACAAGATCACCGTATATAAAACATGTATAAATAAGATCTCACCATATCCATAGCTCTATCATAGATGTATTCAGCCAATCATAACAAAACAACTCCAAAATATCTTGTATAAATAGTTTGTTATTGTATGATTAACCTGCAACATCCTCCAAAATAGAAACATTTATAGGGAAATTTGGATCATGTTCACCTATACATATTGTCATACCCCTACAATCAGGACCTAACAAGGTGTGTAGGTCCTTTGGAAGCCAACTTGGTACTTCAGGAGGTGGTGGTAGATGCTGAGATAAAGTGGGTGTCTTCCTTTTGACCTGTATATATAATTTCAGATCAATTGACTCATATATACACACTAACAAATTAACGTAATGTAAATTTACCATATAATATTAGTATAGACGACATCTGCTTTGGGCTACATTATCACTCCGCCTTCTTCCTCACCAAGCGTTTCAAAATCTGGGTGGGCATATGACAATGCAAGATCCTTCCAAATGGGAAGTACATATATCGGGCTCACACGAACCGCACCAGCTAGTACTGGAGTCCCATGAAACGTGTCCCATGGAAGGGCTGGGTAAACATGTGCCTTTGCAATGATATATTCTTGACTTTTTAGATGGCATGGCTTCAATCCCTACAAATTTACATAAAGAATGTTATATACATATATACATAAACATATCATCTTGAAAAGACTCGATACTATGTCATAAAAATACTTACAGTGGACGTGATAGGTGGGTCTATAGTATTACTCCCAACCTCTGCAGTAGGAGAGGAGCGGCACACCACATGTACTGTCTGAGTGGCAGCCTGAGATGCCTACCACTTCACCATTACTTCTTGGACTTTCTTATTAATTAACTCTACCTATACATCGAAAAAAGAAATGCTAGCTTTTAATTATTGAATTCCCTTTCACAAAAAAAATCTAAAAAAAGAGCAAGTTACCTCAACATTTGATAGTCCCACTTTTGGGACAGATTTGTGATGTGATGGCCCAAAGAATGCTTTTATGCCCATACCAGCGCCTGCTCCCCTAACACGTCCAGGATGCTCTGGGTTACTAAGAGCAACTGTCAATTCATCCCTTATGCCCTCAGGGATGAACTTGCCTTTCTTCATCTGCTCGTAAAGCTCCCGCTAATCACCATCAATAGAAATTGGTAAGTAAACATAAAAATAATCAATATCGATTGCTCTAAGAGTTGAATTTTACCATTTTTGTAGTCACCTCAGCAGTTGCGGGCTTGGTTATATCTCCTTTCTTGTTTTGCCTCCCAGCTATCCACATAGCATGGCGAGGCAGAGGTGTGGGACCAATAGTAGAGGACTCTGTAGTCTCTTGAGTAGTAGCAGACTGAGCAGTAGACTCAGCATGTAGTCTTTGAGCATCGCTTGGATAGCGTCTTGGACCCATTGTGTGGTCATGCACATTCAGTGCACACCTTGCTCTTTGAGCATCGCTGATAGCCTTGTTAGTAAGTACATTGATTTGGTTAGTAACACTAAAGGTTAATCTTGAATAGGTGAATACATAAGAACATATATTAATCAAATTGGGAGTGACGCTTAATATCTTGAATTCATCTATTTTTCTTTGGGTAACAAACTCCTCCCAGGCTTTGGGGTCCAAGTAGTTCCATTGCTCATTGGTTGCCTTCTTCCTAAATTTTTATTTTTTAAAGATAATACAAACAAAAATTATTAGTGTAGAGTTAGTCAAAAAGTGATCAATGTCTAGAATTGGAAATCAATCAAGAACCTCTTCTCAGCATCGCGTATGTAATCTTGGGTGAGATTTGTCCTATAGTTCCTTAGGACCCTCCCACAATGTTGCATCATGCATTCACAATGCAACTTTTCATCTAGATTAAATATACTCTGCAAAATAGAATTGCTATTAACTAGTATCCTAAAAATTAGTAATCTACAAAAATAGAATTGCAAATAATAATAACTCACGCATAGTTCCTTCCATACTAAGTATTTCTTCCCCTTAGGAACTTTATGCTAGGATTGTAATTTAGGAATACAATGGATGTGATAAGAACCCCAAGATATGAAACAAATGAGTTACAGTTCACTCCAACTAGATTTCTTGCATGATCGAAATCCACATCCAGTTTGGGTTCATTGCCCCTTTTCTGTAGTAACTTGTTCATCATTGTGATGCCCCTCACTTTCTCAATTTTTTTTGTTTCTCATCAAGTGCCCCAATTTCTTCAGGGGGTACATCACCAACTAAAAATTTGACAAAAAAACACACTTATAGGATATAACTATAAATGAACATATAGATAGAAATATAGGATATATTTTTAAAACTTACATTGTGAAGTGGCACATTGATATCATCTCCCTCACAGTAATCATCATCACGGTCATCATGCTCATGCTCATCCATTTGAAAGTGTCATTAAAAAATCAAACATTTAACATTTGACATAACTAGAAGATAATAAAACATTGTAAAGTTCACATTCAGAAAAATAAAATATATAAAAAAATATAAACATGAATGCCTCTAATATTGTGATCTTTTATCAATAAACGGTCCTTCATTGTGATCTCCGCACACATACACGTCATCATTATCTTTAATATTTGGTGGTGTTGACAACCCAAATGAGAATGGACTGGAGTCATCATACTTATCATAATACTCTTCTTCATCTATATGATCTTCAATGAACTGTCTTTTACCATGGAGAACAACCGACCATTTATCATTTGCAGGATCATCGATATAAAATACTTGTTTCGCCTGTGATGCCAATATGAATGGTTCACCCTTCTCACCAATCTTTTCGAAGTTCACTAATGTGAAACCCAATTCATCCACTATAACTCCTTTGGTGTTATCAACCCAGTTACATTTAAAGAACAGAATTTTGAAATCTATGTAGTCAAACTCCCATATGTCTTCAATGACACCATAATATGACATTTTAGCTTCACTTGAACTCCTATCCTTTGCACTTGCAAAAAACAATGAAGACGCTTGAAGGGTGACCCCACTATTTTGGACAACACTCTTATCATCTTGACACTTTGTGTAATATGAGAATCCATTTATGTCAAACCCTTCATAAGACATAACATTCAATTTTGGTTTAAAGGTGAGGCATTTAATAGTTTCAGTAAGATTATCTGGTGTTTGAGATAGTTGATGTAAGACTTTATCTTCAAACCACTTAATAAATGTGTTGTTATGCTCTTTAGCAAGCCACATTGAATTGGCTCGAGGATATTGTCTCTTGATGAAATTGGTATGTTCCTCGATATAAACACTCACTTCGTCGATGTTGTGTAAAATATACAAGTGACCTTGTTTCAACTACTCACGGCTGATTACTTTCATCCGTGATCCCAAAATTCCTTTGCCAAAATGCTCCTCAATATTCTTGTCATTAATAGGAGCGTCATTAGCACTCAGAAAGTCATTGCAAAAATCCATAACCTCTCTCTCCACACAACCCTCAATAATACTCCCTTCAGGCCGATAACGATTTCGAACATCACCTTTAAAAATGCTCATGTATCGTTCAAAGGGATACATCCAATGCAAGAAAACTAGTCCCAACATTTGCACTTCCCTAGTCAAGTGGACAACAAGATGTATCATGATATCAATGAACGAAGGAGGAAAATACATCTCAAGCTAACATAGGGTAACAACCACTTCTCTTTGCAATTTATCGAGAGTATCAGGGTCAATAACTTTGCTGCATAGATTGTTGAAATAGATACAAAGTTTGGTGATTGCAAACCTTACATGCTTCAGCAATATAGATCAAGTTGCCACAGGCAATATTTGTTGCATTAGAGTGTGACAATCATGAGATTTAAGACCTATCAACTTCAGATCTTTCATTGATACCAATCTACGGATGTTGGATGAGTAACCATGTGACACCTTAGCATTTACCAAGCATTCACAAAAAGCTTTCTTCTCCTTTCTAAACAAGCAGGAGGTAAGTATGTTCTCCGATTGCTACTAACTACTTCTGTTAATTATGCCTTATTCCCATTTCACGTAGGTCCATTTTGGATTTTATGCCATCTTTAGTCTTACCTGGTATATTCAATAGAGTACCAATGACGTTATCACAGACATTTTTCTCAACGTGCATGCCATCGATACAATGCCTAACTGCTAAAGAACTCCAATAAGGAAGATCCCAAAATATTGACTTCTTCTTGAATAAAGATTTGTCACTCTATGTGGCCATGGTACATTGTGATCTCTTACCAAATTCATTGGCAAAGTCTTTTACTCTTTCATAAACAACCTCCTCTGGTATAGGCTTAGGTGCACTACGTTCCTCATTCCGTCCATTGAATGATTTGTGCAGCCTACGATACGGATGGAATTTTGGAAGAAACCTTCAATGACCAAGATACACAGTCTTGCCACCATGTTTTAGTCGTATTGAATTAGTGTTCTCTTCACATATAGGACACGCTTTAGATCCTTTGACACTATATCCCCACAAATTCCCATATGTTGGAAAGTCATTAACAGTGCAAAACAACATAGCATGTAAACAAAATGTCTCTCTTCATGAAGTATCATAGGTCATCACGCCTTCACCCCAGAGTTTCATTAAGTCATCAATCATAGGTTCAAGATAAATGTCGATATCATTTCCATGTTGTTTAGGGCCCGATATCAACAATGACAACATAACGTACTTATTTTTCATACACAACCAGGGAGGAAGATTGTATATAACAAGCATAACTGGTCAAGTGGTATGTTGGCTGCTCAATGTCCCGTATGGATTCATCCCATCTGTACAAATCCCAAGTCTTAGATTCCTAACTTCTTCACCAAATTTAGGGTACAATAAATCAATCTTCTTCCACTGTAGGGAATCAGACACATGTCGTAGGATCCCATCATTATTTTTCTTAACATTTGCATGCCACCTCAAATTCTTCACATCTATCGGATTGGCAAACAAGCATTGAAACCGTGATATTATAGGTAGATACCACATCACCTTGGCAGGAGAACCAGTTTTGAACTCCCCCGAAGTTGTCAATTCATACCTTGACGCACCACATTTTGGACAATCTTTCAAATCCACATAGTCCTTTTGAAATAATACACAATCATTTGGGCATGTGTGTATCTTCTTGGCCTCCATTCCCATTCGACACAACAATTTCTTTAACTGGTATGTTGAGATTGGCAGGTCGTTTCCTTCAGGAAGAATTTCTTTCAACAAAGACAACAATGACGTGAAGCTTTTGTTGCTCCATCTATTGTTAGCTTTCATCTTATACAATTTCAACATGGTGCTAAGCTTCGTAAACTTAGTACAACCTGTGTATAATCGTATCTCAGCATCATGCACAATGTTTCTAAACATGGGAGGTGGATTAGTGTGCTCTGCCCCACAACTATCTAGCATCACATCAATGATGTCTACTGGAACTGGTTCGTTCACATCTACATCATCGGAGGCAATTTCTTCTTCCACACAAGCACTGCTATCGACATCCATTGATTTCAGGTTTGAAATCTCTCCCTGCCAGTGTCATTCTATATAGCCTTGTACAATCCCATTGCACATGACATGCCTTTTGATTTCATCACTAGTGTTGACTTTCAAGTTGTTACCAGAATGCCTACATGGAAAGCAGAACCTATCTCCAGGTTGTTTCCTATGTTCCTCGGCAAATCTAATAAATTGATCAAGACCAGAAATAAACTCTGGGGTGCAGCAATTTGGAATGGACATCCATGATCTATCCATTCTATGATCAAAGAGAAAACAAGTATATATTAGAACAAGATTAGGGTCTAGGGTTAAAAGATTAGGGTTTAGGGTTAAAATTTTAGGGTTTAAGGTCCTATATATAATAAATGTGTACCACCTATCCCATTCTTGAACACCTAATCTCACTAGTAAGTGTATAATGTGTATTGGGTTTTCAAGAAAATTTCAATAGCATTTCCCCGCTGTTCTCCAAGTACATATGTACTTAGAGAACAAATGGAGAAATGATACCAAAATTTTCTTGAAAACCCAATATACATTATACACTTACATCCTAAGTGAGATTAAGTGTTCAAGAACTGTCCCAAACCGTGGACTATCCAAGATTTACTCCTAATGAGTAAATCTTGGATGGGTTTCTAGGCCAATAAGATTAGAAACAATGTATGAGTTGATTTACAGTAGCAACATCTTGTAGTCTTAACCATACCCTCTTATATATGTTTTGTTTATTTAATAGGATCAAATATGTTTACCAATATATCCTTACTAGGGATATCTATGGTTTAATATAACATACCTTAATATACACCAGTGATTTACTTATATCTTTATTTTTTTCCCAAATGCAAGTACGATATAGATGAACTATAATAGGGTATTTAATTAATTGTTCTACTCCATGGTTTATAATCTAAATTTATGTTACTAAAACTCATCCATATGTATATTAATAACAACAACCTTCTTATATATATAACTATTCTTTCCCACCATATATTAGTTTTCTTTTGATTATTCCAAATTCATATTGAATTATTAAGACATGTATATTTGTACCTAATGCATCTAGTTTGCGGTTAATATGGAACCAACAAAATGGAATTTTAGCAAACAATCATGCAGTATAACAATTTTATACAATCAATACATTCATGCATCATAATATTATTTTAAAACATTATTCAACAGTTCTTATCAAACATAATCAAGAAATTGGGTAGTGGAAATAGATGGAAAAAACACATGAATGAACATGGAACAATGACTATGGATCCAACTAAACAAGAAAATGCTTAAAATGATAATACCAATCACTAAAATAAGGTGCATCACTAAAAAAGGGATTTATCAGAACCCCGCATTGATGAGGAGTTGGCATTGGCATGGACTTTGAGTAGTAGAAGTAGTAGAAGGGTGGATAGTGGAGGAGAAGGGCACACAACTTGCTCACCAGTTGCGCAATGCAAACATAGGATGAAGAGGAGGAGGAAATAGGGTACCTATTGAGCGACAGTAGGTGTGGCGGCAGTAGTGCGGTAGGCGAGCAAGTAGTCGGAGCAGTAGGCGGCATGCGAGCGGAAGCCGAAGCAGTAGGCACACGACAGGCAAGTAGGCAGTAGGTGAGTGGCGGCAGGCGTGGAGGTAGCAAGCAGCGACGGAGGAGCACGGTAGGTGTGGCGGAGGCGGCGAGTAGCGGAAGGCGTGGCGGCGGTGAGCAGCAGAATTGCCAGACCTAAACTTAGTCATGAATGAAATAGAGAAAGGGGAAGAGTCTGGTTCGCGTAGGTACTATTAAGTTAACAATAGACGTCGGTTATTAACAACAACTGACGCTTAAAATAAAAGGCGTCCGTCACCACAAAAAAACCGACACCAAAGGGGGGTAAAATTTTTCGCGGGGACAGCGCGCGAAAACACATCGGCGTCGGTTTTTGCAAGAAAACTGACGACAAAAATGGGCCTAATTTTTGTCTCGTGAAAAACGTTTAGTCGTCGGTTGTTTGGTAAACAACTGACGTATGTGAAATTTTGGAGGTAATTTTTTTGCACTGACAAAATTGGATTTGGAGGGCGATTTTAGGCGTCGATTTCTTACTGAGCAACTTTCACTTAATAAAAAGTGATACATGTGTCTGGCCGGTCTTTACATATAGATGTCGATTTGTGCTTTCAGCCGACGTTGTAGGGTTTAGGCGTCAGTTTTTTGGATACAACCGATGCCTCTAAATGTGATGTTATAAGCCATTTCTGTAGTAGTGGAGGCGGCATGGTGACTTGATGTTAAGATGAAAATTTTAATAGATCTGCTTCCCTTCGGGTTCCCTGAATAGACCGCATATTCAAGTTAGGAAAATGGACGTGTTAAAATGAACTATTCTATGTAATCGTAGGGTAGAAAATTTAAAGTTTTTGTGTTGTCAAACTTATCACTAGGCTTGAGGCACGGGAGTATAGTGAGTGGACTCAAGTTCTTAACAGTACCATTTTGCCTTGTCCCTGGAAATGGTGACAAAAATTTGACCGGCGTAAATTACATGTCCAAAATGGAGCGGATCCAGAGTAGTCATACTTTTAAGATTATAACCTGACACTCAAGCCCCCACAACTATTATACGGGGTTTGAAGTAGTATTCAGGGTTGAACCATAGGGACAAGGTCGACATGTGTTAAGTACACAAAGTCTCACACTCTTACACTCCAAACGAACATGTGGGTTGAGAAGGGTGTTCCCTAAGGAACGATAGTACTCCAACCAAAACAAAGAAGGTTAAAAGAAAGAAAACAACAATAAGAGAAAAACATTAACAAACGGTAGGAAACAAAGATATGGAAGGAAATTTGGATCGAGTTTCACCTACTAAGGTCTCACCAACATGTAAAAATCACACCCCTTTGTATACTCCTATCCAGATTACAAGTGGTCATCAAAACGTCTATTCGCTTCCTCTCTCGAGATAAGGATAGATCTAGGCTCTAAGGTAGCCTCTATTTTGAGATAACTACCCAACAAGCACAAAGCAAACCATATGACGGTTAGCCTTAGAATTCCAACACTTTCATGTATTCATACTACTCCATAATACTAGATAAGAATGGTACTACTCTTTTGAGGCACCAACAATCAAACATCACAAGATGGTAGCTAAGCATACAAGTGAAGCAGTAAGAACAAGTGTATGGAGATAATCTTGATAAGAGTATATATATATATATATATATATATATATATATATATTAAAAAAGGGATAAAGGATATACATGTTGGGAGAGCCTTAGTGGATACTCCCAACCCAAAGTTAGATGTTTAGCCAACATGTTGATGGGCAGCATAACGACGTTACAAAATAATAGATACATCATATACCACGAAGAGGGGAAGTATAACGTGATGAAGATGATAGATCTAGATAGAGAGAGAAGATGGTGATACACCACTATACTTCTTCAGATCTAGATCTGGAGTGGGCGATGTGGAGCCAGCTCCTTCCTTTAAAGAAGAGGGCAATCAATCTTCTCTCTCCTCCAGCTTCCGCCTTTAGAGATCCAAGACTGGTAGTATGGATGTGAATGATTATGGAATTTGGAAACACTTCGTGGTCTTTGATGATCAGATTATTTGACAAGTCAAGGTGGGTGGTCTATTTATAAGTGTTTCCCACTGACTTAACCATCTGGTCCACGGTCACGGTAAGGCATCGGTTGAGGCATTTCTTAGGCCGCGACTTGACCTCGGTCGATACTCTCATCATGGTCACAGTGTGAAGGTTGTATGTCGCAGTGGAGGGGAAGTCTCAATCGTGGTAGGACCTCAGTCAGGGCGTGCGCGAGTGGATGGTTGTGGTTACAGTGTGAAGCGACGCCGATAGGGGCATCGACCGCGGTAGGGTCCTTAGTGGACGATACATTCACGATTGTGGTGTTGACTGCGACCATGTCTTAGCATGACCCTACAAAGGTGAAATATATGTGTGTAATTGAGATCTTTGACATAAAGCACTAAAATAAGTAGAGAAATCTAGAAAAGGTATTCTAGGAGAAGCATAAATCATATGAAAAAAGTGTGTATAACTACCAATTAGTTGTCTTGAGTTGTTATGCATGTTTTGATGATGATGTCTTCAGAACCTATGGTTGTGATTAAGTTGCTTCCATTGTGCTCTAACTTTCTACATCTATCTAATTGTATATCTTGTTTTGATGCAACCTTGTGATTCTCAGTGGTAATCATCTTTTGGTAATGATGCATATTTTCTAGTGAGTAATATGCATTCATGCTTCTTGACATGCATATTCCTTTATTTGGGTATTTCTCTACATCTACTCATAGCATGTTTTAACTTGTGAATCTTTTAATATCACACATATCCTATTAGTAGTCCTAACTTTTGATATCATGTATTAGTAGTCTATATTCATGTATATCTAGCTTTGTTTATCAATTGGCAGCCAACTATATGTTATGCTTGTATCTTATTTTATACATATTCAAACATATTCTTTAAATTTGAAAATCTACTATCTTAAGTTACTTGCTTGCATAGAGTTGCCTTGAATTTTGCTAGAATTGCATATAAGGTTGTTCCAGTGCACACCGTGATTATCATTAAATACATTGATTGGACAAGCCCTTAGTTTTTGCTCTTCTACACTCCCTTTTTTTAAACAGGTTGTGTTTTAGCTCTTCAAACCCTCACTTTTTATATGACAAAGGTGGAGGAAGAAATGTCTTATGTCAAGGGGAGAAGACACACATGTAGAGCATAAATGAGTATAATGTATAGGTTATATAGTTGTTATGAAAGCTAACCTTGCAATAGAAATCCCATAAATTGAGGGGGAGAATATGAACTCAATTGGCATAAATTGAGGGGGAGTGTATGTACTTAATTCATTGAAACGCTTTAGTTTCTCCAAAGGTATGATTTTATTTACTCTATTTCAAAAACATTCAATATATTTATGGAATGGCTTGTCATCTTCAAAAAGGGGGAGAATGTTGAATCAAGGTCTGAATTGACTAATCCCTTGTTTTGATGATGACTAAACCAACCATTCCACTTATTTGTGTCTAATGATTCTACTTGAGTGGTTTTAGATTAGATGTACACACTCCAAATGGCTAAATTTGCATATCCTAATTTGAAGAATCAATACATACAAGTACAAAGCACAAGATTGAAGAATAAATATTCCCCCCTTAGATTTAGATGTAAATCACATGTAAAGATTGCATGACTTGTAAGTAAGCTCATAAGTGTAATAGAACTAATTATGATTATTTATATTGCACTTTAGAGGCCTTGTCAAAGTCCTAGATAGGTGGTCCTATCAGTCGAGTTTTCCCTGAGGTAACTCAGTCGACAACCCTTGATAATGGCCTTGATAGGAACCTCTATTGGTCAAGTTTCTTACCAGTTGATAACTCAACCAACCAATGCAGATGGCAAGATGGGGAGTCTTATCGACCAAGTTTTCCTTGGCCTAACTCAAGTGATAGCTAGTTCTACTAAGCAAAACATAGTCATTGGAGAGAGTCCCATGTGATATTTATCTTTTGGACTCTCCCTAATCATCATTAATGGTTCTAATAGCTAGGAGGAATCCTCAACTATATATAGTACCCCTTGGTCTTCATCTCATGGATAGACATGCACTATGAAGGTCCCTATACCATAATTGAAAGATATTTCCCTCCAAAGATCTTCCATACACTCTCATGAGCTTAATCACTTGCTACATCCATTAGAGTGAGTAGGAGATTTATAAGAGAGCTATTTCTACATGTATATATTGTGAGGTTCCCATTCCTCTACCTCCCAATCTCTCTTTCTACCATGAAGATTGAGACTCTCTCTCTCTCTTAGTTGAGAGAGGTGGAGAAGAAGGGAAGGAGTCCCTTGGTAAAGGTGAAGTCAAAGGCGGAATATCCAAGTCAAGAGTGGGTAAGACCTTGAAGGTCAAAGACTTGTTGTAAGAGTGGGTAAGTCCTTGGAGAAGGCCGAATAATCATTGCAAAAGTACGTAAGTCCTTGGTAAGGGGGAGACTCTTGGTCATGGATAGGTAAGTCCTTTGTAATGGTTATTAGCTCCTTCATCAAAAAATAAATACTAGTTTAGCCCTTGACCTATAAAGGGTGGTCTTATGTTGTAACTCATATATTGGAATATAATGAGTGATACATTGTTGAAAATACTAGAGATTGACCCCTATAGGTAGTGGATGTATATCTCGAAGTTTGGGGGTTGGAACCACTATAAATTACTTGTATTATTTGGTGTTTTCCCAATCTCACTCTCCATTACTATGCTTTTTTAGTTGCACTCAAATTTCATATTTGCAATATTATATTAGGAAATATCTTTAAGGTCTAATGAATATTGTTTAAGTGTTTTATCTCTATTAACCCCCTTCTAGATACCATTATAGATCCAACATCCTCCATCGTGGAACACACCCAACTCCTCTAAAGGTTTTGTAGGATATAGAACTAGAGAGGAGATAGAAAAATGAAGTGGTGGTGGCATGTATACCTCCTATTAGGGTTGTACCACATCATAAAAAACAACTACATATGCCATCAAAGTTGGTTGTTCATCTACCAGAGCAGATTCAAGCAAGGTTGGTTGATCATTATAATTGTTTGGTTATAAACCTGCAAAAGGTAAGGGTGGTTGACTATTTGTAACTACTTCCATGTCATGGAGACTCCTATAGACACTTTCAATATTGAAGTCCCCTAACATATAGAATGGTGGAATACAAGTGTACATGTCAACCTCTAGCTCTAGTTCCTCATGTTATTGTAGTGTTTCTACATCACACCTCATCATCTCTAGGATGACACAAGTATCATTGTCATAATCGATCATTAATGTGGGCTGATCCTCCTTCCCTATTGAGCTCTCTGGTTGACCCTCAAGTCACAAAATTAGTTGGGATAGATATGCTTTCAACTGGTCCAATTGTTCCTACAAGCTTTTGCCTTAGGCTTCTCCATCTGCTAGCATTGCTTGTTGGTCATGGTATTTTCTAAAGGGAATTCATCTGCTCCTCTTTGTCATGTGAATATTGATCTGCATAGTAGGGCTCTTCGCCTAAATCCTACATATTGTTGATTGTAGTTTGCTTCATATGGATAATCATATTCATAGCATAGATCCTCATAGTATCCTCCAAAATATTATTGACTAAAATCTACTTCATATCTTCTTTGTAGGATCCTAATATTAGACTCGATATTGAGCCTATGTATGGTTGTTTTACTTTGTAGAGTCACTCAGGGAAGTCCCATATACATGATTGAAGGAGCCACATATCCTACATTGTAATTTTGGTGCTAACCAATGCATTTTAAATTGAATGCTTGAAAAATAACAATAATTTGACTAGCAGGCTCTTGACAGAAAAGAAAATAATATGAATTTTGTTTTTTTCCTTTATAAAAGAATAGATGCTATAAACTAAAAAAATCCAAAATAAAAAAATTGAAGTAAAAGAATTTAGAGTATTAAACTTAAAATTATAAAAAAAGCTAAAAAGTAAAAAAATAAACTAAGGAGCTTACTAAAAATTACAAAAAACTAAGAAACTATAAAACAAAACTAAGATTTACAATTCAAAATGAAATTACAAAAACAAAGCAAGAAAGAATAAATCCTAACTTGATCTTAATATACAAAACCCAAAAAGTCTCGGTATCTAGCCATAGTGCCAAAATTGATGTGATAGATTATACCACATGAAATTCGCCTCGGAATAAATCCCTAAGATTTTACCTAAAGTAACATGCAATAATTAACACTTACAAGTGGATGGTCTTTATCACAATATAACTTTAGGATCGAATGAAAGGATAACTATTTCAAGAACAAATCATATTCTTATCCTAATTAAGAGAAATAAATTAAAGAGCATAGATTGAATGTTGTTTTTTTATTTTCTAATTCAACCAAGAAAGAAATAAATAAAATCAAGAATTCAAACTAAGATAAGTGAATGACAAAATAAAAGTGGCACGAGCTTTCACTGGCATTTCATGTGTATACACTCTCTCACATTACATCGCCCTTACATACAACAATTTAGATTGTGGCTAAGAAATTTATATCCATTTGGAGTATGAAATTCACAATGACATATTTCCCCATAGTTTAAAGTCCCTTTTCCTATGGATCATTAATATGTTGCACCATAGAACTCCCTTTCATGGTCTCATTTGGGGTTCAACAATATTGATGAGTATTCTAATTGTAGATTTTAAGGTCTCAACTTCTAAGATTCTAATAATCACACAATATAGGTAGCTAATCTTTAGAGCATGCAATAAATCAATCTAAAAGTTAGTATGAATAATAATTCATAACATGAGAGTACAATATATGAGCAATGAGGCTAATCCTCACACCCCATAAATGATTGACTATCTAATTATGCTCATAATACAAAGAGAGAGAGAAGAAGAAGAAGAAGAAGAAGAAGAAGAATAAGAAGAATAAGAAGAAGATGAAGAAGAAGAAGAAGCTCATGAAGAAAGTAGTGGCATAGAGGAGAAGCTCATTGGTATCATCACCACTCGTGACTGATAGTTGTAGTCTTCGGTCATGTCCTTCGGAGAAACACGTCTCCACGTAAAGCCATTGATGTTTATCTCCAACTCTTCCTCGTGATAGAAAGGGTTTGGTATGGATAGGTATTGGTCGTATATGGATTCCCTCGAGGTCCCTCATTTATTTATAGCATGTCCCAACATTTCAAGTTGATCTAAAACAATCCAACAGTTCTGGGTAGTTTGTTGTTATTTCTAGCACCAGCAAAATGGGCATCTAGAGGGCCGTTCGACAACTAAAGAAATTAATAAATATATTCATTTTGTAGATAATTTAATTAATCTTTGAATGCAACTTGAATCATCCAATTTCAACATCGTGCGTGAAATATATAGCTTTTTATTGTCGGGGTATACTTCTAGTCGACTAACTCGTGGAAGGATTAGAGTGACAGGGTCTTTGAAGTTGAGGTATTTAGACCCCAACTGGGAAACTTGCAAGTGGATTGGATGAATTTTTTGAGGGTTTTCTTTCCCTCAAGAAAGATGAAAGATCTGGAATCAGCGTGAACAAGATCCCAGTAGGATGACTTATAAATCTAGTCGGGAGACTGGATGCTCTGAGGTGCCTTTACAGAAACCCAAGTTAGTCGACCTAATTGGCCAACCGGTCAACTTGTCTTTGCATGGGGGTCTATAGATCAGTCAGGTGACTCAAAATGTGAGTTGACTGACATATGCAACATCAAAGTTATTGATTCTCATGTGGCTTTCTATCCATTAATTGGTCCAACGACTTGCAGAATGAGTCTGTCAATTGGTTTATTTGTGATGCCTATTTTTCAACGCTTGGTCCAATCAGCCAAGTGGTGAATCTATTTGATCAACTGGATCTTCTCAGAATGTGTTCTTTGGCTTGAATCAATGGATGGAATCCTTACTCTAATTTTTAGAGTTGGGGAGTGAGGACATGAAAACTTTAGTCATTTCTTAGGATTTTGTAGAGGAATATTTGCTTCTCTCCTAACTTCCATCAATCTTACAAATAAAACATAAATATTACATTAAAATCAATAATATTGCATAAACTACCAAAAACCTAAAACAAGTAACACTACTACATTTTTTGTCAATAACGTCACTTCCGAAAGCATCACTTATATTAGAAAAACTGACCTAATATGCTAAAACCAAAGCAACAAGTCATTAGGAAAAAACCTGGATACCGGTTGATGTACAAGGTCGGTTATACTAAAGCTAACCGACACTGCAAAAGACCCGTGAAATCAAAATTTTACTCACACGGATAAACATAGCGTCATATTTATCAGAAAACTGACCCAACACATTTCCCACGGAGAAATTGGCTCAATTTTGCCTTCGCGCCTTCATAACATGTCAAGTTGTAGGTTCGGTTTTGGCCAAATAACTGACCTAGCAATGTACACAAAAATTCGGGCACCGCTTACCTCTATTGGGTTAGTTTTTTGCATACAGCCGACCTAGTAGGTTCAATTTTACAAGACTTATTGGGTCGGTTTTCCCCAGAGAATTGACTTTGCAGCAAGTTTGGTGAATACTGACCTCTAGGGTCAGTTTTCTAATAATAACCAACCTTGCAAATGCTGACCTTTAGGGATGGTTTTTTGTAATAACTGACCTTGAAGATATAGTGTGGGGAACTTAGACTCTTGGGACGGTTTTTTTCTTTTAACCAACCTAGTAGGTCGGACTACAAGGTCGGTTTTTCCTCCTTAACCGTCCTTAGAAGTCGGACGCTTATAAGGAACCAAAGACACGGCTATTTGTTGAGAACCCAATTCATTTTTGTGTGAGCAGAGAAGCAAAACGAAGAGAGGACGCCCCCCCACGGCAAGCTCTTGTCGCCGCCACTCCAAAGATGTTGCTGCCGCCAAGGTCTCTCCAAACACTCTCTCTGAGGATGCCCTCGCCGCCTCCAAGGTTTCTCCAAGTTCTTGTCTCCGCCATGCCCAAGCTCTTGTCACCGCCACTCCAAAGCTGCCACCGCCGCTAAATGAAGAGTCATCATTGTGGCCATTGACGCCACCACCACCCCGAACACATTGGTAAGTTCATTTCCCATTTCAAGCTCTTAGCCTTTGACCTAATCGTTGTAGTGGTCACCGCCGCCACGGGGTTGGGAGCCACTGAAGGCCTTGCTCGGTGAGGCCATATAGGGGTTGGACACGTTGACGATACTAGGATGGGTTGGGGTGACGACTGTCGGTTGGGGGGTGCTAGGCACGAAGGCACTGGGGGTGGGTGCACAGTTGCTGAACTGGGCAGGCGATTTGTGGTTGTATGACCCAAATGAGTGCTTGCACATGGTATTGTGCAACCATGAAGGTGATTGACCATGCATCTATTGTACTTCTTCTTGCATAAATGTATACTTTGACAAAATGTTTTCCTTTTAGATCAAAGACTAACTAATGACCCAAAAGTAATCTGAAATGGTAAAACTTTTGAATTATTGTTATCTATTATGAAAGATCTTGCATGATGTTTAACTTATGCCCTTCTATTTATATTTGTCAAGAGAACCTAATTGATTATTCAATTTAGTACATATAATGAATGTTTATCTATGGAAGTACTCTTGATTTACCCATATCGTTCACGACAATCATCCTCTTGCTCATAGTAGCTTCGGTGCTCGACGGTCATCCTCTTGCACTTTGCCACCCGCACGCCTTCCACTGCCCACATTCTTCTCATTTTCATCTCGGCGGCTCAGGTCAATTACATTGTTTTTTCATTTTATTTGACTAGTAAACCAACCAATAATAAAAACATGTATTCTTTCATATCTACATTTTATTATCTATCACATATGCAATCATTGTATACATTCTAGAAATATGAGGGTAGACATTATGTAGTTTCAGATTGACACTTTAGGGTTTATAGATGAGACCATTGATTCATAAATATGACAATAATACATTTATATATTAACTTAGAAACCCGTTCATAATGTATTCATTAGGAGTAAATTTTGGATAGTCCCCGGTATGGGACTTTTTTTGGATATTTAATCTCACTTAGGATGTAAGTGTATATGTATGTTTAGTTTTGAATAAAAGTTTAGTAGTATTTCGTCATTTGTTCTCTGGGTACATATGTGGGTGGTTATTTGCCATTTACATCGGTGTACTTAGAGAACTTAGGGGAAATGTTGCTTAAATTTTCTTAAAAAGTAAACATACATTATACAGTTACTAGTGAGAATAAATATTCAAAAATGGGATAGGTGGTACACTTTAGTATAAAAGTAATGAATTTCCTATCAATAAAAACTTACAACTTATAGTATCAATATTAAATGCTTAGTTTTATAATTAATTTTAATGTGACATAGAAAATGGATCAAAGTTGGATGTCTATCAAGAACCGTTGCAGTCCAGAGTTTGCCAAAGGTCTTGATGAATTTATCAGATTTGCTAAGGAACATAGGAAACTACCTACTGATAGGTTCTATTGTCCATGTAGAAATTGTGGTAACAATTTGAAAGTTGATAATGTTGAGGAAATTAGGAATCATGTCATATGCAATGGGATCATACTAGGTTATAATGAATGGTATTGGCATGGAGAGAAATTAATTATGGATCAGAAAATGTGGATACTAATAGTTGTGGCATAGAAGATATAGATAATGATGATAATGCCAATGATGAACCAATTCAGGATGACCCAATTCAAGGTGATATGGTTGATGAGATGCTACATAGTTTTCGGGACAATGTCATTGATCCACCTTCTTTATTTGCAAACATTGTCCATGATGCTGAAAAACCACTATATAAGGGTTGTACTAAGTTCACGAGGTTGAGTGTTGTGATGCGATTATATACTCTTAAATCTCAAAACCAGTGAAGCAATAAGAGTTTCACTTCATTGTTGTCTTTGTTAAAGGAAATTCTTCCTAAAGGCAACGAGCTTCCAATTTCAACATATCTAGCAAAGAAAATAATGTGCCCAATGGGAATGGGGGCTAAGAAGATTCATGCATTCCAAATGATTGTGTTTTATTTTAGAAGGACTATAGTAATTTGATAAATTGTCCAAAATGTGGTGCGTCAAGGTATAAGACCACAAATTCAACTAAGGCTAAAAATGGCTCTCCTGCCAAGGTGATGTGGTATCTACTAATAATACCACGATTTCAACACTTATTTGCTAATACAGAAGATGCACAAAATTTGTCTTGGCATGGGGAGTTAAACGCCAATGATGATGGCATCCTACGACATGCATCTGATTCACCACAATGGAATAAAATTGATTTATTATGCCCTCAATTTGGTAAAGAACCAAGAAACTTAAGACTTGGACTTTGTACAGATGGAATGAATTCCTATGGTGCATTAAGTAGCCAACATAGCACGTGGCCTGTTATGATTGTTATATATAATCTTTCATGAAATATGAAGTAAAATGCATTAGAAACATGCAAAAACTAAATATAAAATGCAACTACAAACATGATGAATAGATTTTTATCAAGCGTTGTTGGGCCATTAATCAATGTATTTTGTAGGCTCGATGACACTTATATAAATACAAGTTTGACCTAATGGGTCGGTTTGGATTCCTAGCATTAGATCCCAAATTTTCCAAGTATAAGAGTTGAACAAAAGTAAAGAATGCACTCTCCTCGTAGAGTCCAATTGGACTGTTGTGCTGTCAGAGGAGTTGACCTGCTCACCAAAAATCACAGATGTACCCATCCTTGCTCAATGTGACATGTCTTCTTGTCTCCCTTATCATTCTTGTGTTTCCTTTGTATATCAGTGAGTAGATTCCCTCATTATGGCATGGGGATTATCCTTGTCTCATATACTTTGTATTGCACGTTACTAAATTGCATTATGAAGATATATGATTGTCTTCATTTTCTTCTTGCATTCTTTGTGGATTGGTCACCCTGTTTGCAAGTCCATTATAATCCTAGATGTATAGATCATGAAATCTTGGATTAGAATATCAAATGATAAACATAGGACTCCAGTTGCGATCACAGAAGGGTGTTCACCGAGGCGATTGAGCAGTGATATGTATGTACTGAGACCTCAAGTCTATGAAGGAAATCTATCCTTGTGAAGTTCATGCTATGAAAGGACATGGAATTCCTTTTCCCCATTCTAAATACCAACAATGATGAGAATTGTAATTTGTAGGACCGAGTACACAGGTGGCGGTGGTGAAACCCATTCTGCCTTAGTGTTTCTGATATTTTATTTAATCAACCCTTCTACTCCTTTTAAAATTTCTTTACAATCTTGTTTAGTACAAATCAATCAACATTCATTTTAATATTCATCTCAATTAAATTATAATTGATAACAAGTTCATAAAAAATGTTATCTATGGGCTTCATTCCTAATGCTATGCTACAATAAGATCTATCCAATTGTAGTTGGTGATTCTTGTATGTGGATTAGGTAAAACCTAGGTATTTTTCCCTAGGTTAATTTCTTGTGCTTTAATCGTACAAATAAAACTTTGTTGATGCTATTAAGGACAACAAAACATTTTTATTTTAGTCTATCAAGGTCAAGTCAAGATTTTTTAATGCATATTTAATTTTCGGTGGTATGTACTCCTTTCCACACACACCTATTTGTTTTTACATTTTTTTTACATTTTAGAATGTTATATTTCCATACATTAGTTGCATTTCGATTAATTGCATTGTGTGAGTCTTAAGACTATCTTCATTTCAGTTCTTATTTCTTTCAATGTCAGTTGAATCTATTATCTAGTTGGCTTAGTTTTCCATTCTTGTTTTCATTGAATATAAATTTTTTATTTCACTCACAATTGTTCAAAGTAAATTCTTGATGTTAAGTTTATTTATGAAAATGTTTATATTGTTAGAAACCATTCTTTATAGTCAATGAATATGAGCATCGTGTTCCCTAAAAAGGATAAAAGATGTTAGAGGAACTGATAGAAATCAAACAGGATGCTCCTCTTATTGAACAATGAATCATATATATGGAATTTCCATGCATCCCCTTATCATATCACTATTCAGTTTTAGTGATTTAGATGAATAATTTGATATATTTAATCATAAAAACAAGTGTTGCACATGATTAAAACCCTCTTATACACTTCTTCTTGCATCTTCTTACCTTCCATCCACCAAAAAGAACAAATTCTCAAGATGTGCCAACCCCAAAGCTTGGGGTGGCACACCCTTCCATACCCCTCTCTATGTAATAGAGGACATCAACAAAAAAAAGATAATATGTCATTGTGCACAAAAGAGAAAAATGTTGTAATATATGTATTTTACAAAACAAAAATGCATTCTCTGTCAAATAAAAAGGATATATGTATCCTTCATACCATACATCCAATACTCCCATACACCATCTAGGGGGAAATTACATGCTCTATTATTAATTTGTCATACACAAGTGTTAAATTGTGTACTTACTTGTGATTTTATGGGAACCCTAAATTTGTAATGGAATCCTTAGACATGCGTGATGTTGGGGATTGTGGTGAGGAACTAGTGTCATGAAGTGAAGTCAGGAACTAGGTAATAGCTCGTCATGTTTCGTGGTCTTAGGAAGTTGGGTAGCTTGACTATATCAGTGGTAGGGATTCAAACATGATGCTAGTATGAGGCATGTGCATTTATTGAAAGTATTTATACAAAGAGTGTTTTAGTTTTATGTTACTCAGGGATGAGCAACGTTTAAGATCAGATTTGTTTGAGTAACGCCTATTTACTATGTTTTTAGTTGCATGTTATATTTATATTTTGTAGCATTTTACTTCATATTTAACTTATTTTAGGTTTTAGTAGAGTATGCAATATATTTGGTATTTAATGTGTTTTATGTTTTGTTTTTAGGATTGATGAAAGAAAAAGAGAAAATAATTATCCCTCCACAATGAGCCTAAGAAATGACCAAGATCGGATATTGTTGCTCTCCATCTTTGAGTATAGGAGTGTCATTAAGTAAATCAACAACCACAGCTGACCCCATTCAGGCGACTAGATCATACAATTGGTCAGTTGGGGTGCCTACTCAAAGAAGACAGTAGTTGTATTACAAGTTTCATTGTCCAACTTACCAGTCAGCCGACTCTCCAATGTTAGGATATGTCAGTAAAACCATAAAATTTCCAATCAAACAATCAAATTCTCAGTCGACCAATAGAAAATTCCAAGCTATAGGAAACTTCTAGGTTTGACAATTGAGTTGATTGAGTAGTGTTGTCTTTAGAGATCCGTACCAGTCAGCAAATATACCAACCTAAAGTGAGTCGGTCAACTCAAATTCTTCATCATGCAATAGGAAAAGTAAATCCTGATCGAGTCATTCAATTGTTGTTAGTTTGCACATTTTAGGTCTGAACGCCTCAAAATCAAGTAGACAATCAATCGACCGGTCACCCAATCAACCAGTGGATAAGAGTATCCCATAAACTGGTTCTAAATTCCACATTTAATGTCTGAATAGAGTGATTCAAGATACTTTATAAGCATAATAAAATCACCTATGAAATGAATATGTTCAATTTCCACTTACAATCAATTGACTAACTTGTCAACATCGTAGATTTCCAACAAACAACTCATAATCATTGGATTATTTTAGATTTATTTGATATTTCATTAAATAATATAAAAGGGTTTGGGTGATCTCCATGGAAAGGAATTCACAACATATCACTCCTATCTATAACCCTAACCATCATTGGAGAAAGCTAGAGCTGAAAGTTGATGTCTTGACATGGAGACATGCTCCACTAGATATCATGACCAAATATTTCAACCATGTTCGGGTAGTGGTGAATAAGACAATGGATCCCCTTCACCCCTATGATATATTCTCCATGAGCTTCTTATTTTCCTCTCTTTTTTCTTGTATCAATAACATGAGTAGATAGTAGATTGTTTATCGGGGCATGTGGACTACCCTGCTACATGTACTCTATTTTCTTAATTGTACGTTGTTATTTATATAATATCTGATTTGATTATTGACTATGTAGTGCTTTCTTTATAGCCAATTCATCTATATTTTATGATTATTTTAATCCTAGATGTAGAGACCATGAAATTTAGGATTAGAATATCAGTCATAATCGTTGAAGCACAAATATGATTGTGGAAAGGCATTCTTTGTGGTGATAGATTAAGGATCTGCATGTAATGATACCCCTCAAGTCTATGAGGAAATCATTCCTTGAGAAATTTCATATTCTGAAAGGATATGAAATTACTTGACCCCAATCCAATGACCATGTGAATGAATAATGAAACACTTAAAACAATTGACGTAGGCACTAGTAGTGAACCTCATTGTCCTAGTAATCTTATCATAAAAAAAATGTGCTTAGTTTAATTTTATTTTCTTGCTTAATTAATTTCATTAACCAAACAATTATCCCTACTACTTGTTTTTGCTTAAATATTCTAGAAATTCATTTTTTTCCAAAAAAATTGTCCTTTGAGTTCAATCTTAAAGAAATATCATGATAAGAACCGTCCATTTATGGGTGGTGATTATTGCATGTTAGATTAGGTAAATCCTAGGATTAACCTCTTAGGTAAACTTCTTGTGTTGTAATTCATCACATCACCTAGACATGAAATATGATCAATGATTTGACCTATAGAGTTTCTTACTAACTAGTGACCTCTTTATAGTGACATGATCTTGTGATATGACCCAAGAACCCTATATATGGTCATGATTTCTACCTTGAGGATTAATGGATATCATGGATGAGTTGACAAAGAATGTTCATGATTATATTCCTTGGTGTATGTTATTTTCTAGTGATATTGTTTTGATTGATGAAACTAAAGATGGATTGAATGATAAAGTTGAATGTTGGAGAAAGGCATTGTAATCAAATGGATTGATGATTTGCGGGAGAAAATTTGAGTATATGCATTGTAATTTTAGCCAGTCTCATAGTGTGAATGATGGAGCCAAGTTGAATGGAGTAGATATACCAAAATGTGATAAATTTCATTATTTGGGTTCTATTATTCAAATAGATGGGGATGTCTAAAATGACGTTTGTCACGGGATCACTATAGGATGGTTGAAATGGAGGAGTGCAACTAGAGTATTATGTGATTGGAAGATCACACTCAGGTTAAAAGTAAGTTTTATAAAACAACTATACGACCAACCATGCTCTAGAGGAGTGAATGTTGGGTGGTGAAGAAACAATGTCTCAACAAGATGAACGTGGTTGAAATGTGTATGCTGAAATGGATGTGTGGGAAGACAATAAAAGATCGCTTGATAAATGACTATATCAAGAATAAAGTGGGGGTGGAGAGCATTGAGGACAAGCTGCATGAGGGCCGATTTAGATGGTATGGACATGTGCAACGCAGACTGACTAATGTGCATATATGAAGTAATGCTATTGAGTCAAGCATAATAAATAGAAAAAGAGGATGGCCTAAATTTACATGGTATGAGCTTATAAAGAGAGATTTTGAATCTTTACATCTCAACCAGAATATGGCCCATGATAGAGATGAATGGAAATGAAGGATCCATGTAGCTGACCCCAACATAGTTGGGACTAAGGCTTGATGATGATGATGATGATGATGATGATGATGATGATGATGATGATGATGATGATGATGATGATGATGATGATGATGATGATGATGATGATGATGATGATGATGATGATGATGATGATGATGATGATGATGATGATGATGATGATGATGATGATGATGATGATGATGATGATGATGATGATGATGATGATGATGATGATGATGATGATGATGATGATGATGATGATGATGATGATGATGATGATGATGATGATGATGATGATGATGGACCCACTCTTAACCACTATTTGATGTGTATGCTCATGAAAATGTTAAAAAACTCAATTAATGTCATCTAACCTCAATCATGTGGTTATGAATTCTAAAGAATGTTCAAATCATGATTTCCCCTTTTAAGATCATCATACAACTTCAAATTGAACCTTTGACCTAGAAATGACAAGTTGACCCTTTTGATAATGATTTAGGGTTAAGTCCTAATATGAAACATGTATGGATCTTTCCCTTGAATATGTGGTTGAAAATGGTGTTGGAACTTGATACTTATCTTTTTTTGGTCCAAACTTGATACTCATCTTAAATACTTGATGTGAGAACATGTTATGTTGAACAAGATTACTCAAATCACAAAACACAATCAATCACTAATTAAACACAAACCCAAAAAAGAGGGTAAATTAAAACTGATTCCAACACCACCAACATGCTCAGAAACATTTATATAACAGCCCAATCATCTTGCTTTATTTCATATTATACCATTTATCATTTACAACTACTTTGTGGCCTCAACCACAACATATACATACATAAGATTATAATCCACATATACCATATGTAAAAGTATCGACATGCTACCAAAAGCTCAAATCGATTGATACATCATATACAAACTTTCCCGTTTGGATCTTAGAGTACATGGATGACTCTAGGACACACTAGACCACTAAACTACCATCTCTAAGGTCCATAGCCTTCTCTCCTCCTCACTACCACATGTCCATTTTCACTTCTACTGATCACCTAAAAAGATGTGATGACCCACGAGGTGAGACCCGTGTCCTAGCAAGAGATATAACTCTCAACACTGCTTATTAGTCACAACATATTAGGTAATTAAATAGTTTAAGAAGAGCAAACATATTAAACAGGTAGGTGTAACAAAGGATATGATTAACAAGATACACAAGGATCATATAACAACTTATCACCATTAGCCTGATAATAATCATATACCTTACTAATAGTATAAGCAGTCTAGAAGCATAAGCATTTCTGACATCATGAATAAGTTTAACAACATAAGCATAGCTAACAATATTATCATGTCTAACAAATTGAGTAGATTTACATCATAAGTAGAGATAACAGAATAAGCACAACTATCTGCATAAGCATGACTAGTAGTTTAAGCACCTCTAATTACAAAGGAATATCATGGCTAGCAGTGTAAGCATAGTTAACAACATGAGAGTACTAACATCATGAGTTTATCCAATATTAGTAGTATATCTATCATCGTAAGCATGGATACTTCTCTTATTTCACTATAGATCATAAATATGTGAAAAGAGAAAATAAGGTTTATCATCCAATGTGAAGCACTGTGTATAACCCTAAACAGATATGCTACACAACTGTATTACATTTTTAATAAGCCCTGGGTAGTTTGAGTTGTGCCACTCAAATTCCAACTGACCACTACGAAGTGTTATTCAGTTACGTATAATATCTAGGAGTACTGACATCCTAAGATCTCTCCTCTACCCATTTAGTACTGGTCAAAAGGCAGTGACATATCAATCAAGCTGCCACTACAACGACATATAGTCAAGCTGCTAACACCTAGTCGGCCCTTAGTACATGTCATGACACTAGTCACCAGGGTATGCAAAGGAAAACCATGCCACCTGAGGTACAACCACAACGTACTCAGTTCACATCATATATAACAAATATCTGAGGCATGACTATAGACATCCTCCATAACCTACAATTGTGGATGACAAGGATATACACTCCACTTTCCACCCCTGCATACTCTATAGTATGTGCTCTGGGTTTCCCTTAGGAATACTCGTTTCACCATCCAACAAGTTCTAACACTGAAGATAGTTCTACGGTATAGGGCACTACATGATTAGAGTTTCACATGATTAGTTATGCTAATTGGGTGAATTAAGGTTGCATCATACAAGTGGACATACAAACCCTAATTCATTTCTAGAAAGCGTATAATCAAGACAACTTCAAAAGATATAAAATGTTTGAGGTATAATGCTTGATCATAATACCACATGATATTATTCATTGCCATTCATGAGACTATACTTGTCATCATACCACCATAGGATACGAATCCTTATCACATTATTCCTGGGTTTCAACCCTTAACACATCATGAAGAGGATCACACCTCTATTAGGGCTCAACCATGCCCAAAGGTAATAAAGACATCACATTATTTTCTATACGATCATCGTTGTCTTTCCATGCCTTATAACAAGGCTCAACAGACCATCACCATATTTGTGATACACATGCTCAACGTAATATTGCATTAAAGGGGCTAAAGGATGTTCATATAATAACATAGCAGGGTTATATTAGCATTAAGAACATTTTGTCATTATATACAAGAAATCTAGATATGATTGACCACCACCATACTATAGTGCACATGTTTATCATAAGAAAACTTCAATCATAAGGTTATGATAACCACAAGTTAACATATTAGAGTTATAACAACATTAGGAAGAATATTCTATCATTATACTAACCATCCAAGGAAGTGTGGCATGATTAACCACCATCATCTATTTACATTAGGGTTAACTTCAACAATATATGTTACATTGAATCTATTGTTCAACACTTATACACAAACCCTAACCCATGGCATCCCCATACAATCATGGATGCATAAGATAAAGCATCACCATCAAATCCCATACCATCCTCAAGTATGGATCCATGCATAACCCAAGGTATAACCATCAGATTATAGCATACTAGGGTTTCAACAACAATAAGAGAGTACTCCATTATTTTATTAATTATTCAAGGCGGCTGATTATGATTAATCACCATCACTTACTTTCATTAGGGTTAAATATCAACACTTTATGGTGATTATCAATTCTATTCATACAAGACCAAAGGTAAGACTACAAGATTAAGAGCATTGTACCATGAAATTCGCATCATTAGAACCAAAACATTACACTATAGGCTTCACCCAAAACCATTGGATGTTGAAGTGTTAAATCATAATCATTGGATCAGGTTCTTCATTTAAAACCATCGGTTGATGTATAGGTTTAACCCTTGAATCGTGTAACCAAGAAAACCATCAGATTAGGGATTAAAGAATCAACATATGAGACCTAGTCTCACCATCAGTTGTGGTATCCTAGAACACCATTGGTTGTGGTGTCTAGGACCACCATCGATTGTGACACTTTGTGTCACCATCAGATGATAGGGTCACCACTACCATTGATTGACACCATCGGGAGTTTGAACTACTATCACCATCAGTTGATGCCATCTTTAGAGCACTAAACCATCGAGTTTTGAGTTTAAAAAAGAGTTAAAAAATAAACTAAGGTTGACCATCATTTGACACCATCGATTGTCAACAAAACATCACTAAAATACAACTCCAGTCAGATATAGAAAGGAAACATCCATCGGCTCTTGTATAAGGTTTGGAAACAGCCTAAAATCATAAGTGTAAGTCATCATTTGAGAGGTACTAAGCACCATCATTTGATATGTAAGAAAGAAATAATCCATCCTCTACATCAAGAAGGTCATACACATGGTTTTAGGTTCATCTAGAGTTAGAAATTAATCAAGGAACAACATTGAAATTGAAACTCTAGACCAAGTTATCTTCTATATGCTTAGATCCTCGTTTTAGAGCAAGAACTTGAACAAGCAAGCTAGTAGCAAGAAATAAATGTGAGGAAGGTTATATAACTCACCTCTAGGAAGAAGATAAAGCTCCATACAGAAAATAAGCCGGAGGAGAAGAGACGAAAACCCTAGATTTAGTTCTCCATATGGCCAAGTAAGCTTGTTCTCTAAGAAAGAGAGCAAACTCTAGGCCAAGGAAGCAAGAAAGGAGGGTTCTTTTAGCTCTAGAGCAAGATTTACCATGGAAAAACATGGTTTTGACCAAGAAGAAGTAGGAAGAAGGTAGAAAAGAAATGGAAACGAAGGATAGATGGAGAAACTTACTAGCTTAGGTCAAGAACACCCAAAGGAAGCTCCACTAACCCTAGATGAGGGCAGATCTGAACCCTAGCTGCTCCAACAAGAAGGTTGGCTATCTTATTCAACCTTGGAAACCCTCTCCTCCACCAAACAGGGGAGGATGAAGCCCTAGATAGAAGACAAGAGATAAAGATCCAAAGTTTTCATTTGGGTGCTAAATGAGAGGTATATAAAGCTTATGGATAAGGGAGAAAAGAAGCTTGAGATGTCCTAGTAGATTTGCCATGTGTCCATGGACTATAGTTGTCATGGACATGCAAGAAGTAGCTACACCGGTTGTGGAGACATTATAAGCCATCATTTATTATCTCTCAAGGCCAACCATCAGTTTCCATGCATGGTAGCCATCGGTTCTTGAAACCATAGCTCACTAGGTGGAGAACCATCATTTGATCACCTCCTTTAAGTGAACCACCGGTCAAAGGGAACCCAAGAAAGAAACCCGTCAACCTATTACCTATAGAGTTGACCATCGGTTGTCACCACCTGATGGTGACCATTGGATGTCAACCAAACAGGGGGACCATCGGTTGGTGGCCTCTCAAGTTAGCTCATTTATGAAGGGTAGACCCTAACTTACCCTAGCAGGGCATCACCATCAAACCAAGGTGCAACTAGGTTCCCAATTGCTCAATGATTAGAAAACATACAAGGAACAAAAAAATGTGAAAAATTGCAAGAAAAACCTCAGATATGTGTAAATTGTAGAAAAGCCCAAAATGTGCACAAAATTGCATAACTTACGCAAACAGTGTCCAAACTTGAAATTAAGCTTGTAACATGATGTTAAATCGCCTCTTATGGTTTTATTAAGGTTTTAAGCACTAAATATGATTATTAAGCATGTTCAACCATTTAAGAAAGGTTAGGGATCTCACAACCATAAACCCCTAATAGGGTTTCACCCCCAAAATCTAAGGCAAGCAAAGATGGGTACCTCTTATGCACCTCATCCACAAACCTACACATGGTTACTCATGGTTATGTCACATAACTCTCATAGAAGTCATGTTCTTCTCCCTCAACTCTTGTATGTGTCATCTTAGATTAGCACAAAATTTCCTCATAAGAAACATCCTCATGCAACTCCACCTCGAATGTTAGTGTCACTTGCCATGTACCATGGTGACACTTCCTCAACATGGAACATAGAAAGTTGTGCCTCTGTACAACTATGGTAGTACATCTTAACTTGGAACTCTAGTTGTCATCCTGAACTATTCTATCTATTGTATCAACACATCACTCAGAAGCCATGCTTGCTTGCTTTTACCAGTCATGGAATGTCAAGTATCTCTTATCATATGTAACTTTACAAGGTATCATGACTATGCTCCTCTAGTGGTTATTATAGTAAGAAAATCAACGACACTGACATTTACAAATGGACTATTATGTAGTTTCTTACTAATATTATGGAGCTTCATATCTCAATCAGTGTTTGGGGTCGTTCGTACTCCAACATTATCTCAACTCTGTTTGGATTCACACACATACTTATTAGATACAATATAACCCCGAGGAGACACTTTAGCTAACCTTAAAATCACCCTTGTTGAACTTGAAACCCAATCATTGCTATTTCAACAATCCTATGGCTTAGCAAAGATACTAACCATATCTGAACTACATTGAGATGTTACCAATTAAATCTTGCCACAACTCATAAGGACACAACCTGATCACTCTGGTCATCAAGTCCATAAATGTTGTTGATGTATTGATTAATTTAAACAACGCAATTTTGATATCATGGTGACAATACAACTAATGTCATTGACTTTAGTTCTTATTTGATGATATCCCAACCTCCAGACTATTAAAGAAACATTGTAGCACATGTTTACTGATCAACAAACCATCTATCCTTGGTAGTGGTCTTATCCAATTATCAGTAGCCCATTTATTACACTTGGAGGATATCAACATACAACTCTCTCTCTCTATAAGGAAGAGAAACACTGGGAAACTTGTCTAATATAGATTTTCAAGCTTCACATACTACTGGTATACCCTGGATACTAGGACTCATCACCTTGGTATCCACTTCATGTGTCAAAGAGGAACTCACATCTTGGTCTCATGCACTTCCTCAACATCATAACAGACTAAGAACATATAGGAGGAGTCTTACTAACTCTTGGAAGGCTAAAAAAGCATACTCATCACAAACATCAAGATCTTGGAACCATATTCCTAGAAACCATGTATCATATCAAGGTATCCACCCCCAGGATTACAATGAATCCATGTGTACCAAGTGGCATAAGATCCACTTGAAGGTTGTGCCCCAAAATGAAAGAACACAGAGGGAAACACAATTCCCACAACCCCAAAGCACTGTACAGGGGTCACTAGAAAAGGGTAACTGATTCTATCTTCCTCATGAAGGTTATTGTAATGACCAATTTTCAAATTAGTCATTTAATCAAGGTTTACTTGGATGATTCTATTCATAACCAACTTGATCATTATTTAAAGCTTGATTAATGATAGTAGTTTAATTTTGATGTTTTAAATATAACAATAAGATTTAACCATACTTTAATTCACATGATTAGGATTTATAAATTTAAAACCCTAATTGGCCAAAGTTAGGGTTTTGATGGCATATGAATATAGAATTTGATAAGTATAGTGGTGTAATAAATGATTTTTAATATTTTATATAGAACTCTGATTTAGTTGAAACTTGGATATGATTTGTATAACTAAAATTTGAACAAAACTTTTATATGGTTTGTATAACTAAAATTTTAACATTCTTGAAAAATGTAATAAATTTTTAATATCTCTATGATCTATTTGTCAGTTGAGTTTTCCAGGACAGACTCAGCCGACCAAGTATTCAAATTGAAATATAACAGTGTGGTGATTGAATTTTATCTTTTTATTGGTACATACAATTGATTTCAAATTTTAACTTTAGTTATTAAACCCTATTATAGACATCTTATTAAATTTTTCGTAATTTTTGGATGATTTTTTATCTCTATAGAGAGGGGTGTCGGTCGAGTTTGTAACTCGGCCGACCATGCTGCAGACTGCAATATAGCAGTATAGTATTTGATTTTTATTTATTTATTGGTAACTCTGAATGACCAAAAATTTTACCTTGATCTCTTAATAAATTATAAATAACACGTTAATTTATCATAATTTTTTGAGGAATTTTTACCTCTTAAGTAAATGATTTACAATAACATTTTAATGACAGAAAATTATGCTGAAATAAGAGCGAGTATAGTGAGGGGCCAATGTGAAAATTACCCAAGCACCTCAATTGCTCTATATGATCAACATAACACACTAGGAGCTCCCATAAATTCATGATTCAATCCATAGAAGTGAAATCCTAGAGAGAGATGGAGAGTTAGGGTTTGAGAGGAGAAAGTGGTGGAATTGTTGATCTAGGGTTTTGCTATCTGAGATATGATGAAATCAAGTAAATTTAGCTTCTTCTCTCACATGTCAATATTACGTCCCTCCTATGATTTTATTTGAAATCACATCAAATCATCCCCTTTTCTCACTCTTTCTCTCCTAATCTCCATTTCTAAGGTTTTTGGTTTGAGAGGAGGAAGAAATGGATTCAGTTGCTAGAGTTTGATTGGTTTTCTGAAAATTCAGAGTTTGACCTACATTTTTAGGGTATGTGAGTTTTTATCTTCCTCATAAACTCTGTATTCATGTTTAAAGTTTGATTCTATCCAGCTAAAATAATTAGAAACCTTGCTTGTATTTGTGTGTGATTGGATATTGATTTGGAAAGATATTAAGGAATCAAATTCTACTGATTTTTTATTATTTTTCATTGATTGAAACTTACTTAGTTCCTCAAATATTGAGTGAGGATCCATTAAGAATCCTATGGATATATGATTATGCTATTTCATGTGAACAATGCCTACAAATTATCTCAATGGCTAATATGCTTAGGAATTTAATTGACATGTATAGAATCATATTTGAATTATATTATAATGAACTATACAAGTGTTGTGTTGAGTCTTACTAAAATTGAATATGACATATACATAAGGATCGGTATAAGGTAGTGTTATTCCCTTCTAAGGGTTTATGTTGAGAGATTGAATCAAATGATTAAATTAATCAATGTATCCTTATGATTGATGAGTGGAATATGTGGAAATGGAAACTAGGGTTTCCATTTTTGTGAATAGCCCTAATGAACCCTTGTGAAACATTATGAGATTGCTGAATGATATGATTTTTATGATGTGTTGTTCTAAGATTGACTTATTGATAACCCTAGAAGTTTAGTATTAAGGCGAGTATCAGTGATAAAGCTAGAACTTATATATAATGTTGAAAATGTGATGAAATACTGAAGTGTAAGATCTAATACTTCAATTGAAGATGATGCGCCTTACTAATATTATATAATACTAAACAATCTATTTTAGTATAATTAATGGAATAATGAGTAGCCCTAACATGAATGTGGGTCCTTCTATACAAGCTACATAACAGTGAATCGTGAAGGATGATTAGAGACTAGGATGTAAGGAGATGTAACCTAAACCATTCTTTTAAGCTAAAGTGAGTAGTATAATAAAGAATAATCATTGTTCATTATGGGAATGACATCATAATTCAATGACATGGTACATTTATCTAAATATAAGAAATGATATGAAGAAAAACATATTGAATGGCGATGGCAAGTTAAAGATGAAACTAATGAAGTTGTTATGATGAAGTCTTCAATTTTTTTATTTTAATTACATGTGGATTAACCTAAATTAAATAAAATATACTAAAATTGGAATTTGATGGATGTCAATGAGAAGATAAGCTTTGTATATTAAGTGAATTAAGAATCAGTGGTTCCTATATGTAATGAACATGACATAAAAGAAGTTGAGACTAATGAATATGAAACGAAGGAGAAAGATGAGAATTAGTAGATGAATCTAAGAACCTAATTCTTACCCTAAAATGATGAGTTAGATGGTTCTAATGAATAAGAATTTCAAATGAGGGATTAAGTTATACACATACTATAGTTGAATTCAATTAAAAGATGAGGTTCAAGCATTTGAATTGATTTACAAGAATGTGTTCTTGGATTGTGATTGTCTGATAGAATACTTGTATTACGAGGATGGATTATTTGATGGACTTCAATTATATTCAACATGTGTTGATTTGTAACCCTAAATGAAGAATGTGAAATAAAAAAAGAAGAGAGATAAGTGTGATATGCATGTTTATGCATGAAAATTATTTGCATCTATTGAAATTGGATGGGATAAGTATATGTTGTATGATAAATCTATTCTGAGTATGATGAATGATACAAAATATTTATGTGCTTTTATTGTTGCTAGTTCTAATGTCTTTGTGAATATCTGTTGAGAAATGTGATATAGAATGAAGTGATAAGAAATATTTTGAGATTGAATTTAACATGCACTAATTAAATTTGAGAAATCCTGATAAGGGTAAATGTTGCATAATGAGATTATGTCTAGCGTTGAAAGCCCATTGATGATGATAAAACCTTGATGGGGTAAATGTTGGACAATGATATTATGTCATGAGCTAAAAGTTCACTGATGATGAATGCTATGAGATGATGTGGAAATTTAAAGAACTATATGTGTTGCAAATTATAGATTGTTGTGCTTCTTGTTTTAGTCATTGTCTTTCTTGATAAGCTTAATCTATTTCATGTTATTGTAGTTACACGAGAATATACATATATGTTATATTATATTTTCAGTTCTTTTAAGACGAGTAAAAGAGATTAATAACAAGTGAAATGATGAAACATCTAGTTAGGTGCCCTGAACACCATGACTTTCCCCCGAGGACCACACTGGGGAAATGAAACATATCTCCGTATAGTAGTCGATGAATTATGAGAAGGATTTTCAAAGTGTGGATCGAAACCTTAAAGGTTAGACCACCAGAATTTATGAGTGAGTCATCTGGAGTGGCTCTGGCCCTAAATACTTACTATTAAAGTCTATGTCCATGAGGAATAGACTATGATGAAATAAAATATGCAAAATTTAAAGTATGTGAAATGTTGTGATATGAGATATGTGATATATTATTTTGTTGGTTCCTATTTCATGTACCCAAGATGAGGACGTGAGCCTCTTTAGGCAACCATGAGGTGGCCAACGTATGTTTTTGATATCTTAGGGTGGCAGGCTAAACCCTAAGATAGTGATAGTGAGTTGGTGACATGAGAATCTGGTATGGCGACTTCTACTTGGTGAGGTACAAGCCAAGTAGTTTCACATAAAATGAATAAAAGATGACAAGTCATGTAGAATATGATTTGAATATTTGTTACATTACTTGTACTACTAGATGATGATTTACCATTGTTGGTTATGTTTCTTGTTGTGGAAAATAATCATGTTTTATAGAGATTATCTATAACATATTCTGATATGTCTTGTTGACAAGTAGTGAATGTTGGGATTTGTGTCCACTATGAAGATGATTCGGATTGCTTGTTATTTGATAGTATTTTTTGGTAGCCATGTCTTATGTGTACTTCAACTTTAGGACTACATGATGTATTCCTGGTCCGACTGGTCGGGTGTCACAAATATGATGTTAATGTTATGTATTGATTCAAAATGTATAGATCTTGATTTGTTACTCATACTAGAGGATTGTTAATCTGAACTAAGATGTATTTATTGATTTGTTCATAGACATACTCAAAAAGTGGTTTTAAAGTGAATTTGGTTTAAGTGTTTACCTTATCTATTTGATTAGACTATCATTATAAATTGGATCTCAATAGATGCTAAAACTATCTACTAGACTTTTCATTATCTTCAAGTTTCTTTAAGTTCATTATACTTAATCTGATGTTGATGCATGTACCTAGATTGAGTGGGAGGTATCCACTCACTGGGGCTCTATATGAGTCTCATGAGGTTGTTTCAAATGTTTTTATGTATAATGTAGATAGATTAGATTGTCCCTGTACACTCTCTTTCCCAGGATAGGTAGTATACAAAGTTTGTTGATTCTTGTACATGTATCTGATGTAAACTAAACTGCAAGTGAGCAATAAGATTTGATTTTGGATTTTATCGATTTGAATATGATTTGTGATATTTGAATGTGATGTCTATGATGTGACACTGGTTTGTGAAATTGTGAAGAGAGAAAAAGGAAAAACTTATCTATGTTTTTTGTATATTATTTTAATCGCATTTGTTGTGAATTTGTTGTTTTGTTTCATAATAGGGATTAGGTTTAGGGATTCTCTCTAATGGTTGGCAGTTATTGATTAAAAGAGAGGATCCCGACAGTTACAGCCTTTTTATGTGTCGTTTTACCTTTTCCATCTTGGGTACCTTGCTATCAGCATAGGAATTATCATAATTATCGTATCTCATTGCTCTTTCTCGTTAATTGTTCATCATTCTTGTGTATGCACTCTTGTGTTGTCATGTTTTTCAACCACTTATCAAGGGGTAGATAATCATATTTCACATTTTCTTCATAAAATAGGGATCATATCCCTTTCATTTCTTTCACATGCCATGAAGATTTTACATTAACACTTTCTTTCACACATAGCTTGTTGTGAGTTTAACTCACTATCATTGTTCTTATTTGTCTTCTCACATCGCACTTATCTCAAGATTTCTCATCTCCTTACATGGATTTTATACAACGAACCATATTATTAGTACATATTCATCTCTCTTTTACTTCATTATCTTCTTGAATTACAACTTTACGAACTCCTCTTTAGCTTATTTATGTTTGTATTTAGGTTTCAAGGTGTCATATCTTTCTCTTGTAGTTACCAAACATTCAAGTTATGATTGGTTTTGATGTAATTCTCTACTTCTTTAAGGAAAGACTGAGATATTGTCTCCATGATTTCCCATTCATTATGTTCTTTAGATTGTTTCAAAATGACTACTTGATCAGAGTAATCAGATTGATAACAATCTAAGAGTTCCACACTTACCATTTCTTCAATATTTGCATATATGGCCAGGGCATCCAAGTACTGAGATTAGTCTGTATGCATCATGTTCACATATCATGTTCCTAACTTTGTCGTCATTCTAGTCCTAAGTCCTAGTGTCCTTATAACTCGGTGAACCTAGAGCTTTGATACCAACTTGTGAAGACCCATTACGCTAAATGAGATTACTCAAATAAAAATACACAATTGATCACTGATTAAACACAAACCCAAAAAAGAGGGTAAATTAAAACTGATTTCAATGTCACCAAAATGATCAGAAACATTTACATAAGAGCCCAATCATCTTGCTTTATTTCATATAATGCCAAGTATCATTTACAACTGCTCTGTGGCCTCACCACAACATATATATATATATAGAAGATTATATTCCACATATGCCACATGTAAAAGTATCAACATGCTACTGAAAGCTCGATTCGATTGATACATCATATACAAACTTTCCCGCTCGAACCTGAGAGTACATGGACGATTCTAGGACACACTAGACCACTAAACTACCATATCTAAGGTCCATCACCTCCAATCCTCCTCATTGCCATGGGTCCATTGTCGTTGTCTCCGATCTCCTAAAAAGATGTGGTGACCCATGAGGTGAGACCCATGTCCCAACAAAGATATGACTCTCAACACCTCTTATTGGTTACATCAGATTAGGTAATCAAACAGTTTAAGAAGAGTAAATATATTAAACAAGTAGGCATAACAAAGAGTATGATTAACGAGATACACAAGGAGCATATAACAACTTATCATCATTAGCATGACAATCATCATATACCTTACTAATAGTATTAGCATGCCTAACAGATTGAGATCTACATCATAAGTAGAGCTAACAACATAAGAACAACTATTTGCATAAGCATGACTAGTAGTTTAAGAACCTATAATTATCATGGCTAGTAGTGTAAGCATAGTTAACAACATGAGATGACTATCATCATGAGTATATCCAATATTAGTAGTATATATGCTATTGTAAGCATGGCTACATCTCTTTTTTCACTATACATCATCTATATGTGAAAAGAGAAAAAAAGGTTTATCGTCCAATGTGAAGCATGGTGTATAAACCTAAATAGATATGCTACACGACTGTATTGCATCATTTATTAAGCCATGGGGAGTTTGAGTCGTACCACTCAAAGTCCAACTAACCATTGCAAAGTGTTATTCAGATCTATATAAGATCTAGGAGTACCAACATCCTAAGATCTCTCCTCTGCCTAGTCAGTATGATCTGAAAGGTAGTGACATATCAGTCAAACTACCACTACAATGATGTATAGTCAAGCTTCTAATACCTACTCCACCCTTGGTACAGGTCACACACTAGTCAATAGGGTATGCAAAGCAAAACCCTACCACTTGAGGCACAGACGCAACATACTCAATTCACATCATATATAACAAATATCTGAGGCACGACCGCAACCATCCTCCATAACCTACAATTGTGGATGAAAAGGATATATACTCAACGTGCCACCCTCGTATACTCAATAGTATGCACTTTGAGTTTCCCCTAGGAATATGTGTTTCACCATTCAACAAGTTCTCACACTAAAGATAGTTCTAAGGCACATGCACTACGTGATTTGGGTTTCACTTGATTAGTTATGCCAATTGGGTGAATTAAGGTTGCATCATACAAGTGGACATACAAACCCTAATTCATTTCTAGCACACATATAAGTATGACAACTTCAAAAGATATAAAATGCTTGAGGTATAATGCTTGATCACAATACCAAATGATATTATTCATTTCCATTCATGAGACTATACTTGTCATCATACCACCAAAAGATACAAATCATTATCACATTATTCTAGGGTTCCAACCCTTGTCACATCATGAATAGGATCACACCTCTATTAGGGATCAACCATGCCCAATTGGCATGAAGATCGTAAAACTATTCCCTACAAGATCATCATTATCTTTCCATGTCTTATAACAAGGCTTAATAGACCATCACTAGGCTTGTGATACACATGATCAACATAATATTGCATTAAAGGGGATAAAGGATGTTCATAGAATAAAATAGCAGTGTTAGCTTATCATAAAGAACATTCTTTCATTATATACAATAAGGCTAGATATGATTGATCACCAGCATACTTATGGTGAACATGTTTAGCATAATAACACTTCAATCATAAGGTTATGATAGCCAAAAGTTAACATATTATAGTTATAACAACATTAGGAAGATTATTCTATCATTGCACTAACCATCCAAGGAAGTGTGGCATGATTAACCACCATCATCTATTTACATTAGGGATAGGTTCAACAGACATGTTACATTGAAGCTATTTTTTAGCAATCATACACAAACCCTAACCCATGGCATCCCCATACAATTGTGGATGGATAAGATAAAGCATCACCATCAAATCCCATACCATCCTCAAGTATGGTTCCATGCATAACTCAAGGTATAACATTAGATTATAGCATACTAGGGTTTCAATAATAATAAGAGAGTACTCCATTATTCTGTTAGTCGTTCAAGGGGGCTAATCATGATTAATCACCATCACTTAATTGTATTTGGGATACATATTGACATTTTATGGTGATTATCATTTCTATTCATACGAGGGAAAATGTAGGACTACAAGATTAAGAGCATTGAACCATCAAATTTTCATCTTTAGAATCAAAACATTACACTATAGACTTCACCTGAAACCATTGGATGTTGAAGCATCAAATCCTAATCATTGGATCATGTCCTTCATTCAAAACCATCAGTTGATGTATATCTCTAACCTTTGAATCATTTAACCAAGAAAACCATCGGATTTGGGCTTAAAAGAATCAACATATGAGACCTAGTCTCACCATCAGTTGTGGTATCCTAGTCCGTCATTGGTTGTGGCATCCAACACCACCATCAATTGTGACACTTTATGTCACCATCAGATGATGGGGTCAGCACTACCATCGATTGATACCACTGGGTGTTTTAACTACTATCACCATCGTTTGATGCCATCTTTAGAGCACTAAATCATCGAGTGTTGAGATTTCAAAAGAGTTCAAAACTGAACTAAGGGTGACCATTGGTTGACATCATCAGTTGTCAACAAAATAGCACTAAAAGATAACTCCATCAGATCTAGCAAGGAAATATCCATGGGTTCTTATATAAGGCCTAAAAACAACCTAAAACCCTAAGTGTAAGCCATCGTTTGAGAGGTGCTAAGCACCACCATTTGGTATGTAAGAAAGAAACAAGACATAGTATACATTAGGAAGGTCGTACATGTGGTTTCAGGTTCATCTAGAGTTAGATACTAATCAAGGAACAACATTAAAATCAAAATTCTAGGCAAAGATATCTTCTATATGCTTAGATCTTCGTTTTAGAGCAAGAACTTGAACAAGAAAGCTAGTAGTAAGCAATAAACATGAGGAAGGTTATATAACTCGCCTATAGGAAGAATATAAAACTCCATATAGAAAAGAAGCTTGAGGAGAAGAGAAGAAAACCGTAGCTTTAGTTCTCCATACGGCCAAGCAAGCTTCTTCTCCAAGAAAGAGAGCAAACCCTAGGTCAATGAAGCAAGAAAGACGGTTCTTTAAGCTCTAGAGCAAGCTTTACCATAAACCAGCATGGTTCTGACCAAGAAGAAGGAGGAATAAGGTAGAATAGCAAGGGAAACGAAGGAGAGAAGGATAAACTTACTAGCTTAGGTCAAGAACACCCAAAGGAAGCTCCACAAACCCTAGATGAGGGCAGATCCAAACCCTAGTTGCTCCAACAAGAAGGTCAGCTATATTATTCAACCTTAGAAACCCTCTTTTCCACCAACTAGGGGAGGATAAATCCCTAGATAGGATAGAAGATATAAAGATCCAAAGGTTTCATTTGGGTGCTAAAGGAGAGGTATATAAAGCTTATGGATAAGGGAGAAGAGAAGCTTGAGGTGTCCTAGTAGGTTTGCCATGTGTCCATGGCCTATAGCTGTCACAACCATGCAAGAAGTAGATACACCAGTTGTAGAGACCTACTAATCCATTAATTATTGGCTATCTAGTCCAACCCTCAGTTTCCAAGCATGGTAGCCATTGGTTCTTGAAACTCTAGCTCACTAGGTGGAGAACCAGCGTTTGATCACCTTCTTTAAATGAACCACCGGTCTGAGGGAACCTAAGAAAGAAAACCATCAACCTACTACCTCTACAGATGACCATTGTTTTTCACCATATGATGATGAACATAGGATGTCAACCAAACAGGGGGACTATCGGTTGGTGGCCTCTCAAGGTAGCTCATCTATGAAGGGTAAACCCTAACTTACCCTAGAAGGGTATCACCACCAAACCAAGGTGAAAATAGGTGCCCAATTTCCTAAAAAGCTCAATAATGATTACAAAACATATAAGGAACAAAAATAATGTGACAAATTTTAAGAAAAACCTCAGATATGGGTAATTTGTGGAAAAGCTCAAAATGTGCACAAAATTACATAACTTGTGCAAAGTGCAAACAATGTCCAAACTAGACCAAACTTGAAACTTAAGCTTTTCACATGATGTCAAAGCACATATTGGTTTGATTAAGATTTTAAGACTTAATTATGATTATGAAGCATTTTCAAACATTTAATCAAGGTTAGGGATCTCACACATGAAAATAAGGAATCTTGATAATGGATGGAGATGATTATATCACATGCATTCCTATTTGCCTTGCTGGTCTTTATGGATTTAATGGGAAAGGTCATGCTACTTTGGTGCTTATATGCTATGAGATTTGAAAGTAGAGAAATCACATGATTTTTATGGAAGATCTAGATCTATTGATTCTATTTGGGCTCATTTAAAATTTGATATTGATGCTCTTTTTATTTTGATAGTACATGCTTGATTCTATTACCTTGTACAACTCTTTCTTTCTAAAGTTTACCTTTCTTTCTATGGATTAACCATTTTTCCTTAAATAACCATCTTTTTGATACATACAAAGGATTACCGGCTTTGGAGGATCAAAAGAGAGAGACAGAAGATGTATATAAAATTACTTATATAGTCTTAAATATGGATTGAACAAAATATATGGATCCTTGGTAATAAAGAATGTAGGTCTTATGTATTATTGTGAGTAGTATTATTTGGTATCTATTAATGCAAGATAATTTAATGGGTCATATTGTGAAGTTAAAAATATCAAAGTTATATATTAGGGCATCAATGCACAAAGGGCAAAATGCTAAGTTCATCACACAACATCTAATGAGAGAATGGAAATAGGATAACACTTCACTAGAAGAAAGAAAAACCACATAAAGTGGATAGAATAGATACTTTGGAGAACTTGATGAGAAATAATGAGTAGCTTAGATCCAAATCTCCATACCCTCGTTATAATAGAAAACTAGAAAGCGAAAATCTTACTTAACAAGAATCATATTGTGGATACTTTAAAACTAGTCACTTAGAATCATAAGAAATCTGTAGGGAATACCTTAATAACTTGAATGCATGAATGAGTATGGCCATTAGGAACTTATGATGAGAAGCATAATAAAAAGAGACTACATAACACTAGATTGAAGTCTAAGATATGAATATTGGCAATTGAATATGTAACCATGAGTACAACATACACATCTAACCCACTAATTTTATAATATTTAACTAAATATTGATATATAATCATGGATGACTATACTTAGAATTGGCATATACATACTATGGATCATATTCTCACTTGACAACATAAAAAACCTAGAAAGAGAATAGAATGAGGAGGTTGGTAATACAATGTGGCAGTGTCTCAAAAAATGGCCGCATGGACCGGATATGTGGCCTCATATGCAGTTCAGTCCCTTGACTGAACCACATATGGGAATTCAGTGGCTAAAACGGACCATGGCTGCATATACGGCCGCATAGCCACATATAAGGTCAATTAGTCGTTGATTTTTTAATGGAAAAACTACTAAGCTGGCAATTCTTTAACATCACCCTGTATTATTCATATAACTAAAACCATCACCTACATATATCCTACCATCTACTCTCATTTACTCTTTTTTACATTACATTCGTCTATGATTGTTATACATTTAGCTCATTATTGCATAGTTGTATGTATTTAACAAGTGTTTAATTGCATATTTTCATAATTGCATCTAAATATGTAGTTCTACAAATTATATTTGTAATTATATGATTACTGTATATTTATATATATAATATTAATAAAAAAAAATAAAAAACTGCATATACTTCTGCATATACTACTGCATATACTCTATTCAGTGACCTCTCTGAACGTACAACACATACTATTATTTAAAACCATGCAATGTGGTGGTTATCTATAGTATTAGTTAAATTAACTAGTGAAATTGATTATATATGCCATTCAACTAAAAACCCTAAAAAGAGAGAGAATGGAAGAACCATGAGATTGTAATAACCCTAGATGGGAAAGAAAACCCTAATAGAAAATATTGAACAAGTAATTGATTCCAAGCCAAGAGATAACACCATTATACTACTTCGAAGATTCTTCCTCTTGGAGCCTTGTTGTGATTGAGCAAACTATGGAGCTTTTAATAATTTGAGGTACTCAATTCTTAATTTATTGATTGAGTTATTTCTTTTTTCCTATTCAATTCCATGCGTCTTGGGGCGAACCCTTGATTATTTTATAAGTCACTCCTAACCTTGAAGGTTGCCACCTTTACATTTATAATTATTGGATTACGTTAATTATTAAGATAACACTAGAGTTGATCTAGGACTTTTGAATCCCTTTGGGCTTTGGGCCCTTAGAGCTTTCTCTCACTTGAGGTAGGCTACATCCCACTGCCATGTGCACATGTTGTAATGCATTATTTGTCCTCCAGTCGACCGATTAAGATAACAATTAGGCTATTGTGTCGTTCTTTCAATGATGATTGAACACATGGAACTTTAGCATTTTCATTTTGTTGTAAGTAATCTTGAATATTTGACCTTAATCATGGACAATATAGCACAAAATCTTATGAAATTACCACCTTGAATTGTGAAAATTGAAAATGTTGATGCTTGTGATTCTTATTTTGATAAACGAATTCCACCAAATAGTCTCCCTTCTAGAATTGATTTTATACCTAAATTATATTTTGAACCTACTTTTGAAATAGATCAATAATTGGATTTAGTACCAACTTTTTTGACCTATGTTTCCCTTCTTAGGGTTTATGTATGGTATCGTTCCCTTTGGGAAATCTTGGATAGATGATAGATGGAAGATCTCAAAGAGACATGCATGGGTAGTCCTCTGTTGAAGAGTATATAGGAACAATTTAAGTTTTTTATTGTAGTAATTATGTTTAGGATTATGTGACTCTTAATGTAAAGCATGAATGTGTCCAAACTAGTATATATGTATTTTTATATAAATCATGTTGGAAAAGAAAGTTGGTCCACTCAAGGTTTTACAAAACTTTGATAGAAATTGAATAATTTGAACCGTCAACACACTTCCTGCAAGTATTTTTATTAAGAAATATTTTCATCTAATCTTCCTAAAAGATAATAATTAACTCTCAAATCATAGAGGGCACTACATAAATTTTCAACATGATCAACAAATTGTTTCAACATAATCAAAGCACATACGTCGTGTTGTCCGTTTATATAGGGATAGGGCATACTCTTCATGGATGTTTGAGATTTTTATTTTTATATATAACTTTTTTTGTTTTAGGAGGTCAGGGATCACTCTTGATGGATCACCAAGTAACAATTTTGACCGTGATCCCAAACACCAACCGTATGATCTAGGGTCGTACATTCAAGAAGAGATGTTCACTAATATGACAGATATATTGATAAAGGTCTGCATTGGAAAGAAAATACCTCATGGGACATATGGAAGGCCCACACCCCCTTTCTCATGGTCCAATAACCTTTCTCTAATGAAGAGAAGATGTCAAGAAGTGGTAAAAGAAAGCAAGACACATTTGGACACGTAGGAGGCACATGCCTTGAACAAAAAGCCTACAAAAACAAAATAAAGTATGAATCTCATTGGGTTCTCCTATGACTATGATGAGAAAATTCCCAAAAAATTCACCATTATGGTTTCAATGAAATCTTCTTGGCATCCAAAATGATTGGGCAGACATTAATGTCAAGAAAAAAACCAAAAAAATAGATTTGCCACCACATTTGTAAGGAAAATGAGGAAAATCATCAAATATTCAGAAAGCGTGTGGATAAGGTAGGAGATCAACCAAATATCATGTAAGGTATCAATTTAAGTGTTTAGAAGGTGTTAAGCACCCCACAACACACTTTTGGTATCACAAATATGGATGAGATTCGTTAGATTTTGTTTTATAAATGGGGCTTGTATGTATTGAATAGTGCAAAATGATAAGAAAACAAATTGTAGAAGAGGATTTTATATAAATATACAATATCAAGGATCATCACACCAAGGAATTGAAAAGAGCGGTGGGGAGAGAGATCTACATGGGCTTTGGTCCCATACTACCTTGCTCAAATGTAGTAGGAGGTGGGATGGATCTTTCCTCTCTTATCTCACTTATGATTTACGCATGGGAAAAGGAGGATGCACATGTTTTGATTTCAAAAGAGTAGACTGAGGGTTGGGCTATGGTTCCAGACTTTGCAAATGAGCTACCAACAAGGATCTCTGGCAATGAACTTTTTGGATAGGTTTCCCAAGGTGTCCTCATAAGTTTTTGATGTCTAGCCCTTGTAAATAGTAGTTGGGAGGCCATATTTATTGAGGATGGGGTGGTACCCATGTTTAAGATTCAATTGGAGGTTCTTCCAAGTCAAGAGGCATAGGGGCGTGAACTAAGAGTGTGCACAACCTTCTAGAGGTTTCTATACATCTTTTAATGACATTTAATTGACGCTAAAATTGAGAAGGGGAGGGGGGCATGCCTGATGCGTGAACCACCTTTGAGATGCTTTGGATTGTGTTTTATCAACATTCCATTGACCAGGAAAAGTGGGAAAAAGTAGGGAGGGTTCCTAGTGAACCCCCATATCTCAGGAGTCAACTTAGGTCGAACTGGTCAGATCACCACAAACTCATGCTAGAGTCCAACTACCAAAGTAGGTTGTACGCCTGGTAGGAGCCCCACTTGACCTAAATCCCCATGAGGGTTTAGTCAGGTTACAGTGGCATGTGAACCTGAATATGTTAGGGATCATATAAAGTGCATGAGTGGGTAAATTTCACAGGTCTGGAGCTAAATAGCTCATTCCAAGTTATGGAACTATCTCAGGTTGGGGCTTTAGTTATAACATCCTAACAAGGTAGTCCATAGCAAATTGTCCATCAGTTGGACATCTACTTCTATCTACAACCATTCTACTCATGATGTTTAATATATAAATTTTTGCAAATATGACCTTTTAACATGAAATAATTGGGATTGTTTCTAGTATTTCAAGTATATATGTGTATATATATGTATATATATGACCACTTTTGAAACCCTCTTAATTTAGCATAAGTTTATTGAAAAACATCTTGCATTCTCCCCTCTGCCCCACAAAGATCATGGCTAAAACTCTTGTTGTTTTTGGATCAAAGATGGGCTCTAGAGGGGGGTGAATAGAGCTAAACCTACTTAAAAGAATTCATTAGACCTTCAAGATATTTCTAAGATAATACGACAAATATGGACTTTGAGTGTAACTAAGTAGACATAGCAAGGGAGAAAGAGATTGGGCAAGCACAATAACACAAGCGATGCATAGTGTTTCCAAACTCCAAGCTAGGAGAGTGTACATCCACTACCTAGAGAGGTGAACCTCTAGTATTTTTCAACCATATCACACTCCTTATATTTCATTATAAGAGTTACAATATATGACCTTCCTTTTCCAGGAAAAGGATACCTAGCCTCTCCTTTGAGGAAAAGGGATAAAATTACCTTACAAAGGAGTTATATATCCATGACCAAGAGTCTTCTACCTCAACAAAGACTTACCTACTTTTGCAATGAGTCTTCCGCCTTCACCAAGGACTTACCCACTCTTGCAACAAGTCTTACTCCTTGAGGATTTACCCACTCTTGACTTAAATCTTTCGCCTTTGACTTCACCTTCACCAAGGGACTCCTTCCCTTCTTCTTCACCTCTCTTATCTAGGAGAGAGAACCTTCATCTTCATGGTAGAAAGAGAGATTGGGAGGTGGAGCAAATGAGAGTCTCACAAGATATACATGTAGGACTAGTTGTCTTACAAATCTCCTACTCACTCTAATAGATGTAGCAAGTGCTTAAGCTTGAGAGTGTAAGGAGTCTCTTGGAGACACTCAATTATAATAAAGGGACCTTCATAGTGCTTGGCTAACCATTGTATGAATCCCAAGGGGTCCTATTTATAGTTGAGGTTTCCTACTAGTCAATAGAGACACTTAGGGACAAATTCTAGCCATTTTTTGTGTTGAAAAGAATATATTTTTTAGTTTTGCAACACTACAGTTAGAAACACTTTTTATGCACATTTCATACAGTGCTATTGATCAAGTTTACTTTTGAAAAACTCGGATGATGGAACTATTCGACAAAGCAATTATGAGTTGTTGGTTGAGTTTATTCTGGATGAAACTTGGCTGATGGCTTAAAATTGATTTGTCTGTGCAGGGGTGTCAGTCAAGTTTATCCTGGATAAAACTGGTGAAACCCTGGCAGCTCTCAATATCCATCAAGGGTGTCAGTCAATTTATCATAGATGAAACTCAGCCAACAAAAGTCCATGTGATGAATTTTAGAAAGTGCCATAAAAGTACTTAAATATTTGATTTAAGTGCTCTTAATTTATTCTATGATTAATCACAGCTCGTACAATCATTACAAGTGATTCACAACATGATTCTAATATATTTGAGGCATTTTCTAAAAAAGTGCACTTGCATTGATTTTGACTTGTTTTTCTCCAAGTTAGGATGCACAATTTTAGGCATTTGGAGTGTGTCTATACGTAATCTGAAATCACTCAAGTAGAAGCATTAGACACAACTAAGTGGAATGTTTTAGCCATAATAAAAATAAGGGTTTAGCCAAATTAGACCTCGAATCAACGTTCTCCCCCTTTTTGAAGATGACAAACCATTTCATAAATGTATTGAATACATTTAAGTAAAATCATACCTTTAGATAAACCTTGAGGTTTTAATATAATTGAGTTCATATGCTCCCCCTCAATTATTTCTAATGGAGTTTACATACTCCCCCTCAATTGATGTTATTTCTCCCGCATGGTTAGCTTTGATAACATTTATAGAAACTATATATTCTACTCATATATGTAACGATGGTTGCCAAACCGACAAACAAATTGTCATTAATTAAGCAGAATTAAACATAAACAACGAATTAACAAAAATCACTAAAAATTAAAACCATCTTACAACAAGATCCATTTCAGGGAAAAACTCTTACTGAAAGGTCCAAAACCTTATATACATCATTGTTCACATTGTACATACCTTGTACATCTTCATCTCAAGGGTTAAATATAACAGTTGCTTTGCTAAACTATACATAAGCAACATAAAACCTCGAGGCATTCATGCCCAAATCCTCAGATTATCATAAAACCATAACGAACCAACTCCAAGGACCTGAGAGTACAGAGACGACACATAGGACTTCTATCTACAAGACACGACAGACAGTACACTCAACCTGAGCTATCACTGATGTCCCTGCTACTGTTGATGTACCTCTACAGAAAGATCTTCACCACCCGATGCATGTCCACCTAAAAAAAATGTGGATCCCACGGGGTGAGACAATTGTCCCAGTGAGAGATATAACTCTCTGTCGACCATATTATTATCTCAAATTAAGAATTTATAAACTAAGCAGAGGTTCTTTTTATATGAACATGCAGGATAATTTACTGTATGAATAGAATGAAGTAATCTCCTTACTTGAGAACATTGCATCTAATCATGGTAGAGTTATAAATCATCTATTTGCTTTACAAGGAATGTAAAGAAACATAAATAACATCTATCTACTAAGATGTATAACTGATTTGGGCATAAACCAATGTTTCTTGTATTCGATCCTTAAGAAGATATGCTACATGGCTGATTACATTTTACAATCACACTTATGCCCTGACGAGATGAGGTATACCGCTCATACTCCAACCGACCACTGCGAAGTCAAAATCGGTACCATACAAGGTCAATGGAAGAGTAGGCTACCATGACCTCATACCATCTCGGTCAGTGCGAGAAAATGAGCAGGACTATGTCAACTACTAAATAGCTTTCTAGGGTATACTGGCAACTTCGCTATAGAGTTGCAGGGTCAGCTGCACTCTCATCAGGATTGAGAGATCTCGTGTTTATCTACCATCAACCTGAGGAAGGGTCGATTAGATTTCATGTTTATCTACATCGAATCCCAACCAATAATGAAGGATTGAGAAAACTCAAGTTTACCTACCATCAATCCCTCATTCAGGGCGTAAGATATTTTCACCCATCACCCCCACATATTCAAAAATATGCAGTCTCCAGGAGATCCCATAGGAAAACCTATTTCACCATTCAACGATTTACTGACACTGATGGATCTATGGCCAGGGCTCTACATGATAAGATTCCACTTGATTAATTAAGTGCATTATCATATTCTTTTAGCATTAGTCAAGTTTTCAAACATGAATTATTATGACAAATGTTACAAAGAACAAGTGTAATACATCTATCAGGTACTTTCAAATCTTTAGAACACATGATACTTAGGATCTCAGTCCATTATCACATTATTGGGAATTATCATCCCTTCACATCATCATTATCATGATTACTGGATCTGGGTATTCAAACACTTAGTTCATCACAGAACATTGTTACCACTTATCAGGTAACTATTATTTCTAGGTCCTTAGACCAAGGTATACATGATACTTGTTGTACAAGCATTTCTCATGGCTCACAAGGCCCATTAAGTATCTTATCACCTCTCACTAGGCAACAAATTATCACATTGCTCACAAGGACCATTACACATCTTGTCACCTCTCATTAGACAACAACTTATTCACATGGCTCATAAGGCCATTAGTCATTATACTTTTTATACAAGTATATAACATGCCTTACAAGGCTTATGCAATAAAAGAAATACAACCTTCCCATCGTTAGGGTTAGGGTTTTCCTTTCTTATCGATCAGGGTTTCTCTTACATATCATTACCCTTCATTAGGGTTTTCCATTATTAACCATTTAGGTTTTCAAGGTCATATTATCAATGATCAAAGCCTACTTCATTGCTCCACACATCTAGGAGCAAACATTAATATCATAAGTATTCAATCATACTTATTTATTCTAATCATTTATCATTAAATGAATCATCAACACAAGGTATGAGTTCGTCTCTCATCCTTACCAGGGTATGATTACATCATACTTTATTAACTTGGCTTAACCCTTTCTCAAGGTATGTTACCCACACTTATCAAAGTGCATTAAACTTATTACATCTCAATGTAACAATTAACATAACACACTTCATGTGTTACTCATCCAAGTATATTGGATTTAAGGTGCATCAAGGTACATCAACCTTGAAATACTGGATGTGATATCTATCATGTCTTGATGTATCACTTCCCTCATCACTTTTATGTTACTTAAGTTCATCAACTTATCTTGTATTAGAGTATTTCCCATCCTAATACTTTATGCACTAGCCCATCACATTCATTATGTAGTGTATTGATCATAAGTCATACATTTGAATTATTCAATCATCATCAATAATATGGACTCATCTTGGGTTAAGGCATCATTGATATAAAGTTGTCCATTATCAACCACTCTAGGTGCTTCACCTATCAAGGTATTAGCCACGCCATTACTTGGTGTTACACTCATTACTCCTAAGAGTGTCTTACTCTCACCTTTACAAGGTGTCTCGGGTTGGAGGTGTATGAGCACCATCCATATCAGGCTAGAGGTGCATTCAATCACCATATCGGGTGGCTCACCATCTAGGGTTGGCTGTGACGGATTAGGGTTTGCCATATCGGGCTCAACACAATATACAAGTCAATTTGAGTGTAGGGAACCAAACCATATTAGGATACACTATCAACCATTAGGTTGCAACACCCATGTCAGGTTAGGGTTGATTGTGATGGGCACATGGTACATATATGTGTTGCCCATGATGCTTAAGAGTTATCAACTCATCACCATATCGGCTACAATATTGTCTAGGGTTGTGTATCGTGCAACCCTATCATGCAAGATCATGTGTCGTGCAAACATGTCATGCAAGGTCATGTAGGCCTCATGATACTAAGTACCAATGATGTATCATATGATCATAATGTGCAATAGCACTTGTTACTCTTCACTTATATCGGGTTACCCAAATTAGGGTTTTCTTGTCAACTTACAAGTATATAATTGACCTTGTATCGTGCATGGAGTCTATAATAGACTTCCTATCGTGCAAGAGGTGTATACTACACCCCCATATCGTGCAACAAGGTATACAATCATATCCATATCGTTTTAGTGAAGTAGGTACATCATCATATCGGGTTAGAGGTGCTTGCTTGTATGCTTGCACCCGATATCACTTTTATAAGGTGATACCATCATCTTCAAGCTCTATACCTTAGTTCTAACTGTTATAGTTCATGGAAAAAGGTCTAAGAAACTACTAGAACTCATAATATCATCAACTATTTCAGGAAATTTCGGAATTAAAAGTAATTCATTAAGTATAGCAATTTAGGTGATGAATAATAACATGGTTGAGTTCAAGTTATATAACCCACCTTAAGAACAACTTCAAAGCTCCAAGCTCCAAATCTCCACGTTCCTATGGTTGAAGATGACTTATCAAAGGTCCAAGGCTCGTTCACAACTCCTTCATATACAAGTAATCACCATGGATAAGCAATTGGTGAAGAAGAAAAGAAATCTAGATCATAACCCTAGTTCCATGCTTCAATTCAAGCTTGAAGACAACTATGGCTCACCTTAGAGTTAAGATTTGAGCTCCTTATTGCTCCTTAACACCTTTTCACGATACACTAGTGTCCTTGCATGATATACCGCCCCTCGTGCACGATATGACACTCACTTGCATGATATGGCACTCAACTCTTCACTCTATGGCCGATATCACTCTATATGGCCAATATCACCTACTTGGGTGATATGATCTTGCCATGGGCGATACCCAAAGGCACATGCACGATACCACAACATCCCTTCACGATATGGGAGCTCTATGCACGATACCTCAGGGTAGGAGGGTGGTAGGGGTCGCAAAATTTTACCAAGGGGTGAAACTAGGGGTATATATACTTGTTGTTCATGAAGGAAGGCAAAAAATGAGGTGTCAACATTTTGAGCTAGTAGGTGCCACGTGTCATGAATGTGTGACACGTGTACATGCATGCATCAACATATATCTTGACATTCAAAAAGGTTTAGGATCATCTAGAGATGCAAATTCGTCCATTGCTTATCCATTTGGATCAGTCATCAAGGTTTAATCACTATTTTAAGTCAAGTCGATACACTTTTTCTAAGGAAACTTGTTGGCCATCACACCTCACCTCCTTGAGGTTCTTTTCAAGATATGGACTTTTCCAAGAGTTCAAAAAACTATATGGGACACCTCCTTGGGCTCCATGGCCGATAGGCGCTCATATATAAGCTTTTCAACTTGATACAACTCAAGTTAAGCTCCCAAATTCAACCCTTTTTCTTGGTCATTTCATCACCAAGAGTATCATCATTCATAATTGATCCAAACATGGTGTATCATTAATTATCTCTCCTATAAATGATACATAGAGGAATTGGGGACATTCTAGAGGTGGTAATTTTCATATCAACCCTATATTTTGGGTAAATTATAATTTGTACCAAAATTGGTGCACAAAGTACCAACATTGTTCAAACAAGTTCAAACTTGGAATTTAGGCTTTCCACAAGCCACCAACTTTCATCATTCTCTATATAATGATGCTAAAACACATGAGGCATGTTCAACATGTGACATTTTGCATTATAGCCCCTCAATTTGGGTAAATTGCACTTTGGTCCAAAATAAAGGAAAATTGCTCAAACATCATTCAATCGGGACCAAACTTGAAACATGAGTGTGTCACATGATAACAAAACACATTAGAGGATTATATTAAAGTTCTAAGCAACTTTATTAGCCAAAACAAATAGGGTTACCTCATAACCCAGGTCAGGGTCGTTACAAGTTATAAACCCCTAACAAGGATTTTGTCCCTGAAATCCCAGGTAAAGGGAGACATATATTATTCATTCATCATATAATCAAGTCTCCACATAACATCTTAATATCATGGAGATGTCATAGAACTTTGACCAGCATAAGGTTCTTCCACACAGGGTTATCATTTGAATCTATCATATATATATTCATCTACCTCTTCATTATTGACTTACAATATATATATTGTGTCAGGTGACACATTCTATATCAAAGAAGCGTTATTCATATTTTGAATGATTAAGGTGTCAAACCCCACTTAGTTTTTAACATTTCTTTTTCATGTAGATATTACGGTTATGTTTTGTCACCCACTTGGGACTACAGATCTTATCATACATTTTTAGCTTTGATAAGCTTTCCCACAATGATTTTACAATTATTCCTTCAATTAGTACATACTTATTGATGTTATGTTTATGCAGAGCATAAACCCCTAACATATGATGTCCATATTATTATATGTAACTAGACTAATTTCTCAGTTGGCCACTCCAGGTAACCAACATAATTCATTTGATTAAGAGTTATGCTTTCACTTTCCCATTCCACCTGATATTTCTTAGATACCAGAATTCCTTTCCTTGGTATCTATCACATGTGTCAAACACACATCACATCCTCATCTTTCTTTCATCTTGGGACATTACTTGTTATACATATCTTTATCTTGAAACCAAAGTCCAAGACAAACTGATACTTTTCTAAGTATCCATCAATTGAACATTTTTAACTTATACACATCAAGTTTCACAAGACCCACATGATTGACATGTCCCTGAAGGAGAAGAATACAAAGGAACGTATTCCTTTAATCACCCCATCATTACCCAGGGTTGTTCATTAAAGAGGAGACATCATCATCTCCCTTGTTCTCATTCTTTTATCATGAGGATTATACTTTTTACTTCCTCATACGCACAGATTGATCTGAGATCATCTCAGATTCCATTTAATGCACTTAGGATGTGATGCACATGTCCATACCATACTTACAGTTTCATTATACTACTAGATTGTCTCATAATGACTACTTGATCAGAGTAATCAGAAAGATAACAATCTAAGTGTTCCATACTTGCCATATCTCCAATAATTATATACATGGCCAGGGTATACAAGTACTGAGATTAGGTAGTATGCACTTTATGTACTATCATATTCCTTACTTTTCGTATCATCACCAACACATTATTTAACATTCCTAGACTTTCTCCAGGCATCACTTCTATATCTCATCCTCTTTCACATAGATAAGAGCAATTATAGAGCATTTAAAAGAATACTGAACATAATATAAATTCTAGTTCTCATCATTTCTTCCCTGTGTCCCCATAGGAAAATCAATAGGGAAATCAATCACAACAATCCTTTTTAGGATTATCAGATAGCATCAAGATAAGGCATATCAAAATGAAAAGGCTCTATCTGACTATTACCCCTCGCGGTCATTCACCACTTCAGGTTGACTCAACACATAGAGTCTAGTTGTTTCATGTTGTTGTTCTTGCCTTTTTACGTTATTGGGTTGTAACTTTTGTAATCCATGTCAAGTCTACCTCAGTTGTTGGGTCATTTCCTTCCTTCTTGTTAAACAATAGATTTTAGTATGATCAACATGTCCATATCTATAACATGTCTTGTCCTCGTACCATGGTCTTATCGGTCTTATTACCGATGTAAAATCTAAGCCATGGGTTCTCACAGGTTGAAAGTTAGGACTTGTGTCTTTACATAGTGATTACTACCCTGGTGCACTAGGTATTTATTGTACCGGTAGCACCAAAAACTTGGGATTTTTATAACAACTTAGGTAGATGTCTCTAGAATTGTAGAGACCCTTCCTTAATTCTCAGCTTATTGCCCCTTCTTGGGCATTACCATCACCGATGTACTATTTGTCTATACTTACGGCAGAATCTATTTTCTTTCCATATGGTAATCCTTCCCGCATTTTCCACTGTTCCAACATGAGTTTGTCATTCATGAACCCTTTCAGAACCCCAAGTTTCTACATTGAGGACTGGTAACCTATGTTGTAATTCTAGTATCCAGTCTACTATATGCATCACTGTTGTCCTAACTGGCCCATCAAGAGCATAAAAATAGGATTTTCTATCACGATCAAGTCATGATGGGAATTCTCAGGTACTTGTTCTTCTCTTGCCTGATCCCTCGCACCCTCTCTTGGTGCAACGACATTGCTTTCAACAATGTGTTCCTTGTGTTCCCCAATCATTTTTAAACTTCACCCTTTCTTCTGCATAAATATAAGTCACTATAGGGTATACTTGAGGACACTAACACAAACTCAACACCTTTGTCCTATGTCTCTGTAGACTCAGCGAACCTTAGGCTCTGATACCAAAACTTGTGACGACGGCTAGCAAACTGACAAACAAATCATCATTAATTAAGCGGAATTAAACATAAACATTGGATTAACAAAATCACTAAAAATTAAAACCATTTCACAATGAGATCCATTTCAGGGAAAAACTCTTACTGAAAGGTCCAAAACCTTATATACATCATTGTTCACATTGTACATACCTTGTACATCTTCATCTCAAGGGTTACATATAACAGTTGCTTTGCTAAACTATACATAAGCAACATAAACCTCGAGGAATTCATGCCAAAATCCTCAGATTATCATAAAACCATAACGAACCAACTCCAAGGACCTGAGAGTACAGAGACGACACATAGGACTTCTATCTACAAGACATGACAGACAGTACACTCAACCTGAGCTGTCACTGTTGTCCCTGCTATTGTTGATGTACCTCTGCAGAAAGATCTTCACCACCTCGTGCATGTCCACCTAAAAAATTGTGGATCCCACGGGGTGAGACAATTGTCCCAACGAGAGATATAACTCTCTATTTACCATATTATTATCTCAAATTAAGCATTTATAAACTGAGCAGAGGTTCTTTTTATATGAACAAGCAGGATAATTCACTGTATGAATAGAATGAAGTAATCTCCTTACTTGAGAACATTGCATCTAACCATGGTAGAGTTATAAATCATCTATCTGCTTTGCAAGGAATGTAAAGAAACATAAATAACATCTATCTACTAAGATGTATAACTGATTTGCACATCAACCAATGTTTCTCGTATTCGATCCTTAAGCAGATATGCTACACGGCTGATTACATTTTACAATCACACTTATGCCCTGAGGAGATGAGGTATACTGCTCATACTCCAACAAACCACTGCGAAGTCAAAATCGGTACCATACAAGGTCAATGGAAGAGTCGGCTACCATGACCTCATACCGTCTCAGTTAGTGTGAGAAAATGAGCAGGACTGTGTCAACTGCTAAATAGCTTTCCAGGGTATACTGGCAACTTCGCTATAGAGTTGCAGGGTCAGCTGCACTCTCGTCAGGATTGAGAGATCTCCTGTTTATCTACCATCAACCTGAGGAAGGGTTGATTAGATTTCGTGTTTATCTACATCGAATCCCAACCAATAATGAAGGATTGAGAGATTTCATGTTTACCTACCATCAATCCCTCATTTCGGGTGTACGGATATTTTCGCCCACCACCCCCACATATTCAAAAATATGTGGTCTCCAGGAGATCCAGTAGGAAAACCTGTTTCACCATTCAGCAATTTACTGACACTGTTGGATCTATGGTCAGGGCTCTACATGATAATATTCCACTTGATTAATTAAGTGCATTGCCATATTCTTTTAGCATCAATCAAGTTTTCAAACATGAATTATTATGACAAATGTTACAAAGGACAAGCGTAATACATCTATCAAGTACTTTCAAATCTTTAAAACACATGATACTTGGGATCTCAGTCCATTATCACATTACTGGGAATTATCATCCCTTCTTATCATCATTATCATGATTACTGGATCTGGGTATTCAAACACTTAGTTCATCACAGAACACCGTTACCACTTATCAGGTAACTATTATTTCTAGGTCCTCGAACCAAGGTATACATGATACTTGTTGTACAAGCATTTCTCATGTCTCACAAGGCCCATTAAGTATCTTGTCACCTCTCACTAGGCAACAAATTATCACATGGCTCACAAGGCCCATTACACATCTTGTCACCTCTCACTAGGCAACAAATTATCACATGGATCACAAGGCCATTAGTCATTATACTTTTATACAAGTATTTAACATGCCTTACAAGGCTTATGCAATAAAAGAAATACAACCTTCCCACCATTAGGGTTAGGGTTTTCCTTTCTTATCTATTAGGGTTTCTCTTACATATCATTACCCTTCATTAGGGCTTTCCATTATTAACCATTTAGGTTTTCAAGGTCATATTATCAATGATCAAACCCTAATTCATTGCTCCACACATCTAGGAGCAAACATTAATATCATAAGTATTCAATCATACTTATTTATTCTCATCATTTATCATTAAATGAATCATCAACACAAGGTATGAGTTCGTCTCTCATCCTTACCAGGGTATGATTACATCATACTTTATTAACTTGGCTTAACCCTTTCTCAAGGTATGTTAGCCCACACTTATCAAAGTGCATTAAACTTATTACATCTAAATGTAAAAATTGACAAAACACACTTCATGTGTTACTCATCCAAGTATATTGGATTTAAGGTGCATCAAGGTACATCAACCTTGAAATCATGGATGTGATATCTATCATGACTTGATGTATCACTTCCCTCATCACTTTTATCTTACTTAAGTTCATCAACTTATCTTGTATTAGGATATTTACCATCCTAATACTTTATGCACTATCCCATCACATTCATTTTGTAGTGTATTGATCATAAGTCATACATTTGAATTATTCAATCATCATCAATAATATGGACTCATCTTGGGTTAAGGCATTATTGATATAAAGTTGTCCATTATCAACCACTCTAGGTGCTTCACCTATCAAGGTATTAGCCACACCATTACTTGGTGTTACACTCATTACTCCTAAGAGTGTCTTACTCTCACCTTTACAAGGTGTCTCGGGTTGGAGTTGTATGAGCACCATCCATATCGGGCTAGAGGTGCATTCAATCACCATATCAGGTGGCTCACCATCTAGAGTTGGTTGTGACGGATTAGGGTTTGCCATATCAGGATCAACCCAATATACAAGTCAATTGGAGTGTAGGGAACCAAACCATATTGGGATACACTATCAACCATTAGGTTGCAACACCCATGTCAGGTTAGGGTTGATTGTGACGGGCACATGGTACATATATGTGTCGCCCATGATGCTTAAGAGTTATCAACTCATCACCATATCGGCTACCATATTGTCTAGGGTTGTGTATCGTGCAACCCTATCGTGCAAAATCATGTGTCGTGCAACCATGTCATGCAAGGTCATGTAGGCCTCATGATACTAAGTACCAATGATGTATCATATGATCATAATGTGCAATAGCACTTGTTACTCTTCACTTATATCGGGTTACCCAAATTAGGGTTTTCTTGTCAACTTACAAGTATATAATTGACCTTGTATCGGGAATGGAGTCTATAATAGACTTCCTATCGTGCAAGAGGTGTATACTACACCCCCATATCGTACAACAAGGTATACAATCATATCCATATCGTTTTAGTGAAGTAGGTACATCATCATATCGGGTTAGAGGTGCTTGCTTGTATGCTTGCACCCGATATCACTTTTATAAGGTGATACCATCATCTTCAAGCTCTAGACCTTAGTTCTAACTGTTATAGTTCATGGAAACAAGTCTAAGAAAATACAAGAACTCATAGTATCATCAACTATTTAAGGAAATTTCGGAATTAAAAGTAGTTCATTAAGTATAGCAATTTAGGTGATGAATAATAACATGGTTGAGTTCAAGTTATATAACCCGCCTTAAGAACAACTTCAAAGCTCCAAGCTCCAAATCTCCACGTTAATATGGTTGAATATGACTTATCAAAGGTCCAAGGATCGTTCAAAACTCCTTCATATACAAGGAATCACCATGGATAAGCAATTGGTGAAGAAGAAAAGAAAGGTAGATCATAACCCTAGTTCCATGCTTCAATTCAAGCTTGAAGACAACTATGGCTCACCTTAGAGTTAAGATTTGAGCTCCTTCTTGATCCTTAACACCTTTGCACGATACACTAGTGTCCTTGCATGATATACCACCCCTCGTGCACGATATGACACTCACTTGCACGATATGGCACTCAACTCTTCACTCTATGGCCGATATCACTCTATATGGCCAATATCACCTACTTGGGCGATATGATCTTGCCATGGGTGATACCCAAAGGCCCATTCACGTTACCACAGCATCCCTTCATGATATGGAAGATCTATGCACGATACCTCAGGGTAGGAGGGTGGTAAGGGTCGCAAAATTGCACTAAGGGGTGAAACTAGGGGTATATATACTTGTTGTTCATGAAGGAAGGCAAAAAATGAGGTGTCAACATTTTGAGCTAGTAGGTGCCACGTGTCATGCATGGGTGACACGTGTACATGCATGCATGAACATATATCTTGACATTCAAAAAGTTTGAGGATCATATAGAGATGCAAATTCGTCCATTGCTTATCCATTTGGATAAGTCATCTAGGTTTAATCACTATTTTAAGTCAAGCCGATACACTTTTTCTAAGGAAACTTGTTGGCCGTCACACCTCACCTCCTTGAGGTGATTTGCACGATATGGAATTTTCCAAGAGTTCACAAAATGATATGGGACACCTCCTTGGGCTCCATGGCCGATAGGCACTCATATATAAGCTTTTCAACTTGATACAACTCTAGTTAAGCTTCCAAATTCAACCCTTTTTCTTGGTCATTTCATCACCAAGAGTATCATCATTCATAATTGATCCAAACATGGTGTCTCATTAATTCTATCTCCTCTAAATGTTACATATAGGAAGTAGGGACATTCTAGAGGTGGTAATTTGCATATCAACCCTACATTTTGGGTAAATTATAATTTGTACCAAAATTGGTGCACAAAGTACCAGCATTGTTCAAACAAGTTCAAACTTGGAATTTAGGCTTTCCACAAGCCACCACGTTGCATCATTCTATCTATAATGATGTTAAAACACATGAGGTATGTTCAACATGTGACATTTTGCATTATATCCCCTCAATTTGGGTAAATTACACTTTGGTCCAAAACAAAGGAAAATTGCTCAAACAACATTCAATCGGGACCAAACTTGAAGCATGAGTGTGTCACATGATAAAAAAACACCATAGAGGATTATATTAATTTCTAATCAACTTTATTAGACAAAACAAATAGGGTTACCTCATAAACCAAGTCATGGTTGTTACAATATATGTCTTCTACATATATGTGTTCTTCCCTTTACACAAGGCATGTCTTCTCCCCCTTTGTCATTTCAAAAAGTGAGGGGGTTAAAGAGATAAAAACACATTTTGTTAATAAAAGGAAATACAAAAGTTAGAAAAGAGAGTAGAAGAGAAAAAACTAGGGGCATGTTGAAGCAATGTATATAGAGAAAATCAAGACATGCATTTGAATGACCCTATATGTAATTCTAGGAAATATGAAGGTAAGTCTATGCAAGTAAGTATCTCAAGATAGTAGATATGCTAATTAAGGAACAAGCTTGAGTCTGTATGAAAAAGATACAAGCATATCATATAGTTCAATATCAATAGATGAACAAGGATAGAACTACATGCAAATGGAGTACTAGTAGATGATATCATAGGTTAGTAATACTAGTAGGATCTAGGTCATAGCAAAATATTCACAAACTAAAGAACAAGATATGATTATATGTAGAGAAATATCCAAACAAATAGATATACAATTTCAAAATCATGAAAGGATATTACTCACTAGCAAATATGCATCATTACTAAAAGATGACTACCACTAAGAACCCTAGGTTGCATCAAAAGATATACTAGTAGATAGATGCAACAAGTTAGATCATGATGGAAGCAATTTAGATCACAACTAAGAGATTAAAAGAGATCATCATCAAAACAAACATAACAACTCAAGATAGGTAATTGCAAGATATAGATGTACCAAGTCATAGCAATTTGAAAGATAGAGTTGTATGCAAGATAGAAAATATAAATCTTGGAAATATGCATATTATATAGGTACCAAAGGGCGTGCCTTAGAATAAGGCTATTGGTTGAGAAATCTTAGTTGAGAGGGAAATTCTCATCCAAAAATCCATAGGTTTACAATGTTGTCGATCGAGTTTCTGGGTTGAACTTCTCAGCTGACAACAACTATTGGCAACACCCATTAGTGCTTTTCAGTTGAGTTTCCTCAGGACAAACTCGGCCGACAACAACTATTGTCAAAAAGCACACATATTTTAGAAAATCATATATAGAGACATGATAAAAATATAAACCATATGAAAACATGTACAAGCAAGTTAATAATGCACTATGAAGGCATCATGAACAATTTTTGAGTAAGATAGTCATGAGAAACACAATATACCAAAACTCAAAAGCCACATGTATAGTGCATACTAATTTGGAAAAAGCACACTATGATTGGATATGAGAAAGAATAGCATTACCTCTATTCTTACCATTTCTTTTCCTCTTATTTCCACCCATACACATCTCACCATTCTTCTTTTGTGTGGATTGAGAAACCAACTTGCAAATTAATACTTCATGTCAATCTAATTGTAAGTGTCCTACAATGAAGAAAGATGAAATGGTTGTAAGGACCCTGGCCTCTGTTTAGGGCTTATCTTGTTTGCTTTGCTTAACCCTGGTGTTTAGTTGCTTGCTAATCACCTTGAATGGTGATTAGGGTTTGTTTGTGCTTGTTGTGTGTTGGAGGTGCTACTTGCAATTAACCCAATTTAGGGTTTGTGGGCAAGATGTCACCTTGAGAAGTGTTCTTCTCTCTCCTTGCTTCCTCTAGTGTTGAGAGGAAGGGTTAGGCTCATTGCTTGGGCTTGGATGAGCCTTGTTGGGCCTTTTTGTGCCTTGCTTAACCTTGTTGGACCTTGTGTCGGCCATAGGTGTGTCGGCCATGGTTGTGTCGGCCTGAGTGTGTCACCTAGGTGGTGTGTCGGGCATGGAGTTGAGGTGTATCGGCCATGGACCCCTTTGACCCTTTGACCTCATTTGTGTCACCAGTAGTGGACACTTGGCGCTTGATGCTTACATGAGGCAATGGCCTTGGACATGTGTTTAAGGCAAGTTAGAGAGGTGGCATTGCTCATGGACAAGTGTCCTTAGGTGGGCGACACCTTGCCTTGTCTTACCTTGGTTTCTCCTCCATCCTCTCCTATATATGTGATCCCTTTCTCTTGCTAAGGATCCCTTTAGTTCCTTAGTTTCCCCTCTCCTTTGGTTGCATGACACCTCTTCCTTTACGAAGCTTGGTGGCCAATCCTTATCTTGGAGTCTTCTTCTTCTTCCTCTAGTGGTGGCCGAACCCTAGAGTGCTTTGTTCTCCTTCTTGTGGTGGAGCTTGGAGCTAGGATCTTGGAGCTTGCTTAAGGTGGGTTACATAACTCCTAACCCTAACTATACTACCTTCTTCTAAATTCTTGTATGTTTCATATGATCATAATCGGCCATGTATGTTCTAAGATAAGTTTCTTGCTTGTTGCACATTTTATCTTGTGGTTATGGTGATCTTGTTGATATGGTTGAGGTTTTGTACCTTTGTACCCTAGTTGGTCGAGTTATGTCTTAGGGTTTCCTTGTTGAGCAACACTCCTTTCCCTCTTTGGTCTAGAGAAGTGAGCTTGAGCTCTAGTAATATGAGCAATACCCCTCTCTCGTTTAAGTTGAGAGTTGAGCTTGTGTTCTAGTTGCTTGAGCAATACCCTCCTCTCACCATGGATTCGAGAGGTGGGCTTTGTGGTAGATGTAGACCTATGTGGAGGTTGATCCTTATGGTTTCCCGAGTTGTGATAGAGGTTGTGCAAGACCCCTCTCTCTTGGTTGTTGAGAGGTGAGCCGATCTTCTTGATCAATCTAGGGTTTGGTGCCCTTGTGCTTGAGGTTGATGATGATCTTGTTGGATGAGGTTGTGTTGGGCAATATACCTTGGCCTTTTCCTTATGTGTTGGCCGATAGGATGAGGCTAGCTTAGTTGGACGATAGGCTTTCCTTTGCTGCCTGTTTGAGTTGTACCCTTGGCCGTTGTGCCTAGATGTGTTTGGTTGATGGGTGATACCTTTGTGTGTTGGGTGTTATGCCTTGTTGAGTGCCCTTCCCGATACACCTATCTTGGGTAGTGGCTTGGTGCCCGATACACCTAGCTTGGGTAGTGGCTTGGTGTCTGATACACCTAGCTTGGGTAGTGTCTTGGTGCCTGATACACCTAGCTTGGGTAGTGGCTTGGTGCCCGATATACCTTGAACGTTATGGAGCTCAGTAAGCCAATCTTGTGTTGGCGTCATGGTTTGGTGATGATGCTCGATGTAGTAGCGTATGGTAACCCTAACCCGACACATGGATGCACGACACATAGGGTTGCATGAAATACCTGGAGGTGGTAGCCTGACATCCTTATTTTAGCTTGGCCGATATGTGGCTAGTATGCTTGGGCGACATGAGGGAAGTAACCCTACCCGATACCACTTCCAGTGAGGGTGCCTTGCCCGTCACACTTCTTGTGAGGGTAGTGGGTACTTTTAGTGAGGGTCATGTTCCACCTGGAAACCCATCTAGATCTTTATCACTCGATCTCTTTCTTTTCGATAAGAGTTTTGTCGATAAGAGATATGGTTTATGGTTTGTAAACTCTTGACATGTTTGATAGTAGTGAGGTGGTTGATATGGTAGAACACACCTATGTAAACATGACATATCTGAACTCTAACGCCATGATATTACATGTGTTTATGATCATCTTGAATCATGTATATATGATGATGAGTAAATGACAAGTTTGGAAGTATATGAGTTGCTTCACATGATGATGTGACCCATGTCTATGGTCACAGGTATGAGGCATGAATGATAAAGCATATAATCACCAATGTTGCCCTATATTGACAATACAATCATTATGTTAATCCTTGATGACTTCAGTTATCTCTATGATTGTGTATACTAACCATGTAGGTATTTTATGCGGATGTATAGCTAGGTAAAGGGCTATGAGGTATATATGGTTTGAATAACACTGCATTGATGGTCACTCTTGTTGATGAGATAACTTGAATCACCAATATGATGTGTTTAGGTATGAGGACCTGTGTTTGGCTAAAGTGCCTAGTTGAGGTGTTATCCTCTGATGATGAGATCTGGGATTGTTACCCCCATTGATGAGAATGCCTTTTGAGGCAATGGTTTCTTGTGATGAGGGATTGAGATCTCGAGATATTGTGATGGTGGTAACCATAATGAAGCTTAATGTTATATATGTGATACCACTTGTTTGCCTCAACAATCTACTTAAAATATACTAACTAATTATAGTGGAACATATCATGTAGTTTCCCTTGCCATAGATCCATCATCGTCAGTAGCTGGTGATGGTGAAATAGGTTCTCCTGCGGGTTAACCTGAAAGCGCATATTATTGAATATGTGTAGTTTCTCCTAGCTGGAAATGAGGAGGTTAGAGTGAAACTTCAGTTGTAGACTCAAGATGTATATGAGAGCATGGTGAACAGACCCATGGATCAGTGTGATAGAGCATGAATGTGTTCATGGCTCAGGGAGCACGGTGAACTGGCCCATGGCTCAGATATACTAGTGCCGAGACCTGTACCAAGGCAGGCTAGAGAAAGGGTAGCCTGTGGGAGAGGACCCTGTGGCTGAGGCCACTTAAGCATGAGACTACGGTCCTGCTTTGGTTCTTGTGCACTGACCATGAGGTGGGAGGTCATGGAGTCTGGATCTTCCATTGACCTTGTATGGCATCGATTTGGGTTTCGCAACTGAAGGTTGGATTTGAGCGGTACGGCTCACTTCCTTAGGGCATAATAACACGTAATCCAGCCGAATAGTATTTATTGCTTAAGGCAAAACAAAGAACATTGGTTGAGGCCTTGCTTGTGTAGTTGATCTTTTTATACATTTTAGTTACTTATGCATTCCTTATGTTATGTGGTAAGATCTTATAAATCTTATCTTGTCAATCATGTTCTATAAAGAAATACTGGGTTATATGCCTTCCGTATGTCTTGGTAAGTTTGATGGTAATAACAACTTTGCTCTATAGACTACTCTTATTGTACGTTTTATCAGTTATTTGTTGTTGTTGCTTTAACCTTTCTGAGGTTTTATGGTTTCGGTAGGGAGTTATGTTTCTCGCTAGGATTGTGTGTCTCACCCCATTGGTTTACACCCTTTTTAGGTGTTCGCACTAGACGTGGTGGTGGTCGCGGGGTTGCGGCCGGGCAGCAAGATGAGCAGTAGGAGGTAAGAGATGGATATGTTGTTGTTTTGGTTGTTTTTTAGTAGAGTCTTAGAGTCATCCCTATACTCTCAGGTCCTCGGAGGTGTTTTGACGTTGTTTTATGATGTATAGCTGATTAAGCTTTGTTTATCCTGCTGCTGGTCGGACATGGCCCGTTATGTATGTATAAACAGGTGATGAACTCATGTGATGAAAAGACAGCTGAACTTCTAAGTTGTGAACACGCATCAAAGCTTGTAAATGTTTGTATAACCTATTTTCTTGCAGGATGAGGATCTGAATGTGATAATTTTTTGGTTTATCTGCTTCCTGAAATCAGTTTTTAATTACCCCGTGTTTTTGGTAATTTAGTGGTTTATGGTGTTTTCCGTACGTTTTCGTGTGGCACCTCATTGTCTGTGTGATAGCGAGATGTGTCGCAACAAGCTTAGTATCAGAGCTCTAGGTTCACTGAGTCCACAGGGATTTAGGACTAGGTTGTGTTTGTTCTTGTGAGTTTTCTAGATTTCCTTACAATCATCTTCTGCCCTCAGTGGAAGAAAAAACCAAGATGTCTGGAAACCATGAAGAATATGCTACCGAGAGCAGCGATGCTGCATCAGTTGATGGAGCTTAAGGGCAGGCACATGGAGATCGGGTGCCTGAGGTTCCCCAACATGACCCAGCCATTCTTGAAAACCCCACCTACCAACAACTTATGGGGCAGATGATGGCTACGATGAATCTCATAGTAGAGAGATTTCCAGTGCCTCTGTAGAGAGCACAGGCTCCCCATCGTGAAACATCGGGTATTGGGAAGACCTTTGAGCGGCTTCGCCGAGTCAGAGCTTCATACTATGTTGGGACGGCTGATCCAACGGATGCAGATCTGTGGCTGACAGGTCTTGAGAAGGCCTTCCGGATACTCGACATCCCTGAAGCAGACAAAGTCAAGCACGTTGTCTACCTTCTGAAGGGTAGTGCTGGCCACTGGTGGGCCATCGACGAGGAGAAGTGACCCGGTGAGGTGATCGGTTGGGAGGTTTTCTGGTGCGAGTTCATCAGTAGATACTTTTTGAAGATGTATCCGGATGAGAAGATCAACCAGTTTGAGCACTTGTGCCAAGGAGCGATGAACATCACCGAGTATGAAGCCAAGTTCATGGACCTGTTGAGGTTTTGTCCTCACATGGCAGTGACAGATGACGAGCGAATCAGACGTTTTGAGAAAGGCCTGAGTGTTGAGCTGACAACACCTGCTTCTGCATTGGAGAACCAATAGCGGTTTTCCACGTTTGTGGAATCTGTCCGGAGGATCGAACGGTCAGTTAGGGAGAAAAAAGAATCCATGTCTAAGAAGAGGCATGCTCAGTTCTAGGGATAAAGGTTTGGTGGCTTCAAGAAGCTGAGGTTTTCAGCACCTTCTGGGTTAATAGGTTCAAGTGCACCGTCACAGTGGTCTCTGAGTAAGGGAAGAGGATATGTTTCTTCACCATCAAAGGCACATAGTACATCTTCTGTAGCAGTTACAGGGCCATCTAGGCCACAACAGTGAGACCAGTCATGCCATCTTTGTGGTCAGATCGAACATTGGAAGTCAATTTGTCCAAGTAAAGATGTTGAAGTGATACAGCATCTGAGGCGGAATCAACAAGGGGTAGATAGACAGCAACCCAATAGTAGTAGAGGGTGAGGATGCGGTCAAGTGTCACAAGTGGGATCGTCTGCTCAAGGAAGCAGAGGATGTGGACAGCAAGCAACAGCTCGATTCTATGCTATGAGTCAGCCGGAGGCGATAGTCAACCCGCGAGTGGTGGCAGGTCAGATGGAGTTATTTCATTCTAATTTGTCTTCTTCTTGCTTTATATCTATTCTGGTTGACCTGGGTGCTACACACTCTTTTATCACACGTTCTATGCTTGATCACTGTCTGTTACCTGTTAGCTGTAAGAAAGATAGCTTGTTGTTAGAAACCCCTCTTGACGGTTCGTCGATGCTTCGAGAGGAGTGCCCATATTGTGTCTTATCTTTTTTGGGACACAGTATACAAGTGGATCTTATACCCCTTGATATGCATGGATTTGATGTGATCCTTGGGATGGATACCTTAGAGAAGTATAAGGTTGTGTTAGACTATGGTTCCAAGCAGGAAGTGTTTGATGTTTGTGGAGAGAAGTGGATCTTCCAAGGAGATAGGAAGATTCTTCAGACGTGTCTAGTGTCAGCGATGATGGCAAAAAAGTTGTTACGGCAAGGATGTAAGGCATTCTTAGCTCACATTGCGGATACCAAGGCAAAGGGTCCTAGCCTTGAGGAGGTGACGGTTGTCTAAGAGTTTGCATATGTGTTTCCAGATGAGTTCCCAGGTGTTCCCCCACCTCGAGAGATTGATTTCGAGATCAATCTAGTTCCAGGAACACAACCAGTTGCACAGACACCGTACAGAATGGCTCCATTAGAGATGGCAGAGCTTAAGAAGCAGTTACAAGAGTTGTTGCAGAAAGGTTTCATTTGACCGGGTACGTTGCCTTGGGGTGCTCCAGTGTTGTTTGTTAAGAAGGACGGATCGATGCGGCTATGCATAGATTACTGGTAGTTGAATAAGGTCACGATCAAGAATAAGTACCCGTTGCCAAGGATAGATGATCTGTTCGATTAGTTGTGTGGTGCTACAGTGTTCTCAAAGATGGATCTACGGTCTGGATATCATCAGTTGAGGATTAAGGCGAATGACATACCAAAGTCAGCTTTTAGGACGAGGTATGGTCACTTTGAGTTTGTGGTTATGCCGTTTGGGATAACCAATGCACCTGCTGCTTTCATGGATTTAATGAACAGGGTGTTCTGTTCATTTCTAGATCAGTTTGTTGTAGTCTTTATAGATGACATCTTGATCTATAGTCAGGACAGTCAGCATCTTTGACAAGCATTGACTCTCCTTCGCCAACATCAGTTGTATGCCAAGTTTAGTAAGTGTGAGTTCTGGTTGAAAGAAGTAACTTTCTTGGGTCATGTGATATATGCAGAAGGAGTTAAAGTGGACCCAAAGGAGGTGGAATCCATTGTCGAATGGGAACAGCCGAAGACGCTGACCGAAGTTCGTAGTTTTTTGGGTTTAGCAGGATACTACTGGAGGTTTATCAAGGACTTCAGTGTGATCGCGTTGCCAATGATGAAGTTGACCCGGAAAGATGTACCTTTTGTTTGGAATGATCGTTGCCAGCAAGATTTCCATAGATTGAAGGAGAAGATGACTAGTGCTCTGGTGCTAGTGCTGCCAGAGCCTGGGAAGAGCTACGTTGTTTTCTGTGATGCTTCCAAGAAGGGCTTAGGATGTGTGTTGATGCAGGAAGATCACATGGTTTCTTTTGCTTCACGACAACTTAAGAAACATGAGGAGAACTATCCGACTCATGATTTGGAGTTGGTAGCAGTGGTTTATGCGTTAAATATTTGGAGACACTATCTTTACGGGGAGGTGCGCCAGATCTTTACAGATCATAAGAATTTGAAGTACATCTTCTCGCAGAGTGAGCTTAACATGCGACAGCGACGATGGATGGAGATGATCAATGATTATGACTACACCATCGAGTATCACCCTGGTAAGGCAAACGTGGTAGTTGATGCCCTTAGCCGAAAGTCTTCTTCTCTTCCTACAAAGAAGGCACAGTTGAGTTCCTTAGTATGCCATAGACGGGATATGTTTTTCTCCTTGCGACAGATGAATGTAAAGATGGAAGTTTCCTTATTAGTAGGACTTTTGGCACAAATGCAAGTCAAGCCTACACTGAGACAGCAGATCAAAGACGCACAGCAAACAGATGATACAGTGTTGTTGATCAGGTCAGAGATCGGCAATGAAAAGCATTATGGGTTCCATGAGTCTGAGGATGGATTAGTTTGCTATCATGATAGGATGGTAGTCCCCATTGTTGATGATCTGAGGAAGCTAGTGCTCGAGGAAGCACACACATCGATGTATGCTATGCATCCAGGAGTCACCAAGATGTATCACAATTTGAAAGACATGTATTGGTGGCCTGGCATGAAGAGAGATGTAGCCGAGTTTGTGGCTAGGTGTGCGGTATGTCAGCAAGTCAAGGCTGAGCATCAGAAGCCGACAAGTACGTTACAACCCCTGCCAATACCGCAGTGGAAATAGGATCATATAACCATGGATTTCGTGGTTGGTCTGCCAAGAACAGCTAAGAATCATGATTCCATTTGGGTGATAGTGGACAAATTGACGAAGTCTGCCCATTTCATACCTGTGAAGACAACGTATACAGCCGAGAAGCTCGCTCGAGTATATGTGGACGATATAGTACATTTGCATGACGTACCAGCAATGATAGTTTCTGACAGAGGTCCTCAGTTCATGAGTCATTTCTGGGAACAATTGCACAAAGTGTTGGGAACACAGTTAAGGTTCAACACCAATTTCCACCCACAAACATTCTGAAAGGACTATTCAGACTTTGGAGGATCTTCTTCGGGCTTGTGTTTTGCAGTTCCTAGGTAGTTGGGATATCACCTCAGTTTGATGGAGTTTGAATATAACAATAGTTACCAGCGGAGCATTGACATGGCTCCTTATGAGGCCTTATATGGGAGGAAGTGCAGATCTCCTTTATGTTGGTATGAGTCTGGTGAGTATCAACTTTTGGGTCCTGAGTTAGTACAACAGACAACAGAAAAGATCAAAGTGATACAGCAACAGCTGAAAGTGGCACAAGACAGGCAGAAGTATTATGCAGATAATCACCGACGACCTTTGGAGTTCCAGGTAGGAGACAAAGTGTATCTTAAAGTCTCTCCATGGAAAGGTGTGCTAAGGTTTAGATGGAAAGGTAAGCTAGCACCCAGATATATGGGGCCATATCCAGTAATAGCACGTGTTGGCAAGGTAGCTTACAAGTTAAATCTGCCTCCAGAGTTGCACAGGTTACATCCAGTGTTCCACATCAGCATGCTGAAGAAAAGTCACCCAGATACAGGGACAGTGATACATACATGTCAATGGATGATCTAATGAGAGATATTAACAAATAAGAAGAACAATTAAAAGAGAAGACTGTCAATGTGCCTACTGATGCAAATCCTAGTGTCAATTTTACTACTACTAAAACCAAAGATAAGAAAATAAAGAATGCACATAAACCTAAGGCCAAGATCCAGAAGAAACCAAAGAACAAACATTGTTGGACTTGTGGACAGATTGGCTACTAGAACAAGGATTGTCCTTCAAAGAAGACAAAGAAAGTTGATGCATCTGCAATTGAGGAGGCTGTAGTCAATATGATGACTGCATCCTTACACCTCAATGATGGGTATGTTTCTATAAAACCTGAAATCCTTTCTATTTTTGAACCACTTTTTTAGATAATCGACACTGGGGCTAATGTACATGTTTGTGCTGATAAGTCCCTATTTGTGTCTTACCAGGCCTCAAGAGGTCATTCCATGACTTCAGGCGATTCAGCTTTGCAAAAGTCAAAGGTGAAGGATGGGTAGACTTGAAGTTCCCTTCGGGGAAGGTTCTGACGCTTCATAGAGTCAAACATATTTCAACCATTCAATGCAATATCCTTAGTGGCGTAATTTTAGTTAGGGAAGCTTTTAGAGTAGATTGAAAATGTTATAAGGCTATTATTACACACCTTCATGATTCTTTATCTTTTGTCAAGGGGTATCTATGTGATGTGGAGAACTTATTTAAAATTCTTATTGAACCTGTTTCAAATTCCATGTTAAATTTGAATGATAATAGTTATGTATGCATGAATCTTGTATCATCTAATATTTGGAATTCACATTTGGGACATGTTAATGTTGCCTCAATGAAGCGTATGATGAATCTTAATTTAATCCCTAAATCTAATTTTAGCAATAATAAATGTGAAATCCATGTGCAAGTTCAATTGCCTAGAAAAACTTTTCATTTTTTGAATAGGAATTCAGAAATATTGGATTTAGTGTATATTGATATCTGTGAATTTAATGGTATTGCTACAAGGGATCAAAAGTGATATTTCATAAATTTTATTGACGATTCTAGTAGATACTGCTATGTCTTTTTACTTATAGGTAAAGATGAAGCCTTGGATAAATTTAATTTTTTTAAGAAGAAGTTGAAACTCAAACCAGAAAAATATTTAAACGATTAAGGTCTGATAGGGGAGGAGAATACACCTCAACCTTATTTTTAGAATTTTGTCAATTACATGGTATAGTTCATGAGGTTACTGCTCTGTATTCACCATAGCCTAGTGGGATAGGTGAATGTAAAAACTGAAATCTTATAGATATGGTAAATTCTTTACTCCAAACCTCAGGTCTACCCAACTTCATGTGGGGGGAATCTTTGAATACGACTTGCCATATTCTGAATAGAGTTCCCCATAAACATGTAGAAAGTAGTTTGTTTGAGTTATGGAGAGGAAGAAAACTGAGTCTCAAATATCTTCGTGTCTGTGGGTGCCTTGCTAAGGTACTTGTCCATGAACACAAGAGGAAGAAATTGGGACTGAAAATGGTTGATGTCATTTTCTTGGGGTATGTAGAGACAAGTTATGCCTATAGATTCTTGATTGTAAAATCTGATATCTCAGGCATTGAGGTCAATACAATTGTGTAATTACGCGATGCTACATTCTTTGAGGATGTGTTTCTCATGAAATCTGGTCTTCCCAATAAAGTATCTCAAGAGGATTCATTCACTACATGTTCCATTCCCGAGCAAGTGGAAAGAATGACAAATGTGGGGAGTGACTCAGAACAAGCTATTTCTAAATCTGATGATTCTGAAGAAATGGTTGAGCCAAGCATAAGTAAACGTCCTAAGACATCCAAGGACTTTGGAAGTGATTTTCTCACTTACAATGTTGAGGATGATCCTGTAACTTTGAAACAAGCTATGGAATCTCCAGAAGCTAAGTTTTGGAAAGAAGTCGTTAATAATGAAATCCAAACAATTCTCTCAAATAGAACTTGGGAATCGGTGGATTTGCCTCCTGGTTGTTTTGTAGTTGGATGTAAATGGATTTTTAAGAAGAAACTTAATGCAGACATGACAATCAATAAGTATAAGGCTAGATTAGCTGCTAAGGGTTACACACATAAAAAAGGGATAGATTATTTTGATACATATTCCCCTATTTCTCGTATGACCACAATATGAGTGCTTATAGCATTGACTTCCATTTATAATCTTTGTATCCATGGATATGAAGACCGTGTTCATACACGGTGATCTTCAGGGTGAGATATATATGGAACAACCTAAGGAATTTGTGGGTCGTGGGAATGAGTCCAAAGTGTGTAAACATGTTAAGTCATTATATGTCTTGAAACAAGCCCCTAAGAAATGGCATGAGAAGTTTGATTCTGTGATATCAACTTTTGGCTTTGTTTCTAATGAATTTGATAAGTGTCTCTACTGCAAAATCATCAATGATGGATTCATTTTGTTATGCTTATATGTCGATGATATCCTGCTTTTTGGTTCTGATATAGTAAATGAGACAAAGTCATTCTTGTGTAGCAAGTTTGAGATGAAGGATATGGGTGTCGCTGATGTGATTTTAGGGCTTAAAATCATAAGGTCTACTAATGGTATAACTCTCTCTCAGTCTCACTATGTTGAGAAGATACTCGAGAGGTTTGCGTACACATCATGTAAAACTATTAAGACTCCATATGATTCATCCAAGGCCTTGTTCAAGAATGAGACTGGGGTTCCAGTGTCTCAATTACAATACTCTCATATCATCGAAAGTTTGATGTATCTTATGAACTGCACACGTCCATACATAGTGTTTGCTATGAGAAAGTTAAGTAGATACACCAGTTGTCTCGATAAGACCTATTGGGAAGCTCTTGATAGAGTTTTGAGGTATATCAAGGGAACTGGTTCCCTTGGGGTGCATTATGGTAAACAACCTTCTGTAGTCGAAGGATATAGTGATGTAAGCTGGATTGCCATGAATTCTGGGAGCAATGGTGTCTCATGATATGTATTCTTGTTGGAAGAAGGAGTTGTTTCTTGGAGGTCTGAGAAACAAACCATATTGTCTCGGTCTACTTTTGAGGAAGAGTTATGTGATTTAGATGAAACTGGATTGGAAGTTGAATGGCTACATGGATGTATGTCCAGTTTACCTATGGTAAAAAAGCCGCTTCCTACAATTTTAGTTCACTGTGATAGCACTACCACTATTGCTAAGATAAAGAGTTCCAAGTACAATCAAAAATAGTGTAGACACATCCAAGTCAGACTCAAGTCTGTAAGGGAGTTAGTGTCTAATGAAGTCATGGTTTTGGACTATGTCGATACCAAAGATAATACAACTGATCCTTTCAGTAAAGGTCTTACCTTGGCTTTAGTGGAAAAATTCAGGTTGGGGATGGGACTAAAATCCCTTTAGATTTGCAGGCAGTAGAAACCCAACCCAACATAGTGGAGATCCCACAAATTAGATTCAATGTGGTAATAACAACATGTCGGGTGAATTAGATGACACTATGTAATTACTTTGATGCTTCATGCATATGTATGTATATCCCCTGGGAAACCTATTAGTGTCATGACTGCAAGTTAGTAAGATATTAGTCTGTGAATGGTGTCAAGTGTTAGTACAGGATGTTAGTAGTACATCCTTGGAGACTCCAACTAAATGATTGATATTGTGTAGGCCGCAATAGGAGAATTAGGTTGTTCTCTATTATCAATCATGATATAAAATTTTGTATGGATGGCCTTAATGTATAGTTTTCTTTTCTATCATGTATTTATTGTGTTGTTACCAACTTATACTCTTACACCAAGGTTCAAGTTCAAAACTTTTGTTCACCTAGTTCCTACGGGGGTCACAATTGGATAACTCGGGTAGATTCAAATTGAAAGGTATTTGCTGAAAGCACAATATGGAGGATTGAATGGTAGAGCACACTACACATTGGACTTTGTGGGGGATTGTTATATATATGGTTGCAATTGCCATGTATATAGCATGGGTTAAGTCCAATGTAGTGCAACTAGTACATATGAGAAAGGTAGTTTTGTCTCTAGTGTAAATGGCAAAGAAGTTCTACCACACATTGCTCACTCCTAGAACTTTTGTGGTCTTTATATGTAGGAAAACACATGACACTAGTGTCCAAGGGTCCTAGGAGGAGGACATGCTCACCTCCTTGGTGGGTATGGTGCCCACAACACACACGCATGCGCACGCACCACACCACACCTCGCTTGCCCTAGCCTAGCCTAGCCGGATAAGGTCGGGCACGGGCTCGGGCTTGGGCTTGGGCTTGTGGATTGTGGATTGTGGATTGTGGAGAATGTCTTTCATCTTTCGTCTTCTTTTTGTACAAGGATACAACTACGTAATTAATTATTAATTTAATTAAGTGCTTCTTTCTTGATCGGGTTTATTATCCTAATCGAAGAGTATTTCTTTTGTAGATTTTTTTACAGTGTGTATAAGAGCAACTGAGTGGTCGCGTCTTAATAGGAATAGGATTATTGGGGTGTGTAAAGCTATAAATATACCTTTGTTCATTAGGGTTAAACACATCTTTTGATCACAGAGTCTTTGGTCGTTTGAGTGTGTGTTTGTGAAGCCTACAGCTGGTGTCTTCCACCGTCGTTTCATGGTGTTATGTGGAGAACTTTTTCCTAGATGTAGAAAGACCGTTCATCCTCTTCCTTCAAAGCTGCAACCTGTCAGGAAGTGGCTCTTACGGTTGCTGAGCTGTACTGGTAATGAAACTAGTTCGTCTGCAGTGTACGTTGTCAACACGAGCAAGATGTCTTCTTCAGGTTCGTGACCGGGTCAACTGGGAGAATGGTGTCTGTCCAGAAGGATTTCAAGGCGTTGATTTCTTTAAATATAAAATGTTCATTTTTCAATGAAATCTAATCTGGTTCCTAACTCAATTTTTATTTTCTCATGCACTGGTTATTTTTCTTCTTCTTATCTGGATATGGCATGAAAATGTTAATTTATTGCACATGTCGTTGTTTCATGTAACGACGTAAATTTAAAATTCACAACATGAATTAATGATGTGAATAAGGTCACAACAAGGAGGAGGTGTCTCTTCTGATTTACAACTATCCGTTGTGTAGTGACGTGATGTTGTTCCCGGCATGCAGAGACAACACCATCCCTATCTATGCCTACAAATGTGAAGATGGCATGCCCATTTATGTGCATGAAACACAATGGTGGTTTCATAATTTAGAGCAAGTGTCGTGAACTTGGTAGTGGTAAGCCAAAGGTTAATATGTCGATCAGAGGCCAAAAAATAGTATGCATACTTCAAGTCATTTCCTAGGTTCCAGTCTGCTATTCATATTTGAGGTGTCACGACAGCTGGTCTTCTTTGAATTTGAGGACAATAACGATATTAGAGTTGGAGCTCAGAAGAAATAGAGAGAATATATTGTGGTTATTGACATTGACATAAACATAGGGATCGAGAAGTAGATCGACTACGTATATTACAAATTATCTCCTACATCTTAACCAACTATATGTTTTGTGTGAGTGAAAGAGATCATAATGAATGTGTCGAGTGTTGAAAAGTTATGATGTTTGTAGAAACATCTTCTTGTATGCTTAGTAGTTAGTGACTTAGAGGGCACGATGACATTAACTGGAAAGAAAGTTATTGATCCTAAGGGAGTTAATGCTTATTAACACACATAAAGAAAATTCTAGAAGAACACAACCATAGTTGGGAAACGTGTGACTAGCAGTGGCTTTAAAATTTTTGAAAAAAAATAAAACTTTGATAAAAATGAAAATTATAAAGACTAATAATGATATGTATGTAATTATTGAAACGTTATGATAGATTTGTAAAAAAGTGCAAACGTCGTGCCTTTTTGTGATATTATCCCTATATTAAAAATATATCAATTTTAGTATTTTATATCGTAAGCATGAATAGTCTCAACATGGTTTCTTACATAGGTTAGATATGGTTAGAGATTTTCAAATATTATCCAAACCTGCAATCCACTAAATGATATTAATTAAGGTGTGGTCTACAAAAACTCAACATGAATATGACCCAAGCAAATGTTCAAGCCTAGAAAGTAATAATTAATGCAAAGTATACATATATGGACATCAATGGTAACCACCCATAGGAAACACCAACATATGCAGGTGGTTTAAAAGTGGGGCCATTAAGGTTGTGTTTGATACATGATGAATGGTGGTGAGAAAAATTATTATTTAGTTTGCACGATGATAGAGAATGGGATATTTTTAATTGAGAATATATTGAAAACCTTGGTCAATTTTGTTCATATGTTGAAGTATAATTAATATGGGAAAAAAGTTCTTACAAACAAGTTAGTTTTCCACTAATTTTTTGACACATAAGTAAAAATTCCTTCTCCGTTATTTTTCTTCTTTCCATAAACAAATTCCTCAATGATATTTTTGACAAAATTTTACTTTTCTATCAAGAAATTATTTTCTTCTAATACTGTTTTTCTATCTTGTTTTCTATTAATATTTTTTTGTTAAGCAAAATTTTCTCAACTAAAAATATTTACTCCTCATTAGAAAGCTTCCTTCTAAAAATATGTACCATCTACTTTTTTTTATTAAGAGTATATTTTTCCTCCGTGAATGTTGTTCCCACAAGTAAAGAATATCCCTAAATAAATTTTATGTTGAGCTTTATTTCTTGTTACCACTAATCATGAGATTAGGGCATAAGTTTGAGGATTATACTTAATACAAAGTTCACTCCCAACTTTTTCATTTCCTTTTTCCTTTATTTCAAACTCTTTGATTTCTCGCATTCAATCACATAAACAAATTTTACAAAGAAATTAAACGTTGATTACTCAAATATGATCTCAACATTAATGATACACATCCAAACATTCATTTTGTTCCTCACACTTCCTTGTGCATACAACATGATAACCAAATATATATTCTATCATTAAGGAAACAAAGATACAAATCATCATTTAGAATTCTCTCTCAACTCTATACAAGGACCTAGAGTGATAGGGACCAAATGAACTTAACTAATCTCATACTTAACTCCTGTAGCAGATCTACTCTGATGCAATGACATCTTTAGTCCACGAGTTATCCCTAAAAATTGTGAGTAGAGGGGTGAGCCTACTCGCTCAGTGAATGAGTACTTCAAAGAAACAATCTAAGCACCGATATAATTACAGATATACTATTTTGCAATTGATATCAATTATAACAGCAGTAAGCTCTAAAGAGACCAATCATTCACAAACATAAATATGGCAAAATACTCTAGACATATACAAGAGTGAATCAATATATGAACATGCTTGATTAACCACAAAGAAATTTAATAATCCAAAAATATACAAAGAATAATTGAATAAATGTACACACTTGGTTAACTTCTCATTCATCTTATAATGCATCAATAGTAATATACAAATATCTAAACATTTTTCTCATTATTCTCTTTGTAATCTTTCATTAACTTTGACTTGACCTGACTACTACTATGTTGGCCAACTAAACATAACTGAATGGCCTGACTACTGTACTCTTTATCTAAACTCAATTAACTTTTCTTTTTACTTTTCCCCTGAACTCACTTAGATTGTACCATCCAAGCAAAATCCACTACTGCGTGACTTATCGTACAAGTCTTAAGGTAAACTTGGGACCTTAAGACTACTACTAACGACCTCAGTCTGTAGCGAGGTTGCCACGTCTGGCCTAACGGCGGCTAAACAAGATCCTTAAACTATGACCCCTTGTCTTGGGTACTCAGGAGGGGTGCCTCTAGGCTAAAAAGCCTCAACTCTATGTAATGCGGTTCCAATAGGGCTGACACAAAAAACAGAGTAACTTCCAGAAGAAGTAGTTCCACAAGGGTTGTATACTTCAACTGGTGGGTACCACTAGATCTCCAATTATTATTGGATATCCCTACTACTAAAATAGTACCACCAGGACTCTAGTTATTGTTGGGTACTATGCTACTCAACTAATGTACCACCGATATCCAATCAGTTATTGTTAGATACTCAGTTCCGGTTTACTTCGTCCTATATCTGATAGTTCATAGCCTATTTCACCCATCCCAGTACAGACCTCCAGGGAGGGTTCTATGGTGTTCAAGGCATCTACTATTACTATTGTAGTTTTACTTACTACTTGAGCTATTGGACTGAATTCACTGATAATACTTAGTTGAATTGATAACATATTGGTTACCCTTATCTTAGGGTTTCTCATTTCTTAGATTCTTAACATACTGATTACCCTTCTCTTAGGGTTTCTCATTTCTCATACACATAAAAGAATTTGCATATGTTCAAATAGATATCGTGTCTAATGATATAAACATTTACATTCAACATTTCTCATATTCATGCATGGCATCAACGACATCCCTATCTAGGGAAATGAATTTTCTATTTTCTTAAATTGCTATAACAAACTATGCATTTCATGTCAATTAACTCAGCTAGATATTTTTGCATCACAAATCAAAATGTGTATGCATATAAAATGATATTCAGCTAGAAACTCAAATTATCACATAACTCATTTCAATTAGTCATGCATATGAAACCCTAGAATGAATTTAACTAGGGTTTCTAAGATATTCATTAAAATATCATGCATCAAGAATAACCTTAAATAAATGAATTTATAACAATAAAGAATCACATCAGTTGAATTCATGAATCTATTCGCAAACTTCCAACTTTTCATTCATTTAGGGTTTTTGTAACACCCTCCCTAAGCACACACACATGCACATAGCGGAAGCAACACTGAGTTATCCACAACTCATGCACACAAGGGGGCATTACATAAAACTGGCATTCATAGCAACAGTATAATCAATCACACAAATTGAAAATATTAAAACATTCTTCATGATTGTTCTTACAAAAGGAACATAAATGTTATTACATGGAAAACTCACTAAACATCTTGAGTCTCTACTCTAAAGTTCTCAACATTTAAAACATATAGCTGAGTCTATAAACTTGAGGATCATCTTATAGTTGGCACCCCACCAGATTGAGTCATGTCCCTATCCTTGTGCTTGATTCTATGGAATCTACTTTGCTCCTACTTCTCACTTGTGGACATCTCGTCCTCAGCCATGCATTGGAAAAACGGTTGTTAGCGTAAGTAGCATGAACATTCTAACATATACATTACTTGATGAAATAAGATACTGGAAAATATTCTTGGACATTGTATACTGAGAACTAACATTAAAAACATTACAAAATCTGAAACATAAATATCTCTTCTAACTTTAACTTGGTTCTTATCTTTTTACTTTATCTTATCTTTCTCTGGAGACCTATACTCTGGTACCTAGATCTCATGACCTGCACTAAGGTGCCTGGGTCACATAACCTGTACTCTGGGCCTGGGTTATGTCTCTGAATTGGCCTGCACTCTGGTGCCTGGGCCACATGACTTGCACAAAGGGCATGAGTCATGTTTATCTTATCTTAATCTCTTTTACAAAACTATAGACGAGATCATGTACATTCTTTTAACTAAGACATCTTTTATTTACGACTTTTATCTGATTGTGGCCACCATTATACAATAAGTCATCCTCTGTTGACATTGAAGTGTCCTCTATGGTGCAACACACCCTCTGTTGGCACAACATGCACTCTGAAATGGAGTAAATACTCCTCTAAATTGGCAACATATGCCTCTGAATCATCCCAAGACTCTCTGAATGAGGACTTATCATATAATGCATTATGTAAAGGTTCCAAATTAATAATCTTAAGTCTAAGCTTACTAAGTTTTGAATCTGGACTTATATGAAACTGAATACTGAGTATTGAACATGTATTGAACTCTAAATTTGAATGTACATCCGAATATTAATAATCTCAATTACAAAATAGAGATTGGGTCTAAAACCCTTATCATGTATCTTAATCAAATACCTGGCTACCCACATATTGAGTAGTCTAAATCTGAATCTTACCTTAAAATCTAAAGCATACATATTAATGCAATTGCATCATAAATCTTAAAGCCACTAGTATAGAAATGGGTTATAACGTCACATTTACAGACATCGTTTGTATACAAAAAACTAACACCTAAGCCCTACAATGTCGGTTGAATACACAAACTGATATCTATTTGTGAAGAGCGGCCAGACACGAGTTTCATTTTTTATTCAACGTCAGTTCCTCAACTATCAACTGATGCCTAAAATCGACCACCAATCTAAATTTTCTAGTGAAAAAAATTACCTCAAAAATTTAACATACGGCGTCAGTTGTTAACTAACTAACCGACGACTAAAGTTTTTTTGCGAGATAGAAATTGGTCCCATTTTTATCGTCGGTTTTCTTGCAACAACCGATGCCTATGTGTTTTCAGGCGTTATCCCCGCGAAAATTTTCACCCCCCTTTGGCGTCAGTTTTCTATGACAATCGGAGACCATGTTCAGAATTCGAGAACATTTTTTTTGTCGGCATATGTAGATAGACATTGGTTTTTATAGTTAAAACTGATGACTATCATTGAACGTAGGTGTTAGTTTTTTTTTGGTAACTGACGCTGATTGTTTTAAGTGTCGACTATTTTGAATAACCGACATTGATGGTTAACTTAATAGCACCTGCACGAGCTAGGATCTTCCCCTTTCTCTATTTCATTGTCAACTCCGCTTAGGTCTGGCAATCGATTCCCTACTCCGGCCGCCGCTCGCTGCTCCTCTGCTCGCCACCACCGCCACTGTTCGTTGCTTCGGCCGCCACCGTTCGTTGCTTCGGCCGCCGCCTGCTTCTCCTCTTCTCGCCGCCGCCTGCTCACTGCTCCTGCTCTCCTTCTCTTGCTCACCGCCGCCTGCTCGCTACTTCTGGTCGCCGCCGCTGCTGCTCTAAGAAGGTACCCTTCTTCCTCCTCTTCTTCCTCCACCTAGTATCCCCATGACTACGAACGTCAATGCTGCAGTATCCCCATGACTACGAAGGGCATCTCTCAGGACCACAAATGACATGTCCCTATCTCTCCATCCATAACCACCAAGCCAACTCGATCAACCCCAGGCCTAGCTGATAAAATGGGGATAATTACATAGAACCACAAACTGATGTTTGTAGTGTTGTTTGTCAATTTGTTTGCATATTTCATGTTGTTTGTTGTATTAATAAATTCCTATTCTTATAATTGATTCTCATTAGTTTAATGATATGATCATGTAATGATTAATACACTAAAGAAAGAATAAGTTTATACACATACCTTACATCATAACTGATTCTCTTCCTATATTTGTGTTAGTAAAAATCTTGATTATAATCTAGTGGTCACTTACATATTGATAATAATTAGAACATTCTACATATAAGACTCTTCATATTGATATATAGAATAGATTATCCAATTGCTTGCATTATTTCCTGTGATACTAAATTTACAAATAACCTAGTGAAATTGATAAGAATAATGAACTAGTGAAATTGATTATATATGCAATTCAAGTAGAAATCCTAGAAAGAAAGATAATGAAACAAGCATGAAATTGCAAATAACCTTAGATGGGAAAGAAAACTTCAAATCAATGCATGGTGTTTCATGGTCTCTCTTTCCTAATGAGTTTTGTTAAAAGTATCTATATATTAGGTTAAGGACATGTTTTTGTCGTGACATGTTGAGTTTTTTCTATGTTATACCCACCACGATTTGTGTTATAAAATAATACATTGATTAATTTAGGAAGCATTGATATGTTGTTATGGCTGTCCACAAGTGTTTTTATAAGAAAATTGTGTGTTGAATGGGGTTGTGAACAAGGGACTGGTGTTATATTTTGTTGGCCTAGAAAACCGTCCAGGAGTAAATCTTGGATAGTCCCCAGTTTGGGACTGTTCTAGAACACCTAATCTCAGTTAGGATGTAAGTGTATAATGTGTATTGGGTTTTTAAGAAAATTTCAGTAGCACTTCTACGTTTGTTCTCTAAGTACATATGTACTTGGAGAACAGTTGGGAAATGTTGCTGAAATTTTCTTGAAAACCCAATACACATTATACACTTACTAGTGAGATTAGGTGCTCAAGAATGGGATAGGTGGTACACATTTATTATATATAAGACCTTAAACCCTAAATTTTTAACTATAAACCCTAATCTTCTAACCATAGACCCTAATCTTGTTCTAATATATACTTATTTTCTCTTTGATCATAGAATGGACAGATCATGTATGTCCATTCCAAATCACTACACCCAGAGTTTAATTTTAGTCTTAATCAGTTTATTAGATTTGTCGAGGAACATAGGAAGCAACCTGGAGATAGGTTCTACTATCCATGTAGGCATTGCGGTAACAACTTGAAAGTTAGCACTGGTGATGAAATCAAAAGTCATGTCATGTGCAACGTGATTGTACAAGGCTATACAGAATGGCACTGGCATGGAGAGATTTCAAACCTGAAATCAGTGGATGTCGATAGCAGTGCTTGTGTGGAAGAAGAAATTGCCTCCGATGACATAGATGTGAACGAACCAGTTACAGTAGAGATCATTGATGTGATGTTGGATAGTTGTGGGGGTAGAGCACACCGATCCACCTCCCATGTTTAGAAACATTGTGCATGATGCTGAGATACCATTATACACAGGTTGTAAGTTTACGAAGCTTAGCGCTATGTTGAGATTGTATAAGTTGAAAGCTAACAATAGATGGAGCGACAAAAGCTTCATGTCAGTGACAAAAGCTTCATGTCATTGTTGTCTTTGTTGAAAGAAATTATTCTTGAAGGAAACGAGCTGCCAATCTCAACATATCGGTTAAAGAAATTGTTGTGCCCAATGGGAATGGAGGCCAAGAAGATACACACATGCCTGAATGATTGTGTATTATTTCAAAAGGACTATGTGGATTTGAAAGATTGTCCAAAATTTGGTGCGTCAAGGTATAAATTGACGACTTCGGGGGAGTCCAAAACTGGTTCTCTTGCCAAGGTGATGTGGTATCTACCTATAATACCACAGTTTCAAAGCTTGTTTGCCAATCCGATAGATGCAAAGAATTTGAGGTGGCATGCAGATGTTAAGAAAAATAATGATGGGATCCTATGGCATGTGTCTGATTCCCCACAGTGCAAGAAGATTGATTTATTGTACCCTAAATTCAGTGAAGAAGTCAGGAATCTAAGACTTGGGCTTTGTACAGATGGGATGAATCTGTACAGGGCATTGAGCAGACAACATAGCACTTGGACAGTTATGCTTGTTATATACAATTTTCCTCCTTGGTTGTGTATGAAAAATAAGTATGTTATGTTGTCGTTGTTGATATCGGGCCCTAAACAACTTGGAAATGATATCGACATTTATCTTGAACCTCTAATTGATGACTTGAAGAAACTTTGGGGTGAAGGTGTGATGACCTATGATGCTTCACGAAGAGAGACATTTCGTTTGCATGCTATGTTGTTTTACACTGTGAATGACTTTCCAGCATATGGGAATTTGTCTGGATATAGTGTCAAAGGATCTAAAGTGTGTCCTATATGTGAAGAGAACATTGATTCAATATGACTAAAACACGGCGGCAAGACTGTATATCTTGGTCATCGAAGGTTTCTTCCAAAATTCCATATGTATCATAGGTTGCGCAAAGCATTCAATGGACAGAATGAGGAACGGAGTGCACCTAAACCTATACCAGGAGAGGATGTTTATGAAAGAGTAAAAGACTTTGCCAATGAATTTGGTAAGAGATCATAATGTACGATTGCCACATGGAGTGAAAAATCTTTATTCAAGAAGAAGTCAATATTTTTGGATCTTCCTTATTGGAGTTCTTTGGCATTCAGGCATTGTATCGATGTCATGCACGTTGAGAAAAATATCTTTGATAGCGTCATTGGTACTCTGTTGAATATACCAGGTAAGACTAAAGATGGGATAAAATCTAGAATGAACCTATGTGAAATGGGAATAAGGATAGAATTAACAGAAGTAGTTAGTAACGATCGGAGAACATACATACCTCTTTCTTGTTACACGTTGTCTAGAAAGGAGAAGAAAGCTTTTTGTGAATGCTTGGTAAATGTTAAGGTGCCACAGGGTTACTCATCCAACATTCGTACATTGGTATCAGTGAAAGATATGAAGTTGATAGGTCTTAAATTTCATGATTGTCACACTCTAATGCAACAAATATTTCTCGTGGTAATTTGATCTATATTGTCGGAGCATGTAAGGTTTGCAATCACCAGACTTTGTTTCTTTTTCAACAGTCTGTGTAGCAAAGTTATTACCCTGATACTCTCGATAAATTGCAAAGAGAAGTGGTTGTTACCCTATGTCAGCTTGAGATATATTTTCCTCCTTCTTTCTTTGATATCATGGTACATCTTGTTGTCCACTTGACTAGGAAAGTGAAAATGTTGAGACCAGTTTTCTTGCATTAGATGTATCCCTTTGAACGATACATGAGCATTTTCAAAGGTGATGTTTGAAACCACTATCGGCCTGAAGGGAGCCAAAGGGAGTATTATTGAGGGTTATGTGGTGAGAGAGATTATGGATTTTTGCAATGACTATCTGAATGGTAATGATGCTCCTGTTAATGACAAGAATATTGAGGAGCATTTTGGCACAAGAATTTTGGGATCACGGATGAAAGCAATCAGTCGTGAGCAGTTAGAACAAGGTCACTTGTATATTTTACACAACATCAATGAAGTGAGTGTTTATATCAAGGAACATACCAATTTCATCAAGAGACAATATCCTCAAGCCAATTCAATGTGGCTTTCTAGAGAGCATAACAAGACATTTATTAAGTGGTTTGAAGATAAAGTCTTACATCAACTATCTCAAACACCAAATAATCTTACTCAAATTGTAACATCCCATGATTTGAGGCCTCAGATAACATGATCTTAAAAGGAATGATTGGACTACCCATAGGTGCACCTCCTTTTCTGGGAGCCCATCTCTAAGGAATTCCATAGTTAAGCATGCTCAGCTTGGAGTAGTACTAGGATGGATGACCAGTCGGGAAGTTTCTCCTGGCTTGCGTGTGAGTGGACAAAAAGCGTGCAGTTAAGGCTAGTAGTGGTCTGTGGGGCCAGTCGTCATTCCTGAAACTCTACTAGAGCCTTGGGCAGTGGGCCCGGGCATTACATATGGTATCAGAGCCATAACCCTTCCAGTAGGTGGGGCCCACATGGGAATGGCATGCGAGTCTTGAGCCGTACGGTCCAGGCATGTAGGAAAGGGTTGTCCATGGTTCATGTAGCCACCCTTGCGTTGGTATTATGTGATCAGGAGTTGGGTGTCCATGGGCCATTGTGGGTCTGCAGTGAAATGGGGAAGAGATTATGAGGCCTTATAGTTGAGCCTTGACGAGGACGTTAAGAGTCTAAGTGGGGGAGACTGTAACATCCCATGATTTGAGGCCTCGGATAACATGATCTTAAAAGGAATGATTGGACTACCCATATCACCAAGTTGCACCTCCTTTTCCGGGAGCCCATCTCTAAGGAACTCTATAGTTAAGTGTGCTCAGCTTGGAGTAGTACTAGGATGGGTGACCAGTCGGGAAGTTGCTCCTGGCTTGCACGTGAGTGGACAAAAAGCATGCAGTTAAGGCTAGTGGTAGTCTACAGGGCCAGTCGTCATTCCTGAAACTCTATTAGAGCCTTGGGCAGTGGGCCCGGGCATTACACAAACTATCAAATGCCTCGCCTTTAAACCAAAATTGAATGTTATGTCTTATGAAGGGTTTGGCATAAATGGATTCTCATATTACACAAAGTGTCAAGATTATAAGAGTGTCGTCCAAAACAGTGGGGTCACCCTTCAAGTGTCTTCATTGTTTTTTGCAAGTGCAAAGGATAAGAGTCCACGTGAAGCTAAAATGTCATATTACAGTGTCATTGAAGACATATGGGAGTTTGATTACATAAATTGCAGAATTCCGCTCTTTAAATGTAATTGGGTTGATAACACCAAAGGAGTTATAGTGGATGAATTGGGTTTCACATTAGTGAACTTTGAAAAGATTGGCGAGAAGGGTGAACCACTCATATTGGCATCACAGGCGAAACAAGTATTTTATATCGATGATCCTACAAATGATAAATGGTCGGTTGTTCTTCATGGTAAAAGACAGTCCATTGAAGATCCTATAGATGAAGAACAGTACTATGATAAGTATGATGACTCCAATCCATTCTCAGTTGGGTTGCCAACACCACCAAATATTGAAGCTAATGAAGACTTGTATGTGCACGGAGATCACAATGAAGGATTGGTAATTAATAAAAGATTGCAATATTAGAGGCATGCATGTTTATATTTTTTTATATGTTTTATTTTTATGAATATGAACTTTACAATGTGAATGTGAACTTTACAATGTGAATTACTTTACAATGTGAATGTGAACTTTATAATATGAACTTTACAATGTGAACTTTATAATGTGAATGTGAACTTTCAGATGGTTGAGCATTCTCCTGATGACTGTGTTGATGATTACCATGAGGGTGAGGACGTCAATGCACTACCTCACAATATAAGTTTTAAAAATATATCTCTGAGGTTTCTATCTATATTTTCATTTATAGTTATATCCTATAAGTGTGTTTTTTTGTCAAATTTTAGGTTGGTGATGTACCCCCTGAACAAATTGGGGCACTTGATGAGCAGCAAAAAAATTGAGAAAGTGAGGGGCATCACAATGATGAACAAGTTACTACAGCAAAGGGGCAATGGACCCAAACTGGATGTGGATTTCGATAATGTAGGAAATCCAGTTGGTGTGAACTGCAACTCATTTATTTCATATCTTGGAGATCTTACTCACAACCATTGTAGTCCTAACGTAAAATCTTGGCATAAAGTTCCTAAGGGGAAGAAAGACTTAGTATGGAAGGACATATGCGTGAGTTATTATTATTTACAATTCTATTTTTATAGATTACTAATTTTTAGGATACTAGTTAATAGTAATTCTATTTTGCATAGTATATTTGATCTGGATGAAAAGTTGTATCATAAATGCGCGATGCAATGCTGTGGGAGGGTCCTAAGGAACTATAGGTCAACTCTCACCTGAGATTACATACGTGATGCTGAGAAGAGGTTCTTGATTGATTTCCAAATTTTAGACATTGATCACTTTTTGACTAACTCTACACTAATAATTTTTATTTGTATTCTCTTTAAAAAATAAATTTAGGCAGAAGGCAGCCACTGAGCAATGGAACTACCTGGACCCCAAAGACTGGAAGAAGTTTGTTACCTAAAGAAAAATGGATGAATTCAAGGTATTAAGCACCACTCCCAATTTAATTAATATATGTTCTTATGTATTCACATATTCAATATTAACCTTTAGTGTTACTAACCAAATCAATATGTTTACTAACTAGTGATGCTCAACGAGCAAGGTGTGCATTGAATGTGCATTGAATGTACAGATTTTGCATTTTCCCATGTGGGATTTTTGATTCCATTTTTTATTAGTCTTGTAGATACAGATCCTTCTTCAAGTACTTCATATTGTTGTGCTGCTTTTGAATATTTTGGTAAAAATAAGAATACGGTGATAATAGCTCCATTCAATGTCAAGTAAGTTTACTTTTCTTATAATTTGGACTTAAGAAAATTACATTTTTATTGTGGATTTTGAGTTATTAATTTTTAACTTTCTTACCTGTAGTGGTAGGCATTGGGAGTTACTAGTTATTGTCCCCAAGACGTTCACTGTCTCTTATCTAGATCCTGCGGGGAACGAATTGAATACATTATATGGACACACAATGAAAAGGCCATTATTCCCGTGAGAAATATTTCATATTTTTATATCTGTTAACATATGTTATTACATTACTATTTAATTATGCAATTTAATGTGTTACATTAACATGTAAAGCTTTACAAGAGTTCAAAAAAGTTGGAGGAAAGGTCCCCAGGAAAAAGAATCAACCACTAATTTGGGAGAATGTGAAAGTAATTTTCCGAATCCAATGTATATATTATTTATGTGAATTGTGCTTATTTGTATTTTTGAATATTTTGTATGTTTCAATCTATAGTGTGCTACACAAGATAACGGTTGGGCATGTGCCTGCTATGTGATGCGATTTATGGACCTAATCATCAAATATGCCGCAATAGAAATTGATACTATACATAAGGTATTATATATAGTCTCATTAGAAAATATGAAATATATCAATCTTATCATATATTATTAATTATATATAACTTCAGTATAGGTGGAATGTTATTAGATGTACATACTCCCTATACGAGGGAGGAATTAGATGTCGTAAGAGAAGAATGGGCAAAATCCCTACAAGTAGTGGGAATTTTTAAATATAATTGGGTATCTGATGACAATGATGATGATGAATAAAGAATGATATTTCTAAACTTTGTTCTCATAATTATTTTTGTGTGAATGTGAATGACTTTTTCTAAATTGTTATGTGTGAATGTGAATGACTTTTTCCAATCAATACATGAATGGTTGAATGTGAAAAGAGATGAAATGAATGGAACTGTATGTGAATGTAAATGACTTTGTAGGTTTCTACGTGTATCTGATCAATACATGTGTCTAGATGTGAATGACTTTGCAGGTTTGTGGCATGTTGTTGGCTGATATCAATAGATGTTGTAAACCTGCAGTTCAGAATTGAATTGCAGGTTCTGCATCCTGCTCACCAGTCATACAGTAGGCCTACAAACTGATAAGAAAAGAACATAGGCGTTGGTTATTTGTATAAAACTGACACCAAAGACTTACAACATCAGTTGTTAGCCAAAAATAGATGTCTTTTCACTTGTTGGCGTCGGTTATTTGTAAGAACTGACGCATATTGTGGCTAGGTACCACAACCGTGTTGGAAAGCACGGCCGTGCTGGAAGGGATATGGCGTCGGTTAGTAGCATAAAACTGACGTCTTTATTCTGTTACGGCGTCGGTTATTAGCAAAAACTCGACGCTTATAGTTCCCTTAATGGCGCATTTTCAGTGGCGGGAAGGGTTATGGCGTCGGTGTTTGTTTAATAACCGACATCTTTGATCATGATATGGTGTCAGTTTTCGTTAAGAACCGATGCTTATAGTTCCCTTTTTGGCACATTTTCGATGGCGAGAAGGGTTATGGCGTCGGTTAGAAACTGAGACTGAAGGTGTCGACTTTTAGTGGTTCCCACTTGGGTGTTGCTTAGAAACTGATGCTAAAGGCTCTAAATAACTGACACCAAAGGCCTTTTCTGTAGTAGTAGTAGTAAGCATTTTGTTCTCGTATTCTTATCATGACTCAAATCATAAATCTTAATAAAATCTAATCTTAGAACTTTATCATGACATAGTACATCGTAATCTTATAACATCAACATGAAATGAATTCTCAATACATCCTGATCTTAATAGAGTGTTTATCTTGAAAACTTAATCATGTCCTAATATGTTCAGAAATGTATATTCTTACGTCTTACTTAACTCTAAAATTTGAATCATTCTAAAAAAACTAAATAACTTTTTAGATATCATATCTCTATCTATATAAGAAATCTTAATAGCATATTTCTACTTGAAATCTTACTTACATGGTTATATCACATAATCATGGAAGTATGACAATCTTAGTTGCATATGTTATCTTGTAATCTTATTCATCAATATGATTCTTTACTAAGAAATCTTATAGGAATATGATACTTTAATTTCCTCATGAACCTGGTTCATTGATCTCAATAATTCTAAGAAATCAGAATAACATATCTCTACTTGAGATATTGGGTATATGAGACAACACCATCATGGAGGTGTGAAAACTTTGATTGCACATCTTACTCAAAATCTTAGAATAGTAGAACACATAAATCATAATGTCTTATCTGAGACACATGTAAATATTTTGAGCTTAATAAATATGAATACGAATACTCATGGGTGTGAACCACTTACCTTTGTTGTAAAAACCTATGTTTAGTCCTTGAACCTTTAAATCAAGACCCTATTTCCTAAAAATATCATGAGCAGTTCATGAATATCCATTAAACCCAAAACCCATTATTCTTAGGTCTAATTAGGTTTTCCATACCATCTTACATGTATAGGAGAATTTACCAAAAGTCACGTCACTTATACATAGTTACTGGTCTAATAAGTTATACACATGTCCCATATGTTCAACTAATATTTTGGTGATATTTGAGATATTTACTTATCATCGTGCCATTTTCTTGAATTAGATTAGGGTTACCACTCCTAATTGAGCATTCAAGCACAATAATATGAAGTCTCACGTCATTCATTATGATCATACGTATTACACCAGTTCTAGACATCATTAGCAGTCTAAAATCTTTTTCTAGGATCTAATGCCCCATTACAACTATTTATCACTAACAATCCATTATTATATGAATGCATCACTTCTCATGAAATCCATGACTATTTCATTATTCAACCCCAAAAGCTAACATTTTTATGAAAATCTAGACCTCAAGAGATTTCATTCGATACCTTACACTCAAACATACAGTATACCAATCATAAGATATGATTTAATCAAAATATTACCTTTCTAGCCATCCATGCATAATCCAGCGTTCAGGAATGAGGCTCCTCCTTATAATGGATTTCAAGCCTTGGATCCCACATAGGATCTGCTCACAGTATGGATCCGCCAACCCATAGAGCGCGGCTTGCCATCTATCCAGGTGTGAGCGACCTCTGTTTACTCTATAAAACAGAGCAGTGTTGTGGGCAGGTCCTCCGGTGAGAATCCATGGGTGCTCAGACGCTATGGCTTGAAGAACGACCTTCCTGGTCCTATCAAAACATTTGCACATCACTTTGATCATGATCCAACTTCATAATCCCTTCCCTAGACTTGGCGCCCTCTTCCCTAGCACCTCCAGGGACAGTGCTACTGTGACAGCCATGGAAGAGGAGGATTCTCTTCAAAATATGTGATCCTCGTGTGATGGGGAAAGATCATTGTGTAGTTCATCTATGGCACTAGATTCCTTATGCGGAAAAGAATGGAGATCGTTAAAATACACTTACTATTACAGATCTAGGTCACTCAACCATCGTTGGTTTTGGAGGCTAGGAAGTCAGATGTGCATCCTTGGATCTGGAAGCGGAAAGGCACAGAACTTCTTCGGCAGTCGACCTTCGCCCCTCTTTGACCTGATACCCTATGGATCAAGTTGATGTATCATGCTTGAACATTGATCACCCTTCATCCAGGGTAGCGTGATAGGAAGCCAAGCTGCTGCCAAGGTGGGGCAGCATGTTGCTTGTGGGTGTGGTGGTCTCCATGGTGATGGGTAATGCTAGACCAGTGGCATAGAAGATGATGAGTAAGAGCATGATGATACAAGAGAGCATGTAGCTGACGGTGAACGTGTTTGTAGGAGGAGGAACTCAATGATGAGGAAGGTATCAGATTAGGGTCTTCTTATATAGGTGACAGTCAAGGGGTGATAGGTTTCCTCACAAGTCGCGGAAGGTCACAGGCTTGATGGATGTCGTCTAGGCGTAGGGGAAATAACATATAGAAAATTTAGGGTTTTGTAGATGTGTAAAACATCTGAATGAATCAACATAGTAGCAAACTCTAGGAAAGAGTTTGAGACATCATATTGGGTTGATGATAGGTAATTAAAGCCCATACATATAGATAGATAGATATATTTTGAGTAATAAAATTATGCTATTTAGGATTTTATCATATGCTTTCTTTCCCAATCACTTGAGGACTCTAGGGTCATCAATATGAGACCAGACCTTTCACGTTACTTAAATTGAGTGTGAGAAATCTAAAAATCCAGTTACATTTTAGTTTTAAGAGTCACAATATCTCATTAGTCCCTTTTTAAGTTAAACGCATACTCAATCGTTCAATATTGTCTAAAAAGTAGGGGCTCATATTTGATGAAATTAAATTACAAATGGATTATTGATATACAATTATCTCTGAATTAGTGGAACATGGTTTCAACATTATAATTATTTCATATTGTCACCTTAGGGTTCAGTTGAAGCATATATTCCTAAATGTGAAATTTTGGGTTTATTTGCATTGAAGTCCAAGATCTATTAAGACCGAATTTTTATTTTACTCAAAATTAGGATGTTACAGTTTCACCCTCTTTACTGATATATCAAGAAAACATTGATATCATCAAATGAAATACAAGATCTTATATGACATATATGTACTACTCATTTAGATAAAACAATCACTTGTAACCAAGGAGATTCAACTAGACAAACCTCTTTATTCAATTATACAACAATTTTAGTCATAGCCGAAAATCCTAGATTTTGCTATTTTCATATAAACTCTGCAATTACTTTAGGAATTCTCATTTAGATAATTTATATGCATTTCTAGTATAATTTATAACCTAGAATCCATCACAATAGAGAAATAATATATTTCATATCATCTTGCAAAAGCTAGGTCAAAAGGGTAGTTTCGGGTTTGTAGTCGCATACAAAATAAGTAAAGATTATTGATCATTTAACTCATTTTTGTACAATCTACTGTTTAAAGGAAGTACCCACTCACCCTAAGGTGTGAAAACACCTTAAAAATGTAGCTCATCTCTGAAAATCTTGAATTCATATCAAAACCCTAGTAAATCACTGAATTCTTCTTCCTTTCAACCCAAAAACCCTAGAAATGGGGGATTAGGAAGAAAGAGTGAGAAAAAGGGAAGATTTGATACCATTTCGAATAAAATTAGAGGAGGGATGGAATCTTGACATGTGAGAGAAGATTCACCATGAAAATATATGCAAAGAAGCTAAACTTACTTGATTTCATCATATCTCCGATAGAGAAACCCTAGATCAGCAATTCCACCACTTTCTTCTCTCAAACCCTAACTCTCCCTCTCTCTCTAGGATTTCATTTATTTGGAATGGATCACGAAATATGAGATATACTTGGGTGCTAGCTTGATCATATAGAGCAATTTAGGTGCTTGGATAATTTACATATTAACCCCTCATTATACTTTTTCTTATTTCACCAAATTTTTTTGTTATTAAAAATTACTATAATATTTTTATTTAAGAGGCCAAACATACTCAAAAAATTATGAAAATTTATCATGATATCTAAAATATAACTTCATAGCTCCAGTATAAATTTCAGATCATTTGGAGCTACTAACTAATAACTAAAAATCCTACACTATACTACTAAACAACACTGTGTCAGCATTTCAGTCAAAGTATAGTTCGACCAAGAATCACATTCAAAGAATACCCAAATATTCTAAAAAAATTTCTCCAATATACATGATTAAGTTATCCATATCATATACAAAATTCAATTAATAAAAATTCGTAGAAAATATGAAAAATAATTTACCACACTGCTATCCGGGTCAAATTCCATATTCATGTACTATCAAAACCCTATTTTTTGCCGATTAGGGTTTACATTTCTCAAACCCTAATTCTTCAAACTAAAATCATAATTAGAGTTTCTTCTTAGGTTTGAAGCATCACAATTGAGCTACTATCATTAATAAAGTCTAAACAATGTTCAATATAATCAAGCATGTAATCATTTAGGTAAACCCTAGTGTACCAATTAAGCACAAATGTGGTCATTACTATTCTTACCCCCTTAAAAAGTTTCGTCCCCAAAACATAACTATGCAAACAAAGTATACTCAAAGTTTCTTTTAAAATTCTAAAATCATATGTGTCACTGTACTTTTGTGTTTCATATTTGAATGTTATTTTCAATATTGAGTCATTTGTTTCCCTTCTAATCACAACATATTTTAAGCCAGACTTCTCAATGATAGCTGAAGAATATTTTTTTTGTCACAATCAGTTATAGGAAAGAGATAGATAAATAACTTTTTTCCATACCCTGTTGAGATGTTACCTTGGTACTGGTAATCTAATCCCTCTATCTTAATTCATACACATCAATCTGTACTTATTTTTCTACATCACATCAGAGTTATTAAAGACAGGTATACAGATGTTCATGCTCAAGGTCAAATCACTATTGTCATCCCTTTAACTGTTACAACCCTAAACTATCTAGGGTTTGATCCTTATAAAAAAACATGATGTTACCGTGACATGATTTTACTCCCTTATTTCATTATGCAAACCTTAGCTCTCTTGAGGTTTACCAAAGTATTTCTTGTCTTTACCACTTGAATTTTCTTTATCTCACTTGACCATTTTGATATATTACTTTCTTGATCTACCCTGCTAGGGTTTCATCATCATATTATGTGTCATTAGTACATTCAGTAGATGTGTCTCTCAAGACGGTTGTGAATTGTTTATGATTTATTTCCTTATCACTTCATCCCATGTTACACTCACTAAGGAGGATACAAAAGAGAAGTTGATTTTGAGACAGAGAATTATAATCTTTGAGTATTCACTTAACACAATTCTCATATTAGTCATCATCAAGGAAACTAGACTATTTCACATTTCCTCACATCTCACAATCTCTCTCTTTTATCATCTATATTACTCCCTCATGTTTCAGCCCCTTCTTTATTTTCTATCATCGAATACCTATTTGCTACTCTTCCCTATGTCATTATTTACTTTTACATATATCTTATGATCATGTTTTTCACTCTTGTGTATGATTCCATATTTCATGCCATATAAACTTTCTTATCATCCTTTTACTTTTATCTAGTTGAAATTCTAATTCAACATCCTCCCTAATAGCTTCATCTTATGCATAATATATTACATGTCCTTCATTTTGAATCAAACGTCTCATGCAGGGGTCAACCATAGCTTCCTTTTTAATCAAGCTTTTATGTTTTGAATACAATTTACCTTTATATGAGTTGTTCATTTATTTAGCCGTACATTTGTTCTTCTTTTAAGATCTAGTTCCATTTCATCACTAGGAACCTATTGAACACACTTGATGTCAACTAGGTTGCTACTAAATAGAGACATTGAATCAAAAGCTAGTAAGGATGAATATTTTAAACTTTATGATAAAAGTACGCATTCCATGCTCCTTGTTATATCATGTAACCCTTATTTGTAAATCAAACTCATCATTTCCATCACTTTTTTTTGTTTCATCTTAGTTTCTTACCCTAGTCTTATAATTTACATGTTTATCTAGTTCTCTTCACTTTCATTTTTCTAAACTTCACTTCTATGTACTTATTGCATACTTAACTTTTTTTCCTCCTATTTTCCTTTTGTTGTAGAGTACATAAGTACATTTTACTCAATTATATGATCCATTCATTCTAATTGATTCTTTCTATCTTGGCTTTCCATGTAGTTTTCTCTTGTCTTTCCTTGATTTTAGATTGGATAAAGTGCCACAACTAGTTATACAACTTAGTTCTCTTTATCCATCCTTTCTTCTTCATTTTGTATGTTACATACTAATGTATGTCTTGTATTTATATCCCTCTTCCTTCATTCCCAACTTAGGGTTTCTTATCTGAGGCCCCAAAGTTGGATCTCAGATATTAATTCCAATTTATTCTTAACTATTCTAACCTTTCTCTCATATTTCAACATCTTAGTGTATGTACATTCTCATTATGATATGGGTCTAATTATCCAGAGTCTACTCTTATTATATTGTTAATAGGAGTCGTCAGATTCTAATAATGTATCCTTCTAGCTGGACCAGGTCGAACATGCAGTCTTGAAGCCTAGAGCTACTCAAGATTAACCGACTTCTATATACCTCAAACATATAAAAAGAATATCCACTTAGGGTAAATTCATTTAAAGATAAATTCTGGTCTAATTGATACAAAGAATGTAAATAATAATTGAGTAACTTCATAGTGTACAAGAATCTTAAAGGATCACGTATATTTCTAAGAAATGAATATTCAAATTCCAATATATAAGAGCATTTCCATTGATATCCAATCCAAGAAACAATATAAAATAAGAGTTACCTCACATTCTATTCTTATGCTCAATTCATTCATTTCTTTTCGGTCTTCTAACCCTAATATTTCTAGGTTTCTCTCTAGACCATCCTTCCTCTGCATACCTGGCTAGGGCATCCAGAGAAGAATAGACAGAGTAGCTTGATACTAGTCAACCTAAGTAATCAGACATCAGGCCAGGGTGTCTAAATACTTAGACCTCCCAGAGCTATAGACGCATCACCTCCTAACTTCCACACTAATAACTCTGACTTTCTATCATCATAGTCCCTAATAACTCAACCTAAGCTATGATACCAAGTTGTTACACCCACATCCCATGATTACCACTAATCATGAGATTAGGGCATAAGTTTGAGGATTATACTTAATACAAAGTTCACTCCCAACTTTTCTTTTCCTTTTTCCTTTATTTCAAACTCTTTGTTTTCTCACATTCAATCACATAAATAAACTTTACAAAGGAATTAAACCTTGATTACTCAAATATGATCTCAACATTAATGATACACATCCAAACATTCATTTTGTTCCTCACATTTCCATGTACATACAACATGATAACCAAATATATACTCTATCATTAAGGAAACAAAGATACAAATCATCATTTTGAATTCTCGCTCAACTCTATACAAGGACCTAGAGTGACAAGGATCGAATGAACTTAACTAATATCATACTTAACTCCTATGGCAGATCTACTCTGATGCAATGACATCTTCAGTCCACGAGTTATCCCTAAAAATTGTGAGTAGAGGGGTGAGCCTACTCGCTCAGTGAATGAGTACTTCAAAGAAATAGTCTAAAGCACTGATATAATTATAGATATATTGTTTTGCAACTGATATCAATTATAACAGCGGTAAGCTCTAAAGAGACTAATCATTCACAAACATAAATATTGCAGAATACTCTAGACATCTACAAGTGTGAATCAATATATGAACATGCTTGATTAACCACAAAGAAAACTAATAATCCAGAAACATACAAAGAACAATTGAATAACTGCACACACTTGGTTAACCTCTCATTTATCTTATAATGCATCAGTAGTAATATACAAATATCTAAACAATTTTCTCATTATTCTCTTTGTAATCTTTCATTAACTTTGACTTGACCTGACTACTGAATTGACTACTACTATGTTGGCCAACTAAACATAACCGACTGGTCTGACTATTGTACTCTTTATCTGAACTCAATTGAACTCAATTAACTTTTCTTTTTACTTTGTCCCTGAACTCACTTGGATTGTACCATCCAAGCAAAAGCCACTATTGTGTGACTTACCGTACAAGTCTTAAGGTAAACCTGGGACCTTAAGACTACTACTAACTACCTCAGTCTATAGTGAGGTTGTCACGCCTGGCCTAACGGTAGCTAAATAACATCTATAAACTATGGGCCCTTGTCCTAGGTACTCAAGAGTGGTGCCTCTAGGCTAAAAAGCCTCAGCTCTACGTAATGTGGTTCTATTGGGCAGACACACAAAATAGAGTAACTACCAGAAGAAGTAGGTCCACAAGGGTTGTATACTTCAACTGGTGGGTACCACTAGATCTCCAATTATTATTGGATACCCCTACTACTGAAATAGTACCACCAGGATCTCTGGTTATTATTGGGTACTATGCTACTCAACTGAAGTACCACTGATATCCAATCAGTTATTGTTAGATATTCAGTTCTGGGCTACTTCTTCCTATATCTGATAGTCCATAGCTTGTTTCACCCATCCCGGTACAGACCTCCAGGGAGGGTTCTACGGTGTTCAGGGCATCTATTATTACTATTGTAGTTTTACTGACTACTCGATCTATTGGATTGAATTCACTGATAATACTTAGTTGAATGCATAACATATTGGTTACCCTTATCTTAGGGTTTCTCATTTTTTAGATGCTTAACATACTGATTACCCTTCTCTTAGGGTTTCTCATTTCTCATGCACATAAAAGAATTTGCATATGTTTAAACAGATATCATGTCTAATGATATAAACATTTACATTCAACATTTCTCGTATCCATGCATGGCATCAATGACATCCCTGTCTAGGGAAATGCCTTTTCTATTTTCTTAAATTACCATAACAACTTATGCATTTCATGTCAATTAACTCAGCTAGAGATTTTTGCATCACAAATCAAAATGTGTATGCATATAAAATGATATTTAGCTAGAAACTCGAATTATCACATAACTCATTTCAATCAGTCATGCATATGAAACCCTAGAATGAATTTAACTAGGGTTTCTAAGATATTCATTAAAATATCATGCATCAAGAATAACCTTAAACAAATGAATTTATAATAATAAAGAATCACATCAGTTGAATTCATGAATCTATTCGCAAACTTCCAATTTTTCATTCATTTAGGGTTTCAACCTCTTTACTGATATATCAAGCAGACATTGATATTATCAAATGAAATATAAGATCTTATCTGACATATATGTACTACTCATTCAGATAAAACAATCACTTGTAACCAAGGAGATTCAACTAGACAAACCTCTTTATTCAATCATACAACAATTTTAGTCATAGCTGAAAACCCTAGATTTTATTATTTTCATATAAACTCTGCAATTACTTTAGGAGTTCTCATTTAGCTAATGTGTATGCATTTATAGTATGATTTATAACCTATAATCCATCACAACAGAGAAATAATATATTTCATATCATCTTGCAAAAGCTAGGTCAAAAGGGCACTTTAGGGTTTGTAGTCGCATACAAAATAAGTAAAGATTATTGATCATTTAACTCATTTTTGTGCAACCTACTGTTTAAAGGAAGTACCCACTCACCCTAAGGTGTGAAAACACCTTAAAAATGCAACTCATCTCTAAAAATCTTGAATTCATATCAAAACCCTAGCAAATCATCGAATTCTTCTTCCTTTCAACCCTGAAACCCTAGAAATGGAGGATTATGAAGAAAGAGTGAGAAAAGGGGAATATTTAATACCATTTTGAATCAAATTAGAGGAGGGAAGGAATCTTGACATGTGAGATGAGATTCACCATGAAAGGCTATGCAAAGAAGCAAAACTTACTTGATTTCATCATATCTCAGATAGAGAAACCCTAGATCAACAATTCCACCACTTTCTTCTCTCAAACCCTAACTCTCCCTCTCTCTCTAGGATTTCATTTCTCTGGAATGGACCACAAAGTGTGAGAGCTACTTGGGTGCTAGCTTTCTCATATAGAGCAATTTAGGTTATTGGGTAATTTACACATTAACCCCTCATTATACTTTTTCTTATTTCAATAGATTTTTCTGTTATAAAAAAGTTATTGTAATATGTTTATTTCAGGGGTCAAACATCCTCCAAAAATTATAAAAAGTTATTATGATGTCTGAAATATAATTTCATAGCTCCAGTATAAATTTTAGATCATTCAGAGTTACCAATAAATAATTGAAAATCAAACACTATACTACTCAACAACACTCTTTCAGCATTTCGGTCGAAGTATAGTTCGACCAAGAATCACATTCAAAGAACACCCAAATATTCTGAAATTTTTCTCCAATATGCATGATTGAGTTATCCATATCATATCCAAAATTCAATTAAATTAAAAATCATAGAAAATATGAAAAATAATTTACCACACTACTATCCCGATCAAATTCCATATTCATGTACTATCAAAACCATAATTTTTGTCGATTAGGGTTTACATTTCTCAAACCCTAATTCTTCAAACTAAAAGCATAATTAGAGTTTCTTCTTAGGTTTGAAACATCACAATTGAGCTACTATCATTAATCAAGTCTAAACGATGTTTAATATAATCAAGCATGTAATCATTTAGGTAAACTCTAGTTTACCAATTAAGCACAAATGTGGTCATTACATTTCCTCACAACTAAATGTTTCTGCCAAAACTTTGATTTCTGTCCAAATTTGTATTTACATCCAAATAACCGATTTTACTTCAATAAAGTTGCTTTCCTCTAGGAACTAATTAGTACCAAAAAATAGGTTCTTTCTAACTAAATAATTTTTCATAAAGTCATTTCCTTCTATAAAAGCTTCCCACCAAATTAATTATTGTTTCAGTAAGTAGTTGTATTGTTTACACAAATTTGAGCAATGAATCAAACATATATAGTTATATATTCTTCTATTAAGAATATTATAGCAATATTTAAGAATAAATTTTTGTCAAGTGAATGTCCTCTATATTATTTTCTGTCTAAGAAAAAGTTTTCAACCAAAATGAATTTCTATCTAAGTAGTTGCAAGTACAATATATTGTTTCAATATCTTTTTTCTTCTATTAAGAATATCATGTGTATACCAAAAATGTTATTGCTTTCAAGTGAATAATTTGCTACCATTTTTCTAGTATTCAATAATTTTAAGTTTTGACATTCACTTGTTCTGTAAACTAAATCTACATTGTTATTTTTCCTTCTATTTAGAATGTTGTTAAGAATGGAACGTACATGCCAAATGTTCTTCATTATATTATATAATAATTTTATATTTTATATACAAAACTAAATGTGATAAGAATATGTTGTCGTTGTTTATGTCAAAAAAATTCTGTTGGGTTTATCTACTACTCAAATTGATATAATTACACTTGTATTGGTGTTTTCTATAGAAAAAGAAGCTCTGTCTTTCTGGCCCGCAACAAACAACATTTTTAAGGATTTTTCCCTCCACATCCCTTTACTCATGCAAGCATAACCAAACAATATTTTTAAATTATTTCCCCTTCCCTTTTCCATCCCCCTCGCCCTCTTTTTCTAGTTTCTCCCTCCACATCTGTTTCGTTGACACGTACCAAATACAGCCTAAAGTTATCAGAAAAAGAGACCGCGATCACATTTGAAGTTCATCTAGAAATTATCGTGAGAAAGGCCACTCACACACATACGTCTAGTTACGAAACTTTACCAAGTCTGGCGAGACTGCAGCTAGCGGGTTTCAAACATTACTAATGTATCCAGATTGCAGATTTATAAATCAAAGAAATAATTCATAATAGATTGAGACACGCTTATGTCTTCAGCGTTATCGTGATTCAATGTCGCCCCCTTTAAACACAACGAAAAATCGATGCAATTATTATGTGATACTGTACGATTTTGACCTAGAAGATAAGCTCAAAAGAAGAAAAAAGTAATTTACAAGACTGAGATCAAAATTGTATGGTAGGATACGGCATACCACAATTCGCACTCGTACAAGTAAATCGAGTTCTGCGAGAACTCGGCTGAAATATAATTTTAGGTAAGAGTTCTTTTGCTCAGACTCTTGTGAACCAAATGTGGGACCATGCTTTATAAGAGTTCTTTTGCTCAGACTCTTGTGAACCAAATGTGGGACCATGCTTCATTTGCAACGGAGTTACCGAACGTGGTGTGATATTTTAGTCACTTCAAAAAAACATCGTTTACACGGCCTTGGATCGCAGGATTCATGTAGTGAAAGATTTCACAGTTACCGACAAACTAAGCACAACCCATCAACGAAGTCAAAGCATGCGTAATACAATTCCAGCGCATATTTGAAAACGATATACTTCAAATTTGGAAAAATTAGGTATAAAGCGTCAATTTAATGACTAAGCGATGTCCAGTTATGATATCACGGTTTGCCAGGATCTGGGTTTCCACGTTATGTATAGCTCCTCTGTCAGCCTTTCTAGCCCCTCGAGATTATAAAATCCGAACTGGCTTAGTCGATAGATCTAAATTAATTTATCTAAATTCCATCTTATTTCTGTTTGATAACTCAATCTCATCGCAAGCACTCATTAGATAAAATTAACTTTGTAACTTGTGTTTTTCAGTGTTGCAAGTAAAACAAAATAACACAAGACGGTCAAATTCAAATTGGAATCTCTAAATCTTGTTAAGAACAGGACTGACTTAGTCTAAATTAGAGGATTACGAAATTCATGTGAACCTCATCAGTCTGATTTATGCCAAACAAAACAAGATTAGAATTAGTCGGGATTAGCACCTACGTGGAAAGAAAGTGCCTGATCTGGATCAGATCTCGAACGAAACAATACCCTAATGTTCAAAACGCAGGATCCATCACATGCAGTGGCGTAGCCACAGCCAAGCACCATTAGGCAAGTGTCTGACCCAGTTTTACAAAACAATCTATAATTTACGTTTAAGAAATCCGTTTCCGTGAATTTAGATAGCCAGTGCCCACCCCAATAAATGCTCATACCTAGTTGAATTGCCTCGTTCTTTGACTTGTCCTTTATGCGTGCCTTTTCATATTCCCATCTAACTGATCTTGTATTCATTTGTTATTCACAACGATGCAATCACATGGCTTTTAATTGTGATAGCATCTTTCTGTTTTCCTAGATAGAATTAATGTTGACTAACTATTGAATGGTAAACAACTTTCCGTTTTGTAGTTTCCAATTAAATAGTTGTGCATATTATTAATATGTATTCTACCACAATAGTTGTGCATATTAATAATATGTATTGTGCCACATTTCTTCTAAATAAATTATAGTTTCCTATAACTATTACCAAGTGCATACATTTTCTTTCGAACAAAAAATTTATAATTATAGTATTGGCAAAGTTACTATCTCATTATTATATATACAAGACGATTCTACCGTTTCTAGTATAGCAAGTTTGACTCATAAACTTCTAACTCTCAGTTTTATGTTACTATTTTTGCAGTTTTATTTTTCTCCTGTGTAGAAATCAGAGACTACAAAGATGTGTGATTTATTCTTATCGGAGTAACACCAGTGTATGACACATATCTCTCGCCGATAAATGATGTTGTTATAAAGGATCTGTGTTACAACAATAGAATTGATCCTCACACTCACAATGTTCTAGTAGCATCTGAAGACTGCGTATTGGAAATATTGTTGTTTGTTTGAGAAGTGCACAAATTTCTTCATACGGTAACCACTTTTCTATTTACATTTTGTTGTTTACACTTGTTTGAAGTTACTAGTTGTGCCTACTACTATACACTAAAGTTCCGTTAAAAACATTTTATTCATCAAATATTTGTAAGATGATATTTAAAAGTTTCTTAATGTGTATGCTATTTCTTATTTCTTGCATCATTCATTGTCAACATTGTAGTTATTTTAGTCTATCATGAGAAGATTTTATAAGAGAAAGTCTCCTCATGAACAACAACCAACTGAGAATTCTAATAACAGTTGTGATGTACATGCATCAATTTCTTCAAAGACCCATCAAATAGAACTAGAGTTAAAAGAAATGATTTTTAATCCGGGGTTGAGGCCACATATATCAAGTTTTTATATCAATGTTCAAGATAATATTCGTAGGGCTTACTTACAGAATGGTCCTTGTCAACCTACAGGCCATAAATTCCCATCTACTCAATTTGGAAATAAATCTCGTCATTTTAATCCATCATGGTTTAATGAGTATCCTAACTGGTTGGAATATAGTATAGATAAAAATGCTGCTTTTTGTCTTTATTGTTATCTTTTTCCCCAAACTGGCCATGATCCGGCATTTGTTAGCAGAAGATATATGAATTGGAAAGATAAAAAGGGATTAGACAGACATGTTGGTAACTTTTCTAGTGCTCATAATAATGCAAGAACTATGTGTGAATGTCTAATGAAACAAGATCAAAACATTAAAGTTGCATTGTTTAAACAAGATGAGGAAATCAAGAAAGAGTATCGTACACGATTACAAGCATCAATTGATTGTGTTCGGTATCTTTTGAATCAAGGACTAGCATTCCGTGGCCACAATGAAAGTACGGATTCACTAAATAGAGGAAACTTTCTAGAGCTACTACAATTTTTGGCTTCTCACAATGAAAATATTGATAAAGTGGTTTTAGATAAGGCTCTTGGGAATATGAAGTTAACTTCGCCAGACATCCAAAAAGACATTTGTAATGTCATTTCCATTGAAATAAGAGACCGAATCATAAAGGAAATTGGAAATGATTCATTCACCATTTTGGTTGATGAAGTGCGAGATGCATCCATAAAAGAACAAATGGCCATAGTTTTAAGATATGTTAATACAAGAGGAGAGGTGATTGAGAGGTTTGTTGGGATTCTACGTCTAACCGATACAAGTTCCATATCTCTTAAGACAGCAATTGATTCATTTTTTAGTACAACAAAACTTAGTATTTCACAGTTACGAGAAGGATATGATGGAGCTAGCAATATGAAGGGGGAACTCAATGGGTTGAAAAGTCTGATCTTGAGAGAAAACACTTCTGCATTCTACATCCATTGTTTTTCTCATCAGCTTCAATTATCTCTTGTTGTTGTAGCTGAAAGTCATCCACTTGTAGCATCATTATTTGAGTCTATTTCAAACATTTTGAATATAGTGGGTGGCTCATGTAAGAGATGTGACTCTCTTCGAGTGAAAGAAGTTGAAAGATTGGATGCTGAGTTGAATTCTGCGGAGCTCAGAACTGGAACCGGATTAAACCAAGAACTTGGTATAAAAAGAGCAATTGATACACGGTGGAGCTCACATTACGCATCTTTCATCAACTTTATTCGTTTATTTTCTTCAATCATTGGGGTTCTGGATATAATTATGGATGACGGAAAAGATGCAAAACAAAGAGGCCTTGCAAATATCTTTTCTTGTCAAATTCAAAGATTTGAGTTTGTCTTTCTTTTGCATTTGATGAAATTAATTTTGGGGAAAACTCATGAATTGTCACAGGTGTTATAAAGAAAAGACCAGAATATTGTAAATGCTATTACACTGGTAAAGTTGTCAAAACAACAATTGCATTCTTTAAGAACTGAAGATGATCAGTGGGAGATATTTATTGTAATCGTTGTTGAATTTTGTAAGAAACATGGGATAGATATTCCAAACATGGATGATGTTTTTTCTCCATCTGGGAGATCAAGAAGAAAGTTAGAAAAGGTTACCAATCTGCATCATTATCGATTTGAGATCTTCAACACCATAATTGATTGGATGCTAACTGAGTTGGATGATCGTTTTAATGAGACTAATACCGAGTTACTTCTATGTGTTGCATGCCTCGATCCAAGTAATGAATTCCTCTCATTTGATAAACAGAAATTGTTACGACTTGCAGAATTTTATCCTTCTGAATTTTCTGAATTAGATCTTGAGAAACTTGATACACAATTGGATACATATATTCTAGATGTCCGGTCTTCTGGTGGTTTCTCATAATTGAAAGGAATTGACAAACTTGCTCAAAAATTAGTTGAAGTTAAGAAAGATAAAGATTTTCCTTTGGTGTTTGAACTTTTAAAATTAGCTCTACTTCTCCCAGTTGCAACGGCTACAGTGGAAAGAGTTTTCTCAGCTATGAAGATTATTAAAAGTCGTCTACGTAACAAGATGGAGGATACTTGACTTAATGATTGTCTGATTCCTTACATTGAAAAGGACATTTTTTCTACCATTGACAATGAAACCATTATCAAACATTTTCAAGGAATGACTAGTCGTCGAGGACAACTTTAATGTATCTATTATAGTTGTTCTATTTTTATTATTTCAAATATTATTTGGTAATCTTGATTTTTTTTCTTTTTATATTGATTTTAGGATTGTGATTTTTTTCATTGAAAAATGATCATATTTGGAGTATCACATTGTATGGTGCCCCCTGATAAAAATTCCTGGCTTCGCCACTGATCACATGTATGGTGTTAATTTATTACAGTAATCCCACTCTCCACGACTCATAAGGGGCATTGATTTTTAGGATACCTGGGTTTGAGCGGGGAAATCGTGTTGCCGAGCAGCCGATCTCATAGAAATGATGAAATGGGACTCAAAACGGCAGCTTGCAGTACCGCCACACATGGCCTAATTTTGAATACCACGTATCCGTTAACACAAATGTCAAAACAATACTAGAACGAATTTCCAGCCATCAGTGATCAGTCTATGCTTCTGTTTATGTATAAATATCAGAATTTCAGATGTTGAGGGCCAAACGGCTCCTTAGAGTACTAAACAATGCTGATGCATGCATGCTTCAAACAAGATCAGTGAAGATAATCATGATACAAAAGCCAGAAGCATCAGAACTCTGAGGCGATAACTATACATATTGTTCATCTAGCAATTCGCTTGTTCCTTGAGCGGTGCATCACATACAAAATGTTTGTTAGAAAGTAAAATGTAAGGGATACTTGTAGAAATACCCTTTGGTATATATTTTTCAAAAAATTACCAAAACTGTGGGCCGTGTCTAGAAAACAGTGGCACTACTTCAAATCTATTATTTTTTCATGCAATATGACGTTTTCTTACATGTGAATTAGCATTGCGTGTTATGATATCTCTATCCAGTTGTATGGTGTATTTCAATCGCTACCCAATGCTCTCCTCCCTGGCGGGGTAAATGATTTTTTAAGACAATCGATAAGGCCTTCACATGAATCATCAGGCAGGACGCAACCTGAATCATGCTCTTGAGGCTCCTGCTTTGAGTGGGGCGAGCGAAGATTTCCATGAACCTGGCAGGCCCTCATCGTTTTGCAATGCTCAGCTTCATCATCCCGAACATTTAAGAAGACATCATACAGGTTTTCTGAATGAAAAATGAAAACTTAGTACGCATAGTACCGATAAAAATGTTTGTCTGAAACTTTTCAAGAACAAAATTCAAATACATCATATCAAGGGAGATTTAGGTGACTTGTTTTTGGGAGAAAATGGCAACAGTGCTGCAAAGACAATACAAAATTAATGATGCTTTTCTGAGTGATTGTTGGTTTAAAACCCATAGAACGATAGAAGTGCAGGAAAGTTTCGTACACATGAACGAAAACCAATGACAAGAATAATCTCACAACTGAGTTCAGAATTAATACCAATTTTTGGTCTTCGAGTGTTAGGAGCTCTTGATGTTTGAAATTCATCTGAAGATGATATAAAATGTCAAAGACGATCAGAAAAAGGGTGACAATACAAATAAGTACTCCTACCAAACATGTACAAGTCTTCATCCATGTAATACTTAATAGCAATTTGTGGAGCGGGCAACTTCTTCAGTTCATCTGCAGCATCAAAATGATTATGACATGATTCTTAAAGTTCATGACTTCCAGGATTTAGAAAGGCTAAATGACTGAAATGTTCCTACAATATTGCTCAAAGCAGACTCCCTCTTTGAGCTTGTTACATCGAATTGATTCGGCGAACTAATATTAAAGCTGAAGTTAACTTTCATCAAACTGAAGACCTCAACATTTGTTACCCCAAATACTGTAGCACTCTTCTGTCTTCACAAGAGACACAATGGGTAGACCATGATGGATTTAACTAAGCTATCTATCTATTTGGTTGCTGGCTTTACCAAACTGGAACCTAACAGGAAAGGGAAATTTGTAAATGCAGGAGCATTAGAACTTCCATGGAGCTGTTGGCTTGCCAGCAGGAAGAAACTTGGGAATGGTACCCCATTAACTATCAATTTTTTAGAGGTAGTACCTGGTTCGAGTGAAAAATATATGTTGCAACTTGGAAAGAGTACTGAAAAATCAAGAACAAGCAGGTCATAGGCACCATGGTATAAAAAAACCCGCCTTGAGGCTCTCGAGGCGTAAGGCGAGGCTATCCCATTTGCGCCTTTGAGGCTTATGCCTCGATGTCCTGGACTTAGGCTTATGCCTCAATGTCCTGGACTTAGGCTTATGCCTCACAATGTCTGAGGCTCACCTCAAAGCATTCAAGATCCAAGACTTAGTTGAGGTGTAAACCTCCATTCTGGATGATAATGCATTTTGGTAACCGCTGAACTTTCAACTAATAAGATTATTACAAGCACTCTATTCAGAAAAAATTATCCAGAGTCATTGTAGTTAATTACCATTCTTTTATTACTGAAATTTAAATTATCATTCTCTAAGTGACTTCTTTCAATCGTCATAGAAAAATTAATCTTCGTTTGCTACCTTCTTATTTACTGTGTTGGTGAATTTCATCTCATTATTATCTAATTTTGGATCCTTGTTTCTATTAATTCCAAATTTTGTCTCCTTTTCTTTTTCTTTGCTAATTACATCTTTTGGTCCAATAATACAACTAATTGATATCTTTTTTTTTCTATGTATATTCATTAGTATTGTGATGGTCTTTAATATCTTCTTATCCTTGTTGAGTTTTGTAAATAATTTCTATTTCATTTTAGTTTTGTTTGTATATACATATTTAAGTTACACATGCATTTCCATAAAACATATATAAACATATATCACTATATATATACAAATATGTATATACATGTATAATTTTATTTATTAAGACCCTAAACCCCAACCACTTCCGCTTACTATATTAGGTGTATCTGTCACCCTTGGACAAAGACAAAGATAAACTCTCCCCTGAGAAGATTTTGATGAAAGTAAGGAATACAGGTTGGAGGGATAGGAGTGAGATGAAAAACAGGTGCTTGACATAATCAGAGAAGCTGTGTTTTTTTTATGGCTCAATTAAAGAAAAATGGAACTCGAGAAGGCTGTCACGCTTAAACATCGCACTTGAGAGAGAGAGAGAGAGAGATCTCACACCGCAGAGAGCTTGCCCTCATACTTGAGACACTTCATTCTTGGGAAAGGACGTTTGGAAGTTGAATTCATGTTTGAAAAAAAAAAAATCATTTGTGGTCATACATAGTTTGCTTTAAAAGGTTCAATCGAGAAAAAATAGGGCAGAGAACAGTAGTACACCGTGTTGAAAGACGGCAACAAGAAGGTCACACAAAGTGTCACGTGTGAATTGCATACACAATATCTTGATAACGTACATGTTGTGTGGAATGACTACACGTCGTGTTGAAAGATGAGTAGAACTTTGGAAAGAAGTCACACTGCATATGGACTAGAACACAGCATGTCCGAAACTTGCAGAAGGATAATACTAGTAAGTGACACTTTGTATGTTGAAATAACATAGCCTGTGAAGGTACATGGGTGTAAAGAGACACGTCATGTACTTGAGCTACACGTTATGTGAAAATTGGGGATGATGTTCATTGCAACTCCCAGTAACACACCATCTACTTAAGCTACACGCCGTGTCAAAGGCCGTACGACGACTACAACTGGATGCCATGGTGTGTGTACTGGGTACACAGTGTAACTCTCATACTGGACAATAAGACTGAAGGCAGCAGTATAGACACAACGTGCTGATGATGATACACGTTGTGTGACAGCTTGTTGTAGCAAGATGATGATGAAATTGACACTCTTGGGACTAAAAAGTGATGAAAACGGTACTCTTTAGACTAGACCAGCTGACTTGTCGAGGAAGCCACGATGGGACAAACCACTAAAGACGAGACCCCAAGTTGTTTTAGGCTCGATGATGGCTTAGAGCAGCCATGGTGATGATGATATTGTCGCAGTTGAACTTGTTGTGGAAGAGGACGACTTGGGGAGGACAATGTCGACAAGGGCCTAAGCCCTGATTGGCGGTGGTTGCTTCTAAGACCTAAGCCTTGATTGACGTTGCCGGTTGCTGTGGACGAGATAACGCATCCGGCCTCCGTTACGCTCTTGATAGGGCTAATGACACAACCATGAGCAGCGGACCATGAAGGAGGAGGATGATAATGCGGGAGACATCTTCTAAGGAGAATGAAAATATAGACCGGAGATGATGGAGACGACTATGTCCAATGTTCAAAATTTTAATGAAACAATTAAAATTTTGCCAAAAAATTATGTACTAGTGGCACCCGGCTATGGAAACACGTTACCAAAACTCATTGACCATCGAAATGCGTTTTACAATAATGTACTATGTATAACATATACCATAATTTCTTTGTACAATTTTGTGTCTTTAAGTTTATATATTGTGTTTGCTAACTATCATGACTTCACTAATTGCACCAATAAAATTGACATCGTAATCCCAATGAAATCGAAACAGTTCAGCTTCCTTCACTCAAACATGAGGAGACCCCACACACACATATCCAATATAACATATTATTGCATAAACAAGTGTGTTTACACTAGTAGATTGATCTGGTAAATTTCATAAATGAATTTGTTTATTTTTTCGTCACCGGGAACACATCCGTCGAAATTTCTGTATAAAAAAAAAACCGTGCCCAACAAAAGGGCGTCGAAATCAAGCATTTTCTTCCTTGACTATGTTAGACGATGATGGCTCTACAGGCAGCAATCTAGGGCAATGATGTCTGCCCGTGGGCAAAGATAACCCTAAGGGCAACCAACCAGGACGGGGAGACAACCTTCCTTTCTTTCTAGGGTTAGGGTCCCTAGAAAAATTGCTATGATACCATGTTGGCAGCATTGAATAGACAATATATTGACAATGTGTTTGATACAAGATAAACTCTCTCCTATACATAATAGAGGCGGACACTAGCCCTGACCTAATCGAACTCTATTGGACGACTTGATTGGCCTATAGACAGACCCATATTACATATGACTTGATACTCTTTTTACTTCTAACAATCAACAACGGCATCAACTAAGCCTCTTTATCAACCATATTGGTCAGCTACATGGATCCTTCTTTTTCATTCAACCCAATTGCAGTCGTATTCTTACTAAGATGTGAAAATTCTAAATCTCTCCTTATAAGTTCTCCCTAAATTAGTTTAGGCATGTTTCTCCATTAACTATGGATGCACCAAAATGTGATAAGTTATATTACTTGGGTTCTATTATTAATAACCAAAATGTGTCAAACTTATCAGGCATAAGACTCATAATTCATGAAACGTACAATTAATGGATATATATACCTCCTTGGAGTTTCAGGAATTTATCATAGGTTGAATATGCATGCTTCTCAACGCATTCAGAAAAATTATCTGCATTGAAATTATGATTAACGTTAAAAATGTTGCAGTGTAAGGTACAGTCATATAGAAAGAAAATGGCATTCATAAAACTTAGAAAACTAAAGATGACAATAAAGGTATTAATCCCCTAAAAGGAAAATGAATGGCCACAAAGGCATGCCCCATTAGTTGGGGATGTGTTTTCTAAAGGGTAGAGGTCAATGATTTGACTTTCTTGGAGAACTCGTTGTGCAGCAGCAGGAGTGGATACCTTAAAGTCTCCCTTGGGCAGATGGCTTATATGGTGATATGGTTTCAGGTGAGCCTCCATTTCAAGGGTTTGAACCACCTCATCTCTAAGCTTGTTCCCTCATACTATGTGGTTGCATGGTGTTGCAGGCTGTTCAGTCATCTTACCATAAGCAACTAGTAAATCGAGTAGACGAGTACTTGGGGTCTCATTATAAGTTCCTTCTAAAATGTAGAATTCAGGACTTAGGGTTTGTCTATTTAGTGTTCTAGACTATGTTGTCAAGCATTTTTAAGCCTTATATCATTCTTAGCTGGGTTTTGTTCCACTCTTACATTCCAGAATCTTTTACAAATCACTCAAGAAGTAAATAGGCCCAAAGGACAAAACTAACAAGGGCATTTGATGCAGGACAGGCCCCATCTTTACGCACTTATGAGCGTAGGCGTCATCGTGTCATTAGTTAGGCTTTATTGGCATTTTTATTTTATTATGTCTTTTCTCTTCTTATGGGTTTTTGTAAAGGCATGTGGTTTTAGTCCCACATTGGCTACCGTGTGTTTAGTCTTTCTTTTAGAAGTCTATATAAAGGCTCTATGGGCATCCATGTAGAGACAGTTTATGAATGAGAATTATCATTTTAGTCATTGCCTAGTTTATTTTAAAATAGTCGTAGTTTTACATTAAATGGTATCAGAGCCTAACCCTAAAAGCATTAGGGTTAGGTCATGCCCACCCGTCACCCTCCATCCTCTAATCGTCATCCTCCACCTTCACCAAACCCGCTGCCACCGCCGCTGCTACCAAACCCTGCCCGCTACCCTCTCCGCCTGCTGCCGCCGTCCCTTTCTGTCTGTTGCCGTTGTCCATTGCTGCTACGGCCACCGCCCGCTGCCGCAGTTGTCGTCGCCGTTGTCCGCCGTTGCTACAGCCGCCACCCCCTGTTGTTGTCGCCGCCACCGTCCATCGCTGCTGCAGCAGCCGGCCCCTGCCGTTGTTGCCGCCACCGTCCTTTCCCACCGCTGTTGTTGCTGCCGCCCCCTGCTGCTGCTACCGCCGGCCGCTAGTAAGCAACCCCCCGAAAATTTTTCACGGGGGCTCCCGCCCCCAAACCCTGATCGGCGTAGGGTCAGGGCATACCGGATCATCCTTCCTTCTGAGGCACTTCCTTCTACATCGACTTTAAGGAAGCTTTCTTCAACATCTTCTACAGAAAGTAAAGGGTATTCGATATCTACAATTCGGGTAAGGTCTTTGCATTGTCATTGTACCTTGTTCTTCTTCTGCATTTCTAGTACATTCGCAAAAGGGTCCATAGGGAGTTTTGATTCCCCCACCGCAAAATTGCCAACTCCTATTTTTGTGAGAGGTTTTTCTTTGTTCGGCGCACTATTTACTTTCATATATCTGTCCGTATTTTTTTCTTGAAGTTTTTCGCGTTGTTCATCTCAGAAACTAAGTTTCCCCTTGGCACAATAATTTTTTGGTTGTTTCGCTGCAATTCATTATGTCGGATCATAGGTCTAATAGCCCTGTGTTGGAACTCACTCTGGAAGAAGCCCCTGCCTCTTCCTAAAACCCCTTTAACCTGGATACTCTTGGTCAAACACTCAATTCCATAATGACTGAGCTTCGCACAATCCGCCAAACACATACTCTCCAGGCCGGTCTGAATTCCGCACCTTATTTGGGATATGGCATGCCACCAAATATTGGGAATGCACCTCGATCCCCATTAGCTCTTACTCCCCTGCAAATCTGTGCACCACAACATCAAGAGATCCCCGACTACCAAAACTTAGGGGCCACTGATCCTTTCGTTGAACATAACTCTTACTCCCTACAGGCCTACGAGAAAACCACCTCTACTACCCATTGTATTATCAGCCTCCCAATTATACGCCTCAACCCGCTGCTCCACACACAAACCTTGCACGGAAATACCCCCCTCAACGCAATGCCCCTGACCCCCAATTCGTTCCTGCAACTCATTATCCACATCCTCAACGACCAATGGCTCTGCCGTATCATCCCATCCAACCTCTTGCACCACGTCCTCGTCCCCCTGGACATGATGCTTTTCACGCCCCCCCACGTGGCCTAGACTTTCCCCAAAATCCTTACGGTCAATACCACCCAGGACACCCACCTCAGGATAATATCACCCGACGAGTTAAGGTAGATGCCCCTACTTTTGATGGAAAATTTGACCCTAAGGCTTTTCTCGATTGGATTGCCAGTTTGGAAGATTATTTCGACTGGTATAACATGACAGATGTCCAACGGAAAAGGTTTGCGAAAATGAAACTCGAAGGGTCTGCCAAGAGGTATTGGCAAGGCGTCCAACGTGACATGGAGCATAGTGGTCAGCCTCCTATTCTGTTTTGGGATGAGATGAAAACCAGGCTACGTGAACGCTATGTACCCTCCCAATACCAAAGACAACTTCTTTCCGACTGGATGGCCCTTAGCCAAGGGACATCTTCTGTTCAGGAGTACATGGAACGGTTTGAAGAGGCTAAAAATTGTTGTGCTCACAATGACTCAGATTGGCAATTAGCCGCTCGCTTTGTGCACCGTCACCCCGATATTAAGCGAGAAATGCAATTGCAACAATATGACTCCTTAGACGATGCTTTTCACCGCGCCCAAAAGGTCGAGAGTTACCTACAACCTGCTTCTCGTAGGCCTTCCTTTTCTCGTTTCGGCCAACGTACTAGATCAACCAGTAATCCTATCACCACCTCATCTCGTTCGGCCTATCCTTTGCCCCAACCATCTCCCCAGGGTTCTTCAACCCCTTCAGCTAGTAAAGGCAAGGAGATAATGTCCACCCCAATCCGACCTCCTCTAAGAGGTCGTGAATGCTTTCATTGTCATAGCACGACTCACTTAGTTGCCCAATGCCCTCGTCGTGCTCTTTTTGTGTCCTTTGATTCTCCCGATACCACCCCAAAGGATGACATTGTGTATGAAGATGTTCTTCCAGCCTCTGAACCCTCAGATGATGACGCCGATTATGACAGAGGATGATCCTTCTTATCTTCAAGTCATGTGTGTTCTGGCTACTCCTTCAGAAGGGGATGAATGGAAACGTACCACCCCCTTCCAAACATTTTTCAAACACGCTGGTAAAAGTTGTAAACTCCTCATTGATGGGGGGGTAGTTCTCAAAATATCATTTCACACCATGGATTGAAGCGCATGGAGTTGCACCCTGAACCACATCCACAACCACACAGTCCATTGGGTGAATCAGATTAGCTTGCCCATCACCCAACATTGTCTTGTACCCATCACTCTAGGTGCTTATTCAAACCACATTTGGTGCGACGTGTTGCCCATGGATGTTGGCCATGTCATTTTGGGACGTCCTTGGATATATGACTTAGATGCCCACAATGTGGGACGCTCCAACGTTTATACTTTTAAGCACAAAGGCAAACACATCCGATTAGCACCTACTCGTTTCATTTCCTCTATCAAAAATAGTCCACCGCCCGATCCCCAATCCTCCAAATCTCAACACTCTCTACACCTTGTCATTCGACGAGAGCTTGAGGAAGCCAGTCAAGAATTTGGATGCATGTATGTGATATACATCAAAGAATCTACTCCCATGTTCAATTGTCAGCCCCCACCGGAACTTGCCTCCCTTCTCGACGAGTTCAAGGACATGACACCCACCGACCTTCCGGATGAGCTCCCTCCTATGCGTGATATTCAGGATGAGATTGATTTGATTCTCGGGTCTTCGCTCCCTAACCGACCTCATTACCGTGTGAACCTGACCGAGCATGCCGAATTGAAACGTCAGGTTGATGCCCTCCTTCTCAAAGGATTCATTCGTGAGAGCAAGAGCCCTTGTGCGGTTCCGGCACTACTTGCTCCCAAGAAGGATGGTAGTTGGTGTATGTGCTTAGATTGTCGACCCATCAATAAGATCACTGTCAAATATCGATTTCCTATTCCACGCCTTGACGACATGCTTTATCTATTGACGGGATCCCGCTATTTCTCCAAGATTGACCTTCGTAGCGGTTACCACCAGATCCGTGTTAAGGAGTCTCATGAATGGAAGACTGTCTTCAAAACCCCAAACGGTTTATATGAGTGGCTAGTCATGCCTTTTGGCCTTTCGAACGCACCCAGCACCTTCATGCGCCTCATGAACCATGTGTTACGGCCATTCATTGGAAAAAATTTAGTGGAATACTTTGATGATATTCTGATTTTTAGTAAGACCAAAGACGAACATCTTACTCATCTCTGACTCATCTTTGACACACTTCGTACTGAGAAATTGTACATCAATCTAAAGAAGTGTTCGTTCCTTCAAGATAAAGTCTTATTCCTTGGCTATTTTTGTTTCCGCTACCGGCATTGAGGCTGACCCAGCCAAAGTCAAGGTCATCACTGATTGGTCTCAACCCACTTCGATTTCTGAGCTTCGCAGCTTTCACGGGCTGGCTACTTTTTATCGCCGTTTTGTTCGAGGATTTAGCACCATTATGGCTCCTCTCACTGAGTTAATGAAGTGTGACAAATTAGAGTGGACAACATCAGCCAAACGTGCTTTTGAGGCAGTCAAAACTAAGTTGACCGAAGCTCCGGTTCTTCGCCTTCCCGGTTTTTCACTTCCTTTTGAAGTATCTTGTGACGCTTCCGGTGTTGGCATTGGAGGCGTTCTGAGTCAAGAAGGGCACCCTGTTGCCTTTTTCAATGAGAAACTCAATGAGGCAAAGCGTAAATATTCCACGTATGATAAAGAATTATACATTGTTGTGCAATCCTTGCGTCATTGGAGGCACTACCTTCTCCATCAAGAGTTCATTCTTTGGTCTGACCATCAAGCCCTTCGCTTTCTAAACTCCCAAAAGAACTTAAATGTGAGTAACGCCAAGTGGTGTGAATTTCTTCAGGAGTACACTTTTGTCCTCAAGCATCGTTCAAGTGTTGAGAACAAGGCCGCAGATGCTTTCAGTCGTTGCTTGACCACCCTACAATCTATGAGTATTGAAGTTGTGGGCTTCGGCCGACTGAAAGAACAATATCCCACATGTCCTGATTTTGCGACTATTCATTCTGAACTTCTCAGTAGCACACCCGGCCATGCTTCTGATTTTAGCCTACGTGATGGACTTCTTTTTCGTGGCACGCAGTTGTGTATCCCTTCTACTTCAGTTCGAGATTTTCTCGTTTGGGAATTACATGTTGGTGGCCTCGCTGGCCATTTCGGTAGGGATAAGACCACCACTCTAGTGACAGACAGATTTTATTGGCCTTCCTTACGTCGTGATGTGGCTCGCATCGTGTCTCAGTGTCGTACTTGTCAATTGGCCAAAACCAAAAGACAAAATACGGGTCTTTACACTCCTCTCCCTATTCTACATGAGCCTTGGAAGGACCTAAGTATGGATTTTATTTTAGGTCTTCCTCGCACTTCCCGTGGCCATGACTCTGTGTTTGTCGTTGTTGATCGTTTTTCGAAAATGGCCCACTTCATTACCTGTAATAAGACTTTCGATGCCTCTCGTATCGCCCGCTTTTTCTTCAATGAGGTAGTCAAAGTACATGGACTTCCTTCCTCCATAGTCTCCGACCGTGATGTAAAGTTTGTTAGCTACTTTTGGAAGACCTTGTGGAAAATCTTTGGTACCAACCTCAAATTCTCTTCTGCCTTTCACCCTCAAACTGATGGTCAAACTGAGGTGGTTAACAGGAGCTTGGGTAACCTTCTGCGATGTCTTGTTGGTGAGCGCCTAGGCAACTGGGACTTATTGCTACCTACTGCTGAATTGCTTACAACAACTCTGTAAATCGTTCCACAGGAAAGAGTCCTTTTAAAGTTGTTAATGGATACAAACCCCGCCAGCCTATAGATCTTGTACCTATGACCAATAATGACCGCACTTCCCACACTGCTGAGACCTTTGCCAAGCACATTCATGATTTGCATGTCGAGATTCGCCAAAAACTTACTTTGTCTTATGAAAACTATAAGCTTTCTGCAGATGCACATCGCAGGTTTCAAGAATATAATGTGGGAGATTATGTGTTAGTACGTGTGCGTCCTGAACGCTACCCCAAAAATTCTTTCAAGAAGCTTCATGCCAGAGCGTCAGGACCTTTCCAAATACTTAGTCGACAGGGACCCAATGCCTATGTACTGGATGTGCCAGCAGATTGGGGCATTAGTGCAAAATTCAATGTGGAGGATCTTTCTCCTTATCGTGGTACATTCAAGCCCCCGCAACCACCAACAGCAGCTTTGCCAGACCGTCACCGTGGTTCACCGCCGTCAGCAGCGTTACCGCCTCTGCCTCGACTTCCTCAGCAGCCGTCTGAGCGCATCGACACCGTTTTGGACGACCAGACCATCCTCACCAGTCAGGGCATTGTACATCGTTTCTTGGTTCGTTAGAGAGGTCGTTCTTCAGCAGACGCCACATGGATCACTGAGGAGAAGATTCGCCGTGTTGATGCAGATCTTCTAGAGCTCTACCTCAGTACTAACTCGACGGAGTCGAGTCTTTTGCAGCCGAGGGGAGTTGATGTAGGACAGGCCCCACCTTTACGCACTTATGAGCGTAGGCGTCGTCATGTCATTAGTTAGGCTTTATTGGCATGTTTTATTTTATTATGTCTTTTCTCTTCTTATGGGTTTTTGTAAAGTTGTGTGGTTTTAGTCCCACATTGGCTATCGTGTGTTTAGTCTTTCTTTTAGAAGCCTATATAAAGGCTCTATGGGCATCAATGTAGAGACAGTTTATGAATGAGAATTATCATTTTAGTCATTACCTAGTTTATTTTTAAATAGCCGTAGTTTTACATTAGCATTATTCTGATTTGGATAAGATTTTTGATACAATCCTTTGAATTGTGTCAAAATCCTATAAAGCAGCCATGAAACATGTAGGAAAATAAACACACAATTAAGACTTTGAATACACATATTATTGAAGTGGTCAATTTAAGCAAAGAGAAAAGACATCATGCATTCTGACTTGACCTTATGTCTAGAACGAAGAGCCAAAAATGGCATTTCTACAGAAAAAATAAACTTTAGAACCATTTATCAGTTGCATTGAATGATATAAGCTCAAATAGTCTCAAAATCTCGAGAAAAGTTTTGCCCAGCCTCTGTTCACAAGATTGTAACAGATATAACCAACAAGTTCAAACAATAAAAACTTTTTATGAAAATAAAATTATATTGAAATGAATGCAATGGGATGAATACAAGACTGGACGCCCTCTCCTTTATATAGGAGAGGGGAGACGCCCTAAGACTTAGGACGCAAGTAATCTAAACGGGCTGAGATACATAAGCCCACTAACTAATTAACCTATTAACTAAATAGGCTAATATAGACTCTCTAACACTTCTTATTTCTATTCTAAGTGGTAGAGGGGGACTTATTTTGCAATTTTTTGTGCACTTTTTGGTTGCATGAGATTGCTTCAAAATATTTCAAATCATGGATTTTTATGAGGAACCACGGGGTTCAAGTACATTAGGAATAAGGGCACAGGTACAAAGGAAAGCAACAGCATGCATCCCAAAGACATGCAACGAATACAATCAGTAGTTTAGGCCAAAGTAAACAATGTCGAAACCTTCAGTCCCTAATGCCCACCTAGAAGTCCACTTATGTATGTCTATCTTTGTTTGTGTGTGAGTGTCTGTATGTGCATCCCCAAAAGGAGGCAGCATGTGGAGACCCTCACTTCCAATAGCCCTTTGTGTGTGCAAGCGTGCATGTGAGCATGTGAGTAATTTAGTATGTATGGTTGTTTACTAGGCTAAATTCTAACGAGAACCTCATAAAAAATAGAATGTTTGATCCTTGCATTTTTTTGTCCAAGTAAGCTTTTTTTTGTCTTCCTAGAATGTTTGGGTGCTTATATATTGTTGTATAGAAGGAAACTAAACCCTATGTCAATAAGGAACTTTTTTAGGATGCTCCTTATCTAGCAAGGGCACAAGCCATGCTGGCTCTACAAACAAGGACATCTCTATAACATATTGCTCGAGGATTTTAGCCTTCCCTTAATAAGTAATAACTATCAAAGAAGGAACAAGAAAAATAAATAACACTTGCTTTCGGAAACTACTACTCCAAAGTCTTAGAAACAAATATAGAGGTAATATTCTATATTTTGTTTGTTACATTATATATTTCCTGTTTTACATAACCTGCTATCTGTTTTGTTATTTCTCTTTTATATATGGACCTCTCTGTAATTCTTTCAGTATTATATATATGAGGGTGCACACATTGTGCAACCCAAAGCTCTCCAAATCTCATTGTTTTTCACATGGTATCAGAGCGGGACAATCCACCTTAAACCTAATCCCTATCTCCACCAACCCTAGCTGCCGCCACACTCCGAAATCTCCTTTTTTCGTCACTACAGTACTGCTACAGTACCGCCGTCGCTGCTACAGTGTCGCTGCCGCTACCGATCGTCGTCCACCCCTCCGCAGCCTTCCATCCACCTCAAATCCCCTAATAAACTCCATCCTTGTGGCCTAATCCACCACAGGACCCTCCGTCTAGCTCTGTTTCTCTTTCCGAAATCTCCAAACAGCCTCGGTAACTTTCCAGTTCTGGCACGTTGACGGCGTAACGGGCTTCATCCTCTCTGTCTGTCTGCGCCTCATGGTGGAGTGATTGATCCTCCATGTTGGCGTAGGTTTTTTCTCTTCATCTGCTGCCCCTACGTGGGTTTTTTTGTAAGATCCATGCGTGGATCTTCGACCTTCTACTACTAGTCCATGTTTTGGACTTCTGCCTCTGATTGCTAACTACTCCTGCCTGTGCCTGTGCAAGTGCCTGTCTTCCTGCCTGTTCTCATGGCATCTTCTGGAGATGACTTCTGGAGAGACTCGCGCCGTCAAGTTACCACTGTTAAACTTGACGGGCGCAATTACCAGCTTTGGGTGTGCTCCTTTGTGATATATGCCAAATCACAAGGGAAGCACTCTCATCTGATTCGTACTAGTCCGCCTCAGCCTACAGCGAACGCGGATGAAAAAGACATCAAAACTTTTGATGATTGGGTCCGTGAAGACTTGACTGTGATGACATGGATTCTCAACAGTGTCGTTGAGAAGATCAGCGTTACTTTACCTAGGCTACCTACGGCGAAGCAGATGTGGGATCAGCTCGCCAGTACCTACTCTCACAGTCAGAATCCCAAGAAGGACTTCAACATAACCAAGCAACTGGGGCGACTCCAATTCACGGGATCTGACATCTCCGACTACTCCACCTTCACTGGCCTGTGGGGTGAGTTGGAGACTTACCACCCGCTGTCTACTGATCTGGCGACTATGCAGAAGCAGCGGGCGGAACTACAAATGATACAGTTTCTGAGTGGCTTGCCAGGATCCTATGTTGGCGTTGTGGATCAAATCTTGGCGAGTGATCCGCTCCCTACTTTGCAGAGTGCCTACCAGCATCTCCAGCGCCTTTCTTCATCGACACCGTCTCCTGAGACTGGAAATTCTACTGCCCTAGCTGCTTGGGCCGGGCGTGGCCGTGGTCGTGGCCGTGGCCGTTCTTCTGATGGTCGTCCTCCCCTGGGTGCAGGACGGGGTCGTGGACCTGGTGCTGGACGAGGAGCCCCTCCTGCTGCCTCACCTCCTGTTGTTGCGCATCCTCAGCAAGGACAGCGTGTGTACCTTCTGTGGCCGGTCTAACCATATTGAAGAAAAGTGCTGGGAAAAGTACGGTAAACCGGCTTGGGCCAATGCTGCTGCAGATTCATCGTCTACTGCTTCTGAGGCTGTTACTCCGACGCCTGAGCCAGCGACTGCGGGAGCGACCGCAGACTACATCCGTGCTAAGGTGGAACGCCTCCTTGAGCGTGTTGGCTCTTCGTCTGCTGCATACTCTGGTTATGATACTGCATTCCTGAGTTCCTCCTCACCTTCTACTTCTGGTAATACTAAATGGGTGATAGATTCTGGTGTCTCTACACATATATCTGGCAATAGATCTCGGTTTAAAACTCTATCTAAACATGTCTGTAACTCTTCTGTTATGCTAGTTGATGGCTCAAAGTCTTCGGTCTTTGGAGTCGATGATATTGTTTCTCAGTTTTGGCTCAAGTCTGCCTTATATGTGCCTAGATTTCCTCTGAACTTATTATCAGTCAGCAAAATTTTACGAAGTTTGAACTGTAGCCTGACTTTTGTTCCTGGTTCATGTGTTTTTCAGGACCTTCGCACAAGGACGAAGATTGGTGGGGGGTATGAAGGTGTTGATGGACTCTACTACTTGGACCAATTACCGCGATCAGAGAAAGCTGCTATGGTATATGCTTTATAGGCTTCTGTTTCTGCACTACAGGCTGGGACATCCATCGTCAGAGAAGCTGCGTCATTTAATTTCTGATATTGGCAGTTGTAATTTTCAGTGTGAATCTTGTCAGCTGGGAAAACAGACTTGTACTGTGTATCCTAGACGTAGTACTGTGAGAAGTAAAAACATTTTTGATTTAGTTCACTCTGATGTATGGGGTCCATGCCATGTACCGAATTTGTCTGGTTACAAATATTTCATTCTATTTATTGATGACTTTTCTAGGACTACTTGGTTGTTTCTATTAAAAAGTAGGTCTGAAGTGTTGTCTACTATCAAATACTTTTTTGCTGAAATAAAAACGCAGTTTGGTTTGCATGTTAAAGTTTTCCCCACCGATAATGCTTTAGAGTTTGTTAAGCAAGAAGTGGCGGTTTTCTGTAAATCTGTTGGTACGCTCCACCAGACTTCATGTGCCTATACCCCACAACAAAATGGTGTCGCAGAGCGGAAAAATAGACACTTATTAGAAGTTACCAGGACTATCATGATGCATTCTCATGTGCCCCACTCCTATTGGCCTAAGGCTATTTTGATTGTGTTTTCTGATTAATAGGATGTCATCGTCTGTTATTGGAAACAAGATTCCTATACAGGTTCTGCAACCTGAGACTTCTTTGTTTGTTGTGCCTCCTAGAATTTTTGGGTGTACCTGCTTTGTCAGATTACTTGGACCTGCTTCTGATAAATTCTCCTCGAGCTGCTAAATGCATTTTTCTGGGCTATTCTAGAACTCAAAAGGGTTACAAGTGTTATAATCCCAGTACAAGGAAATGGTTTACTAGTAGTGATGTTGTCTTTTTTGAAGATACATTGTATTATTCTTCAGCAGGAGATAGTTTGCAAACAGACATTCTTGCCTCTCCTTTGCCTGTTATTTATGACTGTGCCTGACAGTACTGACACTGTGACTACTGAAACTCAAGATCCTCCTCTTATTGTTTATCAGCGCAGGAATAGAGCACCTTCTACGCAAGTACCCCCCCCCAAGGCAACCAATCTTCTCCTCCATAAGGTTCTGCTGCACCTGAGGTACACTCTGACCTTGACATACCTATTGCACTCAGAAAGGGTACTCGTTCTTGCACTTCTCATAGCATTGCTCAGTTTGTATCTACTGCTCATCTGAATACTCATTCTAGCAATTTTGTATATGCTTTATCTGTTGTGGTTGTACCTAAAAATGTTCAGGATGCATTGAAAAGTACTGCTTGGACATCTGCTATGAAAGAAGAAATGATTGCTCTTACTGACAGAGACACTTGGGAGCTGGTGGATCCACCTCCTCAGTGTAAGCATGTGGGCTGCAGGTGGGTATATGCCGTAAAATATCAACCTGATGGTACGGTTGAGAGGTTGAAAGCACGGTTAGTTGCAAAGGGCTATGCTCAGACATATGGCATTGATTACTTTGAGACTTTTTCTCCTGTTGCTCGCCTTAACTCTGTCAGGATTCTCCTATCTGTTGCTGTGAATCTGAACTAGCCTCTTCTGCAGCTTGATGTGAAAAATGCTTTTCTGTATGGTGACTTGCAGGAAGAAGTGTATATGGAGCAACCTCCTGGGTTTGTTGCTCAGGGGGAGTCTCATAAAGTATGCAAGCTTAAGAAGTCTATCTATGGGCTCAAGCAGAGTCCTCGTGCCTGGTTTGATAAGTTGAGCAGGATCATGATTGATTTTGGTTTTCTGAGGTCACAGGTTGACCACTCTGTGTTCACAAAAAAGACTTCAGCAGGTATTACTGTTATGATTGTATATGTTGATGACATTATTATTTCTGGCAACGACTCTCTTGGTATTCAGGCTACCAAAGATCATTTGGGCAAGCACTTTGCTACAAAAGATTTGGGCAGACTTCGGTATTTTCTTGGCATAGAGGTCTCTAGAACCTCTAATGCCCTGGTGCTTTCTCAGAGAAAGTATGTTCTTGATATTTTGCAGGAGACTGGTATGCTTGGAGCAAGACCTGCGGATACTCCTCTTGATCCCAATGTGAATTGGGACGATGATTCCTCTTATGTGTTTGTTGATCATAAAAAACTCAGGACGTTGATTGGTAAATTGATTTATTTAACTATTACTCGTCCTGATATTGCTACTGCAGTGGGTCTTCTTAGCAGGTACCTTGACAAACCCAAACAGTGTCATTGGGATGTTGTATGTCAAGTCCTGAGATACTTAAAAAAGTCGCCTGGCAAGGGACTTCATTATAAAAAGAATGGGCACTGTGTTCTTGAAGGGTATTCTGATTCTGATTATGCAGGCAGCAAAGTTGATAGAAAATCTACCTCCGGTTACTGTACTTTTGTAGGAGGCAATCTTGTTACTTAGAGGAGCAAGAAACAGAATGTCATTGCCAGATCTAGTGCTGAAGCTGAGTACAGGGCCATGGCTTGCTGATATCTTCACCAAGCTGTTGGCGAAGAAACGGTTCTGCACACTGATGGACAAGTTGGGCATGATTGACATCTATGCTCCAACTTGAGGGGGAGTGTTACATTATATATTTCCTGTTTTACATAGCCTGCTATTTGTTTTGTTATTTCTCTTTTATATATGGACCTCTCTGTAATTCTTTCAGTATTATATATATGAGGGTGCACACATTGTGCAACCCAAAGCTCTCCAAATCTCATTGTTTTTCACATTGTTCATTTGATGTTCCATTGTCAAACCAAAGAGCACTCTACCACTCCCTCTCCTAACTAGAATTTTTTTTGTTTCTCTAAAATTTCACCTTGTGATGGTTCACATCTGAGATACCATATGTGATTGCGTCTAACAATTGAGTCGAAGTTCACCAAAATCCAAGTGGTGGAAGCCTATAGGAGAGAAGATAGGTTGTGCCAAGGATATAGTATATGTTCCTTAGGGAAAGAATATTGCAGGCTCAAATGGGTCTTCAACAACTACAAAGTGCCTATCTATACTAGGCCAAAGGTATCATTCAAACTTATAATATACATTCTTGCATTGTACCTAGTAGTAGAGATCAGTTTTAGGGCAGTTCAATCTGTTGTTGCCTTTGACACGTGGAACAAATAAATTCTCTAATCTCTACTTTGCTCAGAAATCCCACACACCTACAGGGCTTCATCACTACAGCCTACAAGCAAGTGTTACTATTTAGAAAAAGTCTTTTGTGTTTTGACTTCTTTTGTTTGGTTCATTTTTGCTCCTACTCAAAATTTGAAGTGTTGACTTTTACATCATCCTGTCTGCCGCAGATAAGGGAATTTACAGATATTATGATGAATTTTTTTAGGAATCCCGATCTATCAAAATGGGAATTCCAATGGAATTTGATATGCCACAAGTGTAAAAACTCAATACAAAATTATGCAAATTATGCTCGATTTTTTTTTTCTGATAGTGCTATGTTGTACATAAAACACACATTCAACTAATAATGATAATAAATTAATTACTTAAAATAGGAACGACGGCAATTTCAGTTGTCATTTAAGCTCAAAAGCTTGAATTCGCTTACAGATAGTCAATGTATATATTGACTACTAAATATGAAATATAAACTTACACACTAGACTGTTAAAACAAAGAAAAGCACGACTTCACGATGACTACTTTTTTTGGTGACAGGAAAACATAAAGCTTTCATTTAGGGATTCATGTAAACAATATATGTGAATATGGGATCATTCGCGTTTTTCTATAATTTCAAGAAAAAAAACTGGTGTTTGAAAAATCCATTGATTAGATTTTGCATTTTGAAAGAAATTGAATATATCAAATTTGGGCATTAAAATCATTGAAGAGATGTAAAACTAGCTATATCCAATGCATGCCATTGAAGGTAAAACATGCGTATTTTTCTCAAATCCAAGAACAGTTCAAACCTATGCAAAAAAAACAATATTAGAAAATCATTTACTACCTCAACCTTGTTAAAATCTTATATTTTTGTGTTAAAAATGTGTTGGAGAAAGCACATAGTGTTTTTTTGTTTTAAGTACAAGAAAACAAGTATGGGATTAAGAGAGGCATTCTCTCCCCCTCTCCCATGCCCGTGGCAGAGGCGTCGGGAGGATGGTAAATCAAGGCACCAAATGAGATTCAAACCCGGGTCCCTTTGTTAGGAGACACCGTGCTTGATCACTTGAGCCGCTCCTTTTCGGCACAAGAAAACAAGTATGCATGTTAATATAGTGGCAACAGTCTAGTCGCTTTGCAGATTCCTCCCCCCCCCCCAAAAAAAAGTCAAGTTTCAATAAATATTTGGTCTTTTGGTTGATATTCTACCAAAATTAATACAAACTTTTCAATATTGTCAAAGTTTCATAAAAACAATATACTTTGGAGGAAACCATATCAAAACTTTTATATTTCAACCAATTTATTTAAATATTAAACAATATTTAGATGATATCAAGGCTACTGACATATACCACAAACGTACTGAAAGGGATCATGAAAACGGGTGTTCCTACAAAAGAAGGTGTCACCTTAACTCAGAAAGGTAACTTGAAACCGACGAGGATGGCCATTATAATAATCGATAGATCTACTAGGCTATTTTATCTACCTTAGGGATACCTCACCACATAGAATAAAGAGTAGATTTTCCCTTAAAGGTTAGCAGAAAATCATTAAATTGTTCTACAGCGACATGGCAGTTATCAACCAATTCAACATGATTTACTAAAAATGAAAGGTTGGTAGTTATTTTACATGAGAAGAAATCTATGAAAAACATTGTCGTGTTCCCTATTAATCTCAAAACCAAACTACAATTCTTTCTTGTTGTAGAAAATTAATTGTGTGCTATTAGCAAGTTGTGCATGCATGTCATAGCTTAAAATGTCAATTTCGACGCCGTTTCTGACGTTCCAAAAACAGAAAATTACTGAAAATTTGGTCGGAAGTTCAATAATTCTGCTCCTATCTGCACAAGATTTCGCCACAAATTTCGACGATTTTGATAACCAAATAAAGGAATGAATTCAAGAAATTTTATCTGGATGATCTAAATACATATATAAACCTTATTATGCAAAAATATCATATGTTGGTATAGGGTGGGGGGCTCCTACATATGTGAGTGAAAAGATACAAAATTGTTTATATTGATTATGCAATGTACACACACACACACACTCTTATCCAATAGCATGTTATATCTTCTATCTTGCATTAACTAAGTATATAATAACATTTCTCATTTTTTTCAGATTTTTTCAATTTTTTAATTGAAATTACATAGTAGAAATTTTGACAGTCGGGAAGTAGGTTTCTATGTCTGGTAGCCACCGAAACTGAAATTTTGACAGAAATTCGCAATTCGGTTGAAATTTTAAATCATGATGCATGTCATTTACCTACAATCGGAGTCATCAAAAATCATCTAAGCGTATATCTCAACCATGCTTGAGTCAACTACATGGTTGATGGGTCATTTTACTTTTAACGGTATTACGGGCCATTTTCTCATTCAGACGTAAATTTAGGTCCTTCTCTTCTCCTTTTACTATGTTTTACCCAATAGCATTTCTACATTAGTTGCATTGATCAGTTTTTGTTGCACATGTCCACACTATCTGAGACGACCCTCGCATAGCTTGTCCTCAATACTCGCAAGTCGTGACCCCGCTTTATTCCTTCTATAGTTATTTCTAAAGCAATATTTCCTGGCCTTACGCTCACATGCATCCTAATATTTGCATCTATTCCACAATCATCTCATTCACATCTTTTTTCTTCCACTCCTCCATTCAACCATCATGGTGTTATCCTATGACACATATCATCTTGAACATAGCCACCCATCTTAATTTTTTAGACCCAAATACTACACCCATCTTAATTATTTAGACCCAGATACTATAACTTGTCACATGTTAGTACAACCAATATGGCACCGCGATTGACGACTCTAAAGTGCCTGAAATTTCAATACAACCATATACTCAATTTGCTAATTGGGGGGTGGGGGCGTATATAATAGATATCTATTTGGTCCATAATAGGAGAAAAACCTAACAAATCTAGATAGTATTTTGCTATGAGGATGTTAAAAATAATTGTTCTCTTGTAAGCTCTTACATACAAACCCGCTCTATAATATAATGATTTAGGATTTTCCCCTCTAGTGCATGTAGGGTCTGAGATAAAGATATTGCCCAACCATGTTATATTCTGAAAGTTGCCTGGAGTACTCTCTCTTTTGTCCATATAGTCTTCAGTTTCATTTAATAGATTGGGTTGTCCTCATGTAGGGAATTTTCTCCCACTACTTTGCTTCCTTAAATAGTTTTATAATGAAGAACAAAAAGTCAAAACAGACCCTTACAATTTCAGCTCTAATATGGTTCTGATGCCATACAACTTGAAATTAAAAAGTGTTGGTTAGGTTCAAATTCCCCTGGATTCCATCAAAGGATGACAAAATTGTGTGGGCTACTCTCTTTTTTGTCCAATAGCCTGCGATTTCATTTAGTAGATTGGATTGTCCTCACGTAAGGATTTTCTCCCAGTATGATACTTCCTTACATAGTTCACAGTGAAGCACAAAAAGACAAAATGAACTCCTTACAACTTCCAGTTTTATCTCATTTCAGATCTTATATGGTTAATGACCTGATACAATTTGAAACAAATATGTATTGGTTAGGTTCAAATTGCCCTGGAATCAAAGTTTGACGTATATCACAAAGATGCCTAATAACTGCAGTAGCTCTTATTCCATCAAAGGTTGACACATGCCAAGATCACCTATGAAAACCACAATGCCAAAATCAGTTTATTAGGCGCAAAAAAGTCCACAGAAAGGTTGGTCATATTCTCCATCATTCATTCCAACTAAAGCCGCTTCATAAAGGATATGGACCATGTGGTGATATTATCATGTAATATCACTATCATTAACATTTTTAATTAAATGGATAAATATAAACCAAATGCTTCCCAAAGCCATGATCACTTCGAAAATCATCAATGTATAGACTTGTGCAGCTATTCATTAATTCAAAAAAAATAGATGTACAGATACTAGCATTTAATACTTCTGCAGGTTTAGCAAGCTATATACAAAATTAGAATTTCGTTAAATAAACTACTTTATTTGCAACAACAGCTTCTCAGCTGAACTAAAGGTATATTTTAATATAACTCATATGAATGAAGATAAAGTCACACAGAGCTATGAATCATATTACTTACATGCCATTCTGGGGCTCAGAGCATACATAAAAACTGTCAGAAAATAGTAGAAAATGGCAATGTGCTGAGACAGAAAGCGATCAAACCAAAATTCATTACCACCAAGCTCCTGAAAAACAATAAAAATACTATATAAAAAATGTGTTCCATAGCTACAAGATAGTAGAGAAGTATGAATAATTACAAGTCCAGGGGGTTCAACTTTCATCTAGATTGTGTATGAATGACTGCTAAAAACCAATATAACAATTGTCCTATTAACAAACCCAGATAATAGCTAAAGCTATCAGATATCAATGTTACAAGTACATCTCAAGCTTTGAGAACAGAAACCAAAATAGAGGTGATGCCATGCTCTCATCCTTGGTTTATGCATAACATGAACAATTTACCATATTAAAAAAAGCTACTACAAAGCAAATTTACAGGAAGCTAAGAGTTTGCATACATTATGCCTTTGAACTGCAAATACGGGAAGCTGTTAATCAGCCAAGTACATAAATCAATAGTTTCCTACATCATTGTGTGCTTTAGCACAATAAGTGTTATCAGACCTGGTTGGATCAGCAGGCTAAACTGGTCGAACCGCGAATTGGCCACAAACTGGTTGGTTAACCTGCAGAGCGAGAAAAGGCCAAATAAGCAGCCAGAAACGGCTGGCCGGCTGATGCAATCGGTAGAACTGGACCAACTGGTCAGGTTAGCCGGAACGTGGCCGGGTCTATGTGACATGCAGCTCCCGCCTGGTTAATAAACGCATGCAGGAATCCCTGATCTCAATTATTTAATACTTGTTAATTGTTACTATTATTTAAATGAATTAAGTTAATAACATTGTGTTTTTAGACGTATACTACTCTACTGCCACTCAATTTATTTGAATCCAACTTCTACTCCTTGAACGTCTGCTATATTGTCCTTTTGTAAATTACTAGGTATAAAGTACTAGTTAATACTCCTCAAACATAGTCATCCTTATTTGACAGCCATAATTTGAGATTAAGATTTAGGCATTTAGAATTCCGTAAGCCTGTTAATCCATGTTTTGTATTAAAATTGAATATGCGATTTCAAGTTTGACTATCATTGTGTATGAAACTTGTTAGAAATGACGGAGGAAGAAGATGAGAACACCAATTACATGTTGACTGCTAGGTGCAGCAAACGTGAGTAGGGTTTGAGCCTACACACTTGTATTTATATATTAGGGTAGAATACATGAGATACAAGAAGAGAAAACACATAGAAATAACATTTTATAACAAAAATAGGTCAGCCGCCGGTTTACTGTTCCGCCGCTGTGCCGGTGTCGATACCATCGACTTGTGTCGATGGTATCGACGGAGTATTTTCTTTGCGCCTGAACCAATCTCGATACTATCGACATGTGTGTCGATAGTATCGACCAAGATGCCGCTTGCTCCAATATGAACCTGAACAGATCTCGATACTATCGACAGAGTGTCGATAGTATCGACCAAGATGCAGGTTGCTTCACACTCCCCCTCAAGCTGGAGTGTATACATTGTGAATGCCCAGCTTGCCACATAAATTTTGGAACATTGCTGGACCCAATGCCTTTGTTAAGATGTCAGCTAATTGATCCTCAGACTTGACATATGGTGTCACAATATTGCCATTCTTTATCTGATCTCTGATGAAGTGACAGTCAACTTCTATATGCTTTGTACGTTCATGAAAGACAGGATTCCTGGCAATATGTATAGCAGATTGATTGTCACACTTGAGTATCATGGGAGATTGGATCGAAATCTTCAACTCAGATAGGATAGATTTAACCCATTGTAATTCACAGCATGCATGTGCCATAGCACGGTACTCAGCTTCAGTACTAGATCGCGCTACCACATGTTGTTTCTTGCTTTTCCAAGTGATCAAATGGTCACCAAGAAAGGTGCAGTAGCCAGAAGTAGATCTTCTATCAATTTGATTTCCAGCCCAATCTGCATCTGCATAACCTGTAAGAGCCAAAGGTGATGAGGAACTCTTTGGTTTATAGTAAGTAATCCCCTTCCCAGGAGCACTTTTCAGATATCTCAGAATTCGACATACTGCTGTCCAATGTGACTGTCGTGGTGTGCACATATGTTGACTCACCACTCCTACAGCGAAGGAAATATCGGGCCTTGTAACAGTTAGATAAATTAACTTCCCAACTATTTTCCTGTAGTGTCCCGGATCTGAATACTCAGTGTCATCATCCATCTCCTTGGTGTGATAATCCATAGGAGTGGATACTGGCTTAGTGTCAGTCATGCCTGTTTCCTGTAGCAAGTCAAGCACATACTTCCGCTGAGATAGATTTATACCTGCATGGGATCTAAGAACTTCAATCCCTAGAAAATATCTCAGTTTCCCCAGATCTTTCGTGTGAAAGTGTTTTTGTAATCCTTCCTTCACACGTGATATGCCTGTAGAATCGCTGCCAGTAATCACAATATCATCAACATAGACAGCAATAATGATAGATCCACAAGAAGAGTTTGAATAAAATAGAGAGTGATCAGTCATGGAACGAGAGAAACCCATCTGTATAACAACATCACTGAACTTGTCAAACCAAGCTCTAGGAGATTGCTTTAGCCCATATATGGCTTTCTTCAGTTTGCACACTTTCTGACACTCCCCCTGAGCAACAAAACCATGTGGTTGCTCCATATACACCTCCTCTTGGAGATCTCCATGAAGAAAGGCATTCTTGACATCCAGCTGAAAAAGATGCCAGTCAAAGGTAGTAGCAAGAGATATAAGAATCCGCACAGAATTCAAACGAGCAACTGGAGAAAATGTCTCAAAGAAATCTACTCCATATGTCTGTGTGTATCCTTTTGCAACTAATCTGGCCTTCAGCCTTTCAACAGATCCATCAGGGTTGTGTTTGACTGTGAAAACCCATCTACAGCCCACAATTTTCTTCCCTACAGGTAAGTCAACTAGATCCCATGTGCCATTGTCCAATAGAGCAGAAATTTCGAGTTGCATTGCCTGTTTCCAACCACTGTCCTTCATAGCATCTAAATGATTTCGTGGTATCTGAACTGAGTCCATCCCAACAGCAAAAGCACGGGCCTGTGTAGATAAGTGGGACAAACAACATACATTTGATATGGGATGTCTAATAGTACATGACCGAATACCTTTCCGGACAGCAATAGGAACAACAAGGTCAGATGTTGCTGCAGGAGTCTCTTGAGTAGAGGACGATGGAGGAAGCTCAGAGACTGGTGCCGCTACGTCTTCTGGATTCTGTCTACCTCGCCTGCTATAAACATGTGGATATGGCTTAATGACATTCTCATCGTCATGTTGCTCTTCCTGAATGACAGTGTAGTCAGGAATAATAGGTGGCACTCGCTCACTCTGAATAGGAGGTGGCACTCTCTCACTCAGTTGCTCCCCCTTGCTCATAGAATTAGCAAAATATGGAGTGGTTTCATGGAAGGTGACATCCTTAGAAACAAACATACGACGCAAGCTAGGGCAATAACACTTGTAACCCTTACTCGTATTGGAGTAACCAAGGAACAAGGTTTTGATAGACCTAGGTGAAAGTTGGTCGTTTTTAGGATCAAAATTATGAACGAAGGATGTACAACCAAACACTCGAAGATGAACATGAAAGGGTTGATCCATAGGGCGTAAGACAGAGAAGGGAGTGCGTCCTTGCAAGACAGAGGAAGGTTGTCTGTTAATCAAAAAACAGGCGGTGAGAAGGGCTTCAGACCAGAACCGTTTAGGCACATTCGATTCAAACATGAGGGATCTAGTAATATCTAAAAGATGACGATTCTTTCTCTCAGCAACCCCATTCTGCATAGGGGTATGAGGACAAGAAGTATGATGAATCATTCCAACCGTACTACAAAATTCAATCATTGCCTTTTGAACATATTCGAGAGCATTATCAGATTGAAAAGTCTTGATATTGCAATTAAATTGAACTTGAATTTCTTTATAAAAATGTTTAATGATAGGAAGCACAGACTCACGACTTTTCAACAAATAAATCCAAGTCATGCGAGAGTAATCATCTACAAAGGAAATAAAATAGCTAAAACCATTATAACTTTGGTTTTTAACAGGACCCCACACATCACTATGGACTAACTCAAACGGGCTAGAAGCTCGATTATTGACACGACTAGGATATGACAATCTATGATGTTTGCCCAACTGACACGATTGACACTCTAAAGAAGATAAATAGGTCAGATCTGGTTCCAACTTCTTCAGGCTTTCTAAGGATGGATGTCCATATCTGCAATGCCACAGCAAGGGGGAACCACTCATCATGACAGCTGAAACTGGAGCAGGAGGTGGATGGCGAGGTAGACAATCACCAGGGAAGAGGTAGAGATCACCTTTCCTAGGCCCCCCACCAATCATCTTCATACTCTTGAGATCCTGTAAGACAAAACAAGATGGCCCGAATGTTACTGTGCATTGTACAGTGTCAATTAGCTTGGCAACAGAAAGTAAATTAAATGGAAATTCAGGCACAAAGTGAACAGATTTTAAATCAATATCTGGTGAAAGAGACACAGATCCACTCGCGAACACCTTCCTTACTGAACCATCTGCCAAGGTAACAGACGGGTGAGGGATATATGAGTCAAGAGAGTGGAGCAATCTTCTCATACCAGTCATGTGCTGGGATGCGCCAGAATCAACCACCCAAGAATTTGAAGATCCGGAAGCTATAAGTGATGTAGACTGATTACCCGCAGTGGATGCAAGGTTGGCTACCGAAGAAGAAGACGATGTTCCCATGTTCCAGTGCTGAGTTGCCAGAATAAATTTGTCGTATTCCTCCTGAGTAAGAGTAATGCCAGGAGCACTAGAACCCACAGCTGGAGATTCCGTAGTGGCACAGTTTGCAGCTCCAACAGGTGGGGCAGACGGTCTCCCATGTTTCTTCCAGCATTTATCTACAGTGTGCCCAGGTTTGTTACAGAATGTGCATTGAGGACGAGTCCCACGTCCTCTGCCTATACCAGGTCTATCAGATGTCGCAGGTCGTCCTCCTTTTACTGCCGCTGCAATAGAAGCATGAGAATTCCCAGAAGAAGCAATAGACATAGAATCAGTAGACTCAAAGGTGGACTGCTGAATCCTAGAATAAGCTTCTGCAAGACTAGGTAATTTATCTGAAGCAAGGATCACACTTCTGGCTGAACTGAAGGAGGAACTGAGACCAGATAGAAATTTAGCAGTGACTAAGTCATCCCTATCTTTAATCTGCTCAGCAACTGTCACAGGGTGATAGTAACTCAGTTCTTGAGAAATCGCCTGAATCACACCAAAATATTCTTCAAGTGACTTATCACCCTGTCTTTCTGCAAAAAGTCGGTCATAAATCATGAACTGGCGAAGAGCATTCTTTTCTTGCGCATAGTGTTGTTTTACAGCATCCCATATCTCCTTAGCTGTAGAGTAAAACACGAACCTAGATGCAATTGTAGGTTCCATGCTGCCCCATAACCAAGTTTTCACTAGGCTGTCAAGACGTTTCCACTCGGCATAGTCTTTGTCAGTTATAGCTAGGGGTGCAGAATCAACGAACTTTGCCCTGTCTCGGGATTCCAAGACAGTATGAACGGCATTCATCCATAGCAGAAAATTCTTCCTGTTGAGTTTGATGGGAATAGGCGAGACCTCACTATAATAGATACACGGCTTATTCTCCATAATGCAACGAGGATAAGTGACGGAGTGATACACGTCACAGAGAAGGCTGAAGTGACGGAGAGATACACGTCACAACTGAAACAAGATAGAGGATGCGTTACTGACGCATCAACAGCCTTCAAGAGAGAGGTTCCTAATCACACATGAAGGAGATGTGATTAGGAAGACACTTTGGGAGAGACGAGACCTCCGGTTTGGGCTTTAGATGGCCGTTTGATCAACCGAAGATCTTCAAACCGGAGAACAGCAGCTCTACCGGTTCCTTGTCCTGTCGCCCGACGGCGGTTAGAAATTGCTGCTGCGGCGCCTTGTGGAGAGAAGGTGTGGCGGCGCCCTGTGGAGAAGAAGAAGGATCGGCGGCGCTTGGAGTTGAGGCGATGGACCGGTCGAAGTTACTGCTCTGATACCATGTTAGAAATGACGAAGGAAGAAGATGAGAACACCAATTACATGTTGACTGCTAGGTGCAGCAAACGTGAGTAGGGTTTGAGCCTACACACTTGTATTTATATATTAGGGTAGAATACATGAGATACAAGAAGAGAAAACACATAGAAATAACATTTTATAACAAAAATAGGTCAGCCGCCGGTTTACTGTTCCGCCGTTGTGCCGGTGTCGATACCATCGACTTGTGTCGATGGTATCGACGGAGTATTTTCTTTGCGCCTGAACCAATCTCGATACTATCGACATGTGTGTCGATAGTATCGACCAAGATGCCGCTTGCTCCAATATGAACCTGAACAGATCTCGATACTATCGACAGAGTGTCGATAGTATCGACCAAGATGCAGGTTGCTTCACAAAACTATTGTTTTTTGTGCTGTATGAGGTCATCACCTGTAATTGTAGGTGATATGGCTTATAGTATTCGTTTTATTAGGGTTGAAGTGGTTCAAACATTGCCTATAGTGTCAGCATATTAATATAATTTCCACCTCATTGTTGATGTCACATGTTGATCCAGACCGTCCAGTACACCTCATTCTTGATGTCGTTGGTTGAGCCAGTCCGAGCACTGCTCGGACCGCTTAGCCGAGAACAGGTATCCTTAGCGATTTCATGATCGGTTCCGTCCTGACAAGGCTTATCAACCACGACAATTCCTAATTGAACAACTAGCTCAACCAATGTTTGAAATATTTACTGCAACAATATTGTTTGGTCTTTAATATCATCTCACTGATTTGCCATGGTGCTTTTACAAAATTGATGGGTGCATTGACTGGCCCAACAGCGCACACAGGTGACAGATAGCACTTTTTTATATTGGTGGGCGCATGGATGCCCAACATCAGACACAGCTGATCAACTTAAAGGGAAAGGAGACAGTGTCAGGAGAGAGAGGAACCTGAGCAACTTGCTCCATTGCCATCTCCGTGCAGAGGAAGAAAGTGGAATAGTTTAGTTAAAGGTGAGACCAGTGAGAGTGAGATAGGAACTCTATGAAAAGGCTAAAGACACGGACTGCAGAAGCATATACGCACACACATCACCAACTAGCATTGAGGCCAGACGTTAAGTATTAAGTTGCGACTCACACGGATTGTAATTAATGTGGCCTTGTTTGGTTGGGTATAGCAAGAATGCAAAGTCTGTTTCGCAAGTTTTTTGTTTGGTTGGATGTCGTGGGAGTGCAAATTTTGAAATTTGCAATGACCTTGCAAAACCACACTGCACTCCACCCAACAAAACTCTAAAGCTGCCTAGCTGATATATGTGGTCTTAGATGATTGAGGAGTCACATGTGTATTTAATTACTTCAGTATGGAGGGCAAAACATGTGTGATGTAGGACATATTAAGCTTTATTCTACGTGTTCTTGCTTTACTTTTATATTTAGGGACTTAAGTGCAAACTTTTCAGTTAATGTACTTAGTCGTAAATCTTTTATCTTTTCTTTATTTTAGGTTTTATTTAACTTCGAATTTGATTAAATGGGAGTTTATTTCCATTACTTGTGGGTCAAGTCATGTAGTGTTATAAACACGGTACTAAACATCCTCCACATATGGCGATTAACCCCGATGTGACATATGTCTATGCCTGTCGATGTCGAAACCTGGTAAACTTCCAAGCATTTTGAAGTTGACACGAAGATGACGTCTTGTACATTTGCATGTGACTGTGTTTTTCTACATATGTAAAACTGTATGGATGGCTATATATAAACATATATTTTGTTTTTAAGCTAGATTTGATGAATATATCAATTTTCATCAAGAAATCTGTATGTTTAGCTTCATTTTTGTCAAAGATGCGTCGAAGTTTAATTGTAAAATCCTCAAAGTGTCCTCGATGTTTCCACAAACTTCCACTTCCACATTCACCGAAATCAAATCGAAGTCGATGTCTTGTTCCATGGTTATAAAAGTCAGCCTTGGGGCCTTTGTCCAGGCAGCTGAATATATATATATATATATATATATATATATATATATATATATATATATATATATATATATATATATATATATATATATATGTTTTGAGAAATAGATTATGGTTTATCTCCTTTCATTCTTCTTCTTCATGATGTGTTCCACATCAACATGAACTACTTAATAAGTTAGAATCAGATGAATATGAAAACTCCTTTCAGAGAGCAAGCCATGTTCAAAACGACATTAGCTGAGATTCTCTCCACTAAAAAGATCAAAATTGAGTACTCTTTGTCTTTGTGGCCTAGCATTAAAGGGATTATAAACCTATACATATATTTTATTCCATAAAATTGGGTGCTTGTCTACCTATTTGTAATATTTTCCAGGTCCTGTGCATGAACCCAGTATACTAGTAATAGATGAAAGAAACAGCATTCCGGAGTTCACAACAACAAAGAACATTTTTTTTATATATTCTTAAGAGTTTAAAATGTGTTTCCAAATAGATCAATCAATTTTGAGATCATCCTTATTGACGAAAATGAAGCCCAATATAAGTTGCCCAGTTCAACATCCAAAAGAAAGATTTAATTAAATATGGTTCAAATTGAAATATTATACAAAGTAATATACTGAAAGATTTCAGCTAAAAGCCTAATAGTTTTGTAATTATATATTGGCTAAATATTATGTCTTGGCCTTGGCAAGAAAAACAATTAATGCTTATTCTAAAATTAAATATAGTTGGAATCACAAAGTTCAGTTGCAAATTCACTGTCAGAACTCAAAAGTGGGATTAGGCACTCATCCATTAGTAGCATGATGTTTTTGCAAGCATGATCTTTTTTAATAGAGACTTGGTTACATTAAACCAACAACACAGAAATACCATCATGGATGAAAAAAATATATCTATAGGATACTGATAGATTAATCAGTCTCCAGATGGGCCAAGTTCTGACATTGAAATAGCAATTGAACCGCTTGTCAGACAAGATAAGCAGAATTGAACTTAGATTCCTGGTAAAATTAGATACATAAAACACCATAACTATCATACTCAACAAAAATATTGCCAATAATCTAACATAAATATATCAGTAGCTGCAAAAGCATAGCATTATAATCTCAAGTTCACTTATATAAGGTTGTGCCGGAGTACTGCAATGGTCACAAAAACTACTGATTCTTGTAAGAAATGTCTCAAAAAGATAATATGGCACACCTCCATTATAAGTAAATGGTGCAGCTCATTCCAACTTTCAGCAAAATGAACCTTGAGATAATCAGCTCTTCTCCACCAGCCACAGCTCTCATATAAGTGCAGAACAGAAGTGAATGCTGCTCGATGAAAAATAAGTCTTATGTAACATTTGACAGTCGTGATTATTAATGTGGTTCCTCGAAGTTATATTGCACATATATGCTTCTCAATTGAAGTATAAGCATTCCCTAACAACAATTAAACAAAGAAGATGCCAATAAAATAATGCAAATGGAAAGTAATGCAGTCTATCATAGTAGAGTTGGGAAATCCTATTCCAAACTAGAGCATGGCAAGAAAATCAACATCGAAACCGTCCTTAACCCAAGAAACATCATTCTCTAGCAAGATAAATCATTTACAATATTATGTGCATGTCCCAGATGAGCCTTTTTAAAGCTTCGATGCATGTGCTTATTCGGCAGCAAGGTCACCCAACAAGCATATCAATTTTCATGCTTCTTTTGAGGTGTCACTGGTATCCACACACAGAAGAAGAACACATCATAGAAAAGAATGCACTAGTGTTGTGTTTTATTTCCAGGAAACACTATTTAGAGCTGAATAAGCTTATGGGTGCCTCCTTCACCACAATGGCTCCCCTTCAGAGTCTCCACTTCGTATAGCTCAAAGATCGCCTCGGCATCCACCTACTAGTATTTGTCAACACAACAGTTGTCAAATGACCTGCCTAAGCACGCCTAAGAGGGCTCGGCTCTAGAGCATGTTCAGTCTGGGGGCCTAGATCCCCAAGTGGATTGGGTGGGCGCCTAGGACCATATAGACCACTTCTATGTCATTTTGGGGCCAAGAAGATTAATTCAAGCCTTAATTATGTCAAACGATGTCTGATAAGGTCATTTTAGGGATAATGAAGTTATTCTATGCATGTTTCAAGTAAAGTTAGGTCAATTTAGGTCTAATATAAGTCATGTTAGGTGTGACTAGGTGAATTGGGCATTCATTTAAGTTTATGAGAGCCAATACGTAGACTTAGTAAATTACGCAAACATATCTCGCATATATAAAATTGTAAAAAATATGTATCAAATTATAAAATTAATAGAAATCTTTGACCTCCTAGGCAGTGGTTGTGGAGGTCGTCATCTAGCCGCCTATACAGTCATGATCAAACACACTAACAATCCAGAGCAAGTTGTTACTCTGAGTTACCACAGATGACAAGAAGAGAGCAATACACAACAAGCAACAGCTGAGTTAAGAGAGCAGCCAACTGCTGCCTCCCAAGACCATCTTCCCTAGATTGCTGCCTGAAGAAGCAGAGTAATCACACACATGTGACAGAAATAGTAATGGGGAACCTAATGAATAAAATCTAAGACTAATTATCAACATCTAAACTAATCTAAAATAACTAAACAAAAGGAATAATATTCATCAAAAGATTTCATTCATCAAGTCTGCTTTTGACGAAAGCCTTAGAAAGACTATATATAGGTGTTTAAACCCAACTCACTACACAACTAGTCAATGTGGGACTAAACCACAGGCTTTACAAGACAAACTGGGAAAATACCAAATAACCCATAAAATGCAAGGAAACTGATAAAACATTATAAAACTACTAAAAAGACTATTTAAAAGGCTACGCTCTGATATCAAATAATGGGGAACCTAGTGAATAAAATCTAAGACAAATTAGCAAGATCTAAACTAATCTAAAATAACTAAACAAAAGGAATAATATTCATCAAATCTGCTTTTGACGAAAGCCTTACAAAGACTATATATAGATGTTTAAACCCAACTCACTACACAACTAGTCAATGTGGTACTAAACCACAGGCTTTACAAGACAAACTGGGAAAATATTAAATAACCCCTAAAATGCAAGGAAACTGATACAACATTATAAAACTACTAAAAAGACTATTTAAAAGGCTATGCTCATCCTACATCAAATAGTCACAAATTGGCTGAGTTGCAAGTTGCTACAGTTCATTCCACATTAAAACTCTATTGGATAACAAAATAAAGCAAAGCAGATCCAATTAGCAGCTACGTTTCCTAGTACCAGATCTCTTCCGAGCAACTTCAAGGACGGTTCAGCTTCAGTAGAGCCATTCAATCACTTAAGCAAGAGCTGTAGCAATTTCAGGAATTTCTGCAGGATTCTTTTTTTCTGATTATGGCGCATGAAAGTTGGAACCAGATGAGGGTGACAGGGAAGAAAAAGAAAATAAATAAAAAAACTCAAAGGTGTGCTGCAAATGGATCAAACTCAAGGGGTATCCCTTTAACCCTATATGTTGAGACTGTTAGCGATATTAAAGACACCCTTGCTGGCATCTCCTCCCTTGATAAGAATCTGGCATTTTACAAATGGTTTATGATATACTACCATATACGGAACATATTGTAAACATTAAAATGATATACATTCTTGGTATGTCTTAAAAAAAATTGATGAAAATTATTAGGTAAAACAAGATAGCAAGCATATAACACATTAATAAATGAAGCCCTTCTTTTGTTTTATAGCTGTAAGCTTGGGAAAAATGAGGACAGCATATAGGACGCAGTATTTTAACTCTCATCTCTGCTATTCATTTCTTTGACTCTATCCATGCTATTTTTAGATGTATGTCTACAAATTTAATCTCAGAATACAGATCCTTATCTAATATAGGAATAACATGATGGTTATTCAACAGGATAAACTGCATTATCTAGGTATGCTTGTTGGCATTACATATCTGGCCTATATCCAAGTATTTGGATTTAAAATTTTGGAAATTTTACTCGGCCAAAAGTAACAAGGTAGAACTTTTTGTAGAAATTTAAGTAAAACAGGAACTGCATAATAGTAATTCGATGGAAAAACTACAGCACTCACCAAAATAAGGTACCCTAGCAATTGTCTCTAATACGTAAAATCTTGCATAGTGACGGTCACGGTATAGAACATCAAGTATCTTGATAACCGATTCCTGCAAGATCAAGTGCAATACTCGAATAAATCAATAACAATTTTATATTATGGCAATAATTTTAGAAAGAACTCAAAACCTTGATAAACAAAAGCATCAGTCTAGTACTACAAATCTTGCTTGTTTCAAATAGTGCACTCAGCAAAAGTTGTACCATATGACACCTGAGTTATAAATTAGACACTACATGTATGTAAATCCATGCAGATGATATTATGTTCCGACAGTAATGCATTATGTAATTTTTTCTTGATTTCCCCACAGAAATAAATACATAGTATAGGAAACGAATTACACTATCCAAAATATCTGCAAGAGATTTTTCATAGATGAGTCGACATTAATTGGTCCTTCATTGTGGACCTGCAACCTGGGACTGCATCTTTCGCTGTCTGCAAATACGAGAGCCACAACAGCATCTACCAGCCAGAGAATCCATAGTGGTTGTGTTGATGCGATAGTATCTTCTCTTGATTCTTTAACTCCTCTAACCCTTCACTTCTGTTGGTCGGAAAGCCCTCCACTTTTGCCCCTCCTCAAATCTAATGCACTACTGCACCTTCATCTCCTCCAATCTGCTTCCTCTTGACTGCTTTCAGTGTCCAGCCTGTGTCCCACCCCTAGTTAAAAAAAACTCACCTACAAATAGTGACCACCGGTGTCCGCAGTATCTGAGGTATATGAGGCTGTGTCCAGGGCAGCCACAGCTCACCTCCAGGTGTCCACCCTTCTAGGGTGATGGTTATGGTGTAATTACTATTTTTGTGGTGACAGTGATGGCAGTGGTGGCACAGATGGCAGTCATACCAGCAGTGATGTTGGAAGCAGCAAAGGTTCGTAACGCTGACTACGAGGCTGATGTAATGCAGGACAAGTCCCACGGGTCGATCCCACAGTTGGATGGCATGCCGGATTAGGCTTAATTGGTTCTATCTTTTTTATTGTGTTTTACAATTTACTATGCTATTTAATGTCAAGCACTTATTATTCGTTATAAATCAGGTGTCTGTCACAATTGTTGTGACAATAAGGGTTTTCATCTTCTATTATAAATACCAGCCTTGGGATATGTGTCCAGGCGAATAGACTAGTTTGATCGTGAGAGTTTTATGGAATTGGTTGACAATGACAATGGTGCAATGACAATGGTGGCAGTAGTGATGGAGGCAGTGGTAATGGTGGCAGCTATCACACTAGTTGTGACAGTGACAGTTGATGGTAATAGTTGCTATGATGGTCATGTCAGTACTGAATGAGGATAGCGGCAATATTGATGGTGACATGGACGCCAGTGGTGGTCGTGGTGGCGAAAGTAGTGGTGGTTGCAATGGTAACAGTGGCGACGGCAGTAGATGTGGGGGTGGCTACGGCATCAATTGTAGTGGCGGTGGCGGCATTGACGATGAAAATGGGGTGGTGAGGACAGTAACAACGCCGATGGTGGTTGCCTGGCATGCTGGTGGCAGCAATACTGATAAATGAGATGAAATCATATCACATCCCAAACATGTTGAATGGGACGTAGACAACATCAAGATGTAAGATGAAGACAGAGTTGTTGTGGCACCCTAATTTGTATGGGTACTTCCTCGGATTTGTTTCTCATTTTTTCTTAATAATCATGGACAAAGAGATGTGTTTAGAAGTAGAAAAATCCACTAGCAAAGACATGACATAAGACGATGATAACAATAATGCAACAAGCTTGGACAAATGACACTAGAGACATTAAAAGAGAAAAACTGATTGGGAAAATGTGTTAGCCAGGAATTTGACTGACTTCAAGTCAACTTCGCCCTGTGTTGAACTGGACTGAAATTTCAATGGAAATGGCATATAAGCTTTGACACAAGTCTGACACAAACTAAAAATGGTGAGATTGTGGGGGACATAAAACATATATATATATATATATATATATATATATATATATATATAGAGAGAGAGAGAGAGAGAGAGGTTAGGAAGTGTGTACCGGCCAGTACATGTAAGTTACGTGTACCAGCCATTAAAATGACACATGTGGAGCATGTTAATAAAATCCAACCATATGAATTGACTCATAATTATATAGATTACATGTGTTTAAAAAATCATACCAATATCTCACAAAGATCATGAGATATAGTAATATATCATCGAACGGTTTCTGTAATTTCTGCAACTTACCGTTGATTAGATAAGACACAAATTCTTTCATTGGATGATCTATGAATATCATATGTTGGGGATTTTTTATACACATCTTATCTAAGTGGTATACACCACATCCATAAGGTTGGATAGTGTAGTTTAATTTTACAATTATCATAAATGAAGGTAGGTACATGCAAGCTACATGTACTCGGGTACACAATTCTTTTAGCCATATATATATATATATATATATATATAAAGGCTTCTTCATTGCGATAACACATATTTGAACAAACAATGGTGTAGTTACTCATGTGTCGGTAACAAGCAATCGACATTGTATAGGAAAGGAGGTTATTACAAGGAAGCGACTCAACCCTAATGGGCCATGGACGACAGGCCCATGTAGACTATAGACTAATAACCTATTAACTAAATAGGCTATATTCTAACAGACATAAATACAAGCAGAATATTTGTTTATTAGCCAATATATTCATTAAAATAATAGGGGTGAATGATACAGTTTAACAATTCCGATTTAGATCTGCAACAATTTAAGATTTGTTGTTGTTAATCACACAAAATCTTCAAGTCATATATCACGGTGACCAACAAAAGAGTTTATTACAAAAAATGGATTAGAGAAAGAAGAGTAAGTTGGAGAACTGACATGGAAGTTAGATCTATACCGTATTCCATACAAGTAGATTTTGTAGGAGGTACTAGATGTGTTAATTTTCCGCTTAAAACAACAGCAAAGAAATAAGTATTCAAACAATAGAAACATCTCTCCCAATTTAACAATGTACAGCGCGGCCATGAGTGAGTCACCAAAAGGTAGACCTATAAAGTCGAGTTTGGATGAGTTCATCTAAAATCCCAGTAGTTGCCATATAAAAAGTCTTACAGCATATCAAATTTGGAACTCATAACTACCACAAAGTGATATGCTCAACAGGAAACGAGCACTTCTCTAATCATCCCATATTTGGCAAGACGGACAACTACCAGACTCCTTTGTTATTTCTGCTCTTTTTTACATTGCCTGACACCGCCTGCAGCAGCTCTTCGCTCTGCCACCTCCTGAAACGGCAATAGCTCAGACATAGTACCCACTGATAAGAAACTTGTTATGAGATCACCGGGATTCAGGAAGTCTGCATGCACCCAGACTGCCCCTAAATGGATTTCGGGAATCCGCACTTCAATCCATCTGAATTTAAATTAAAAAAATATCTGAGATCCAATATCTCGATTTCGATTCCAAAAATTTTCATATTGGATATCAGATATTGAAAAAAATGATGTATCCAGTCTGGAATAAAATCAAATTCGATATATAAAAATATCCAAGTATAAACAGACTATCATATATATTTAATGTAATATAATATAATATTTTATATATAAGACAACTATTGACATTAAGTATATGGTTCTCGATTCGCATCGGATATTTATCCGAATTCGGATATTATATGTTCGAATTAAGATTCCGATGTAATCATATGATATCTATCAGATATTATATGATCGGATATAGCACTATCCGCTCCAAATACTATCCTTTTACAGTCTACCAAAATGATCAATGGTGTCTATAGAATGGGAAATCTTTATTTGATGTGTTAAACAAAATACAATGCTCTCTGTTTTATAGGATAAGAGAGTAAGACAGAAAATAGAACTAGGCAATATGGGATAAAAGAAAAGCTAAAGACAGGACAAGTCTAAATCAACTAACAAAACGAATAACATTGCATAATGCAATAAAGCATATATACTAGCACTCCCTTTCAAGTTGGAGCATAGATATCAATCATGCACGGCTGGTCCACCATGGTAGTGAATCTGGTCTTGGGAAGAAGTTTTGTGAAGATATCTGCTACTTGATCAGAAGTGTGAGTATATGGAGTAGAGATATTGCCAGATAAGACAGTTTCTCGGGTGAAATGGCAATCCACCTCAATATGTTTGGTACGCCCATGAAATGTTAGATTGTTGGCAATGAATATAGCAGCCTTATTGTCACAATATATAGGAATAGGACTAGTCAGAAATGTTAAACTCCTTCATAATACCACAGACCCATAACAGTTCACAAGTAGTATGAGCCATAGCTCTATACTCAGCTTCAGCACTAGAGCGGGCAAGTACAATTTGTTTCATGCTGCGCCAGGTAACAAGACTACCTCCCACAAAGTTACAGTAATCAGAAGTAGATTTGTGATCTATCCTGCTACCTGCATTATCAGAATCAGAATTGTTAACTGGTGTTTTTAATTAAGCTCTTTATTTTCTGTTTGTTATTTTCCTATTCTACAAGGACCTCTCTGTAATTGTTCTCTTTATAAATATATGGGATGCACACCTTGTGTATCCTAACCCTTATTGTCCAGTCAAGATGGTATCAGGGCAGGTTTGCCAAGCCGCCCTCCTCTCCCTAGCCGCCGCCCCCTCTTCTCCCTCCCGCCAGTGACGTAGCCCCCCCCCCGCCACCGCCCGCGCCTGCCAGGCGCCCCGCCCGCCCGCCCGCCACTGCCCGACGCGGCACCCTCCTGCCGCCGCGGGCAGCCCCGTGCTGCCGCCGCGGGCAGCCCCGTACTGCCGCCGCGGGCAGCCCCGTGCTGCCGCTGGGCGGTTGATCCCCCCTGTCGATGGTCGTACGTCTCTGCTGCACCCAGTGTTTTAAAAATCGTCCTAGGCGGCCGCTTAAGCGGCGGCTTAAGCGCCACAAGGTGATGGACGATTAAAATGTACTATAAGCGGCGCTTAAGCAAATTTGAGAAAAGCGGCCGCTTTTTGCCCGCTTAACCCGCTTTTTGCCCGCTTTTTTCAGAAAAACTGTTGTAAGCATATAACATTAAGTACATTATATGCCACGTTTAGTATTGACTATAATATATTAAATTAGCATACATTAAATGTTCTATGATATACTCAGTTCTAATTTAGAATGCATACTTTGTATGTAAGCTGTAATGATATGGTACTTTTGTGATGTATCCAAGTGAATTATAGGTAACTATTATCTAATTTAGAATGCATACTTTGATTAAATGTACTGTTGTAATGTATGACTATTTGATGATGTGCAAATGTAACAATATGTTTGTTAGCTAACTATGATAGGTCAATTATTTATTGTTTAGCTATGTAAACATGATACAAAATTATTGTTTAATCTTGTATATACACTTATTATTTTATGTGTAGGCTGCTTTATCTATGACAAGTATATTGTTTACTATATTATATAGATACAATCGTTGTTGTATAGTTGTATTCTAAACTATTTGGGTGTTTTATATTGTCTTGTACAATGTTTAGATATGTATAAAAATTTCAAAAATATAATATTTATATACATATGTATGTAATTTTGCATAAAAGTTTATAGGAATTGGAAATCCGCTTTTCTAAAAAGCGCCCGCTTAATCGCCCACCAGGCGATTAATCGACTACAAGGTCCCGTCCGCGCGCTTCCCGCTTAGCGCTTTTTAAAACCTTGGTTGCACCCCTAGTGATTTTTCGCGTATGGCGCTGGCCTGCTAGTGCATCTGGACTGCCTGTCGTTCATCTCCGGTTGTTCGGTTGACGGTTTTCAGCGTGTCTGCCCGCGTCGGCCCTTGAGCTGTCGGGTTCTTTTGTTGCGCCTCGACGTAGTCTATATGTAGGTTGGTCTAGATCTTCCCTTTGTTTGTTGCCGCCTAGCCGGCGGATCTAGGTGGTTCTAACATTTGTTGTTGTTCTCTGCTACTTGTGGACCCGGCGCCCTAATGGCTTCCTCCCATGAAGACTTTCGTCGTCAAGTGGCCACTGTGAAGCTCGACGGACGCAACTACCAAGATTGGGTTTGCTCCATGGAGATTTTTGCCAAGTCACAGGGCAAGCATTCCCATCTGACTGATGATCTGCCTCCTGCTTCGCCTACTACTGCTGAGTCCAAGGACAAAAAGCACTATGAAGACTGGGTCAAGGATGACTCCACTGTAATGGCATGGATTCTGAACAGCAGGGAAACTCGCATCAGCGTCACTCTACTTCGTCTCCCGACAGCAAAGGAGATGTGGACCAACTGGAAAGCACCTATTCTCACAGCAAAAATCCCAAAAAGGTGTTTGATCTGAACAAACAGCAGTCCCTTCTGCACTTTACTGGACCTGATATTGCTGACTACTTCACCTTTAAGGGTGTATGGGTTGAGCTCAAGAATCTACACCCCTTATCCACTGACTTGGCCACGATGCAACGCCAAAGACAAGAACTCCAGGTGGTGCAGTTCCTCTGCGGTCTTCCAGACTCATATGTTGGGGTGGTTTTGTTACCTACTTTGGAGAGTGCCTTTCAGCGTCTCCAACCCTGTCGGCTTCCTCATCAGATGTGTCTTCTGACACAGTTGATCCCACTGCTCTTGTTGTTATGTCTGGTCGTGGTCGTGGTAGGGGTCGTGGTCGACCGCCAGACAATCGTTCTGCTGCTCCTGGACGGGAACGTGGCTCATCTGGTCGCGGTTCCCTTGGTCGTGGCTCGTCTGCTGATACTTCTAGAGGTGTCGCTGCTCAGCGGTACTATGACTTATGTGGCCGCACCAACCACACTGAAGACAAGTGTTGGAAGAAGCATGGCACACCTGTGTGGGCCAATGCTGCGACTAATGGTACTTCTTAGACGGTCACTACTGCTCCCTTGATTGAGTCCACTACTGAGTTTATCCGCTCCGAAGTGGAACGTTTTCTGCTTGAAAGGACCGGTGCTTCCTCTTCATCGGCTGCTACATCTGGAGCTCACGCGGCCACTAACTCTGGTTGTGATTCTGCATTCTTGAGTGCTCCTTCTTCTAGTGCTGGTAATACCAAATGGGTGATTGACTCTGGAGCCTCATCTCATATTTCTGGCAACCGTTCTCTGTTTTATAAACTAACTAAACCATGTTCCAAATCCACTGTTATGCTTGCTGATGGTTCTAAATCTGTTGTATCTGGAATTGGCGATATCTTTGCACAAGTTCTTCTGCGCTCTGCTTATATGTGCCGAATTTTCCACTGAATCTATTATTTGTCAGTAAAATTGTTCGCAATCTTAATTGCAGTCTGACATTTGCACCAGGTACTTGTGTTTTTTAGGACCTTCACACGAGGATGAAGATTGGTGGGGGGCATGAAGGACCTGATGGACTCTACTACTTAGATGAGTCGAAACATATTGGCACTTCCGCTCTAGCTTCAGCACTTTCAGCTTCTGTTTCTGCATTACAGTGGCATTTCAGACTTGGACATCCGTCAGCTGAGAAGTTTAAACATGTTATTTCTAGTGTTCGCCCGCATATTTTTCAATGTGAGGTCTGTCAATTAGACAAATAGTCTAGATCTGTATTTTCCTAAAAAACTCAGATTGGTAGCAAAGCTATTTTTTATTTGGTGCATGTTGATGTATGGGTCATTGTCATATTCCAAGCTTATCTGGCAATAAATATTTTATTTTGTTCATTGATGATTTCTCTCGTGCTACCTGGTTATTTCTCTTAAAAGATCGATCTCAAGTTCTGCCAACTATTAAATTCTTTTTTACGGAAATTAAAACTCAGTATTCTATGCCTATTAAAATTCTGCGTACTGATAATGCATTGGAATTTGTTCAAAAAAATGTGGAGTTATTCTGTCGTTCTGTGGGGACAATTCATCAGACTTGTGCCTATACATCCCAACAGAATGGAGTGGCTGAAAGGAAGAACAGGCATTTACTTGAAGTTGCTTGTACTATAATGTTACACTCTAATGTTCCCAAACATTTTTGGCCAGAAGTTGTTCTTACTGCCTGTTTTCTGATGAATCGAATGGCTTCCTCTGTTATTGGAAATAAAATTCCTGTACAAGTTCTGTAACCAGATCTGCCACTGTTTTCTGTTCCTCCGAGGATTTTTGGGTCGACTTGTTTTGTTCGTTTGCTTGATCCTACTCAAGACAAGTTATCCCCCAGAGCTGAAAAATGTATTTTTCTGGGATATTCACGAACTCAAAAAGGGTACCGCTGCTATAGTCTGGTTACTATAAAGTAGTTCATGAGTAGTGATGTTGTCTTTTTGAAGATACTCCGTACTATTCTACTAGAGGAACTACGTTGAGCTCCGATTTGATTGCAGCACCTCTACCTATTACTTGTGGTTCTACCACTACTGTGCAACCGGATACGGCTACTACTCTCATTGTGTATCAACGCAGAAATCGGCCGCCACAGCCTACTGCTTAAGACCCCCCCACTAACAACCAATCTTCTCCTTCAGAAGATCCTGCCCCTACTGAGGTAATTTCTGATCTAGATTTACCTATTGCTCTCAGGAAAGGTACTAGATCGTGTACATCTCATAATATTGCTAATCATGTCTCCACTGCTCATCTGAGTGTTCATGTTAGTAATTTTGTAGCTGCTCTATCTGCGATTTCTGTACCCAAGAATGTGCATGACGCATTACAGAATCAGGCCTGAACTCGAGCCATGACAAAGGAGATGGTTGCTCTCACTGACAGGGGTACCTGGGATCTTGTTGATCCACCTTCTGATCACAAACATGTTGGATGTCGTTGGGTCTACACTGTCAAATATCATCCCGATGGCACAGTTGAACGCCTGAAAGCTTGCCTCGTGGCAAAAGGATACACTCAAACCTATGGTTTAGACTTTAGATTATTTTGAAACCTTTTCTCATGTTGCCAGGCTGAATTATGTACGGGTTCTATTTGTGGCTATTAATCTGGATTGGCCCCTCATCCAGTTGGACGTCAAAAATGCTTTTCTTTATGGTGATCTTCAGGAGAAGGTATATATGGAGCAACCACCTGGGTTTGTTGCTCAGGGGGAGTCACACAAAGTCTGCCGCCTCAAGAAGTCTATTTATGGACTCAAACAGAGTCTGCGTGCCTGGTTCGACAAACTGAGCACCACCTTGTCTACTTATGGGTTCATCAGATCTCATGTTGATCATTCTGTTTTTATCAAAAAGACGTCCACTAGTATTGTAGTTCTTATCGTGTATGTTGACGACATTATTTTATCTGGCAGTGATCTGTCTGAAATTAATGCTACTAAAGCCTATTTATGCAAACATTTTGTCACTAAAGATTTGGGAAAATTGAGGTACTGTATGGGGATTAAAGTTTCCAGGACTGCTAATGCTCTTGTTCTATCACAATGCAAGTATGTTCTTGATCTTCTACAGGAGACTGGCATGCTTAGAGCTCGGCCTACTGACACACCTCTTGATCCCTGTGAAAAATAAGATTGGATTGAATGCAATGGGTTGAATACAAGACTAGACACCCTCTCCTTTATATAGGAGAGGGGAGACGCCCTAAGACTTAAGACGCAAGTAATCTAAACAGGCTGAAACACAAAAGCCAATAACTAATTAACCTATTAACTAAATAGGCTAATATAGACTCTCTAACACTCCCCCTCAAGCTGGAGCATGGGTGAAACACATGTCCAAAGCTTGGAGGTTACAAGACTCGATAAAAAGATAAAAGAAATGATAAATGAAAGATAGAAAAGATAAATATCACTTCTCATACAAAAGATTGATACTCCCCCTTAAACAATACTCCCCCTGAATCATACGATGGCGCCTCTTTGCTTTGAAATTGTATCATGCAGGCTGGAGATCCTCGAGCTTTGATGAAGGTCTTTTGGATTGCATCTAGAATGAAGAACATCTGAAATGGAACCTGGATACTGCAGCAGTAATTCGCCACTTGGAGCAGACGATCATCAATATGACTATGACAACTTCACTGGAATATGTACTTAACGTGGCACGAACGCGGATACACAATGTCGATGTAGCAGTAGCGGAATCTTCAAATTGTCTGGTAGGACATGCATAACGTGGCACGAACACGAACGGACGATATGTTGGTGATACGATGCAGGCACCATAACTATGTTGCATGAACCTTGGGGGCTTGACAGGAAAGGAGATATCATCCATCAAGGAAAGTCCCAAGAAGATCAGCAACATGTGATGTCAAAATAGCAGATGCGGCTCGAAGAAGACATGATGAAGCAGCTCGGTGAAGATAAACTGGATGAATCAACCTTGTAGAAGTAGATTGGCAGGCTTGTTGAGCTTCTGAAAATCTGAAGAAGCACCCTCTGTCTCATGTGAATGCAGCTGAAGTACACCATCAACACCAGACGTACATGCGGTACGAACGTGGATAGCTCGGTGTTGAATGAAGATCCTTCAATGATGTCTGGAAGTAGAGAACAGATGTGCTGAACAATGCGAAGCTCAATGAAGACAATAGCCTGGAACATATATAGACTGAATACATATATCATCTTCTTCTCATACTCTCTCTCTCATACATACTCTTGCATGCTCTCTCTCTTCTCATCTCTTCCTCTCCTCTATCCCCCCCCCGCACACCAAATACAACGAGAGTGAGTGTTTGGTGTAGAGAAATGGATATATGACCCCCCCGCACTGTGGAAAGGGATACACATGATATGGGTCGGCGGATTTGAGAGAATTTTGTGATATGGAGATGTGTAATATGTGGAGAATGAAACCGATAACTGGAGAAAATATGCTAAATGGGTCAATGTAAGATCCGGGTAGAAAAATAAACGGATCTAGAAAATTCTGATTAGGCAAAAACTTGGATCCGAATAGCCAAGGGCAGATCCGATTAAGGATCCGAATATCAACATGCATCTGGTATATGGGGGCAAATAATAACTGGGAGTAGACATAGATGGGAGGTGATAGAGATAGTCGGGAAGGTGATGAAGATAGCTGGGAAGGTGATGAAGATAGCTGGGAAGGTGATGAAGAACAGTAACTTGTGGGACGTAGTAAAAAAAATGGTCGGGTTATGTCACTCAGTTGATGTAGCACTTGGTCGTAACGGAGGAGATGACAAAGGGTCTCCTGCACGGCTCCGGAGATATTGCATGCCAAGAGGATGCATGCGGAGCTTCTCCACGAGCGACGATGAAGGTTGATGTTGAGGACGTCAGGAGATGGCCTGTACAGAACTCGGTACTACCGAGTTGATGTCGGTAGTACTGAGATCTTTCTGGATGACGGATAGCAGGTTGGCGGCGGCTGATTGCTACTTGATGGCGATGATGGTTGCTGCTTCTGCGGTTGGCGGCACTTATGATGTTGTTAGATGGTGATAGTGACATCGATAGGCGGCGAAGGCACAGAGATGACTGCTTGGAGGTCGGCGGTTATGGTTGTTGGCCGGCGACAGGATTTTGCTGCTAGACGGATGCCGATCAGAGGCGTTGGGAATATAGCGGCACTGCGCTGTTCGTGGAATACGGGCAACAGAGGTGGAAGGCGGCGGATAATGATGCAACGATGGCAGTGGATATGTGATGGCCGGAAAGGAGATCACCGGCGGTAAGGTTTGAATTTGGAAAACATAGATCGCAAGTCGGGAATTAGCGTCGACGTATTGATCTATGTGAAAGTGGAAGGAGAGCCATGGAGGCCGAAATTGCCTAGCGGGCAGCCGGCCTAAGCCGTGGCAACGGCGGCGGCTAGTGTTGCGTGTGCGCCGGAAAGGAGAGGGAAGAGGGGCAACTGCTAGGTTTCCCTCAGGAGCGAACGCGCTCTGTTCACGCAGGAATTACTGTTCACTCTGTCGTACTGTTCATCCCCGGAGTTACTGTTCACGTCGTGTACTGTTCACCGCCGGAGTTATTGTTCACCACCGGAGTTACTGTTCACGCCGCCGTTTTTGTTTACCGCTCTGATACCATGTGAAAAATAAGATTGGATTGAATGCAATGGGTTGAATACAAGACTAGACGCCCTCTCCTTTATATAGGAGAGGGGAGACGCCCTAAGACTTAAGACGCAAGTAATCTAAACGGGCTGAAATACAAAAGCCCAATAACCAATTAACCTATTAACTAAATAGGCTAATATAGACTCTCTAACAATCCCAATGTGAATTGGGATGATGATGAATCTCCTCTGTATCCTGACAGTAAAAGATATAGAAGACTGGTGGGAAAACTCATTTATTTGACTGTTACTAGAGCTGATATTTCTACTGTTGTTGGTCTTGTTAGCAGATATCTTGATAAGCCTAAACAGTGTCATAGGGAAGCACAGTGTCATATTTTGAGATATTTGAAGAACTCTCCTGGTAAAGGCATGTTCTATAGAAAACATGGTCATTGCTCTCTTGAAGGCTTTTCTGATTCTGACTATGTTGGTAGCAAGACAGACAGAAAATCTACTTCTGGTTATTGCACATTTTTTGGGGGTAATTTGGTTACTTGGCGGAGCAAAAAGCAAAATGTGGTTGCCAGATCCAGTGTTGAGGCTGAATATCATGCTATGGCTCATACTGCTTGCGATCTTCTATGAGTGCAATCTCTTCTAAAAGAACTTGATGTGGTATCCTCTGCTCCTATTCTTATGCACTGTGATAATAAAGCAACTATCTTTATTGCAAATAATCATGTTTTTCATGAGCGGACTAAGCACATTGAAGTTGACTACCACTTCATCAGAGAATCTATTCTGACTGGACGCATCCGCACTCCTTTCACTCGCTCAGAAGAACATGTTGCTAATATATTCACAAAGCTACTGGCCAAGAAACATTTCTGCTCTCTTGTGGAGAAGTTGGGCATGATTAATATCTATGCTCCAACTTGAGGGGGAGCGTTAACTAGTGTTTTTAATTAAGCTCTTTATTTTATGTTTGTTATTTTCCTGTCCTACAAGGACCTCTCTGTAATTGTTGTCTTTATAAATATATGGGGTGCACACCTTGTGTACCCTAATCCTTACTGTCCAGTCAAGAAGAATATCTTGTGATTTTACAATGCCCATGTTTTCTGTAGAATAAGCCTTTTCATGGAGAATTTTTTAGATATTTCAGAATGTGACACACAACATCCTAGTGGCATTGTCTGGGTTTATCCAGATATCTACTGACTAAGCCAACTGCAGAAGATATATCAGTCCTCGTCACAGTCAGATAATAAGTTTACCAACTAATCTATGATATTGTTGGTTGTCTGAGTATGGAGGAGAAGTATCATCATCCCGGTTGGTATTAGGATTTAAGGGAGTAGTCGTAGGTTTTGCTCCAAACATTCTTGTTTCTGACAAAAGATCCAGGACATATTTCCTGTGATAAACAAATACCTAAAGAAGAGCGAGAAACTTCGATACCCAGAAAATATCTCAATTTTCCCAGATATTTGGTGACAAACTGTTTTTTCAAGTACTCTTTAGTAGCTTGGATGTCTTCTTAGTCAATCCCAGATAAGATTATATCATCAACATAGACAATCAAAATTACAATGTCATATGAAGTTTTCTTAATAAAACCTGAGTGATCAAAATGAGAGTGGCGGAAGTTAAATTTCTAAAGAATATTACTCGGTTTGTCAAACCAACACTGGACTATTTAGAACACTCCCCCTGAGCAACAAACCCACAAATAGCTTTGCTCAACCTGCACACTTTAGAATACTCCCCCTGAGCAACAAACCCAGGTGGTTGCTCCACGTATACCTCCTCCTGCAGGTCACCATATAAAAAAGCATTTTTAACATCCAATTGAAACAAAGGCCAATCACAATTTACAGCCACAGAGATAAGAATACAAACAAAATTCAAACGTGCAACTGGAGAGAAAGTCACAAAATAATCAACTCCATAAGTTTGAGTATAGCGTTTGGCGACAAGGTGAGCTTTCAATCTTTCAATTGTGCCATCCGGCTGATACTTTATAGTAAAGATCCAGCGACAATCGATAGGAGAGTAATCGGAAGGTGCATCGACCAAGTCCCACATATGTCGATCAGTAAGAGCATTCATTTTAGTCTCCGTAGCATGGCGCCATGCAGGATGCGGTAAAGCCTGAGCAGCATTCTTAGGAATAGACACAACAGATAAGCAGCGGTAAAATTGGCAAAGTTGGTGCCCAGGTTAGCAGTAGAACAAAAATTCCCAATAGGATGTTGAGTGCAATACTTTGTCCCTTTTTAGGGACTAATAGGAACATCTAAATCAGAAAATACCTGGGGTTGAGGGGGATCTGCCGACGAGGATACAAGAATTGGTGAAGGAGGGCCTTGGAGGGAGTTGTAGCTTTCGGTCTTCGTTGATACACTTTCATACACTTTCAGAGGCGGAGATGGTGTAACATCAGTAGGAGGCAAGGTAGTGTCATCAGACAGAGGCAATGGTGTATCAATCAACAGATCAGATGTCCGAGTAGAACCTGCTGTAGGGTAGAATTACATATTCTCAAGAAGACCACATCGGCACTGACAAACCATTTCTTTGTAGAGGGATCATAGCATTTGTACCCTTTATGAGTCTGAGAGTAGCCCAAAAAACACATTTTGTATACAGCGGGTCAAGCTTAGTCAAACCAGGACACAAGTCCTTGACAAAGCAAGTGCTTCCAAAAATCCAAAGAGGCACAACAAAAAGGGGGGCACCAGGGTATAAGATTTGATAAAGCACCTGATTGCCAAGGACAGAGGAGGGCATGCGGTTAATAAGTTAACAAGCAGTAGAGATAGCTTCAGGCTAGAAAGTCTTAGGTAAATTATAGTGAAAAGCAATGCGAAAAACCTTAATAGGTGTGTCAAATCGGGTACAGATCTTAGCAAAAAAGGATGTGATAGTATTTAGCATGTGAGATCGATCTTTTAACAAAAACAACCATGTAGTTCTAGAAAAGTTGTCAATAAAGCTCATAAAATACCGAAATCCAAAAGTACTTGGAACAGAACAGGGACCCCAAACATCAACATGCACAATATCAAAAGATTTTTTTGAACCAATACGTGGTTTTTCTAAACAACTAACACGAGTTTGTTTGTCTAACTAGCAAGTTTCACAATGAAAAATAGAATCTAAAATAGCAGGAAGTAAATGTTTCAACTTGGCAAGAGATGGATGTCCCAGTCAATAATGTCATTGGAGGCCTATCCTAGACACAGTCAGCAGAGCAGTAGTCTTCTGCATATCCAAGTAGTATAACCCGTGTGGTCCCTCATGGCCCAAACCAATCCTCATCCTCGCGTGCAGATCCTGAAAAACAACACCGTCCAAGTCAAAAGTAATAGAGCACCTTAGGTTCTTCACAGTTCTACTAATAGATAATAAATTCAGTGAAAATTTGGGAGCATAAAGGGTTGAGCGCAATAAGAGTTTGCCAGTGGTACAGATATTTCCTATGCCAGAGACGGGAGTCTGAGAACCATCAACAACAGTAACAGGTGGAACAACAGAAGTTTTATGTAGTTCAGAGAATAATGCAAAATTGCCAAAAATAAGGGAGGTGACGCCAGAATCAATCACCCATTTGTTTTTACCATAAGGTGCAGAGGAGGCACGGAGAGTAGAACCTCCATCAATAGAGGCATCAGCAGTAAAGGAAGCAAGACAGGCTTGAAGCAGCTTCTCGAACTCAGAACGAATCCAATCCGTATATGGTTGGGACAAAGAGGACGGTGTAGAGTCAGGTTGATCAGTGGCGACCTGATTGGCCCATGCAGGCTTACCATGTTCGATCCAACATCAGTCTTTAGTATGATTTGTGTGTTTATAGAAGTGACAGTAGCGTTGTTCAGAAGATGGGTCGGGACCAGATGAGAAAGAACCACGACCACAACCACGACCACAACCACGACCTCGGCCACGGGAGGAGTCTTCTGAGCAGACAGCTAGAGCAGCAGCATCGGAGTGGTTGGGTGATACATGAGAGACAGATGGGAGCCATTTGACCCGTTTTAGGACATCACGCAGGGTAGGCTACAGGTCGCTGGACAGGATTTGATCTACCACTCCAGAGGAGTGGGGTAAGCCTGCAAGAAACTATACAAGTTGAAGTTCATTGCGTTGAAGGAGTGGGGTAAGCCTGCAAGAAACTGTACAAGTTGAAATTCATTGCGTTGGCGTTGTATTTCAGTGATATCAGCATAGAGGGGGTGATATACCTCAAACTCGTCGCAGAGAACACGTCATTGATTATAGTAATCCTTCACAGATTCAGTAACATAATACTCCTCTTTAGCCAGGTGTTTGAAAATTTCAAACACCATCTTTGGGTTTTGTTGATGTGAGTAAGCATGTGAGAGTTGATCCCACATGGCTTTGGCAGTCCGCAGGCGAAGAAGCGACTTGTTGATTTTGGGCTCAACACTATTGACCATCTAGGCCATGACGTCGGAATCCTCCTTAGACCATAGATCGTAGGCTAGTTTAGTTATTTCATCGGCATTCTCAACAAGTACAGTTGGAGCATCAGAAATAAGATGTGAGTAACAACCATGAGCTTTGACATAGAGCTCGAAGGCCCCAGACCAAGTGTGATAGTTGGAGCCATCCAACTTGACCATAGTGACGGATAGCGTCCGAAGCGACTCAGTAGAGGCCATCAGCCGGATGACAGATGTGTCGGCAAGAAAAGTAGCAGAACAAAAAAAGAACCCAACTCAGGGGCAGCAACAGTAGTAGGCAGCAGCATAGTACAACAGGTAGTCGTAGAAATCAGCAGGCAACAGCAGAAGCACCCAACTCATGGGCAGTAGAATGTCAGCAACAGCAGATCTGAATCATCAGATTGGAGAAACCCGCACAGGGGCAAGAAAGTAGAGAAAGACCTATGCGATCATAGGGAGAGAATTACTCCACCATGAGGCGCAGGTAGGCAACAATCGTAGTCCTTTTAGAACTTCAACGTGCAATTTTTAGAAAGTGTCTGGAGACGAAGAAGACGATGGATGTGGAGGGGGGTATAGGGGGGATACAATAGGATGGTATCGAGATATATTATTGTATTTACTATTTAAGTGTATTTCTATTTAAGTTGTTTCTTTAATCGGTAACATGGGCCCTTGTATAAAGTGGTCCATTAGAGTTTTCTGTTTGCTTCCTTGTACAACCTCCTATTTATAGGAGTGAGTTTTCTCTTTTGTGAATATAGAAAAGACGATAGATTTCCACATGGTATCAGAGAAGGATACCTAGTCCTGATCTCCACCAGCCGCTGCCGCCTTCTCCCTCTCTCTCTCTTTATCTCCATCAGTCACCACAGCCGCATCCTCCCATCTTCTCGTCGTTGCTGATCACGCCTAAGGGGATTTACTTCTCCTTCTAGCCCTATCCTCTTTTCCAACAAGAGGATCTAGGGACATGGTCGACGGTCCTTCCAATGTTCTTATGCCCTGAAGAACTGTTATTTGGAAAAATCGTTAGACAGATCTGGGGTCATTCATGACCACCTATTCTAGGGCTCCACCTTTCACAAGGGCTATAAATATTACAACTCTAACACCAAGAGGATGTATGTTTCCTCTAATGTCATCTTTCATTAATCTTACATCTTTACTCCGCCAAAGAGCCACACTCGCCATGCCATCAATTCATCAAAATGCTTTTTTTATCCCCATGGAAATCACTCTTCCAATTACTACTTCTTCACCCTTGACAAAGTTTCCTCCTCAACAGAGTTCTACTATTCAACAGTTTCTCATGTCTATCACCGAAGACTAAAGGGAGATCCACCGACTAAGAAGCACAAAAACTTCTTAGAGGTAGTTGTGATTGTCCTGGACACGTGTCCAACTGGGATGCGTCGTGGACATGCCTGGACACACATCAGACACGTATAATACACGTCCACAACGCGTTTTGTGTTGGCAAAATGTCCAAATTGGCCACGACGACCTCCTAGAAGTGTCCTTGTTCTACCTCTTTTCCTCCTCCCCATTGACCTATCCTCTTCTTGCTTTTCCTTATGTCTCTTCCCTTCTACTTCCTTATGCTTCATAATTAAGTGTCCTTCCCTTCCTCACCACCACAAAAATATGTTTCACGATAATACACACCCTCCCCTTAGTATAATATACAAATCGGATGCCAGTTGGCTTAGCTCTTTAGAAATGACCAAACATGACCTCCTCACGGAGTCCATCGCTAAGAACTTTATAGTTAAGTGTGTTTTGCCCAAAGTAGCATTAGGATGGTGACTTGTCAGCAAATTGAACCTGAGCTATGCACAAGTGACGAAAAAGCGTGCAATCAAGGCTAGTGTTGGTTTGTGGGGGTAGTCGTCATTCTTGAAATTCTTGTAGAGCCTAGGACTATGGGCCTTGGCATGAGAAATGGTATTAGACCATAACAATCGGTTGATTGACGAAACTAAAGATGGTTTGAATGATAAAGTTGAACTTTGGAGAAAGGCTTTGGAATCAAATAGATTGATGATTACTAGGAGCAAAACTGAGTATATGCATTGCAATGTCAGCCAATCTCGCAGTGTGAATGGTGGAGCCAAGTTGGACGGAGTAGATATACCAATATGTGATAAATTTCGTTACTTGGGCTCTATCATTCAAACAGATGGGGATGTCCAAAATGACGTTTGTCATAGGATCACTGCAGGATGGTTGAAATGGAGGAGTGCAATTGAAGCAGTATGTGATCGGAAAATCCCTCTCAGACTAAAAAGCAAGTTTTATAGAACTGCTATACGACCAGCCATGCTCTATGGGAGTGAATGTTGGGCAGTGAAGAAACAAGGACTCAACAAGATGAACGTGGATGAAATGTGTATGTTGAGATGGATGTATAGGAAGACAAGAGAAGATCGCTTGAGAAATGACTATATCAGGAATAAAGTCTGGGGGTGGCGAGCATTGGGGACAAGTAGCGCGATGGCCGACTCAGATGGTATGGACATGTGCAACGCAGACCGACTAATGCGCCTATACGAAGCAATGCTATTGAGACAAGCACAATTATTAGAAGAAGAGGAAGGCCTAAATTAACATGGGAGAGCTTATAAAGAGAGATTTTGAATCTCTACATCTTAACCAGAATATGATCTAGGATAGAGCTAAATGGAAAAGAAGGATCCATGTAGCCGACCCCAACATAGTTGGGACTGATGCTTAGTTGATGATGATGATGATGTCCACTCTATTATTGGTGTGATTGGGTATCTCCAACATATCACCCTTCTACTTGGTAAATCATAGTATTTACCACTTATTTTGGGTCTTTTTTGACCTTATTCTGCTGGATTCAGCATATCTGCTCTTGATCCTTTGTTGCCTCGACTTTTGACACGTCGTGTCCTTTCCCGACACGATGTGTCCCAAACTGGAGAATCACATGACAAACTGTCTTATTTTTGACACGTCGTGTCTTTTTCCAGAAGATTATCCGTTGTTGTCTGACACGCCGTGTTTTATTTTTGACACGTCGCATCTCTTTCCAGAAGACTATCTGTTGTTGTCTGACACACCACGTCTTATTTTTGACGCGTCGTGTCTCTTTCCAGGAGACTATCGGTTGTTATTTGACACGTCGTGTCCTTTTCTGACACGTGTTTGTTGCCTCTGAAGAAATATGTTCTCTCTTGACACGCTGTGTCGTTTTCTAGACACACCGTGTTGCTTTTGGAGACTCTTTGGCTATCATTATTGCTCTATGGCTTCATCTTCCTCTGAGATCATGGAGACACATGCTAAATGTGTCACTTCTGTCAAGTTCAACGGATCCAACTACATTTTGTGGGCACAATCCTTTCAAATTTATGCACACTCTACGGGTAAGCTTGAGCATCTCACTGAATTACCTCCTCCTAAAGATGAAACGAATGACAAAAAGAAAATTGAGTATAAGAAATGGGCGATATGTGGTTCTCAAGTCTTGTCTTGGATTCTAAGTAGTTGTAAATCTCATGTACCCACCAATCTCCAGTTTACTGATACTGCCAGGAAGCCTGGGACCATATTGCTCATATCTATTCTAGTTAGAGAATGCCTCCTGAGTTTTTGAACTCTATAAACGCCTGCATTCTCTAAGACTTGACGAAGCTACATCGTTTGCTTCACATTTTGATACTTTCAAAGGTATTTGGGAGAACTCAAACTCTACCATCCATTATCTACTGATCTCAGAAAACTACAAAAACAACAAGATGCAGTCCAGTTATGCCAATTTTTGGCATCCTTGCCCCCAGCTATGAAGTTGTCCGCCAACAAATCCTTGCATCTGAACCATTGCCCATGTTAGACAATGTTTATCTTCGGCTATCTCGCTCTGTCTCTTCTGCTACTAAAGAAGAGTTTGTTCCCCTAGTTGTTGTTGGACGAGGACGTGGTAACTCTACGCGTGGACGAGGCAGAGGTCTTAACAATGGTGGAAGAGGGCCGCCTCCTCCTCGGTCTTCTGGAAGAGGGTGTTCTCCTCTTCGGCCTCAATACTGCAACTTCTATAAACGGACGAAGAAGACGATTAGTGAGGGATATGAAGGTGGAGATGGTTTGTATTGTCTACAGACCTCGTCAAATTTGCCTGCTACCGCTCTTATGGCTCATTCTACCTTTTGTATCAATGGCACTTGCAGCTTGGTCATCCTTCAGCCAATAAGTTGAAGTCCTTATTTCCTAGTTTGTCTTCTGAAAAATTTACATGCCAATCTTGTCAACATGGAAAACATCACCACTCTGTGTATTCTCCTCGTTGTCATAACAAGAGTCCTAGTTTGTTTTATTTAATTCGTTCTGATATATGGGGAACATGTCGTATTGGTAATCGCATCGGTGTGCGATAATTTGTATCCTTTATTGATGATTGGTCTCGTGCCAGTTGACTTTATCTTTTAAAAGATCGCTCTGTCTCTAAGTTATTGAATGAAATAAAAACTCAATTTTCTGCTACTGAATTTGTCCGCACTGATAATGCTTCTGAGTATGTGCAACAAGATTTTCAAAAGATTTGTATCTCCAAAGGAATTGTCCATCAAACCTCGTGCGCCTATAGTCCACAGCAACATGGTGTTGCTGAAAGGAAAAACAAACACCTTCTTGATGTTGCTTGAACTCTCCTAATTGAAATGAAGGTTCCTAAATCCTATTGGCCTGATGCCATTCGGCTAGCCAACTACCTCATCAATTGCATGCCTTTGTCCATCCTACAAAATAAAACTCCCTACCAACTTCTCTACCCACATGAACCTATTTTTGTCCTACCACCAAAAAATTTTGGCTGCCTTTGTTTCGTCCACGATCACCAACTTGGACTTGATAAAGTGTCTCCACGAGCTATTCGTTGTTGTTTTCTTGGATACTCTCGCACACAAAAAGGGTACAAATGTTTTGATCTTCTTGCATGTCGATTATATGTTAGTGTGGATGTAACCTTTTTTTAAGACACTTCATTCTTTTCTAAACCAAGTCAACATATTTCATCTCCTAATGTACCACTTCCTAATGTACCTCTTTCCACCGTCCAGTCCGTCGATGAGTCTTCCATCCTTGTTCTGAAAGTATATGAGCAGCGGAGCAAAGAACTCTATCTAAAGTATCCCCTTCTATGAACCCTTCGGAGACTGATGATCCACCATCAGTTAATGGTAATTCAACTGACTCTAGTCAAGTTTCTGAGTTGGACATGCCTATTGCCTTACGGAAGGGACAGCGGTCTGGTACAAATATTGCATTTCTAAACATATTTCTACAAATCATCAAAATGCCTCCATGGCTAAATTTACTGCTGCAATATCTGCTATCTCTATTCCAAAGACAGTTCGAGAAGCACTTCCCCATCCTGGATGGAAGAAGGCTATGGATGAGGAGATGGATGCTCTTTGATCTCGTGGGACATGGATCCTTGTTGATCTTCCTCCAGGTAGCAATCTTGTTGGCTGTCGTTGGGTATATACTGTTAAATATATGCCAGATGGAATGATTGAACACTTGAAAGATAGATTGGTTGCCAAAGGAAACATAAGAATTTGGAGTTTATTATTTTGAAACCTTTTCCCCTGTTGCTCGTCTTAATTCCGTGTGTATTCTTATTTTTGTTGTTGTCAATCAATGATGGTGTTTGCATCAACTAGATGTTAAAAATGTCTCTCTATGATGACTTGCAGAAAACTGTCTACCTAGGAAGCACGGACACTTCTCGACACCCCCATGTCCGTGTCGGACACGTTTTGGATACTGACACTTCCCAAACACGGCCCAAAACGTTTTGAACACGGTTGGAACGTGTCCAGTTCATTTTGGCCTTTTTTTGCACCCCGGACACAGCTGGACACTGCCCAGACACTTCCTGAACAGATCACTGCAGCTATTGCTTCTGTAATAGCTATTTCAGAGTGCAAATGTTGAATATACAGCTGATATTTTTGTCTTATTACTGAGAAAATCTAACATAGAGCAGAGATCTAATCACAATTACAAACAAATCTGTTGGAAAGAACCAATATACAAAATCTAAGCTGAATTAGATATTACAAGTCCAATTATAGTCTAATAAGTTGGTTAAGTGAGTAATACAAACTCATATATATTTACAAGAAACATACATTTAGGTTTCTACTTCATATTGTTTTTACCATACACATAAAGGCACATTTGCATATAAGATTATACATATATAGATACACTAATACGGACAAATTTTAAGATAAATTTCAGTTCATACGTCATACACCCACATATATGCATATATTAGAAAAATTATCATCATTCAATGATGTGTTTCTGTCCTACATTTTAGAAATTTGTCGTGTCCCATGTCTGTGTCAGTGTCCGTGTCTAGAAATGTGTTCGTGCTTCCTTGTTGTGTACATGTCCCAATATGGTCTTAAGCAGAGCCCTCAAGCATGGTTTGACAAATTCTCTCTTATACTACAGCAATTTGATTTCACAGTGTGATCATTCTGTTTTTATCAAGACTGCCACTTCTGGAATTATTATTCTTATTGTATATGTGGATGATATCATTATATCTGGTAGTGATACCATAGGGACTGTTGATACAAAGAAATATCTTATGAAACACTTTATAACCAAAGACCTTGGACGTCTTCGGTACTTTCTTGGATTGAGGTAGCATATAACAAAAATGGAGCATCTCTATCACAGAGGACGTATACTCTAGACTTATTATCTGAAACTGGAATGTTGGATTGTCGACCTACTGTCTCACCTATGGATCAGGCACATGATCTATGGGCTGAGTCCACTCATCTCCTAGAGGATAAATATTGCTACAAGCGACTAGTTGGCAAACTTCTATATCTCACCATTACCAGACCAGATATATGCTTTGTTGTAGGAGTTCTTAGTCAATTTATGGATTGCCCTCGGCAATGTCACTGTAAGGTTGTCTGTCGTGTCCTAAAATATTTGAAGAACGCACCTGGACAGGGATTATTTTATAAAAGAAATGGACATCTTGATGTTATTGGACACTCTGATGCTGACTATGCATGATGTAAGTCTGATAGGAGATCCAATCTGGTTATTGTACCTTCGTAGGAGGTAATTTGGTTACTTGGAGGAGCAAGAAATAAAATGTAGTTGCCAGATCTAGTGTTGAGTCTGAGTATCGTTACACGGCACATACTACTTGTGAACTGTTATGGATTAAATATATTCTTGCAGACTTTGGGTTCCCTATCACCTACGCTATCTCGATGTATTGTGATAATCGTGTTGCTACCTTCATTGCTAGCAATCGTGTATTCCATGAGAGGACCAAGCATATTGAAGTCGACTGCCATTTTCTTTGAGATGTTGTACTGGATAAGAAGATTGCTACTCCTTTCCTACCATTACATGAGCAAACTGCAAATATATTTACTAAGCCTCTCTCTGGCAAGCGAATTAAGGAACTGTGCTGCAAGTTGGGCATGATTGACATCTATGCTCCAACTTGAGGGGGAGTATTGAGATATATTACTGTATTTAATGTTTAAGTGTATTTTTGTTTAGGTTCATTCTTTAGTCTGTAACATGGGCCCCTGTATAAAGTGGCCTATTAGGGTTTTCAATTTGCTTCCTTGTACAGCCTCCTATTTATAGGAGTGAGTTTTCTCTTTTGTGAATATAGGAAAGACGGAAGATTTCCACAGATGGCGACAGGGTGTCAGTGGGGAGAAGGTTGTTCGATTTGGGCGATGGTAGGATGGTGGGGTAGCAGCGGCGGGCTGCAGGGGAGTTGGGGGAGGGGGCAACGGCGGCAAGGGCTGGAGGCAGCGGCGGCAAGGGCTGGAGGGGTGGCTGCTATGGCGGGAGGAGGGGTGGGCGCAGGTGGCGGAGAGGAGAAGAAGCGGCAGGGAAGGAGGGTGAGTGGGTGGGCAGCGGTGGCAAGGATGGGATGGGTTGTTGCAGCGGTGAAAAGGGGGTTGGGAGGGGCGGCGGGCTAGGGAGGAGTGGGGGGCAGGGACGGGTGAGGTGTAGGAGAGGGGGTGGCGGGTAGGGTGGGAGAAAGGAGGGGGTGGCGGCTAGGTCGAGTGATGGATGAGAAGCATTAGGATTGTAGGAGGGAATTAAGGGGGATCGTAGTGCTCTGATACCATATAGAATGGGAAATCTTTAATTGATGTGTTAAACAAAATGCAATGCTCTCTCTTCTATAGGATAAGAGATTAAGATAGAAAACATAACTAGGCAATTTGGGATAAAAGAAAAGCTAAGGACAGGACAAGTCTAAATCGACCAACAAAACAAATAACAATAGCATAACGCAATAAAGCATATATATAATAGTGCCAAAATCATGCCAACATCCGACCAACAAATGGTGATATGAAAAGTCTATCATAGTTCAACATTACCACCCCTTCATGTCGAAAATATTTATAGGGTCTCCCATGTGTCATCTACGTTTGTAAAAATACTACAATTGGCCTAAAGAAAGGTGCATCCACCCACTAATTGCAAATCTTTGCCAATGCTCTTTAGATTTAAGTCTAGGAAACCTTGCTTCAATGCCATGTTGTGAAATATTGGTGATGGAAACAAGTGTTGCAGCACACACTATATATAAGAAGAGGATAATGGAGGTGGAAACAAGTGTTGTATGGCACACTGTTAAGAAGAAATAATGGCAAATACAAGGCAAAAAAGAAAAGGAAACTTGTCAACCAGTTAATACCAAGAGGGTTACATAAGAAAGCAAGTCCTACTCTAACTCTTAAGTCTGACTCTAACACATGATATATTATATAGTTTATCAGTCAACAAAGAGTCTAGGTCAAAGTCATTATGATTGGAGGTGTAGAGCAAATAAATACATTGGTAAATCTCTCCTTTCAGGTGAATTCAATGTTGAAAACTATTGTGAATATGCCCAGAAAACTAAATTTTCCCTTGGATGGTGAGAAAGAGGAGAACCAAAGCACTATTAACATCTTGTTATTGCAATCATTTCCAAATCAGGCTGTGCAAACATCTTCATCTGAGTAGCTTGAGATCTCTATAAGAGCTAATGTAAGTGTGCAAAGAATCTTGCAGTGAAGTATTGGCACATTACAGCTCAATTAAGTGTGGACATTGCCTGTAGAAATCCCATTGATGTGTTACCAATTGATATAAAACTTTGTCCCACCCAAGAAGGGTATAGGGGGCTAAGCAGAGCAAAAAGGATCTTTCCGGAGATGAAACATGAAAAGACTCAGGACTAGTAGAGAAACAAAATCATTACATAACGTAGTTTCCTAATTCAGATATAAGTAAATGAATAACGATAGTTCCAAATTATATAATTAAATAATGATTGATTTCTAGTCATTTCCCTAAACCAGTACAAAAAACTATGTCAACTTGAGCTGACACATGTGAGGCTAAAACTCCATTTAGGATCAGCCCGATGAGATTGTCATTGTGTTTTGCTGAGTGACATGCTGTTGGGGCATAATGGTGACGAATTGTCTTGTAAACGGGCAGATATAATGATGACATTTCCTATTGTAATAGAGTTGAATAACCTATGATATCAACTAAACGAAATGGGAAGATCATTGGCCTCTGGCAGAACACTTTATATGTGATATAGTTAACAGTGACTGTTCAATAGCTGTTACCCTGTTACATCTATTCAGTATTGGTGGAAACATATTATCCTATTTCTGAATATAGATATACTGTTTTGTTTACTTGTGCTGCTTTGTTATTCTTGTGATATTAGTCCCATATAGCTCACTTGTACTTATGTCTCTACTCTCAGTTGCTATATTAGAGACTACCCTGTAACCTGTTTTACTCATTGAATCAACAATTCTCTTTCTCTTTAGATGGTATAAAGAGCAGGTCCTTTTTTCCCCACCCACCCGACCGAAATGACGTAAGCCGTCAACCCCCCCCCCCCGCCGCCGACCCGCCCCCACCCCCGCCCCGTGCCGACAGCCCCTGCCCTCTCCTCCCCCACAGCCGCTACACCTGCCCCCCCCACCCGCCGCTGCACCTGCGATCGTCAGACATGGGATCTAGTCGATCGTCCCTCTTCTTGCCCTACCGTGGGTTGTCGTTGGATATTTACTATCAAATATCAACCGGATGGCACTATTGAACGCCTGAAAGCCAGATTGGTTGCAAAAGGTTACACACAAACATATGGTGTTGACTACTTTGAGACTTTCTCTCCAGTTGCACGCTTAAACTCTGTTCGCATTTTGATATCTATTGTTGTGAATAAAGACTGGCCTCTGTTTCAACTCGATGTCAAAAACGCCTTTTTATATGGAGATCTACAGGAGGAGGTATACATGGAGCAACCTCCGGGATTTGTTGCTTAGGGGGAGTCTGCCTTCAAAATATGTAAACTCAGAAAGGCTATCTATGGTCTTAAACAGAGCCCGTGTGCGTGGTTTGATAAACTCAGCCAGATCTTAATTACCTTTGGCTTTCGGCGATCACAATCTGATCATTCTATATTTATTCGTAAGACAGCAGCAGGACTTGTTATCCTTATTGTGTATGTTGATGACATTGTCTTATCTGGCAGCGATAATGAGGGTATACAGGCAACCAAAAATTATTTAGCACAACACTTCATCACCAAGGACCTTTGCAAACTACTTTTTAGGCATTGAGGTTGCTAGATCATCTGCAGGACTTTGTCTTTCACAGAGAAAATATGTTCTTGACCTGTTACAGGAGACAGGCATGCTGGGCTGCAAGCCATCCAACACTCCTTTAGATCCTAATATGGATTGGGGCGATGACAACTCCCCTCCTTATGATGATCGCCACCAGTTTCGGAGACTGGTGGGCAAGCTTATCTACCTGACGGTCACTAGGGCTGATCTGGCAGCTGTTGTAGGATTCATAAGCCGGTATCTTGATAAACCTCGGCAGTGCCATTGGGATGCTATTTGTCACATCTTACAATATCTCAAAAGCTCGCCAGGGAAAGGTCTTCTGTATAAAAAGCATGGCCATTGCAATTTATCTGGATTCTCAGATTTTGAGTATGCAGGAAGTCGATCTGACCGGAAATCTACTTCTGGATATTGTACTTTTGTGGAAGGAAATCTAGTCACCTGGCGAAGCAAAAAGCACAATGTTGCTAGATCCAGTGCCGAGGCAGAATACAGAGCCATGGCTCATACTGCATGTGAACTTCTGTGGGTCCGTGGCCTTCTACATGAGTTTGATATTACTTATTCCAACCTTATTCCTAAGTTCTGTGACAACAAAGCCTCTATTTTTATTGCGAGCAACCCTGCATTTCATGAACGTACAAAGCATATTGAAGTTGATTGCCACTTTGTTCGGGAGAAAGTTCTATCTGGGCACATATGTACTCCATACATCAGCACTGACAAGCAGCTTGCGGACATCTTCACCAAAATTCTGCCGAAAGCTCGGTTTCAGACTCTGATTGACAAGTTGGGCTTGTTTGACATCTACGCTCCAGCTTGAGGGGGAGTATAGATATAGTGTGTTGTTTACTTGTGCTGCTTTGTTATTCTTGTGATACTAGTCCCATATTGCTCACTTGTACTTATGTCTCTACTCGTAGTTGCTATATTAGAGACTACCTTGTAACCTGTTTTACTCACTGAATAAACAATTCCCTTTCTCTTTAGACTGAACAATTAGGTACTCAAGGAGAAAATGGTAAAGTTGTACAAAGCTCAATAGAAATGATGATAACACTAGATTGAACAAGCATACCGTAAGGACAAAATTTATTGAGTGCTCCAATTTGACTATCCAACTCTTGTATGTTTCAGATGTATCTACCAAAGAGTCTACAACAGCACTTTCTGCATCAACATGTGGAATGTTTTTTGTTTGAAATGAGTCTGGAACTATCACTTGTTTTCCATCTTGTAAGACATTGCCACATACAATATCTGAAGTCCTGCATAAGGTAATGGTAAATAAGTTGAGGTAAGGTGATGAACTTGAAAGTAAGGAAACTAGGCTACCGACTAAGCAAATTTGAAAGGTTGACTATCTAGGCTACCGACTAAGCAAATTTGAAAGGTTGACTATTACAGTCTCATCTATACCATCACATGGGACTCCTTGAGATAAAAACAATAAACTACATAAAGACGAATTGATACATACTTATGCAGTTTGAGTAAGTGATGTTTTAGACACTTAAGTAGATGTTTTGTTGTTTTTTCTTGCTCGGTTTATTTTCTCTCTTTATATTTATTTCCATTTTAAGTAAATGATATGATGTCTTTTCCACCTTCTTGACCCTCTCTACGTATAGAGGGCCTTGCACTTTGCATTTAGATATGCAAATAGTAGGGAGCCTTATTTCTAGTTTCTACAATGTACTTGTGGCCTTCAGCCCCTCTCACTCCTCTTTCCACCACCACCACACTCTTCACAAGTCCCCTCTTCCCTTCCTATATATATATCGTTAAGTCATGTGTGTGAACGGGTTTAATCCCACGTTGTCTGTGTGTGGAGATGTGTACCCATATATAAGTTGTTGGGCTACTCCTATTGCCAATTGGTTTTCGGATGGAACCCCAACGTGGATTGTATATTGCTCTGGATCGTCCCCCCCCCCACGGTTTCTCCCCAACAAGTGGTATCAGAGCCTAGTTCGGACTTGGGGCTTTACACCTTTGTGAAATACACTATCAGGCTGTGCTCTGGCCCTATGTAGTGTGGTGCAGTTAATTGCCTTTCGAGGGGGAGTTTATGGGTTCACACATCAGGGAGAGATTGTTAAGTCATGTGTGAATGAAATTAGTCCCACATTGTCTGTCTATGGATATATGTGCCCAAATATAAGACATTGGGCTACTCCACCTATTGCCAATTGGTTTTGGGATGGAACCCTAATTGGATTATATATTGGGTCGTACCGTCCCCCTCTCGGTTTTTCCCCAACAAGTAGTATCAGAGCCCGGTTCGGGCTTGGGGCTTTGCACCTTTGTGAAATATCCTTCGAGTGGGAGTTTATGGACTCACACATGAGGGGGAGATTTGTTAAGTCATGTGTGTGAACAGGTATAATCCCACATTACATGCGTGTGGAGATGTGCACCCATGTATAAGTTGTTGGCCCACTCCTATCGCCAATTGGTTTTGGGATGAAACCCCAACTGGATTATATATTGGGCTGGATCGTCCCCTCGATTTCTCATTAACACACACACACACATATATAGGCCATTCATTCACTACCCGTTCGGGTAACTAAGGTTAGTTACCCGTGCATCTGTTTTGTAATAGGAAGACACTTATTTGTGATGAGACAGTCAATGTTGTAATGAGATTACCAAAATTGTAATACAAAGACTCGTTTTGTAATACTACGTAAACTACTGTCATAAATACCATTTTTACTATTTTCAGAGGGAGAATAAAAATTTCACGTTGTATTTACAAGTCTTTGTATTACAATTTTGGTCATGTCATTACAATTAGGTGCCAGCCTGTTACAAAACAGATCCACGGGTAATAAAAGTTAGTTACCCGCGCCGACAGTGAATATATATATATATATGTGTGTGTGTGTGTGTGTGTGTGTGTGTATAGAGAGAGAGAGAGTCGGGATGGAATACACTCGAGTGTCCCAGAGACGCAATACACTCAATTCACTTTACATCAGGCAATTTATTTTTAAATATAAACCATTGATCTTCTTAATTATCTTACGAATAGCTCATATATCTTCTTAAATATCAATGGTTTGGATTTTTCAAAGCAAACGGTCTCGATATGTAAACCATGGGGTGGGATTTTGATTTCATGTTGACCTCTCCACGTGTGGAAGTGAAAGTTTTTGGAGACTACGAGGAAGTTCCGAGGAAATTTAGAAACAGACTTTGATAAACTTCAATTCTACTTTTTAAAGAAAATGATGCTAATTTAAAAGAAACTTTAATTCAAAACTTCTTATTATGTTGAAACTCTATCTTACATATGTTACTTAACACTAAGACACGATTCACAACCCTCTAGCCCTACGTAGATAGATATTACAATGTGCACTTGTAGTTGGAAGGGTCGAATGCGCAATACAAATATACAAATACAATTCATCATACGTCCTTCGTACAATACGTGGCCGACTAGTAGTTACAAAACCTTCTCCAGAAAGAGTGGCATCCAAAGACCATAGGAATTGATTAGAAGTTGTGAAGAGGGCTGGAGGCGCCACTTATGCCTTATATGGCCTTTAGAGCATTGGTTAAGATTGATGGATAGGTCGTATTCACTTCGCCCATCATTGCAATCTTTGCAGAAACGTCGACAACCTCGACGATGTTGGGATGAACAACACATTATAAAAATCCAACTTTGTCGACAACGGGGAAACTTTGATTCGAAGGTGGGGCCAAGTCTGTGGTTTGACATCACTTGGGCTTGAAGTTCGAAACTTCAGCAAAGTTTACCCCAACTTCAGCGATTTGAATTCCATGATATAGGCACCACTTGAGTTTACGGTGCGATAAATATGCTCTAGTGTATTCTAGACTCTCTCTCTCTCTCTCTCTTTCTATATATAGAAGTAGACTTTCACTTTTATAAGTAGACATGTCAGCATCGCGGATATTACTTTTAGTAAGTACGTTGTGGATATTCACCGTGCCACTATGTTGATGGCTCGGCCTGATAAACATCAATACATTGGCTTGAGGAAAGAGTTAGAATAAATTTTGTGTTGATTTATCTTTGCTACATCTGCTGTCCCTATATATAATTTTCTTTGTTTTATTTATATTATGGCTTTTCCACTCCCATGTTCCTCTTTATTTTATTTATGTTATGGCTTTTTCACTCCCATGTTCCTCTCTACATAAAATGTCTTGTATTTTATATTGATATATGGCAATAGTAGTGAACTCTAGTTCAGGTTTGTATGTGGAGTAAATCAAAGATCAAGAAGAAACAGATAGTAGGGTAACCTTCTCGGATCTTAAGAAGACAACTGAATCTAAGCAAGCAGCAAAGGAAGTGTTTTAACTGCAGAATCGAGCTAGCAATTCAGAAATGAATTGGGAAGTGCTTCTTAAGAGAGTTAATGTGTAACCGACTGGACGGCACAACACGATTCCCCATGTAACACCACGTCAGATGATAGTTTTGAAACACCTCTGAAAGCCAGACAAAAGCCTAAATTCTAGTAAAGCTACTACCTTGATCATATTAGTTCCGTTCCTAATTAAGAGGGTTACGCGGGTATTAGATAAGTAATTATGGAAACCCCTTTATAATATGTAGTGTGATGCCATAATTGCCGCAGAAATCTGTTATAATGTCATACCAAGATAATAGCTCAGAGAAAGCGTGAAAATAAGCAAGGGAGCTACCAGACAAATGGGTCTTGAATGGGAATCTTACCTCGGCCGCCACGAAAATGGACGGTTGTGGCCAACAAACGGCTGCGCCGAGGAATATGATAGGAAAGGTATCGAAGTAGAAATCAGAGGCTTCAAGCGCCTGAATTGTGTCGGGGAAGAAGAAGTGGAAGCCACCGTGGCGGCGGGGATGCCGGATGCCAGAAGCGCGCACTTCATGATGGCTCTGCGGGCTCCCACTAATCTACAGATGCAGCTTCCAGCTGAGAACTTCCTTGTTTTGGCAACTCTTCTCTGTTTTATCGTTCCAGCTGAAATCGGTCGGAACGACTACAGGGGGTCTGAAACGAGCTGGAAAGAGAGAACTGGGAGGAGGGTTGGCGCCAGAGCGGTACCCGCGCGAGGCGCTAGCTCTCACTTTTCGCGTGACTCGGTGAAACTCACCTCGAGGAAAGGCGTTCAGACGTCCCCCGTTTTTGGGGAAGTATCTACCGGCCCTCACTGTCTCCAACTTTTTCATCATGCTACTGTGATATTTTGTATATGGTCAAAAGAGGGCCTAATGTGTGGAGCAGGCAATGGCCACAGTGCGTTCTTACAAAGATGGCCGGTTTTTTCTTTTTGATGTGAGAAAAGTTGGCCAAGCTGACAAAGATGTTCGATATCAATGCCGTTTCTGACGCCTCGTAATAGAAAATCGTAGGTGTTCCATTATAACTAGAACCGGTGAATGAATGGAAAAGTTTTCAAAACATTTATATTTGAAAAGCAGTTGCATATATTTCATAATAAAAAGAATCTACGAGTAAAATTTTGAAACAAATCAACTGAGGTCACAATCAGTTTAGGTATAGTTGGACTTGGTTTAGTTTACCTTCAAAGTTACAAAACATATGGTACATGTCTATTCATAAACTATTTTTCAACTGAATATTGCTATTAACTAGTTTAAAGTCAACTAAATGTAATTGTTCATTTGTAGCTATCTTTTTTATTGTTTTGGTTTCAAATTGCTCTAGAAGAGATTTAGGTGTTGTTTATTAGTTTTTCCATCGACAATTCAAGTATTTGCGTCATATTTATCAATCTATCTAACAACACAAATTAACTCCAAATAAATATTATTTTAGAAATGGGCATATATATAGGAATTTGCATACATTTTTGGGTAAATTTCATAATAACACATGCTCTTTTCATATTTTAACAAATCTTTCGTGATGCTTTAGAAGTTACAAAACAACTCATGTTTTGCCAATTTTATTAGTAAATATATCATGACATTGTGCACTCTTAACAACTATCATTATGTATTTATTTTATACTCTCTGAGCATACATTGAACGAGCAACAAAATATTTTAAACAACCTACATAACTAGCAGAAGAACAATACACGCTTTTAAGGACCCAAAAAAAAGCAGAAGCACAATATGCTTAGCATAACTATGTAGCACGATTGTTTTTATTGAATCTAATAAGTAATAACTAAACAATAGATTTTATTTAAATATTTGACATTTTCATATCGTGTGTATTGTGACTTAATCTTAACAAGATTTTTGTATTTCTTCAACATATGCATATGGATTAAATATAATTATTGTCTAGTTAACAACGTATCGATTCATGCTATAGTTGTTAACTTTTTAATGTCATGATATATTTGTTATAGAATCATATATTTTAATGAAATTTACCCTACATTTCTATAATGATTTTTAAAAAAAATAAGAATATATGGGTCTGTGTTCTATTCTTTGGCGTAGTCTAGCTTGTTTTAGATAAGCATTCATCTTACCATGTTGTTAGTTTCTATCGAAGCTATAATTTCATTTATTTAACGCTAATTGTACTTTAGAACATACTTAATAAGCATTATATACTTAGGTATAATGTAAGTTCTGACATATTATATGTATATATGTTAATATCTAGACATATATATCAGTTTAGTTTGAACTACATCCTCAAACTAAATTGCCTTCTTGGTTCACAATTTTAATTTAATGGTACCAAACCAAATCATTCACCACCACCCAAAAGAAACAAATTTTATTGGTCAATTTGGTTTAGTTTTGTGGTGTAGTTTGCCTTTTGCCTAATTGTAGTTATTGATGGGGGGTCTTGAGTATGTAAAGTTTTATGGGAGGAAGGACCATCATAGAGAAGTAGGTGTCCTTTGACAATGCTCATGGTATTATGAACATTTTGATGTGTTACTATTTTTCAGTGAAGGAATGTTAAAAATATTCGATCTTGGAAAGATGATTCGCTCAATGGTGCCAAAATTAAGTAAGTTGTTTTTGAAGTTCATAATCCTCGTACTAGTAGGAATAGAGCTTATGAGTAGGGCCAAAGACATGGGCGGGCCTATGATCACATAAAAATAAAAAGACCATGTAATATTAATAAGATTGAACGTGTTAAATGTGTAAGTAAAGATATTATTTAAGTAGTTGTAATATCTAGATTGTAGTGGTTGTATTATTTATATTGTAAAGCCTAAACCTAATTCATATTGACTTTGGAAGAAGACATTGGAGTATAGATTCATTCCCATACAATATATTTCCTTTTATGTTGGCAAAGGCAACACATTTTTTTATGGAAGGACCCCTAGATGCCAAGTATTGCAACTTGCTTAGCTTGATCAACGATCAAATGGTTTCAAACTGGGCAAAGATGATTCATGTAAGATCAATTCATGTGTTTTATGGGAAATGGTACTTTTGTGCTGTAAGAGGATCTGATTAAATAAAAAATCCTTGACAATCTACATATTATTCTTGAGGTATAAGCTTCTATTCTTGTGGATAGTAAGAAAGATCTCAAGTTTAAAGATGGATTGGAGATGGTTAGAATGAAAAATTGTGTTATCTCGTGGGTAGTTGGATTTGGTATAGTGGAATTTCTAGTAGGTGCTCAATTATTTTTTACAAGTGTTTCCTGGATAAACTTTCAACCATTGATATATTAAAAAAAAATGGTTTCAGTCATGCCTGTAGATAGTGTATGTGTTATTGCCTAGAAGACTATTGTATTTAAAGGCTTTTCAACTGTAGTTTTTTCGAATTCTTTGTGGAAGCTTAACTCTGTAGGTTTTGTAGATTCCCTCAAAATTATCTTGTTCATCCAGAATTCAAAGGGACAAAGAAGATTGAAGTTGCTTTACTAATATAATGTATAGGATAGGAGAGGAATAATAGGATTATTTTCAATTTTAAGAAAGGTTCCAATATGATTTGATCTCTATGTCTTAGACATTTAGAGATTGTGTACAACTAGAGTTCTCTTTCCCTTTTCTTCTATACAGCTTGCATATTTTTTCTTGTTTTAGTTAAAATGTAGTCAACACTTATTGTGTTAAATAGAAAGAAGAGAGCCATGCTTGGTTTACCTAAAATATGTTTACATAGCGTGCAATTACCCCTAGCGATGTTCGTTGTCAAGTATGAGGTGGAGGATGTGTACCTTTTTAAAACAATTTTTGCTAAAAAGATGAATTTCTCATCATAAGGCTTGTAGTTTATGGGTAAACCATGCATCTTTAGTAAAATTTACACTCATAACCCCAAAAAAAAGTAATTTAATTTGCAAAAAAAAGTTCTAGCACTTGTAGTGAATAAAAGGGTTTTTAAAGTGTTGTGATTAATTTTGATCTTCTCATTACAAGAATTTTTGGTGTATCAGTATATATATATAGATATATACATACATACATACATATATATACATATATACATATATATGGACGTTCATTCAATACCCGACAGGTAGCCTGGATTTTCACTACCCTTCATCCTGAAAAGTAACTATATGATCATAAAAGTAACTCGCTGGACAAAAAAGTAACTGTGTTGATAAAAAGTAACTATACGACTAAAAAAGTAAATCTGGACAGAATACACAACAAATATATATATGTAATTGTATATTTATTATAGTTGTTGCGAATGTAACTATCTATGTATGAAAAGTAACATTTTGCAAGGTAAAGTAACCCTCTACATGTTAGAAACTCGAAAAAAAAGTAACCAAAATAGGGGGTGGGTATCTACCCACACGGGCATATATATATATATATATATATATATATATATATATATATATATATATATATATATATATATATATATATATATATACATATATATACATATATATACACCCACAAATCAACAAATCCAACGATATATTTGCATAAAAAATGATCATTTATCAAAGAGTCAAGTTGGATTAGATAACGTTGAGAAAGTGTTTGGCCAATGAGTATAAGGAGTTGTACTAGTTAAAGAGGGTTTAGAACATGTTTACTCCAAGGCTCTAAAGACTTATGGTAAGTTAAATAGGTTTTGAAAAGCTTTTTAAACAATAGGATGTATTATCATAAAAAGGCTTATAGGTTACATAAAAATCTATATCTTTGGTATACTTTAATCAACCCAAACCAAAAAATCCAAAAAAAAAACTCAAGATTTTTTTAATAAACTGGTTTTGAATTACTGAGGGGTTGGAAAGTATTTCATCAAGGGGTATAAGAACTTATAGTGAATTGAGTAGGGTATAAAAAATTGAAAAATAGGATACAAAGGTTTACTATCATTTACAATTAACTTAGAGTGTATTTTAAACAATTGGAACCAAAAGATGTGAACTTTGTAAGTATCTACTCTACCTCATCACATTTTAGACAATTCTAACTGATACCTATCTAACTCCTTGTTGGTTTCCAATAAACTTGAAAGGAAACATTAAAAGAAAATCTAAAATCCAAAACTAGAAGGTCTAATATTATAATGTATGGTAAATGAGATTTCAATTAAATAAAGAAGTTATGTATCTTTATTTATATCCATGCTTGTCGGCATATAGTGTTGGGTGATATTATATAGCTTGGGAAAGGATATATCTTTTAAAATAAAAAACTTAAAGGAACGAACAATACAAATTTATAAAAAAATGAGATCTATTTTAGAATAGAGCTTCCATTTTATTTTTGTTATAATCATGGCTTGTAGCCACTCTAATTTGTGGGTAAGCCCTATATATTAGTTAAATATTAATAAAATGACCACACAACCGTTGACTCAAGGTCTAATTTGACTAAACCCTTATTTTATGATGACTAAATCATTCCACTTAGTTGTGTCTAATGCTTCTACTTAAGTGATTTCATATTTGGTATAGACACACTCCAGATGCCTAAACTTGTGCATGCTAACTTGAAGAAAAATAAGTCAAAATCAATGTGAATGTACTTTTATGGAAAAGGCCTCAAATATATTAGAATCATGTTATGAATTACTTGTAATGATTGTATGACTTGTAATTAAGTTTAGAAAAAAAAATCAAGACCACTAAGTACTTTTATGGCACTTTCCAAAATTCATCACAAGGATTTTTGTCGCCCGAGTTTCATCTAGGATAAAATTGACTGACACCCTTGATGGATCTTGGGAACTGTCATGGTCGGTCGAGTTTATCCAAGATAAACTCAACATATACCCCTGCACAGACAAATCAATTTTAAGTCATCAGTCAGGTTTTATCCAGGATAAACTCGACCGACAACTCAAAAAAAAATCGATAGTGCCATCGACCGAGTTCCCCAAAAGTAAACTCAACCAACAATGTTATACGGCGTGTGCAGAAAAAGTATTTATAACCATTGGAGTGTTGCAAAACTCAAATATATATTCAAAGCAACACCCCAAATGGCTCGAATTCGTCGCTAAGTGCCTCTACTGGCTAGTAAGCAACCTCAACTATAAATAGGACTCATTGAGCTTCATCTCATGGTTAGCCAAGCACTACGAGAGTTCCTATATTATAATTGAGTGCCTCCAAGAACCTCCTTCCACTTTCAATCTTAATCACCTTCTACATCCATTAGTGTGAGTAGGAGGAATCTTGTAGTGCTTGACTTTCTTTAAAGATCAGGAGGCTTCTTTGACGTCAGAATTCCTGAGTAATCCATATACCAAAAGAAATGATCAAAATAAAGAGAAGAATGTAAAGGCAGACCACTTGTCATTTTGATCTTGAATTTTGAAGGGGGGACACTGTAACCACTCTATATTTTGAGCCTAAGATAATTTGTAAGAGAGCCATTCCTACATGTATATATTGTGAGACTCTCCATTCCTCCACCTCCCAGTCTCTCTTTCTACCATGAATATGAAGGCTCTCTCTCTTGGATAAGAGAAGTGAAGAAGAAGGGAAGGAGTCCATTGGTGAAAGCTTCTCCTTAGTGAAGGTGAAGTCAAAGGTGGAAGATCCAAGTAAAGAGTGGGTAAATCCTCAAGAAGAAAGACTTTTTGCAAGAGTGGGTAATTCATTGGTGAAGGTGAAAGACTCATTGTAAAAGTAGGTAAGTCCTTGGTAAGGTAGAAGACTCTTGGTCATGGATAGGGAAGTATGTTGTAAGGTTATTGGCTCCCTTGTCCTCATAGGGAAGGCTATGTATCCTTGTTTTGTAAAAGGAAGGTCATATGTTGTAACTCTTATAATGGAATATAAGGAGTGAGACATGGTTGAAAAATCCTAGAGTTTGACCTCTATAGGTAGTGGATGTACACTCTCCTAGTTTGGAGTTTGGAAACACTATACATAGCATGTGTTTATATGCTTGTTCAATCTCTCTCTCCCTTGCTATGTATGTTTAGTTACACTCAAAGTTCATATTTGACATATTATCTTACAAATATCTTGAAGGTCTAATGAATTTTATTTAAGAGGTTTTAGCTATACTCACCCCCCTCTAGAGCCCATCATTGATCCAACAAGTGGTATCAGAGCAAGTTTTCTCTTAGCATAGTTTTACAAGTAGGAGAGGATGGGTGATTATCAAGGTGGAAGATACTACATCAACATCCAAATCTTTGATGGGAGTAATTTTCTCTATCGGAAGAGAAGGTTACAATTCTACATCCAAGGATCAAGTCTTGAGCTATGGAGAATGGTGGATCTTCATACAAGCTATCAGAGACAAAGGTAGAAGAATGGGATGAGTCTAATTTGAAGAAAGCAACCTTGAATTCAAGAGCCATCAACATTCTCTATACCTCCATTTCCTGCCGAGTTCAATTGGATTTCTTTGTGTGAAACAACCTATAAGATATGAAGAAAGCTATGTGTCACTTATGAGGGACAAAGCAAGTGAAGGAAAGAAAGATATATCTGCTCAAAAGGCTTCTTGAAAACTTCAATATGGGAAAGTAAGAGAGGGTAGCTGAGATGTACTCAAGGATTAACACCATTATGAATGGTCTTGTCATTCTAGATCATCCTATGGATCGAGGAGATATAAATTCAAAGCTCTTAAAACTCCCCCAAGAGGTGGAAATCCAAGGTGAACTCCATTGAAGAAACAAAGTCTCTTGGTAATATTCCTATTGAAGAGATCATAGAAAATCTACAAGCACATGAAGTTAAACTTGACAAGCAAGAGGAGGAAGAAAGAGAATAAGAGAAAGAGCTCAAGAGAATGAAGAAAGCTGAAATCAAAGCCCAAATTGAAGCTGTTATTAGTCAAGCTTCTCCATCATATCAAGCTGAAGAAGATGCCATGTAATACAAATATAGACTTCACAAAGGTAAGTCTTCCTCCTCCTTCCGTGCTTCAAATTTGGAAAGAAGGGTCACTACAAGGAAGATTGTCCACAAGGAAAAAATACCCATCATCACAAGAGAATATAAGAGAAGCACAAGAAGAAGGAGAAATGACACAAAAGCTTTAGTGACTCCTCCAACTCAAGCTTAAGCAAAGATTCAAGTGGAGGATCTAGCTCAAACTCTAGTGAACATGGAGAATGTAAGGACCCTGACCTCCGTTTAGGGCTTATCCTATTTGCTTTGCTTAAGCCTGATGTTTAGTTGCTTGCTAATCACCTTTAGTGGTAATTAGGGTTTGTTTGTGCTTGTTGTGTGTTGAAGGTGCTACTTGCAATTTACCCAAGTCTAGGGTAGATGGGCAAGTTGTCACCTTGAGAAGTGTTCTTCTCTCTCTTTGCTTCCTCTAGTGTTGAGAGGAAGGGTTGGACTCGTTGCTTGAGTTGCCTTGGGCTTGGATGAGCCTTGGTGGGCCTTGTTGTGCCTTGCTTGACCTTGTTGGACCTTGTGCCGGCCATGGGTGTTTCGGCCATGGTTGTGACGGCCATAGGTGTGACGCTCAGGGAGGTGTGTCAGGCATGGTGTTGGGGTGTATCGTCCATGGACCCCCTTTGACCCTTTGATCTCATTTGTGTCACCACTAGTGGACACTTGGCGCTTGATGCTTGCATGTGGCAATGGCCTTGGACATGTGTTTAGGGCAAGATAGAGTGGTGGCATTGCTCATGTACAAGTGTCCCTAGGTGGGCGACACCTTGCCTTGTCTTACCTTGGTTTCTCCACTACCCTCTCCTATATATGTATTCCCTTTCTCTTGCTAAGGATCCCTTTAGTTCCTTAGTTTCCCCTCCCCTTTGATTGCACGACACATCTTCCTTTGCAAAGCTTGGTGGCCGGTCCTTCTCTTTGGAGTCTTCTTCTTCTTCTTCCTCTTGAGGTGGCCGAAGGTGTGCTTGGTGTTAGGAGCTTGGAGCTTGCTTAAGGCGGGTTACATAACTCCTAACCCTAACCATATTACCTTCTTCTATATTCTTATATGTTTTCTTATGATCATAATCGGCCATGTATGTTGCTAGATATGGTTCTTGCTTAGTTGCACCTTAATCTTGTGGTTATGGTGATCTTGTTGTTATGGTTGAGGTTTTGTACCTTTGTACCCTAGTTGGCCGAACTATGGTTTAGGGTTTCCTTGTTGAGCAACACTCCTTTCCCTCCTTGGTCTAGAGAAGTGAGCTTGAGCTCTAGTAATATGAGCAATACCCCTCTCTCGTTTAAGTTGAGAGGTGAGCTTGTGTTCTAGTTGCTTGAGCAACACCCTCCTCTCACCATGGATTCGAGAGGTGAGCTTTTTGGTAGATGTAGACCTATGTTAAGGTTGATCCTTGTGGTTGCCCAATTTGTGATAGAGGTTGTGCAAAACCCCTCTCTCTTGGTTGTTGAGAGGTGAGCCGATCTTCTTGATCAATTAGGGTTTGGTGCCCTTGTTCTTGAGGTTGATGATGATCTTGTTGGGTTGTATCTTGCACGATATGATGTTGGGTTTTTGCTGCCCATTTGAGTTGAACCCTTGGACGTTGTGCCTAGTTGGAGTATGGTTGATGAACAGTACTCTTGTGTGTTGGGCGATATGCCTTGTTGAGTGCCCTGCCCGATACACCTAGCTAAGGTAGTGGCTTGGTGCTCGATATACCTTGGACGTTTTAGAGATCAAGGAGATACCTTAGTGTTGGGTGATACCATGTTGTGTTGGGGCGTTATGTGCTGGTTGGGAGAGCCTTGGGCGTGTGAGTGGTGTGGCTGCCTGATAGGTACCTTCACCCTAGATGGGAGATAGGGTTCAGTCGACAAGGATAGATAGTTGTGTCATGCTTGGCCCTTGCACGATACACTCCTCCAACCTAGCTGCACGTTATGCCTTGTGCACGATATGCCTTGACCTCTAGTTGCATGACACCCTTGGGTGATGGTCGTTACCTGCTGTGGTTGGCCGATATGTGTCTAGGCCGATATGTTTTTGGTAAGGGATGCTACCCTACCTGTCACAAGTTGTGGTGAGGGACACGCTACCCGCCACCTCTTTTAGTGAGGGTTGTGAGAGTTTTAGTAAGGGTTTTGATAACCCGAGTTGTATATAGATGATGGTTTCATGTTAATAACGATGTTACATGTGTTATGATCACTTTGAATCGTGTATATATATATGATGATGAGTAATGTTAAGCTTGGTAGCACATGAGCTGCTTCACATGATGATGTGACCCATGTCTATGGTCACAGGTTTGAGGCATGAATGATAAAGCGTATAATCATCAATGTTGCCCTATGTTTGATAACATGATCCTTCTGTTAATCCATGATGGTTTCAGTTATCTCTATGATTGTGTATACTAACCATGTAGGTGTTTCATGCAGATGCATAGCCAGGTAAAGGGCTATGAGGTATATATGTTTGAATGACACTACATTGATGGTCACTCTTGTTGATGAGATAACATGCATCACCTGCATAATGTGTTTAGGTCTGAGGACCTGAGTTTGGCTAAAGTGCCTAGTTGAGGTGTTATCCTTTGATGATGAGATCTGGGATTGTTATCCCCAGTGATGAAAATGCCTTATGAGGCAGTGGTTTCTTGTGATGAGGGATTGAGATCCCGGGATATTGTGATGGTGGTAACAATAATGTAGCTTAATGTTATATATGTGAAACCACTTGTTTTCCCCAACAATCTACTTAAAATACATTAACTAATTACAGATGAATCTCTCATGTAGTTTGCCCTGGCCATAGATCCATCATAGTCAGTAGCTGGTGATGATGAAACAGGTTCTCCTGCGGGTTAACCTGGAAACGCATATTATTGAATATGTGTGGTTTCTCCTAGCCGAAAATGAGGAGGTTAGAGTGCAACTTCGGTTGTAGACTCCAGATGTGTGTAAGAGCATGGTGAACAGGTCCATGGCTTAGTGTGATAGAGCATGAATGCATTCATGGCTCTGGGAGAACGGTGAACTGGCTCGTGGCTCCGATATACTAGCGTCGAGACCTGTACCAAGGTGGGCTAGAGAAAGGGTAGCCTACGGGAGATGACCCTGTGGCTGAGGCCACTTAAGCATGAGACTATGGTCCTGCTTTGGTTCTCGTGCACTAACCATGAGGTGGGAGGTCGTGGATTCCAACTCTTCCATTGACCTTGTATGGCACTGACTTGGGTTTTGCAACCGAAGGTTGGATTTGAGCGGTACGGCTCACTTCCTCAGGGCATAATAATACGTAATCCAGCTGAATAGTATTTATTGCTTAAGGCAAAACATAGAACATTGGTTGAGGCCCTGCTTATGTAGTTGATCTTGTTGTACCTTGCAGTTAATTATACGTTCCTTATGTTATGTGGTAAGATCTTATAAATCTTATCATGTCAATCATGTTCCATAAAGAAATACTTGGTTATATGCCTTCCGTACATCTTGGTAAGCTCGATGGTAATAATACCTTACTCTATAGACTTCTCTTATTCTACGCTTTATCAGTTATCTACTGTTGCTGCTTTAATCTTTCTAAGGTTTTATGGTTTCGATGGCGATTTATGTTTCTCGCTGGGACTCTGTGTCTCACCCCATTGGTTTACAACCTTTTTAGGTGTTCGCACTAGACGTGGTGGTGGTCGCGAGGTTGCGGCCGAGTAGCAAGACGAGCAGTAGAAGGCAAGAGATGGATATGTTGTTGTTTTGGTTATTTTGTAGTAGAGTCTTAGAGTCATCCCTGTACTCTCAGGTCCTCAAAGGCGTTTTGATAATGTTTTACGATGTCTAGCTGATGAAATTTTGTATATCCTACTGCTGGCCGGACGTGGCCCGTTATGTATATATAAACATGTGATGAACTCATGTGATGACAAGACAACTGATCTGTTAAGCTGTGAACACATATCTAGACTTTTAGATATTTTTTAACCTGTTTTCTTGCAGGATGAGGATCTGGATTTATAGTTTCTTGGTTTATCTACTTCCCGAAATTGGTTTTAATTACCCTGTGTTTTTGGTACTTTAGTGGTTTATGGTGTTTTCCGAACGTTTTCGCGTGGCACCTCACTGTCTGTGTAATAGCGGGATGTGTTGCCACAAGCTTGGTATCAGAGCCCTAGGTTCGCTGAGTTTACATGAATCTAGGACTAGGTTGTGTCTGTTCTTGTGAGTTTTCCAGATTTTCTTACAATTATCTTCTACCCTCGGCAGAAGAAAAAACCAAGATGTCTGGAAACCATGAAGAACATGCTGCCGAGAGCAGTGATGTTGCATCAGTTGATGGAGCAGGAGGGCAAACACATGAAGATCGGGTGCCTGAGGTCCCCCAACTTGACCCAGCCATTCTCGAAAACCCTGTCTACCAATAGCTTATGGGGCAGATGATGGCTACGATGAATCTCATGGTAGAGAGATTTCCAGTGCCTCCACCGAGAGCACAGGCTCCCCATGGTGAAACATCGGGTATTGGGAAGACCTTTGAGCGGCTTCGTCAAGTCAGAGCTTTGGACTATGCTGGGATGGTTGATCCAGTGGATGCAGATCTGTGGCTGAAAGGTCTTGAGAAGGCCTTCCGGATCCTCGACATCCCCGAAGCAGACAAAGTCAAGCACGTTGTCTACCTTTTGAAGGGTAGTAATGGCCACTGGTGGGCCATCGAGGAGGAGAAGCGACCCGGTGAGGTGATCGGTTGGGAGGTTTTCCGACGCGAGTTTGTCAGCAGATACTTTCCGAAGACGTATCTGGACGAGAAGATCAACCAGTTTGAACGTCTGTGCCAAGGAACTATGAACATCACCGAGTATGAAGCCAAGTTCATGGACCTGTTAAGGTTTTGTCCTCACATGGCAGTGACAGATGACGAGCAGATCAGACATTTTGAGAAAGGCCTGAGTGTGGAACTGACAACACCTGCTTTTGCATTGGAGAACCGAGAGCGGTTTGCCATGTTTGTAGAATCTGTCTGGAGGATTGAACGGTCAGTTAGCGAAAAGAGAGAGGCCATGATCAAGAAGAGGCTTGCTCAGTTCCAGAGACAGAGGTTCGATGGCTTCAAGAAGTCGAGGTTTTCAGCACCTTCTGGGTTAAGAGGTTTTAGTGCACCGTCACAGTGGTCTCTGAGTAAGGGAAGAGGATATGGTTCTTCGCCGTCAAAGGCACATAGTACAACTTCTGTAGCAGTGATAGGGTCGTCTAGGCTACAACAGTGAGACCAGTCATGCCATCTTTGTGGTCAGATCGGGCATTGGAAGTCAAATTGCCCAAGTAAAGATGTTGAAGTGACGCAACATCTGAGGCAGAATCAACAAGGGGCGGATAGACATCAACCCAGTAGTAGCAGAGGGTGAGGAAGCGATCAAGCGTCGCAAGTGGGATCGTCTACTCAAGGAAGCAGAGGACGTGGACAACAAGCAACAGCTCGATTCTATGCTATGAGTGAGCCGGAGGCGATAGTCAACCCACGAATGGTGATAGGTCATATGGAGTTATTTCATTCTGATTTGTCTTATTCTTGATTTATATCTGTTCTAGTTGACCTGAGTGTTACGCACTCTTTTATCGCACATTCTATGATTGATAACTGTCTGTTACCTGTTAGCTGTAAGAAAGATAGCTTGTTGTTAGAAACCCCTCTTGATGGTTCCTCGATGCTTCAATAGGAGTGTCCATCCTGTGTTCTATCTTTTTCGGGACACATGATACAAGTGGATCTCATACCACTTGATATGCATGGATTCGATGTGATCCTTGGGATGGATACCTTAGAGAAGTATAAGGTTGTGTTGGATTGTGGTTCCAAGCAGGCAGTGTTTGAGGTTTGTGGAGAGAAGTGGATCTTCCAAGGAGATAGGAAGATTCTTCCGACGTGTCAAGTGTCAGTGATGGTGGTAGAAAAGTTTCTACAGCAAGGATGTAAGGCGTTCTTAGCTCACGTTGTGGATACTAAGGCAAAGGGTCCTAGCCTTGAGGAGGTGATGGTTGTCTGAGAGTTTGCAGATGTGTTTCCTGTTGAGTTCCCCGGTGTTCCTCCACCTCGAGAGATTGATTTCGAGATCAATCTGGTTCCAGGAACACAACCAGTTGCGTAGACACCGTATAGGATGGCTCCAGTAGAGATGACAGAGCTAAAGAAGCAGTTACAAGAGTTGTTGGAGAAAGGTTTCATCCGACCGAGTACGTCACCTTGGGGTGCTCCAGTGTTGTTCGTTAAGAAGAAAGATGGGTCGATGTGGTTGTGTATAGATTATTGATAGTTGAACAAAGTCACGATCAAGAACAAGTACCCGTTGCCGAGGATAGATGATCTGTTCGATCAGTTGTGTGGTGCTATAGTGTTTTCAAAGATCGATCTACGGTCTGGATATCATCATTTGAGGATTAAGGCAGATGACATACCAAAGTCAGCTTTTAGGATGAGGTATGGTCACTTCGAGTTTGTGGTTATGCCGTTTGGGCTAACCAATGCGCCTGTTGCTTTCATAGATTTAATGAATAGGGTGTTCTGTTCATTTCTAGATCAATTTGTTGTAGTATTTATAGATGACATCTTGATCTACAGTTAGGACAGTCAGAAGCATGAACAACATCTTCGACAAGCGTTGACTCTCCTTCACCAACATCGGTTGTATGCCAAGTTTAGTAAGTGTGAGTTCTGGTTGAAAGAAGTAACTTTCTTGGGTCACGTGATATCTGCAGAAGGAGTCAAAGTGGACCCCAAGAAGGTGGACTCAGTTGCAGAATGGGAACAACCGAAGATGTCGACTGAAGTTCGCAGTTTCCTGGGTTTAGCAGGATACTACCAGAGGTTTATAAAGGACTTCAGTGTGATCGCATTGCCAATGACAAAGTTGACTAGGAATGGTGTACCTTTTGTCTGGGATGATCGTTGTCAGCAAGCTTTTCATAGTTTGAAGGAGAAGCTGACTAGTGCTCCAGTGCTAGTCCTGCCAGAGCCTGGGAAAGGCTATGTTGTTTTTTCTACGATGCTTCCAAGAAGGGCTTAGGATGCGTGCTGATGCAGGAAGACCATGTGGTTTCTTTTGCTTTGTGATAGCTTAAGAAACATGAGGAGAACTATCTGACTCATGATTTGGAGTTGGCAGCGGTGGTTCATGCGTTAAAGATTTGGAGACACTATCTTTTTGGGGAAGTGTGTCAGATCTTTACAGATCATAAGAACTTGAAGTACATCTTCTCGCAGAGTGAGCTAAACATGCAACAACGTCGATGGATGGAGTTGATCAATGATTATGACTGCACCATCGAGTATCACCTTGGTAAGGCGAATGTGGTACCTGATGCCCTTAGCCGAAAGTCTTCTTCTCTTCCTACAAAGAAGGCACAATTGGGTTCCTTGGTATGCCATAGATGGGATATGTTTGTTTCCTTGCGGCAGATGAATGTGCAGATGGAAGTTTCCTTGTTAGCATGACTTTTGGCAAAGATGCAAGTCAAGCCTACGCTGAGACAGAAAATCAAAGACGCACAACAAATAGATGATATAGTGTAGTTGATCAGGTCAGATCTCGACAGTGAAAAGCGTGATGGGTTCCATGAGTCCGAAGATGGACTTGTTTGCTATCATGACATAATGGTGGTCCCCGATGTTGATGATCTGAGGAAGCTAGTGCTCGAGGAAGCACACACATCGATGGATGCTATGCATCCAGGAGTCACCAAGATGTATCATAATCTGAAGGACCTGTATTGGTGGTCTGGCTTGAAGAGAGATGTAGCCAAGTTTATGGCTAGGTGTGGGGTATGCCAACAAGTCAAGGCTGAGCATCAAAAGTTGGCAGGTACGTTGCAACCTATGCCGATACCACAGTGGAAATGGGATCACATAACCATGGATTTTGTAGTTGGTCTGCCCAGGACAGCTAGGAATCATGATTCCATTTAGGTGATAGTGGACAGATTGACGAAGTCTACCAATTTCATACCTGTAAAGACAACGTATACAGCCGAGAATCTCTCTCAGGTATATGTAGATGAGATAGTATGCTTACACGACATACCAACAACGATAATTTCCGACATAGGCCCTCAGTTCACGAGTCATTTCTGGGAACAATTGCACAAAGCTTTGGGAACGCAGTTGAGGTTCAGCACCGCCTTCCATCCGCAGACAGATGGATAGTCTGAAAGGACTATTCAGACTTTAGAGGATCTTCTCTGGGCTTGTGTTTTGCAGTTCCTAGGCAGTTGGGATATACATCTCAGTTTGATTGAGTTCGCCTATAACAATAGTTATCAACGGAGTATTGACATGGCTCCTTATGAAGCCTTATATGGCAGGAAGTACATATCTCCTTTATGTTGGTATGAGTCTAGGGATGTCAGATTTTGGGTCCTGAGTTAGTACATCGGACAACAGAAAAGATCAAAGTGATACAACAACAGTTGAAAGCGGCACAGGACAGACAGAAGTCTTATGCAGACAATCATCGACGACCTTTAGAATTCCAAGTGGGAGACAAAGTGTACCTCAAGGTCTCACCTTGGAAAGGCGTGCTAAGGTTTGTCTGGAAGGGTAATCTAGCACCCAGGTATATGGGGCCATATCCAGTAATAGCACGTGTTGGCAAGGTAGCTTACAAGTTAGAGTTGCACATGTTACATCCAGTGTTCCAAGTCAGCATGCTGAAGAAAAGCCACCCAGATACGGGGACAGTGATACAACCCGTCGAGGTTGAGCTTGATGAAGATGTGACCTACGAGGAAGGTCTTGTGATGATCCTTGACAGAAGAGTAAAGAATCTAAAGAGGAAGGACCTGGTTCTGGTAAAGGTTCTTTGGCATCATCGTGGCATCGAGGAAGCCACGTGGGATCTTGAGGAAGATATGAGGAGGAAGTATCCCTCGCTTTTCTCTTCGGATTTCGAGGATGAAATCCCTTTGTACATGGTTTTATCTTGTAAGGACCCTGACCTCCGTTTAGGGCTTATCCTGTTTGCTTTGCTTAACCCTGATGTTTAGTTGCTTGCTAATCACCTTTAGTGGTGATTAGGGTTTGTTTGTGCTTGTTGTGTGTTGAAGGTGCTACTTGCAATTTACCCAAGTCTAGGGTAGATGGGAAAGTTGTCACCTTGAGAAGTGTTCTTCTCTCTCTTTGCTTCCTCTAGTGTTGAGAGGAAGGGTTGGGCTTGTTACTTGAGTTGCCTTGGGCTTAGATGAGCCTTGGTGGGCCTTGTTGTGCCTTGCTTGACCTTGTTGGACCTTGTGTCGGCCATAGTTGTGACGGTCATAGGTGTGACGCCCAAGGAGGTGTGTCGGGCATGGTGTTGGGGTGTATCATCCATGGACCCCCTTTGACCCTTTGACCTTGTTTGTGTCACCACTAGTGGACACTTGGCGCTTGATGCTTGCATGTGGCAATGGCCTTGGACATGTGTTTAGGGCAAGATAGAGTGGTGGCATTGCCCATGGACAAGTGTCCCTAGGTGGGCGACACCTTGCCTTGTCTTACCTTGGTTTCTCCACCACCCTATCCTATATACATGTTCCCTTTCTCTTGCTAAGGATCCCTTTAGTTCATTAGTTTCCCCTCCCCTATGGTTGCACGACACCTCTTCCTTTGCAAAGCTTGGTGGTCGATCCTTCTCTTGGGAGTCTTTTTCTTCTTCCTCCTCTTGAGGTGGCCGAAGGTGTGCTTGGTGCTAGGAGCTTGGAGCTTGCTTAAGGCGGGTTACATGAGTCCTAACCCTAACCATATTACCTTCTTCTATATTCTTGTATGTTTTCTTATGATCATAATCGGCCATGTATGTTGCTAGATATGGTTCTTGTTTAGTTGCACCTTAATCTTGTGGTTATGGTGATCTTGTTGTTATGGTTGAGGTGTTGTACCTTTGTACCCCACTTGGATGAACTATGGTTTAGGGTTTCCTTGTTGAGCAACACTCCTTTCCCTCCTTGGTCTAGAGAAGTGAGCTTGAGCTCTAGTAATATGAGCAATACCCCTCTCTCATTTAAGTTGAGAGATGAGCTTGTGTTCTAGTTACTTGAGCAACACCCTCCTCTCACTATGGATTCGAGAGGTGAGCTTTTTGGTAGATGTAGACCTATGTTAAGGTTGATCCTTGTGGTTGCCCGATTTGTGATAGAGGTTGTGTAAAACCCCTCTCTCTTGGTTGTTGAGAGGTGAGCCGATCTTCTTGATCAATTAGGGTTTGGTGCCCTTGTGCTTGAGGTTGATGATGATCTTGTTGGGTTGTATCTTGCACGATATGATGTTGGGTTTTTGCTGCCCGTTTGAGTTGAACCCTTGTCCATTGTGCCTAGTTGGAGTATGGTTGATGGACGATACTCTTGTGTGTTGGGCAATATGCCTTGTTGAGTGCCCTGCCCGATATACCTTGGACGTTTTAGAGCTCAAGGAGCTACCTTAGTGTTGGGCGATACCATGTTGTGTTGGGGCGTTATGTGCTGGTTGTGAGAGCCTTGGGCTTGTGAGTGGTGTGGCTGCCCGATAGGTACCTTCACCCTAGATGGGCGATAGGGTTCAGTCGACAAGGATAGATAGTTGTGTCATGCTTGGCCCTTGCACGATACACTCCTCCAACCTAGCTACACGTTATGCCTTGTGCACGATATGCCTTGACCTCTAGCTGCACGACACCCTTGGGTGATGGTCGTTACCTGCTATGGTTGGCCAATATGTGTCTAGGCCGATATGCTTTTGGTAAGGGATGCTACCCTACCCGTCACAAGTTATGGTGAGGGACATGCTACCCGCCACCTCTTTTAGTGAGGGTTGTGAGAGTTTTAGTAAGGGTTTTGATAACTTGGGTTGTATATAGATGATGGTTTCATGTCAATAACAATGTTACATGTGTTATGATCACTTTGAATCTTGTATATATATATGATGATGAGTAATGTTAAGCTTAATAGCACATGAGCTGCTTCACATGATGATGTGACCCATGTCTATGGTCACATGTTTGAGGCATGAATGATAAAGCGTATAATCATCAATGTTGCCCTATGTTTGATAACATGATCCTTCTGTTAATCCATGATGGTTTCAGTTATCTCTATGATTGTGTATACTAACCATGCATGTGTTTCATGCGGATGCATAGCCAGGTAAAGGGCTATGAGGTATATATGTTTGAATGACACTGCATTGATGGTCACTCTTGTTGATGAGATATCATGCATCACTTGTATAATGTGTTTAGGTCTGAGGACCTGAGTTTGGCTAAAGTGCCTAGTTGAGGTGTTATCCTCTGATGATGAGATCTGGGATTGTTATCCCCAGTGATGAAAATGCCTTATGAGGCCGTGGTTTCTTGTGACGAGGGATTGAGATCCCAGGATATTGTGATGGTGGTAACAATAATGTAGCTTAATGTTATATATGTGATACCACTTGTTTGCCCCAACAATCTACTTAAAATACATTAACTAATTACAAATGAATCTCTCATGTAGTTTGCCCTGGCCATAGATCCATCATCGTCAGTAGCTGGTGATGGTGAAATAGGTTCTCCTGTGGGTTAACCTGGAAGCACATATTATTTAATATGTGTGGTTTATCCTAGCCGGAAATGAGGAGGTTAGAGTGCAACTTCGGTTGTAGACTCCAGATGTGTGTTACAGCATGGTGAACAGGCCCATGGCTCAGTGTGATAGAGCATGAATGCGTTCATGGCTCTGGGAGCATGGTGAACTGGCCCGTGGCTCAGATATACTAGTGCCAAGACCTGTACCAAGGTGGGCTAGAGAAAGGGTAGCCTACGGGAGCTGACCCTATGGCTGAGGCCACTTAAGCATGAGACTGCGGTCCTGCTTTGGTTCTCGTGCACTGACCACGAGGTGGGAGGTCATGGAGTCCGGCTCTTCCATTGACCTTGTATGGCACTGGCTTGGGTTTTGCAATCGAAGGTTGGATTTGAGCGGTATGACTCACTTCCTCAGGGCATAATAACACGTAATCTAGCCTAATAGTATTTATTGCTTAAGGCAAAACACGGAACATTGGTTGAAGCCCTACTTGTGTAGTTGATCTTGTTGTACCTTGCAGTTACTTATACGTTCCTTATGTTATGTGGTAAGATCTTATAAATCTTATCTTGTCAATCATGTTCCATAAAGAAATACTTGGTTATATGCCTTCCATACATCTTGGTAAGCTCGATGGTAATAACAACCTTGCTCTATAGACTGCTCTTATTCTACACTCTATCAGTTATCTACTGTTGCTACTTTAATCTTTCTAAGGTTTTATGGTTTCGGCGGGGAGTTATGTTTCTCGCTGGGACTGTGTGTCTCACCCCGTTGGTTTACAACCTTTTTAGGTGTTTGCGCTAGACGTGGTGGTGGTTGTGGGGTTGCGGCCGAGCAGCAAGATGAGCAGTAGAAGGCAAGAGATGGATATGTTGCTGTTTTGGTTGTTTTGTAGTAGAGTCTTAGAGTCATCCCTGTACTCTCAGGTCCTCGGAGGCATTTTGATGATGTTTTAGGATGTCTAGCTGATGAAGTTTTGTATATCATGCTGCTGGCCGGACGTGGCCCGTTATGTACATATAAATAGGTGGTGAACTCATGTGATGACAAGACAGCTGATCTGTTAAGCTGTGAACACATATCTAGACTTGTAGATATTTTTATAACCTGTTTTCTTGCAGGATGAGGATCTGGATGTAATAGTTTATTGGTTTATCTGCTTCCCGAAATCGGTTTTAATTACCCCGTGTTTTTGGTACTTTAGTGGTTTATGGTGTTTTCCGCACATTTTCGCGTGGCACCTCGTTGTCTGTGTATTAGTGGGATGTGTCCCCAACAGAGAACGTCATTTTGCTCTCATGGCAAGTCCAAATTAAGATTCAATGAGGTAAATTTAAACTCTTTAGATAAATAATCTTTAATTGTAATTATTCGTGCTAGTCGTGCCTTGCTTAATTCTACGAAAAAGAAAAAGAAAAAGCTTTATAAGATTGTTGACCATTTGCATGAAGAAAAAGATGATCTTGAATGTGCTAAAATTTACTTATAAGATGATGATCACATTCTTCAAAAGTATTATCTAGAACTAGATTTTAAATACAATAGTGTTGAAATTGAAAACAATGCTTGTCTTAGACAAGTAGATGCTCTGAACTTCAAAATTCTAACTTTCTTGATAAGATTAGATTTCTAGAAGCTCAACCTCTTATGCCTAGTTCTAATGAAGAGAATACTAAAATTGTTAATTCTCTTATGCTTGATATTGATGCTCTTAAAACTAAAAACGAGGACAAAGACTTTGTTTTGCAAGGAATAGAATCTGAAAATAATGTTTATCTTTCTAAGATTGCTATACTTGTTAAATAAATGATTCCTTGCTTTCTATCCTCAAATCTTATACTATTAGAGAGAATAATGTTGCTTCTCTTCATATTGAAAAAAATTCTTATATGACAAAAGCTCTTTGCTTAGAAACCAATCTTTTGCATGCTAGAGATGATATAAATTAGTTGTATTCCACTATCATTTCTCTTATGCTTGACAATCATACTTTGAGATCCTCTATACAAAGATTCTTAGATGACAAAAAGAATATTAATCAAATCTTAGATCATACTACCTAACAAATGGGTAGAGATGGTTTTGAACTTGATAGTAGTAAAAGTAACAACAAGGACGAAGGACCTACAATTTTCTATGAATATTTCTCTAGTTCCAAGGCTATGAGATGATGTAATCATTGCAATAAAGTTGATCATTATTCTACATATTGCCTTATTTGGAAAGCATATAAGAGTAATAGAATTTGGGTTACTAAGCTAACCCCTCCAGACCCAAAGATATGAGTGGGGACCATTGTGGCGACACATCCCGCTATCACACAGACAACGAGGTGCCACACGAAAACGTGCGGAAAACACCATAAACCACTAAATTACCAAAAACACGGGGTAATTAAAAACCGATTTCAGGAAGCAGATAAACCAGGAAATTATTACATTCAGATCCTCATCCTGCAAGAAAACAGGTTATACAAACATTTACAAGCCTTGATGTGTGTTCACAACCTAGAAGTTCAGTTGTCTTTTCATCACATGAGTTCATCACCTGTTTATACATACATAACGGGCCATGTCCGGCCAGCAACAGGATATACAAAGCTTCATCAGCTATACATCGTAAAACAACGTCAAAACACCTCCGAGGACCTGAGAGTACAGGGATGACTCTAAGACTCTACTACAAAATAACCAAAACAACATCACATCCATCTCTTGCCTCCTACTACTCGTCTTGCTGCTCGGCCGCAACCCCGCGACCACCACCACGTCTAGCGCGAACACCTAAAAAGGGTGTAAACCAACGGGGTGAGACACACAGTCCCAGTGAGAAACATAACTCCCCTCCGAAACCATAAAACCTCAGAAAGGTTAAAGCAACAACAACAGATAACTAATAAAATGTACAATAAGAGCAGTCTATAGAGAAAAGTTGTTTTTACCATAAAACTTACCAAGACGTACGGAAGGCATATAACCCAGTATTTCTTTATGGAACATGATTGACAAGATAAGATTTATAAGATCTTACCACATAACATAAGGAACATATAAGTAACTGCAATGTATAAAAAGATCAACTACACAAGCAAGGCCTCAACCAATGTTCTGTATTTTGCCTTAAGCAATAAATACTATTCGGCTGGATTACGTGTTATTATGCCCTGAGGAAGTGAACCGTACCGCTCAAATCCAACCTTCGGTTGCGAAACCCAAACAGGTGCCATACAAGGTCAGTGGAAGATCTGGACTCCACGACCTCCCACCTCGTGGTCAGTGCACGAGAACCAAAGTAGGACCGCATCTCATGCTTAAATGGCCTCAGCCACAGGGTCAGCTCCCGCAGGCTACCCTTTCTCTAGCCCGCCTTGGTACAGGTCTCGGTGCTAGTATATCTGAGCCACGAGCTAGTTCACCGTGCTCCCTGAGCCATGAACGCATTCATGCTCTATCACACTGAGCCATGTGCCTATTCACCATGCTCTCATATACATCTTGAGTCTACAACTGAAGTTGCACTCTAACCTCCTCATTTCCATCTAGGAGAAACCACACATATTCAATAATATGTGCTTCCAGGTTAACCCACAGGAGAACATGTTTCACCATCACCAGCTACCGACGATGATGGATCTATGGCCAGGGCAACTACATGATATGTTCCACTATAATTAGTTAGTATATTTTAAGTGGTTTGTTGAGGCAAACAAGTGGTATCACATATATAACATTGAGCTTCAATATTGTTACCACCATCACAATATCCCGGGATCTCAATCCCTCATCACAAGAAACCACTGCCTCAAAAGGCATTCTCATCACTGAGGGTAACAATCCCAGATCTCATCATCAAACGATAACACCTCAACTAGGCACTTTAGCCAAACTCAGGTCCTCAGACCTAAACACATCATATTGGTGATGCAAGTTATCTCATCAATAAGAGTGACCATCAATGCAGTGTTATTCAAACCATATATACCTCATAGCCCTTTACCTGGCTATACATCCGCATAAAACACATGCATGGTTAGTATACACAATCATAGAGATAACTGAAGTCATCAAGGATTAACAAAATGATCGTATTGTCAATATAGGGCAACATTGGTGATTATATGCTTTATCATTCATGCCTCATACCTATGACCATAGACATGGGTCACATCATCATGTGAAGCAACTCATATACTTCCAAACTTGTCATTTACTCATCATCATATATACATGATTCAAGATGATCATAAACACATGTAATATCATGGCGTTAGAGTTCAGATATGTCATGTTTACATAGGTGCGTTCTACCATATCAACCACCTCACTACTATCAAACATGTCAAGAGTTTACAAACCATAAACAATAACTCTTATAAACAAGAAAGAGATCGCGTGATAAATATCTAGATGGGTTTCCGGGTGGAACATGACCCTCACTAAAAGTACCCACTACCCTCACAAGAAGTGTGACAGGCAGGGCACCCTCACTGGAAGTGGTATCGGGCAGGGTTACTTCCCTCATGTTACCCAAGCATACTAGCCACATATCGGACAAGCTAAAACAAGGATGTCGAGCTACCACCTCTAGGTATGTCATGCAACCCTATGTGTCGTGCATCCATGTGTTGGGTTAGGGTTACCATACGCTACTACATTGGGCATCATCACTAAACCATGATGCCCAACACAAGACTGGCTTACTGAGCTCCATAACGTTCAAGGTATATCGGGCACCAAGCCACTACCCAAGCTAGGTGTATCGGGCACCAAGCCACTACCTGAACTAGGTGTATCGGGCACCAAGACACTACCCAAGCTAGGTGTAACGAGTAGGGAACTCAACAGGGCATAACACCCAACACACAAAGGTATCGCCCATCAACCAAACACATCTAGGCACAACGACCAAGGGTACAACTCAAACAGGCAGCAAAGGAAAGCCTATTGTCCAACTAAGCTAGCCTCGTCCTATCGGCCAACACACAAGGCAAAGGCCAAGGTATATTACCCAACACAACCTCATCCAACAAGATCATCATCAACCTCAAGCACAAGGGCACCAAACCCTAGATTGATCAAGAAGATCGACTCACCTCTCAACAACCAAGAGAGAGGGGTCTTGCACAACCTCTATCACAACTCGGGCAACCACAAGGATCAACCTCCACATAGGTATACATCTACCACAAAGCTCACCTCTCGAATCCATGGTGAGAGGTGGGTATTTCTCAAGCAACTAGAACACAAGCTCACCTCTCAACTTAAACGAGAGAGGGGTATTGCTCATATTATTAGAGCTCAAGCTCACTTCTCTAGACCAAGGAGGGAAAGGCGTGTTGCTCAACAAGGAAACCCTAAGACATAACTCGGCCAACTAGGGTATAAAGGTACAAAACCTCAACCATATCAACAAGATCACCATAACCACAAGATAAAAGGTGCAACAAGCAAGAAACTTATCTTAGAACATACATGGCCGATTATGATCATATGAAACATACAAGAATGTAGAAGAAGGTAGTATAGTTAGGGTTAGGAGTTATGTAACCCGCCTTAAGCAAGATCCAAGAAGGAGAATAAAGCACTCTAGGGTTCAAACACCACTAAAGGAAGAAGAAGAAGACTCCAAGATAAGGATCGGCCGCCAAGCTTCACAAAGTAAGAGGTGTCGTGCAACCAAAGGAGAGGGGAAACTAAGGAACTAAAGGGATCCTTAGCAAGAGAAAGGGATCACATATATAGGAGAGGATGGAGGAGAAACCAAGGTAAGACAAGGCAAGGTGTTGCCCACCTAGGGACACTTGTCCATCAATAATGCCACCTCTCTAACTTGTCTTAAACACATGTCCAAGGCCATTGCCACATGCAAGCATCAAGCACCAAGTGTCCACTAGTGGTGACACAAACGAGGTCAAAGGGTCAAAGGGGTCCATGGCTGATACACCTCAACTCCATGCCCGACACACCACCTAGGCGACACACTCAGGCCGACACAACCATGGACGGCACACCTATGGCCGAAACAAGGTCCAACAAGGTTAAGCAAGGCACAACAAGGCCCAATAAGGCTCATCCAAGCCCAAGCAACGAGCCCAACCCTTCCTCTCAACACTAGAGGAAGCAAGGAGAGAGAAGAACACTTCTCAAGGTGACATTTTGCCCACATACCCTAAACTTGGGTTAATTGCAAGTAGCACCTCCAACACACAACAAGCACAAACAAACCCTAGTCACCATTAAAGGTGATTAGCAAGCAACTAAACACCAGGGTTAAGCAAAGAAAGTAGGATAAGCCCTAAACGGAGGTCAAGGTCCTTACAAGCTATAACCCTCTACAAAGGGATTTCGTCCTCAAAATCCGAAGAGAAAAGTGAGGGATACTTCCTCCTCATCTCTTCCTCAAGCTCCCATGTGGCTTCCTCAACGCCACGATAATGCCAAAGAACCTTTACCAGAACCAGGTCCTTCCTCTTTAGCCTATTTACTCTTCTGTCAAGGATCATCACAGGACCTTCCTCGTAGGTCACATCTTCATCAAGCTCAACCTCGACTGGCTGTATCACTATCCCTGTATCTGGGTGACTTTTCTTTAGCATGCTGACGTGGAACACTGTATGTAACTTGTGCAACTCTGGTGGTAGCTCTAACTTGTAAGCTACCTTGCCAACACGTGCTATTACTAGATATGACCCCATATATCTGGGTGCTAGCTTACCTTTCTGTCCAAACCTTAGCACACCTTTCCATGGCGAGACTTTAAGATACACTTTGTCTCCTACTTGGAACTACAAATGTCGTCGACGATTGTCTGCATAAGACTTTTGCCTGTCCTGTGCCGCTTTCAACTGTTGCTGTATCACTTTGATCTTTTCTATTGTCTGTTGTACTAACTCAGGACCCAAAAGCTGATACTCACCAGACTCATACCAACATAAAGGAGATCTGCACTTCCTCCCATATAAGGCCTCATAAAAAGCCATGTCAATGCTCCGCTGGTAACTATTGTTATATGCGAACTCCATCAAACTGAGGTGTACATCCCAACTACCTAGGAACTGTAAAACACAAGCCCGAAGAAGATGCTCCAAAGTCTGAATAGTCCTTTCAGACTGTCCATCTGTTTATTGGTGGAAAGCGGTATTGAACCTTAACTGTGTTCCCAATGCTTTGTGCAACTGTTCCCAGAAACGACTCGTGAACTGAGGACCTCTGTCAGAAACTATCATTGCTGGTACGCCGTGCAAACGTACTATCTCGTCCACATATACTCGAGTGAGTTTCTCGGCTGTATATGTTGTCTTCACAGGTATGAAATGGGCAGACTTCGTCAATCTATCCACTATCACCCAAATGGAATCATGATTCTTAGCTATTCTTGGCAGACCAACCACGAAATCCATGGTTATATGATCCTATTTCCACTGCGGTATTGGCAGGGGTTGTAACATACCTACAGGCTTCTGATGCTCAGCCTTGACTTGCTGACATACCGCACACCTAGCCACAAACTCGGCTACATCTCTCTTCACGCCAGGCCACCAATACATGTCTTTCAGATTGTGATACATCTTGGTGACTCCTGGATGCATAACATACATAGATGTCTGTGCCTCCTCGAGTACTAGCTTCCTCATATCATCAGCACCGGGGACTACCATCCTATCATGATAGCAAAATAATCCATCCTCAAACTCATGGAACCCATCACGCTTTTCGTTGCCGATCTCTGACCTGATCAACTGCACTGTATCATCTGTTTGTTGTGCATCTTTGATTTGCTGTCTCAGCGTAGGCTTGACTTGCATTTGTGCCAAAAGTCCTGCTAACAAGAAAACTTCCATCTGTACATTCATCTGCCGCAAGGAGACAAACATATCTCGTCTATGGCATACTAAGGAACTCAACTGTGCCTTCTTTGTAGGAAGAGAAGAAGACTTTCGGCTAAGGGCATCAGCTACCACGTTTGCCTTACCAGGGTGATACTCGATGGTGCAGTCATAATCATTGATCAGATCCATCCATCGTTAATGTCACATGTTAAGCTCACTATGCGAGAAGATGTACTTTAGATTCTTATGATCTGTAAAGATCTAGCACACCTCCCGTAAAGATAGTGTCTCTAAATATTTAACGCATGAACCACTACTGCCAACTCCAAATCATGAGTCGGATAGTTCTCCTCATGTTTCTTAAGTTGTTGTGAAGCAAAAGAAACCATGTGATCTTCCTACATCAGCACGCATTCTAAGCCCTTCTTGGAAGCATCACAGAAAACAACATAGCCCTTCCCAGGCTCTGGCAGCACTAGCACCGGAGTACTAGTCAGCTTCTCCTTCAATCTCTGGAAAGCTTGCTGGCAACGATCATTCCAGACAAAAGGTACGTCTTTCCGGGTCAATTTCGTCATTGGCAACGTGATCACACTGAAGTCCTTGATAAACCTCCAGTAGTATCCTGCTAAACCCAGAAAACTGTGAACTTCGGTCAGCGTCTTCGGTTGTTCCCATTCTACAATGGATTCCACCTTCTTTGGGTCCACTTTAACTCTTTCTGCAGATATCACATGACCCAAGAAAGTTACTTCTTTCAACCAGAACTCACACTTACTAAACTTGGCATACAACTGATGTTGGCGAAGGAGAGTCAACGCTTGTCGAAGATGCTGACTGTTCTGACTATAGATCAAGATGTCATCTATAAAGACTACAACAAACTGATCTAGAAACGAACAAAACACCATGTTCATTAAATCCATGAAAGCAGAAGGTGCATTGGTTAGCCCAAACGGCATAACCACAATCTCAAAGTGACCATACCTCGTCCTAAAAGCTGACTTTGGTATGTCATCCACCTTAATCCTCAATTGATGATATCCATACTGTAGATCGATCTTTGAGAACACTGTAGCACCATGCAACTGATCGAACATATCATCTATCCTTGGCAACATGTACTTATTCTTGATCGTGACCTTGTTCAACTGCCTGTAATCTATGCATAGCCGCATCAATCCGTCCTTCTTCTTAACGAACAACACTGGAGCACCCCAAGGCGACGTACTCGGTCGGATGAAACCTGTCTCCAACAACTCTTGTAATTACTTCTTAAGCTCTGCCATCTCTACTGGAGTCATTCTGTACAGTGTCTGTGCAACTGGTTGTGTTCCTGGAACCAGATTTATCTCGAAATCAATCTCTCGAGGTGGGGGAACACCCGGGAACTCATCATGAAACACATATGCAAACTCTCAGACAACCGTCACCTCCTCAAGGCTAGGACCCTTTGCCTTGGTATCCACAATGTGAGCTAAGAACGCCTTACATCCTTGCCGTAACAACTTTTCTGCCATCATCGCTGACACTAGACACGTCTTTAGAATCTTCCTATCTCCATGGAAGATCCACTTCTTTCCACAAACATCAAACATTGCCTGCTTGGAACCACAGTCCAATACAACCTTATACTTCTCTAAGGTATCCATCCCAAGGATCACATCGAATCCATGCATATCAAGGGGTATAAGATCCACTTGTATACTATGTCCCGAAAAAGATAAGATACAAGATGGGCACTCCTCTCGAAGCATCGACGAACCATCAAGAGGGGTTTCTAACAACAAGCTATCTTTCTTATAGCTAACAGGTAACAGACAGTGATCAAGCATAGAACGTGCGATAAAAGAGTGTGTAGCACCCGAGTCAACCAAAACAGATATAAAGCAAGAAGAAGACAAATCAGAATGAAATAACTCCATCTGACCTGCCACCACTCGTGGGTTGACTATCGCCTCCGAGTGACTCATAGCATAGAATTGAGCTGTTGCTTGCTATCCATGTCCTATGCTTCCTTGAGCAGACGATCCCTCTTGTGACGCTTGACCGCGTCCTCACCCTCTGCTACTATTGGGTTGTTGTTTATCTGCCCCTTGCTGATTCTGCCTAAGATGTTGCGTCACTTCAACATCTTTACTTGGGTAATTTGACTTCCAATGTCTGATCTGACCACAAAGATGGCATGACTGGTCTCGCTGTTGTGGCCTAGACGGCCCTGTCACTGCTACAGAAGCTGTACTATGTGCCTTTGATGGTGAAGAAACATATCCTCTTCCCATACTCGGAGACCACTGTAACGGTGCACTGGAACCTCTTAACCCAGAAGGTGTTGAAAACCTCAGCTTCTTGAAGCCACCAAACCTCTATCCCTGGAACTGAGCAAACCTCTTCTTAGACATGGATTCTTTTTTCTCCCTAACTGACCGTTCGATCCTCCGGACAGATTCCACAAACGTGGAAAATCGCTCTCGGTTCTCCAACGTAGAAGCAGGTGTTGTCAGCTCAATACTCAGGCCTTTCTCAAAACATATGATTCGCTCGTCATCTGTCACTTCCATGTGAGTATAAAATCTCAACAGGTCCATGAACTTGGCTTCATACTCAGTGATGTTCATCGCTCCTTGGCGCAGGTGCTCAAACTGGTTGATCTTCTCATCCGGATACGTCTTCGGAAAGTATCTGCTGACGAACTTGCACCGGAAAACCTCCCAACGGATCACCTCACCGGGTCGCTTCTCCTCCTCGATGGCCCACCAGTAGCCAGCACTACCCTTCAGAAGGTAGACATCGTGCTTGACTTTGTCTGCTTCGGGGATGTCAAGGATCCAGAAGGCCTTCTCAAGACCTGTCAGCCACAGATCTGCATCCGCTGGATCATCCGTCCCAGCATAGTCTAAAGCTCCGACTCAGCAAAGCCGCTCAATGGTCTTCCCAATACCCGATGTTTCACCATGGGGAGCCTGTGCTCTTTGCGGAGGCACTGGCAATCTCTCTACCATGAGATTCATCATAGCCATCATCTGCCCCATAAGTTGTTGGTAGGCAGGGTTTTGGAGAATGGCTGGGTCAAGTTGGGGAACCTCAGGCACTCGATCTCCATGTGCATGCCCTTCACCTCCATCAACTGATGCAGCATCGCTGCTCTCGGCAGCATGTTCTGCATGGTTTCCAGACATCTTGGCTTTTTCTTCTGCTGAGGGCAGAAGATGACTGTAAGAAAATCTGGAAAACTCACAAGAACAGACACAACCTAGTCATAAATCCCTATAGACTCAGCGAACCTAGAGCTATGATACCAAGCTTGTGGCGACACATCCCGCTATCACACAGACAATGAGGTGCCACGCGAAAACGTGCGGAAAACACCATAAACCACTAAATTACCAAAAACACAAGGTAATTAAAAACCGATTTCGGGAAGCAGATAAACCAAGAAATTATTACATTCAGATCCTCATCCTGCAAGAAAATAGGTTATACAAACATTTACAAGCCTTGATGTGTGTTCACAGCTTAGAAGTTCAGCTGTCTTTTCATCACATGAGTTCATCACCTATTTATACATACATAACGGGCCATGTCCGACCAGCAGCAGGATATACAAAGCTTCATCAGCTATACATCGTAAAATAATGTCAAAACACCTCCGAGGACCTGAGAGTATAGGGATGACTCTAAGACTCTACTACAAAACAACCAAAACAGCAACACATCCATCTCTTGCCTCAAACTGCTCGTCTTTCTACTCGGCCGCAACCCCGCGACCACCACCACGTCTAGTGCGAACACCTAAAAAGGGTGTAAACCAACGGGGTGAGACACACAGTCCCAGCGAGAAACATAACTTCCCGCCGAAACCATAAAACCTCAGAAAGGTTAAAGCAACAACAACAGATAATTGATAAAACATACAATAAGAGTAATCTATAGAGCAAAGTTGTTATTACCATCAAACTTACCAAGACGTACGGAAGGCATATAACCCAGTATTTCTTTATGGAACGTGATTGACAAGATAAGATTTATAAGATCTTACCACATAACATAAGGAACGTATAAGTAACTGCAATGTATAAAAAGATCAACTACACAAGCAAGGCCTCCACTAATGTTCTGTGTTTTGCCTTAAGCAATAAATACTATTCGGCTGGATTATGTGTTATTATGCCCTGAGGAAGTGAGCCACACCGCTCAAATCCAACCTTCGGTTGTGAAACCCAAACCGGTGCCATACAAGGTCAATGGAAGATCTAGACTCCATGACCTCCCACCTCGTGGTCAGTGCACGAGAACCAAAGCAGGACCACAGTCTCATGATTAAGTGGCCTTAGCCACAGGGTTAGATCCCACAAGCTACCCTTTCTCTAGCCCGCCTTGGTACAGCTCTTGGTGCTAGTATATCTGAGCCACGGGCCAGTTCATCGTGCTCCCTGAGCCATGAACACATTCATGCTCTATCACACTGAGCCATGGGCCTATTCACCATGCTCTCATATACATCTTGAGTCTACAACCGAAGTTGCACTCTAACCTCCTCATTTTCGGCTAGGAGAAACCACACATATTCAATAATATGCGCTTCTAGGTTAACCCGCAGGAGAACCTGTTTCACCATCACCAGCTACTGACGATGATGGATCTATGGCCAGGGCAACTACATGATATGTTCCACTGTAATTAGTTAGTATATTTTAAGTGGATTGTTGAGGCAAACAAGTGGTATCACATATATAACATTAAGCTTCATTATTGTTACCACCATCACAATATCCTGGGATCTCAATCCCTCATCACAAGAAACCACTTCCTCAAAAGGCATTCTCATCACTGGGGGTAACAATCCCAGATCTCATCATCAGAGGATAACACATCAACTAGGCACTTTAGCCAAACTCAGGTCCTCAGACCTAAATACATCATATTGGTGATGCAAGTTATCTCATCAACAAGAGTGACCATAAATGCAGTGTTATTCAAACCATATATACCTCATAGCCCTTTACCTGGCTATACATCCGCATAAAACACCTGCATGGTTAGTATACACAATCATAGAGATAACTGAAGTCATCAAGGATTAACAGAATGATTGTATTGTCAATATAGGGCAACATTGGTGATTATATGCTTTATCATTCATGCCTCATACCTGTGACCATAGAAATGGGTCACATCATCATGTGAAGCAACTCAATACTTCCAAACTTGTCATTTACTCATCATTATATATACATGATTCAAGATGATCATAAACACATGTAATATCATGGTGTTACAGTTCAGATATGTCATGTTTACATAGGTGTGTTCTACCATATCAACCACCTCACTACTATCAAACATGTCAACAGTTTACAAACCATAAACCATAACTCTTATCAACAAGAAAGGGATCGCGTGATAAAGATCTAGATGGGTTTCCGGGTGGAACATGACCCTCACTAAAAGTACCCACTACCCTCATAAGAAGTGTGACGGGCAGGGCGGCCTCACTGGAAGTGGTATCGGGCAAGGTTACTTCCATCATGTCGCCCAAGCATACTAGCCACATATCGACCAAGCTAAAACAAGGATGTCGGGCTACCACCTCCAGGTATGTCATGCAACCCTATGTGTCGTGCATCCATGTGTCGTGCATACATGTGTCGGGTTAGGGTTACCATACGCTACTACATCGGGCATCATCACCAAACTATGACACCCAACACAAGACTGGCTTACTGAACTCCATAACATTCAAGGTATATCAGGCACCAAGCCACTACCCAAGCTAGGTGTATCGGGCACCAAGCCACTACCCAAGCTAGGTGTATCGGGCAGGGCACTCAACAAGGCATAACACCCAACACACAAAGGTATCACCAATCAACCAAACACATCTAGGCACAACGACCAAGGGTACAACTCAAATAGGCAACAAAGGAAAGCCTATCGTCCAACTAATGTAGCCTCGTTCTATCCGCCAACACACAAGGCAAAGTCCAAGGTATATTGCCCAACACAATCTCATCCAACAAGATCATCATCAACCTCAAGCACAAGGGCACCAAACCCTAGATTGATCAAGAAGATCGGCTCACCTCTCAACAACCAAGAGAGAGGGGTCTTGCACAACCTCTATCACAACTCGGGCAACCACAAGGATAAACCTCCACATAGGTCTACATCTACCACAAAGCTCACCTCTCGAATGCATGGTGAGAGGAGGGTATTACTCAAGCAACTAGAACACAAGCTCACCTCTCAACTTAAATGAGAGAGGGGTATTGATCATATTACTAGATCTTAAGCTCACTTCTCTAGACCAAGGAGGGAAAGGAGTGTCGCTCAACAAGGAAACCCTAAGACATAACTCGGACAACTAGGGTACAAAGGTACAAAACCTCAACCATATCAACAAGATCACCATAACCACAAGATAAAAGGTGCAACAAGCAAGAAACTTATCTTAGAACATACATGGCCGATTATGATCATATGAAACATACAAGAATGTAGAAGAAGGTAGTATAGTTAGGGTTAGGAGTTATGTAACCCACCTTAAGCAAGCTCCAAGCTCCTAGCTCCAAGCTCCACCACAAGAAGGAGAACAAACCACTCTAGGGTTCGGCCACCACTAGAGGAAGAAGAAGAAGACTCCAAGATAAGGATCGGCCACCAAGATTCGTAAAGGAAGAGGTGTCATGCAACCAAAGGAGAGGGGAAACTAAGGAACTAAAGGGATCCTTAGAAAGAGAAAGGGATCACATATATAGGAGAGGATGGAGGAGAAACTAAGGTAAGACAAGGTAAGGTGTCGCCCACCTAAGGATACTTGTCCATGAGCAATGCCACCTCTCTAACTTTCCTTAAACACATGTCCAAGGCCATTGCCACATGCAAGCATCAAGCTCCAAGTGTCCACTAGTGGTGACACAAACGAGGTCAAAGGGTCAAAGGGGTCCATGGCCGATACACCTCAACTCCATGCCCGACACACCACCTAGGCGACACACTCAGGCCGACACAACCATGGCTGGCACACCTATGGCCGACACAAGGTCCAATAAGGTTAAGCAAGGCACAACAAGGCCCAACAAGGCTCATCCAAGCCCAAGCAATGAGCCCAACCCTTCCTCTCAACACTAGAGGAAGCAAGGAGAGAGAAGAACACTTCTCAAGGTGACATCTTGCCCACAAACGCTAAACTTGGGTTAATTACAAGTAGCACCTCCAACACACAACAAGCACAAACAAACCATAATTTCCATTAAAGGTGATTAGCAAGCAACTAAACACCAGGGTTAAGCAAAGCAAACAGGATAAGCCCTAAACGGAGGTTAGGGTCCTTACAATCTATAACCCTCTATAAAGGGATTTTGTCCTCGAAATCCGAAGAGAAAAGTGAGGGATAATTCCTCCTCATCTCTTCCTCAAGCTCCCACGTGGCTTCCTCAATGCCACGATGATGCCAAAGAACCTTTACCAGAACCAGGTCCTTCCTCTTCAACCTCTTTACTCTTCTGTCAAGGATCATCACATGACCTTCCTCGTAGGTCACATCTTCATCAAGCTCAACCTCCTTTGTGATGCTTAAGAGACATGCCAAATGATTTCCATGACTTAGGGAACTTTTCTATGATAGACATAACAACAAACTTCTCAGGGCAATTCCATCTTTGCATCTGAGAGTTCATGACGCATGAGTTGGAGGTCGTGTGTTTGATCAGAGACGAACTTACCCTCAACTATCTGAAATTTTAGAAACGTAGACACACAGTACTTTTTAGCACCTTGGTTTTCAGTACTAAAATTCTTAGCTAATGCTTCCCATAGAACTTTGGAAGTAGTAATAGGCAGCTTCGAAGAAGAATCATACCATTTGTTATTTAAACCAAACAAAATCAAACCTCGGCATGTCTTATCACCCTTCTTCTAGTTAGAAATTATATTTGCATCATCAGATTTAGGTTCAGTATCTTCTAAAATGGGTCATAACCTGCAATATTAAGCCAAGTTTACATCCGACTCTGCCAACGGGTAAAGTTGGTACCAGTAAATTCCTCATACATACTACTCGTATCAATTTAATTCCCAGAACCAGCATGATCGGTCATAGTTAATTAATGAAAAAAATGATTTTTTTAAGACTATTGTAAATTTTAGATTTATATCGTTACATGCAACAATGATAGGTGCAATAAATTAACAGATTCAGGCCAGATCCAAATAAAAAGCAGAAGAATAACTGGTGTAGGAGAAAATAAAAACTGAGTTAGGAACCAGAGAAGATCATTCGTTAAAAAATGAATGTTTTATACTTAAAGAAATCAATGCCTTGCAATCCTTCTGGACATGCGTCGTTCTCTTAGTATACCTGGTCACAAATCTAAAGAAGACGTCTCGTTCGTGTTGACGACGAACGTTGCAGATGAACCAGTTGCACTACCAGTGCAGCTCAGCAACCGTAGGAACCACCGCCTGACAGGTTGTGCCTTTGATGGAAGAGGATGAATGATCTTGCTACATCCAGGAGAAAGGTCTTCACATAACACCATAGAACGATGGTGGCAAACTAGTCTTTTAGCTTTACAAATATAGTTAACCAAACACATTTAAAACTAAATTTAATTTGATACGTGTTTTTGACAAAGTATCATACAAAATACACCTATTTTATATGAATACGTGATTATAAGTAAAATACACATGCACATGTACATGCACACAAATACATACATGTGTGTGTGAACAGACACATGTGAGAGCACACACTCTCATACACACATGTTAGAAGGCACCAAACTGTAATGAAATGACCAAAATTGTAATAAAAAGACTTATTTTGTAAATATAAAATCAATTTTGTATTTGTATTCTGTGAAAACAGTAAAGATGATATTTCAAGAAAAAAACTCTGCCACAAACTGTAAGCATGAGTGAAAATTTGTAACCAAAATGTAAAAATTATAACCAAAAAGATCACTTTGTAACCATAATCCCTGGATAATTATTTTATGTTACCCAGCTAGGTAATGAATACATACCCATATATATATATGTATATATATATATATATATTACCTAATTGAGTAATGAATACATTCCCATATATATATATATATATAGAGAGAGAGAGAGAGAGAAAGAGAGAGAGATGAGATATCTAGGGTTTTTAAATTTGCATTTAACTTAGTTTGATCCTGGCCCATATATAAATTTGGGTTAACCCCACACACTCGTGTAAATTATATGGACCATGTCTAGATTGGGTATGTAAGCTGACACGTGAATCGTATCAAGTTGATGCAGTCTAATGTTAATCTTTATTGCTCCCGTTCCATCTCCTCCTAAATGAAATATGTACTTCCCTTTATTTTGCACACCACACAGTGCTAAATACACTTGGAGGCCCTCACATGAGGGGGAATAATTATGGTCCTTTTGAAAAAATGGTAATGACTACATCATGAATGAAGGAGAGGAGTCAAAAGTTTGAGGAGGTCAAACTTAGTGGTGAGTGGGAGTTCAAATAAGGGTTGACACAAAAGGAAGTATGCATAGAGTCAACAATTGCTTTGGAAACCCGATAGTAACTAGCAAGGCATTAACATTAGTTGGAGAAGGCCAAAAGTAACTATCGGGTGTAAATAATTATTTGCAAAATAATTATTGGCTAGAAACCACTTAAAAATTTAGGATAGAGGATTAGTTGCAATGTTTTGATATGCATCCCTCATTTATGGTTTGGTTACTTTATGCGCGATGTGCATACTTCGAACACTCATTATGATCTTGCATACTAAGTAGAAGTGAAAGCTCAATCTCATGAGAAGTTAAATGGGTGCATGGAAATGGGGTCAATTAGGTATTTCAAATAAGAAAAAAATGACATCGTGCTTGACCTAGTCAATTTTGCTTCACCCATATTTGGAAATCATCTTTAGATAATATCATTTTGTTGGGTTTGATATGATTGATGAAGTTAATATCCTATCCAATGGAATGACTAAGTAAATTTTCTTTTTGGATAAAAATATTTTCATATAGATAGTGGAACTGACTAGATATGATTTTCATCTCCTAACTTTTTTCGCTCATATTGTAGGTGTCTATGTCCTAAAATCCAATTATTAGATGATGTCTACAGGGATATTTTATACCTTTAATTTGATTGATAAAGTAATTCTAATTTATTGGTGCACATTTATTTACTGTGACATTAATGTACTTAATAAATGTCCTTAAATAAATGGTTCAAGGTTATGGGACTTTAGGTACGTGACTTGAACATGAGATCATAATAGATACCAAAAATAATATTTTTCAAATGTCCCTAGTCAAGTATTATTGAGGATTGGAAATAATAATCATTAGTTAAAAACTATCTCCAGTTAAAACAAGCCTATAACGTTGGTTAAAGACTGACACTTAAGTGGGTGACATTATAATCACAGGTCTACAACGTCGGTTATTTGGGGATGTCAAAACTGACAATTGGATATCTAGTCTCAGTTCTGATGATAAAAGAAACTGACACAGATAGGAGTCTAAGTCATCGATTATTAGAAAACACCGACGTCGCAAAAGCCATACCATGTCACATTTTGTAACTCGTAAAAGACATTATGTCATCGGTTTTAAAATAATCGAAACATATTTAGCATTTAATTAAGCCGTCAATTTCAACTCATAAAACTGACGTTTAATATGTACAATGATGGCTCATCAAGTAAACTGACGACTATGACATGCTACCCAACATGGCCATTTTAGTTTTGTCCTTTGATGCCACTTATATTACTAAAACTGATGACTTGGGCCTATAGTAACAGTTTTATTTAACAACATGCGACTATATTTTTTAAAATAGCAGGCCTACGAACCTACTATTCTGCTAGTCAGTAGGATGTAGAACATGTTGTTTACAACTAGAGTTCTGAACTGTAGGTTAAAAACATCATGTGAGTTGAACTTAAAAATAGGTCACCAAACCCACAATAATAAACATAATATGCACATACTTTTATTCATCTCCAATTCCATTTCATCACATGTGCAAACATAATTTTATTCATCTTCACATTCATTCACACACATGATACTTCATTTACATATACACCAATTCCATTCTCATGACAAGTAGAAACACAACTCATTCATTCATCTTCACATTCACACACATGTTACAGATCGTCATTCACATAGCACCAATAATTTACTCGCATCAAATTCAAAGTTGTAAGAAGTTATAAGCGCCACGTGTATATAGAAATAATGGCACCAAACTTTGAAAAAGTCATTCTTTAATCCCAATCAAAATTAAAGTTGATGTCATTTTCAAAGGTTTGTGCCCATTGTTCTCGTATCTCATATAGTTGTTCTGTCATATAGGGCATTTGTATGTATTCTAACTTTTCTAACGTATTGAAGTCTTTCATTTTAAATATCTACAAAGAGAATGACATATATAATTATTTTGATATTTTCATATTATCTAATGAGAATGTGTACTTATTATGATGATCAAGATTATATATATATATATATATATATATATATATATATATATATTACATTTTATATCTCATCGATGTCTAGTGCCCCATATCTGACAATCATGTCCATATACTACATCAAGTAGTATCCGCACACCCAACTGTTGTCTTATACTGAATACCATAACTTTCAACATATGAAATATTAATAAATAAAAGTAAGCATAGTTGGCATAAATATGCATTGGAGTCAGGAAACTACCTCAACATTCTAACAAACTATCACCTTCTTTTCTTGACCACCTTTCCTCCAGCTTTTTTGAATTCTTTTATATCCATATATGTTAATGTAACACATTGAATTACATTTAAATAGTTATGTCATATATATGTTAACGAATATAAATATAAAAATTTACTCACGTGAATAATGCCTTTTTTAATCAGGAAACTTAAATAGTTAAAAATTTACTCCTACCAACATTGTAAGGAGCTAACATCACACTCTTTTTATTTTGAAATATTTAAATGTGGTAGAGGAGTATTGGGTAATAGATGTAGGGTCTTTAATTACACAGCTAATCAAGCATGGAACTAGAAATGCCACATGGGGCAGTGAACACTCTGTATAGACCCTCTGTAAGTGGCTACAAAACATATGTCATGTATATATGCATTAATATATAAGAAAATAGATCAACATATATAAAACTAGGTATATATCTATATAAGATCTCACCATATCTAAAGTTCTAACACATATGTATTCAACCAAGCATTACCAAACAACTCCAAAACATCTTAAAGAAATATACTAGTATCATGAGGTTGACCTACAACATCCTCCTTAAGATGGACCATAATAGGCGACCCTTCTTCATGTTCGCCTATCCATACTACCATACCCCTGCACTGAGGAGCTAGCGAGTCAAATAGGTCTTTTGTAATCCAACCAAGTAATTGAGAGGTGGAGGTGGTGTGGCACCCTTTTTCACGCAAACAAAAGACACGAGATTAAAACCAAACTGTACAACGGATTACCGAAAAAGATCCAAAATTAAAACCAATTACAACAAGAACCAACATCACGAAATATATTACATAAGGGTCCAAAAACTTGCCATCCAAATTATACATCATAAAGCATCATTATTTACAACATGACCATACAAGACTATCTGTCACATATGATATCTGTTCATTTACATAAACATATACAACAACCAACTATATACAACATGGTGCATAAACCAAAACTCATATCGATAACACCATCGAGGAACATGTGTAACTCCCCACAAACCCTGAGTGTACAGGAACGACTCTAGGACTCTAACAATAAAAGACCACAAGAAGTATTCCCAACCTCAACTTCTACTGTCCTTCTTGTTGCTGCTCTGCCTCAACTGCACGATCTCTAACCCCTCGTGCACATCCACCTAAAAGATGTGGGACGCGGGCTGAGATTCCAAAACTCAGCGGAAGATATAACTCTTCACCAACACTATTATTAGTACATATAAGGTAAATAAGGAACAGAAGTAAAGCTACAATTACAATAAGCAGATAATCATTTGTAATCAACATAAGAAATTTGCAATCATATTGTGGAACATCTTTGATAACACTGTACTTTACGTACTTTCTATATATATTTTACACCACTTTTAGTATAACTTTAGTTAAATTTTCACATAATTTCTCTATCTTTTTTACTAAAGCCTTGTATAAATGATTTCAGAAATCAACACAACTTAGTTTGCAATTTTTGGGAACCGCAACTGCGATTCCAAAGCAATAGACATCTCGAAGCCTCAGACAATAAGCGGAGACCGCGACCGTGGTTATCCAGAGACCGCGAGCGCGGTTATCGAGAGACTACGACTACGGTTATCCAGAGACCATGACCGCAATTATTCTAATATTGCGATCGTGACTATGACAAGAATCACGACCATGGTTATAGGAGGACCACGACCAAGTTGGACTGTGACCAGAGAGGAATAAGGCAGAGACCAAGATCGCGGTCTTACCCTCACTTAACAGAAAAACTGCGACCACAGTTCTAAGTCAGTGGAATGCGCCTATAAATAGTGCACTCACTTGTCTTGTCAAGGGAGGGTGGAGAGATCAGATCTCGAGGCCACGAAGTGATGCTGCGTTCCAGACTCATCTCCGACCATCCATACATCAGTCTTGAATCTCCAGGGGCAGAAGTCAAGGAGAGAGAAGATGGACACCCACCCCTTCTTCGAGAGGAGATTGCCATCCATGCGGTAGATCCAGATCTAAAGAAACAGTGTGTAGTATCACGTTTCTTCTCTTCCAGATCTATCGTTTCATCCTACTGTACCCCTTTCCCCCTTTGTGGTATCTTATGGATCTGTCTTTTTGTAACGCCATCATGTTTTCCACAAACATGAGCAGATAAACACCTTAACTTGGGTTGGGAGTAGCCACTAAGGCTCTCCCAAGATGTATATTGTCTCTTTCTTTTGAATATACATATTCTTATCAAGATTATCTCCATGCACCTATTTTAATGCTTCACTTGTATGCTTAGCTACCATCTTGTGATGTTTGATTGTTGGTATCTCGAGAGAGTAACATCACTTTTATCTCATATCATGGAGTGGTATGAATGCACGAGAGTGTTGGAATGCTAAAGCTTTAACCATTTGTTTTGCTGCGAGGTTTTTGAGTTGTCATCTTGAGAGAGAGGCTTCTTTTAGACTTAGATCTATCCTCATCCCGAGAGAGAGAGTGGAATAGACATTTAAATGGTTGCTTGTAATCTTGATATGAGTATGCAAGAGAGAGAGATAGTATTACATGTTGGTGAGGTGTTTTAGTTGGTGAACCCCAACCCAATTTTTCCCCATATACTTGTTTACAATTTGTTTCTTTTGCTTCTTTTTGTTTTACTGTTCTTGTTTATGTGCTACCGTTCCTTAGGAAACATCTCTTTATCCCCTTTTTCGACTGGAGTATAAGAGTGTTTGATTTCTTGTTCTTAACACGACCAACCGTGTCCCTGTGTTCGACCCCGATTGCTACATCAGGCCCCATTTATCTTTTAGGGGGCCTGAGAGTCGGGTTATCTCTTTAAAAGTCCGACTACTTTAATCCACTCGTTTTGGGACGTGAGATTTAGGCCGGTCAATATTATAATTAATCATAAAAGGAATATGAATAACATGTATATTTGCTACCAATTATACTATACAAAATCAAGCAACACCTCATCCAATGTTCTCCTATTTGATCCTAAGTAAGTGTACTACACAACTGATTACGTATTTTATTATGCCCGGAGGGTTTGAGTCGTACCAGCCAAATCCAACCGACCACTACTAATTTGAAGTCATTTCCATATAAGGTCTATGGAAGAGCTAGAATCCACAAACTCACCAAACCTCATGGTCAGTACACGAGTGCACAACAGAGACATATCAATCAACTGCAACATGTGACATATAGTCAAACAGTGAAATTCCTAGCCCTTCATGGTACAAGTCATGATGCTAGTGAAACTGAGCTACGTCCTGCAACCGCACTCCTACTAGGGTATGGCCCGCAGCCAATCCTGTGAAACCACATAAGCAATATATCATTGAGCTATGGCATGTAGTCGTACTACTGCTATGTTATGGCCCATAGCCAATCATGTGAATGCATATACTAAATAGTATATGACTCTAGACATCCTCTATGGGGAAGCATGTTTCACCATCCAACAAGTGCTGACACTGAGATGGATCTATGACACAGGGTAAAACTACATGTTTAGATTCCACTTGATTAGTTAAGTCTATTTAAATGCCTTTTAACATCAATCAAGTTACAACATATAAAGACAAAACAAGTACTACAAAAGTAAGGGCATAACACAACTCCAGAAAACATAAAACATATAGGGTGTGATCTTATCACCCTATCACCACAAGATGCATGTATTATTACCATTCACACCATCATCAACAAGACCACATATCAGGGGATAGCAATACCTCAACTCATCATTGGTAAAATCCATCTCATATTATGCAACATGGCACTGCCAGGTCATAGGACCCATTCACATTATTCATGTATCACAAGTGCCTCAACATGCCTCACAAGGGCATATTCAACTGATGTCATATCATAATCACCATGCATGTACTTAACTATGATTACCAAGATCATAACACTTGCATGGTTAGAAGTTGACATGCAAGAGAGTAACCACATAACATCATAATCCTTTCATGATAGAGAAACAATCAAGATTATTGTTCATTATTAGGGTTATGGTTTCCTCTTAACTGACTAGAGTTTACAAGACTAGGTTCAACCATCAACCCTAGAACTATCACCCTCCATCATCTTGGAGTGTAGGAGGATTAGGAAATGCCATTAGAGTTGGTTAGATATCATTCTAGATAGCAGTATAGATAGCTTATTTATCATTCATATATGAATATCATTATGTGTTCGCATATGCTTCTTATCCACCTACCATCACCCTATGTTGACCCACATAGGTAGCAACCACTCATCATGGTACATGTCATGACCACAACACTCATGTGTATCGACCATCCACCTACATGTCTTGACCTCCACCCTCTAGGTCATGTCGTGCCTGTGACACTTAGGGTTAGGGTTTCACAAGGCACTTCTATGAAAGGTGTCTCAATCACTAAACATGTCGACCAAAGGTGTCCCAACCTCAAGGAAGCATCTTGACCAAGAAATATCAAGATCGCGACCACCATGAGGGAAGTATCATGACCACACCAAGATTCACCATCTAGGTCTCAAAATAGAATTGAAACCAAGGGAAGAAGCATGGTTATCATGAAGGAGAATTCAAGCAACCAATCACTGAACCCTAAGGCATAAGTCAAGAGACCACAAAGGAAGCACCTCTCCCCAAAGAAGGGAAAACCATGATCAAGGTAACCAAAACCGAACCTAATCATGTATCCAACTTCTAGGTATATGAACACCTTGCATGGGAGCAAGATCAAGGGCAAAACTTAGAGAAGAACCTCCATAACTCATCATCTACTAAATCGGGTACACATAGATTAGGGTTTTAGATTTCTTCTAAACCAAGCAAGGTATCTCCACCAAACAAGTTCCAAAGGTTACCACTAAGTAAAAGCATAATAAAAAGCATAAAGAAGTGCAATAATAGAGTAGGTTTAGTGTTATATAACCCGCCTTAGGATGATCACCACCGAGAGCTCCAAACTCCAAGATCAAGAGATCCAAGCACATGATCCCAAGGTTGAAGAAGCTTCACCAAAGCTCCACACTCGGCCAAAAGAGCACCTCAAGAAGAAGAAGGCACGAAGGTCAAAGATAGCCCAAGGAAAGAAGCAAAGAAGCTTTTGGCCGAACTAAAAGAGAGGGAGAAAGAGAGGAGAAATCCTCTTCACACTTGGGTCTACCTTGTCAAAAACATGGTCTATGATCCTTGTGATGAGGAGTTTCTCTCCCATAACGACCACCATGGAAGAGCCATGGTCTAGGACTAAGAAAAGACAGGGAGATGAAGGTAGGGGATTAAAAGAAACATCAACATAGAAGACAAACACTTACCAAGGATGGAAGGTGAGCTCAGATCACCACCACCACCACATGTAAGAGGAGATATATCCCCAAAACTCCAAGGAAAAACCTCCTTGCTCCACCAATCTCCAAGAACAATCAAGGAAGGAGGAGGAAGATTGATGGCTAAAAAAGTGTTGCAAACAAAAAGAGATAAGGTGTTATATAGATGGAATATGGGAGAGAGCAACAAGTGAGGTGTCAACATACTAAGGGACCAAAGGAACACTTGTCCTCGCAAAAGACCAACATGCACCCACATGCAACCACTTAAACATAACATGCAAGACATGGTGATACACTCTAGGTTGTGTCTCAAGCACCATGGACTCCCACATGGTCACAGTCATGACCCCCCCTAGGTTGCACCATCCATGGTCGTGACACCACCTATCACCATCTCCTCTAGGTCGATACAAATCACCTCCACAAACCCTAGGTCGAGACAACCCAAGATAGGTCAACCATCTTGACACAAGACCACCTTAGACTACCTAAGTCATGACCCAAACACCTGGAGGAGGTGTATCGACTGTGACACCCTCCAAAACCTTCCTTGTTCGTGACCCAAGGTTGAGACAACACAACCAACACACATGGTCAAGGCACTCAACACTCACATCAACCCTAATCACCACCCGGGGTGATACTCATCAACTAAGGCTCAAAAAAGGTAACCTCCTCTTTATATTTCCTATATAGGATGTTAAGAAAGAGAGGGAACACTCTCGAGGTGGTAAATTTCACATCAACCCTTCTACATTGGGTAAATTGCAATTTGCACCAAAAGTAGCACAGGAAAGCACAAACTTCATCCAAACAAGCTCAAACTTGAAACTTAAGATCTCCACAAGCTCTAATTACATCTCAAAAGATTTGAGCTAGGTTCTAATCACATGATTAAGACAAAGCAAATAGGGTTACCCCAAAACTCAGGCCAGGGGTCTTACAAGCCATAAACCCCTAATAAGGATTTTACCCTTGAAATCATAAGAGGAAAGAGAGGGGTAATTCCTTCTCATATCTTCCTTGAGATCCCATGTGGCTTCCTCAATGTCATGGTGATGCCATAGAACCTTCACAAGCACTATGTCTTTCTTCTTCAACTTCTTCACTCTTTTGTCAAGGATCAACACTAGGTCTTCAACATAAGGCATGTCCTCATCAAGCTCTACGTCAACTGGATGCAACACTAACTATGTATCATGATTACACTTACTCAACATACTCACATGAAACATTAGATGCAACCTGTACAAATCAGGTGGCAACTCCAACTTGTAGGCCACCTTCCCAAAATGTGCCAACACCTGGGAGCCAACTTACCCTTCTTCCCAAACCTCAGAACACCTTTCCAAGGAGAGACCTTGAGGTACACCATGTATCTCACTAGTAACTATAAAGGTCTATGGTGGTTACCTACATACGACTTCTACCTGTCCTATACTTCCTTCAACTATTGTTGAATCACCTTGATCTTTTTTGTCATCTGTTGCACAAGCTCAAGACCAAGAAGTTGATTCTCACCTGTCTCATACCAACACAATAGAGACCTGCAATGCCTCCCATACAATGCCTCATATAGTGCCATGTTGATGCTACTCTGGTAACTAACATCTTATCAATACACCTATTCCATACAACATGCACTCAAACAAGCATCATGTGGATCATCATACTCATATTTCTCTAAAGTCCGCTAGACAAATAAATCATGGTGGCTATGAAAGCCATTACTTATCATCCAACTTTTTTTTGGACATCATGAATTAAGTGTCACTCAAAACATTAGTTTTGTATTTTCTATGGAAAACCTCAACCTGCTATTGTAATTAAAATCACCACTTGATTTGGGTATTCATATACACTAGTTGTTATTACTTCATATACAACATTGACTTAGGTCAAGGGAAAGAGCGTTCACAAAGGTTCAAAACTATGAATCTCAGATATCTACTTAGGTGGTAAAAACCATTAACCATATGGTCATGGGTTGTCAACTTGCTAACACCAGGCCCTGGAAGACCCTTCCTTTTAAGGAACTAAGTTAGGATTTGCACAAAACTTTAAGTTCTAGGGTATTAAGATTTATAGTGGATGAAGTTGTCTTCTTGACTTAGAATGCACATCATGATTCATATTTTCCTTGAATAATTTCAAAAATAAATAGATTGTTATTCAACTTATGAGAAGTGTCATCCCAAAAACTAAGGTTTAAACTCATTTGTTTTTCTTTTCATCATACTATTTCATTTCCAACCTGCAATTGGTATTTAAACACCATTATACTATTACTTTACAAACCTAAACTTAGAGAACAACTTGATTCAAAAGTATTCAAGTCTTCCTCGAATGGATCTACTTGTATCCAGTGTTCAGAAAAGCGCTATTCGATGTACAGGCAGATGGGGCACTGAATAGAGTATATGCAGTATGCGGGAGTATATGCGGGAGTATATACGGTTTTGGATTTTTTTAATAAATTAATATATTTTTGTATATTTATATATAAGTCATATAGAAGTATATATCACATTGAACAATTACATACAGGGACAACATAGAATGATTGATTAGAAGAAAGGGAGCAGCAATATCATATAAATATTTAACTAGAAACAACAAAAATATCATATAAATTTCATTTCTTCAAGTCCATGTATGTGTGTTTGGAAAAGCGGTGATTAAGCGGCCGTATAAGCGGGTAATCGGCCGCATAATCGGGCCTGGACCGAATATTGGTCTGCTTTGACATATGCGGTGCGGTCCCCTGTTCGAACCGCTTAAGCGGCCGCATATGCGGTCACACAGACCGATTTCCTGAACACTGCTTGTGTCCTAAGTTCCTTCGAGGAACCATGGTTATAGGGTTTGCTTATTGTATTGATATCTATATCATGAAAAAGGCCATACTTTCCTCCAATCATTAATCTAGAAGTCCAAACAAGGATGAGGTCTACTTCATAGAAATTATGATTCTAAAAGACACTTATCATTCCTAGTATAAAACTTTTACTTACAAACATTAACATCATGAAACATCTCTGATCATGATTCATTAAATAGATTTAAGGATGTGTCTTCTCATTACTTAATCATTACATATATGGACATCTACACCTAGAACTGATCTGATCTGATACACAATATGATGCACATAAACATAGGTTGATCTCCATCCTATGATGTGAGCCACCATAAACATAAGTTGATATATCCCTACCACATGATGTGGACGGATACAAAGACCGAGTTCCACCACATAGTTTTATAGCTGAAATCCAGGGTAGAGTCCTACATAAAGTTTTCTTTATTTACATAAACTTTTGGATTTTCATCCACATAAGCATTTATGTTCATCAAACATGATGTAGACACATGCTACATTGTTCTGATCTTAAACTTTTAATGTGTACAAGAACATATACATTGGTGAAAAGCATTTATATTCATTTACTTTAGAGGTTAATTACCTTAATGTGTTCCATGACATACATACACCTATTTTTCATATGTAAGAAACATAATCTTTTTTGAACTAAACTCTATTATGAAATTAGGATTTTATAATCCTCTCCACACCTTGAATAGCATATGCAAAAGTATTAGAATGTTCCTCCTCAAGAAAACATCATATCCTTTTTTTTGGTTGGGATTCCTAGGTATCAACAATAAGTCCTAAAAAAATGTGTGGATGTTATATCTAAACACACTACAAAAAAATGATGATATAGCTACAATTATTCTAAATACATACATATATTATATTTATAGCTAAAAATACTTCTCATTCTAATTTATAAAAATGTAAGTAAAAGAATTATAGTTAATTGTAATAGCTATAAAATTTGCTACGTATATAACTTGAATACAAAGTAATACTCTTCCCAACCCATTCCCTGATAACCAAAATGTTTGAAAATTTAAATTTTGTTTTACGCACACTACTCCTTCCCACACACCCCTATTGGCGTGAGTTTGTGCGCAACACCCCTATCATCCCGATAACGCCCCTAGCATCCTCCCTACCCATCGGGACCTCCGCCTCTCTCTCTTATCCTCCTCTACCGCAACCCCTACTTGATCGCTCATTCCCCCTCTCGTCTTCTTCTCCTCCCCCACACCCTTATCTATCATGCTATGTTTGCAACCAACCTCACAATCTGCTAGACATGAGGTGCTGGGAGATTTGACCCAAGCAAGGAAACACAAAGTTGGAGGTGAGGAGCAAGGTCGAAGCATGAATAATGGGTTATACTCTAGCCAAATCATCTATGCTTTCTACATAGTCCCTCCTTCCCAATTCCATAGTAGTTTATTTTATACCCGCCATACCATATAGAAGATGAAAATCAAAAGCATCTCTTCCCCCTTCTAGACCACCGATTTCCTATTGGCTATTGTTGAGAACAAGAAGAACTGCAAATGGCTCCTTGTTGAAGATCAACATCAAAGGTGTGAGAAATAACTATGCATTGGCTGACTACATGCTCTGATGACCTCTACTAGGGTTCTACTCGATTACAGATTTCATTTTATGTTTTATTTGTTGTTAACATACCCCTTTTTCTACTGTATTTGGCAAGGAAAACATAAGAATTCAGTTATCTCAAGATATTCTTTTTCCATTCATGAGTTGGTTGAACCTGCAGGTGATCAACATCCTTTTTTCGCTAAACATTTTTCTTTATGAAATGGTTTCATCATCTAATTTGTAGATCTGGAAATTCACTTCCTCTGTAGGATTTCTTCTATTATGTATCCAAGAACATTACAAATGACATAGTTGAACATTAAAATTATGTACCCACTCACGGTTTTAGAATCCATAGTCCCTAAATTTGTTAAACAATTAAATTGAGGCTAGTGCATAAATTATTGTCCACTAGTACTCTTAATTTACAACCAATAAGTCTTGGAGGATCTTAAATTTATCGTAGAACACTTGCAATCCACCGACTGCATGATGTTTATCAACACATAAGAAATTTAACATTTATTGATGTAGCATGATGCATAAAAAATAGAGACTATTCACCTACCATCATTGCTATTGTTCCCACCACTGCGCAAGTCACAGATGAGCAAATGCTCCCAGACACAGATGAGTGGTTACAAGAGGTTGTTTTGCATCTGGTGTGATCATTGTTGAATTGAATCACATCCTCACATTATTTGCGTACTCAACAACTATTGTTGTGTTAATGCAACAATAGTTGTAGTTTTATTACATCAATTATAACCATTCATGTGATCTAGGAAAAGGAGGAATACAACACAAAGCTGATTTTCTTCCAAAAATATGATCTCAAGGTTCTTTTTAAGAAGATCAATGAAGACTTTAACATAGCCGATCTATGCACAGAGAAGAGTTCGGAGGAACTAGAAGTTCAAAAAGTCATTGTATTGATGGACTCCCAAAAGGTCCTATAGATACATGAGGAGGATTAAATTAACAACACATGCTTTGACTCTTTCTAAGATTTGACTCTTTAATGGCCTAGATTCTATTTGAATTTTATGTTTATATTATCATACATAGCTATGGCATCATAGTGTGTCCTTTCATATCTAATTTGGTTCTTATCCAGTATAATATATACACGGAGTTTAATCTATGCTAAAATATGGCTGGGCATTCCTGCTCAGAGTGGTCAGTATACCGTAGTTAGTGGATGATGCTCTATTTTTGTTCTAAGGCATCATCAGATACCCACTTCTCGAGCTCCTCACCCTGTTCTTCTTGACTTTCTCCAACAATCCAGTTGGGTTCTGTTCTTCCTTTAATTCACATTTCATAGAGTCTAGAATCAGCAAAATACAATACACTTCATTTGTTTACGAGATGAATCAATATTCTCTTTTGGTGATTATGTTGTGAATGGTGTTCCTACATTCCAACTTGCAACATCTTCTCTCACAGTGTCTTATGTTGGTATGTATGCCTTGAGAGCCAATCATGGGATGATTGGTGGGATACATTAAGATTGATTTGATAAAAATCAAAGGCAAGCTTCCAGTTCTTTCTGGTTTAGTCATATGAGATACTGATAGAACAGATTGAATGTCTAGAGAATGACAGTACTCAATGACGTATGCCTTCAGGTTCATGACATGAACGATGAGATCATATGGATGCTAAGAGTTTGTACATTCTTGTTATGTCCCTAGTCGGATGTCATTGTGGAAGGTAGATAGACAACAATGACACACAAGACTAGATTGTGGTGTTGGTTGATGACAAAATCTCATTAGTCATGATATAGAGATATCAAACCAAACACATAGGTACTTGTTAGAGAACAAGTGTACCAGACAGACCCACCGTGAGTTTGACACATGGAACCATGACATAGTAGTCACAGTCAGTACTCACAGTGATGGTGGTGAGTGTGATTCTTAGACCTGAAATCACTGCACTCAACACATGTCGTTGGGCACACTTTGACATCATCAAACACAATCCTGAAACATGGGTTGTTATAAAGGTGATGATTGGGTGGCTTTGACACATGGGACTTTTGAGGGGTGAGTGATAGATATGGGATTTGTCCCTCCTGAGGGAGTTTGATATCCAAGGCCACTTGATGAGTAGGATTGAAATAGGCGTGCGCACGCATGTGTAAATCAATATGTGATATTGATGTCATACATATCTCTTCCAATCTACTCTGAGATCAAGAAAGTGAATGAACGTTGACAGGATGACTGTTCCATGCCTCGAGTTCATTCGGGATATCAGTGACAAAGGAATTATACATTCACTATAACACCATTCATGGATTGTAGGATTGAAAGTTGTTCTCCAACTTTCCACTTTCACTTGGGTAGCATTGATGTGTGACTAGGCACCGCTCTTTTCTTGTGAAGTCATAAGTGTTATGGACTTCCACTGCCAACGTGAAATAGACCTGCACGGTCACACACATAGGATTTAACCTGGAAGAGGAGTTTTGTCCACAAACAATGTTTAGATTGATTACTAAAGGAGTTTAGTAGTTCAATTAAACACTCAATCAATTGATAGCTCAATATCATAATGTTTTTTTGTCGGAAAAAACTATGTTACTATTATGATACCAAAACTTTAGGTACAACGAGAGCGCACCCCTTAATCCTCTAAATGAGGATTACAAAGAAAGCAAAGAAAGCTAAAGTCTTACACAGAAGACCCACCAAAGAAAGAAAGACCCAGGTACAGAGGACAACAAAGAGCATTCATACAAACAGAAACTGATATGATCATCTACCTACACAGTAGAGGAGCTCCACTATCCATATGCATACCCACAAAGTGTGTAGACTCTACCGATAGGCAGATAAGTATCAATTAATATCAGAACTCATGCTCTTATGGTGACATCAGTCTGAAATCAGTCCAACTACTATCACTAATGAAGAAACAACATCATCAGTGCTCTCCCCTGATGCATCAACTGAATCGTAGAACAACTTTTAGCAATCTGTATCACCTGCAGCAATCGTTTGAGAAATAAACCTTGGAGCCTCTTCACACTGGCATTAATCCACTCGCAGAAAGTAGTGGAAGGAGAAACAAGGATATCTCCCAAACCATCAGACAATGACTAAATTACCTCAGGTTTTTCTACAACACAAAAGGAAAACCAGGTTCACAACAAGAAAATGGGAGGATCAACCTCCATCCTTTCTCTTCTTGGGTGATTTTTTTCTCCTATTAGGCCTGAACTTACTGAAATCCTGTGAGTCGGATTCCCAAGGATCAAAATCCAGCTCCGAGTTTGAATCCATATTGGATTCATCATCATCACCAAACAGCTTTTCCTTCTCCTGATGGATTTCAGAAAAGAATTGGCTGCTATTCCAGATCTTGTTGATCTGCCACGAGGACGAGCTCGCCGCACCCTTGCTTGCCCTGCTTAACTCTAATTCCCAATCCAAGTTAAGACTCCCGACGTTGATCACCGGAGAGCACCCGAACATCTCAGGTTCTGGAATGCAGGGAATGGATTGGGGAGGAAGCTCAGCAGCCACGGAAAGAACCACATCTCTAACCTGCTGTGCAATGGAGTCTAAAAGCTCTTCATCCGCAGCAGCAAGAACGTGTGCATTCTCTTCCAACTGGTTCACTATCTTTATTCCTTGAACCGCCTCGGATTGCTCCTTGGAGATCAATTTGACATTGCCTCGAACACTTGATGTTTTCCCCAACCGAGCCTGCAGATCCTTTTCCGACGGAGGATTTCTGGCCTTAAGAGGGCAGGAAGTGGCTCTATGCCCAAATCTCTTACAACTGGGGCATATCACAGGCTTTGAGATAGCCTCGATTTTCAGAGTTTTGAGAACAGAATCCACTTCCACCAATGTCTCTTAGGGAACTTTAGAATTGTGATCCAGCTCGATGCAGACCCGGGCGGCGTCCAGGCAGCCAGCAGCAATCGAGTAGTCATCAATATCCACGGGCTTGCCAATGGTACTGGTGACACTAGCGATGCGCTTGCGATTCCAGGGCAACCCTGCGTTCTCAATTTTAAACCAGACAGGAACCTGCAAGAAGGAAAGGGGTTGAAGGGGAGAGCCAGGCTTCCACGCATGGGCCACAACTAGTGATCCGTCCATGAACCACGGTGCTTCCGCGAGAACCCTGTCTCTGTCACCACGAGATGGCATCTTGACTATGAACCCCTCCCTTTCCTCAGACACGACCTCGACATGTCCACTTGGTCTCCACAACCTTCGTATCCATCCAGACAACTGGCCGCCATAGGGCTTCCTCCCAGCGAATCCGATGGATATGAACTTGTCCCAATCGGGGACAGAGGTGTCCTGACTCATAATGGAAGCACACCTCTTGCCATTCTTCACGCTTGGCTCGATGAACTCCATCAAATCGACGTCGATCTCGCCTTGACCCAACCTACTGGTCTGCAGCCAGTCAGCAAGCCGATTTGAGGTCGACGGCTCTTCGGATCTACTGGTCGGAGCTTTTGGGGGGCTTGCGGTAGACGTGCGAGGCAACTCCTTATCGCACGGCGGAGCCCTAGATGCGTCGGGGGATCTCTCGAGGGAGCATCCTTCTCCATTTGCCTCCGATTGGCAGATTGGAGGAGTCAAAGACTCGCCTGCATTCCCCCTCCCCCCTCGGCTGCTAGAGTTTCTCCCTCGCCCTCGCCCCCGCCCGCTCCTTCCGCGACCCATCCAGGAATCTATTTCTTCCTCAATATCATAATGTTCAAGGTGTTGGACACATTGATTGGAGTATCAGATTGATTGAAATCGCAATTGACTGATTATGCACAACCTGTACTCCCAACCGATCAGTTCATGTGATGAACCGGTCGCCTGAGCTTGGTGAACCGATCGACTCAAGTGTTGAGCCGATCGGCTCAAGATCAGGGTGAACCGATTGCTTCAAGTGTTGAAACAATCGATTCAACTGGTGCAACTGAGCAACTTGGGAAAATAGGATTGGTGAGAATTTTCCTTTCGTTTCAATTGCCCAATTTGATTGGGAAATAGGATTGGTATACCAATTAGAAACAAAAGAAGGAAAGTCAATTGGGAACCGACCAAGACCACCAACTGACCGGTTCACTTGTGAACCGACCGGTTGAGGTGTCCCAACCGACCGGTTCAGATCCCCAACCGACCGTTTCAGTTGTGAAACGATCGGTTCAGGTTGCGAGTTGGTTGCTTTTGTGGAAAATCTCGAACCCTTCTACTCCTGCTTTTAGTCCCGCATTGCCCGGGATGGAGAACCCTGTCCCATGACCCTCCTATATATAGGGGTATTGGGGGCTTCTCAAGGTACAACTCAGTACAACCAGTTGCTCTGCAAAGTTGTCATTCTCTCTGGTTTTGGTAACCGAGAGAGAGCCTGAGAAAGTGCTACCCGCAAAGGGAGGTGTAGCAAGGGAAATACAACTGCAGTTGCAACTGGAGGTAGGAGAGTGTGTTGGCGACTAGTACGTCAACAGGAGGGTGCGACTTCTTCCAACTCCTTGTGGGATAAGGAGATTGGAGTTCCAGGTGGTCCGTGTGGACTACTTCAGAGGCGGGAGGTTTCTGACGCTCAGGAGGACAACTGTCAACCCCGACAGTCCCGATGAGAGGAGGAGTCGTCAGTCCCGGTGCGACCAGGAGCTGCACAGACACCATCCAAGACCGGAGGTGAAGACCACACAAGGCGCAAGGTATTATCACCGAGCAAGCCTCGGGACAAGGTATGATTCCACAAACCATCCTTTCCTATTATATAGACGTTGACACATTTCCTTGTTCTGGGTTTGGGGGAGAAATTTTTTTGTTTCCGCTGCTTTCTCTGCCTCTCCTAAAACCCATCAGTGGTATCAGAGCCACTTCAACTGCTCTATATTTTAGTAATATCGATATGATCGATTTTGGTTTGTCGCCTTTATTTATTGCATACGGTGCGAATAAAATTGGCTTTGTGCATGTCCAATCCTAAATCCACAAATCCCAATTACATATATGATATGTATTATTAATGCACTCGATACGCGTCGCCCTTAAATGAGTTTTGTGGTGGATGTATAGCGTGGTTATGGCCAATAAACCCTATCTGTGTATGGTTGTATGTGGTTGCTTGCATCTCAGTCTGTGCACCGATCTTCCATCTCCTATTCCTGATGTAACTTGAAATAATTTTAGATTCTTTCCTACCTTTGCTCCCCCCGAATGTAACTCGGGGTTTCCCTTTTAAGCAATGTAAAATTAGGATAGATTTTATTTCCTGTTATGTCAAAGAACGGAGGACATTGAGACGACAGCTGAGACGATCAGTTCAAGGCATGAACTGATCGATTGACGTTCCAGACGACCAGTTCAAGGAGTGAACCGATCAGTTGATGACCGGTTCGAGGAGCGAGACAAGCGGGTGGCATCCATGAAGAGATGCACGACGACCAGGCGAACCGATTGGTTGGAAGAGCCAACCGATCGGTTGGTGGCACCCAGACGACCAGGCCAGAACGAGCAAGTCAATCATGTGATGAGTTGATCTACTCTGAAGGCAAAGCACAAAGTTCATCTTATACAGGTTACATGTGATGTAGACCTAGATGACTGTGATTCCTCTTGGCTCGAGGAATCACATTAGGATGGCCATAATCATCGCTTTTATCGTTTGTGCATGTTTTCTGTGGGATATAGCATGTATATGATACATACTATGTATTGTGGTGATTGGATATGTATATGTATATAAAAACCAAATCCCTCATTAAAATATTAAGTTTTAGATGCCTTCCAAATGTGACACATGTGAAAAGCTTGATCGACCAAGTGTGGGCATGCCCTAGCGTGGTGCACCGTCTATCTCGTGGAAGCGTGAAGGATGAATGTGTGGGTCTGTCCAAGCAGGGTGCATATTCATCATGTTGGCTTTGGGTCGGACTTAACAAGGTGACCTAGATAGGATCTAGCACCTTGAGGCATGGAGATGCTCATGGCAAGGAGTTGCATATGACATCTTATCAAGAGTTGCATATGATGCAATTGGCAAAAGTTGCCTACCTGAGAGATCTATGTTGTGGGTGACAGCCCTAGATGGTCCATGGCTTAGAGGATTTCAGGATCTTGCCCACTAGAAGGTTGTACGCTGCAATCTTCTGAATTGATGGTGAGGGATATCAATTTTAAGTAAAATAGTGGGAGCGATGATTAATTAAATGCCTAATTATATCGTCAATTTTTCAAATCAATCAAATAAGTCAAAAATGAGTTTTTGGACTAAAATTGCATATTTCCTTTTGTAGTGAAAATGACAACAAACAACAATCACTTCTCTTTGCGATCGGTCCTTGAAAAGGACATACTAAATGGGACAAACTTTCACAACTGGTATCGGACATTGAGAATTGTTCTCACTCAAGAGCGAAAGCTCTATGTCATGGATACTCCAATTCCATAGGAACCGGCTCCTAATGCACCAAAGACAGAAAGGGATGCTTACAAGAAGCATTTTGATGATGTCATTGATGCAAAGTGCTTGATGTTGTGTTCTATGAACCATGAGTTGCAGAGACAACATGAGAACACGGGTGTCATTGAGACGATTCAACATCTCAGGAACCCGCATGAAGATCAAGCACGGCAAGAGAGATACGATGTCTCAAGGGCACTGTTTAAGTGCGTCATGACAGAAAGAGATCTAGTTGGTCCTCACACACTCAAGATGATTGGGTATGTGGAGAACCTATAAAGACTGGGATTTCCACTGAGCCAAGAGTTGGCTACTGACTTGATACTGCAATCGTTGCCAGAATCTTACAGTCAGTTTGTGATGAACTACAACATGAACAACTTTGATAGGCCACTGTCAGAGTTGTTGGGCATGTTGAGGATAGCCGAGACATAGATGAAGAAGGACAAGCCTAAGTCTATGATGGTGATCACGAGCAAGAAAGGCAAGTCCAAGCACAAGGGCAAGGGCAAAGCTAAGAAATGTTCTGATGCTAGCCAGGAGCCCAAGACATCTTCAACTCTCAAGGCCAAGGGAGGCGTGACCAAGAAAGGAAATTGCCACCATTGTCAAAAGCCAGAACATTGGAAAAGGAATTGTCCTCTCTATCTGGAAGAACAAAAGAAGGAGGAGGCAACAGACGTCTCTACTTAAAGGTGTCATGAAAGGAAACTTGTAACACTTTTTGAGGTATATGATACCAAGCTGTAAAGTGTAAAGCACTCATAATTGGGGCCAGTTTTGCCGCCATAGATAGGAGTACTTTAGTTTATTTTCAGCCTATAAGGCATGTAATACAGTTATGAACTGCTATTTCATATTTGCCAATAGATAGAAACACTTTATTTTTACATATTGTGCGACAATGATGGCAATTAATAAAGTTGAGTTTTCAATCTTAAAGATATGATCTTTGTGACAATGCCTTATTTATCTTGTGTATTTGATATGCATAAGATAAAATGATACCTAATAGTTATAGATAACTCAAACAATAAAATTAGCATCAATCATGAGAAATTCATTTCTAGTGTCCATGTGATGGATAAATCTAGACTCTTTTGGTTAGAGAACCAGTAAGAGACATGAATCCCTTGAACATGATTAATCAATCTTCACTAATGGTAGTAGGAGAATGATTATCCAATTAGGTATAATACATGTGATGTATTTACATACCTATTGGAACAAATGCTAATACTTCAAATGGTGTTTAGAGAAATACCAATATGAATATCTTGAAGTGTTCAAGATTATCATAGATGAAGTACAAATTTGGGAAAGTGTTAATTCTTGATGAGATCAATGAATGAAATGCTTGGAACAAATGTTTGAGATCCTTATGAGTGATTATGATAGTGTATCATAGTGAACTCATGATTAAGGCATGGTGATGTCTAAATCAAGAAGGAATCATACTCTAAGGAGTTAGAGAATGATTATCAAATAACTAAATTCTTCTTAATAAAAGAATACCCCATAATAATAAAGGACATTAAGAATCACAAGGAGTTGTGAGTTCTTATATCCTTGATAGATACACCTCAGTTATCTATATGATGAGTTGTTCATGTGATGAGTCAACTATCTAGATGAATATGAGGAACCAAATTTTGAGTTATGGTTTATGACCATTTCATCCTAAATGACATTCATGTAAACCATAAGGTATGACCTTGATGGTAGCACTCATTGGATGAAATCCATAAGTGCAAATAAGTCTTAATTGTTAAGACACATGGATAACATTTTGAGAAGGATGATGCTTGTTGATTGCAACTTAATGACTAAAGTATTTGGCATATGGATACTAAAACCACATTTCTATGAGGAATAAAACAAGGATGTGTACGTGACACAACCTATAAGGTTTATGAATCCACTAATGCAAATGAAGTCTATAAGTTACAATGGACTAATCAATGTGATTGATTGAGTACAAGCAACTCAAAATTGGATCTTTACTTTGATAATATAGTCAAAGGATTTGACTGATATGTCAAAGATAAAGAAGGGATCTGTGATTTAGTGGGAGCGTGTTCACATTCCACATGATGATGTGAAATGGAAATGTTCTAGAATGGAGATCCAAAAGTGGAAATTATCTTTAAGGAATATAGAGATGTTTCCTATGTGATAGGAATAGAGATCTATAGAGATAGTTCTCAAAAACCTCTTGACCTAAAAGAAGAGAAAACATACATTGGCAATCTGTACTGAAGGGTTCAGTATGCACAGATTAAGTGGGAGAAAACTTATCCATGTTACATGGAGTTAGTATCCCAAGGCCAAGTGTCCAATTCTTGTGAAGAATGGGAACACTAAGAATAGATGTGGATCTATCATGTATGTAATCATCCCATTATCTTGCATGGCAAGAATAAAATGCTTTCATCATCTTGTATGTATGACATGGCAATATGATGTGCTCATCCTGATAACTCATATGTGGGACATGACGAGTGGATGTCTGTCTACTTCCAGTAAGGGTTACTGGAAACCATAAGAACTTGATAAGTACTTGAGAAGTACTAGTTCTATGGAGATAAGGAAGAGTTCAATGTAAAGAGTTACATTGATGCGAACTTCTGAAAGGAAAGAAAATTAATCGCAAAATATACTAGAGCACAGGAATACTAGATCACATATTATAGCAACTCCATCTCATACGTGTGACGTACAGCGAAGAAATGAGAGACATGTAATTTATAATGACTTTGGCAAGGTGTTGCCATTACTCACTATGTTAAGCACTAGAGCACAGTAACATGTAGGACATGTTTGAAGATCACTATGAATATGATTCAAGGGTGATTGGCTCGCAGTACAAGTGGGAGTCTGTTGGTATGTATGCCCTGAGAGCCAATCATAGGATGATTGGTGGGATACATTAAGATTGATTTGATAAACATCAAAGGCAAGCTTCCAATTCTTTCTGGTTCAGTCATATGAGATACTGATAGAACAGATTGAATGTCTAGAGAATGACAGTATTCAATGATGTATGCCTTCAGGTTCATGACCTGAACGATGAGATCATACGGATTCTAAGAGTTTGTACATTCTTGTTATGTCCCTAGTCGGATGTCATTGTGGAAGGTAGATAGACAACAATGACACACAAGACTAGATTGTGGTGTTGGTTGATGACAGAATCTCATTAGTCATGATATAGAGATATCAAACCAAACACATAGGTACTTGTTAGAGAACAAGTGTACCGGACAGACCCACTGTGAGTTTTACACATGGAACCATGACATGGTAGTCACAGTCAGTACTCACAGTGATGGTGGTGAGTGTCATTCTTAGACCTAAAGTCACTACACTCAACACATGTCGTTGGGCACACTTTGACATCATCAAACACAGTCCTGAAACATGGGTTGTTATAAAGGTGATGATTGGGTGGCTTTGACACATAAGGCTTTTGAGGGGTGAGTGATAGATATGGGATTTGTCTCTCCTGAGGGAGTTTGATATCCAAGGCCACTTAATGAGTAGGATTGAAATAGGCGTGCGCACACATGTGTGAATCAGTATGTGATATTGATGTCATACATATCTCTTCCAATCTACTCTGAGATCAAGAAAGTGAATGAACGTTGACAGGATGACTGTTTCATGCCTCGAGTTCATTTGGGATATCAGTGACAAAGGAATTATACATTCACTGTAGCACCATTCACGGATTGTAGGATTGAAAGTTGTTCTCCAACTTTCTACTTTCACTTGGGTAGCATTGATGTGTGACTAGGCACTGCTCTTTTCTTGTGAAGTCATAAGTGTTATGGACTTTCACTGCCAACGTGAAATGGACCTGCAGGGTCACACACATAGGATTTAACCTGGAAGAGGAGTTTTTTCCACAAGAAATGTTTAGATTGATTACTAAAGGAGTTTAGTAGTTCAATTAAACACTCAGTCAATTGATAGCTCAATATCATAATGTTCAAGGTGTTGGACACATTGATTGGAGTATCGGATTGATTGAAATCACAATTGACTGATTCTATACAACCTGTACTCCCAACTGATCGGTTCATGTGATGAACCGGTCAGCTGAGCTTGGTGAATCGGTCGGCTCAAGTGTTGAACCGATCGGCTCAAGATCAGGGTGAACCAATTGCTTCAAGTGTTGAAACGATCGATTCAACTGGTGCAACCGAGCAACTTGGGAAAATAGGATTGGTGAGAATTTTCCTTTCGTTTCAATTGCCGAATTTGATTGGGAAATAGGATTGGTATACCAATTAGAAACAAAATAAGGAAAGTCAATCGGGAACCGACCATGACCACCAACTGACCGATTCACTTGTGAACCGACCGGTTGAGGTGTCCCAACCGACCAGTTCACTTGTGAACTGACAGGTTCACTTGTGAACTGACCGGTTCAGATCCCCAACCGACCATTTCAGTTGTGAAATGATCGGTTCAGGTTGCGAGTTGGTTGCTTTTGTGGAAAATCTCAAACCCTTCTACTCCTGCTTTTAGTCCCGCATTGCTCGGGATGGAGAACCCTGTCCCATGACCCTCCTATATATATAGGGGTATTGGGGGCTTCTCAAGGTACAACTCAGTGCAACCAGTTGCTCTGCAAAGTTTTCCTTCTCTCTGGTTTTGGTAACCGAGAGAGAGCCCGAGCAAGTGCTACCCGTAAAGGGAGGTGCAGCAAGGGAAAGACAACTGTAGTTGCTACTGGAGGCAGGAGAGTGTGTTGGCGACTAGTACATCAACAGGAGGGTGCGAATTCTTCCAACTCCTTGTGGGACAAGGAGATTGGAGTTCCAGGTGGTCAGTGTGGACTACTTCAGAGGCAGGAGGTTTCTGCCGCTCAGGAGGACAACTGTCAACCCCGACAGTCCCGGTGAGAGGCGGAGTCGTCAGTCCCGGTGCGACCAGGAACTGCACAGACACCGTCCAAGACCAGAGGTGAAGACCGTGCAAGGTGCGAGGTATTGTCGCCGAGCAAGCCTAGGGACAAGGTATGATTCCACAAACCATCCTTTCCTATTATATAGACGTTGACGCGTTTCCTTGTTCCGAGTTTGGGGGAGAAATTTTTTTGTTTCCGCTGCCTTCTCTGCCTCCCCTAAAACCCATCATCTTATTCATGTTCATCATCATTCCTCTGGAATCATCTTTATACAATTTTCTATATAGTTGAAGTAACTCCTAGATGTCAAAATACTTGGGATAAGGATTGAAGAGATATACCATTTATCATGCTCCATTGCTAAAGGCTAGACAACTAGCTTTATTGTACCATAGTTTTCATTTTTCTACTAAGTTTGTTCTTTGAAATGTGCATGCAATTACATTTGGGTTATGGTTCTTGAGTTCAAATCTCCAGTAGCAATGGCATACTTTGCACTTTCTTTTTGGATACAAGGTGGCCAAGTTATAGAAGATTAAGCCATATAAGATCTGGATTGAAATCTGCATGCATGTCACTCAAGGTTTTGAAATAAAGGTCTACTAATTTTTCTAAAGAAAACACCATATACTTTAGGCATGTGACTTATTTGGATCGCTATAAAGGTTGATCATTCTATATGCTACCTCTTTCTTTTTCCTTTTCTTCTATTTTTTTATATTCTTCAGATGGTTGGAAGAAGTTGAGGGATGATAACATGGTGTAGTTGGGTTGCTGTAGGCAATTGAGGGCCTGAAAGAGGTGGTTCTCCTGTTCTTTCTTTCCTTTCCTCCTCTTTTGTTTCTATTGCTTTGAGGGGAATTAAGCTAAGTGTAGGTTACAAGGATATCTATGTTTGTGCTATCGCCTTTAGTTGTTGTATGAAACAAAATTTCATAGTTTGGACTGTTGTTTGTATGGTTATTGCTTGGTTGATTGATAGACACCATGCCAACCAGTTGTTGCATTTGTTTTCTTTGCTGCCTTCATTATGTTCACTAAATTGATTCAGAATTTTTTCTAAGGAAGGTCTCATATTCTTTATATCACATCCAATCAGGTCCTACAGGAGTAGAACTCTACCTCTTTTTTGTTATCACTACTATAATTGAACTGAACTATTTCTTTATAGGTGTATACTTCCCTAGTTCTTAGGTTTGTGTTGTTTGTTGTGTGTTTGACAAGAACTCTTCTATTTTCCATAGTTTGTAACAGTAAGTTCCTGGGCAGCTTCGTAGCCCCCACCTTGAGAAGGACTAGCTCTCCATGCATTAGGGTATGTGATGATCCATTTGCATCGTTGTATTCACAACTAATATAGTGCATTCCCTAACTCAATCTTCATTTGCATTTTCTCTTGCTGATCCTTATGTTTTGGCTGTTTTGTAAAAGTAAGAGTAGCAACAAACTCTGTTGAAGTCCCTTTTTGCATTCTTGATGATGTAGGTGTTTCATTAACATGCATTGATGAATGGTTTCTACATTCTGTTGTTACTGGTTATCTGCTCTAGTATTTGCATTGACAATTTGTTTGTTTCTCAACTCATGGTCTTAGAACGTTGATAGATTGCCTTGAGCATTATAGAGGCTTCTCATTGTTTTTTTATTGTAGACAAGGAGCTCTTTCTTAGCATGCTCCCAGATTGGTTGACAGAAAATCTCTCATCACCGCAGGTATGCTTATACCTTCCATGACATATTTACAAAGTATGAGATCCCAGATATACTTTTGGTTTCCACTTCTTTTAGGTCTTCTGAGCCTATTTTAAGTCTTCTCCAAGGTCTTTTCCTAACTTTCAGCCAATGTTTTATACATTCAACATAGGCAAGCATTTCATGTTGTTCAACTTGTAAATTTAAAATCTCTTTTGGCTCTAGTATTTGTTACAATAAATCAAGAAAATTACTAAATAACATGAATCTGCTTCATTGGTGGTAAACATATTGTTAGGCTCTAAATAACATGAATCTACTTCATTGGTTTTAGGGGACTAAAAGCCTCCTTTATCCAAACCTAGGAGTATTTTTGACATGGTCAACTTCCTCGAACTCAGAGTGGTTCTTGACCTAAAGGTTTTACAGTTGTGGGAGGTTAGTGAGGCATTTTTTCATCATGGAGGCAAGGAAAAACCTTAATGTATTTGAGTAATAAGCTTCACTGTAATATGAGGCTCTCACACACAATGGATTAGAAAGATAGAAAATTAGGAAATGTACCATGAAGGGTCGTAGTTGCAGCTTGGTTCCTAACACAAGACATGCTTAGAACCGTGGTTTGTGCCTCAACTTGTCCCTTGGTGCCTTGAGGTTATCCTCAGACAATCCCAGACACAAGCATCATCACCCAAGGCTGAATCCTCGAGTGAAAAAGAGGACGGAATTGCCTCTGCGTTGGAATTCAAAACCATGCTTGACCTATTATCTTTCCTTTTCTTTTCCTTATCAAATATTTATTACACTCTTCCACGAGTGTGAACTTATACTCAAAGTCATTCCTCTTGTAGATCCTAAGTGTCTTTTTGCATTGTATAAAAATTCATATTTTCCACACTTCTATGCTACATGAATTTAACATATTGTAAATTTGACTTTGAGAAAGTTAGAAGAGTAGTCACCATTCTTATTGCAACAATATGTAAAGCTATAGTTTAGTACTAGTATATCAGAATATATTTTTGTATCAAAAATAGTTTGCTAGTCCCAAGTATCTTGTAACACTGCATCTTAGTAGATTTTAAATTTATAATCATCCTACATATTTTTGCTGCTGAATACTCATCAATATGTTCGATCCATGGATATCAATAGTCATATATTTGCGTCATCCATAAAGTAACTATGAATTTTGAAATCAGTCTCTCTAGGCATGCACATTGTCGAGTCCGTACATATATTTAACAAAAAAATATATAATGTTTCTTCCTAACATGTATTTGTGTATTTCTTAAGTTATGTATTGGTTTGTGTATATTCATGGGATTTCAAGAGAACTCTCCATGCCACACCTACAAATGGAATCAGGTTGTTTCCATTTGTTCGATTTGCTTTCAATGCAATTAGTGTCCCTAGTGAAGGCTCAGTCAATATGCACTTTGGAATTAACTTTTGACTCATTATAAGTGCTACCTTATTTGTGTAGACTATTCTTCATATGATCAATCTCTTTGGAGTTTTGACAATGTAGGGCTATTGCCATGCTCCTCAATATGTTTACCTTGATGTGGCAGATGTGAAGAATGATCTGGTAAGTAACTGATACAACACTACAAGGCTGCTTCTTTCATTATAGGACTAATTGTATATCATTCAATAGTAGTACATTTAATCATCAAAATATACTAATCCAAATTTTGTTACCATAGGTTTTTGTTTGTCAGTTATATGAGTTGTAGTGATAAATAATAATGAAAGGATGTGATACCTATCTTGCTTTTTCTATTTGAATGGAGTCCAAACTTGAAGCAAATGCACAAGAATGTGGAATTAGGGTGAGAAGTGGGCCTGACGGCTTACAAATTTAGGATGTCTTGAGACTGGCAAAGGCATCTAACTCTTTTTTGGCCAATTGTCAGCTGGGTATGTTTTTAAACAAACCTAGGTCTACATGGAATTTGGTTTCTTCATTCTATATTTCCTTGATCTTGTAGTCCGGTTGCATCTAGATATGTTTGATGGATTGGGTTCCATCCATTTTGATTCTAGGCTTATAAAGATCTAATCCTGGGAAGTAAACATGTAGCCTTATGAGACTACAGTTCTAACATGCCTTGTTCTTGAACAAGGCAGATTGGGGTAAGTGTACCTAGTTATACAATATGTTTGTATTATACCCCACCAGTTCTGGGAACCCTCCAACACAAACATTCTTTGTCACAAACTGACATTCATTAGAACGACCAAGGTAGCCTCTGGAATGCCAGTAGGGAGGCTAATCTTCCTGCTGAGTCTATAGGACCGGATGAGCTAGCGATCCTGACAGGTTATCTATCCCTTAAAAAAACTACGTCTCATGTCGGTGATTAGATTTGTAGAAAAAGTAAAAGAACATGAATAGTAGTCAGTAGTCATGAAGTGATATTACTGTCTTTTTCTATCACTTTATCATGGGAACTAAACCATATAATCCAATTTTATATAGAACTGGTGGGATAGCTCGACACTTATGAATATACTAATCAAGTCAAACTAAAAATCCTAATTTTCATGCCAATGAGCTAACTGACTGCTTGTGACTGAGTTCTCTGGTTGTGTTTTGTGCACTTACTCCACTGACTTCCTGTGATTTTCTGCTGATGGCTGAACAATTGCGGTATAGAGGGATGTGGGCACAAAAAACATGCTATTCACGGCTACGGTTCTGGTTGAGTAGGTTAGCATATATTTTTTTTGTCCTTCCCTTTTTCTGATGATAGGGATGGATGACTGGTGATAGAAAGATTTGGATATGGAGTGATTTTAGTTATGATATCAGATAATGATGGTACACTGATCGAAATATGGACACCAAATTATTCACACAAACCGAATCAAGTTCGAGTCTACTCTCTAATGTAATGAGTGATGCATGAGCACCTTCATTTGGCAAATAAAACCTAGCTATCAGGCACTATCTAACTTGAGGTTTAAAGACTATATCTTAAAATGACATAAAATAAGATCTAGATAGATGGTACTCATTAGTACTTTAAAACTTCTGATCTACTGCATCATGTACACGATAACATGTTTTTTTTCATATAGTGATTTGTGGTTGCATTTCACCATTTTAATAGCTCTTCATTGTCACCAGGTTGAAACCGTACTTCTCATTTGTGCCTTCTTGTATGACATCTTTTGGGTATTCATCTCCAAGAGGTGGTTCCATGAAAGTGTGATGATTGTGGTAAGACTTTACTGAATGAAGCTTTGTTTCTTTTTCTCTTTTAGAGTTTTAGTGTGAGTTGGGGGTGGTCTTGGTGAAGGCTTGAAGATATAAAATATGATGGGTTTGATATGGTTACATGTAGGTTTCTCATGGAGATAGAAGTGGTGAAGATGGTGTCCCTATGCTGCTGAAAATTCCTCACTTGTTTGATCCTTGGGGAGGTTACGACATCATCGATTTTGGAGATATCCTCCTACCTGGGTTACTTATTGCATTCTCTTTAAGGTATATTTTGCTTCATTTATGGTATCTTGTACTACCGGTAATTTCGTTCCATACTGCTGGTCTAAAATATTTCATCATCCCTCTCTTTCTCTATGTTTTTCTGTTCATAACCAAGACCAGTTCCAATAGCCAGATTATGCCTTCATAACTCAGAGCCTGCTTGATTCATTCCTCGTGTGTAGCATAACTTGAGCCTAATGATTTAGGAATCAAATTCTAAATTAGAGTCTTGAATGTACCTTGAATTGGTGCATGGTGCATGTTTTGCTTGACATGTGGGTTTTTATCTTTTGTTGCAAACCAAATTCCACAGTAGCAGCTATTAAGATCAATTCATACAAATAAGATGATTGCAGTACACTATTACATGGTGAATTTCCCGTCATGGTGATGTTGTCATTTTCTAATGCTTATCAAATATCGGTTATGAGTTTTTTGGATGAGGTTTTATAAAAATCTATTTCCTTTACATTTTTTCCTTATTGCATAGTAGATTGGCCTTAGATGTTGATAAGTGTGCTAATCTAAACTTGTACCAGCCACATCACAAACCACAGATGTCAGAATTTGTTGCTCAGTAGACTGACCACGGATGTTACTTTCACTACATCCTTTTGTTGTTGCTCGGTAGACTGATAAATGTCATTTCCTTTCAGATTCAACTAGCTGTCATGAAGTTTGATTATACAATCTGAATTATCATCAACTCCTCATTGAGCCATTTGTTCTGATTTACCAATTCTTTTCCCTACAGAAGTTGAGCAGATGTGGTCTTAGAAAGACAAACTTAGCTTAAGATACACTGACATGGTGAATACGAAATGCTTTTCGCAATTATTGCTTCTAATAGATCATGTTTGTCCTAGATATCCATGTTTGTCATATCTTGACTGCAAAGGCCTTATTTTTTATAAATTACATTAATGTTATAACTAACAAGCTGGGTGGTCCATTCCTGAACAATGGTATTGTCTTCTGAGAAGTATGTTGGAGCATGTGCTTGACTTCTGCTTCTAATTTAGAAATATTATGTTGAAATATCTTGTGGTGGGTATCACAACTAATCCTTGTTATTCTAGTTTATAGATAAATAGAATAGTCTAGAAACTCTAGTTCATCCTTGTGGCCAATTCTACTAACACTGTTTCTTTTTTACTAACATCTCTACTGGGAACCTCGACATCATAGTTATCTTTGGTGTGGCACAAACACAAAGAATGAATTTTATCTCCAAGCAACGTCATAATACTTTTAGCATCTACTATAGTAGGATTCATAATCTGGATTAATATTTTTCTGAAGCAGAGTAGTATATCTCATTTTCACCCAGAACATTGTAGGAAACAACCAGATGGTTTGTTTGAAGAGAATGAACCTCTTAGTCCTTGCTTCACTGAGTATGGGGTAAATGAGATCATTGTTTATTGTTAAGTGCACAAGCATTGACATGCCCTAATTCTTTGATTGATCAAAGAATGCGAGAGACGATCTTGAAAGTGTATCGTAGACAATTGATCACCTTATGCAATAGAAAGTGTATGCCGCCCTATACATTGGTAATAAGTGCAACAAATATTCATTGGTCATGTCCTTGTAGACACATTGTTACTCCTTTTTAGGATGATTTAATAAAAGAGCTCAAGCTATAACTGCAAGTCTTGCCTACTATATCCCGTATAATGTGGAAGCATGATAGCAGCAAATTTTGTTCATTTAAATTCATTACTGCTACAATTTAAGAGTTTTTTCAGATTTAATTAAATGACCAGATTTTAAAGGGCGATCACCTACTCCTCTACTAGCAGGGCTTTTAGTTTCTAATGTATCATAGATTTGTTATAGTAAGGATTTTTCTAGTGTAGTTTTCTATTAAATTTTAGAGTGCGGATGATAATTGGTGAGTCAACACTGGTGGAAACAGACCAATTAATTTAACAAATTGAAACTTTGAATGCTAGACGAGGTGAATTCTTTCTTCATTTTATTAGAAGTATGATAAGACTTTTTTGTTGGATCAGACCCTACAAAAAATGAAGGTATCCAAAAGAGGACATCAACGTAGAATACACGATCATGCTAGCAAAGTCTTCGTGGATAAAACTTTGCTAAAGGTTGTTTCAAAAAGACATACTCTTAAATATTGTTATATTCTTTCTACTTGTTTGAAGACTATTTTTTTATTTAAGGTAATTGGTGGATAAGAGTCCCCCATCTATTGCAATGTGAACATGTGCAGTCTAAAAACTACCTATCAGAGGTGTACATGTTTCATATTGTGTTGCATAGGACACTACTCTTTGTTAGATTGTTATTATATTTGGTTAGATCCATGGATTAAAGGTATTTAAACAAATGCTTCTAACTTATGCACATATCAACACATTATCTCAATGTACCTAAAACCACTGAATGCTCATCCTCCTCTTTCTTATTTTTGCACATATCAACACATGATCCTTGACTACTCTTTCATAGCAAGCCTTCTTACATTCATTTACAGGTTGAAAACCATTCATGTACATGTTTGAACCAATTGAAATTTGTGACATGTAAAATTGTGTGTAGCACGGCCGTCGTGGGTTGCACGACCGTGGTGGGCAGTGGGTAGCATGGGCGTGGTGGCTAGCACGGACGTGCTGAGCTCTTGCTACCACGGGCGTGCTAGCTAGCACGGCCGTTCTGGGCTCTGGCTACCACAGGCATGCTGGGCTCTAGCTACCATGGGTGTACTGGCTAGCACGGCCGTGCCGGGCTCTGGATACCATGGGCGTGCTGGCTAGCACGGCTATGCCGGGCTCTGGCTACCACAGATGTGCTGGGCTAGCACGGTCGTGCTGGGATCTGGCTAGCACGGGCCTGCTGGCATTCTGGGTCATTTTCTGAAGTAATTGTTAGTTATTTGTTTATATTATGCTAATCATTGTAATTTAGTATGATTATGATTTCTGCAAAGCACTACAAATATCGTTCTCCATATGTATAGAAGCAATTTGAAGACTCTTATCTTTCGATTTGAAGGATTTACTTGATTCGATTCATATCTTCTTTTACTGACCAATTAGTATGCATTTAAATTCTTGCAGTTCACAAATTGTCATCAGGGCAACTAGACTATATATTGAATTGTAGAAAACTGAAGGCATGAAGCCCATAGATACTTCTCATTCACTTCATACTTCTCATTCACTGGGAGAAGACGACTTATGTAATAGGTAAGTTATGAGTAGGAGAAACTATGTTTGCTTGTTTCTTTCATGAGCTATATCTCAAAACTTGTATGTTTCTTTGTAGGTATCCATGGTGGTTCGCACAAAGTGGATGCTACTATCAACTTGATGGTGCTTTGGATACACAACATACAAAAGTATAGAACATATGGATTATGAGAAGAAATGCCAATATGTTCTGATCCAGGGGATTCGCCAACCAAAACTACATACATGAACCTCTACATGACGTTGTCAATAGGAAAGGCTACAACTCTTGTGCTTAGTCCTATGTGTTGAGAGCACTGGGAGTTGATGAGGACATGTCACATACCTTGTTTGGGATTGGAAGATTCACCACTAAAGCTGAGATTCATAGGATTGTTGAACTCATTGTGAATTAGGTGAAGGAACTGAGGGAGATTAGCCCTCTTTATATTGTGCTTTGTAGTCTGCAGTGGATAGATGTAGTCAGAAGAAGATATTTTATACATGTGTCTTTTTTCCATGCATATTGTAAAATAGGGGCCAAGTTAATGTCCTCCCCATGTGTACTCATTGTTCAAATATAAATAAAAGTATCATTGTTGACATTGTAAGCACAACTCGATCTTGATTAACATTCATCTTTTTTCTTATTGAAAACCCCTCTATATTGGCAAGCGACTGACTGGATACATAATGTCTCTCACTACATATGTATGTATAGTACATGGTGTCTTTCACTACACACTAGCTATAATTAAATGTATAGCAAGTGCTAATTTTTGCTATACATAAACTACAAATACAAATTGTAACCAATGTCATCTCTCCCTACATATCATAGGTACAAATTGAATTGTAGTCATATATTTGGCTACAATTGAAACTACATGTTTATGTGTAAGGACATTTTTACCTACAATTAGGGTTACATATGAATTTGTAGCCAGAGGAATAACTATCTACAACTTTAAAAAATGTAGCCTAAACAATTAGCTACACGAGTATTAGCTATATATTATAAATGTAAGGATAAATGTAGCCAAAGCTTTTAGCTACAAATTTTGGGGTTTTCTCTACAATTGTTTTTTGAAGTTAAAGACCATATTTTTCGTAGTGACATCTCATTTAATAAGAAACCCTTGAATTAAGACAACATTGGTTATTACCCTTACATACATTCAATAACTTATAAAGGAAATATATTTATAAACCTTTTTTTAATTGCTTAATTATCATTACTCTTCAACCATTTCTAGATAATCTAGAACCTGCATTACCAGATGAAACTGTATACTAAGAAGCCTTACTATTGCAATCTAGGGGTATCTTGAACCCATAGGCTATTACTCTAATCCCATTATTCTATTCTTTGTGTTAAGGAATCTACTATCAACCATGAATTATGAACTTCTACATAGTTCTAGTACCATCAGGTTGGAGTGACCACATGTATGGGTTCCCAACATTAACTCTTTATGTTGTCTCTTGACACATACTCACGAATATGTGTATATATAGATGATAGATCATATTATACTTATCCCCAACATCCCCTAGTACATGTGTCCCATACCACAAGCACCCAAAGAAAGAAGAGTAGTATAATAAGATTATGTGTCTCACAATATATCCTCCAAGGTTCTCAATTTATATGTATCCCATACCACAAACTTTTGAGAAAGAAATAAGGCATACTATGAGATATGAAGTCATCACTCAAAACCCATTACACATTGCCACTTACCCTATAGTCACCTATCCCCCTTTGGCTCTTGCATTAAAAATGTAACAACTTTGATTTCTAAAACATAAGATCTTGATAAAATACTTCTTTCCTTTATTCTTTCAAAGGAGCTTGAGAATTGAAAACTTTGAGAAAACTTGAATCACTATATGATATAGTACTGATAAGAAAATATATTCTTTGTTTGATCATAACCAAAGCGCTCAAGAGAAATGCTAAATCTGGCATAAAATGTGGATCCAAAATCATTATTCGGGAAAGCATAAATCAATAGTTGTACATTAATGCTAGCCATGTATCAAAGGTGAGGGATCTCTATCTAAACAAAAGAATCTATTAATTGTAAGTTATTCACTATTTCATCATCATCACATCTAACTTATTTGATATTTAATCCTAGTTGATCTACACTTAATTATATTCTTAGAAGGGTAGATCCTTAGTCTAGGGTATATAATCCCACTAGTTAGGATATTCTATATCCTCAAACTCCCATGATTCATTGAAATTGGGGATTAGGATAACACAAACCTATATCTTTAAGAGGGTCTTATTAGTAATACTTAGTGTGACATCACTAAATATTACACTTAAGACTCATCTAAGAGGTGAAGACTTATAAGAATGTGAGAATCTTTCCCAGTGGTCATCTATATTATTTCTCTGATACCACTTTTGTAACATTCCCCAAGTCCAATCCATAAAATAACATCATGGAAGCATGGACCATAAAGATTATACTCGAGGAATGTCACAAATAGCATATATCATTCATTGCAATAACAAAAATAACTTTAGACAGGTTATGCTTTCATTGATACTCATATACAACATTCTTTTCACAAGGCTTACAACAAAAGAACATAATACATGATATAACTGGTAAACTAGTTAAACCTCCTTGGATCTTATATATGGCACCCCACCAAGTCTTAGACTTGAACATATGTCCTTGAACTAGTCCTCACAAGTCAGATAGCTTTATCCTTTCAACTTGCTCCTACCTGCGGGCTCCCCATCCATGCATTTGACAAATCATTTGTAAGTGGTTGAGTTTCAGTAAAAATGTAAACATAACTTAACATAAAGCTTAAAAACTGATATGAATTTGCATAAACATTATTCATGATTTGAAGATGCATTATGAACGTACTTAAATATTATTCATGACTTCAAGATTCATTAGTAACTTGATTAAGCTCTCATATTAGGGCACCTACTCAATGAACATAGCCATACTGAACACACTAAAAGGGAACAGTCTTCTGAACACATTGAAAGTGAATAGGAATATAAACATACCGAACACACTAAAAGTGAACAGTCATTTGAACACACTGAAAGTGAACAAGAACATAAACATGCCAAACACACTGAAAGCGAACAATCATCTAAACACACTGAAAGTGAACAGGAACATAAACATACCAAACACACTAAAAGTGAACAGTCATTTGAACGCAGTGAAAGTAAATAGGAACATAAACATACCAAATACACTGAAAGTGAATAGTCATCTGAACACACTGAAAGTGACAGGAACACAAACATACCAAACACATTGAAAGTAAACAGTCATCTGAACACACTGAAACTGAACAGGAACATAAACATACCGAACACACTGGAAGTGAACAGTCAGCTGAACACACTAGAAGTGGACATGATTCAGCTTTAACCCAATAAAATGAAGGGGGCTCATAAGGCACCAACCTTCCATAAAAGTTCATGAGTAGGGCCTGATTATTTTTTCTTAATCTAATATTATATTACATAGGGTTTCCACCCATGATCACATTATTGATCTTAAACATGACTGAGGCATATTCTTAAACTGACTTGATCATATCTTACTTAAGGTTTTTACCCATAATTTCCTTATTTGTCTTAAACATGAAGAGGTATATTATTCTAACTTATCTAATTTGAACATATAACATTTGTGCAGTTAACCTAATAAGATGTGCATATAGGAATACCTCTGAAAACATTTGGGTGCTTACAAGATAATATATAGAACATGAACTTTAGACATGACTAAGAGAGAAAAATTGAATGAATCCAGTGAATTGAAACCCAAGGCATGGACCACTTACCTTATTTTATTAGGAACATTCTCTCTCAGATTCCCTGATCTTATTTCTTAGTCAACCTGTGATAAGCAACAAAAGTTTCTTAATTAGGTTACTAGCCCTTTTTATGCTAACTCTAAAACTTCATGAAAACTAAGTCAATTCATGACTTGTAACCTATCCCATTGGCTAGATATCGAAAAAGTGATAAAATTCATATATAACTCGACCCCATTGGAGTTATAGATGAATATCTATGATTTATGCAAAGTACACACATTATTTGAATTTATTAAAACATCAAATACCTTAAGTGGACACTAATTGAGCCAGGGAGAGGATCCATCTTAGGCCAGATCTGGCTGACCCGCTCTGCCACCATCACCTTCCTTTTGCTTCTGTGTTATGCGTGTACGCAGGCTCCAGACGTCACCAGTCATCGTGGAGTAGGGAGGTTCCTACTGTTGGTTGGCCTCTACAATGCAAGGCATAGTGGCGCCTCCGCCAATGCCATGGGAAATGGGCACAAGGTCTCTGGGTTGAGGGTTTCCCAAGCGTTGAAACCCGTCAGAGGTTTCCCCCCTCTATCACCATCGTCTTTTGAGGGAAGCAGAGGACCCAGACATGATGCGTCATCTGGACCCAATGGCTTCATAGCTTTCAATTGTTAGGGTGCCTCCTAGGGTTCCGATGCATCCTTTGCACCTTTCCATCAAGACTAGACAAATTGTTTCCTTAGTTGTAGGTGCCTTGCACCGATTCTTCTCTGCAATCCCACCTGAAAAGCAACTTCAAATGTTCCTCCTCCTCTTCTCGTATGAGGCCAAATTTTCTTTATTGCACCTACGATCGCAACGACCACCGCATCACTTCTGATGCAACCTCAGGTGATAGGTGTGTAAGTTGATCGGCCAAGGGTAGTCTGCCCTTCGCATCTCCTCCTACCATGAACCAAGAATGGGAGGTGCACTCAGGATTGAACATGGCCTGGAGGAGGACCTGCCCTTGGCAGAATCTGGCTGGCCTACCCTCTGATTCACATTGTCGATGTTCTCCTTTCTTGGTGTAAGCTTCCACCAAGCTTTCTCCACCTACTTCCCCAGATCACCGATGCTCAAGCAGAAGGAAGGACAGGTTGAGGAACCCTCTCTGGTCTAAAGACCTTCCCCTTGCTTTCAAGGCTGATGATATACTTTTATAGGGAGCCATCCCCACACGAGTGCAAACCTATCAAAGTCCAAAAGAAATAAACTCCAACAAGAAGCATTCAATCTTTGCATGGACTTCCTTCTAACTCGATAACTCTTGACTAACCGTGCTTCTTCTCAACTTTCTTTAGGCAATTAGATAACTCTATCCATGTTACGTTCACACTTATGAATTGTCTTGACTCTTATTAGTATTATTCACCATTATTCAAATTTTACTAATACATAATGATGGTACAAGTGTCACCAAACAAATAACTACTGATTCAAATCAACATAATATCAATTATTTATTCATTATTTCAACTTGTACAATCTTATATATATCTTTGATGATGTCCCCGTGTATCAAGGAGTCTACTCAAAATATAGATATATAAATGCATGCAATCAACTTTCAAACCATCAGAACTATGAGTCAATCACATGTAAGTACCCCAAGATACGAAACATATTGCCACTTAAAGATATGAAACATCTTGCCACTTAGAAGCAGGTTATGGAATCATCTATTAGGGTTTTAGGGTATATTAACACTCTCAAAAGGGACTTATATACAACAAGGTCTACTGCTCTATTTTGGATTGTATTTGGTTATGGACTTTAGAAAAAGACATGGTGTTATATGTAGAGTTTGTTTAGGGTTTATACATTGTAACTTGATTGATGCTAAAAGATACCCAATTGGCATAACTAATTAAGTGAAACCCTAATCATGTAGTTTCCATGTGACATAGATCCATCTTCAGCATCAATAATAGCTGGATGGTGAAATAAGCAATTCCTATGGAAACTCGGAGCGCATATTGTACAATATGTAGGGTGCAAGTCGAGGTATCTACTTATATCCTTACTACACTGGGATGAATGAGGTCATACCCTGGTAGGAGAACATTCAAGACCGTATTTCAAATAATGTGATCCAGTATATGTGATATGATTATTGGGATGATTGTGGTCATACCCTAGAAGGAGAATAGTTGTTGTCGTATCTCAGTTTCACTAATGTCATGACCTATATACCAAGACAGACTAGGTTGTTTTGTAGTTGGACTTGATATGTCAATGTAGCAGACTTGGACTGACTGAGGGTGTGAAAAAATCATGGATTCTTGCTCTTTAATTGATCTTGTATGGAACTGATTTTGAATTAGCAATGGTCAGTTGGAGCATGAGTGGTATACCTCATCTCCTCATGGCATAATAAAATACATAATACATCTCTATAGTATAATTTCTTAGGGTTGAATATGTCTCACATTGGATGACCCTTCGCCTTATATCTCATACTAATTTCTTGAATTATAATCCAGTAAGAGAAATTAACTATTATGCATGTTCTTTGTATTCCTTATTTAAGTACTAATTGTTTTATTGGTCAGTGGTAACTGCCTAATTTGCTTAATATGTATTATCAGTTTAACACATCATTTAGCTGAATTTGCTCAACCTGATAATAATGTTATTTATCTACTTTAATCTATATGTGATTATAATGGACATTGGCAGAGAGTTATATCTCTCACTGGGATGTTTGATCTCACCCCGTGGGTTTCCATATCTTTTAGGTGCTCATGCACGAATAAGTAGAGATTGTGTTGTTGAGGCTGAGCACCAAGAGGAGCGGTAGCTGTTGAAGGTTGGATATGCTGCTAGTGTTTTGTAGTAGAATCCTATGTGTCGTCCCTATACTCTCAGGTCCTTGGGGAGGTTTTTGTGGTTTTGTATATTGGTATGAGGTTTTTGGCCATGTGCCATTGTTGTATAGATATAGCATGTGAGCATGTGAGTAGGTTATCAGTTGTAACAGGTTGTGGCCAGTGAGCTAGTGAATAGTGTATGTAATAATCTTTTGGCATGAAGTATATATATACATGTGGCTTTTATGGACTCAGATGCAATATGTTCCACTTGAGGTGGATATGTGATATCGGTTTTAATTTACCCTAGTTTATGGTATTCTGGTTGTTAGTGACAATTCCGCACTTCGTTTTGAGTAGTCTCTCCTGTGGGGCATCAGGGCGTCATAGTTTAGGTTCGTATCAGAGCTCTAGGTTTGGTCAGGGTTTGTGTCTAATATAGTATCCTCTAGTCTGTCTTATGGTAACTTCTACTTATGCGGAAGAAGAAGAAGAAGAAGAGAAAAAGAAAAGATGGCTGGAGAACATGATGAACATGCTGCCGAGAGTAGTGTTGTTGCACCATGTGGTGGTGCCAGGAGGTAGGAGAGGGTGGATGTTGTACCTGAGATGCCCCAGTTTGACCCAATAGTGGTGGCCAATCCTGCTTTCCAGTCCATGTTTGGATAGTTTGTGGCCACGATGACACATATGGCGGATAGGATGCCCCCACCTCAAGCAAAAGCAACAGTCCTCAATGTGGAATCTTTGGGTTCTAAGAAGACCTTTGAAAGGCTGAGGTGAGTAGGGGCGGTGGAGTATGTGGGCACAACAGACCGAAAAATGCATATTTGTGGTTAATCGAGCTGGAGAAGGCCTTCAAGATCCTTAACATCCCCGAAGAGGATAAGGTGAAGCATGTTGTGTATATATTGAAGGGGGGTGATGGCCATTGGTGGGCCATTGAGGAGGAGAAAAGGCCCAGTGTCATGATCAGTTGGGAAGAGTTTTAAAGAAAGTTCATGAGTTGGTACTTTCTAGAGACCTATCTTAATGAGAAAATCACCCAATTTGAGAAGATTTGGTAGGGATCTATGACAGACAATGAGTATGAAGCTAAGTTCATGGAGCTTCTATGGTTTGGTCCACATATGGCTGATACAGACAAGGAGAGGATCAGAAGGTTCAAAAAAGGTTTGAGTATAGAGTTGAAGACTCCGGTATCATCTTTGGAGAACATAGAGAAGTTTTCCACATTTGTGGAGTCATATAGGAGAGTGGAACAATCAATAGTGTAGAAGCGTGAGACAAAGGCCAAGAAGAGGCATGTGCAGTATCAAGGACAACCATAGAGGAGGATTTAAGAAGCCTAGGTTTTCAACACTTCCATCACATTAGAGATCGGTGAGTCAGACACAGTGGTCACTAAGCAGAGGTAGAGGTCATAGCTTTCCTCCTACAGGAGCCCAAAGTGCAGCATCAGTATCGATGATGGGGCCGGTGAGGCCACATCATGACTCCAACAGTTGCCATAAGTGTGGACAAGTGGGACATATCAGATGGAACTACCGTGTGAGAGGTGAAGAAGTCACCCAACAAACGAGACAGAGTCAGCAAGGATCGCAGCAACAACAACACTTTAGTAGTGATAGAGGACATGGACATGCATCGTAGGTTAGTTGTTCTAGGCAAGCCAACAGTGGAAGGGGACGCCAACATGCAACAGTTGGATTCCACACGATGAGTAATCTGGAAGGAGTGGTCAACCAGAAAGATGTGACAGGTTAGATGAAGTTATTTCATTTTGATTTGTCTTCTTCTTGCTTTATATCTATTTTGGTTGACCCGGGTGAAACACACTCTTTTATCACTAGAGAAGTGATTACTAGTTGTTACTTGCCTATTAGTCTCTAGTGGTCTTCTATTGTAGTTACAAGGTGGAGATGTTTGTCGATGGTGATGATACATGGGTCTTCCAAGGAGATAGGAAGATTCTACCAACTTATTTGGTATCAGTGATGGTGGTTGAGAATATGATGAGGCACGGATGTGATGCATTCTTGGTGCATGTGGTGGATAACAAGGCAAGGAGTCCCAAGTATCTAGGAGGTTCCAGTTGTTCTTGAGTTCGAGTATGTATTTCCCAATGAGTTGTGAGGTGTCCCTCCAATTAGAGAGATTGATTTTGAGTTCAATCTAGTCTCGGGCACACAGACGATAGCATATTCACCATATAGGATGGTGTCAGTAGAGATAAAAGAGTTGAAAAGACAATTGTAAGAGCTGCTTGATAAAGGTTTTATCAGGACGAGTATGTCACCGTGGGGTGCCCCCATTTTGTTTTTCAAGAAGAAGGATGGATCTATGAGACCATGTATTGATTACAAACAGTTGAACAAGGTGACAATCAAGAAAAAGTATCCCTTGTCATGGATTAATGATCTATTATACCAGTTGCGAGGTGTCGTAGTGTTCTCAAAGATAAATCTGAGGTATCGATATCACCAGTTGTGGATCAAGACTGATGACATACCAAAGTCAACTTTTAAGATGAGATATGGTCACTATGAGTTCGTCGTTATGTCAATTGGACTAACCAATGCACCAACAAGGTTCATGGACTTAATGAACAGTGTGTTCAGACCTTATCTTGATCATTTTGTGGTGGTATTCATAGATGACATCTTGAAATACATATGAGATAGCCAACAACATGAGCAACATTTGCGTTAGGTGTTGACCCTATTGAGACACCACCAGTTGTATGCAAAGTTCAGCAAATGCAAGTTTTGGCTAAAAGAGGTGTCTTTTATGGGACACATGATATCTACTAAGGGTGTTCATGTGGACCCTAAGAAAGTGGAGTATGTGATAGAGTGAGAGAAACTGAAGACGCCGATAGAAGTTTGTAGTTTTTTGGGTTTGGCAGGATACTGCCAAAGGTTCATCAAGAGCTTCAGTGTCATATCGTTACCCCTAACAAATTTAATAAGGAAAGGTGTGTCATTTGTCTGGGATGACAAGTGTCAACGTGCTTTCTAGCAGTTGAAGAAGAAACTGACAAGTGCACCAATATTAGTGATGCCATAGTAGGGAGAAGGATACATTGCCTTTTGTGATGTCTCGAATAAGGGTTTGGGTTGTGTGCTCATGCAAGACAAGAATGTGATCTCTTTTGTTTCATGAAAGTTGAAGAAGCATGAGGAGAACTACCCCACTCATTATCTGGAGCTATCCACAATTGTTCATGCTTTGAAGATCTAGAGACATTATCTGTATGGTGAGAAGTTCTAGATCTTCATGGATCACAGGAATCTTCATACATCTTCTTAAAATAAGAGCTGAATATGAGGTAGTGTTGTTGGATGGAGTTAATCAAGAATTATGATTTGCACCATATATTTCCATTCGGGGAAGGCAAATGTGGTGGCAGATGCTCTGAGTAGGAAGTCTTTGTCACCATCATCTGCTAATAAGGTGTAGTTACGTTCCTTGGTGTGCCACAAGATAGACATGTTAGTGTCTTTGTGTGAGATGAACGCAAAGTTTGAAGTATCCTTGTTGGCAGGCTTGTTGGCGCAGTTGCAGGTGAAGTCTACATTGAGGTAATAGATCAGAGAGGTTTGGCATGGTGATATTGTGATACAACAAATCTGATCATAGTTTGGTAGTGAGAAGCGTGATGGTTTCCATGAGGCATAGGATGGGACACCGTGTTACCATGACAGAGTAGTGGTACCTGATGTTGATGATCTGAGTATGTTGGTCTTCGAGGAGGCTCACTCCTCAATGTACACTATGCATCCAAGAAGCACCAAGATGTATAACAATCTAAAAGACTTGTATATGTGGCCTAGTTTGAAGCATGACGTTGCTGAGTTTGTTATCAGATGTCCTATGTACCAATAGGTTAAAGAAGAACACTAGAAGCCTGCATGAACTTTACAACCATTGCCCAGACCACAGTGGAAATGGGATCATGTCACGATGGAATTTGTGGTTGGTCTTCCTAGGATAGCCAAAGGTCATGACTTCATATGGGTGAGTGTTGACCAGTTGACAAAGATAGCACACTTTTTGCCTGTGAAGACGACGTACATAGTAGAGAAGCTTGCTCAGATATATGTTGATGAGATATTTTGGTTGCACGATATCCCAGCTACCATCATATCTAACAGAGGTCATATGTTCATTAGTCATTTTTGGGAATCGTGACACCCTGTGCCTCACAAAGCAAGATTACTCAAAACAAAATGCAGAATGAAAATTAATCAACCATGTTACCAGAAATCATGGGAAATTAAAGCATTTGCACATAGGTACAAATATTGTAACTTATCACATATGAGTTCACAAAAGCCATATGTATGTATATAACACCTACCAAAAGAGTATTACATAGCATCATTCATTGGCTCTCTAGCCACATCATGTTACATATGGTAACCTATCACATATACATACATGCCATCTTTGTACAACAAAGGCTTAAAGACAAAATGTCGTCTCGATGTACAACATCTACAAAACTCCCCCAAGGACTTGAGACTACAGGTATGACATGTAGGACTCTACTACAAAGCACAAGCAACTTAGCCAACCTTAACTCATCTACTACTCCTCTTGATGCTCAGCCTCAACATCACGACCTCTACCTCCTCGTGCTCGACCACCTAAAAGATGTGGAAACCCACAAGGTGAGACCAAACATCCCAACAAGAGATATAACTCTTTGCCAATGTCCATTAAAAACATAGATAACTAAGCAGGTAGATAACATATATAACAGGTTGAGCAGATTCAGCTAAACGATAGGTATTAAACTGATAAAGTAGATTAAGAAATCTAGGCAGTTACCATTGAGTAGTAGAACAATTAGTACTATAATAAGGAGTATAAAAAACATGTATAACAATTGATTTCTCTTACCGCCTTCTAATTCAAGAAATCGGTACAAAGGTAAGGCAAAGGGTTCAACGAATGTAAAGCGTATTTGACCCTAAGAAAGTATACTACATGGGTGTATTACATCTCTTATTATTTCCCTGAGGACCTGAGTTGTATCACCCAAATCCAATCAACCACTGCTAAGTCAAAATCGGTGCCATACAAGGTCAATGGAAGAGTTGGAATCCTTGACCTCTCCAACACCTCTTGGTCAGTACAAGAGAAACACCGTAGAGACATATCAGTCAACTAAAAACAGTGACATATAGTCAAGCTGAAGGATTGGCTCACACATGGCCATCCATATAAAAACACATAGCCTGCCTTGGTATAGGTCATGGTGCTAGAAGAACAGGCTCACACATGGTCGTTCTTAAAAAGAAGGATTGGATCACGCATGGCCATACATATCACAAGGAGAACAACTCATGCATGGCCGTCTCACACAGCCTATCATTGTATATGCAAGGACATACTCGACTTGCACTCCTACATATTCAAAAATATGTGTTCTGAGTTTCTCAAAGGAATGACTCGTTTCACCATCCAGCAATAAAGTTGACACTGGAATGGATCTATGGCATAGGGTACCTACATGATTAAGGTTTCACTTTATTAGTTATACCAATTGGGTGAATTAAGGCTTTATCATACAAGTGGACATCCAAAACCCTAATTCAATCTAGCAAGCATAATTATGAAACAACTTTAGAAGACATAAAACGTATAAGGTGTGAACTTGTCACGTCATCACATGATACTCATAGCATTGCCATTCACAAGGCCATCACCAAAGCCACACATCCATATAAGGCTACCACTAATATCACATCGCTATGGGATATCAGTCCCTAAATCTCAACACTAGAGGGTATCACCTCACGATAGGCATTAAGCCTTCACCAGGTCATAGGACCCATCACATCAATAAGATTTCATCATGTTTCATCAAGGCTCTAGCCATCACCCTATGTCATATTATCACCATCATTTCATACACAAGCTATCACATGCATCACCTGCATGGTTAGAATCATACTAATAGGAGAGAGAAAAAGTCATCACATGCCATTCATCCAATGAGCTCAACAAGCATAACATACCATAGGATTATGGTTAGAGTTCTCTTGTATATATGGTTAGGGTTTTACATTTTGACATTATCATCGAACCCTAAGTATCTTACCTTCCCACATTCTCAGAACATATGGGTCAAACATTATCAACAACACATGTCATAACCCTTCATCAGTTGACTAAGGCATCAAGTCACCAACCATGCAATCGAAGAGAGAGAGAGATACAATATGGTTGAATAAACATTGCTATGGTTGAAGACAATAGTCTCTCCAAGCGATCGAAGAAGACTCCCCATCACATCAGCGATCGAATAAAATCACACATCCAAGCGACCAAGGAGAAACCAACCACTTCAACATTCTACCACGGTCAGATCAGTGACCAAGGCACAACCTAAGTCCATTCGATCGAAGGGAACTCAATTGATCCATGCAACCAAGTCACCATCAAACCAAGAGGTCAAAGGTAAAACAATAAGGCCAACAGTCGAAGAGAAGTCCACCATCCATGCAACCGAAGAGAACACTTATGCGACCAAAAACCAAGGTGATCATCTAAGCGATCAAACCTTGCCCACAACTTCAAAAACATAGAACACCTCATGAGGAACATCTTAGGAAGAGAAACAAACTATCAAAATAGATATTAACACCTTGAAAATAGAACTCTTGAGAAAGAGAACTCATAAGGGCAAGATCACCTTAAAAACCCTAAAATCAAGCATTCCACAATATGCATGATCAACATCATGACCATGACATGGTAAATGAAAATCCAAGAAATCCACACATGAAAATAGAACCAAAACTCCTTCTCATCCAAGTAATCCAAAACAAAACTTAAGATCAACAAAACCAAGATTTAGTTGCATGCAAAACCACCATCATTACCTTCCATTAAAGTTTGGACACATGAATGAGGGTTTAGACAAAGAAGCAAGTGCATGCAAGAACAACATAGAAACTTAACCCTAATCAAGATAGCATCATCAACAACAAGATATTAAAGTTATATAATAGAGAGGGAAGATATATATATATATAATCCACCTTAGATGATAGTGCAACTTCCTCCAAGCAAAGAATCTCCAAAGCAAGAAGGAAACTCTAGCTTTAATCTCCTCCATGACCAAGCTAGTCACCACCTCAAAAGAGAAGAGAAAACTCTAGGTTAAAGGGAAAGAAAGATAATACAAAACCTTAAGGCCAAAAATAATAAAAGATAGGAAAGGGAAAGGAGCTTATCCACTCAACTTGAACATAACCTTGGTAACACCAAGGATTCTGCTCAAGAGGTAGAAGTACCTCCATCCCAAGACAAGCTTCACCATGGAAACCATGGGTTCAGCCAAGAGAAGATAAAGATATACATGGTTACAAATAAATCAAGATCAAGAGGTGAAAACACTTACCAAAGATCAAAGAACCACCAAAGATCCCCAAGGAAGAGCTTCTCTAAGCTTGGAACACCACATGCAAGAGATCTCGACCACCAAGCACCAAGGATGAGCACCTTCACACCACCAAGCACACAAGGTCTGAGCAAAAGATGGAAGGAAGAAGGAGGAAGGCTAAAAGAGATACTTTCATGTGTAGGAGAGAGGTTATATACTAAGGAGTATGAGAGAGATGGAAGGGTTGAGGTGTCATGCACATAGGTGCCACATGTCCACCAAAGAACCAACATGCAACCACTAAAACCATGCATGAAAGATAGGTCGTGAAAAACTAGGCAAACCAAAGACCTCAAGGATTCATGGTCGTCGAGAACCCAACCACCACAAGGGTTCATGGTCACGGAGAACCAAGCGACCACATGAAACCCTAGGTTAAGTGACAAAAAAAGGGTGAGAGCCCATGCGACCGAAGGGACTCCATCACACACTCAAAGACTCTTTCGATCGCAGAGAATCATCAAGGAAAACCAAGGATGGTCAAAAGAAAAGCAAGAACATAAAATGTTCAACACAAAAGTCAAGCATCCACACAAGGCATCAAGCAAACCCTAGAAACAAAATCAACATGTCACCTTCTCTCTCCTCCTCAAATCAAAACATAACAAGGCGCCCCCAGGAACCATCCTCTCTCTCATGATTCCAAGGTATCAAAGGTACACTATACATGTGGCAAATTGCAAGATAACCCCTCAACATGGGTAAATTGCAATTAGGTCCAAACAAGCACATATATAGCAAAACTAGCTCAAACATTATCCAAACTGGACCAAACTAAAAACATAATCATGTCACATGTTATTAAATCATCTCAAGATATTATATTAAGTTTTAAGCATCTTATCAAGCAAAGAAAGCATAGTCAAGTATTAAACTAGGTTAGGGGTCTTACAACCATAAACCCCTAACAAGGATTTTGCCCTCAAAATCCTAAGCAAAAAGAGATAGGTACTTCCGACGCATCTCTTCCTCAAGCTCCCACATGGCTTCCTCAATGCCATGATAAAGCCACAAAACCTTAACTAACATGATATCCTTCTTCTTCAACTTCTTGATCTATTGGGTCCTAGATGGGTGATTGGATGCTCTAGAGGGGGGTGAATGGAGCTGAATGCACTTAAACAAAATTCATTAGACCTTCAAGATATATCACAAGATAAGGTTTCTAAATAGGTAATTTGAGTTCAACTAAAACATGCATAGCAAGGGTGAGATAGATTGAGAAAACACAAGAGGATAAGCTATTTAGAGTGGTTCCTCACTTCAAACTAGAAGTGAGTCAGTCCACTTACCTAGAGAGGTCAACCTCTAGTATTTCTTAACCTTGCACCTTCATTATATTCATTATAAGAGATACAATGCATGACAACCAAAGGACTTACCTATCCAATACAAAGAGTCTTCAACCTTACCAAGGACTTACCCACTTTGCAAGGAGTCTTCCGCCTTCTTCCAATGACTTACCTACTCTCGCACAAGTCTTCATCCTTGCAGGGATTACTCACTCTTCTTGGATCTTCTGCCTTTGACTTCACCTTCATTCGGAGAAGCTTCCACCAAGGACTTACCCACTTGAGCAAGGAGTCTTCTGCCTTCACCAAGGGATTACCCACTCTAGCTCCAAGTCTTCAGCCTTGATCTTCACCAAGGGACTCCTTCCCTTGTTCTTCTTCACCTCTCTTGTACAAGAGAGGGAACCTTCATCTTCATGGTTGAAAAGAGAGAAAGGGAGGTGGTGGAAGTGAGAGCCTCACAAGATATACATGTAGGACTAGCTCTCTTACAAATCTCCTACTCACTTCCATTGGTGCCTATCGGTCGAGTTTCAAACAGGGCAAACTCGATCGACACATCAGCTGTCAAAAAGCACATATATTTCACAAAAAAATATTTAAAGGCATGCTAAACATATAAACCATATCCAAACATGTTTAAGCAAGTTAGTAATGCACTATATAAGCATTAGAAATAGTTTTTGAGTAAGTGTGTGAAGAGAAACACAAATTATCACTTTTGACTCAAAAACCATATTTATAGTGCACACTAACTTGACAAAAACAAGTTAGAAATGGTTATAAGCAAGAAAAAATTACCTTTGTTCTTACCATTGCTTTTTCCATTTATTGTCACCCTCTGCACATCTCACCTTTCTTCTTTCATGTGGATTGAGAAGTCAATTTGCAATTCAATAGCTCAAGTAAATCCATTTGCAAGTACCTACAAGAAGAAAGATGAAATTGTCCCCAATCATGTTTTTGGGTCCACAGGGGTTAGCTTAGAAACCCAAGACCTAGTGCTCTTGGGTGCTTTCCTAAAAGGACAACAATTAGAATAATGACCAAAATCATTGCAATAGTTTCATGTGCCCATAGTCTTGGAACTAGAGGATTCTCCATGGAATATTGGAGGTCCTTTACCTTTGTTGTTCCCTTGACTACTATCATATCCTAAACCATGTCTACTAATTTTTTTAGTAGTATGGTGTAGGATATCATTAAGGCTCTTCTTACCCACTAAGAATCTTTGCAAAGAAAATCTCAAACTATCATTATCATGCATAAGAGAAGTAATAGTAGAAGACAAATTATTGATATTATCTCTAGCATGCAAAAGATCATTTTCTAAGCAAAGAGATTTAGTTAAATAAGAATCTCTATTAGTGTGAAGAGAAGCAACATCATTCTCTCTATTAGTAGAACTAGAACAAGATTCATGCACATTGATTTTAGCAAACAAGGAGGCATTTTCTGTTTCTAATATTTGCAAAAAAAAATCTTTGTCCTTGTTTTCAGATTTAAGAACATTAATATAATGCATGAAAGAATCAACAATTAAAGTATGCTCTTCATTAGAACTAGACATGAGAGGTTGAGCTTCTAGAAATATAATCTTATCAAGCAAACTAGCATTTTCAAGTTTAAGAGAATCTACTTGACTAAGACAATCATTTTTATCATCAAGCAAGTAAGAATTAGAATGCTCAAGATCATCTAGTACTACATGAAAATTATCAACAATTCTAGTAAACTTTTTCCTTTTCCTTTTAGAAGAATTAAGAGAGACACAAGTATCATGAATAATTTCAATCAAAGATTCTTTATCTAAAGAGTTTAGATTTACCTCATTTGAGTCCTTACTTGTAGAAGCTATAAGAGAAAAATGGCATTCTCCTTCATCACTAGAGCTTGAACTTGATCCTTCACTTGAATCTTCACTTGAGCTTGAGTCGGAAGAGCCACTTGAGCTTGAGTGTCATTTCTCCTTCTTCTTGTGAAGATGGGTCTTTTTGCCTTGTGGGCAATTTTCCTTGTACTAACCCTTCTTTCCACATGTGAACCATCGTATGGAGGAGGACTTACCTTTGTAGAATCTACCCTTGGAGTACATGGCATCTTCTTCAACTTGAGAGGATGGAGAGGCTTGATCAACAATAGCCTTGATTTGAGCCTTCATTTCAGCCTTCTTCATTCTCTTGAGTTCTTTCTCTTCTTGTCTTTCTACTTCCTCCATCTTGTCAAGTGTAGCTTCATATGCTTGTAGATTTCCAATGAGTTCTTCAATAGGAATATCCCTAAGAGACCTTGCTTCTTCAATGGAAGTCACCTTAGGTTCCCACCTCTTGGGAAGAGTTCTAAGGATCTTTGAGTTGATCTCTCCACTAGACATAGGATGACCTAGAACTGCTTTGAGCCTTGAGTACATTTTGGCTATCCTCTCCTCCTTTCCCATCTTGAAGTTCTCAAGCAGCCCTTTGTGCATGTAGACTTTTCTTACCTTCACTTGATATGTCCCTTCATAAGTGATGTAAAGATGTCTCCATACCTCATAGGCCGTTTCACATGAAGAAATCCGGTTGAACTCGGTGGGGGTCATTGAGGCATATAGGATGTGCATGGCTCTAGCATTCAAGGTTGCTTTCTTAAAGGTAGCTTCATCCCATTCTTCAATCTTTGTCTTTGATAGCATGTATGCGTTGTTCACCAATTGCCACATCTCAAGACTTGATCCTTGGATGTAGAATTGAAGCCTTCTTCTCCAATAGAGGAAATTCCTCCCATCAAAGATTGGTAGGATGATCAAGTATCTCCCTCCTTGGTAGTCACCAATTTTTTCCTACTTGTTGAAGTATGTTTGGAGAAGACCCACTCTGATACCAATTGTTGGATCCTAGATGGGTGATTGGATGCTCTAGAAGGGGGTTAATAGAGCTGAATGTACTTAAACAAAATTCATTAGACCTTCAAGATATATCACAAGATAAGGTTGCTAAATAGGTAATTTGAGTGCAACTAAGACATGCATAGTAAGGATGAGAGAGATTGAGCAAACAAAAGAGGACAAGCTATTTAGAGTGGTTCCTCACTTCAAACTAGAAGTGAGTCAGTCCACTTACCTAGAGAGGTCAACCTCTAGGATTTCTTAACCTTGCACCTTCATTATATTCATTATAAGAGATACAATGCATGACCACCAAAGGACTTACCTATCCAATACAAAAAGTCTTCAACCTTACCAAGGACTTACCCACTTTGCAAGGAGTCTTCCGCCTTCTTCCAAGGACTTACCTACTCTTGCACAAGTCTTCAGCTTTGTAGGGATTACCCACTCTTCTTGGATCTTCCACCTTTGACTTCACCTTCACTTAGAGAAGCTTCCGCCAAGGACTTACCCACTTGAGCAAGGAGTCTTCAGCCTTCACCAAGGGTTTACCCACTCTAGCTCCAAGTCTTCAACCTTGATCTTCACCAAGGGACCCCTTCCCTTGTTCTTTTGCACCTCTCTTGGACAAGAGAGAGAACCTTCATCTTCATGGTTGAAAAGAGAGAAAGGGAGGTGGTGGAAGTGAGAGCCTCACAAGATATACATGTAGGACTAGCTATCTTACAAATCTCCTACTCACTCTAATGGATGTATCAAATGATTAAGCTTAGAGAGAGAGAGGAGGCTGTAGGAAGCACTCATCTATAGAATAGGAACCTCACATAGAGTTTTGCAATGAATGCTCAACCTTGGAATGAAGTCCAAGGGGTCCTATTTATAGCTGGGGATGCCGCTTGCCTTTGGGAACACTTGAGAATTAAAAATAGCCATTTTATGGCTTGCGATGGATATATTTTCACTTGTTGTAACTCCACAACGGCTAGAAGCACTTTTCTACACTTTTCCGTACAGTGCAATTGGTCGAGTTTCTATAAGGGTATCTCGATCGATAGAGTAAAAGATAAAGCTGATATTCAGACCATCGGTCGAGTTTGTCCTGGGGAAACTCGACTGACCAATGAAAATTGAATTGGTATGGTACTTCATCGATCGAGTTCTGTATAACTACAACTCGACCGATCAATAGTCATTTTCAAGATCCAATCAGGATCGGTCGAGTTTGCACCTCACATAACTCGACCGATGAACAACCTGATATGAATTTTGGAAAATGGTTTTTGAGTCCTTTAACATTCGATCTAAGTGCTCCTGATTTTTTCTAAGCTTAATTACAAGTCATACAATCATTACAAGTGATTTACAACATGATTCTAATAGATTTACATCATATTAGAAAAATGTGCACTTGTATTGACTTTGACTTGTCTTTTCTCCAATTTGAGATGCGCAAGTTAGGGCATTTGGAGTGTGTCTATACCTAATCTAAAATCACTCAAGTAGAGACATTAGACACCAATATGAGGAATGGTTAGTTGTCATCAAAACATATGTTTAGTCAATTTAGACGTGAGTCAACATTGACCTAATTGACCTTGAGTCAACATTCTCCCCCTTTTTGAAGATGACAAACCATTCCATAAATGTATTGAAAGCATTTAAGTAAGGTCATACCTTTGGAGAAACCTAGAGGTTTCAATAGGATTGATCTCATATGCTCCCCCTCAATTGATATTATTTCTCCTGCATGGTTAGCTTTCATAACATTTATAGAATACTATGTCTTCTACTCATATATGTTCTACACATATATGTCTTCTCCCATTTTACCTTCTCCCCCTTACATGGACATACTTTCTCCTCTTCATGTAAGACATGCCTTCTTCCTCTTTTGTCAAAAGAAGACATACCTTTCTCCCCCTTTGTCATTTCAAAAAGTGGGGTTATGAAGAAAATAAGAAACATCACTTGTTAAAGAGAAAGGAGAAAACACAAATATATATATAAGGAGAGTAGAAGAGCACAGATAGGGGCTTGTCCAAGCATACAAAGAAAAGCAAGTTAAGGCATATACTTGAACAACCCAAAATGCAAGATAAAGTGCTGCAAAAAAACAATAAAACATAATTTTGACCCTCAAGATGACGGATTTTGACTAAAAACTATCAGAGCTCATAGTGAAGCATGAGTCTTGCTTAGAAGGTTGTTTCTGCATAAAAAACACTAGTCTTGCACCAAAAATTGAAACTGGAGCAAAACTGCATAAAATCCAAAAAAACTCCAATTTCTACATATAATGTAGATCTATGTGCCCTGCATCACAATGTTATGCAATCAACTCAAGATAGTATATATGCAATTCAAGGAACAAGCTAGAGCATGTATGAGACAAGATACAAGCATAGCATATCGTGAAATACCACTAGATGAGGAACTCTTACCAATTATAAACAAGGTTAGAACTACGTGTATATGAACTACTAGTAGATGTTATCACAAGTTAGGACTACTAGTAGGATGTAGATCATAGCAAGAGATACCAAAATATACACAAGATAAAGCAAGCTATGAGTAGATGTAGAGATATATCCAAACAAAGAGATATGCAATTTTAGAAGCATGAAAGGATATAACTCACATATAAATATGCATCCTTACCAAAAGTTTATTACCACTAAGAACCTAAAGGTTGTATCAAAATAAGATATACACCTAGATAGATGTAGCAAGTTAGAGCACAACGGAAGCAATTTAAGACAACCAAGAGATCATCATCAAAACTTGCAAAACAACTCAAAGCAAGTAATTGCAAGATATAGATATACCAATTTAGAGAAATTTGAGAGATAGAGTTGTAAGCAAGATAGGCAATTTAGAACATGGAAATATGCATATATAAAGGTACCAAAGGAGTTCCAAAGAATAAGGCTATTGGTTGAGAAAATCTAGTTGAGAGGGACATTCTCATTAAATAAGCCAAATGTATATTCTGTGCACAGAGTTATAGGCCGAGTTTTGTGCATTGACAACTCAACTGATGATAGCTGCTGGCAACATCCATTGGTGCCTATCGGTCGAGTTTCAAATAGGGCAAACTCGACCGATAGATCAGCTGTCAAAAAGCACATATATTTCACAAAAAAATATTTAAAGGCATGCTAAACATATAAACCATATCCAAACATGTTTAAGCAAGTTAGTAATGCACTATAGAAGCATTAGAAACAATTTTTGAGTAAGTGTGTGAAGAGAAACACAAATTACAACTTTTGACTAAAAAACCATATTTATAGTGCACACTAACTTGACAAAAACAAATTAGAAATGGTTATAAGCAAGAAAACATTATCTTTGTTCTTACCATTCCTTTTTCCATTTGTTCTCACCCTCTGCACATCTCACCTTTCTTCTTTCATGTGGATTGAGAAGTCAAGTTGTAATTCAATAGCTCAATTCAATCCATTTGCAAGTACCTACAAGAAGAAATATGAAATGGTCCCCAATCATGTTTTTGGGTCCACAGGGGTTAGCTTATAAACCCAAGACCTAGTGCTCTTGGGTGCTTTCCTAAAAGGACAACAATTAGAATAATGACCAAAATCATTGCAATAGCTTCATGTGCCCATAGTCTTGGAACTAGAGGATTCACCATGGAATATTGGAGGTCCTTTACCTTTGTTGTTCCCTTGACTACTATCATATACTAAACCATGTCTACTAATTTGTTTAGTAGTATGGTGTAGGATATCATTAAGGCCCTTCTTACCCAATAAGAATCTTTGCAAAGAAAATCTCAAACTATCATTATCATGCATAAAAGAAGTAATAGTAGAAGACAAATTATTGATATTATCTCTAGCATGAAAAAGATCATTTTCTAAGCAAAGAGCTTTAGTTAAATAAGAATCTCTGTTAGTGTGAAGAGCAGCAACATCATTCTCTCTATTAGTAGAACTAGAACAAGATTCATGCACATTGATTTTAGCAAGCAAGGAGGCATTTTCTGTTTCTAATATTTGCAAAATAAAATCTTTGACCTTGTCTTCAAATTTAAGAACATCAATATCATGCATGAGAGAATCAACAATTAAAGTATGCTCTTCATTAGAACTAGACATGAGAGGCTGAGCTTCTAGAAATATAATCTTATCAAGAAAACTAGTATTTTCAAGTTTAAGAGAATCTACTTGACTAAGACAATCATTTTTATCATCAAGCAAGTAAGAATTAGAATGCTCAAGATCATCTAGTTCTACATGCAAATAATCAACACTTCTAGTAAGCTTTTTCCTTTTACTTTTAGAAGAATTAAGAGAGGCACAAGTATCATGAATATTTGCAATCAAAGATTCTTTATCTAAAGAGTTTAGATTTACCTCACTTGAGTCCTTACTTATAGAAGCTATAAGAGAAAAATGGCATTCTCCTTCATCACTAGATCTTGAACTTGATCCTTCACTTGAATCTTCACTTGAGCTTGAGTCGGAGGAGCCACTTGAGCTTGAGTGTCATTTCTCCTTCTTCTTGTGAAGATGGGTCTTTTTGCCTTGCGGGCAATCTTCCTTATACTGACCCTTCTTTCCACATGTGAACCATCGTATGGAGGAGGACTTACCTTTGTAGAATCTACCCTTAGAGTACATGGCATCTTCTTCAACTTGAGAGGATGGAGAGGCTTGATCAACAATAGCCTTCATTTGAGCCTTCATTTCAGCCTTCTTCATTCTCTTGAGTTCTTTCTCTTCTTGTCTTTCTACTTCCTCCCTCTTGTCAAGTGTAGCTTCATGTGCTTGTAGATTTCCAATGAGTTCTTCAATAGGAATATCTCTAAGATACCTTGCTTCTTCAATGGAAGTCACCTTGGGTTCCCACCTCTTAGGAAGAGTTCTAAGGATCTTTGAGTTGATGTTACGACCCCACCTCCCGATAACCCCCAATTAAGGGAGACCGAGAGGTCGAAGCCGTACCCATGACTTCCGGATCAAAGGTTCGGCAATTAACCAAGAATAATTATCAAATTTTAACATACTAAACTGAAAAGCTGTAAGAAAATAAACTTTGCATACCTTTTAAAATTTTGGATTTCTAACTTCTATCCACTTAATGATTCTACTCTAACTAATCCTCCTTGTATTTTTCTTCATGTATTTCACGATGTGACGATTTACTGTTTGTCCTTTTAGCTTGTACCTAAAACGCCGACAAACAAAACGTCGGTCAGCCAAAGCTGGTATGTGGGGGAAACAATAATCTTGCAACTATGATAACCATGTAATCATTCAATTAATCATTAATCAATCAAGATTACGTTTTAAATATAACATCCGCGATCCACGAGTACCCTATCCTCTGTACTATCCCTGCAGTGGACCTGGATCCTACCTTCCTTATGGTAGATACCCATTAAACCCCTCATGGTCCCACCTATAGGTGAACCAGTTTCTAGGGTTGAGTCACACGGCACTACTCGTAGGTAGCCCACTCCTTAGCTCATGGCAGGCTAACAAGTCGCATGGCACTACACGTAGGTAGCCCAATTTCTGACTCTCGGTAACCTAGACCTTGCTCTAGGATTACCCCTTTTTAGCCTTTTCAAAGTGACAGAGGTGGACCCGGATCTAGCCAGTTATATACACTCATTTATAGTGATAATCATAGTCACTTTATAGTTGCATAAAATAAATAAACATCCAACAGTTTAGTTGCATTCAATGCGATTAAACATCCGGGAATCCACCGGAAAACTAACTCGGGTAGTCATAAGTGTAACCACATACCTCGTTTGACGAGTCGTGCAGATTATTCAACATTTACTGCATGTGTATACAATCAAGTCAATCAACAGATCCAAGCAAGTAATTCAATCATCACATAGTTCCTGAAATAAATATGTACTCTATTTATTACACACTTTATCAAGAATCTACTTTATTGACTTGAATTCACTTTCTCGGGTTTTGTGTATATCTTAGGGTTTCATTATGCAATTAGGGTTTCCTTTTATCTTTCACTGCATTAAACCCTAATTTTATGCGATTATTCAAAAAACCTAGTTATCTTATCTATTCTTCAATACTAAGGTTATCTCAACAACATATAACCCTATTTCCATATTTCAAAGCACCTTAATCATTAATTAATTTCATTAAACTTCTTTTACATTAAAGATACTATTTTATCCCTTTTAATTCATGACAAGATCATTATGTGCATCTATCATTAATTCAAAGCTCATTAGGGTCTAATTAACATATGAACTCATTCTTCCATCAATTCCATATTTTATTCATGAAAAGACCCTAATTACTACTTTTAGGGTATTTATCCAGAATTAAGGACTTTCATATACCAAAAACTTAGAACTATCATTTAACAGTCATATTTTCACATTTTTCGATCTAAATATGATCTTATCTTCTTTTACCCTAAATTAGGGTTTCTAAATTATTTAATCATTCTCATATGAGGTATAACCCTAAATCATGCAAATCTACCTTTAGATCAGGTTCGAATCTAGCATTATCATTCAACAGGTTATTACTACTTCAATTAACCCATTAAACATCTTAGATTCAACCTTTAATTATAAATAGGGTTTTTAACTCAACTTTAATGCACTTTTCATCATCTTACAGTACTTTTACAATTAGAAACGGAATCAAATTTTGATAATAGTTTTAATGGATTCCTCTCGTTCTGAGGATTAATTTTCATATAAGATTCGTCTAAATCTGAGTTACAGTTTGCTAGATATGAATTTTGCAAGAAAAGCACTTACTTGGCCAATAAGGAAGTGCCACGTAGGCGCCTTCCATGCAAAGCCCACGCGTTTTTGGAATATAACGAATTGTCGTTCTTGCCCTGGCTTAAGTTGGTCGTTGCTTTGTACCCCGAAGGGAAAAACTGTCAAACGCGCCCGTGCCCTTCTTCTTCCTCACGATCCGGCTGCTGTTTGCACCGCAGCAACCCTAGCTGTGGCTGCGGCCTTCTCCTTCCTCTCCTAGACCTCGTCGGTCTCCGGAAAAGGGCCCCAGACCTCCGCCGGACCCCCTCGCACCTGGGGCTCCGCTCGATGTCAACCAACAGGGCTGTCTTCACACCCCACAGGCCGGCGACTTGCGGCTTCCCTGCAGGTTGAGCGACTGCTGCTGCACTTCGTCCAGGGCCTGGGGACGAAGGCTCACTTTCACTTCAGCAATATGGGGTCTGAAGATACCATCACGAACCCTCCCTGGATCCTTGTGTGCTTTGATTGTACTATTCTTTCTTGATTAGGGTTTAGAACGTAAGGAAGAATGAAGAAGATAATGAAGAGGGTGGGAGACGTGAGATCTCTCTGGATTCACCCCCAAGTCTCACCCTTTTTATATCTGAAGCCAACGAAGCCCTGTGAGGACTTTCCATTAGGAAAAGAAGTCCTTCTTCTAATAGAACTCTTTTTCCTTCAAAGAGAAGCGATTCTTCTTTCTCTCTCTCTCTCCTATTGCTTGGATATTAGGAATTCGAAAATCCCTCTCATTATTGTCTTTATTCATAGCTTTCAATCTACTAGCCACAAAATTTCTATTTCCTTTAATAGATATTACTTTCTTTTTAACAATACTTCATAATCCCTTAATAATGCATTATATTATCCTCTTATTTTGCCTTTTTAGTATTTCCTCTTTCTTTCCTCTTTATTGGGACTCCTTGGATCCCAAGGCACTCTATTATTTCGAAATTCATTTTATTGGAATACTCATTATCTTTCTTAATGCACCTATATGCATTCTATTGCATTATCATGTTTATTTCTCATTTAAATATTCCTTTTTGAGGATTTCTTTTTATTTATCTTTTATTTTCCTCATTAGCATTCCTTTTAATATTAGAAACCTCATGGATACGAAATTTCACCAAGAAATCTCATTTATGTCTCTTTTCATTCATTTTCCACATTATATCATTATTTCCCAATTTCTTTCATCATAAAGTAATACTTAATTAATCTTTTCTTTTTCTATTGCTTTCTTTTTGCAACCTTGGACTCCTTGGTACCCAAGGAACCCAAGAGGCACGAAATACTCTTTGGATTTGCCTTCTAGCGGTTTCCACATATTTCTTTTCTTAAAATTCAATTATCTATTTACTAATTGAATTTCCTTTGTTATTTTCTTTTTATTGGGCCCAATAGCCAATAAAGCCCACAAATCATACAACAAGGCTATTTTAATGAAATCCAATTATTCTCAACCAAATATATGATTATTTTTTTCAAACATGTTTAATATGAGAAATTATATTTCCCATCACTTGAACCCAAAAATTGGGGTTGTAACATCCTTCCCCTCTTATAGGAATTTTGTCCTCAAAATTCAAACAAGAAAACAAACAATTCAGGATATAACTTTTCCATGTCCATCATTGGCCCCTATGTGGCTTTGTCGTACCCATGGCATTTCCAAAGAACCTTTATTATCACATATTTTTTTCTCTGAGTCCTTTCATCCTGGCGTCTATAAACTACACAGGTGACTCAGGCCATTTCATCCTCCCTTGGGGCTCACTAGGTTCATTGCTTAGCACATGGTCAGGGTACCTCACATAGTGCTCTAAATTGGACACATGGAACTCATCACACATTACTTTATCCCGAGGGGTAGGGTCAAACCTAACCTTCTCCACCCATCCATCTCTAATGGACTCATGTATCGGATACTCATCTCTCTTAGTTATAACTTAGAGGGGTCGGATTTTCATGTCGTATTTTCTCCCACAGTGTACTGTATGTCAGTCTACTTTGCATCTGTTCACGACTCTCATTGTCTCTAGGCTCCTTTCAGCCCTTGCTCAATCAAAGTGACTTCATCTACACGTACTGGGGCCCCTTTTTCTAACCATCATGTGGTACTTTCACCAACATCACCTTACTGAAGTGGTGACCGACACAACCTCCCTTATAGAGCTTCATATAAAACCTGATACTAGCTATGGTGGTTATTGTCACATATTTCATAGGACAAGAACTATCTCTAGATATCACCCTGAACGAGCTCACATGCCCTCATCAGACCCTTTAGTCTGAATCATACTAACCATAGTTAGGGGTGATAACCTATACTAACATTGAGTTCTTCATGAACCTACTTCCACCTTTTGGAAGGGAACCTTTAGTTCCAACTCAAGAACCTTTGAACTTGCTTTATAGTGTAGTTGAACCATCTCTCTCACGGGTAGTTCCACTAGATCTGTCCCTTGACAGAACTCCTTCTTTCTTATATTATCTAGGTAAGGCGACCTACCATAACCCACATTGTATCTCGACCCTCCTCGATACAGGGAAGACTTATCACAACTTCCATAGCGTTGAGCTCTCATTCCCTCTCAGGGATTCTTTTGTCCTCCATATCGATATACTGGGTTACTGGGGCTCATCCTTTACCTCCTGGCTTGCATGGACATATACCACATGCAGCCTCATCTTAAGCATCTAATGTGTTATTGCCATTTTCCATGGTGTATCATGATTTCCTGTATGTCATGATTCTTTCAAGATCGATTCCTTCGAAACCCTAAACCACTCTTGTCAGTGTTTCATCACCTTCTTTTCCAAAGAAGTGCACTTGAGGTTCTACTACCATCCTTTCATTGCATCCAGGACTAGACTGGCTAACCAAACAACCATAACTTTTCAATGTATCTTGTTACATCTAAGTGTTTATCCAAACACCTCTCCTTTTCAAACTTAAGGTTAGCCAATCGACCCTTTCTATCTTCTGGTCAAACAAGTCAGATGTATCTCAACCAGAGCATCCATTACCACTTCACATCCTTAGGTATTAGGTAACATTACACTTCCATGTATTTCACTTATCATGTCACCTCAAACTATATTTTTATCTTCATAAGAACACTCTCTGATTTCATCATCATGGTGACCAAACTCAACCTGGCATAACTTGTAAGCTCCACTTAGCTCATTCTAGAAACATCCTTATAAGGTGACTACCTCATTCCTCTTAGGGTTTACCAACCATCTATGTATCATTCACTTTACCAGGGTAGGTTATCCTCTCTATCCCCATTTCTCATGGCAAGTTTCCAACCTACCTAATCTCTTATCCTTGGTGTATGACATGCATAATGTCCTATCTCTCACCCCCATAACAAGAGGAAATAAGCATTTGGCTACAGTCCCAATATAGAGTTCTTCCTGTTCCAAGAGTAGAGATGGTACATCCCACCTTGCCAGTACACCTTTAAATCTAAGTTGCAACGTGCCACATATGTCTCTTCATCACAACCATCATGATATCAAACTAGTCTTGGACCTACCGAGGTTTATATCCTTGGTCATCTCCTCTAGGTCTATAGGGTACCGATTCTTTTGGGGTCATCCCTCTTCCCTCATGCATCAAGAGAGTGCCCTACTCATCTGTCTGTTGGGTCCCATGAGTTCATGAAGGTGATCAATCTCCTAACCCGTGGCCCTCAGACAATGGTAGTTGTTACCTCCCGACCCTATGGTCATGTGTAACTGGGGAATTAGGCAACTCCTACTTTCATCGGTCTTATCCCTACCTGACCCTAGGATAGAATTTAGGATTCTCCATTACAGTACATGTTCACTTAGAACCTTACCCAAGTCTTCATCATCTCTCTTTCTGCATTCATGGGCTGACCTTCATCCTTTCATTGAGATCATGGCAACATGCCCACCTTGGTCAAGCCCTATACCGGTTACCTCCATGGTAACACATCTGCATGCACTTAGAGATGGATATCTATGGGCCTACGGGTTCATACTCATACCATGTACTTTTCACTTAGTTTCTCAAGATCCTAAGAAACATCTTTAGGTTACCTTAAACTAACCAAAACTGATATACACTCTACTAAAGGTGTCTCTCTCCCAGGATGGGAGGAAAAATATCTCTAAGGTCACAAAAGCTCTTAGGTCTAGGGTTTACATACACACGAGCCTACTCAACCCTAGCAAGCCATTAAGGCATTAGCAGCCCACTCACTATACCATGCTAGGTCATATTTATCCTTCTTTCCTCGAAGTTGGATCAAGATAAAACTTTCCCCTTAAACTTAAGGGACTTCCCTTTTCCTTTATTCATGAGGCGTACCATGCTCGAAACTATAGAAACTTAATTTTCATCATGAGCATTAGGTATATCACTTCCCCTCTTAGGCCTAGGAACCCTAGGTTCACTTTTAGGTGTCCAACTGCACGCTCTATCTCTGAACCATGAATCAAACTTGCAAAAGGCATCTCGTGCACTTCCTGTCATCCTTCTTCTCGATCAACACTTAGGGTTGGGTCCTCCTCAAGGACAATCAATAGGGTGCAAGGCCTCGGAACCTATTCACTACACCTTTCTAAGTCTAAGGAACTCTTCTTCCTACCTCAGAAGGTAAACATCCCTACCATGGTCACGTAGGTTCCAGAAGCTTCATCTTCTCCCAGGGGTTGGTCCCTCTCAAGGCGACTAAGGTATCATCAACTTTCAGGGACCGATCATGAGGCAACCATTATCATCCATTGTATCTCATATTTCAGGGTTTTAGGCTTCCAACCTTCTTGCTGGGTTTCCTGCTCTCTCTAGAGCTAACCCTACATCCAACCTCACCATTAGAGGTCCTCTCTTCATGAAGGATCAACCTCCAAAGCATCCTTTACATGGGTGAAGCCTAGGTTCGAACTTATGTTTGCTCAAAATCATCCATAACACCTTATGCTCCATCATGATTCCTTATCCAGGGTTTCATCCTACTGTCAGCACTATGACGTGCCTTAGATGCCAGCTATACTCTTCTTGTACACGCCCATAGGGTTTCTAAGGTCCTTCACCAACCTCATCATCTAAGGAGCTATCATTTATCCTAACATGCACGACCCTTCCCAGGGTTGGGTTGCCAAAGGTGTTAGGTCACCCATGGATCATATGGCATCCCAAGGGCATGTCCTTTCAAACACTCAGTCAAACTCATCTCTCTCTAACCTTTACTTAGGGTTAGGGTTAGCATCATCCTCAGAGGATGTGCCAGGTCTCTACTTGCAATGGAGATCTCTATCTCCAAGACTAACTTATCCTCCTGACAAGAAGGTCTAGCCTCAGGTCTCTCCTGAAGACATGACATCTTATGTCATACGACCTAAGCAGGTATCTATTATTTATTTTGCGCTTAATCTATTAAGCTTATGTCCATGAAATCTTATTTACATGCTTTTCATTAATTTGATGGAGGATTCCTTAAACCTTATTAACCTTACCCATACTTCAAGAGGGTGAGGAGAAGAAAGAAAACCCTAATCCTTTATATCTTTATCAGAATTTTGTGATGAGAAGGGATGAATAAGATGAGAAGTCCTAAAGGTATCTTATTTCGATTCATACCCTAAGACTTTGGCCAGGCGGTCACACGGGTCCGGGAGTCCTCGTATTCCGACTAGCGGTGTGGAGGAAAATCTTGCCAGCCCCCGGTCGTGATCCCTTTCTAGACACCTCCGTCTTTCAGATACTCCTCTAATAACTCCCTTGGGTTCTATGGAGTTTGTAAAATTTAATAATTATTAATGGTTAACTGAGGAACCTCGCTCTGATACCAAATGTTACGACCCCACCTCCCGATAACCCCCAATTAAGGGAGACCGAGAGGTCGAAGCTGTACCCATGACTTCCGGATCAAAGGTTCAGCAATTAACCAAGAATAATTATCAAATTTTAACATACTAAACTGAAAATCTGTAAGAAAATAAACTTTGCATACCTTTTAAAATTTTGGATTTCTAACTTCTATCCACTTAATGATTCTACTCTAACTAATCCTCCTTGTATTTTTCTTCATGTATTTCACGATGTGACGATTTACTGTTTGTCCTTTTAGCTTGTACCTAAAACGCCGACAAACAAAACGTCGGTCAGCCGAAGCTGGTATGTGGGGGAAACAATAATCTTGCAACTATGATAACCATGTAATCATTCAATTAATCATTAATCAATCAAGATTATGTTTTAAATATAACATCCGCGATCCACGAGTACCCTATCCTCTGTACTATCCCTGCAGTGGACCTGGATCCTACCTTCCTTATGGTAGATCCCCATTAAACCCCTCATGGTCCCACCTATAGGTGAACCAGTTTCTAGGGTTGAGTCACATGGCACTACTCGTAGGTAGCCCACTCCTTAGCTCATGGCAGGCTAACGAGTCGCATGGCACTACACGTAGGTAGCCCAATTTCTGACTCTCGGTAACCTAGACCTTGCTCTAGGATTACCCCTTTTTAGCCTTTTCAAAGTGACAGAGGTGGACCCGGATCTAGCCAGTTATATACACTCATTTATAGTGATAATCATAGTCACTTTATAGTTGCATAAAATAAATAAACATCCAACAGTTTAGTTGCATTCAATGCGATTAAACATCCGGGAATCCACCGGAAAACTAACTCGGGTAGTCATAAGTGTAACCACATACCTCGTTTGACGAGTCGTGCAGATTATTCAACATTTACTTCATGTGTATACAATCAAGTCAATCAACAGATCCAAGCAAGTAATTCAATCATCACATAGTTCCTGAAATAAATATGTACTCTATTTATTACACACTTTATCAAGAATCTACTTTATTGACTTGAATTCACTTTCTCGGGTTTTGTGTCTATCTTAGGGTTTCATTATGCAATTAGGGTTTCCTTTTATCTTTCACTGCATTAAACCCTAATTTTATGCGATTATTCAAAAACCCAAGTTATCTTATCTATTCTTCAATACTAAGGTTATCTCAACAACATGTAACCCTATTTCCATATTTCAAAGCACCTTAATCATTAATTAATTTCATTAAACTTCTTTTACATTAAAGATACTATTTTATCCCTTTTAATTCATGATAAGATCATTATGTGCATCTATCATTAATTCAAATCTCATTAGGGTCTAATTAACATATGAACTCATTCTTCCATCAATTCCATATTTTATTCATGAAAAGACCCTAATTACTACTTTTAGGGTATTTATCCAGAATTAAGGACTTTCATATACCAAAAACTTAGAACTATCATTTAACAGTCATATTTTCACATTTTTCGATCTAAATATGATCTTATCTTCTTTTACCCTAAATTAGGGTTTCTAAATTATTTAATCATTCTCATATGAGGTATAACCCTAAATCATGCAATTCTACCTTTAGATCAGGTTCGAATCTAGCATTATCATTCAACAGGTTATTACTACTTCAATTAACCCATTAAACATCTTAGATTCAACCTTTAATTATAAATAGGGTTTTTAACTCAACTTTAATGCACTTTTCATCATCTTACAGTACTTTTACAGTTAGAAATGGAATCAATATTTGATAATATTTTTAATGGATTCCTCTCGTTCTGAGGATTAATTTTCATATAAGATTCGTCTAAATCCGAGTTACAGTTTGCTAGATATGAATTTTGCAAGAAAAGCACTTACTTGGCCAATAAGGAAGTGCCACGTAGGCGCCTTCCATGCAAAGCCCACACGTTTTTGGAATATAACGAATTGTCGTTCTTGCCCTGGCTTAAGTTGGTCGTTGCTTTGTACCCCGAAGGGCAAAACCGTCAAACGCGCCCGTGCCCTTCTTCTTCCTCACGATCCAGCTGCTGTTTGCACCGCAGCAACCCTAGCTGCAGCTGCGGCCTTCTCCTTACTCTCCTAGACCTCGTCAGTCTCCAGAAAAGGGCCCCGGACCTCCGCCGGACCCCCTCGCACCTGGGGCTCCACTCGATGTCAGCCAACAGGGCAGTCTTCACACCCCACAGGCCAGCGACTTGCGGCTGCCCTGCAGGTCGAGTGACTGCTGCTGCACTTCGTCCAGGGCCTGGGGACGAAGGCTCACTTTCACTTCAGCAATATGGGGTCTGAAGATACCATCACGAACCCTCCCTGGATCCCTGTGTGCTTTGATTGTACTATTCTTTCTTGATTAGGGTTTAGAACGTAAGGAAGAATGAAGAAGATAATGAAGAGGGTAGGAGACATGAGATCTCTCTGGATTCACCCCCAAGTCTCACCCCTTTTATATCTGAAGCCAACGAAGCCCTGTGAGGACTTTCCATTAGGAAAAGAAGTCCTTCTTCTAATAGAACTCTTTTTCCTTCAAAGAGAAGCGATTCTTCTCTCTCTCTCTCTCCTATTGCTTGGATATTAGGAATTCGAAAATCCCTCTCATTATTGTCTTTATTCATAGCTTTCAATCTACTAGCCACAAAATTTCTATTTCCTTTAATAGATATTACTTTCTTTTTAACAATACTTCATAATCCCTTAATAATGCATTATATTATCCTCTTATTTTGCCTTTTTAGTATTTTCTCTTTCTTTCCTCTTTATTGGGACTCCTTGGATCCCAAGGCACTCTATTATTTCGAAATTCATTTTATTGGAATACTCATTATCTTTCTTAATGCACCTATATGCATTCTATTGCATTATCATGTTTATTTCTCATTTAAATATTCCTTTTTGAGGATTTCTTTTTATTTCTCTTTTATTTTCCTCATTAGCATTCCTTTTAATATTAGAAACCTCATGGATACGAAATTTCACCAAGAAATCTCATTTATGTCTCTTTTCATTCATTTTCCACATTATATCATTATTTCCCAATTTCTTTCATCATAAAGAAATACTTAATTAATCTTTTCTTTTTCTATTGCTTTCTTTTTGCAACCTTGGACTCCTTGGTACCCAAGGAACCCAAGAGGCACGAAATCCTCTTTGGATTTGCCTTCTAGCGGTTTCCACATATTTCTTTTCTTAAAATTCAATTATCTATTTACTAATTGAATTTCCTTTGTTATTTTCTTTTTATTGGGCCCAATAGCCAATAAAGCCCACAAATCATACAACAAGGCTATTTTAACGAAATCCAATTATTCTCAACCAAATATATGATTATTTTTTTCAAACATCTTTAATATGAGAAATTATATTTCCCATCACTTGAACCCAAAAATTGGGGTTGTAACAGTTGATCTCTCCACTAGACATAGGATGACCTAGAACCGCAAGACCATTCAAAATGGTGTTGAGCCTTGAGTACATGTTGGCTATCCTCTCCTCCTTTCCCATCTTGAAGTTCTCAAGCAGCCCTTTGAGCATGTAGACTTTGCTTTCCTTCACTTGATCTGTCCCTTCATAAGTGATGCAAAGCAGTCGCCATACCTCATAAGCTATTTCAAATGAAGAAATTCGGTTGAACTCGGTGGGGGTCATGAAGGCATATAGGATGTGCATGGCTCTTGCATTCAAGGTTGCTTTCTTCAAGGTAGCTTCATCCCATTCTTCAATCTTTGTCTTTGATATCATGTATGCGTTGTTCACCAATTGCCACATCTCAAGACTTGATCCTCGGATGTAGAATTGAAGTCTTCTTTTCCAATAGAGGAAATTGCTCCCATCAAAGATTGGTAGGATGATCAAGTGTCTCCCTCCTTGGTAGTCACCCATTTTCTCCTACTTGTTGAAATATGCTTGGAGAAGACCCGCTCTAATACCAATTTTTGGATCCAAGATGGGTGATTGGATGCTCTAGAAGGGGGTTAATAGAGCTGAATGCACTTAAACAAAATTCATTAGACCTTCAAGATATATCACAAGATAAGGTTGCTAAATAGGTAATTTGAGTGCAACTAAGACATGCATAGTAAGGATGAGAGAGATTGAGCAAACACAAGAGGACAAGCTATTTAGAGTGGTTCCTCACTTCAAACTAGAAGTGAGTTAGTCCACTTACCTAGAGAGGTCAACCTCTAGGATTTGTTAACCTTGCACCTTCATTATATTCATTATAAGAGATACAATGCATGACCACCAAAGGACTTACCTATCCAATACAAAGAATCTTCAACCTTACCAAGGACTTACCCACTTTGCAAGGAGTCTTCCGCCTTCTTCCAAGGACTTAACTACTCTTGCACAAGTCTTCAGCTTTGTAGGGATTACCCACTCTTCTTGGATCTTCCGCCTTTGACTTCACCTTCACTCAGAGAAGCTTCCGCCAAGGACTTACCCACTTGAGCAAGGGGTCTTCTGCCTTCACCAAGGGCTTACCCACTCTAGCTCCAAGTCTTCAGCCTTGATCTTCACCAAGGGACTCCTTCCCTTATTCTTCTTCACCTCTCTTGGATAAGAGAGAGAACCTTCATCTTCATGGTTGAAAAGAGAGAAAGGGAGGTGGTGGAAGTGAGAGCCTCACAAGATATACATGTAGGACTAGCTATCTTACAATTCTCCTATTCACTCTAATGGATGTATCAAATGATTAAGCTTAGAGAGAGAGAGAGAGGAGGCTGTAGGAAGCACTCATCTAAAGAATAGGAACCTCACATAGAGTTTTGCAATGAATGCTCAACCTTGGAATGAAGCCCAAGGGGTCCTATTTATAGCTGGGGATGCCTCTTTCCTTTGGGAACACTTGAGAATGAAAAATAGCCATTTTGTGGCTTGCAATGGATATATTTTCACTTGTTGCAACTCCACAACGGCTAGAAACACTTTTATACACTTTTCCGTACAGTGCAATTGGTCGAGTTTCTATAAGGGTATCTCTACCGATAGAGTAAACGACAAAGCTGATATTCAGACCATCGGTCGAGTTTGTCCTGGGGAAACTCGACCGACCAATGAAAATTGAATTGGTCTGGTACTCCATCGGTCGAGTTCTGTGTAACTACAACTCGACCGATCAAAAGTCATTTTCAAGATCCAATCAGGATCGGTCGAGTTTGCACGTCACATAACTCGACCGATGAACAACCTGATATGAATTTTGGAAAATGGCTTTTGAGTCCTTAAACATTCGATCTAAGTGCTCCTGATTTTTTCTAAGCTTAATTACAAGTCATACAATCATTACAAGTGATTTACAACATGATTCTAATAGATTTACATCATATTATAAAAATGTGCACTTGTATTGACTTTGAATTCTCTTTTCTCCAATTTGAGATGCGCAAGTTAGGGCATTTGGAGTGTGTCTATACCTAATCTGAAATCACTCAAGTAGAGACATTAGATACCAATATGAGGAATGGTTAGTTGTCATCAACACACGGGTTTAGTCAATTTAGGCGTGAGTCAACATTGACCTAATTGACCTTGAGTCAACATTCTCCCCCTTTTTGAAGATGACAAACCATTCTATAAATGTATGGAAATCATTTAAGTAAGGTCATACCTTTGGAGAAACCTAGAGGTTTCAATAGGATTGATCTCATATCCTCCCCCTCAATTGATATTATTTCTCATGCATGGTTAGCTTTCATAACATTTATAGAATACTATGTCTTCTACTCATATATGTTCTACACATATATGTCTTCTCCCATTTTACCTTCTCCCCCTTACATGGACATACTTTCTCCTCTTCATGTAAGACATTCCTTCTTCCTCTTTTGTCAAAAGAAGTCATACCTTTCTCCCCCTTTGTCATTTCAAAAAGTGGGGTTATGAAGAAAATAAGAAACATCACTTGTTAAAGAGAAAGGAGAAAACACAAATATATATAAGGAGAGTAGAAGAGCACAGATAGGGGCTTGTCCAAGCATAGAAAGAAAAGCAAGTTAAGGCATATACTTGAACAACCCCAAATGCAAGATAAAGTGCTGCAAAAAAAATAATAAAACATAATTTTGACCCTCAAGATGACGGATTTTGACTAAAAACCATCAGAGATCATTGTGAAGCATGAGTCTTGCTTAGAAGGTTGTTTCTGCATAAAAAACACGAGTCTTGCACCAAAAAATGAAACTGGAGCAAAACTACATAAAATCCAAAAATACTCTAATTTCTACATATAATGTAGATCTATGTGCCCTGCATCACAATGTTATGCAATCAACTCAAGATAGTATATATGTAATTCAAGAAACAAGCTAGAGCATGTATGAGACAAGATACAAGCATAGCATATAGTGAAATACCACTAGATGAGCAACTCTTACCAATTATAAACAAGGTTAGAACTACGTGTATATGAACTACTAGTAGATGTTATCACAAGTTAGGACTACTAGTAGGATGTAGATCATAGCAAGAGATACCAAAATATACACAAGATAAAGCAAGCTATGAGTAGATGTAGAGATATATCCAAACAAAGAGATATGCAATTTTAAAAGCATGAAAGGATATAACTCACATACAAATATGCATCCTTACCAAAAGATGATTACCTCTAAGAACCTCAAGGTTGTATTAAAATAAGATATACACCTAGATAGATGTATCAAGTTAGAGCACAATGGAAGCAATTTAAGACACAACCAAGAGATCCAAAGAGATCATCATCAAAACCTGCAAAACAACTCAAAGCAAGTAATTGCAAGATATAGATATACCAATTTAGAGAAATTTGAGAGATAGAGTTGTAAGCAAGATAGGCAATTTAGAAAATGGAAATATGCATATATAAAGGTACCAAAGGAGTGCCAAAGAATAAGGCTATTGGTTGAGAAAATCTAGTTGAGAGGGACATTCTCATTAAATAAGCCAAATGTATATTCTGTGCATAGAGTTATCGGTCGAGTTCTGTGCATTGACAACTCAACCGATGACAGCTGCTGGGAACACCCATTGGTGCCTATCGGTCGAGTTTCAAACAGGGAAAACTCGACCGATAGATCAGCTGTCAAAAAGCACATATATTTCACAAAAAAAATATTTAAAGGCATTCTAAACATATAAACCATATCCAAACATGTTTAAGCAAGTTAGTAATGCACTATAGAAGCATTAGAAACAGTTTTTGAGTAAGTGTGTGAAGAGAAACACAAATTATCAATTTTGACTCAAAAACAATATTTATAATGCACACTAACCTGACAAAAACAAGTTAGAAATGGTTATAAGCAAGAAAACATTACCTTTGTTCTTTCCATTCCTTTTTCCATTTGTTGTCACTCTCTTTACATCTCACCTTTCTTCTTTCATGTGGATTGAGAAGTCAATTTGCAATTCAATAGCTCAAGTCAATCCGTTTGCAAGTACCTACAAGAAGAAATATGAAATGGTCCCCAATCATGTTTTTCGGTCCACAGGGGTTAGCTTAGCAACCCAAGACCTAGTGCTCTTGGGTGCTTTCCTAAAAGGACAACAATTAGAATAATGACCAAAATCATTGCAATAGCTTCATGTGCCCATAGTCTTGGAACTAGAGGATTCTCCATGGAATATTGGAGGTCCTTTACCTTTGTTGTTCCCTTGACTACTATCATATCCTAAACCATGTCTACTAATTTGTTTAGTAGTATGGTGTAGGATATCATTAAGGCTCTTCTTACCCAATAAGAATCTTTGCAAAGAAAATCTCAAACTATCATTATCATGCATAAGAAAAGTAATAGTAGAAGACAAATTATTGATATTATCTCTAGCATGCAAAAGATCATTTTCTAAGCAAAGAGCTTTAGTTAAATAAGAATCTCTATTAGTGTGAAGAGCAGCAACATCATTCTCTCTATTAGTAGAACTAGAACAAGATTCATGCACATTGATTTTAGCAAGCAAGGATGCATTTTCTGTTTCTAATATTTGCAAAATAAAATCTTTGTCCTTGTCTTTAGATTTAAGAACATCAATATCATGCATGAGATAATCAACAATTAAAGTATGCTCTTCATTAGAACTAGACATGAGAGGTTGCGCTTCTAGAAATCTAATCTTATCAAGCAAACTAGCATTTTCAAGTTTAAGAGAATCTACTTGACTAAGACACTCATTTTTATCATCAAGCAAGCAAGAATTAGCATGTTCAAGATCATCTAGTTCTACATGCAAATTATCAACAATGCTAGCAAGCTTTTTCCTTTTCCTTTTAGAACACTTAAGAGAGGCACAAGTATAATGAATAATTGCAACCAAAGATTATTTATCTAAAGAGTTTAGATTTACCTCACTTGAGTCCTTACTTGTAGAAGCTATAAGAGAAAAATGGCATTCTCTTTCATCACTAGAGCTTTAACTTGATCCTTCACTTGAGGTTGAGTCGGAGGAGCCACTTGAGCTTGAGTGCCATTTCTCCTTCTTGTGAAGATGGGTCTTTTTGCCTTGTGGGCAATCTTCCTTGTAGTGACCCTTCTTTCCACATGTGAAGCATCAGATGGAGGAGGACCTGTCTTTGTAGAATCTACCCTTGGAGTACATGGCATCTTATTCAACTTAAGAGGATGGAGAGGCTTGATCAACAATAGCCTTGATTTGAGCCTTCATTTCAGCCTTCTTCATTCTATTGAGTTTTTTCTCTTCTTATCTTTCTACTTCCTCCCTCTTGTCAAGCGTAGCTTCATGTGCTTGTAGATTTCCAATGAGCTCTTCAATAGGAATATCCCTAAGAGACCTTTCTTCTTCAATTGAAGTCACCTTGGGTTCCCACCTATTGTGAAGAGTTCTAAGGATCTTTGAGTAGATCTCTCCACTAAACATAGGATGACCTAGAACTGCAAGACCATTCAAAATGGTGTTGAGCCTTGAGTACATGTTGGCTATCCTCTCCTCCTTTCTCATCTTAAAGTTCTCAAGCAGCCCTTTGAGCATGTAGACTTTTCTTTCCTTCACTTGATTTGTCCCTTCATAAGTGATGCAAAGCTGTTTCCATACCTCATAGGCTGTTTCACATGAAGAAATCCGGTTGAACTCGGTGGGGGTCATGGAGGCATATAGGATGTGCATGTATCTAGCTTTCAAGGTTGCTTTCTTCCAGGTAGCTTCATCCCATTCTTCAATCTTTGTCTTTGGTAGCATGTATGGGTTGTTCACCATTTTCCACATCTCAAAACTTGATCCTTGGATGTAGAATTGAAGCCTTCTTCTCCAATAGAGGAAATTGCTCCCATCAAAGATTGGTAGGCTGATCAAGTATCTCCCTCCTTGGTATTCACCCATCTTCTCCTACTTGTTGAAGTATGCTTGAAGAAGACCCATGCTGATACCAATTGTTGGATCGTAGATGGGTGATTGGATGCTCTAGAGGGGGGGGTGAATAGAGCTGAATGCACTTAAATAAAATTCATTAGACCTTCAAGATATATAACAAGATAAGGTTGCTAAATAGGTAATTTGAGTGCAACTAAAACATGCATAGTAAGGATGAGGGAGATTGAGAAAACACAAGAGGACAAGCTATTTAGAGTGGTTCCTCACTTCAAACTAGAAGTGAGTCAATCCACTTACCTAGAGAGGTCAACCTCTAGGATTTCTTAACCTTGCACCTTCATTATATTCATTATAAGAGATACAATACATGACCACTATAGGACTTACCTATCCAATACAAATAGTCTTCAACCTTACCAAGGACTTACCCACTTTGCAAGGAGTCTTCCTCCTTCTTGCAAGGACATACCTACTCTTGCACAAGTCTTCAGCCTTGCAGGGATTACCCACTCTTCTTGGATCTTCCGCCTTTGACTTCACCTTCACTCGGAGAAGCTTCCACCAAGGACTTACCCACTTGATCAAGGAGTCTTCTGCCTTCACCAAGGGCTTACCCACTCTAGCTCCAAGTCTTTAGCCTTGATCTTCACCAAGGGACTCCTTCCCTTGTTCTTCTTCACCTCTCTTGGACAAGAGAGAGAACCTTCATCTTCATGATTGAAAAGAGAGAAAGGGAGGTGGTGGAAGTGAGAGCCTCACAAGATATATATGTAGGACTAGCTCTCTTACAAATCTCCTACTCACTCTAATGGATGTAGCAAGTGATTAAGCTGAAAGAGAGAGAGAGGAGGCTGTAGGAAGCACTCAACTATAGAATAGGAACCTCACATAGAGTTTTGAAATGAATTATCTACCTTGGAATGAAGCCCAAGGGGTCCTATTTATAGCTAGGGATGCCTCTTAGCCTTTGGGAACACTTGAGAATGAAAACTAGCCATTTTGTGGCTTGCAATGGATATATTTTCTCTTGTTACAACTCCAAAATGGCTAGAAGCACTTTTCTACACTTTTCTGTATAGTGTAATCGGTCGAGTTTCTATAAGGGTAACTCGACCGATAGAGTAAAAGACAAAGTCGATATTTAGACCATCGGTCGAGTTTGTCCTGGGGAAACTCGACTGACCAATGAAAATCGAATTGGTCTGGTACTCCATCGGTTGAGTTTTGTGTAACCACAACTCGACTGATCAAAAGTCATTTTCAAGATCCAATCAGGATCGGTCGAGTTTGCACCTCACATAACTCGACTGATGAACAACCTGATATGAATTTTGGAAAATGGCTTTTGAGTGCTTAAACATTCGATCTAAGTGCTCCTGATTTTTTCTAAGCTTAATTACAAGTCATACAATCATTACAAGTGATTCTAATATATTTACATCATATTACAAAATCATGCACTTGTATTGACTGTGACTTCTCTTTTCTCCAATTTGAGATGTGCAAGATAGGGCATTTGGAATGTGTCTATACCTAATCTGAAATCACTCAAGTAGAGACATTAGACACCAATATGTGGAATGGTTAGTCATCATCAAAACACATGTTTAGTCAATTTAGATGTGAGTCAACATTGACCTAATTGACCTTGAGTCAACATTCTCCCCCTTTTTGAAGATGACAAACCATTACATAAATGTATTGAAAGCATTTAAGTAAGGTCATACCTTTGGAGAAACCTAGGGGTTTCAATAGGATTGATCTCATATGCTCCCCCTCAATTGATGTTATTTCTCCTGCATTGTTAGCTTTCATAACATTTATAGAATACTATTTTTTCTACTCATATATGTTCTACACATATATGTATTCTCCCATTTTACCTTCTACCCCCTTACATGGACATACTTTCTCCTCTTCATGTAAGACATGCCTTCTTCCTCTTTTGTCAAAAGAAGACATACCTTTCTCCCCCTTTGTCATTTCAAAAAGTGGGGTTATGAAGAAAATAAGAAACATCACTTGTTAAAGAGAAAGGAGATAACACAAATATATATAAGGAGAGTAGAAGAGCACAGATAGGGGCTTGTACAAGCATAGAAAGAAAAGCAAGTTAAGGCATATACTTGAACAACCCAAAATGTAAGATAAAGTGCTGCATAAAAACAACAAAACATAATTTTGACACTCAAGATGACGGATTTTGACTAAAAACCATCAGAGCTCATCGTGAAGCAATGAGTCTTGCTTAGAAGGTCGTTTCAGCATAAAAACACTAGTCTTGCACCAAAAACTGAAACTGCAGCAAAACTGCATAAAATCCAAAAATACTCCAATTTCTACATATAATGTAGATCTATGTTACATGCATCACAATGTTATGCAATCAACTCAAGATAGTATATATGAAATTCAATTAACAAGCTTGAGTATGTATAAGACAAGATACAAGCTTGGATATAGTGAAATACCACTAGATGAGCAACTCTTATCAATTATAAACAAGGTTAGAACTACGTGTATATGAACTACTAGTAGATGTTATCACAAGTTAGGACTACTAGTAGGATCTAGATCATAGAAAGAGATACCAAAAGATACACAAGATAAAGCAAGCTATGAGTAGATGTAGAGATATATCCAAACAAAGAGATATGCAATTTTAGAAGCATGAAAGGATATAACTCACATACAAATATGCATCCTTACCAAAAGATGATTACCATTGAGAACCTCAAGGTTGTATCAAAATAAGATATACACCTAGATAGATATAGCAAGTTAGAACACAACGGAAGCAATTTAAGACACAACATGGAGATCCAAAGAGATCATCATCAAAACCTGCAAAACAACTTAAAGCAAGTAATTGCAAGATATAGATATACCAATTTAGAGCAATTTGAGAGATAGAGTTGTAAGAAAGATAGGCAATTTAGAACATGGAAATATGAATATATAAAGGTACCAAAGGAGTGCCAAAGAATAAGGCTATTGGTTGAGAAAATCTAGTTGAGAGGGACATTCTCATTAAATAAGCCAAATATATATTCTGTGCACAGAGTTATCAGTCGAGTTCTGTGCATTGACAACTCGACCGATGACAGCTGCTGGCAACACCCATTGGTGCCTATTGGTCGAGTTTAAAACAGGGCAAACTCGACCGACAGATCAGCTGTCAAAAAGCACATATATTTCATAAAAAAATATTTAAAGGCATGCTAAACATATAAACCATATCCAAACATGTTTAAGCAAGTTAGTAATGCACTATAGAAGGATTAGAAACAGTTTTTGAGTAAGAGTGTGAAGAGAAACACAAATTACCACTTTTGACTCAAAAACCATATGTATAGTGCACACTAACTTGACAAAAACAAGTTAGAAATGGTTATAAGCAAGAAAACATTACCTATGTTCTTACCATTCCTTTTTCCATTTGTTGTCACCCTCTACACATCTCACCTTTCTTCTTTCATGTGGATTGAGAAGTCAATTTGCAATTCAATAGCTCAAGTCAATCAATTTGCAAGTACCTACAAGAAGAAAGATGAAATGGTCCCCAATCATGTTTTTGGGTCCACATGGGTTAGCTTAGCAACTCAAGACCTAGTGCTCTTGGGTGCTTTCCTAAAAGGACAACAATTAGAATAATGACCAAAATCATTGCAATAGTTGCATGTGCACATAGTCTTGGAACTAGAGGATTCTCCATGGAATATTGGATGTCTTTTACCTTTGTTGTTCCCTTGACTACTATAATATCCTAAACCATGTCTACCAATTTGTTTAGTAGTATGGTGTAGGATATCATTAAGGCTCTTCTTACCCACTAAGAATCTTTGCAAATAAAATCTCAAACGATCATTATCATGCATAAGAGAAGTAATAGTAGAAGACAAATTATTGATATTATCTCTAGCATGCAAAAGATCATTTTCTAAGCAAAGAGCTTTAGTTAAATAAGAATTTTTATTAGTGTGAAGAGAAACAACATCATTCTCTCTATTAGTAGAACTAGAACAAGATTCATGCACATTGATTTTAGCAAGCAAGGAGGCATTTTTTATTTCTAATTCTTGCAAAATAAAATCTTTGTCCTTGTTTTCATATTTAAGAACATCAATATCATGCATGAGAGAATCAAAAATTAAAGTATGCTCTTCATTAGAACTAGACATGAGAGGTTGAGCTTCTAGAAATCTAATTTTATTAAGAAAACTAGCATTTTCAAGTTTAAGAGAATCTACTTGACTAAGACAATCATTTTTATCATCAAGCAAGCAAGAATTAGCATGCTCAAGATCATCTAGTTCTACATGCAAATTATCAACAATTCTATCAAGCTTTTTCCTTTTCCTTTTAGAATGACCTAGAACCGTAAGACCATTCAAAATGGTGTTGATCCTTGAGTACATGTTGGCTATCCTATCCTCCTTTCCCATCTTGAAGTTCTCAAGCAACCCTTTGAGCATGTAGACTTTGCTTTCCTTCACTTGATCTATCTCTTCATAAGTGATGCAAAGCTTTCTCCATACCTCATAGGTTGTTTCACATGAAGAAATCCGATTGAACTCGGTGGGGGGTCATGGAGGTATATAGGATGTGCATGGCTCTAGCATTCATGGTTGCTTTCTTCAAGGTAGCTTCATCCCATTCTTCAATCTTTGTCTTTGGTAGCATGTATGGGATGTTCACCATTTGCCACATCTCAAGACTTGATCCTTGGATGTAGAATTGAAGCCTTCTTCTCCAATAGAGGAAATTGCTCCCATCAAAAATTAGTAGGCTGATCAAGTATCTCCCTCTTTGGTAGTCACTCATCTTCTCCTACTTGTTGAAGTATGTTTGGAGAAGACCCGCTCTGATACCAATTGTTGGATCCTAGATGGGTGATTGAATGCTCTAGAGGGGGGTGAATGGAGCTGAATGCACTTAAACAAAATTCATTAGACCTTCAAGATATATCACAAGATAAAGTTGCTAAATAGGTAATTTGAGTACAACTAAAACATGCATAGAAAGGATGAGAGAGATTGAACAAACACAAGAGGACAAGCTATTTAGAGTGGTTCCTCACTTCAAACTAGAAGTGAGTCAGTCCACTTACCTAGAGAGGTCAACCTCACTACACTAAAAGTAATCATTAGTGGCATTTTATATATTGACTTTTATTTGAAATGCCACTATACATACACTTCTATAGGAATTTTCTATTAAATGCCACTATATACCATACTCTAAATGTTAAACATGCAGCCCATTTATATAGGCATTTATAACTACTATAGTGGCATTTTATAAGTGCCCATTGTATTCATGTCATTTCCCGAATCTATTTGTTACAACAGCCAAAGAAGACCGCTTAAATCTTTATATCGCATTAGATTACTATTTTTTTGTAATATATTATGTTTGTGTAAATGTTCTAGCAGTACTTATTTTGTTGATTATCTTTTTGTAAATTAACTTTCCAATTAAGGAGACATTCTCCTCCCTCATCTGGCTTTTTCTCCATCCCCACCATTTTGTCTCTGAATTTTCATCTACCACATCTTTTCTCCACAACATTCTCGTAGTAACCGGCCCTAATCAGGTTGTGTTACTCTCGACTCCTTCCAACTTATAATCCCCCTGCTTGGCCTTGACGTTTTCACTTGCAAACCCCCCTCGTCCTGGACCAAGTTCTCTGTTGAATACCAGCACAATAAGATCAGCAACAACATCTCAAAAACCATTTAATTATCGAAGTGCCCACGGACACTGAAGGACATTTTGCGATATGACTTTGTGGAGGCGTATGCTTCCATTTGAAGTGCTTGGGGAAGGTCATCCTACCCGCTTACACTAACATCATGAAGACGTGTAGGTTCAAGAAGTTGGGTCCCTACAATCTGAACTAGTACTACATCCAGTCTGGCTCCATGGCGAGTAAGATATGCCAGGGCATGACATGGGAGGATTCAGGAAGATCTATGGCCATAGGAAGATGAATGATAGCAGACCATTTCTGCAAAAGCTACAGGGTTAATGCTTACCGCATCCTACAATAGCTGAAGAGATCGATACAAAGGGTGTGAGAAAAATGACCGTATCCCAGGTTCAGGGGGATCCGGGCCACAAACCGAAGTTGTTGCAGTCTGAACATTGTGGAGCAATAAGATAGCGGTAGATTATAAATGTTATGTTTACGTTTCTTGCTTAACGCTATTCACATGCATCTTGTTTTTTTTTCTAGGCTTGAGGGGAGTATTTTAAAATCTTCCAATTGAGTAAAGAAATAATCATCCTACTTCATCTTTTGTCTCCTCGCCATCCCAATTTCCCATCAGATGTCTTTTGACTTTGCACGACTATTCATTGAGTCACGAAATCTCCAGCGGGTTCCAGGCCTAGGCTACAGTGCACGCCAGGGTCTCTATGTTTCTGTACTCATAATCAGCAATCTGGTCATCATTGCTTTGCTCCATTAGGCGAAGCATGAGTGTCGGGTAGGGGATCAGTCTCCCACTATGGCAAACAGTGAGAACAATGGGAGCACAATGAGCACGGACCGGAAATCATGAGGTCTCCTTCTTCCTCGACGTCGATTTTCAGAGAAGAAAAATAGGCTGGTGATGCAGGTACTCGAGATTGCAGTCTGAGACTTCATAGCCAGAATTACCATCTAAGGACGGTAAGGAACCTCCACTAAAGCATTTTTTCCAGATGTTTCCATGGTAATCGTAAAGCAATCGCTCAAAAAAATTTTCGTGTCTGCATGTCGTTAACTGTGATCTATCTCTTTTATTTAATTAATTTATCTCTCTCTAACCAATCCAACAAAGCATCATTCTTAGAAACAAAGAACAAGGGGTGGAGTCTCAAGGTGCATACTTAATACGGCCACTCACTCAGGCTGAGGTGATTTAGTTTGAAGACAGAATACACGGTTAAAATAGTATGTGTGCCATGGTTGAAGCAAACAATGCAAACTTGGGCCGTCAGACAATGTCTTCCTTTACTAACTCCTGATGATAAAATGCAGAAAATCTAGAAACTAGAAGGTACATGGATGGCTTAGTAAGTTATCTAGCAAAATAGGGGATGAAACAGAGATAAACCATTTTTAGTGTTGTGGCATCTGACTAGCAAACCTGAACATAATATGTTTAATCTTAGAGTGTCATCATTTCAATTCTTAATTTATCCAGGAAAAATAATCGGCTAGCTAGTCGCTCACATCACATCGTAATGAGATTTTGTTTTAGCACTTTTAAAATAATAGGGTTTTATCGTGGCAGCTACTCCAAAATTATAAAGAAAAAATGCTCAAGGAAGATGCATGCCTAACAAAGTTTTGAATCTACTTCTACTTAGAGGTTGGTGTTGTTAAGATGCAATACTTTTCTTTATTGTTTGTAGTAATAGAAAATGCCACTTTTTATATCACTACACATTTGCAGTATTTAGCGTATTATATTTGCAATTTATGTGTAAATGTACTTTTGTATTGTCATTTGATGTTTTACCTATCAAACTGAGTACTTACACTACAGATTATGAGGTAGAGCTTGTCTTGGGGAACCACCATGCATTAAAGAAATGGTATGTTTGCCTCTCTATGGTGTGCTTGCAATTTTTTCTCTAGTAATTTTTTGTCTATTATTATATCACATTCACTGCTATTTATATAAAAATCAACACTATTTTGACCTAGTCTAGCCGTTATCCAACATAAAATTGTAATGTTATTGTCCTGAAATGATACACATGGTCTTCGAAAATCGTTGCTTGTAACAATTGTGAATGACAGATAGTATATATGTCGTCGTGATCACCAATGTGAAAGCAAGGAGGCATATCGCCTCTAGTGGTGTTCCCAAATATGTCCCTTTTTTTTATAAATGTTGCATTATGGACTTCTCTCTTTTCTAAGCCATGACATGAGAAAAACCATTCTATTAATGGATATCTAGTGAGTGTTTGTGATAAATATTACTAGCTATTAAGTGTGTAGACTCAGATTTTGTTCAACCTGTATGATTGAGGGGGCACGAATGTAATCTAACAATGTCATTCTTGTCTTGGTTGCCAGAATGAGATGCCATGTGTCTCCTAAGTAGTTAGTACGAATGGATGTATCTTTTGTGCTTGAGAATATTAAGATGGAACTTATCTTTGTTTGGAGACGAAATAAAATGTTTTCTATATTAATATCATTTGAAGTTGTTTTACTTGGTTTATATTCCATTGATTCTAGTTATCGTGTTAAATTAATATTAAGGTGCTTATTCTATGTACACATTATTTGCATGTGTCTCACCTTCTTAATACTTAAGGTGCTTATTTTATTTATACATGATTTGCATGTGTATCACCTTCTCAATATGTCATTTCCTTCTTTTTTGAAACAAACTTCCTACCTAAAGGCCTAGATATTAGATCACTATTTATAATATTTAACCCTAATATATAATATCTAGTTTGTACTAATAGAATATGACATTACACATTTATGATTTAGAGTAATAATACTATAATGAAACACAATTGATTGTTCCAACTATTCTAGTTATCAAATGAGTTCCATGTCTGGAATTAATAATGAAAATGGAAATCCAATAGATAACTACATATGAAAGGTCATATTTGGACTATTAAGATCAATAAAAAATGAATTAGTGGCTAGTGCATAAAATAAGAAATTAGTTAGAGATTATCCCCACATCAAGCTTATTTACCATACATTAGTAATCATGACTCACTATGCCCCTTTTTGATGTGTTAAAGTTTGCCCTGTCGCTACTCCTTAAGTCCTTGGAGTCACCCTTACTCATTTGAAAGGACCATCATCACATGTCGAAGAAGCTCTACCATGATGAAGAGGATAAGGACTCCCATGTATATGAACCACATAGATCCTACTAGTTATATTTCACATGGGCATATATTCCCATGTATTTGATGATAATGGTTGCTTTTACAATCATGGATTCCTACCACAACGTCTTTTTTCCTTCAGTTCATTGTTCTTTCAGTTCATAGCCTGCTAGATCTAGCTATAGATTATTATAACATGGTTTGGGACTACAGGATGGCAACTTGTGTAGCCCGAAAGATGATATAAGTGACAGTGGACTATGAAACCTTCTGGAGTAGGGATAAAGAGTGCAAAGGATGAGCAAAAATGGATGATGTTGAATTTGCCTTGCAATCTGATATAAATGTCAAAATAATTATAGAAGAAAAAGATCACATATATTTTTAGAAATAAACAATTAATATCAAATTAGTATAATAAGATTAATATGTACAAAGATTTTCCTCTTGCTTTTTGTGTTACTATCATACAAATTGATGAAGCTTCTAGTCCGTTGTCAACCAATATGGTTGTCAAGTGCTGGAAAATAACCTTCCATGCTTCATGTTGCACTTCCAGTGTATTTTCTATACTAGGTTGGGTTGCACCTCTTTCCTTTCAAAACCCTAACTCCTATGTTGCAATACCACTTATAGGTGACACCATACAGTTAGGAATACATTGACAATTATTTGATTAATGGTTCCTATGCAACTCATAGGCTTTGTGTAATTGATTTCTTCTTCCAGAAGACATGGCATGTCTTGTGCAAATGGGAATGATCGATTAATTTTTCTGGGCAATGAATCTTGACCTTGTTAAGTATGTTGTCATGTTTCCACTGGATTTAAATATAGTTTCTACTTTCCAACATTATTTATCAAATGCTAAATTGATTATCCTTTTTTAGGGACAACCTATATTTTTTCTTAAACACTTTAAGTTAAGGTCATAGTGAGGGGATATCCCTATAGAAATATGCAAAGCTTGACTTATAAATGATTTGGTTAATTGTATTTTTGTGTCAAATATTCTAGTCTTTATTGGTTTCATTGGAGCTTATTAATTGTTTTGCTCACTAATTGATCTTGTTGTAGAAAAAACTGATAAGAAGTAGTTGTACTGAAAGTGGAAGGGGTAAAAGAGTTATATCTGTGTCGATGCTAAGACTTTCACTTTTCCAAACATATAGTGGCTCAGACATGTAAGAATCAATGTCCTATTCCCATGGAAGTTGTGAGAATTCACAAAGGCATTTTAGGTATGGAGCTTGTGTTTTTTGGGAGGCATTATATCGTGTAAAAGTAAGCTTTACACATTTACTTTCTTGTATGACTATTAGCAAGGGCATATTGCATTGAAATGTCTATGTGGCTTCTATTCTTTACTATGCGCATGTGTACAATTAGGTAAAAAAGTGTTTATAATGAATTACATGGTATTCTTAGTGTACAATAAGGTATTGTATTACACTATCATAGCACCATAAGGTCTTGTAAGCTTGTAATAAGTTATTTAATGTACTATGCATATATTTTATAAAAGTTTACATGAAAGAGAGACTTACTACAAAGTAATGCCATCATATAAAACCATTTTAAAAATGGTTTGTCTTTATATAATAACATATTAGTATAGCAATGATAAGGTACTTTATTACTCTCATATTTATCATATGGCATAATGCAATATCTTTATGCTCCACATCTGAATAGTATACTTATTTGTATGTGTCATATAAATAAAGTAAGCTTATCTATAAGTATATGATGAGGTATGTAGATACAATAGACTGCATGCATTTGTGCCTCTGGTTCATTAGCATCGATATGTATTTGGCTCGGTTATTGCTCTAGAAGCTAAAATGGGTGTTTTTTTTCTTAGTCAAGTATCCAATTAGGAGGTTGATGTGGCATATATGCATCTGTTCAGACAGTGTCAAAGGACCATATTAGGCATTCGGGGCTTTCAGGTTCACCTAAGTGGGTGTCGACCAATCTTTTTCTTTCTCTTGTGTAGGTGGAGGGTCATCCTCCTAGCTTTGAGTAGGATGATATATAGGTAACCTTAGATGATGTAGAGGGTGAAAAATAGGCATGGTTAACTGAGAAGACTTTCCGGATCTTGTATATGGAAAAGGTGCAAGACATGTGGAATAGACCATTCAATGAGTTTCAAACATGTGTAATGAGATGAAGGTGTCTTTTGATGACCTGAAAGAGATTAGATGTTGTTGGAATACTGGATAAGGGAACATATTGTTCTAGAAGGAATCAAGAACACATGAAATACTTCCCCATGGTTGAAGGTTGGGATTACATATGGTAGAGAATGAGATTTAGCCCATTAAGAGGTTAAGTAATGATGGGATTGAGAGGAATACCTTATTAGGTATAGAGGTAGTCTTTTGAGGTGCTTTAAGTTGTCATGTTTATAATCTTTTATCTATTTGCTTTGTATGTTTTTCATTTATTCTTGGGACTCCATTTCCTTTTTTGACTAGAAATACAATTCTATATTTTACTTGCTCTATTTGATATATAGACAACTTTTAGGATGACAATCATAAATATTATCCTTTACATTTTGTTTAAAATGTCCCATCATAATTGAGATATATTAATATTTTTTTCTTTTCATTCTTAAAGAAAAGTGAAATATGTGTTTTTCATCAATTGAATAGCCTCCTTATCTTTCATCGACCATGGTATAGATGTTCATGAGAATTTCATTAGTAGATAACATGTTTCACATTTATGATGCATATAGAAGAACACATATCTTACTGGATTGCTTTGCTGGGGGGAAATTTGGGGGTCTAAGACTAATGGATAATTACCCCTTAGTTTTTGCTATTAACTGATGTTTCTCATTTATAAACTTTAGACATGGATAGCCTCTCATTTAGTTAAACACTAAATAAATATGGACTTAATCAGGAAATTACTGCAGAATTTTCTCTCTTGCTTGTTATCTTAGGGTTTGAAGCATAATTATTTTCATATGAACAACACTTGTACTTACTCAGAATTCAATATGCTTCATTGATTTTGATATTTTTTGTGTTGATTATATCTTTGCAAATGCATTTAAATTGTGTGCATCTCTATGACATGAGTCTCCCCTCCATGACAGGAACTTGGTTGTCAAGGCTGAATTTGCTAGAAGTCGTACCTCATTAACTACTAAGAAGATGCTATGTCATCTTAAATCAGATTACAGTGTGTTTCTCATAGTGTAAATGAGATTATTTCAATCGAATGGTTTCACTTTGTTTCTATTCATACTAGAAAATGTGAAACCTAATACACACAAGCAATACTTTAGTCAGCTATGAGTAGGTTAGAGACCTAAAAATCATCGTATCTTCTTTTCCCAATTTTCTAATGTTTCTTCTAATAATGGTACTGTTGTCATTTCTTTAGCTATATTTGTAAAAAAAATCTAATTGTTTTAAATGTCACCTTCAGACTTGGCATTCCTTGTTTGTAGGTAATGACATTGAAAATCAATAACATATCATTGGCTGAGAGTGAGCATGACACATGGAGTTCAGTTCCATCTCATGTGAAATCTTATATAAAACTACAACTCAGAAATCATAGTCCCTAATAAAGTTGGGATCATCTACTAGGATGGTGTTGTAGGATTTGTGAATATGATTCCCACCAAGCCCAGGTTCTTATTGTCAAGTCAAGAGTCAACAATTTGCAGATTTGGGAACATTCACATGTGTACCTTTCCATTTTATCAAGGAAGATGGTCAAATGATGCATAAACTATTGTACTTAGCAAAGTGTTGTATGAAAGAGTTTATCTCACATGTTGTATATAATAAAAGAGGAAAGGTAAAATGTCCTCCCCATGTAATCTACATTTCATTATATACAAAAAAGATTGATATTCGAAATTTCTAATTTCAAAATGTGTGTTCCATTGCAAGTGATGTTCATTTAGAAATCCAGACAATCAACTGCAAATCATGGACAACCATGAGAATGACATCATACACAACAAGAATTCCACTATAGTGGCATTTTTTATAAGCCATTATACACAATAGGAACAGTTTCATACAACATCCTTATACACAATAGTGACATTTATATAAAAGCCAATCAATGTGATAGTGGCATTTGCATAAAAGCCAAATGATGTTATAGTGGTATTTATGTGGCATTTATTAAAAGTCATTAAAATTGAATGTTTAGTGGCATTTACAACTTATGCCACTATCTCTCTAGTGGCATTGGTACTAGAGGCATTTATTTAAGTGTCAACAAATGCCCCTAAATAATTTTAGTGGCATTTATATTTTTATACCAACATTTATCAAATGCCACTAACGATCATGTTTGTTGTAGTGCCTCTAGGATTTCTTAACCTTGCACCTTCATTATAAGAGATATAATGCATTACCACCAAAGCACTTACCTATCCAATACAAAGAGTCTTCAACCTTACAAATGATTTACCCACTTTGCAAAGAGTCTTCCACCTTCTTCCAAGGACTTACCTACTCTTGCACAAGTCTTCAGCCTTGCAGGGATTACCCACTCTTCTTGGATCTTCCGCCTTTGACTTCACCTTCACTCGGAGAAGCTTCCACCAATGACTTACCCACTTGAGAAAGGAGTCTTTTGCCTTCACCAAGGGCTTACCCACTCTAGCTCCAAGTCTTCAGCCTTGATCTTCACCAAGGGACTCCTTCCCTTGTTCTTCTTCACCTCTCTTAGACAAGAGAGAGAACCTTCATCTTCATGGTTGAAAAGAGAGAAAGGGAGGTGGTGGAAGTGAGAGCCTCACAAGATATACATGTAGGACTAGCTCTCTTACAAATCTCCTACTCACTCTAATGGATGTAGCAAGTGATTAAGCTTAGAGAGAGAGGAGGTTGTAAGAAGCACTCAACTATAGAATAGGAACCTCACATAGAGTTTTGCAATGAATGCTCAACCTTGTAATGAAGCCCAAGGGGTCCTATTTATAGCTGGGGATGCCTTTTATCCTTTGGGAACACTTGAGAACGAAAACTAACCGTTTTGTGGCTTGAACCGGATATATTTTCACTTGTTGCAACTCCACAACGGCTACAAGCACTTTTCTACACTTATCCGTACAGTGCAATCAGGCGAGTTTCTATAAGGATAACTAGACCGATAGAGTAAAAGACAAAGCCGATATTCAGACCATCGGTCGAGTTTGTCTTGGGGAAACTCGACCGACTAATGAAAATGAATTGGTCTGGTACTCCATCGGTCGAGTTCTATGTAACCACAACTCGATCAATCAAAAGTCATTTTCAAGATCCAATCAGGATCGATCGAGTTTGCACCTCACATAACTCGACCGATTAATAGCCTGATATGAATTTTGGAAAATGGATTTTGAGTGCTTAAACATTCGATCTAAGTGCTTCTGGTTTTTTCTAAGCTTAATGACAAGTCATACAATCATTACAAGTGATTTACAACATGATTCTAATAGATTTACATCATATTACAAAAACGTGCACTTGTATTGACTTTGACTTGTCTTTTCTCCAATTTGAGATCCGCAAGTTAGGGCATTTGGAGTGTGTCTATACCTAATCTAAAATCACTCAAGTAGAGACATTAGACACCAATATGTGGAATGGTTAGTCATCATCAAAACACGAGTTTAGTCAATTTAGACGTGAGTCAACATTGACCTAATTGACCTTGAGTCAACATTCTCCCCCTTTTTGAAGATGACAAACCATTCCATAAATGTATTGAAAGCATTTAAGTAAGGTCATACCTTTGGAGAAACCTAGGGGTTTCAATAGGATTGATCTCATATGCTCCCCCTCAATTGATGTTATTTCTCCTGCATGGTTAGCTTTCATAACATTTATAGAATACTTTGTCTTCTATTCATATGTGTTCTACACATATATGTCTTCTCCCATTTTACCTTCCCCCCCTTACATGGACATACTTTCTCATCTTCATGTAAGACATGCCTTCTTCCTCTTTTGTCAAAATAAGACATACCTTTCTCCCCCTTTGTCATTTCAAAAAGTGGGGTTATGAAGAAAATAAGAAACATCACTTGTTAAAGAGAAAGGAGATAACACAAATATATATAAGGAGAGTAGAAGAGCGCATATAGGGGTTTGTCCAAGTATAGAAAGAAAAGCAAGTTAAGGCATATACTTGAACAACCCAAAATGCAAGATAAAGTGCTACAGAAAAACAATAAAACATAATTTTGACCCTCAAGATGATGGATTTTGACTAAAAACCACCATCAGAGCTCATCGTGAAGCAATGAGCCTTTCTTAGAAAGTTGTTTCTGCATAAAAAATACTAGTCTTGCACCAAAAACTGAAACTGGAGCAAAACTTCATAAAATCCAAAAATACTCCAATTTCTACATATAATGTAGATCTATGTGCCCTGCATCACAATGTTATGCAATCAACTCAAGATAGTATATATGAAATTCAAGGAACAAGCTTGTGCATGTATGAGACAAGATACAAACATAGCATATAGTAAAATACCACTAGATGAGCAACTCTTATCAATTATAAACAAGGTTAGAACTACGTGTATATGAACTACTATTAGATGATATCACAAGTTAGGACTACTATTAAGATCTAGATCATAGCAAGAGATACCAAAAGATACACAATAGAAAGCAAACTATGAGTAGATGTATAGATATATCCAAACAAAGAGATATGCAATTTTAGAAGCATGAAAGGATATAACTCACATACAAATACACATCCTTACCAAAAGATGATTACCACTAAGAACCTCAAGGTTGTATCAAAACAAGATATACACCTAGATAGATGTAGCAAGTTAGAGCACAACAGAAGCAATTTAAGACACAACAAAGAGATCCAAAGAGATCATCATCAAAGCCTGCAAAACAACTCAAAGCCAGTAATTGCAAGATATATATATACCAATTTAGAGAAATTTGAGAGATAGAGTTGTAAGAAAGATAGGCAATTTATAACATGGCAATATGCATATATAAAGGTACCAAAGGAGTGCCAAAGAATAAGGCTATTGGTTGAGAAAATCATGTTGAGAGGGACATTCTCATTCAATAAGCCAAATGTATATTCTGTGCACAGAGTTATCGGTCAAGTTTCGTGCATTGACAACTCAACCGATGACAGCTGCTAGCAACACCCATTGGTGCCTATCGTTCGAGTTTCAAACAAGGCAAACTCGACCGACATATCAGCTGTCAAAAAGCACATATACTTCATAAAAAAATATTTAAAGGCATGCTAAACATATAAATCATATCCAAACATGTCTAAGCAAGTTAGTAATGCACTATAGAAGGATTAGAAACAATTTTTGAGTAAGAGTATGAAGAGAAACACAAATTACCACTTTTGACTCAAAAACCATATGTATAGTGCACACTAACTTGAAAAAAACAAGTTAGAAATGGTTATAAGTAAGAAAACATTACCTTTATTCTTACCATTCCTTTTTCCATTTGTTGTCACCCTCTACACATCTCACCTTTCTTCTTTCATGTGGATTGAGAAGTCAATTTGCAATTCAATAGCTCAAGTCAATCCATTTGCAAGTACCTACAAGAAGAAAGATAAAATGGTCCTCAATCATGTTTTTGGGTCCATAGGTGTTAACTTAGCAACCAAATACCTAGTTCTCTTGGGTGCTTTCCTAAAAGGACAACAATTAGAATAATGACCAAAATCATTGCAATAGTTGCATGTGCCCATAGTCTTGGAACTAGAGGATTCTCCATGGAATATTGGAGGTCATTTACCTTTGTTGTTCCCTTGACTACTATCATATCCTAAACCATGTCTACCAATTTGTTTAGTAGTATGGTGTAGGATATCATTAAGGCTCTTCTTAACCACTAATAATCTTTGCAAAGAAAATCTCAAACTGTCATTATCATGCATAAGAGAAGTAATAGTAGAAGACAAATTATTGATATTATCTCTAGCATGCAAAATATCATTTTCTAAGAAAAGAGCTTTAGTTAAATAAGAATCTCTATTAGTGTGAAGAGAAGCCACATCATTCTCTCTATTAGTAGAACTAGAACAAAATTAATTCACATTGATTTTAGCAAGCAAGGAGGCATTTTCTATTTCTAATTCTTGCAAAATAAAATCTTTGTCCTTGTTTTCAGATTTAAGAACATCAATATCATGCATGAGAGAATCAAAAATTAAAGTATGCTCTTCATTAGAACTAAACATGAGAGGTTGATCTTCTAGAAATCTAATCTTATCAAGAAAACTAGCATTTTCAAGTTTTAGAGAATCTATTTTACTAAGACAATCATTTTTATCATCAAGCAAGTAAGAATTAGCATGCCCAAGATCATCTAGTTCTACATGCAAATTATCAACAATTCTAGTAAGCTTTTTCCTTTTCATTTTAGAAGAATTAAGAGAGGCACAAATATCATGAATAATTGCAATCAAAGATTCTTTATCTAAAGAGTTTAGATTTACCTCACTTGAGTCCTTACTTGTAGAAGCTATAAGAGAAAAATGGCATTCTCCTTCATCACTAGAGCTTGAACTTGATCCTTCACTTGAATCTTCGCTTGAGCTTGAGTCGGAGGAGCCACTTGAGCTTGAGTGTCATTTCTCCTTCTTCTTGTGAAGATGGGTCTTTTTGCCTTGTGGGCAATCTTCCTTGTAGTGACCCTTCTTTCCACATGTGAAGCATCGGATGGAGGAGGACTTGACTTTATAGAATCTACCCTTAGAGTACATGGCATCTTCTTCAACTTGAGAGGATGGAGAGGCTTGATCAACAATAGCCTTGATTTGAGCCTTCATTTCAGCCTTCTTCATTCTCTTGAGTTCTTTCTCTTCTTGTCTTTCTACTTCCGCCCTCTTGTCAAGTGTAGCTTCATGTGCTTGTAGATTTCCAATGAGCTTTTCAATAGAAATATCCCTAAGAGACATTGCTTCTTCAATGGAAGTCACCTTGGGTTCCCACCTCTTGGGAAAAGTTCTAAGGATCTTTGAGTTGATCTCTCCACTAGACATAGGATGACCTAGAACCGCAAGACCATTCAAAATGGTGTTGATCCTTGAGTACATGTTGGCTATACTCTCCTCCTTTCCTATCTTGAAGTTCTCAAGCAGCCCTTTGAGCATGTAGACTTTGCTTTCCTTTACTTGATCTATCCCTTCATAAGTGATGCAAAGCTTTCTCCATACCTCATAGGTTGTTTCACATGAAAAAATATGGTTGAACTCGGTGGGGGTCATGGAGGCATATAGGATGTGAATGGCTATAGCATTCAAGGTGGATTTCTTCAAGGTAGCTTCATCCCACTCTTCAATCTTTATCTTTGTTAGCATGTATGGGTTGTTCACCATTTGTCACATCTCAAAACTTGATCCTTGGATGTAGAATTGAAGCCTTCTTCTCCAATGGAGGAAATTGCTCCCATCAAAGATTGGTAGGATGATCAAGTATCTCCCTCCTTGATAGTCACCCATATTCTTTTACTTGTTGAAGTATGCTTGTAGAAAACCCGCTCTGATACCAATTGTTGGAACCTAGGTGGGTGATTGGATGCTCTAGAGGGGGGGTGAATAGATCTGAATGCACTTAAACAAAATTCATTAGACCTTCAAGATATATCACAAGATAAGGTTGCTAAATAGGTAATTTGAGTGCAACTAAAACATGCATAGCAAGGATGAGAGAGATTGAGAAAACACAAGAGGACAAGCTATTTAGAGTGGTTCCTCACTTCAAACTAGAAGTGAGTCAGTCCACTTACCTAGAGAGGTCAACCTCTAGGATTTCTTAACCTTGCACCTTCATTATATTCATTATAAGAGATACAATGCATTACCACCAAAGGACTTACCTATCCAATACAAAGAGTCTTCAACCTTACCAATGACTTACCCACTTTGCAAGGAGTCTCCCACCTTCTTCCAAAGACTTACCTACTCTTGCACAAGTCTTCAGCCTTACAGGGATTACCCACTCTTATTGGATCTTCCGCCTTTGACTTTACCTTCACTCGGAGAAGCTTCCACCAAGGACTTACCCACTTGAGCAAGGAGTCTTCTGCCTTCACCAAGGGGTTACCCACTCTAGCTCCAAGTCTTCAGCCTTGATCTTCACCAAGGGACTCCTTCCCTTGTTCTTCTTCACCTCTCTTGGACAAGAGAGAGAACCTTCATCTTCATGGTTGAAAAGAGAGAAAGGGAGGTTGTGGAAGTGAGAGCCTCACAAGATATACATGTAGGACTAGCTCTCTTACAAATCTCCTACTCATTCTAATGGATGTAGCAAGTGATTAAGCTTAGAGAGAGAGAGGAGGTTGTAGGAAGCACTCAACTATAGAATAGGAACCTCACATAGAGTTTTGCAATGAACGCTCAACTTTAGAATGTAGCCCAAGGGGTCCTATTTATAGCTGGGGATGCCTCTTAGCCTTTGGGAACACTTGAGAACAAAAACTATTCATTTTGTGGCTTGCAACAGATATATTTTCACTTGTTGCAACTCCACAACGGCTAGAAGCACTTTTCTACACTTTTCCATACAGTGCAATCGGTCGAGTTTCTATAAGGGTAACTCGACCGATAGAGTAAAAGACAAAGCCAATATTTAGACCATCGGTTGAGTTTGTCCTGGGGAAACTCGACCGACGAATGAAAATCAAATTGGTCCGGTACTCCATCGGTCGAGTTCTATGTAACCACAACTCGACCGATCAAAAGTCATTTTCAAGATCCAATCAGGATCGGTTGAGTTTGCACCTCACATAACTCGACCGATGAACAACCTGATATGAATTTTGGAAAATGGCTTTTGAGTGCTTAAACATTCGATATAAGTGCTCCTAATTTTTTCTAAGTGTAATTACAAGTCATACAATCATTACAAGTGATTTACAACATGATTCTAATAGATTTACATCATATTACAAAAACGTGCACTTGTATTGAATTTGACTTGTCTTTTCTCCAATTTGAGATGCGCAAGTTAAGGCATTTGGAGTGTGTCTATACCTAATCTGAAATCACTCAAGTAGAGACATTAGACACCAATATGTGGAATGGTTAGTCATCATCAAAACACGGGTTTAGTCAATTTAGACGTGAGTCAACATTGACCTAATTGACCTTGAGTCAACATTCTCCCCCTTTTTGAAGATGACAAACCATTCCATAAATGTATTGAAAGCATTTAAGTAAGGTCATACCTTTGGAGAAACCTAGGGGTTTCTATAGGATTGATCTCATATGCTCCCCCTCAATTGATGTTATTTCTCCTACATGGTTAGCTTTCATAACATTTATAGAATACTATGTCTTCTACTCATATATGTTCTACACATATATGTCTTCTCCCATTTTACTTTCTCCCCCTTACATGGACATACTTTCTCCTCTTCATGTAAGACATGCCTTCTTCCTCTTTTGTCAAAAGAAGACATACCTTTCTCCCCCTTTGTCATTTCAAAAAGTGGGGTTATGAAGAAAATAAGAAACATCACTTGTTAAACAGAAAGGAGATAACACAAATATATATAAGGAGAGTATAAGAGCACAGATAGGGGCTTTTCCAAGAATAGAAATAAAAGCAAGTTAAGGCACATACTTGAACAACCCAAAATGCAAGATAAAGTGCTGCAGAAAAATAATAAAACATAATTTTGACCCTCAAGATGACGGATTTTGAATAAAAACCATCATAGCTCATCGTGAAGCAATGAGTCTTTCTTAGAAGGTTGTTTCTGCATAAAAAACACTAGTCTTGCACCAAAAACTAAAACAGGAGCAAAACTACATAAAATCCAAAAATACTCCAATTTCTACATATAATGTAGATCTATGTGCCCTGAATCACAATGTTATGCAATCAACTCAAGATAGTATATATGCAATTCAATGAACATTCTTGAGCATGTATGAGACAAGATACAAGCATAGCATATAGTGAAATACCACTAGATGAGAAACTCTTACCAATTATAAACAAGGTTAGAACTATGTGTATATGAACTACTAGTAGATGTTATCACAAGTTCGAACTACTAGTAGGATCTAGATAATAGCAAGAGATACCAAAAGATACACAAGATAAAGCAAGCTATGAGTAGATGTAGAGATATATCCAAACAAAGAGATATGCAATTTTAGAAGCATGAAAGGATATAACTCACATACAAATATTCTATGGTGTTAAGCACCTATCAAACAATGGTCAATTTTAGGGTTTAAAGCTGATTTCTTCTATAAACCATGACCCGATGATGGTACCATTGCAACAACCCTATAGTGTCGTCTTCATAACAACTCATGGTCGTGATCAAGGGTGTCAAATGATGGTTACAACCTATGGTCACCCCCTTAGGTCAAGTTTTGGATCAATTAGAAGTATAATGATCAACCATTAAGTACCTTACTGATGATATCTATCAATGATGATATCAGCTTTATATTTGATGTTGATTAATGAATATAGTGTTGATCTAGCAACCTATAGTGATTTAATGATCACTAATGATGGTGTATCAGGTCTCTACAATCTATGGTGAGTTAATCATATAGTTTTAGCATCAATTAAGCCTTAGACCAATGGTTTCTTGGGTCACTTGATGCAATCGTCAAACCTATACTATAATTGATGGTTTTAATATATGAACTTGACCCAATGGTCAAGATCTAATGTTTATTCATCCAATAAAGTGTAATGTTGGATAATGTAATATGTTGGTCTTAATAATTGGATTTAGATGGTTTCCTTTATATGATCAACTTAAGGAGCTTACTTGTTGACAATGGATGGCTTGTTTTAACTGAACAGACAATTGTGGGTTTTACCCTACTCTCAATGGAACTGTTTGTGTTGTTAATCAAGGGATCTCTAGGGTTAGATGGTGAATCTCTCTTGAGAACAAATCAAGGAATTCATAGGTGGTTTATCTAAGGTGTTTACTTATGTAAATAACCAATGGTATTACCTTTTAAACATCCAATGGTTCTGGGTGACATTGTGGTATGGTGATATGGGTTGAATGATGATGGAACAAATGGAGGGTTATTCTTAATAAGGTAGTATTACCTATTCACTCATATGAATAGAAGGGATGATAATCATAATGTGTTGATATGTAACCCTAATGAGGTATAGCTTGTTATACCTAGCTTTAATATAACTAAATGATGGTTATTGGGTATGAATAGTCCTTGAATGACTAATACAATCATGGAGTATTCTCTTACTGTTGTTGAAACCCTAGTATGCTATAACCTGATGGTTACACCTTGATTTATGTGTGGTTTCATACTTGAGAATGGTATGGAATGTGATGATGATGCTTCACCTTATGCATCCATGATCCAATGGGGATGTCATGAGTTAGGGTTTGGGTATGAGTGTTGATGGGTGACATTAATATAATTTATCTTGTGAACCTAACTCTAATGCAAATAGATAAATATGAGTATTCATGCTTAACATTCTTATATGATGGAATGATGGTGGAATAACCTCCTTACTATGATCATAGCCTTGATATGTTAATTGGTGGTTATCATAGCTACATATGGTTGATACTTTCTTATGCTAAACATGTGTGTAATGAATATGATGAGAGTTAATCATATCTAGATTCCTTGCATGTTGATGTATTAAAGGAATGTTCTTAATGTTAATATAGCCCTGCTATGATTGTTTATGAATATCTCCTAGCTCATTAATGCAATATTGTGTTGATCTGGTGTATTATATGTAAGTAATGTTGTTGAGCCTTGTTATAAGGCATGAAAAGATAATGATGATCTTATAGGGATAGTATGATGGTCTTAATGGCCTTCGGGCATGGTTGAGCCCTGAATGAGGTGCAATCCTCTTGTGAAAAGGATTTATATTTTGTGATAGTATGATGACTAGTGTAGCCTCATGAATGGCAAGTAAGTAGTACCATGTGATGATGAGATGAAAAATTATGTTTCACACATTTTATATCTTTTGAAGTTGTGATATTTATATGCTTGTTAGAAGTGAATTATGGTTTGTATGTCCAGTTGTTTGATGCAGCCTTAACGCACCCAATTGACATAACTAATCAAGTAAAACTCTAATGATGTAGTACCTTGTGCCATAGATCCATCTGAGTGTCAGAACTTGCCAGATGATGATACGAGTATTCCTAAGGGAAACTCGGAGCGCATACTGATGAGTATGTGGGGTGCTTGTCATCCTAAATTCAAGTGTTTAGGGAAGATGACTACGGTCATACCTAGCCCTTAGTTTGAGAATGACTACGGTCGTGTCTCGGTGATTATATATGTGATGAGATTGGAGGACAATTGCGGTTGTACCTCAGATGGTAGGGTATGCATGCCCACCTCCTTGCACTAGTGTTATGACATGTACCAAGGATAGACTAGGCTATTAGCAGCGTGATCTTATGTGTCGTTGTGGCGGACCCATACTGATCGGGGGCAGAGAAGATCTTAGGAGTCCGGCTCTTCCTAGATCTTGTATGTCACTGATTTCGACTTAGCTGTGGTCAGTTGATTTTGAGTGGTATCCTCAAATTCCTCAGGGCATAATAAAAGATGTAATACAACCGTATAACATATCTGTTTGGGGTTATACATGACGCTTCACATTAGATGATAACCCTTGTTTCTTATCTTTACATAAAGATGATGCTTACTGCAATTAAGAGATAGTAGATATACTAATGTTGTGGATATGCTTAAGATTGTTCATGTGTACATACAATATCCATGTTTATGTTGACAACTATACTGCTACTACTGATTATAATCATGATGTTGGATATCTCATGTTGTTAGTTACGTTTAGTATGCCAGCCATGCCTTTGTAACTAGAGATGCATATACTTATAATCATACTTATCCAGATGGTTGTGCTTATGTTGTTAGCTCTTCTTCTGATATTGATATGTTCAACCAATTAGACATGCTCATGTTGTTAGCTATGCTATGTTACTATACTTGCTCATGATACTAGATATGCATATGCTACTGAATTGCTTATATTGTCAACAAGATAAAGAATGATAGTCTGGCTAATGATGATAGTTATTATCTGCTCATTTATGTATTTTGTTAATCATCAGTACTACTGATCTTATTTGTTATATCTGATTAAACTTCTTAACTATTTAATTATTTAAAAATGTTGTACTCAATAAACGTTGTTGGAGGTTATATCTCTTGCTGGGACATGGGTCTCACCCTTGTGGTTCGCCACATTTTCTTAGGTAATCAGAAGTGATAAAAACAAACATGTGGCAGAAAAGAGGAGCTATAGTAATGAATCTTTGATAAAGTTGATTAGATGTCTAGTGTGTCCTAGAGTCATCCCTGTACTCTCAGGTCCGGGCAAGAAAAATTTGTATATGGTGTTTCAAACAAATAGAACTTTTGTTAGCATATTAATGTTTGTTTGTGTGGCATATATGAATATTGTTCTCATATGTATATATGTTTTGTCTAAGGCAATAGAACATTTGTATCAAATTCTTGGCCTAGTATAGATAAAATAAAGATATTGGGGTCTTATGCAAATGTTTCTGAGTAGGTGCTGATGTTGAAATTGGTTTTAATTTACCCATATTTTTTGATATATGATGAAATAGTGATTGATTGTGTTTTATGTTTTGAGTAATCTCGTTTAGTGTAACGGGTTCTCACACGTCAGTATCAGAGATTTAGGTTCACTAAGTTTACAGGGACACTACGACTTAAGACTAGGATGATGTCTAAGTTAGGAACGTGACACAAAAACATGGTGCATACTGCCTAATCCCAGTACTTGGATGCCCTGGCCAGGTATTCAATTATTGAAGAAAGGTAAGTATGGAACTCTTAGATTGTTATCTTTATGATTACTATGATCAAGTAGTCATTTTGAGACAATCTAAAGAACATAACAAATAACAAATCATGGTGTGAATATCTCAATCCTATCTTAAAGAAGATGGGAATTGCATCATAATCTATCAAAACTTGAATGTTTGATAACTATAAGATAAAGATACAACACCATGAAATCTAAATCTGAATACAAATAAGGAAAAGAGGAGTGCTTGAATATGTGATTCAAGAAGAAAATAAAGTAAAAGATAGATAAGTCTATGCTTAAAAAGTGATTCAAGGTATGAAATCCACATAAGATGGAGAGAACTCCAATGATAAGTATATAATGAGAAGATAAATGAGAAAAATGACAAAGGAATAAGGTGGAACCTGAGTTAATCTCAGACCAACCTATGTGTGTAAGAAAGTGTTAATGAAAAATAAGCTTGGCGTTTGAAAGAAATTAAGACAGATGATCCATGTTTAATGAAGAAAATGTGGAATATGATAAATTACATGTTGATAAGTGGTTGAAAAACATAATAAAATAAGAAGACATACCCAAGTGGGATAAATAGTCATAAAGGAAGGAGTAATGAGTTATGTTAATCATGATGATTCCTATGCTAATGGCAAGGAACTCGAAATGAAAAAGGTAAAATGATACATAAGAAGTTGTAACATGTATAATGAAAATCGAATTGGTTACCTTTTTGCTAGTGACCTTGAACAATGTTGATATGATGTGGAAAGTGTGTTTCCCTTTGTGTCTTTCCTTTCTAGGGCACAACTTTCAAGTGGATCATTACCACTTGGTATGTGTGGATTCATTGTAAACATGAGGGTGGGTAGCTTATTATAGCATAAGGTTGTTTGGACTATGGTTCCAAGATCATAAAGTTTGTGATGAGTTTGCTTTTGAGCCTTCCAATAATTTGGGAGACTCCTCTTATATGTTTTGAAATTTATTATGTTGGTAAAAGTAGATGATATAATGATGTGAGTTCCTTATAGCACATGAGGTGGATACCAAGGTAATGAATCTTAGTATCTAAGATGTGTCAATAGTATGGTAAGTATGTGAAGGTTGGAGATGTTTATTAAATGAACATTACAAGTATTCCTCTCCCTTAGAGAGAGAGAGTTGATGATGACCCTTTAAATGTTGTTAGGAAGGAAAAACAAAAGTGATTCTATAATGTTGTGTATGGTTTAGTGATAGATGGACAAGACCACTATCAAGGATAGAAGTTTTATTGGTCAATAGATATGTGATACCATGTTCCTTTAAAATAAACCTATGATCAAATATCAATGCATAAGATTTAGATTGGATGACATAATTCACATGACCATGATGAGTTTAGTGTTATGTCCTATAGACTAACCAATGTACAAATAGAATTTATGAATATGAGGAATAGAGTGTTCCAGACATGTCATACAAGTTATATCAAGCTTTGAATGATGACATGTCAAACTATTTCAAATATGGTCAAAAGTATGATCAATATTTCTTCAAAAACCTTAGGGTTGCCGAAGTAGCAATAGTTATGAGACAAGTTGAACAAGAGTGAGTTGGGGGTTTAATAGGGTATCCTCTAACAGTTATGATACCTCTGGTAAGTATGTTATGTGAGTCCTGATAAGATGAAGACAATGTCATTGCTCCACCCCTAACAAGGTCAATCAGGAAGTTATATTTGTTAACAGTTATATACAAGTGTATGATTCTTCAACCAAATAGATGGTCAGTCCACCATTGATATGATTGGAGAATCCTCTAAAAACATATTCCTCATAATTTCTTGAAAACTAGGGAGTTCCTACATGGTTGATTGAGTTGTTGATTACAACAACCATTAAAGGAGCATAGAGATGAAACCTTGTAAAGTTGCAAATGATAATAGATACCTGATGTTTTATGTTTGGTAAGATCCAGTGAGTGTGGCCTCTGAGTGATGTGTGATACAACATATAGAATAGTTCAAGACGACAATTGAGTCCCAAAGTTGAAAGTTACTATTAGATTTGTACAGGTGGCACAACAAGTTTTTATGTTCCATATTTGCAAATGTCTTATTTTGTGGGGATTTTTGTGATGACCCAAGATGAGATATGTATGAATGATGTGAAATCGCCATGATATTCAAGTAACCATGTGAAGGTAATAGGATGAGGTTCAGAGGAAGTACCCATCTTTGTTTACCTTGGATTTCGGGGGCGAAATCCCTGTTAGGGGCTTATAGTTGTAAGGCCCCTAAACTTGCTTAATGAGTTGAACAAGCTTAATTATCATAATTGAATGCTTATAACCCTAATATAACCTTGTTATATTCTTTGAAATCATAAGACAAGCTTAAATTTCAAATTTGGTCCAATTTGGACATTGTTTGAGCAAGTTATGCAATTTTATGCACATTTTGGACTTTTCTACAATTTACCCAATTGAGAGGTTTTCTTTGCAATTTATCACTTGCATTATGTTCCTTATATATTCTATCATAATTATTGAGCTTTTTGATCTATGGGGCTCCTATTTAAACCTTGTTTTGAAGGTGTTTGCTCCAAGGGTATTTTAGGGTTTTCCCCTTCACGGATGAGCTACCTTTAGTAGCTATCAACTAATGAATTATTTGATTGGCAGGGAAATTCGACAAAGGAAATATAAACAGGTCTATACACATGGTGGGGGAGATTCTTGTGTGTGTGCTTGTATATTCTTAATAAATTAAGGCCATGGACACTTGGATAGATACTAGAACTTCAACTTTTTCCTTTTCTTTATCTTAAAGTGCCATATACTTATCCCCAAGCACAAAAATGAGCCATTTTCTCTCCACCACCTCCCTCCTTATCCCAACCTCTCCCTCTGTTCAGCTGTGAATTTTGCTGCCCAAGGAAGAAGAAAGTGCAGATCTTCTTGGAGAAAGGCTCTAAGGTTGAAATTGACTTCATTTTAGGGTTGAAAAAGCTTCCTTCTAGTGATCTTGACCTAAAAGTATAAGCATTCCCTTCTTTCCTCCATCTATTTCTTTGTTATCCTTCCTCCTAGATTTATCTAGGTCTGAACCTTGATGTTCCATGGTAAAAATTGCTCTAAAGCTCTAAAACCCTACCTTTCTTGCTCCTTATGCTTAGGGTTTGCTCATTTGATGAAGAAAGGTGCTAGATGGACGAATTCATAGCTTACTATTGGATTTTCTACCCTACCTGCTAGAGATTTATTCTGAGTGGGGTTTTATCTTCTCATTATAGGCAAGTTTTATAACTTGCTCCACGTTTATTGCTTACCATAAGCTTTCTAGATCATGTTCTTGCTTGAAAATGATGATTCATGAACCAAAAAGCTATGCTTGACTTGGTTTTTGATTTTTATAATGTTCCCTATTCTGATTTCAGTTCTAGATGAGCATGTGATCATGTTTACATTATTAATAAGATATAATTGGACTTGGATCAGGTTGGTTTGACAACATATGATGCTAAGAACCTATCAAACAATGGTCAATTTTTAGGGTTTAAAGCTGATTTCTTCTATAAACCATGACCCGATGATGGTACCATTGTAACAACCCTATGGTGTTGTATTCATAATAACTCATGGTCATGATCAAGGGTGTCAAATGATGGTGACAACCTATGGTCACCCCCTTATTTCAGGTTTTGGATCAATTAGAAGTATAATGATCAACCATTAAGTACCCTACTGATGATATCAATCAATGATGACATCAACTTAATATTTGATGTTGATTAATGAATATAGTGTTGATCTAACAACCTATAGTGATTTAATGATCACTAATGATGGTGGATCAAGTCTCTACAATCTATGGTGAGTTAATCATATAGTTTTAGCATAAATTAAGCCTTAGACCAATGGTTTCTTGGGTCACTTGATGTAATGGTCGAACCTATACTGTAATTGATGGTTTTAATATATGAACTTGACCCAATGGTCAAGATCTAATGTTTATTCCTCCAATAAAGTTTAATGATAGATAATGCAATATGTTGGTCCTAATAATGGGATTTAGATGGTTTCCTTTATATGAACAACTTAAGGAGCTTACTTGTTGACAATGGATGGCTTGTTTTAACTGAACAGTCGATTGTGGGTTTTACCCTACTCTCAATGGAAATTTTTGTGATGTTAATCAAGGGATGTCTAGGGTTATATGGTGACTCTCTCTAGAGAACAAATCAAGGACTTCATAGTAGGTTTATCTAATATGTTTACTTATGTAAACAAACAATGGTCTTACCTTTTAAACATCCAATGGTTCTGGGTGACATTGTGGTATGGTGATATGGGTTGAATGATGATGGAAGAAATGGATGGTTATTCTTAATAAGGTAGTCTTATCTATTCACTCATATGAATAGAATGGATGATAACCATATTGTGTTGATATGTAACCATAATGAGGTATAGCTTGTTATACCTAGCTTTAATATAACTAAATGATGGTAATTTAGTATGAATAGTCCTTGAATGACTAATACAATCATGGAGTATTCTGTTACTGTTGTTGAAACCCTAGTATGATATAACCCGATGGTTACACCTTGATTTATGTGTGGGTTCATACTTGAGAATGGTATGGAATGTGATGGTGATGCTTCACCTTATGCACCCATGATCCAATGGGGATGTCGTGAGTTAGGGTTTGGGTATGAGTGTTGATTAGTAACATTAATATAAGTTATCTTGTGAACCTAACTCTAATACAAATAGATAAAGATGAGTATTCATGTTTAACATTCTTATATGATGGAATGATGGTGGAATAACCTCCTTACTATGATCATAACCTTGATATGTTAATTGGTGGTTATCATAGCCACATGGTTGATACTTTCTTAAGATAAACATGTGCATAATGAATATGATGAGAGTTAATCATATCTAGATTCCTTGCATGTTGATGTAATAAAGGAATGTTCTTAATGTTAATATAACCCTTCTATGATTGTTTATGTATATCTCCTAACTCATTAATGCAATATTGTGTTTATCTGGTGTATTATATGTAAGTAATGTTGTTGAGTCTTGTTATAAGGCATGCAAAGATAATGATGATCTTACAAGGATAGTATGACGGTCTTAATGGCCTTTGGGCATGGTTGAGCCCTGAATGAGGTGTAATCTTCTTGTGTTGATAAGGGTTGATACCATGTGATATTGTGAAAAGGATTTATATCTTAAGATAGTATGATGACTTGTGTAGCCTCATGAATGGCAAGTAAATAGTACCATGTGATGATGAGATGAGAAATTATCTTTCACACATTTTATATCTTTTGAATATGTGATATTTATATGCTTGTTAGAAGTGAATTAGGGTTTGTATGTCCACTTTTTGATGCAGCCTTAGCTCACCCAATTAGCATAACTAATCAAGTGAAACTCTAATCATGTAGTGCCATGTGCCATAGATCCATCAGAATGTCAGAACTTGCCAGATGGTGATACGAGTATTCCTATGGGAAACCCAGAGTGCATATTGATGAGTATGTGGGGTGCTTCTCATCCTGAATTCAAGTGTTTAGGGAGGATGACTACGGTCATACCTAGCCCTTAGTTTGAGAATGACTGCGGTCATGTCTAGGTGATTATATATGTGATGAGATTGGAGGACAACTGTGGTTGTACCTCAGATGGTAGGGTATGTGTACCCACCTCCTTTCACTAGTGTTGTGACATGTACCAAGGATAGACTAGGTTGTTAGCAGTGTGACCTTATGTGTCACTGTGGTGGACCCGTACTGACCGAGGGCAGAGAAGATCTTAGGATTCTGACTCTTCCTAGATCTTGTATGACACTGATTTTGACTTAGCAGTGGTCAGTTGGATTTTAAGTGGTATCTTCAAATTCCTCAGGGCATAATAAAAGATGTAACACATTCGTATAGCATATCTATTTAGGGTTATACACGACGCTTGACATTGGATGATAACCCTTGTTTGTTATCTTTACATAAAGATGATGCTTAGTGCAATTAAGAGATAGTAGATATACTAATGTTGTGGATATGCTTAAGATTGTTGATGTGTACATACAGTAGCCATGTTTATGTTGATAACTATACTTCTACTACTGATTATAATCATGATGTTAGATATCTCATGTTGTTAGTTACGTTTAGCATGCCAGCCATGCCTTTGTAACTAGAGATGCATATATTGCTAATCATACTTATCCAGATAGTTGTGCTTATGTTGTTAGCTCTTTTTCTGATATTGATTCAACCAATTAGACATGCTCATGTTGTTAGCTATGCTATGTTACTATACTTGCTCATGATGCTAGATATGCATATGCTACTGAATTGCTTATATTGTCAACAAGATAAAGAATGATAGTCTGGCTAATGATGATAGTTATTATCTACTTATTTATGTATTTTGTTAATCATCAGTATTTCTGATCTTATTTGTTATATCTAATTAAACTTCTTGACTATTTAGTTATTTAAAAATGGTGTACCCAATAAATGTTGTTGGAGGTTATATCTCTTGTTGGGACATGGGTCTCACCCTTGTGGTTCGCCACATTTATTTTAGATAATCAGAAGTGACAAAAACAAACATGTGGAAGCAAAGAGGAGCTATAGTAATGAATCTTTGATAAAGTTGATTAGATGTCTAGTGTGTCCTAGAGTCGTCCCTGTAATGTCAGATTCGGGCAGGAAAGTTTGTATATGGTGTTTCAAACAAATAGAACTTTTGTTAGCATGTTAATGTTTGTTTGTGTGGCATATATGAATATTGTTCTCCTGTGTATATATGTTGTAGCTAAGGAAATAGAACATTTTTATCAAATTCTTGGCCTAGTATGGATAAAAGAAAGATGTTGGGGTCTTATGCAAATGTTTCCGAGCAGGTGCTGATGTTGAAATTGGTTTTAATTTACCCATATTTTTGGGTATGTGATTAATTAGTGATTGATTGTGTTTTATGTTTTGAGTAATCTCGTTTAGTGTAATGGGTTCTCATAGTATCGATGTCATGCATGTTGAGAAAAATGTTTGTGATAGCATCATTGGTACTCTGTTGAATACATTGGGTAAGACTAAAGATGGTATCAAATTCAGAGTGGACCTACGTGAAATGGAAATAAGGAAAAAATTAACATAAGTAGCTAGGAGTGATCGAAAAACATATTTACCTTCTGCTCATTACACGTTGTCTAGAAAGGAGAAGAAAACTTTTTGTGAGTGCTTGATTAATGTTAAGGTACCACAGAGATACTCTTCCTATATCCATAGACCGGTATCAATGAAAGATTTAAAGCTGATAGGTCTTAAATCTCATGATTGTCATAGTCTAATCCTACAAATATTTCTTGTGGGAATTCGATCTATGTTGTCGAAACATTTAAGGTTTTCAATCATTAGACTTTATGTAACACCCCAACGTACCACTAGCAAGACTACTCAAAACGAAATGCAAAATTATCACTAACACCCAGATTACCATAAAATAAGATAAATTAAAATTGATATCACATATCCACCTCAAGTGGAACATATTTCATATGATTCCATAAAATCCACATGTATATATATACCCCATGCCAAAAGATTGTTACATACACTAGTCACTGGCTCACTGGCTACAACATGTTACAATTGATAACCTGCTCGCATGCACACATGCTATATTTGTACAACAATGGCACATGGCCAAAAACCTCATATCGATATACAAAACCACAAAAACCTCCTCAAGGACCTAAGAGTACATGGATGACATATAGGACTCTACTATAAAACACTAGCAACATATCCAACCTTCAACAACTACTGCTCCTCTTACCGCTCAGCCTCAACAACATGATCTCTACCTCTTCATGCATGACCACCTAAAAGATGTGGAAACCCACAAGGTGAGACCAAACATCTGATCAAGAGATATAACTCTCCTCCAATGTCTACTATAAGCACATGTAGATTAAAGTAGATAAACAACATTATTATCACATTGAGCAGATTCAGCTAAATGATATGTATTAAGCTAATAATACATATTAAGCAAATTAGGTAGTTACCACTAAGTAGTGGAACAATTAGTATTTGAAAAAAGGAATATGAAGAACATGTATAACAGTTAGATCTTACTGAATTATAATTCAAGAAATCAGTATGAGAGATAGGGCAAAGGATCATCCAATGTGAGATGTATTTCAACCCTAAGCAAGTATACTACACGACTGTATTGCATCTTTTATTATACCCTGAGGAAATGAAGTATACCACTCATGCTTCAACTGACCATTGCTAATTCAAAATCGGTGCCATACAAGATCAATAGAAAGGCCAAAATCCATGATCTCTCCACACCCTCAGTCAGTCCGAGTCCACCGTAGTGACATATCAAGTCCAACTACAAAACAACCTAGTCTGCCTTGGTATATAGGTCACGATACTAGTGAAACTGAGATACGACTGCTACCGTTCTCCTGCTAGGGTATAACCACAGTCATCCTAGTAATCATATCACATATATTTAATCACATCATCTGAGATATGGTCTTGACCATTCTCCTGTCAGGGTATTACCTTAGCCATTCTAGTATAGTAAGTATACAAGGAGATACCTCGACTTGCACCCTGCATATTCAACATTATGTGCTCCGAGTTTCCCATAGGAATTGCTCATTTCACCATCTAGCTAATACTGATGTTAAATATGGATCTATGGCATATGGCAACTACATGATTAGGGTTTCACTTGATTAATTAAGCCAATTGGGTATCTTTTAGCACCAATCAAGTTACAACGTATAAACCCTAAACAAACTCTACAATGATAAGGGCATATTACAACTTCAGAATATATAAAATGTTTGAAGTATAAAATTGTCATATCATCACATGTTGCCACTGCCATACAAGGTTATCGCCATTTTCATACTACCATGGGATGTCAACCCATCATCACATCATTAGAGGATAACACCTCAAACTAGGCATAAAGCCTCTTTCAGGTCATCAGATCCAATCACATTATTATCGTCAAATATGCCTCATCAAGGCCCATAGCCATCAACATGTGTCATATAATTACCACCATAGCATTCATAAGATATGACATTCATTCAACCTGCAAGGTTAGATTCATACAAGTAGAAGAGAGAAAGTATAATTACATGACATACATTAAGACATGTTCAATAAGTATCTCACACCCTAGGGTTAGGGTTAGGGTTAGGGTTTCACATACATAGATTAGGGTTTCATATTATTATTCAACCATAAAATCTTAGATACACCATCTCCCACTTTCTTCAAACATGTTAGGATTAGAACGTCACCATTAACCTGATTAGTTAACCATCCCAACAACACTAAGTATCAACCATCATTTACATGTACACATGTAGCAACCTTACCATAATACACATATGTAGCGACCATGTACCCATGTACATGTGTCGACCATCCTAGGTGACACCTTGTAGCAACCATAAGTCCACTCAGGCAAGTGTAGAGATTGGAGGGGTTAACCTACTACAGGTAGCAACCATCAAGCTATAATACATGTTGAGACCGAAGCACACACCACGTGTAACGACCAACCAAGGCAAACATGTGTCTTGACCAACATAAGAATTCAAGAGTGTCAACCGCAACAAGGTCATATGAATGTCGACCAAAACAGAACCAACTTGAAGTCTTTCAACCGAATCAAAACCAACCCAATACAAGGGCATATTGACCGAAACAGACCAACCCAACTTGTATCAGCCAAAAACATTGGGGGTGAGTGTAGCGACCACCAAGGTCAAAATATCTCAACCACACATAACCATCTTCAAAAACCATAGTCAAATAGATGGTAAATGTCAAAACACTAAGCACCATATAGGAGGGAGAAAAACTTTGTACAAGATGGTCATCAAAAACCCTAAAAACGATCTCCAACATGATCCACTAAGAAACAATACTAGAAGAGAGAAGAACATGCTTAAACCACATGAAAAACTGATTCAAACCTCAAGAAAGCATAAGGGTCAAACCATAGCATGGTGATAAAACTAAGGATCATGATGTATGCATGAACATCACCTCAGCATCACTTAATAATTAGGGGAATTAAATTAGGGTTTAGGAAAGAGAGCAATCTACATGAGAGTACTACAAAGTCATAAATCCTAGATCATGATAACTTCATCTAGCACAATAGCATCAAATTTTTAGAAATTAAAATAGTAGCATGCAAGCAAGGTTATGGTGCAAATAATAGAAGAGGAAGAAGAGTTATATAACCCATTGTATCAAGAGATCAAGCTCCAAGGTTGCAAGCTCTAAGAGAGAGAAAGATGATCCAACAAAGATCAACTCCTCAGCCTCAAGATCACCTCCAAAGAGAAGAACACCACGGTTAAAAGAAGGATTAAGAAAGAGGGTAACAACCCTAGGTCGAACAAGAAGAATAAAGAAGAGATCTTCTTCTCACATATGTACCTCCATGGTAAAACCACAGTCTCTAACCTTTATGAAAAGAAGATCTTCAAGATATCCACCATGGTCACACCATAGTCTCACGGCTGAGAAGGAGAAGAAAGAGGGGTTAGGTGGAAAAGAAAATGAGATCAAGGGTCCAAAATCACTTACCAAGGAAGAAGATCACTCAAGATCACCACAAGGAGGATGATCAAGCTCAAGAACACCACATACAATGTTAATCAACCACCAAAGCACCTAGATTAGCACCCTCTAGCTCCACCAAGCTCCAAGGTTGGCCAATCTAGAAAGGAGAAGGAAAGAGAGCTAGAAGAATTGCTTGCATGTAAAAGAGAGAGCATACATACATATGAGTGGGAGGGAGGTGAAAGGTATGAGGTTTCAATACAAGAGAGCATCACCAAGACACTTGTCCACTAACAAAACATGGCATTGTAATATGCCCTTATCTTTGTAGAGTTTTTTTAGAGTTTATACGTTGTAACTTGATTGATGCTAAAAGATACCCAATTGGCTTAACTAATCAAGTGAAACCCTAATCATATAGTTACCATGTGCCATAGATCCATCTTCAGCGTCAGTATTAGCTGGATGGTGAAACAAGAAATTCTTCTGGGAAACTCGAAACGCATATTATTGAATATGCGGGGTGCAAGTCGAGATATTTCCTTGTATCCTTACTACATTGGGATGTATGAGGTCATACCCTAACAGGAGAATGGTCGATATTGTATCTCAGATGATGTGATTCTGTATATTTGATATGATTATTGGGATGACTGTGTGATTCCGTATCTCAGTTTCACCAGTGTTGTGACCTATATACCAAGGCAGACTAGGTTGTTTTGTAGTTGGACTTGATATGTCACTGCGGCAGACTTAGATTGACTGAGGATGTGGAGAGACCATGGATTCTGGCTCTTCCATTGATCTTGTATGGAACTAATTTTGACTTATCAGTGGTCAGTTGGAGCATGAGTAGTATACCTCATCTCCTTAGGGCATAATAAAAGATGTAATACATCTGTGTAGTATACTTGCTTAGGGTTGAAATACATCTCACATTGGATGATCCTTTGCCTTATCTCTCATACTATTTTCTTGAATTATAATTCGGTAGGAGAAATCAACTATTACACATGTTCTTCGTATTCCTTTTTAAAGTACTAATTTTTCCACTACTCAGTGGTGACTACCTAATTTGCTTAATCTATATTATCAGTTTAATATATATCATTTATCTGGATCTTCTTAACTTGATAATAATGTTATTTATCTACGTTAATCTACCTATGCTTATAATAGACGTTGGCGAAGAGTTATATCTCTTGTTGGGATGTTTGGTCTCACCCCGTGGATTTTCACATCTTTAGGTGGTCAAGCACAAGGAGGTAGAGGTCATGTTGTTGAGGCTGAGAAGCAAGAGGAGTAGTAGTTGAGTTAAGGTTGGATAAGATGCTTGTGTTTTGTAGTAGAGTCATATGTGTTGTCCATGTACTCTCAGGTCCTTGGGGGAGTTTTATAGATGTTGTATATTGAGATGATGTTTTGGCTTTATGCCTTTGTTGTACAAAGATGGCATGTATGCATATGTGACATGTTACCATATGTAATAAGATGTGTCCAACATTTGTACTTATGTGCAAATGGTTTTAATTTTCTGTCATTTCTGGGAACGTGGTTGATTAGTTTTAATTATGTGTTTTGTTTTGAGTAATCTCTCTTTGTTTGGTGTGGGGCATCACAGTAAAAGTTGGTATTAGAGATTTATGTTCTCTAAGTCTACAGGGACATAGGACTAGGCTTTGTATTTGTTCTAGTATCCTCCAGTCTGTTAAAGGTAACTTCTACTTATACAGAAGAAGAAGAAGAAGAGAAGAAAAGATGGCTGGAGAACACGAAGAACATGTTGTTGAGAGTAGTATTGATGCACCTGAACATGGTGCAAGGAGGCATGAGAGGGTGGATGTTGTGCCTGAGAGGCCCCAGTTAGACCCTGCAGTGGTGGCCAATCCTACTTTTCCATCCATGTTCAGACAGTTTATGGCCATGGTTACACATATGGAGGACAGAATGTCTGTTCCTCAAGTAAGAGAAACATTCCCCAATGTGGAATCTTTGGGTTCTGGGAATGTCTTTGAAAGGTTGAGGTGAGTTGGGGATGTGTAATATGCTGGTACTAGAGATCCAGCGCATGTTGATCCGTGGTTAACAGAGCTGGAGAAGGCCTTTAAGATCCTCAACATCCTTGAGGCAGACAAGTGTTGGTATATGTGCCCATAGAGCAATCTCGAGCGATTGCATGGAGTTAGATATTATTTAATCAAATAATATGATTATTTGGTTAATTAATTAATTCTAGAATATTCTAGTTAATCCACAAGAATTTTAATTAATGTAGTGTTTCTATTTACCGATGGGTTTAGGAAACCCTACTTCCTTTTGTCTCCTATTTAAAGGGGCTTGACGGCCGATATCTTTACAAGATATTGAGAGAGGCTTTTCAGTTTATGCTCACGTACGTAAACCCTAGCCGTCACCGTCCTCAGGAGAGAAAGGAAAGCACCGCGATGCTAGCACATCTCCGCATAGAGACTACTCCTTCCCTCCGGCTTAGGAAGTGCGACTGGAGTTCCAGTACATTTGTGTGGACAAAGTAGAGACGCAGAGGCTGAGACGCCTACGTTCAGAAGACGTCAACAACCATCCATATGTGCTATGAGCGGCGTACATCACCGCATGAAAGGAGCACCGCCGGATCTTCCCACGATGCACTCAGCAAATAGGAGAGAAGTATTGTCTGTGTAGGCCAACAGCATTGCATACCATCATGTAGCAGGACATCGCCGGACTTGCTCTGCGATAAGGTATATCCCGCGAACACTCCTTCTGAATACATTGTTGTCGACGAGATCCTATTTTGGTTTGTGTGGAAATTTATTTTTTTGCTTCCATCGTGCATGGTTTCTCCACAAAATCTAACAGTGGTATCAGATCCAGGTCGATCTACGACGTATTTGGATTCATTTCTATATGATCAAATCACTGTATACTATTTTCTATGTTGCATACGATGCAAATCAAAACTGCTAATGTGCAGATCTAAACCTAATTCCACATACGCCGCATGATTCTATTTTTGACATTTCAGACGGGGTCGACTATGAAAAATATTTATTTTCCTAAGTGCACGAAAGTAAAATTCCGTATGCAATGCCCCTGTGTACCCCACATATTCTGTGTGGGAGTCGAAAATATATTTTAATGGGGAATGTCCCACATTAAAAGGACTATAATTTTAATATGTATATATGTATAGTTAGATATACTGATGATATCATACACGTCGCCTTAAAAATATGTTTTATGTAGTGAATGCATGCACGGTTATGGCTTAGAATCCTCTTTTGTGATTGTTGTGAATGAATGCGGTTGTGAATCTTGTGGATATGTTTGCTTCATAATGCTATGGGTGTATAATGGTTGTATGTGGATCCTTTGTATAAAGTATTCATCTTGCATGCCAAGCCTCATCTCTTATTTCAAAGTGTAATTAATTCTTTCTCTTTATATTTGTACTCATATGATGTAATAGAGATATGATTAGTTTTAGTCTTTGTAATCTTGATGTAAGGAGTCCACTTGAAGATATAACTCCAAGGATCATTCATGGAGAAGCAACATGAAGATCCAATTTCAAGAAGCAACCTAAAGATCCAACTCCAAGGAGTGTCCATGGAGAAGCAACATGAAGATCCAATTCCAAGAAGCAACTTGAAGTTCCAACCTCACGGAGCATCCATGAAATTGTTCGTTGTAATGTTGATACTTACAGGTTGATTCACAGGTGTTGTTGCATGAGATTCATAAGACCATAGGTGAACCGTAATCCTTTGTTGCTCCAAAGGATTACAATAGTATGGTCATAACCGATGTATTTGTGTTTGTGATTGCATGTCTATCATTTGTGGTTGTGGATATAGTAGTATATGATACGTACTATAAGTATGTGGTGTTTGGATATGTATATGTATTAATAAAACCCCTCAATTAATAATATTAAGTTTTAGTTGCCTTCCATAAAGCAACACACATGAAAAGCTTGATCGACCATGTAATGACCCTGACCTGGGTTATGAGTTAAACCTATTTGTTTTGGCTAAGTAAGTTGCTTATAACTTTAATATAATCCTCTAAGGTGTTTTGTTATCATGTGACACACTTATGTTCCAAGTTTTTTCCTGATTGAATGTTGTTTGAGCAATGTTCCTTTATTTTGGACCAAAGTGTAATTTACCCAAGATGAGGGGTTATATTGTAATATGTCACATGTTGAACGTGCCTTAAGTTTTTTATCATCATAATAAATAGAATGATGCTAAGTGGTGTCTTGTGGAAAGCCTAAATATCAATTTTGAACTTGTTTGAATAATGTTAGTACCTTGTGCACCCATTTTGGTACAAATTGTAATTTACCCAAAATGTAGGGTTGATATGCAAATTACCACCTATAGAGTGTTCCTACTTCCTCTATGTATCATTTAGAGGAGAGAGAATGAATGAGACACCATGTTTGAATCATTTATGAGTGGTAGCATTCTTGGTGATGAAAAGACCAAGAAAAGGGGTTGAATGGAAACCCTAATTTGAGCTTGTATTGAGTGTATCGAGTTGTAGTGTTAAATGGGAAGTCCCTATCGGCCAAGGAGCCAAAGAGTAGACCCCCATATCATGTTTTTAACTCTTTGAATTTGTAAAAACGAACTAAGCACCTCAATAAATCAATGGATATCGGCTTGCAACTTTCCTTGGGAAAGGTTGCATTGAATTGTGAATATAATAATAATGTGAGTGGAAGTGGCTTGTCCTAGAAGATAACCAAAGGGGGACCACCCTTATCCCTTGCATTATCCTCAAGTTTCTATTTTTTCATGGCAAGATAAATATGGAGTGCATGCAAGTACATGTGTCAATCCATGCATGGCCATGTGGCACCTACTAGTAGTAAGGTGATGACACCTCTTACACTTTCTCCCATGAACCTCAAGTATATATACCCTTCCTTTCACCCCCTTAGTGAAATTTTTCGAATCCTACCACCTCCTTGCTCTTAGATATCGTGCATAGAGCCTTGGTATCGTGCATAGGTGATGTGGTATCGTTCATAGGGCTTGGGTATCGACCATAGCAAGTGGTATCAGCCATAACATGTTGATATCGGCCAAGTGAAGTGATATTGGCCACAAGTGAAAGGGATATCAGCCTCAAGTGAGGGCATATCGTGCATGAGTAGTGAGGTATCATGAAAGGTGCTAAGGACCAAGAAGGATCTCAAATCTTAACCCTAAGGTAATGCCACGATCATCTTCAACCTTGGAATTGAAGCATGGATCTAGGGTTATGATCTTCCTTTCTTTTCTTCTTCACCAAGTTCTTAACTATGGTGATTCCTTGTATATGAAGGAGTTGTGAACAAGCCTTGGAATTTTGATAAGTCATCTTCAACCTTAGGAATGTGAAGCTTTGGAGCTTGTATCTTTGAAGTTGTTCTTGAGGCGGGTTATATAACTTGAACCCAATTATATTATTATGCACCTTCAATTTTATCATACTTGTTGATCTACTTGCAATTTCGATTTCCCTTGAATAATTGATGATCCTTTGAGTTCTAAAAGCTTCATGGGACTGTTGTCCATGACTTAGAACAGTAATAACAAGATTCTAGAGGTTTATGGTGATGGCATCATCAAGGATAAAGTGATATGGTGTGAAGCACACACACTTCTTTGTCTGATATGGGGTGAAGCACACACACACCTCAAAACTGATATGGAAGCAAGCACACACCTCTTTGCGCGATATGGTGTGAAGCACACACACACCTCAAAAGTGATATGGTAAGCACACATACACCTCTAAAGTGATATGGTAAGCAAGCATATACCTCTTGCCCGATATGGTAAGCACACATACACCTCTAAAGTGATATGTTAAGCAAACATACACCTCTTGCCCAATATGGTAAGCACACATACACCTCTAAAGTGATATGGGTAGCAAGCATACACCTCTAAACCGATATTGGGTTAAGCATACACCTCTTGGACGATATGGTGTTGAGTACACATCTCTAAAACAATTTGGTGGGTAACCCAATACACTAGACGACAAAAGTGTTAAGGTGGCTAATACCCTATAACATGGGATGGACAATACACTAAAGTATGGTGTGGCCAATATCTTCAAGAGAGGTGAGGACATTACACTCATGTATGGTGGAGGTGATACACCATATGATTGGTAAGGTTGATACCTTGATGGGTAAGGGTATGGGGGATATGATGATGTCTAGCCCAATATACACCTAACCCAATACATGTGTTCTACTTGACATACATGATTCAACCTGATACACCTTATAAAGGTGAGGGTAAAACACTCTTAGGAGTTATGAGTGTAACACCAAGTAAGGGTGTGGTTAATACTTAAATAGGTGAAACACCTAAAGTGGTTGATAATGGTCAACCCTATATCAACAATGCCTTAACTCGAGATGAGTCCATATCACTTGACGATAGTTGGATAATTCAAATATAGGATAAATGTGATGAGTTAGTGCATAAAGTATTAGGATGGGAAATACCCTAATACAAGATAAGTTGATGAACTTAAGGAAGTTAAAAGTGATGAGGGAATTGATACACCAAGGCATGATAAATATCACATCCAACACCTCAAGGATGATATACCTTGATATTTTTGTATGAGTAACACATGAAGTGTGTCATGTCAATTGTTACATTAAGATGTAATGAGTTTAATGCACTTTGATAAGTGTAGGCTAATATACCTTGAGAAAGGGTTAAGCTAAGTTAATAAAGTATGATGTAATCAACATCCTAGTGAGGATGAGAGAGAAACTCATACTTTTTGTTGATAATCATTTAATGATAAATGACAAGAATAAATAAGTATGATTGAATACTTATGATTTCAATGTATGCTCCTAGATGTGTGGAGCAATGAATTTGGGTTTGGATTAATAATATGAACTTGAAACCCTATTCGGCTATAAAGGGAAACCCTAACCCTAATAATGGCCTTGTGAGCCATGTGTATAGTTGTTGCCTAGTGAGAGGTGACAAGATGTTCAATGGCCTTGTGAGACATTAAAAATAGTTGTTTCCTAGTGAGAGGTGACAAGATGTTCAATGGCCTTGTGAGCCATGTAAAATAGTTGTTTCCTAGTGAGAGGTGACAAGATGTTTAAATGGGCCTTGTGAGCCATGTGTATAGTTGTTGCCTAGTGAGGGGTGACAAGATGTTCAATGGCCTTGTGAGCCATGAAAAATAGTTGTTGCCTAATGAGAGGTGACAAGATGTTCAATGGCCTTGTGAGCCATGTAAAATAGTTGTTGCCTAGTGAGAGGTGACAAGATACTTAATCAAACCATGTGAACTATGTGTAATACTTGTACAACAAGTGAAATGAATACCTTGGTCTGAGGACCTAGAGGTAATGGTTACCTATTACAGAGGTAACAATGCTATGTGGTGATCTAAGGGTTTGAATACCCAAATACAGTAATCATGATGATGACGATGTGAAGGGATGAGAATTCCCAGTAATATGATAAGGGACTGAGATCCCAAGTGTTATGCATCTAAATGTCTTCCTGAGATTTGAAAAGTACTCGATAAATGTATTACAACTTTCTTTGTAGCATTTGTTTATGATCGATGCTTATAACTTGTTTGATGCTAAAACAATACTATAATGCACAATACATCACTATAAACCATAAAATATTGCCCTGACCATAGATCCATCAGCGTCAGGATTTGCTGAATGGTGAAATGGGTTCCCCTTGGCATAACCTGGAATGCATATTTTTGAATATGTGGGGGGCGTAAGCTTGGACGACCATGTGTGAGCCGATCCCCTTATGAAATCAAAATAATTGGGGATATTAGTTGTGTGAAACCATATCTTGGCTCGAGTGTGACTTCATTCGTAGACTCTATGTTGAGCACGGTGAACTGGCCCATGGCTCAGAGTATGGCTATATGCCATGACTCAGTAATTTCATAACTGGGGATGGTTGTTAGTAGATGTTCCCCTAAGAGAGTGCAGTTGATGTTGTAGCTCTGAGCGAAGATTCCTAGTACCCTAGCACACTCTTTTGTAGATTGACACGATATGTCACTGTCAGTGGTCTCGTACTGACCGAGACAGCTGAAGTCATGGTAACCGGCTCTCCCGTTGACCTTGTATGGTACCGACTTGTGAGAAGTTTGTGGTCGGTTGGAGATGAATGGGGTATACTTCATCTCCTCAGGGCATAAGTGTGATTGTAAAATATGATCATCGTGTAGCATATTTTCTTAAGGAATGAATGCAGAAAACATTGTTTGATACGCAATTCAGTTATACATCTTAGCTTGATAGTTTTTATTTATATTTCTTTACATTCTTTGTAAAGTAAATAGATGGTTTATTACTCTACCATGGGTAGATGCATCATTTTCCTTAAGTAAAGGGATTACTTTGTCCTATTCATACAATGATTAATCCTACCCATTAATATAAAATAAACTCTGCTCAGTTTTATAATGCTTATCTGTGATAATAATATGGTCGGTGGAGAGTTATATCTCTCACTGGGACAATTGTCTCACCCCGTGGGATCCACAATTTTTAGGTGTACGTGCACGAGGCAGCGGAGACCTTTCTGTAGAGGAGGAACAATAGTTGGGGCTGCAGTAATAGCTCAGGTTGAGTAACTGTCTTTCGTGTCTTGTAGATAGAAGTCATATGTGTCGTCTATGTACTCTCAGGTCCTTGGAGTTAGTTTATAATGGTTTCATGAACAATTTGAGTATTTTGACTTGAATGCCTCGAGGTTTTAAGTTGCTTTAGTATATGTGTTGATAGAGAAACCGTTATATGTTGTCCTCGAGATGAGAAGAAACAATGTTCGTACAATGTGAATCGTGATATGTATATGTTTTGGATCTTTCAGTAAGAATTTCCTGGAAGAGAATCTACTTGCAAATGGTTTAAAATTTTAGTGATTTTTTTTGTTAATCTTCTATTTATGATTATTTTGCATTAATTAGTAACGATTTGGCTGTCAGTTTGGTGGCGGTCAATACAGACTATGTGTGGGCACACCTCAATACAGACTATGTGTGGGCACGCCTCCATGTGGTACATTGTTTATCTCGTGGAAGTGTGATGGTGGGTGTGTGGGTTTGGCTCCGCAGGGTGCACACTCATTGTGTTGGCTTATGGGTTGGACTTAACTAGGGAACCTTGATTGGATCAAGTACCTAGAGGCACACAGATGCATCATGGCAAGGAGTTGTGCATGATCATCTATCCAAGAGTTTCATATGATGCAATTGGCAAAAGTTACATACCTTAGTATTTGGTCTTTGACGTCGGTGTTGGCTGGGCATTGGTCCAATTATTTTGGATCTTAGCTCACTAGAAGATTGTACGCTACAATCTTTCAAGTTGATAGTGAGGGCTATTAGTTTGAATAAAATAGTGGGAGTGTAATTTATTAAAGGCCTAATTAATCTCATTTATCAAATCTTTACAAGTCAAAATGTTTTGTACTAAATGCAAACTTTTTCTTTTGTAGCAATCAAATGGCAAACAACACTCACACTTTCTCATTGCGATCGGTCCTTGAGAAGGACAAACTTACCAGAACCAACTTTCAAAATTGGTTTAGGAAGCTGAGAATTGTTCTCACGCATGAGCGTAAGCTCTATGTCCTTGAAACACCAGAGCTAGCAGAACCCGCCTCAAATGCACCCAAGGCTGAAAAGGATGCTTACAAGAAGCACCTTGATGATGCCATGGATGTCAAGTACCTTATGTTGTGCTCAATGAACTATGAGTTGTAAGAGCAGCATGATAACATGAATGCCATGGAGATGGTATGACAACTCAAGAACATGTATCAGCATCAAGCAAGATAGGAGAGATATGATGTCTCCAAGGCTTTGTTGGGGAGCAAGATGAAAGAGGGAGACTCAATTAGCACCCATATACTCACTTTGATTGGGTATGTGGAAAGCATGTCCAAGATGGGATTTCCCCTAGTTCAAGAGTTGGCCACCGATGTGATTCTGCAATCATTTCCTAAATCATATAGTCATTTTGTCATGAACTACAACATGAACAATCTTGATAAGCCATTGTCAGAATTGTTGGGCATGTCACTTGAAGCACAGATGAAGAAAGACAAGCCCAGGTCTGTGATGATGATCAATAGGACAAAGGGAAATTCAAAAGGCAAAGGCAAGCCTAAGAAAGGTTCTAAAGTTGGACAAAATCCAAAGTCATCTGCGCTCAAAGCTAAAGGTGGGATCTCCAAAGAAGGCAGTTGTCACCATTGTCACCGGGCTGGACATTGGAAAAGAAATTGTCCTCTCTACCTGGAGGAACTAAGGAAGAAGAAGCAGGGGATAGAGATCTCTACTTCAGGTATATACGTTATTGAGATAAACTTAAATACTTCTTCATCATGGGTACTAGATACCAGATGTGGATCTCACATATGTTCAAATATGGAGGATCTGATAAGAAGTAAGCCTTTATGAAAGGGCCAAGTCGAGCTACGGGTCACGAATGGAGCAAGAGTTGCTGCCACCGCAGTTGGATTTATTAGTTTATCTTTGCCTATGGGCCTTGTAATAGAATTAGAGAATTGCTATTATGTACCTACCATTAATAGAAATATTATTTCTGTATCTTGTATGGACAAGAGTGGATTTGAATTTCACATTAAGAATGGAATGATTTCTATTTCTAAAGATGAGATCTTTTATGGAAATGCCCCTATGTCTTATGGTATTTACTTGTTAGAACTTGAGACTAACATATGCAACGTAAATACTAAAAGGCTAAAACTTGACAACTCAAACAAAACTTACTTATGGCATTGTCATCTTGGGCACATAAACGTGAAGCGCATATGTAGACTCCATAAGGATGTCTATCTAGACTCTTTTGATTTTGAATCATTAGAGACATGTGAGGCGTGTTTATTAGGGAAGATGACCAAGACTCCTTTCACTGGGCACAGTGAGAGAGCCAGTGATCTTCTAGGACTACTGATGTATGTGGATCTTTTAGATCAAATTCTAGAGGGGGCTATCAAAAATTTATTACCTTCACTGATGACCTCAATAGGTATGGCTATGTATATCTTATGAAACACAAGTCAAAAACTCTTAAAATGTTCAAGACTTTCATTAATGAAGTAGAGAAGCAACTTGGTAAGAGTATTAAAGCACTCCATTCAGATTGAGGTGGCGAATACTTAAGCCAAGGGTTTGAGAACCTTCTGAGAGACTGTGGTATTGTATCACAATGGACTCAACCTGGTACACTACAACATAATGGTGCCTCAGAAATAAGGAATCATACATTATTAGACATGGTACGATCAATGATGAGTTCAGCCGAACTTCCAATATCATTCTGGGGATATGCTCTTGAAACCGCACTGTTTACACTTAACTGTGTACCTTCTAAATCGGTTCAAAAGACACCATATGAGATATGGAATGAGAATCGTCCCAATTTTTCTATGTTAAATATTTGGGAATATGAATCTTATGTTAGAAAACAATTTCCTAAAATCTTGGACCCAAATCTGAAAAATGCTATATTGTTGGATACCCCAAGGAAACTCAGGGATACTACTACACACCAAATGACAACAAAGTGTTTGTTGCTAAGACTGATGTATTTCTTGAAAAGGAACTTATTTCCAAAGGAATCAGCGGGAGGAATGTAGAGCTTAAAGAAGTTTGAGATCAGCAAGAAAGCAGAGAACCCGAGGAGGTACATAAGAAACATGAAGACTCACAAACTATTGTGGAATTTCAAGTTCCAAATGTAACACATGAACCTCGTAGGTCTAGTAGGACATGACTTGAGCCTGAGAGATTTTGATTTCTCGTGACTCAAGACAGTGACAAATTGGGCATAGCAGATGAGCCAACTTCCTATCTAGAAGCTACTAAGGGACTAAAATCTAAGAAATAGCTTGAAGCTATGAGATCAGAGATGGAATCCATGTACACCAACAAGGTATGGACCTTGGTGGATCCAACCGAAGGGGTAAAACCCATAGGGTGCAATTGGGTCTTCAAGAAGAAGACTGACATGAATGGAAATGTTCAAACCTATAAAGGTAGATTGGTTGCGAAAGGATTCCGTCAAATTTAAGGTGTTGATTATGATGAGACCTTCTCACCAGTTGCCATGGTTAAATCCATCAGGATCATGCTTGCCATTACAGATTATCATGACTATGAGATTTGACAGATGGTTGTTAAAACAACATTCCTTAACGAGAATTTACTCGAGGATGTGTACATGATACAATCTGAGGGTTTTATCGATCCAAAGGAAGCCAATAAAGTCTATAAGCTACAAAGGTCAATCTATGGATTGAAGCAAGCATCTTAGAGCTGGAATCTATGTTTTGATGAAGTAGTCAAAAAGTTTGGCTTTAGTCAAAATGAAGATGAACCTTGTGTTTACAAAAAGGTTAGTGGGAGCACAGTCGTATTTCTCATATTGTATGTGGATGTCATACTATTGATGTGAAATGACATCCCTAGTCTTCAGACAGTAAAATCTTGATTGGGGAAGACCTTCTCTATGAAGGATTTAGGCAAAACATCCTACATACTAGGAATCAAGATCTATAGAGATAGATCTAGAAGGCTTCTAGGTCTAAGCCAGAGCACATACATTGATAAGGTGCTAAAGAGGTTTAGCATGGAGGGTTCTAAGAGAGATAACTTGCCCATGTCCCATGGGGTTATGATCTCTAAAGCCCAATGTCCTAGTTCATGTGATGAACGGGCACACATGAGTAACGTTCCATATGCATCAACAATTGGATCTATCATGTACGCGATGTTATGTACTCGTCCTGATGTGTCGTATGCTTTGAGCATGACGATCCAATATTAGTCAGATCTAGGTGAATGTCACTAGATAGCTGTAAAGATCATCCTAAAGTACTTGAGAAGGACTAAGGATCAATTCTTGGTATACGGTGGTGAGGAAGAGCTCTAGGTAAAGGGTTACACCGATACTAGCTTCCAAACTGACAAAGATGACTACAGATCACAATCTGGATTTGTGTTTTGCCTGAACAACAGAGCTGTGAGCTGGAAGAGTTCCAAGTAAGAGATGGTTGTAGATTCTACAACAGAGGCCAAATATATTTCCGCATCTAATGCTACAAAGGTAGCTGTGTTGATCAAGAAGTTCAATTTTGAACTTGGAGTGGTTCCAAGCGCTAGTGATGCAATTGGGTTGTTTTGTGACAACAACAGAGCAATGGAACAGGCTAAAGAACCAAGATCGCACCAACTATGGCGGTTCCATATCATATGAGAGATCATACAACAAGGAGATGTGAAGATTTGTAGAGTACCTATAGAAAGCAATGTGGCTGACCTGCTCACAAAAGCACTTTCACAGTAGAAACATGACGGACATGTTTGATCACTTGGATTGAGATTCATGAGTGATTGGGTATAAGTGCAAGTGGGAATATGTTGGTATGTATGCCCATAGACACTATCATTTGATGATTGTAGTAGGATACTATGTAAATGATTTGTAATACTACATTGATCATATAAATAAAGGCAAGTTTCCAATCTATATGTTTGTGTTTTATATTATGAGATGACCATAAAACTTATAGATATCTACAGAATAATATTCTCAATGATATATGTCTTCATGTTGATGACCTGAACAGTGAGATCATATGTATGCTAAGAGTATGCATTCTTGTTTTATCCCTAATCGGTTTTTATTGTAGAAATATCCATAGACATCAATAACACATAAGATTAGAATGTATGTTGGTAGATGAAAGAATCTCATTATCCATGATATGGAGATATCAAACCAAATACATAGATACTTGTTAGAGAACAGTGTATAAGACAGACCCACCTTGAGAGTGACACATGGATACCATAATTGGTAGTTAGAGTCACATCTCATAATAATGATGGTGATTGTGGTTCTTAGACCTGAAGTCACTACACTTATCACATGTCGTTCGGTGTACTTTGACATCATCCAAAGTGGTCCTGAATAAGGATTGCCATAAAGATGGTTCTTGGGTGCATTGTGACACATGGGGATGACTGTGAGTGATGTAGATGGAATTTGTCCTTCCTACGGGAGTTTGATATTCTGACCACTTGATAAGCGAGACTGAGATATGCATGGCCATGCTGATGTGAGTCAATATGTAATATTGAGATTACATATATCTCAGACAGTCTGCTCTAGTTCAAGGAACATGGATTGAGCGTTGAAGAGGATAACACTTCCATGACTTGAGTTTGATCCAGATATCAGCGACAAAGGAATCATATAATCATTGTAACACCAGTCATGAATGATAGGTTAAGTTGTTCTCCAACTTCTCCAATTACTTGTGTGGCAATGAAGTCTTGCTAGATACCAATAATTGCTTGTGAAATCATAATATGATTATGGATATCACTGCCAACGTAATTTGGAGCCTACCGGATCACACACATAGGATGTGTTGGAATAGGAGTATAATTGTGGATTTGATTGGAATTGTTCTAAATCACATTGATTACTAAAATGTTTATGTAATCCAGTAGAATTAATTGGAGTGACTGGCTCTAAGTGCAAGTGGGATTTTGTTGGTATATACGCCCATAGAGCCATCCTGAGTGATTGCATGGATTCAAATATTAATTAATCAATTAATATGATTATTTGGTTAATTAATTAATTCCAGAATATTCTAGTTAATCCACGAGCATTTTAATTAATGTAGTGTTTCTATTTACCGATGGGTTTAGGAAACTCTACTTCCTTTCGTCTCCTATTTAAAGGGGATTGAAGACTGATATCTTTATAAGATATTGAGAGAGGCTTTTCAGTTTACGCTCACGTACATAAACCCTAGTTGTCACCGTCCTCAAGAGAGAAAGGAAAGCACCACGAAGCTAGCATGTTACCATACAGAGATACTCCTTCCCGCCGGCTTAGGAAGCATGACGTGGAGTTCCAGTCCATCTGTGTGGATGAAGTACAGATGTAGATGCTGAGACACATGCATTCGTAGGACATCAACAACCATCCATGTGCGCTACGAGCGGCGTACATCACCACACGAAAGGAGCACCACCGGATCTTCCTGTGACACACTCAGCGAATGGGAGAGAAGTATCATCCGTGTAGGCCAGCAGCATTGCACACCATCGTGCAGTAGGACATCACCAGACTTGCTCCGCGATAAGGTATATCCCTCGAACACTCCTTCTGAATACGTTATTGTTGAGGAGATCCTATTTTGGGTTGCATAGAAAATTATTTGTTGCTTCCTCCACGCATGTTTTCTCCACAAAACCCAACAAAAAGGTGAAGCATGCGGTATATCTTTTAAAGGGGAGTGTTGGCCATTGGTTGGGCCATTGAGGAGTTGAAGAGACCAGGTGTTGATATCAGTTGGGAGGAGTTCTAACGAGAGTTTTTGAGTTGCCACTTTCCTTAGACCTACCTGGATGAGAAGATCAAACAATTTGAGAGGATCATGCAGTGATCCATGTCGATCAATGAGTATGAGGCCAAGTTTATGGAGCTATTGAGGTTCTATCCTCCTATGACTGCTACATATTAAGAGAGGATCACATGTTTTGAGAAGGTCTTAAGCACGGAGTTGACTACACCAGTGTTATCTTTGGAGAACTGTGAGAAGTTTTCCATATTTGTGGGATCTGTGATGGAGAAGTGTGAGAAGAGTGCCAAGAAGAGGCTGACATAGTATCAAGGATAGTCATGTGGAGGTTTCAAGAAGCCTAGGTTTTCAGCACCCCGACACAGTAGAGATCAATGAGCTAATCTCAATGGTCACCTAGCACAGATAGATGCCATAATTTTCTGCCAGCAGCATCCCATAGCACTGCATCAGTGTCTGTGATAGGGTTGTCTAGGTTGTGTTATGAGAACAAGATGTGCTACAAGTGTGGATATATCAGGCATACACGTATTTCCCTGTGAGAGGTGAGGAGGTGACCCAATAGCCGAGACAGAGTCAGTAGGGCTCACAGAGGCATTAGTTTAGCAACGTTGGAGGTCGAGGATGAGGATATGCATCACATGTTGGTTCTTTTGGACAAGCCAGCAGAGGATAGAGATGACAATAGGAAACAACTCGATTCTACACCATGAGTCAGCCAGAAGGAGTGGTCGTCCCACAAATAGTGACAAGTTAGATGGATTCGTTTCATTTTGATTTGTCTTCTTCTTACTTTATATATGTTTTGGTTGACCCGAGTGATACACACTCTTTTATCACTCAAGAAGTGATTGATAGTTGTTCTTTGCCTACTAGTCATAGGTGTGATAGTCTTCATTTGGAAACCTCATTAGTTGGTTCTGTCGAGTTGTGGGAGGTGTGTCCTTTTTGTATCCTTTCTTTTTTAGGACATAGCATTCAAGTGGATCTCATACCACTTGACATGCATGGATTCGATCTGATCCTTGGAATGGACACTTTGGAGAAGTCTCAAGTAGTTTTGGACTGTAGTTCTAAGGTGTCGATGTTTGTCGATGGTGATGTATTGTGGATCTTCCAAAGAGATAAGAAAATTCTTCCAACATGTTTGGTGTCGGTGACGGTGGTAGAGAAAGTCATGAGGCAAGGATGTGATGCATTCTTAGCCCATGTGGTGGATACTAAGGTGAGGAGTCTGAGTATCTAGGCGGTGCCAGATGTCTGTGAGTTCGAGGATGTGTTCCCTGACAAGTTCCCATGTGTTCCCCCAGTCAGAGAGATTATTTTTTAGATCAATCTAGTACCTGACATGGAGTCGATGGCACATACACCATATAGGATGGCACCGACAGATATGGCAGAGTTGAAGAAATAGTTGCAAGAGCTGCTTGAGAAAGGTTTTATCAGACCGAGCACTTCACCTTGGGGTGCTCCCATGTTGTCCGTGAACAAGAAAGATGGATCTATGAGGTTGTGCATAGATTACAGACAGTTAAATAATGTGACGATCAAGAATAAGTATCCTTTGCCACAGATAGATTACATGTTTGATCAGTTGTGAGGTGCCATCATCTTTTCAAACATAAACCTGAGGTCGGGTTATCACCAGCTATGGATCAAGGTGGATGACATACCAAAGTCATCTTTTAGGACAAGGTATGGTCATTACAAGTTTGTGGTTATGTTGTTCGAGATAACCAATACACTGAAAATGTTCATGGACTTGATGAACATGGTGTTTTGGCCGAATCTGGACCAGTTCGTGGTGGTCTTCATGGATGATATCCTGATATACAATCGAGATACCCAATAACATAAACTGCATTTGCATCAGACATTGGCCTTGTTGAGACAACATCAGTTGTGTGCTAAGTTTAGCAAATGCAAGTTTTGGCTGAAGGAAGTATCCTTTATTGGACATGTGATATCTGTTGAGGGTGTTTGTGTGGATCCCAAGAAGGTTGAGTTTGTGATGGAGTGGGACACTAGTACATAACTGACCTTTAGTGTCGGTTATTTAAGGCCTTTAGTGTCGGTTTCTAAGCGACACCCATGTGGGCGACACTAAAAGCCCAACCATTACGCGTCAGTTCCAAAACCAACGCCAAAACCTTCGCGTGCCACTGAAAAGGCACCAGTAGGGGGACTATAGGCGTCGGTTATTAGATAAGAAACCAACGCCATATACCTTCGTGCCACAAAAAGGGTGCCATATTGGGCACTATCAGCGTCAGTTATTAGGTAAGAAACCGACATCATATACCTTCGCGCCACAGAAAGGGTGCCATCTTGGGTACTATCAGCGTCGGTTATTAGATAAGAAACTGACGTCATATCACTCCCAACACGGTCGTACGGGCCAGCACGACCGTGGTGTCTGGTTCGCTGTCACGGCCGTGCTGGCCAGCACGGCCGTGGTGTTAAGGAAATAGATGTCAGTTACGAGTAGAAACCGACACTGTAACCGACGCCATATCACTCCCAGCACGGCCGTGCTGGCCAGTACGGCCATCGTGTTAAGGAAATAGACGTCGGTTAGGAGTAGGAAACCGACACTGTAACTATGTGGCATCGGTTTTATACAAATAACCGACGCCTTTTTTCTGTCAGTTTGCAGACCTGCTGTATGGCTGGTTGTAGGATGAGAAACCTGCAGTTCAGTTATGAACTGCAGGTTTTACGACATCCATTGATATCAGCCAACAACAGGCCACAAATCTGCAAAATTAACAACAAAAATATTCACACATTTAGCAATGCAACATGCAGTTCCATTTGATTTTCACACATTTAGAAACATTCATGTAGCTAGCAATTTGTAGTTCCATTCATTTTCACATTCACACATGTAGAAACATTCATCTAGCAACCAACAGTTTCATTCATTTTCACTCAGACACATGTAGAAACATCCAGACATGTAGAAACATTCACACATATATAATAATATAGAAATTCATTTACAAAATATCATTCTTTAGTCATTATTCGCTATCAACATCCCAATTATATTTTAAAACCCCCACTACTTGTATGGTTGTTTCCCATTCTTCTCTTACTTCATTTAATTATCTCTTTGTATAGGGAGCATGTACATCTGGTAAGGTCGTTCCTGTAGTGTGGTCAGTTTTAAACACCTGTAAAGAGAATGATGTGTATATATAATTAATGAGCTATAAATAAGATTGATATATTTCATATTATCTAATGAGACTATATAACACCTCAGCAATACAATCGATGTCCATTGCGGCATATTTGATAATCATGTGCATAAATCACATCACATAGTATCCACATGCCCATTCGTTGTCTTGTGTAGCACACTATAAATTCAAACATACAAAATATTAAAAAATACAACTAATTAAGCATTGTTCACATAAATAATATATACATATATTACATTCGGGAACTTACTTTCACATTCTTCCAAAATATTGGCTGGTTCTTTTTCATGGGGACCTTTCCTCCAACCTTTTTGAACTCATCAAAACCCCTACATGTTAATGTAACACAGTGCATTGCATAATTAAATAGTAATGTAATAACATATGTTAACGGATATGAAAATGAAATATTTCTCACTGGAATAATGCCATTTTCATTATGTGTCCATATTTTGTATTCAATTTACTCCCCTTAGGATCTAGATAATAGACAGTGAACGTCTCAGGGACAATAACCAGTAACTCCCAATGCATACCACTAGAGGTAAAAAAAAAGTTAAAAATTAATAACTCAAAATCCATAATAAAAATGTAATTTTCTTAAGTCCAAATTATAATAAGCAAAGTAAACTTACTCTACATTGAATGGAGCCATTATCATCGTCTTCTTATTTTGAGCAAAAATTGTAAAAGCCTCACAGCAGTATTGTTGAACTGACGGAGGGTCTTTAGCTACTAGACTAATCAAAGATGGAATAAAAAATCCTACATGTTCGAATGCAAAATCTGCACATATCTTGTCTAAGTAACTGCAAAATATGTATTAATTACGCATGCATTAATAAATAAGAAACCATATCACCAGATCCTACACAAGGTATATGGATGTATAAAGAAGATCTCACCTTATCCATAGCTCTATCACAGATGTATTTAGCCAATCATATCGAAACAACTCCAAAATATCTTGTATAAATAGTTTGCTTTCGTATGATTGACCTGCAACATCTGAATCTATAGAAACAGTTATAGGGAAATTTATATCATGTTCGCCTAACCATATTGCCATACCCCTACAGATAGGACCTAACGGGACAGGTAGGTCATGTAGAACCCAACCGGGTAATGTAGGAGGTGGAAGTGGAGGCCTAGATGATGTGGGTGTCTTCTTTTTAACCTGTATATATATAATAATTTCAGATCAACTGACATCATATACACACACTAACAATTTAACGTAATGTAAATTTACCATATAGTTTCAGTAAAGAGGACATCTGCTTTTAGCCACAATATCACTCCGCCTTCTGCCTCACCAAGTGTTTCACAATCTGGGTGGGCATATGGCAATGGAAGATCCATCCACTTGGGGAATATATGTACCGGGCTCACACGAATCCAACCAGCTGGTAATGGAGACCTGTGAAACATTTCCCCTGGTAGGGATGGGTAAGCCGACGCCTCTGCAACGACATATTCATTAACTTTTAGACGGCATGGCTTCAACCCCTACAAATTTTTGTGTAAAGAATGTTATATACATATATACATATCATCTTTTTTTGAAACGACTACAATTTCATATATACATATCATCTTGAAAACATACCATCTTGAATTAAAAAACTAGTTACTATGTCATAAAAATACTTACATCAGATTTGCTAGGTGGTGGGTCTACAGGATTACTCCCAACCTCTACAGTAGGAGTAGAGCCTGTAGTAGGAGACACCATAGGTACTGTCTGGTAAGTGGCAGTCTAAGATGCTTGCCACTTTTTCATTGCTTCTTCGAGTTTCCTATCAAATAGCTTATCTACCTATACATGGATAAAAGAAACGTCAAATTCTAATTATTGAATTCTCTTTTACAGTAACATCTACAAGGAAAAAATATGTTACCTCTTCTTGTGAAAGTCCCACTTTTGGGACATGTTTGCGCTGGGATGGCCCAAAAAAAGCTTTGATGCCCACACCAACGCCTGCAGCCCTAACACGTACAGGATGCTCTAGGTTACCCAGAGCAACTGTCAATTCATCCCTTGTGCCCTCAGGGATGAACTTGCCTTGTTTCCTCAGCTCGTGCAGCTCCCGCTAATCGCCATTTTGTAATTAAGTAAACACCACAAATAATCAATATTCAAACGATTGCTGTAAGAGTTGTATTTTACCATTTTTACAGTCGCCTCAGAAGTTGCGGGCTTCGTTATTTCTCCCTTCTTATTTTGCCTCCCAGCTATCCAGACATCATGGCGAGGCAGAGGTGTGCTACCTATAGTAGAGGACTCCTGAGTAGCAGCAGACTGAGCAGTAGCCTCAGACTGTAGTCTTTGGCGAATACCTACATACCCCTTTGGACCCATTGTGTGGTCATGCACATTCAGTGCACGCCCTGATTTTTGTGCCTCACTGAGGGCCTAGTTAGTATGCACATTAATGGTTTGGTTAGTAACACTAAATGTTAATCTTGAAGAGGTGAATATAACATATATTAATGAGATTGGGATTGACGCCTAATACCTTGAATTCATCAGTTTGTCTTGAAGCAACAAACACGTCCCATTCTTCTTTGTCCAGGAAGTTCCACTATTCAGTTGTTGTCTTCTTCCTTTTGTCACATTCTTTTATGTATTCTCGGGTGAGATTTGTCCTATAGTTCCTTAGGACTCTCCCACAACATTGCATCACGCATTTACGATGCAGCTTTTCATCCAATTCAAATATACTCTGCAAAATAGAATTACTATTAACTAGTATCCAAAAAAATAGTAATCTACAAAATAGAATTGCAAATTAATAATAACTCACACATAAATCCTTCCATATTACATCTTTCTTCTCCTTAGGAACTTTATGCCAAGAATCTATCTTACAACCGCAATGGCTACGAGTAACATACCCAAGATATGAAACAAACGAATTGTGATTCACACCAAATGCATTTCTTGCATTATCAAAATCCACAACAAGTTTGGGTCCATTGCCCTTTTGCGCTATTAACTTCTTCATCATAGTGATGCCCCTTCTCTTGTCAACTTTTTGGTGCTTCTAATCAAGTGCCTCAAGTGCTTTAGATGGTACATGTGCATCATCAACCTAAAATTTGACAAAATAAACACATTTACAAGATATAACTATAAATGGGCATATAGATATAAATATATGATATATTTTTAAAACTTACAGTGTGATGCGGCGCATTGATGTCCTCACCCTCACGGTAATCATCAGCATGGTCATCAGGAGAATGCTCAGCCATCTAAAAATTCACATTGACATTGTAAAGTTCACATTGTACAGTAATTCAAATTGTAAAGCTCACATTGTGAAGTTCACATTATAAAGTAATTCGCATTGTAAAATTCACATTGTAAAGTTCACATTCACATTGTAAAGTTCACATATTCAGGAAAATAAAACATATAAAAAAATATAAACATGCCTCTAATATTGCGATTTTTTATCAATTAACAATCCTTCATTGTGATCTCCGCGCACATACAAGTCATCATTAGCTTCAATATTTGCTGGTGTTGGCAACCCAACTGAGAATGGACTGGAGTCATCATACTTATCATAGTATTGTTCTTCATCTATAAGATCTTCAATGAACTGTCTTTTACCATGAAGAACAACCGACCATTTATCATTTGCAGGATCATCGATATAAAATACTTGTTTCGCCTGCGATGCCAATATGAATGGTTCACCCTTCTCGCCAATCTTTTCAAAGTTCACTAAAGTGAAACCCAATTCATCCACTATAACTCCTTTGGTGTTATCAACCCAATTACATTTGAAGAGCGGAATTCTGAAATCTATGTAGTCAAGCTCCCATATGTCTTCAATGACACCGTAATATGACATTTTAGCTTCACGTGGACTCTTATCCTTTGCACTTGCAAAAAACATAGTCGATACTTGAAGGGTGACCCCACTGTTTTGGATGACACTCTTATCATCTTGGCGCTTTGTGTAATATGTGAATCCATTAATGTCATACCCTTCATAAGACATAACAATCAATTTTGGTTTAAAGGCGAGGCATTTGATAGTTTCAGTAATATCATCTGGTGTTTGAGATAGTTGATGTAAGACTTTTATCTTCAAACCACTTAATAAATGTCTTGTTATGCTCTCTATCAAGCCACATTGTATTGGCTCGAGGATATTGTCTCTTGATGAAATTGGTATGTTCCTCGATATAAACGTTCACTTTATCCATGTTGTGTAAAATATACAAGTGACCTTGTTCCAACTGCTCACAGCTGATTACTTTCACACATGATCCCAAAATTCCTTTTCCAAATTGCTCGTCAATATTATTGTCATTATCAGGAGTGTTATTACCACTGAGAAAGTCATTGCAAAAATCCATAACCTCTCTCGCCACATAACCCTCAATAATACTCCATTCAGGCCGATAACAGTTTCGAACATCACTTTTAAAAATGCTCATGTATCGTTCAAAGGGATACATCCAATGCAAGAAAACTGGTCCCAACATTTTCACTTCCCTAGTCAAGTGGACAACAAGATGTACCATGATATCAAAGAATGACGGAGGAAAATACATCTCAAGCTGACATAGGGTAACAACCACTTCTCTTTGCAATTTATTGAGAGTATCAGGGTCAATAACTTTGCTGCACAGACTGTTAAAAAGGAAACAAAGTCTGGTGATTGCAAACCTTACATGCTTTGGCAATATAGATCTAATTGCCAGAGGCAATATTTGTTGCATTAGAGTGTGACAATCATGAGATTTAAGACCTATCAACTTCAGATCTTTCATTGATACCAATCTACGGATGTTGGATGAGTAACCCTGTGGCACCTTAACATTTACCAAACATTCACAAAAAGATTTCTTCTCCTTTCTAGACAATGTGTAACAAGCGGGAGGTAAGTATGTTCTTCGGTTTTCTATTTCACAAAATTCTGTTAATTCTGACCTTATTCCCATTTCACGTAGGTCCAGTCTGGATTTTATTCCATCTTTAGTCTTACCTGGTATATTCAACAAAGTACCTATGACACTATCAAAGACATTTTTCTCAATGTGCATGACATCGATACAATGCCTAACTGTCAAAGAACTCCATTAAGGAAGATCCCAAAATATTGACTTCTTCTTGAATAAAGATTTGTCACTCCGTGTGGCCATAGTACATTGTGATCTCTTACCAAATTCATTGATAATGTCTTTTACTCTTTCATAAACAACCTCCCCTGGTATAGGTTTAGGTGCACTCTATTCCTCATTCAATCCATTGAATGCTTTGCGCTTCCTACGATACGGATGGAATTTTGTAAGAAACCTTTGATGACCGAGATATACAGTCTTACCGCCATGTTTTAGTCTTGTTGAATCAGTGTTCTCTTCACATATAGGACACGCTTTAGATCATTTGACACTATATCCAGACAAATTTCCATATGCTGGAAAGTCATTAATAGTGCAAAACAACATAGCATGCAAACAAAATGTCTCTCTTCGTGAAGCATCATAGGTCATCACACCTTCACCCCAGAGTTTCTTTAAATCATCAATCAGAGGTTCAAGATAAACATCGATGTCATTTCCAGGTTGTTTAGGGCCCGATATCAACAACGACAACATTACGTACTTATTTTTCATACACAGCCAGGGAGGAAGATTGTATATAACAAGCATGACTGGCCAAGTGCTATGTTGGCTGCTCAATGTCCCGTACGGATTCATCCCGTCTGTACAAAGCCCAAGTCTTAGATTCCTGACTTCTTCACCAAATTTAGGGTATAATAGATCAATCTTCTTCCACTGTGGGGAATCAGACGCATGTCGTAGGATCCCATCATTATTTTTCTTAACATCTGCATGCCACCTCAAATTCTTTGCATCTATCGGATTGGCAAACAAGCGTTGAAACCGTGATATTATAGGTAGATACCACATCACCTTGGCAGGAGAACCAGTTTTGGACTCCCCCGAGGTAGTCAATTTATACCGTGACGCACCACATTTTGGACAATCTTTCAAATCCACATAGTCCTTTTAAAATAGTACACAATCATTCAGGCATGCGTGTATCTTCTTAGCATCCATTCCCATTGGACACAACAATTTCTTTACCTGGTATGTTGAGATTGGCAACTCGTTTCCTTCAGGAAGCATTTCTTTCAACAAAGACAACAATGACGTGAAGCTTTTGTCGCTCCATCTATTGTTAGCTTTCAGCTTATACAATCTCAACACAGTGCTAAGCTTCGTAAACTTAGTACAACCTGTGTATAACGATATCTCAGCATCATGCACAATGTTTCTAAAAATGGGAGGTGGGTCGGTGTGCTCTACCTCACAACTATCTAGCATCGCATCAACGATGTCTACTAGAACTGGTTCATTCACATCTATGTCATCGTAGGCAATTTCTTCTTCCACACAAGCACTGCTATCGACATCCACTGGTTTCGGGTTTGAAATCTCTCCATGCCAGTGCCATTCTGTATAGCCTTGTATAATCCCGTTGCACATGACATGACTTTTGATTTCGTCACCGATGCTGACTTTCAAGTTGTTACCGCAATGCCTACATGGACAGTAGAACCTATCTCCAGGTTGTTTCCTATGTTCCTCGGCAAATCTAATAAACTGTTCAAGACCAGAAATAAACTCTGGGGTGCAGCGATTACGAATGGACATCCATGATCTATCCATTCTATGATCAAAGAGAAAACAAGTATATATTACAACAAGATTAGGGTCTAGGGTTAACAAATACACGTGATGTCATTATTATATATAATAAATGTGTACCACCTATCCCATTCTTGAACACCTAATCTCACTAGTAAGTGTATAATGTGTATTGGGTTTTCAAGAAAATTTCGGCTGCATTTCCCTGCTGTTCTCCAAGTACATATGTACTTAGAGAACAAACGGGGAAATGCTACCGAACTTTTCTTGAAAACCCAATACACATTATACACTTACATCCTAAGCGAGATCAAGTGTTCAAGAACAGTCCCAAACCGGGGACTATCCAAGATTTACTCCTAATGAGTAAATCTTGGACGAGTTTCTAGGACAACAAATACATGTGTTGTCATTCTTATACCTAAAATCCTAGTTCTTCAAGTTAGGGTGATTATTGATGTCTTTAAAAGCATGATTGGCAATTTAGGGAAAAGTTCATCATTTACATTCCAAGCATGTCACATGTGTGCATTACGGTTCATCATTAAGCAAGAAGGGTGATTAGGATTCTCAATATACTCAACAATGAAACAAGTTACCAATTTCATAGTTAAACTATTCATTAGTATGGAATGTCCACTTTTATCGTGAAAGGCATGCATAATCAACTTGACATTGAGAAAACATCAAAAACTTGTTGGCGAGCCCAACTACCCGATAACTTACTTGATCTGCATTATTGAAAGTTAATCTTAATCATGTGACTGATGTGACTCAAATATCTAATATGCATGCTGCTAAATATCATCCATAGGAGTCATAGTCAAGGTTTTTCTAACAAAGACATAATCATTTTTTTATCTACCATATTGATCACCCTATCACATTAAAATATAAGAAGTATAACTAGAGCTTTCAAAAAAATCAAGCAATTCACTCATTTGAGCTAAATTTTCACCATTGTGATGTACCCATTATACATGTTCCTACTCCCAGTTCTTCAATTACTTATTCTACATGTTTTGATAAGTTACATTGCAGACAAATGCTACTTCCCCTAGTTGACCACAGTAAGAGGCAATGCCACCATGATGAATAGGATGAAGAACTAAAAGTCAAATGGATAATCAGATATCACTGTCAACAAACTGGCTTCCTAACTTACTTCAACATCAATGGATATGAGTTACTTATCAAGTTACCAATAAGTAAATAACTTTAAAAAAAATAAAAAAAATGCCCAGCAGGGCACCTGACATTTTGCTCGAGGGCACCTGCAGGGCTTGGGACCTAGCCTAGGCGGAGGAAGGAAGGAGGAAGAAGGCACGGTACCTTGAGGGCAGAGGAAGAAGGCCCGGTCGGAGCATAGGAGAGCAGACACCAGCAGCTGGCAGCTGGTGCCGGCGGTGAGGAGAGGATAGGATCGGCTCGGTGGAGCGGCGGCGAGGGCGGAGAGGAGAGGAGAGCAGCCAACCGGTGGCGACGGCGGTGAGGAGACGAGCGGCGGCGAGGAGATGAATGGCAGCGCGGGGGAGCCAACCGGCAACGACGGCGACGGCGGGGAGCAGAATCGCCAGACCTAGCAGAGTCGCAATGAAACAGAGACAATGGGGAAAATTTATGTTTCTCGAGGCTATTAACTGTACCATAGGCGTCGGTTATTCCAATAAACTGACACATAAAATTAACAGTGTCGGTTTTGCACAAAAACCGACACCAATTCTGAATTATAGTCTTCGGTTTTAACTACAAAACAACCGACGTCTATATACATATGCCGATTAAAAAAATTGTTCTTGATTAATGACCATAGTCTTCGGTTTCTTCTTAAAACTGACGCTTAAAGGGTGTGAAAAATTCCCTACGGACAGCGTGGGAAAACTCATAAGCATCGGTAATTGTAGTAAAACCGACGACCAAAATGTGCCCAATTTTTGTCTAACGAATAACCTTTAGTCGTCAGTTTATTATTTATTAAACGACGCCATATGTTAAATTTTGGAGGTAATTTTTTTCGCTGGAAATTTTTGATTTGGCGGTCAATTTTAGGTGTCGGTTTTTTATTAAGTAACCGACACTGAATAAAAGCGGTACTCGTGTCTGGTCACCCTTCATAGATTGGATGTCGGTTTGTGTTATCAACCGACACTGTATAGTTTAGGTGTCGGTGTAATTATTCATCCGACGCCTGTAAAAGTGACGTTATAAGCCATTTCTGTAGTAGTGGGAGCAGCCAAAGATGCCGATAGAACTTTGTAGTTTTCTGGGATTGGTAGGCTACTACAGGAGGTTCATTAAGAACTTCAACTCAGTGGTGTCACCTGGTGCGCCCCCGCCAATGGCGTTACACATCACTCAATTGATACTTGAATGGATGCAACTCCACAGACAGAAGCACACATGTGGATTAAACTTTCAAAATTTATATTGACCTAAACTCAAACGACCTACTTCTACTAAAATACTAACCCGTGAGCACACGGGGTCGTGTCGTAGTATAGGTAAGGTGGCAAGTATAGGGTCGATCCACAGGGAGAAAAGGGGGCACTAGAGATACATTTGTTTTGCTAGGTTCCTACTGTGGATTCTAGGGTTAAGGGTTGATTTGATTAAAATAAAGTGAGAAAGAAAGCAATTAAAGGTGAGAATGAGATCTAAGTTAACCTAGACTAGATTAAGACTGTAGGAAAAGACTAAGCTAGATATGAAAAGGCAATTTGAGAACAATCTACACTAAGGCAAGCAAGACAAGGCAAAAGAGAAATTAAAGACCTAAGCTAGCAATAACAAAGCAAGAACAGGGCAAGAAGCTATCTAAGTAAGAAAAGACCTAATTAAGCTAACACTAGCTAAGCAAGATGGAAACTAGGGTTTTAAAGAAATTAAGAGAGATGTGGGATGTTTAGGGGATGCACTTATGAATTAAGTTGTGGGGTAACATATGAACATTATGATTCCATTTAGATTATCAAATCAAACAACAAGTTAGAGTCTAATGAATTAACCTAAGCTACTAACTGGCCATTGATATGCTAGGTTGTGTGTAAGGAAAGTAGTCCCTAACACTCCCTAATACACTTGCGAGGCTCAATTGGGTTAGGGCTTGGGTGTAATTCAATTAGAGTCTAAACAAGCCTATATTTCTAGGTTAGACGATCTTAATATGATTAGCGGTTGAGATTAGTAATGGGGGTGGAAGTAAGGTTTTAGGCCTCCCATCACCCACATTCTAACCTTGAGAAAGCTCCATGCTAAACACAACAATTCCATGTAAAATAGCTACTTAGATCTCTCAACTAGGAAGATTGCTTAAGATGTAGGAGGATGGGTAGCTAGCTAGGGATCCAAGAATTGGACCTAGGAGCAAATCCCAATATTCACACATATAATCAATTTCCCTAAATTCCTAGGCGATTTCAATCACAAACCAACAAGCAATTCATGTAGAGTAAGATAGAAATAGAACATAATCGATAGCAAATGGAATTACAAAGTTTAAATATCATTTCCCCCCAACATGGTATCAAAGTAACATTTTACACCCCAAACATCCCACCTAAGAGGCCTAGCTACTCATAACAATGCAAAGTACAAAAAGAAGGGAGAAGGAGATAGAAGAAGCCATGTATCTCAGTGTAGATGAAGAAATCCTCCACTTCAGTTGTTGCAGGGCATCCTCCTCTCTCCTCCAAGGTGTAGGGGCATGGAATGATGGTGAAAATGGGTGGAAATGAGAGGAAACTAGGATTTTGATGGTGGAAATGGTGAAATTGAGTGAAATGGTGGTGGAAATGGAGTGGAATGGATAAGGGGAGAAAATGGGGAGCTAGGAGGTGGTAGAAGGTAGCTAGGGGTGGCCAAACTCGAGCTTCAGTCACCCCTAGGGTTTATATAGGGGCCTAGGGTTAAGTAGGGGCAATATAGGTAAAGCAGTGCAAAAATAGGCTAGGGTTGATGCCCACAATAGGGGTAGTGAGTCATTACAATTGTGGTGGTTGTAGGGGAACATGGTGAGGTGAAAATGGCTAAAGATCACAGGGAATTGGTCAAAATTGTACATGGAATGCCACGGACATGGTGCAGTGAAGATGGCATGGCTGTTTTGGCCAAATTCATTAGTTTTTGGAAATTATAGTGATAATTTGTGATTGGGGCATGTCCATCACGGCCGTGGTGAAGTACCACGGCCGTTTTGGTGTCTTTCCCATGCATTTGAGCTTTAAACTTGATCATCCATGGATGTTATTGCTTCAAAACATTCTTTGACCACTTGGGGTAGGTTGGGAGTGGTTTTGGCCTCATTTTGGGCTCCTCCAAGCCTAAGAAAATCCTAGATTGGACCATCTTCTTTCCATGCCATCAAGTAGTGGACAAAGTACCTATAAAATATGCAAAAAACCTCCATAAGTGCATTTGATAGAAATATGCATATTGAGGGAAATAACACGTAATCTAATAGGTATAGATGTGATTAAAGTGAAATAAGACTCAAGATTCAACCCTAAAATAGGGTTGAATCACCACCTGAACTTAAAACATACTTGTCCTTATGCTTCAACTCAATCTCTCTGCAATATTTCCACAATCAAGAAATGACAAATGTAATGCAACAGATGATTATTGATGAATGGGATCAATAATGAATAAGTGCATGCATTCCACCTCTCTCCTCTCCTACTTTCACAAATGAATCATGAAAAGAGCACAAAGCATATGAACTTCAAATATAGTGCATAAAACACACAAGCTATCCATATTTCTTTCATGTAGTTCTAGGTAGACCATTTCATAATGACGTTAATCAAGGATGACTAGGAGTGTTGTTTCACCTTCATGCATTCAACCTTGTGTTTTAAATCACACCAAATGACCCACGTGGCTGAGACAAGGGAAAAATGAGCTAGGTTTGATATTTCCTAGCTCAATGGGTATGAAAATGGAAGAAAGGATTACTCTAAGCTTTTGGAGTGCTTTTACACACTCAACTTGTCTTTATTTAGATGTTATTAAACATGAGCATCTTTTATTTTCTTTTTGCTTTTTTTTCTTTTTCTTTGCCCTTGGAGTAGATAGGTCATATGGTGATGAGAGTGAAGTGGTGAGATGTATATGTGGCCACCCTAAACTTTTAGAGGTGGCCACAGCTGATATGTGCACTTTAGCATCCTTTCATGAGGCGAAGGGATAAGAAGATGGTGAATGAAGAGTTGGGTCAAAGAGGGGTCACTGGCGTGATTCTCAACATAAGGTCTCTTGCATGAAAATTAATCCAACACTTGATCAAACAATTTCACACCACATGAATGAACAACCTAAAATTGATACTTCTATCAAGTGATTTCATAGGCACTAAGCGCTCATAGCTTGCTCAAGTCATAATTCAACCAAATCATTCACAAACATAAGAGAGGTGACATGCATGTAAAAAGTCAAAAAATAATACCATTTAGCAATAAACAATGATAATTCATTTGCATTTGTCAAAGGTCATCCTTTTTAATCCAAAGAGTAGAGATTGGGTCAAAACACACTTTAGGCAAGAAAATCTCAAATTTGGGAAAAATTGGCCAAAATGGTGCCAAGTTGCCTTCAATCACATCTAAGCCTATATTATTGAACTTAAAGTAGTAAACAAGCAAATACTAGCTAAAACATGCAAAAATTACCAAAAAAATTACATGATATGCAACACATGGCAAGAAGAGCATTTTTTAAAAAAAAAATTACGCAAAAATTGCAAGAAAGTAAACTACATGACATGAAAGTATGCAAAGCAAGCACACAAAGTATGGATACACACATATGAGATATGGTTATACTATTTGATCATCTTGAGCAAAAATTTAGAATAAGGAACATAGAGAAAATTGAGGTAGAGAAAGGGCTTACCACTCTACCACCCCAAACTTTTAAACCATGTTGTCCTCAACATGAAATAAAAGTCTAGGATGATAGGGTAGGGGGCATGGAGTCATGGTAGACAAACGCCAACAAGGGAGAAAGATCTCAAGGTGTCCAGTGAGCAGGGGATATCCACCACAACCATGGTGGCAACCACGACCATTTTGTATTGCCTCCGCCACGACCGTGTTGATCTCCATGTGTCTTTTCTACTGATTTGCAATTTTATCTTCAATTATGATCTTCTCCTTGGTTGGCTCTTCCATGCATCATCTTTCCTCCATTTTACCTGTTCTAAAATGATTTACAAACAAAAAAACCATCAAGTGTAGTGTGTGTGTGTGTTTTCTTAGAAAGTATAAAAGCAAAGCAAAAGTATCAAAAATTGAAGTTTGGGTGAAAAATTCCCAAACCTAGGTGGGTTGCCTCCCACAAGCACTGAGTTTCATGCCTTCAGCTGGGGTTGTTGCTCTATCACCATCAACCATTATCCAAAACCAAAATGTTTGCATCCCCATCATAGGCAATCCTCTCAAATGCTTTCCTTGATTGATCTTCTTCCCAAGGGTCATGCGAGCTTCTCAAGTGTTTTTCAGCAGTTTTCTCTTCTTCAGGATCATTATCATAGATCTTAATCAACCTTATGACCTTTAGAAATTTCATGCCATAGTTTTTCTCTCTCTTGAGGAATGGGTCTTCATAGGCACCAAAGAGGGGTCATAATCACATGGGATACTTGCGAACAAGGGCTTTCCGGCAATAGCTCACTACTACAAAAATAGCTTATAACGTCACATTTAGAGGCATCGGTTATTACCGAAAACTGACACCTAAACCCTACAACATTGGATAATTACAGAGATCAACATCTATATTTGAAGACTGGCCAGACACAGGTATCACTTTTTATTTAGCATCGGCTCCCTATAATGAACTGACGCCTAAAATAGCCTGCCAAATCCAATTTTTCGAGCGAAAAAAAATTACCCTCAAAGTTTCACATACGACATCAAGTTTTTGACCTAATAACCGACATTTAATGACGAAAAAATTACCTCCAAAGTTCTCTGGTTTTTGTGGAAAAAATGACGCTGAAAAGGTTTCGCGCGCCGTCCCCGTGAAAATTTTTAGGGTTAAGATTGTCCAATGGATGTCAGTTTTTTCTGGCAACCGACGCTGATGGGTAATATGTGTCAGTTTTTTAAATAATCGATGCCTTTGTTAACTTAATAACCCCTGCACAATCGATCGAGAAACAAACTACGCCCCATTCTCTCTGTTTCATCGCCGTGAGCCCCCGCCCGAAGAAGTTGTTGTGCCCCCTGCTCGTCGCCGCCGCCTGATCAAGCCGATCGTTGCTCCTCACACTGCCGCCGCCGCCCCCTACTGTCTAGCTTCTTCCTCCCGCCCGCTAGCTCCTCACACTTGCGCCGACGACGACAGCTGCTCTCTTCTTCCTCCACGCCGCTGATAGGTAGGCCGCTGCCTCTTCTTCTTCCTTCACCCTTCTTCTTCCTCCACCTCTTCTTCTTCCTACTCCCTCCTTTCCAAATGGATAAAAGCAAGACATGATCGACATGTGGGCTGGACATGAGTGGTTGTGTTGGCTGACCACGGCCGTGTTGGCCATCAAAGCCATGGTCATGTCCAGCCCACAAGTTGTGTCTTACTTTTATCCATTTGGAAAGGAGGGAGCAGGAATAAGAAGATACATTTGCAATTGAATACTAATGATTGACCTAATTCTGTAAATTTTGATGCATGTTGAATTAAGATATTAAAACACTAATACACATTTCACCATAATCTTGAATTAACTATATTTCTGAAATCTTGTGATCAATCTATCTAAGATATTAAAACCCTAATGATAAATATCTGATTTTGTAGTGATGTCTCACCCTAACATCTACATGAATCCCTATTGTATGATGTAGATTGATGATAATGCATGAGCTAGTTTGAAATTTTGAAATCATTTATGAATCTCTCCATCCCTAGGTCATACTAATTTATGTGTAATCTTTATCTTGATGATGAACATGCATGGACACTCAAAATGTTGAAATCAATGTTATAGAATGACAACACATGTATTTGTTGGCCTAGAAACTTGTCCAAGATTTACTCATTAGGAGTAAATCTTGGATAGTCCCCGGTTTGGGGCTATTCTTGAACACCGAATCTCACTTAGGATGTAAGTGTATAACATGTATTGGGTTTTCAAGAAAATGTACTTAGAGAATAGTAGGAAAATGTTGCCGAAATTTTCTTGAAAACCCAATACACATTATACACTTACTAGTGAGATTAGGTGTTTAAGAAGAGCGCTCTTCATTAAGATCTTTACCAACTTGATTCCCTCCCTTGATAAGCTTCTCAATAACCTTTCCACACCCCATGATTGAAACTGTATCCATTTTCTCATAGGAAGTAGGGGGAGCATGCGATAGTTGTGGTGGTGGCATTATTGTTAATGGCCCTTGGAATTGAGGTGGAGGAGGGAATTGAGGTCGGAAGGTGAACTGATGGGAAGGTTATGGAGATGGAGGTGGTGGGGATGTGTAAGGCTTAGAGGTGGTGGGGGTGTGTAAAGCTTAGGATAGATTGGAGGTAGGGTGGTGGAGGAAATGGATGGGTTCATGTATTTTAGCTTTCCATATTGTCTTCCCCAAGTGGCTTGTCACATGCACAAGGCAAAACCAAACAAAAGAGAACAAGTTAGTCAATCAATATACACAAAGAATGCAACGAATACAGAATAAATAATAGCAATGATGAGGGTAGTAGTAAAAGTCAAAGCAAGACTAACTAGCTAGGCTGAGCACCTCTAATCCCTGGCAACGGTGCCAGAAAGCTTGGTGCACCCCCACCAATGGCGTTACACACCACTCAATTGAGACTTGAATGGATGCAACTCTGCGGACGGAAGCACATAGGTGGATTAAAATTTTGAAATTTATATTGACCTAAACTCAAACAACCTACTTCTACTAAAACACTAACCCGCAAGTGTACAAGGTCGTGTCGTAGTATAGGTAAGGTGGCAAGTATAGGGTTAATCCATAGGGAGAAAAGGGGGCACCAGAGCTAGGTTTATTTTGCTAGGTTCCTACTGTTGAGTCTAGGGTTTAGGGTTGATTGGTTGATTTGATTAAACTAAAGTGAGAAAGAAAGTAATTAAAGGTGAGAATGAGATATAAGTTAACCTAGACTAGATTAAAACTAATTAAGCAAGAAAAGACTGAGCTAGGTATGAAAAGGCAATTTGAGAACAATCTACACTAAGGAAAGTAAGACAAGGTAAAAGAGAAATTAAAGACCTAAGCTAGCAAGAACAAAGCAAGAACAGGGCAAGAAGCTATTTAAGTAAGAAAAGACCTAATTAAGCTAACACTAGCTAAGCAAGATGGAAACTAGGGTTTTAAAGCAATTAAGGGAGATGTGGGTTGTTTAGGGGATGCACTTATCAATTAAGTTGGGGGTGACATATGAATATTATGATTCTATTTAGATTATCGAACCAAACAACAAGTTAGAGTCTAATGAATTAACCTAAGCTACTAACTGGCCATGGATATGCTAGGTTGTGTGTAGGGGAACTAGTCCCTAACACTCCCTACTACCCTTGTAAGGCTCAATTGGGTTAGGACTTGGGTGTAATTCAATTAGAGTCTAAGCAAGCCTAGGTTTCTAAGTTAGATTATCTTAGGATGATTAGGGGCTGAGATTAGTTATGGGGGTGGAAGTGAGGTTTTATACCTCCCATCATCCACATTCTAACCTTGATAAAGCTCCATGCTAAACACGCCAATCCCATCTAAACTAGTTACTTAGATCTCTCAACTAGGGTTAGGAAGATTTTTCAAGATGTAGGAGGATGGGTAGCTAGCTAGGGATCCAAGAATTGGACCTAGGAGCAAATCCCAAAATTCACACATATAATCAATTTCCCTAAATTCCTAGGTGATTTCAAGCACAAACCAACAAGAAATCCATGTAGAGTGAGATAGAAATAGAACATAATCATTATAAAATGGAATTATAAAGTTTACATATCATTTCCCCCCAACATGGTATCAAAGTAACATTTTACACCCCAAACAGCCCACCTAAGGGGCCTAGCTACTCACAACAATGCAAAGTACAAAAAGAAGGGAGAAAGAGATAGAAGAAGCCATGGAGATTAGTGTAGATGAAGAAATCCTCCACTTCAACTATTGTAGGGAATCCTCCTCTCTCCTCCAAGGTGTAGGGGCATGGAATGATGGTGGAAATGGGTGGAAATGAGAGGAAACTAGGGTTTTGATGGTGGAAATGATGAAATGGTGGTGGAAATGGAGTGGAATGGCTAAGGGGAAAAAATGGAGGAGATAGGAGGTGATAGAAGGCAGATAGGGGTGGCCAACCTCGAGCTTCAGTCACCCCCATGGTTTGTATAGGTGTCTAGGGTTAAGTAGGGGCAATATAGGTAAAGCAGTGCAAAAATATGCTAGGGTTGATGCCCACTAGGGGATTGGTGAGTCACCACGGACGTGGTGGTTGTAGGGGAACATGGCCATGGTGTATGGGTACGGGTGAGGTGAAAAATGGCTAAAGATCATAGGAAATTGGCTAAAATTGTACATGAAATGCCACAGCCGTGGTGGTCACCACGACCGTGGTGCAGTGAGGGTGGCATGGCCATTTTGGCCAAATTCATCAGTTTTTGGAAGTTATAGTGATAATTTGTGATTGGGGCATGTCCACCACAGTCGTGGTAAAGTACCACGGCCATTTTAGTGTCCTTCCCATGCACTTGAGCTTTGAACTTGATCATCCATGGAGGTTATTGCTTCAAAACATTCTTTGACCACTTGGGGTAGGTTGGGAGTGGTTTTGGCCTCATTTTGGGATCCTCCACGCATGAGGAAACCATAGATTGGACCATCTTCTTTCCATGTCACCAAGTAGTGGACAAAGTACCTATAAAACATGCAAAAAGCCTGCATAAGTGCATTTGATATAAATATTCATATTGAGGGAAATAATATGTAATCTAATAGGTATAGATGTGATTAAAGTGCACTAAGACACAAGATTCAACCCTAAAATAGGGTTGAATCATCACCTGTAATGAAGCTGACAAGGAGAGATGTGCCTTTTGTCTGAAATGACAAGTGTCAGCTCACCTTCCAGTTGTTAAAAGGGAAGTTGACTAGTGTGCCAGTGTTGGTTCTACCCAAACAAGGAAAGGGATACATAGTTTTTTGTGATGCGTCGAGAAACAGTTTGGGTTGTGTGCTGATGTGACAAGAATGTGATCTCTTTTGCATTGTGACGGTTGAAAAAGCAAAAAAAGAACTATCCCACCCATGATCTAGAGCTAGCTATAATGGTTTATGCCTTAAAGATCTGGAGACGTTACCTTTACAGTGAGAAGTGACATATCTCCACAGATTACAAGAATTTGAAGTACATCTTTTCACAACAGGAGTTGAAGATGTTGCAGAGATGTTAGATGGAGTTAATCAAGGACTATGACTGTACTATTGATTACCATCCAGGGAAGGTGAATGCCATGGTAGATGTGTTGAATAGGAAGTCTTCTTCATCGTCATCTGTAGATAAAGCAAAATCATGTTCCTTGGTGTGCCATAAGAGAGACATGTTGGTCTCCTTGAGTCAGATAAATGTGAAATTGGAAGTCTCCCTGTTGGCAGGTTTGCTGGCATAGTTACAAGTGAAACCTACATTGAGGTAATAGATTAGAGGCACACAACAAAGTGACACTATGATACGGAAGATCAGATTAGAGTTTTGTAGTAAGAAGCGTGATGGTTTTCACGAGGCAGAGGATGGAACAATATGTTATCACAATAGAATTGTGGTTCCTGATGCTGATAGTATGAGGAAGATGGTTTTGGAAGAGGATCACTCTTCAATGTATGCCATGCACCTAGGTAGCACTGAGATGTACCATAACCTTAAAGATATGTATTGGGTGGCCTAGTTTGAAACGTGATGTGGCAGATTTTGTTGCACAGTGTGCAGTGTATCAACAGGTTAAAGTAGAGCATCAGAAGTCTGCAGGAATGTTGTATCCGTTTCCTATACCACAAAGGAAATGGGATCATATTACAATGAACTTTGTGGTTGGTCTGCCTAGGATAACCAAAGGTCATGATTCCATTTGGGTAATCGTTTACTGGTCAACCAAATCAGCATAGTTTTTGCCAGTAAAGACGACATACACAACAAAAAAGCTTGCACATATATATGTTGATGATATAGTGTGTTTGCACAGTGTCCCAGCTACTATCATGTCAGAAAGAGGTCCTCAATTTACGAGCCATTTTTATGAGAACTTGAACGCATCTCTAGGTAGGCAGTTGAGGTTCAACACTACATTTCACCCACATATAGATGGATAGTCTGAGAGGATGATACAGACTTTGGAGTACCTATTGAGAGCTTGTGTTTTGTAATTTTTGGCAGTTGGGATGTCCACCTCAGTCTGATATAGTTTGCCTATAATAACAATTATTAGAGGAACATTGATATGGAACCTTATGAGGTGTTGTATGGGAGACATTATAGATCTCTGCTATGTTGGTATGATCCAGGTGAATACCATTTTCTAGGTCCTGAGCTTGTGCAACAAATGACTGAAAAGATCAAAGTGATTCAACAACAGTTGAAAGCAGCCCATGATAGGTAGAAGTTGTATGTAGATAATCGGCGTAGAGCGTTGGATTTCCAAGTGGGGGACAAAGTTTATCTCAAAGTCTCTCCTTAGAAAGGTGTTTTGAGGTTGGGGAAGAAGGGTAAGTTGGTTCCCAAGTATATGGGGCCTTACCCTGTGGTGGCACACGTTGGGAAGGTGGTGTATAAGTTGGAGTTGCCACCTGAGTTGCATAGGTTGCATATGGTGTTTCATGTGACCATGTTGAGGAAGTGCCACCCCGATACCGAGTTGGTTTTGCAACCATTGGAGGTTGAGATTGATGAGGACATATCTTATGTGGAAGGTCATGTGTTGATCCTAGATAGGAGGATCATGTTGACTCAAGGTCAATTAGGCCAATGTTGACTCACGTATAAATTGACTAAACCTGTGTTTTGATGATGACTAACCATTCCACATATTGGTGTCTAATGTCTCTACTTGAGTGATTTCAGAGTAGGTATAGACACACTCCAAATGCCCTAACTTGCGCATCTCAAATTGGAGAAAAGACAAGTCAAAGTCAATACCAGTGCATGTTTTTGTAATATGATGTAAATCTATTAGAATCATGTTGTAAATCACTTTTAATGATTGTATGACTTATAATTAAGCTTAGAAAAAATTAGGAGCACTTAGATCGAATGTTTAAGCACTCAAAATCCATTTTCCAAAATTCATATCAGGTTGTTCACTGGTCGAGTTATGTGAGGTGGAAACTCGACCGATCTTGATTGGATCTTGAAAGTGACTTTTGATCGGTCGAGTTGTGGTTACACAAAACTCGACCAATAGAGTACCTTGCCAATTCGATTTTCATTGGTCGGTCGAGTTTCCCCAGGACAAACTCGACCGATGGTTTGAATATCGGCTTTGTCTTTTACTCTATCGGTCGAGTTACCCTTATAGAAACTCGACTGATTGCACTGTACGGAAAAGTGCAGAAAAGTGCTTCTAGCCATTGTGGAGTTGCAACAAGTGAAAATGTATCTGTTGCAAGACACAAAACGGCTAGTTTTCATTCTCAAGTGTTCCCAAAGGCTAAGAGGCATCCCCAACTATAAATAGGACCCCTTGGGCTTCATTCCAAGGTTGAGCATTCATTGCAAAACTCTATGTGAGGTTCATATTCTATAGTTGAGTGCTTCCTACAGCCTCCTCTCTCTCTCTCTAAGCTTAATCACTTGCTACATCCATTAGAGTGAGTAGGAGATTTGTAAGAGAGCTAGTCCTACATGTATCTCTTGTGAGGCTCTCACTTCCACCACCTCCCTTTCGCTCTTTTCAACCATGAAGATGAAGGTTCTCTCTCTTGTCCAAGAGAGGGGAAGAAGAACAAGGGAAGGAGTCCCTTGGTGAAGATCAAGGTTGAAGACTTGGAGCTAGAGTGGGTAATCCCTTGGTGAAGGCAGAAGAATCCTTGCTCAAGTGGATAAGTCCTTGGTGGAAGCTTCTCCGAGTGAAGGTAAATTCAAAGGCGGAAGATCCAAGAAGAGTGAGTAATCCTTGCAAGGCTGAAGACTTGTGCAAGAGTAGGTAAGTCCTTGGAAGAAGGCGTAAGACTCCTTGCAAAGTGGGTAAGTCCTTCGTAAGGTTGAAGACTCTTTGTATTGGATAGGTAAGTCCTTTGGTGGTCATGCATTGTATCTCTTATAATGAATATAACGAAGGTGTAAGGTTAAGAAATCCTAGAGGTTGACCTCTCTAGGTAAGTGGACTGACTCACTTCTAGTTTGAAGTGAGGAACCACTCTAAATAGCTTGTCCTCATGTGTTTGCTCAATCTCTCTCATCCTTGCTATGCATGTTTTAGTTGCACTCAAATGACCTATTTAGCAACCTTATCTTGTGATATATCTTGAAGGTCTAATGAATTTTGTTTAAGTACATTCAGCTATATTCACCCCCCCTCTAGAGCATTCAATCACCCATCTAGGATCCAACAATTGGTATCAGAGCGGGTCTTCTCCAAGCATACTTCAACAAGTAGGAGAAGAAGGGTGACTACCAAGTAGGGAGATACTTGATCAGCCTACCAATCTTTGATGGGAGCAATTTCCTCTATTAGAGAAGAAGGCTTCAATTCTACATCCAAGGATCAAGTCTTGAGACGTGGCAAATGGCGAACAGCCCATACATGCTACTAAAGACAAAGATTGAAGAATGGGATGAAGCTACCTTGAAGAAAGCAACCTTGAATGCTAGAGCCATGCACATCCTATATGCCTCCATGACCCCCACCGAGTTCAACCGAATTTCTTCATGTGAAACAGCATATGAGGTATGGAGAAAGTTTTGCATCACTTATGAAGAGACATATCAAGTGAAGGAAAGCAAAGTCTACATGCTCAAAGGGCTACTTGAGAACTTCAAGATGGGAAATGAGGAGAGGATAGCCAACATGTACTCAAGACTCAACACCATTTTGAACGGTCTTGCGGTTCTAGGTCATCCTATGTCTAGTGGAGAGACCAACTCAAAGATCCTTAGAACTCTTCCCAAGAGGTGGGAACCCAAGGTGACTTCCATTGAAGAAGCAAGGTCTCTTAGGGATATTCCTATTTAAGAGCTCATTGGAAATCTACAAGCACATGAAGCTACACTTGACAAGAGGGAGGAAGTAGAAAGACAAGAAGAGAAAGAACTCAAGAGAATGAAGAAGGCTTAAATGAAGGCTCAAATCAAGGCTATTGTTGATCAAGCCTCTCCATCCTCTCAAGTTGAAGAAGATGCCATGTACTCCAAGGGTAGATTCTACAAAGGCAAGTCCTCCTCCATCTGATGCTTCACATGTGGAAAGAAGGGTCACTACAAGGAAGATTGCCCACAATGCAAAAAGACTCATCTTCACAAGAAGAAGGAGAAATGGCACTCAAGCTCAAGTGGCTCCTTTGACTCAAGATCAAGTGAAGATTCAAGTGATGGATCAAGTTCAAGCTCTAGTGATGAAAGAGAATGCTATTTTGCTCTGATAGATTCTACAACTAAGGACTCAAGTGAGGTAAATATAAACTCTTTAGATAAAGAATCTTTGATTGCAATTATTCATGATACTTGTGCCTCTCTTAAGTCTTCTAAAAGGAAAAGGAAAAAGCTTGCTAGAATTGTTGATAATTTGCATGTAGAACTAGATGATCTTGAGCATGCTAATTCTTGCTTGCTTGATGATAAAAATAATTGTCTTAGTCAAGTAGATTCTCTTAAACTTGAAAATGCTAGTTTGCTTGATAAGATTAGATTTCTAGAAGCTCAACCTCTCATGTCTAGTTCTAATGAAGAACATAATTTAATTGTTGATTCTCTCATGCATGAAATTGATGTTCTTAAATTTGAAAATAAGGTCAAAGATTTTATTTTGCAAGAATTAGAAACAGAAAATGCCTCCTTGCTTGTGAAAATCAATTTGCATGAATCTTGTTCTAGTTCTACTAATAGAGAGAATGATGTTGTTGCTCTTCACACTAATAGAGATTCTTATTTAACTAAAGCTCTTTGCTTAGAAAATTATCTTTTGCATGCTAGAGATAATATCAATAATTTGTCTTCTACTATTACTTCTCTTATGCATGATAATGATAGTTTGAGATTTTCTTTGCAAAGATTCTTAGTGGGTAAGAAGAGCCTTAATGATATCCTATACCATACTACTAAACAAATTGGTAGATATGGTTTAGGATATGATAGTAGTCAAGGGAACAACAAAGGTAAATGACCTCCAATATTACATGGAGAATCCTCTAGTTCCAAGACTATGGGCACATGCAACTATTGTAATGATTTTGGTCATTATTCTAATTGTTGTCCTTTTAGGAAAGCACCCAAGAGCACTAGGTCTTGGGTTGCTAAGCTAACCCCTCTGGACACAAAAACATGATTGGGGACAATTTCATCTTTCTTCTTGTAGGTACTTGCAAATGGATTGACTTGAGCTATTGAATTGCAAATTGACTTCTCAATCCACATGAAAGAAGAAAGATGAGATGTGCAGAGGGTGACAACAAATGGAAAAAGGAATGGTAAGAACAAAGGTAATGTTTTCTTGCTTATAACCATTTCTAACTTGTTTTAGTCAAGTTAGTGTGCACTATACATATGGTTTTTGAGTCAAAATTGGTAATCTGTGTTTCTCTCCACACTCTTACTCAAAAACTATTTCTAATGCTTCTATAGTGCATTACTAACTTGCTTAGACATGTTTGGATAAGGTTTATATGTTTAGCATGCCTTTAAATATATTTTTATGAAATATATGTGCTTTTTGACAGCTGATCTGTCGGTCGAGTTTGCCATGTTTGAAACTCGACCGATTGGCACCAATGGGTGTTTCCAGCAGCTGTCATCGGTCGAGTTGTCAATGCACAGAACTCGACCGATAACTCTGTGCACAGAATATACATTTGGCTTATTGAATGAGAATATCCCTCTCAACTAGATTTTCTCAACCAATAGCCTTATTCTTTGGCACTTCTTTGGTACCTTTATATATGCATATTGCCATGTTATAAATTGCCTATCTTGCTTACAACTCTATCTCTGAAATTGCTCTAAATTGGTATATCTATATCTTGCAATTACTTGCTTTGAGTTGTTTTGCAGGTTTTGATGATGATCTCTTTGGATCTCTTGGTTGTGTCTTAAATTGCTTCTGCTGTGCTCTAACTTGCTACATCTATATATGTGTATATCTTGTTTTGATACAACCTTGAGGTTCTTAGTGGTAATCATCTTTTGGTAAGGATGCATATTTGAATGTGAGTTATATCCTTTCATGCTTCTAAAATTGCATCTCTTTGTTTGGATATATCTCTACATCTACTCATAGCTTGCTTTATCTTGTGTATATTTTGGTATCTCTTGCTATGATCTAGATCCTACTAGTAGTCCTAACTTGTGATAACATCTACTAGTAGTTCATATACACGTAGTTCTAACCTTGTTTATAATTGGTAAGAGTTGCTCATCTAGTGGTATTTCACTATATGCTATGTTTGTATCTTGTCTCATACATGCTCAATCTTATTCCTTGAATTGCATATATACTATCTTGAGTTGATTGCATAACATTGTGATGCAGGGCACATAGATCTCCATTATATGTAGAAATTGGAGTATTTTTGGATTTTATGCAGTTTTGCTCCAGTTTCAGTTTTTGGTGCAAGATTAGTGTTTTTTATGCAGAAACAACCTTCTAAGAAAGACTCATTGGTTTACAATGAGTTCTGATGGTTTTTAGTCAAAATCCGTCATCTTGAGGGTCAAAATTATGTTTTATTGTTTTTCTGCAGCACTTTATCTTACATTTTGGGTTGTTCAAGTATATGCCTTAACTTGCTTTTCTTTCTATGCTTGGACAAGCCCCTATATGTGCTCTTCTACTCTCCTTATATATATTTGTGTTATCTCCTTTCTCTTTAACAAGCGATGTTTCTTATTTTCTTCATAACCCCACTTTTTGAAATGACAAAGGGGGAGAAAGGTATGTCTTCTTTTGACAAAAGAGGAAGAAGGCATGTCTTACATGAAGAGGAGAAAGTATGTCCATGTAAGGGGGAGAAGGTAAAATGGGAGAAGACATATATGTGTAGAACATATATGAGTAGAAGATATAGTATTCTATAAATGTTATGAAAGTTAACCATGCAGGAGAAATAACATCAATTGAGGGAGAGAAAATGAGATAAATCCTATTAAAACCCCTAGGTTTCTCCAAAGGTATGACCTTACTTAAATGCTTTCAATACATTTATGGAATGGTTTGTCATCTTCAAAAAGGGGGAGAATGTTGACTCAAGGTCAATTAGGTCAATGATGACTCGCGTCTAAATTGACTAAACTCGTGTTTTGATGATGACTAACCATTCCACATATTGGTGTCTAATGTCTCTACTTGAGTGATTTCAGATTAGGTATAGACACACTCCAAATGCCCTAACTTGCGCATCTCAAATTGGAGAAAAGACAAGTCAAAGTTAATACAAGTGCACAGTTTTATAATATGATGTAAATCTATTAGAATCATGTTGTAAATCACTTGTAATGATTGTATGACTTGTAATTAAGCTTAGAAAAAATCAGGAGCACTTAGATCGAATGTTTAAGCACTCAAAAGCCATTTTCCAAAATTCATATCAGGTTGTTCATCGGTCGAGTTATGTGAGGTGCAAACTCGACAGATCCTGATTGGATCTTGAAAATGACTTTTGATCGGTCGAGTTGTGGTTACACAGAACTCGACCGATGGAGTACCATACCAGTTCAATTTTCATTGGTCGATCGAGTTTCCCCAGGACAAACTCGACCGATGTTCTGAATATCAGCTTTGTCTTTTACTCTATCGGTCGAGTTACCCTTATAGAAACTCGACTGATTGCACTGTACGGAAAAGTGCAGAAAAGTGCTTCTAGCTGTTGTGGAGTTGCAACAAGTGAAACTATATCCGTTGCAAGCCACAAAACGGCTAGTTTTCATTCTCAAGTGTTCCCAAAGGCTAAGAGGCATCCCCAGCTATAAATAGGACCCCTTGGGCTTCATTCCAAGGTTGAGCATTCATTGCAAAACTATAAGTGAGGTTCCTATTTTGTAGTTGAGTGCTTCCTATAACCTCCTCTCTCTCTCTAAGCTTGATCAATTGCTACATCCATTAGAGTGAGTAGGAGATTTGTAAGAGAGCTAGTCCTACATGTATCTCTTATGAGGCTCTCACTTCCACCACCTCCCTTTCTCTCTTTTCAACCATGAAGATGAAGGTTCTCTCTCTTGTCCAAGAGAGGGGAAGAAGAACAAGCGAAGGAGTCCCTTGGTGAAGATCAAGGTTGAAGACTTGGAGCTAGAGTGGGTAAGCCCTTGGTGAAGGTAGAAGACTCCTTGCTCAAGTGGGTAAGTCCTTGGTGGAAGATCCTCCGAGTGAAGGTGAAGTCAAAGGCGGAAGATCCAAGAAGAGTGGGTAATCCCTGCAAGGCTGAAGACTTGTGCAAGAGTAGGTAAGTCCTTGGAAGAAGGAGAAAGACTCCTTGCAAAATGGGTAAGTCCTTGGTAAGGTTGAAGACTCTTTGTATTGGATAGGTAAATCCTTTGGTGGTCATGCATTGTATCTCTTATAATGAATATAATGAAGGTGCAAGGTTAAGAAATCCTAGAGGTTGACCTCTCTAGGTAAGTGGACTGACTCACTTCTAGTTTGAAGTGAGGAACCACTCTAAATAGCTTGTCTTCCTATGTTTTCTCAATCTCTCTCATCCTTGTTATGCATGTTTTAGTTGCACTCAAATTACCTATTTAGAAACCTTATCTTGTAATATATCTTGAAGGTCTAATGAATTTTGTTTAAGTGCATTCAACTCTATTCACCCCCTCCCTTAGAGCATCCAATCACCCATCTAGGATCTAACAATCGGTATCAGAGCGGATCTTCTCCAAGCATACTTCAACAAGTAAGAGAAGATGGGTGACTACCAAGGAGGGAGATACTTGATCAGCCTACCAATCTTTGATGGGAGCAATTTCCTCTATTGGAGAAGAAGGCTTCAATTCTACATCCAAGGATCAAGTCTTGAGATGTGGCAAATGGTGAACATCCCATACATGATACCAAAGACAAAGATTGAAGAGTGGGATGAAGCTACCTTGAAGAAAGCAACCTTGAATGCTAGATCCATGCACATACTATATGCCTCCATGACCCCCACCGAGTTCAACCAGATTTCTTCATGTGAAACAGCCTATGAGGTATGGAGAAAGCTTTGCATCACTTATGAAGATACATATCAAGTGAAGGAAAGCAACGTCTACATGCTCAACGGGCTGCTTGAGAACATCAAGATGGGAAAGGAGGATAGGATAGCCAACATGTACTCAAGGATCAACACCATTTTGAATGGTATTGCGGTTCTAGGTCATCCTATGTCTAGGGGAGAGATCAACTCAAAGATCCTTAGAACTATTCCCAAGAGGTGGGAACCCAAGGTGACTTCCATTGAAGAAGCAAGGTCTCTTAGGGATATTCCTATTGAAGAGCTCATTGGAAATCTACAAGCACATGAAGCTACACTTGACAAGAGGGAGGAAGTAGAAAGACAAGAAGAGAAAGAACTCAAGAGAATGAAGAAGGCTTAAATGAAGGCTCAAATCAAGGCTATTGTTGATCAAGCCTCTCCATCCTCTCAAGTTGAAGAAGATGCCATGTACTCCAAGGGTAGATTCTACAAAGGCAAGTCCTCCTCCATCTGATGCTTCACATGTGGAAAGAAGGGTCACTACAAGGAAGATTGCCCACAATGCAAAAAGACTCATCTTCACAAGAAGAAGGAGAAATGGCACTCAAGCTCAAGTGGCTCCTCCGACTCAAGCTCAAGTGATGATTCAAGTGAAGGATCAAGTTCAAGCTCTAGTGATGAAAGAGAATGCCATTTTGCTCTTATAGCTTCTACAAGTAAGGACTCAAGTGAGATAAATCTAAACTCTTTAGATAAAGAATCTTTGATTTCAATTATTCATGATACTTGTGCCTCTCTTAAGTCTTCTAAAAGGAAAAGGACAAAAGCTTGCTAGAATTGTTGATAATTTGCATGTAGAACTAGATGATCTTGAGCATGCTAATTCTTGCTTGCTTGATGATAAAAATGATTGTATTAGTCAAGTAGATTCTCTTAAACTTGAAAATGCTAGTTTGCTTGATAAGATTAGATTTCTAGAAGCTCAACCTCTCATGTCTAGTTCTAATGAAGAGCATACTTTAATTGTTGATTCTCTCATGCATGATATTGATGTTCTTAAATCTAAAAACAAGGACAAAGATTTGATTTTGCAAGAATTAGAAATAGAAAATGCCTCCTTGCTTGCCAAAATCAATGTACATGAATCTTGTTCTAGTTCTACTAATAAAGAGAATGATGTTGCTTCTCTTCACACTAATAGAGATTCTTATTTAACTAAAGCTCTTTGCTTAGAAAATGATCTTTTGCATGCTAGAGATAATATCAATAATTTGTCTTCTACTATTACTTCTCTATGCATGATAATGATAGTTTGAGATTTTCTTTGCAAAGATTCTTAGTGGGTAAGAAGAGCCTTAATGATATCCTACACCATACTATTAAACAAATTAGTAGACATGGTTTAGGATATGATAGTAGTCAAGGGAACAACAAAGGTAAAGGACCTCCAATATTCCATGGAGAATCCTCTAGTTCCAAGACTATGGGCACATGCAACTATTGCAATAATTTTGGTCATTATTCTAATTGTTGTCCTTTTAGGAAAGCACCCAAGAGCACTAGGTCTTGGGTTGCTAAGCTAACCCCTCTGGACCCAAAAACATGATTGGGGACCATTTCATCTTTCTTCTTGTAGGTACTTGCAAATGGATTGACTTGAGCTATTAAATTGCAAATTGACTTCTCAATCCACATGAAAGAAGAAAGGTGAGATGTGCAGAGGGTGACAACAAATGGAAAAAGGAATGGTAAGAACAAAGGTAATTTTTCTTGCTTATAACCATTTCTAACTTGTTTTTGTCAAGTTAGTGTGCACTATACATATGGTTTTTGAGTCAAAAGTGGTAATTTGTGTTTCTCTTCACACTCTTACTCAAAAATTGTTTCTAATGCTTCTATAGTGCATTACTAACTTGCTTAAACATGTTTGGATATGATTTATATGTTTAGCATGCCTTTAAATTTTTTTTATGAAATATATGTGCTTTTTGACAGCTGATATGTCGGTCGAGTTTGCCTTGTTTGAAACTTGACCAATTGGCACCAATGGATGTTGCCAGCAGCTGTCATCGGTCGAGTTGTCAATGCACAAAACTCGACTGATAACTCTATGCACAGAATATACATTTGGCTTATTTAATGAGAATGTCCCTCTCAACTAGATTTTCTCAACCAATAGCCTTATTCTTTGACACTCCTTTGGTATCTTTATATGTGCATATTTCCATGTTCTAAATTGCCTATCTTGCTTACAACTCTATCTCTCAAATTGCTCTAAATTGGTATATCTGTATCTTGCAATTACTTGCTTTGAGTTATTTTGCAGGCTTTGATGATGATCTCTTTGGATCTCTTGGTTGTGTCTTAAATTGCTTCCGTTGTGCTCTAACTTGCTAACCAACCTGATCCAAGTGAAATTATACCTTATTAATAATGTACACATGATAACCGGTTCATCTAGAACTTAAATCAGAATAGGAAACATGATAAAAATCAAAATCCAAGTCAAGCATAGCTTTTTAGTGCATGAATCATCATTTTCAAGCAAGAACATGATCTCGAAAGCTTATGGTAAGCAATAAACGTGGAGCAAGTTATAAAAATTGCCTCCAATGAGAAGATAAAACCCCACGTAGAAGAAATCTCAAGCAGGTAGGGTAGAAAATCCAAGAGTAAGCTATGAATTCATCCATCTAGCACCTTTCTTCATCAAATGAGCAAACCCTAAGCAGAAGGAGCAAGAAAGGTAGGGTTTTAGAGCTTTAGAGCAATTTCTATAGTGAAACAGCAAAGTTCTGACCTGGAGAAAGCTAGGAGGAAGGATAACAAAAAAAAATATAGAGGAAATAAGGGAATTCTTATACTTTTAGGTCAATATCACTAAAAGGAAGCTTTTTCAACCCTAAAATGAAGTCAATTTCAACCTTAGAGCCTTTCTCCAAGAAGATCCCCACTTTCTTCTTCCTTGGGCGGAAAAATTCATAGATGAATAGAGGGAGAACGAGGTTGGGAGAAGGAGGGAGGTAGTGGAGAGAAAATGGCTCATTTTGGTGCTTGGGGATAAGTATATGACACTTTAAGATAAAGAAAAGGAAAAAGTTGAAGTTTTAGTATCTATCCAAGTGTCGATGGCCTTAATTTATTAAGAATATACAAGCACACACACACAAGAAGATCCCCCACCATGTGTATAGACCTTCTTATCTTTCCTTTGTCAAATTTCCCAGCCAATCAAATAATTCATTAGTTGATAGCTACTAAAGGTAGCTCATCCGTGAAGGGGAAAACCCTAAAATACCCTTGGAGCAAACACCTTCAAACCAAGGTTTAAATAGGAGGCCCATGGCTCAAAAAGATCAAGAATGATGATATAATATACAAGGAACATAATGCAAGTGATAAATTGCAAAGAAAGCCTCTCAATTGGGTAAATTGCAGAAAAGTCCAAAATGTGTATAAAATTGCATAACTTGCTCAAACAGTGTCCAAATTAGACCAAATTTGAAACTTAAGATTGTCTTATGATTTCAAAGTATATAACAAGGTTATATTAGGGTTATAAGCATTAAATTATGATAATTAAGCTTTTTCAACTCATTAAATAAGTTTAGGGGCCTTATAGATACAATGACTAACTGCCAAAGAACTCCAATAAGGAAGATCCTAGAATATGACCTCTTCTTGAATAAAGATTTGTCACTCTGTGTGGGAATGGAACATTGTGATCTCTTACTGAATTCATTGACAAAGTCTTTTACTCTTTCATAAACAACCTCCCTTGATATAGGTTTAGGGGCACTTTGTTCCTCATTTGATCCATTGAACGCTTTGCGCAACCTTCAGTAAGGATGGATTTTGGAAGGAACCTTCGATGACCAAGATATACAGTCTTTCCGCCATGTTTTAGTCATATTGAATCAATGTTCTCTTCACATATAGGGCATGCTTTGGATCCTTTTACATTGTATCCAGACAAATTCCCATATCCTGGAAAGTCATTAATAGTGCAAACATCATAGCATGCAAATGAAATATCTCTCTACACAAAGCATCATATATCGTCATACCTTCTCCCTAGAGTTATTTTAAGTCATCAATCATAGGTTCAAGAGAAATATTGATATCATTTCCATGTTGTTTAGGGCCTGATATCAACAATGACAACATAACATACTAATTTTTCATACACAACCAGGGAGGAAGATTGTATATAACAATCATAACAGGCCAAGTGCTATGTTAGATGCTCAATGTGTCATATGGATTCATCCCATCGGTACAAAGCCCAAATTTTAGATTTGTGACTTCTTCACCAAATTTAGGATATAATAAATCAATCCCATTCCACTGTGGGGAATCATACACATCTCGTAGGATCCCATCATTATTTTTATTAACATCTTCATGCCACCTTGAATTCTTTCCATACATAGGATTCAAAAACAAGCATTAAAACCATGATTTTATAGGTAGATACCACATTACATTGGTAGATACCACATTACATTGGTAGGAGAGCCAGTTTTGGACTTCCCCAAAGTCATTATTTTATACCTTGACGCCCCCTATTTTGGAAAATCTTTCAAATCAACACGGTCCTTTTGAAGAAAAAAAACACAATCATTCAGGCATGCATGTAACTTCTTAGCCTTCATTCCCATTGGGTATAACATTTTCTTTAATTCGTATCATGAGATTGGAATCTTGTTGCCTTCAGGAAGAATTTCTTTCAACAAAGACAACAATGACGTGAAGCTTTTGTCACTCCATCTATTGTTAGCCTTTAGATTATACAATCTCAACACAAAGCTCAACTTCATAAACTTAGTACAACCTATGTATAATGGTCTCTAAACATCATGCACAATGTTCCTAAATAAGGAAGGTGGATTAGTGTGCTCTATCCTACAACTATCCAACATCACATCAACCATGTCTATCGGAGTCGGTTCATTCACATCTACATCATTGATGACAATTTCTTCTTCAACACAAGTACTGCTATCGGCATCTATTGATCTCATGAATGGAATCTCTCCATGCTAGTACCATTCTATATAGACATGTATAATCCCATTGCACATGTCATGACTTTTGATTTTATTAGGAGTGTGATACCAGAAGGGATGCACTCCCTACTAAAATAAAAAGGCATCATACCATATAACCAAATACCAACATAATTTTTTCACAAAAGGGATGATAACCAATTCATTGAACATGTATGTATCATAACACCAAAAGTAGCAATGGCATTTAAATATGTATCTAACCATTATAAGCTTGTTATCATCACTAGCCTTCACCACACTGGGTGAGATAAAATAAAAACTAACTAAACATAAGACTAGTTGAGGATCACCTAACAACTTCAAGAAAGTCTCCCACAAGGTTTCAGTTAATATTGATGAGGTCTTGGGCCAACTTGGTTGTCTCCTCCTTGGCCTCTACCTGGGATTGGAAGCGTACACCATAAAAGGAAAAGAGAAGATGACATCAAAAACAGGTCGGTATGTGCATACTAAATTGGAATTGAGCAATATAATGAAATAAAGGATGTAAAATAAAAGGCTTCCCATGGAAAAAGGAAAGGAATACCCAATCGGGCATAAAAGAAATAAGAATTCGATAAAGTGATTAATAAGAGCAAGGCATTCATGTGTTTCACCTGTGATAATACTAGAACAATATCAACATGTTGATAGGAAATAACATATCTACCATAATTATGGGGTGAGTAGGAACTTATACACATATACACTAGATATGGGGTGAGTAGGGATTTATATACATCTACTCTAAGCAGGACAAGATACACATCTGCTCAAATAATATCTCTTATAGGAATTATCACCTCTGTATTTTCAATTGTGGGAAATTACACATCCACATAATAACACATGTAACATTATAGTAGCAGTCACCACATGATGCATAACAAAAGAGTGCACAAGAATAAACCAAAGTATGATGGATAAACACCTCTAACAGATATAATGTGGGATCAAAGGATCCATATAAAATTCCCATTACATAAAAGTGTAATTTAAACATCCACCACAAAAGTGGGCAAATTTAGGAATTCATCAAGAATAAAGGCATAAGCTGAAGTCAAAAGAAAGTCCATAAAATTATGATGATCAGAAACAAATAAGGTATTTCACATGAAATATATTCTCAAAATAAAAAGAGATATTGTGTAGGCTATTGTCCATAGGAACAAGAGAAAGATGCAAATAGGACAATTTCTCAATGTGAATAATAGGAGATGCAAACATACCTTATTTCAAAGTCCTAGAAACACTCTTCACCAACCTAGTTGTTTCCAAGGTTTCTTTTGCCTAATTACAAATTATTCACATGTGTTAGGATTTTATAAATTATAATGTGTAAAGAAACCCTAAATCTAGACCTTTTTGGAAAACCTCATATTTTGACTCTGAAAATCTCACCAATCGACTTATTAGGTTCTCATGATCAAGAAAACATATTTTATGTTCAATTTGGAGATTATATGATAAAAGTACAATTTCAGTGCTTTTTACATGGTTTATTAGGTTCTAAAAAATCAACCATATAAATCAGATGCTGAAACCATTTTTATTAGAGATATCACATTTTTTTAATTTCAAAACATATTTTACTTTAATTTTTGGACAAGCGAATCAAAAGATATGAATTTTCTAATTCTAACTAAGTTGAAAAAGACACGTGAACAATTCCATTGTGAGAGAGGAAGAGAGAGAAGGAGAGGGGAGGCCATGTGACTTGGCCCAATAGCACACAACCAAGTCAGTGGTCCGCGCCCCATCATTCGTGTGTCAAAGCAAAACTAAAACAGCCAAAAGTCATCTGTGCCCTCGTGCGAGAAAGAAAGGAGAAGAAGAAGAGAAAGGGACATAATGGTAATTGACTAAGGGGTTTTGTACCCTTCCCTTGCTCATGCCATGGGCACCGAGCAGCAAGAAGGGGCTTGCTCTAATTTTGGGAAAAACCAAAATACTTGATCATTGATCAAACCGAGAGCAAAGAAAGATAGTAGAGGACAACGAGCTCACCGCAAAGAGAAATCGAATCGAGAAGTCGAGTAGAGGGAGGGAGAGCCATCGCAAGCCAAGGTTTAAAACTCGATAACCAGAAGCCAACCACACGAGCACATGAGAAACTGAGCGGAGAGGAAGGTTGCAAAGTAATCAAGGAAGATTGGGGTGTGGTTATTTATAGGTGAAGATGAGAGAAGTAGAGAGGAGGGAGGTGGCCGCTGAGACCTATAGCCCAAGATTTGGGGGTTTCCTATTTTCTTGACCAAAAGATGCAAGTAAGGCATCAATGCGTGAGGAATCTTATTTGGAAACTAATGGCAAAGAAATCGTGCGATTTTGTTGAGTATGGATCGAGAAAATCGAATTCAAAAAATCCATTTTCATGTCATCACTGTTCATGTATGACTCCATGAAGGAGACAACGCATGGGCCATTGGATCGTGATCCAGTGGTCTGGATTTTCACACATCAGCGTCTAGTGCGTGACATTTAATGTCATTGTCAAATCCGATTCTGATTAAAATGCAATATTTAAATATTAAACATTTTCTCTTTCCTTAATTAAGGGTGCAAGCGACCTCCAGATTAAATGAAAATTGACACCTAATCTATTTCTAGTATTTATAATCTAAATATGCAATTAGATTTCCCTTTTAAAGACTTCTTATTCATTAAATTAGCAAAATCTCATTTTCTCATTCCTCGTGCATTAATGACTATAGGATTCTCCAAATTTGATAAAACGTCACCCTCAAGTCAAATTAAGTATTTTGGATACAAATTTGCCACTCGTTTCATATGTTGAAGTTGTTTCTAAATTTATTTAATGTTTTTAAGGTTCTACATACTTTATCTCTCCTACTTCACCTTTTCATCAAAGATTCTCCAAATTGAGTGAAAAGTCACCCAAAAGCATATTTGAATGTGTAGATCACGAATCTAAGATTAGTTGCCACTTTTGGAGTCATAAAATATTTTATTTCATATTTTGAAGAAAACTCACCTTTTCCTTTCTAAAAAAATAGATGTAGTTATTATTATCCCAAAATTATGAAAGTCGGCCTCCAAGCCAAAACAAACCCAAGGAAAAAGAATCTCAAACTATTTTTAACCAATTATGCTTCCTTTTATGAGTTTTACACTTGTGGTCCATCATTATTTTAGTTAATATAATGTTTCCTCATTATTACCATCATATTACCACCAAAAGGATATATGTCATTTTTATGCACAAAATATTATATATTTATCTTTTATCTCATTTAGTTTATTAATTCTATATTTATATGAATAATGTAACATTTTCTCTCAATTATGAACACATAGTTATCCTATTCTTATTATCTCTCTTATCATCATACCTTAATCAACATTATCTCATGTGACATATTCTATGTATCCTTCATTGGTCTAAAGACTAATATGAGGGTATTGTGTCATATTTGTTTATATGTCTACATGTTCGGGTGATTTATTCATGCATTGACATGTTAGGGTTTCAGTTAACTACTATTTTTTATATCTTTATCCTTGTTGTCTAAGCCCAAAGAACTTAGATCTCTAACCTATTAACCTTAGAATAGGATAAGGTTCTAGGATTCTGTATGTTACAACATACCACCCCTTAAAGGGATTTCATCCTCAAAATCTAACATAAACTATTTACCACCCCTTAAAAGATTCATCTTGAAAAGATAAACCACTCTATAGGTACAAAGGATAGATGCTAAGGTATCACACAAAAAGGAAACATAACTTTAAAGTCTAACTATGGGATTATGGGTTACCTTCAACATGATCTTATTCATAAACTTCTAGTCCATCCAAAGCAAAGACTCTCACAACACGTCTCTCAACCGGTCTTCTTCCATTATTATTTCCATTATTCTAAGGAGGTAGATGAGATTGTTGTTGTTGTTGAATTGGTCATGTCTATTATGAAGCTGGGGGCAACTAGGGCGAATATGTCCAGGTTCATTGCAATGGTGACATATCGGTTGTCTATCCCTCCTTCGTGCAATGGGGTCCTCTTGTCGTCGATACTTTTCATGCTCATGATCACCTTCAGACTACTTTCTCTTATTACTATTCTCTTTGTGTGTCGGAGCATGGAAACTTGGATATGACTCCATAGCTAAGGCCTTATCCACCATCTGTTGAAAAGTCAGGGGAAGTTGTGTAATAAGAGCAAGACCCACATTGTAGTTAAGTCCTTATAGGAATAGATCAGATCTCCATTCCTCACGTAGTCTAACGTTTGAGAAACATAAACTTTTTCACATAGGCAGAAACAGACATGGGACCTTGATTCAAACTATAGAAATGGTCTTCCTTCTTCTTTAGTGCAGCAGTGCAGATGTACTCCCATGAAAAAGCACCAAAAACTATTCCCAGGTCATGGCAGAGACATATGAGTCCTTGCTATTCCGTTCCACTAAACTTGAGCTGGCCCATCTAGCACGTATGAAGCAAACCTAACCTTCTATTGCAGGGACATGCCATATCATCAAAAGTACGATCTATGGCTAACACCCAATCATCAGCTTTATCTGCCATCTCTAGTTCACCTTCACCCTTGAAGTAGGGTGGTTGCATATTCATAAATTCCATTGATGTGTACTCCTTAGGCTTATCAGGCACATGTGGGTTATTCAACTTCACTGTCATCTATGTGGTAACAAGTTGTTGAAGCATTGCTAATTCTTGCTCAAGAGATATGACTATGCCTGCATTAGTAGTAGTAGAGGTTTCTGACCTACTGATGGTCCACTTCCAATTGGAGGAGTAACTTGAGTCATCAGAGGGGTAAAGGGAGGATACATCCTTGGCATCCAAAACCTAGGGTTCTGGGGTGTCTCGTAACCAAACTGGTTGTCAACAGATGAGTAATCTCCCACTGAGGGTTTTTCCTGCACAAGGCAAGGGTACTAGGTATAAGCAACCTATGAAAAAGGTAAACATCCTAATGGAGACAATATTGAAATAGTTAGATAATCGACAACCATTGACTTTGATACCATGTTGTAAGGAGTGTGATCCTAGAGGGGATTCACTCCCTAGTAAAATAAAAAAAGGCATCATCCCATAGGATGATAACCAATTCATTCAACATGTATGTAGCATAACACCAAAAGTAGCAATGGAATTTAAAGATGTGTCTAACAATTACACGCTTTTTATCATCTCTAGCCTTCACCACACATGGTGAGATAAAAAAAACTAACTAAACATCAGACTAGCTGAGGATCACCTAACAACTTCAAGAAAGTCTCCGACAAGGTTTCAGTTAAGCTTCATGAGGTCCTAGTCCAACTTGATTGTGTCCTCCTTGACCTATACATGGGGTTGGAAGCATACCCCATAAAAGTAAAAGAGAAGGTGACATTAGCAAAAAGATGGTATGTGCATACTAAATTGGAATTGAGCAATATAATGAAATAAAGGATGTCAAATAAAAGGCTTTCCATGTAAAAAGGAAAGGACTACCCATCAGGCATAAATAAATAAGAATTCAATAAAGTGATTAATAAGAGCAAGGCATTCATGTGTTTCACCTGTGACAATACTAGAACAATATCAACATGTTGGCAGGAAATAACACATCTACCATAATTATGGGGTGAGTAGGAACTTATACACATCAACTCTAAATATGGGATGAGCATGGACTTATATACATTTGCTCTAAGCAGGACAAGATACACATCTACTCAAATAATATCTCTTACATGAATTATCACCTCTGCATTTTCAATTGTGGGAATTTACACATCCACATAATAACACATGTAACATTATACTAGCAGTCATCACATGATGCATAACAAAAGAGTACGCAAGAATAAATCTAAGTCTGAGGGATGAGTACATCTAACAGATATAATGTGGGATCAAAAGATCCATATAAAATTCCCATCACATAAAAGTGCAATTTAAACATCCACCACAAAAATGGGCAAATTTAGGGATTCGTCAAGAATAAAGGCATATGCTCAAGTCAAAAGAAAGTCCGTCAAATTATGATGATCAGAAACAAATAAGATATTTCACATGAAATATATTCTCAAAAGAAAAATAGATATTGTGTAGGCTATTGTCCATAGGACAAAGAGAAAGATGAAAATAGGCCAATTGCTCAATGTGAATAATAGGAGATGCAAACATACCTTATTTCAAAGTCCTAGAAACACTCTTCACCAACCTAGTTGTTTCTAAGGCATCTTTTGCCTAATTACTGATTATTCACATGTATTAGGGTTTTATAAAGTATAACGTGTAAAGAAACCATAAATCTAGACCTTTTTGGAAACCTTGAATTTTGACTTTGAAAGTCTCACCAATCGACTTATTAGGTTATCATGGTCAAGAAAACATATTTTTGTGTTCAATTTGGAGATAATATGATAAAGTTACAATTTTAGTGCTTTTTATATGATTTATTAGATTCTTAAAAATCAAGCATTGAAATTAGGCATTGAAATCATTTTTATCAAAAAGATTGCATTTTTTTATTTCAAAACATATTTTACTTTAATTTTTAGAGAAGTGAATCAAAAGATATGAATTTTCCAATTCTGACCAACCAAAAAAATACACGTCAACAATTCTAATACAAGAGAGAAAGAGAGAGAGGGAGAGGGGAGGCCACGTGACTTGGCCCAATAGCATGTGGCCAAGTCAACAGTCTGTGCCCCATCATCTACGCATCAAAGCAAAACCAAAACGGACAAAAGTCGTTCGTGCCCTCGCACGAGAAAGAAAGGAGGAGAAGAAGAGTAGGGGGTAGAAAGGTAATTGACCAACATGGATTGTCCCCTTCCCTTTCTCATGCCATGAGCACTAAGCAACAAGTAGGAGCTTGCTCCAATTTTGGGCAAAACCACAATACTTGATCATTGACCAAACTGAGAGCAAAGAAAGATAGCAGAGGATAAAATGAACTCACTGTAAGGAGGAATCGAACCAGGAAGTCGACTAAAGGAAGGGAGAGTTGCCGCAAGCCAAGGTCCAAAACTTAATCACCAGAATCCAACCACACGAGCACATGAGTTATTGAGCAGAGAGGAAGTTTGTAAAGTAATCAAGGAAGATCGGGGTGTGGTTATTATAGGTGAAGATGAGAGAAGTAGAGAGGAGGGAGGTGACCACCAAGACTTGCAACCCAAGATTTGGGGGTTTCTTATTTTTTGGAGAAAAAGATGCCAGTAAGGCATCAGTACATGCTGAATCTTATTTGGAAACTAATGGCGAAGAAATCGTGCGATTTCGTTGAGTACGGATCGAGAAAGCCCAATTCTAAAAATCCACTTTCACAACGTCATTATTCATATTCAAATCCATGAAGGAGATGATACACAGGCCGTTGGATCACAATCCAATAGTCTGGATCTCGCGTGCATCATCAGCTAGTATGCAACATTTAATGTCATTGCCGACCTCTAAATATTTAAATAGCATTTTCTTTTTCCTCCATTGTGGGTAAACGACCTCTAAATTATTTGAAATTTGACACCTAAGCTATTGCGAGTATGTAGAATTCAAATATGCAATTAGATTTTATTAGATCTAAGGGCTCTAGAGGGGGGTGAATAGAGGTACAAAATTTCTCATAAATAGATTAGACCTTCAAATTATATCAATTTTAGAGCAATAGCTATATGTTAATTTGAAGTCATATCTAACAAGCATAGCAAGGATGAGAGGGATTGATAGCAAGCACTTGAGAAAGGGATGTAGAGTGGTTCCACACTTCAAACTAGAAGTGAGTCAGTCCACTACCTAGAGAGGTCAACCTATAGGACTTTGCAAGTGCTTTTCTCTATATTATCACCAATAAGAGTTACAACAATAGACCACCAAAGGACTTACCCATCCAACCACAAGGAGATATCCACCTTACCAAGGAGCTTACCCACTTAGCTTGAGTCTTCAACCTTCACCAAGGTCTTACCCACTCAAGCTCAAGTCTTCTACATTGAAGGACTTTGCTTCTCCTCTTGGATCTTCAGCCTTTACTTTCTCCTTCACTTGGAGAAGATCACCACCTCTTCAAAAACCTTGAAGAGGACCAGCTACAGCTCCTTATTCACTCGATGAAGCTTGCTTCACCTTTTCTTCATGTAGGAAAGGGATAGGGAAGTAGTAGAATATTGAGAGCTTTACATGCACAAGGTTGGAGCTCTCTTACAATAAGCCTAACTCACTCACAAATCACGAAATGAAGTGTAAACTAGAGAGAGAAAGGGGCTCAAGGAGTAGTACCGCACTCAACTATAGCAAGGACCTTGAAAGTAGTGAATGAGCAAACTTGGAATGAACTCCAAGGGGTCCTATTTATAGTTAGGGGTGCTCCCTTGAGTTGGGGAACACTCAGGGCCAAAATATAGCCATTTTTCCCAAGGCAACAGATCTAGTTTCGTCCAAACAAGTCACCAACGATTATAATCACTTTTTCTACATTTTTCGTACAGTGCACTTGGTCGAATTTCAATAAAGGTAACTCGATCGATTGACTAAAAGACAAATCCAATTTTCAAACTATCGGTCGAGTTTGTTCTGGGGAACTCGACCGATCAGCCAAAATTGTATTTGGTCAGAAGGTTGTTTGGTCGAATTTTGTGAACGCACAACTCGACTGATTGCCATCTTTAGAAAATCAACCATGGGATCGGTCGAGATTGTAACTCGACCGATCAACAACATGTGATTGATTTTCTAATTTGGCTAAAAAGTGATTAAAACTTGGTATTAAGTGTCCCACATATTTTTCTCATCTTAGATACAAGTCATATCATCAATACAAGTGATTACAAAATTCTTCTAAGGTCGTTTGAAGTGATTTCCTTGTTAGCACACTTGCATTGCATTTGACTTGAACTTTGACAAGCTAGGGCTTGCGTAATATGATCTTTTCATGTACCTAAAGCCTGAGATCAATCTTGAATACACATATTAGATACATATGAATGGAATGGTTAAGTCATTATCAAAATATGGGCAATGTATAACCTCTAGGTCAACATTCTCCCCCTTTTTGACAATGAAAAACCATTCCTCAAACATATTGAAAAGGATATTGAAATTATACCTTTGCCTTGTAAATTATGGGGGATTCAAGATTTGAACAATGTGAATTGCTCCCCCTCAATCTATGCTTACTTTAACCTGCATAAATAGTCTATCTACGCAAAGCAATATAATCATACATGTACTATATGGTGCTTTAGCAAGTCACATAATAAAGCATGTAATGATCAATAAAAGGATCACATAGGCAATAAACACAATATGGCTGAGTTTCAAGACATTGAAATTCTCTCCCCCTTTTGACATTATCAAAAAGGAAGGGGGTAGAAGAGCATAAAAAGCAGGTCTTCTCCAAACACAACCAAGTAGATAGCCAAACATGCAATCTCAAGAACATACATCAAACAGAGATGAGAGAACCAAACATGCTAAGTCAGAATCAAAAAATATGGTGAAACATGGAACCAACTCATAAGATATAACTGATCAAAGAGTAAGAGTGCACATAATATAGATTACAACTCAGAATGTAAGTTCTCATGAAAAGAACTACAAGTCAAAAGTGATGAAAGCTAAAGATAAAATAGTATAGCTCAAGTCATGTACCCAGATGTTCCTAATACAAAATAGCCTAGAAAGATATATATGATCAGCAGACTAGGCTAAAAACTAAGAACATCTAGACATCTAAGCTATCTATATCCACAACAACATCATCCTCGGCATCAGGCTCGTAGTCATCATCTCCGTCTGAAGGTGGAGCAGCATCACCTTCATCACCAGAGTCACCAGCAAAGCCATCAGATCCATCATCATCATCAGATGCAACACCATCATCCTCACCATCACTAGCATCAGCAGTCTCATCATCAGCCTATTCAGGAATCTCCTCATCAACAGAAGGACCAAAGCGACGACTAGGCCAACAAGCATTCTACTCATCCCAAGTCATACCAAGAGCATAGAGCTCATTGGCCTGAGGGAAGGAAGGAGCAAAATCGCTAAGACTAGCAAGCAGAGAGGCCAAGGGGCCAGCAGGTAGAGGCAGGATGATTGGAGTAGGTCCACTAGGAGCAGAGGGTGTGGGAACAACAACAGAAGGCTCAGGTGCAGGTGGAGGGTAAGGGTAGAAATGATTGTATGCATAGGATGCATAATCACTACCAGGGTATGGCTGGTAGGTGGGGTATGGGTGTGTACAAGATAAGTTCATGTTAGACATGATTGAACATAAATCCTGCTGTAGGTGCTCCTAGACTTGGAGGTTGTATGCGTGTTGGTGTATCATATAACCCATGAGGGCTTCATTGGACGCACAGAACGAGGCACAACTAGGTCATGTAGGTTGAGGAGGTGGAGGAGCTCAGGTGGAGGTAGAGGTAGGTGCAGCTGAAGTAGAGGCAGAGGGTGAGGCACCGAGTGTGGAGGAGAAAAGGATAGGCATAGATTTCTAGATAGTGGTCTCACTGATACACACTCCCTTCTGGGTAGATCTATAGTGGAAGTCAGAGAAGAGTGATATCCCAGTGGCGAAATGAAAAAGACCACATATCAAGGCAGGGTATGGAGGATGGGTGCCACGGGTGTTCTTGCCAGAGTCAAAGCAAGTCATGTGATGGAGGATGTATCTAGACCACTTGACTTTGACATTCTCTAAGATGCAGTACATTATCAACGCAGTGTTCTCTGCAATATCCATTTGATTTTTCTTGGGGTGGATGTTGCAGTTGACCACTAGGGCTAGTATAAGCTTCTTGAGATCTAAAGAGGAGTAGGGTAGGGTACTCTTCTTATTATAAGGAACCTCAGGTTTCTTCAAGTAACGATGGATGTTAGGAAGTGTGATATCGTATTGCTTGCAGTAACCTTTAGGGTCAAGCAGGTCAAAATATTCACCATAATCCTTATGCCAAGAGTCATTTTCATCGACACCTGACAAAAAGATGTTCAGGATATACTTTGAGATTTGAAATTTCTTCCTGGCTATCATAGAAGTAAGGATAACTTGAGTATTCGGAGGAGGTACAAGAGTGTCATAATTCCAACACATATTTGCATAGAATTCATGAACGGCTTTCGAGCTAGATATGGAATTGTGAAAGCATTCATGCTCGAAGCCCAGGGTGGATAGGTGGTGAACATGGAGCAACCTCGCCACTTGATCGATGATAGCTTGGCGTCTAGGGCTAGGCTAAAAAAGGTCTCTAAAAGGAAAAGGACTCCATGGAAGAAGATCCTTATATCGATTAACAACCTCATTTGAGACAAAGAGGGTCTCATCGAAAGGAATCAAGCGAGAGGATGAGGAGGAGGATGGTGCATTGCTTGGGTGGCTCTCTTCCTTCTATTTGAAGCCATGTAGGCAAAATGGAGAGGAAGAAGAGATCAAAAACACCAAACACACCACCAAAAATGTTCACGCACCTAGGTTTAGCTAGGGGGAAGGTCTAGGAAGGTCTCCTAGGTCGTATTAGGGCTAGGTAAGGGAAGGGTAGGTCGAGGGTTGAGAGCTTAGGGCTTGAGAGAGTGGAATCGGTCGACTTTTCTCTAGTTGAGAGGGAGAATAGTCAGCCAAACCCAACTTAAGTTAGCTTTAGGCCACCGATCGGTCGAGTTCTGTGAAGTGGAAACTCAACCAATTGGTCCATTTTTAAAAAGCTCTCGGCCATGGATCGGTCGAGTTTGTCCTGGGGAAACTCGACCGAGGGTCAACCTGACCTAAAACCAGCAAGCTTAATTTCTAGCCATATGAATGCTAATTAAATTTATTTTTCAAGTCCATTATGTATATTGAACATACTTAGACACATATCACTCATCATTGGGTACTATTTTGCAATTAAACATGTGTTTGTGAAAAATACCCAAGAACAAGAGAAAAACAAGGCAGAATGAACATGAAAAACTGATTTTGAGCATATTAGCAAGCAAAGATGATCAAGATAGATGCCAAGCATATAGGATAGATGAAAAATAGCTAGAAGGCATATTAGATTCATTTAAAGTAGTTATAAGCAATTTTGATCTAATGAAGTTAAATTGCTCTCTAGCTAGAGGTTGAGTGAAAATGCCCGCTAACTGATTTTCTATATCCACATGCGTGATATAAATATTCTTCTTGGCAATGTGATCACGAAGAAAGTGATGGCAAACCTCTATATGTTTAGCTCTACTATGCAATATAGGATTGTAAGACAAATTAATTGCACTAGTATTATCACAATAGATAGGAGAGGCATCAAAATGAATGTTAAAGTCTTGGAGCATTTGCTTCATCCATAGGACCCAGGCACAACAACTCCCGACTGCAATGTACTCAACCTTGATGGTTGATAATGCCACTGTGCTCTATTTCTTGGAGAACCAATGTAACGACCGACTCGCGAAAACAAGATTAACTTAAGCAGAAGCGAATCATTTGCAGCGGATTATTGAAAATAACTGAAAATTAAAACTTTTTACAAAGAGATCCACACATAGGAAATCTTTTCCATCAAGAAACATTGTATAACATTTACATTTTGGTTCAAATGTACATAACTTGTACCATCTCTTTTCAGATACTACATCATCAGCTGCCTTATAAATATCATATACAGACAGTACACAATCTCAAGGCATCAAGCCAAAACCTCAGATCGATTTATAAAAAACACTGACTAAAAACCCCGAGGACCTGAGAGTACAGAGACGACACATAGGACTTTCTAACTATGTAACTTGACAGGCAGTATCTCCACCTGAGATATTACTGTTGTCCTTGCTGTTACAGCTGTTGTCCATTCCCTACAATGGGATTCTACTTCTTTGTCTGTGTCCACCTAAAAAGTTGGATCCCACGGGGGCGAGACAATTGAAAATTGTCCCAGCGGGGGATATAACTCTCTGCCAAAACATTGTTATAGCAGTTTATTAACTGAACTGAGCAGAAGGATTTATATATTAAATCAACAGCGGGTAAGTCACTTGTATGAACAAAGTGAAGTAATCTCCTTTTTCAAGGATAACATTGCATCTACTCATGGTAGACTCATAGTTCATCCATCTACTTGTAATGATTACAACAGATATAAACAACATCAATGAACTACAATTATATAAAAGAAATGTAACATCAGCCAATGAATTTCCGTATTCAGTCCTTAAGCAAACATGTTATACGACTGATTTCATTTTTAAAAACACACTTATGCCCTGAGGAGATGAGGTATACCACTCATACTCCAACCGACCACTGCGAAGTCAAAATCGGTACCATACATAGGTCAACGGAAGAGCCAGATTCCCATGACCTCTCACGTCTCGGTCAATGCGAGACAACAAGAAGGACTGTGTTAGCTGCTCAAGATAGCTTTCCAGGGTATACTGAAACTTTACTATAGAGTTACAACATCAACTGCACTCTCATCGGCCATCGAGAGATTTAATGTTTATCTCCTCGACCCGACATAAAAATATCATTGGGAGATGTGTACAACATATATCCCAATCATCGGGAGATTAGTGATACATCCATCCCAGAAGCATGAAGGATTGAGAGGTTTGATGTTTACCTTCCCTCAAATCTCTTCACTGGACGTAAGGATATTTTTCACCCATTTACCCCCACATATTCAAAATATGTGTTTCGCGTTTTGCCGCTGGCACCCGTTTCACCATCACCTGTTCCTGACGATGATGGATCTATGGCCAGGGCTCTACATGAATAGATTTCACTTGATTAATTAAGTACATTTTCATATTCTTTTAACATCAGCCAAGTTCTCAAACAAGACTTATTACAACAAGCTATAAAGAGACATGTACTACTTTCATCAGATATTTATCAGTCTTTCAAAGACCTTGGGAACTCAGTCCCTCATTTCAATACTGGGAATTCTCATCCCTTCACATTCTCATCACCATAATCATATGGTTCTGGGTATTCAAACCCTTAACTCATCATTGAGCATCATTACCATCTATTAGGTAACTATCACCTTTAGGTCATTTGACCAAGGCATTCATGATACTTGTTACACAAGCATCACACTTGGCTTTCAAGGCCATAGAATATCTTGTAACCTCTTTCTAGGCAACACCTTACTCATAAGATTCATAAGTTCTATGCACATTGCTACTTTCATTAAGCAACAATAACATCAGGGCACAAAAGGTCAATCAACATTTATTATATAAATGTCACAGTTCAAACCTAGCTATATTCATCATCTCCTAATATCTGTATGGTTATTAGACATGATGACAATCATACAAGATATTCATCACATCATGTGATACAATAGTAACACCATTATTCCTTTCCCAGGAATTAGGGTTTACTATCATATAGGGCTTTTCATTCCCTTTACCCAAATTAGGGTTAGGGTTCCCCCATTACTCATTAATTTGGGTTTAATGATCATTTTATCTGTCTAACCCTCAATTCATTATTCCATACCTCTAGGGCATTCAAAGGTATCATATTTGATTATACAAGAACATTACTTTCATCATAAAGAATTAATGATCATCAACTCAAGGTATGAGTTCATTTCTCATCCTCATCATGGTATGACTACCTCATACTCATAATTTGGGCTTAACCCCATTCTCAAGGTACATTAATTAATGCTCATCAAAGTGCAACAACTCATTACATTTCATTGTAATAGTTGCATAACACACTTCATATGTTTCTTATTCAGACATATAAGGTTTGGAATACATCAAGGTATATAAACCCTGAAGTGCTAAATGGGATAACTATCATATTCTGATGTATCATTTTCACATCATTTCAAACTCTCTAGAATTAACCATCTTATTTTGTATTAAGGTATTTCCCTTCTTAATACATTACATCACTAAACACTCACCCTTAGCATATAATGCATGGGCCACACATTAGAATTGTCCAACTATCTTTAATGATATGGACTTGTCTAATGCTAAAGACATTGCTTACAATAAGGTTGCTTATAATCCACCACATGGAATGTTTCACCTTTATAAGGACATTCCTCCTATCTCATCATTAGGGTTTCTTTATACACTTACTTAAAATTAGGATTATGATTCATTGTCGTATTTCCTAGGATTAGGGCTTCATGCATTATGACTTCACATTAGAGTCTCATATACCTTCACCCTTCTTAGGGCCTCTCATTACAACATAGCATTAGAGATTCATGTGATGTCAACTATTAATCAGGGTTTCTCATGGAATCACCCTCGACTAGGGTTTATCATGGAATCACCCTCAACTAAGGCTTCTCATGTCATTACATGACATCACCCTAAGTTTGATTCTCATATCACATCACCTCATAAAAGTTCTATATACATCATTCTAACTTAGGGTCTCTCATGACATAATCCTAGAATAGGATGGAATTATCTTTAATTAGGACTTCACATGGAATCACCCTTAACTAGGGTTTCACATGGAATCACCCTCAATTAAGGTTTCACATGGAATCACCCTCAACTAGGGTTTCCACCATAGGCACCCACAATTTGGGTTTACTATTCATCTCCATTAGGATTTTATTCAATTATCCATAATTAGAGATTCACTATTTATCCGAATTAGGGTTTTACATCTCATTCCCCTAAATTAGAGTTTCACTTATCATTACCCTAGATTAGGGCTACATTCTTACCCTGGATTAGGGTTTCTTTTAGAATTTCCCTATCAATTAGGGTTTATGTTCATGATTAGGGTTTCATGATCTCTCTACTTAAGGATCATACCCTTAATCACCACATGAATCATATTCATGTATGAATTCATGCTATCATCGTCTCAACTTGATTAGGTCATATCAACCTTTCAATCAAGTACATACAACTATGATTAACATAGTGTACCAAGTCATTGATCCTATAAGCAATTAGGGTTCATCCCTTAATTGGCACTAATCACTTAGGTACTATTAGGGTTTCAACCTTTGTACCTTCATTGATTATCATTCATAATCATCATTAGATCAATGGATCATTCATCATCTTAATTCTTAAGAGATTCAATCACATTGGACCGCCATTACATAAGGTATCCAATTGAATTGACCAATTGAATCATCAATCAACTTTGACTACTTGAGCCCCAAACGGTATTGGTCCTTCAAAGTTCAAAAAGTTTGAAACCGTTTGGTAATACTTGAAACCGTTTGCTAAAGGTGACCTTCAAGACAGTTTACTAAAGGTGGTCACTTGAAACCGTTTGCTAAAGCAACTTTTTGAAACCACATGGGCTCAACCGGTTTGGGATCGTTTGGTCCCAAACGGTCTTGAGACCGTTTGGTCCAAACCTCTTCAAAACCGCATGGACCAAAAAGTGTCTCAACCACTTCAATCGTATTAGGGTTTCCAATGTTGATCCCCTCAATCAATCTTATACATGTTAGCCAATCATCAATTGAGTTAATTAGGTCAACCTTCAACTTATTTGACCCTCAATTGATCATCAAATAGGGCTTGAATCAATTGGATTAGGGTTTGGAATCGATAACCCTTCAACATATTTCAATGTGAGTATAATTGATTTGAACCCATTGAACCATCATCCAATTTGGTCATGACCTGACCCCAAACGGTCTTGGGATCGTTTGGATGACCTCCAAATGGTCTTGGGTGACCCCCAAATGGTATTGAGACCATTTGGGTGATCCCCAAATGGTCTTGAAACCGTTTGGGTGATCCCCAAATGGTCTTGAAACCGTTTGGGTCAATCAACCCAAGTTTCAAACTCAATCAACTTGAAAAATCAGCACTTAACCCGATTAGGGTTTTGGTGATTGGTTGACCCTCAACTCATGAACTAATTGGAACTAACCAATCATAATTGATGGGTCATTAACCTAGATCATTTTCAAAAGATCTCCAAATGGTAAAACTTGGTCAACTCCACCAAACGGTCTTGAGACCGTTTGGTCTCATGCGGTTTGGTGAAACTGTTTGCTTCTAAACGGTTTGAAACTGTTTGCTCCCAAACGGTTTGGGAAACCGTTTGAGCAACTCAAACAAGACCGTTTGCCTTGGATATTTGTATAGGTGTGTGCTTATCATATTCAACCTCTAAACTCACAAAACCTTCTGTGGTTTCCATGGAAATTGCATCCATCAACCAAATCAATTATTGTAATTATGGAAATGATCATTATTTGATAAGGAATTGAATGCAATAACAAAATCAAGGGTTCAAGTTATAAAACCCGCCTCCAATTGAGCTCCAAATCTCCATGTCCATGGAAACAATGGTGGATGCAACTCCTTTCACCATTCCAAGGCTCGTCCTTAAGGTTTGAGTGAAAAGGAATGGTTAGAATTGAAGAGGAGATCGAAATAGGAAGAAATCCATAATTTATTTTCGATTTCCACCATGGAATCAAGGTGAAATGGATCAAGAACCTTACCAATAGGTTGGGGGTCGTCCTCCTGATACTCCCAAGCTCCGTTGGTCATTTACCAAGCAAGGGGAAGAAGTGGGGTCCAAAAAGCCTTTCATTTGGCTTATAAAAGGTCCTTTTATAAAAATTCAATGAGAGAGAATATACTTTGTAAAAATCCAATTAATCCCAAAAATGTGGCTGCCTCTTCCCCTTCATCTTCCTTAGGGACGAGGCTATCTTTTTTGCCTATTATTCCTCTCAATTATCCATGATTTAAAGAAAAGCAAATAAAGCACCTCAAATCATATTATATTAATATCCATACGTGAGTGGATATTTCTTTTTCTTATAAAATTGTGTGTGAGTTATCCACTCCCTTGGATATTTTCATGGTCCTTGAAAAGCTCAAGGACGTCACACACACATATGAATCCAATCATTTTAATTTTGTTTGAAGGCCCTTTAATTAATATATTTATTTTTGCCCTAAATCGAATTAAGGTTTCAATTAGGATTGAATCTTGATTATTTTAATATCAAGATTCTCTCTCCTCCAACTTAATTCAAATGAGGCGCCCCTCTCATTTTATTTTCTCTACATGGTGACAAGAAACATTAGGGACCTTATTGAAGTGGTAAATTACATATTGCACCCTAAGTTTTGGGTAAATTGCACATTACACCAAAACTAGGTTTTATGCACATACATTGCTTTATCAGCTCTTTCTTGGTATTTAGGCTTCCATAAGCCATACCTCAGCATCATTTTCACTCTCATGATGATTCAAGACATGAGGAACATATTATCATACACAATTTTCACTTAAACCCCTCAACTTGGGTAATTTGCACTTTAGTCCAAAACAAGCAAACATTGCTTCAACATTATTCAAACAGGACTAGAATTGCAACATAAGTTCCTCTTGAAGCCTAATTACTTTTCACAAGATGAGATTAAGCATTTAATCATCTTTCTTAATCAAAACACCTAGGGTTAAAGTATAACCCAGGTCAAGGATGTTACAACCAAGACACCAAGCATGGTCCTAGGAGGAAGCAAGTGCCACTTGTGCACTTTCTATCAATCAAGCAGCCTGCATAATCGGCATCACTGTAGGCAGTAAGAGTAAAGTCCCTTGACTCGGGATACCATACACCAAAATTTTTAGTTTTGGCTAAGTACCTTAGAATCCTCTTAACAACTATAAAATGTGATTTCTTATGATTTGATTGAAATCTAGCACACAAGACAACACTAAACATTATGTCAATTCTATAGGCAGTTAAGTAAAGTAAACTTCCAATCATACCTCTATAGAGCTTCTCATCTACCTTCTCACCTTCTTCATCTTTATCAAGTTTGGCGGTGTTTGACATGGGTGTGTCCATCGGCTTAGTGTTCTCCATCCCAAAGTGCTTAAGTGGTTGATGAGGCTCCCACCATTTGTTTGCTTGATTTGAAAGCCGAGGAAGAATATGAGTTCACCCATCATACTCATCTCGAATTCACTCTGCATAAGATCACTAAATTCTTTTCAAAGATCAAGGTTAGTTCCTCCAAAGATGATATCATCAACATATATTTGTATGATAAGAAAATTATTAGAAGTGTGTTTTAGAAACAAGGTAGAATCCACTTTTCCCATGATATAACCATGATCTAACAAAAAGTTCTTTAATTTCTCATATCAAGCCCTTGGTGCTTGTTTGAGTCCATAGATAGCTTTTTGCAACAAATAAACATGGTTAGGTATACTATGATGTTCAAAGCTCGGAGGTTGTACAACATACACTTCTTCCTCAATTGTACCATTCAAAAACACACTTTTAACATCCATTTGATACAAAAGAAAGTTTTTATGACTAGTAAAGGCAAGCAACATAAGAATTGATTCAAGTCTCACTATAGGTGCATATGTTTCATCAAAGTCAATACCTTCATGTTGATTGTAGCCTTGAGCCACTAACCTTGCTTTATTTCTTAGCACTTTGTCGCTTTCATCTAGATTGTTGTGGTAGACCCATTTGGTGCCAATGATCTTTCTATCACTTAGTCTTGGCACAAGGGTCAAAACTTTGTTCTTCTCAAATTGTTCTAGCTCCTCTTGCATAGCTAGGATCCATTCTTCATCCCCAAGAGCTTCCTTGACATTTTTAGGCTCTAGTTGTGAGATGAAGGCATTGTTGGCTTGTTCTTTGCTAAATGCAGCCCGTGTTTTCACTGTCTCAAATGGATCACCTAAAATCAGCTCCTTTGGATGATTCTTTACAAATCAGGGAGTTTGATCCTTCTTTTCATCATCTTTGTCTTCCTCTTGAGCAGGCACCTCTTTTCCCTTTTGAGTGGTGTTGAGTTCTTTAAGGATAGGAATTACTTCATATGCAACATCATCATTTGGAACAATATCTTTGGGAATAGAGGGGTTAGTCTCAATAAACTTTACATTAATAGATTCGTCTACCTTAGAAAGAACAACATTAAAAACTCGATAAGCCTTGCTAGTAGTACTATAGCCAAGAAAGAAAGCCTTGTATGATTTCGGATCAAACTTGTCAAGAGAATCTTTCGTATTCAAAGAAAAATAAGGACATTTGAAAACATGGAAGTACTCGATAGAAGGCTTCTTACCACGCCATATCTCATAGGGGGTTTTCTTAAGCGAAGGATGAGTGAAAATGCAGTTTTACACAAAACAAGAGTTATTGACAGCTTCAGACCAAAACTTCTTAGGAGTATCATACTTAAGAAGCATGGTCCTAGCCATCTCCTATAAAGACATATTCTTCCTCTCTACAACCCCTTTTTATTTGAGGTGTTTGAGGTGAAGAGAAGTTGTGTGCATAACCCGATTCTTGACAAAAATGCTCAAAAAGCTTATTTTCAAATTCTCCCCCATGGTCACTACGGATGGAAACAATCTGGCAAGAAGCTTCATTCTCAACTCGTTTGCAAAAACTAGAGAAAACATCAAGTGTTTCACTCTTGGAAATGAGAAAGAATGTCCAAGTATATCTAGAGAAGTCATCGACAATAACAAGGCAATACTTGGAACCACAAAGTGATTGCATTCTCATTGGTCCAAACAGATCGATATGAAGAAGCTCAAGAGCTCTCTTAGTGCTAAGGATTCCTTTGGATTTGAAGGAGGATTTGGTTTGCTTTCCTTGTGTACAAGGTTGACATTCATCATCCTTTTCAAAATCCAATTTTGGAAGTCCCTTGACTAAGTTCTTTTTGCCCAACTTCTTTAATTGATGCATATTTACATGACCAAGTTGGCGGTGCCAAAGAGAAATATCATTCGAGTTGACTACTAGACATCTACCAACCACATGCTTAATAGAGTTAAGGATAATAACATAAAGATTACCACTTCTAGTACCCTTATATATAACTTGGTAGGTGAGGGAATCTAGAATCAAGCATTCAAAAGAAGTAAATAGCACAAAGTAACCATTATCACAAAGTTGACTAACACTTATTAAATTTTAATGTAGGCCATCCACAAAGAGAATATTCTTGATGCATAAGGATTCACCTCCATCACCCTCACCTTTCACTTTACCTTTCTTGTTGTCCCCAAAGGTGATGGATCCTCCTTTCTTCTTTGTGAAATTGTTGAAGTGGCTTATGTCACCGGTCATGTGCTTTGTTCAGCTACTATCAACAATCCATCTATCTTTTTCCTACAAGAAAGGAGAATGTCGGTTCCCAACTCAAACTGTGGGATCTGGAGTTAGCTTGTAGACCCATTTCATCTTTGGGTTGGTCCCCTTAGGCTTGTAAGGACAATAAGTAGAATAATGGTCGTCACATTTGCAATGAGAACAAACCATAGGATTCTTAGTACCCGAAGATTCTCCTACAAAGAAGGAGGTCTCCTTGCTCTTTTTCTTACCTTTGGCCTTACTCTTGCCCTTTGAGACTCCCCCTACAAATACCAAACCACCAATACCATTTTGTTTGGTAGAATGGTCAAGGATTTCATTTAGGAAGTTCTTCTCTTTGAGTAATTTATGCAGGGATGCTCTTAATCTGTGGTTATCATCATTCAAAGAAACAATAGTAGAAGATAAACTAGATATGTCATCCCTAGTATGCACAAGATCAGCCTCAAGACATAATGCTTTAGTAAGATATGAATCCTTTTCAAGGGAAATAGAAGCAACATTGATAACACC